>CM077027.1:1383779-2767558 GCA_039090855.1 Macrothele yani
ATGGGATAAGAGAAGAGAGATCAGCATGTAAATAAAGATTTACTTGTTCAAGAGGGGAAAAAATAAGGGGGATGAATCACACACACACAATTGTGGAGAAAAAGCAGTAAATCTGACCGTGGTAAAGAAAGATCTAACTTGTAAACAAATGTGTGAAGGGTTGTCAGTGATCTCTCAAGAAGGAAGTAGGCCGCCCCGGTGGCGCAGTGGTCTAAGCGATGGCCTCTGATCATTCGTCCGAAAGGGGTCCGGGTTCGAATCCCGGTGAGGCATGGATGTTGTGTTTGTCTTACGGCACTGGCTCTTTCCCTTCCCTGGAACCAGTGACCCTAAATTAGGGACGGGTGACTGCTTATAGCCCATTGAGTTGCTCACGGTGGTCGTTAAACCTCCAATCAAAAAAAAAAAAAAAAAAAAGAAGGAAGTAGCAGATGTTTAAGCATTTCAGATGTGCATTTATAATGATCAAGTTCTTGAAAGAAACTATGTGGCTGATCAACATATTTCAAATAGAGGAGCTTAAGATGATGCATAGCTTGGCAAGTTAGGGGTTCCAAACCCATCACAATTCATTCTGGTAACTTATATAAGATGGAGAGGTGATATTGACAATGTGAAGAAGGCTCTGAAGGTTATTCAATATGCATTGCATTTGGTGAAGCAATACTGCTTAGTAAACAGGATGGTCTTATTTTTAGCTGTGAGCCACTGGTCAGTTGGGCAGGAAGCCATCAGTAAAGCATCAAT
The DNA here is from genome assembly GCA_039090855.1 of Macrothele yani. NCBI lineage: Eukaryota > Metazoa > Arthropoda > Arachnida > Araneae > Macrothelidae > Macrothele > Macrothele yani. Next base: position 1,384,527 of record CM077027.1, read on the forward strand.
GGATTGTTAAAGAACAAGCTGAACTCAAGCACAATACTATGGTCATCAACAAGATATTCATCAAAGGTCCAGGTATGATGACAAGGGTGATGAACTGAAGAGAAACAGATTATCATCAGCACAAATGTGTTGTGGTCTGACAAGGCTTTCGAATAATGTATGACACTGACAAGGTGAGGAAGAATGCCACCGGTGACATGAAACTTTTCCAAGTATGCTGCAGTGGAGGAGGATGCAGAAACTGAGTGCCAGGTAAGGGATTGAGCCATGGGGTAAAGAAACCGAAAAGCATCCGTAAGACAAAATTGATTAAACTACATCAAACAGATGATTGATAGTGTAAAAGCAAGTTTTAGAGGACAAAGCATGGCCAGTGCTTGCATCAAGGGTGCAGTTATAGTCTCTGCCGATCAAGATAGGTGCATCAACAAGAAGACAGTCTAATGCAGTGTGGAGATGAAGAGATGTTCAATGTATTCTCTATGGACTGTAAATATTGAAAATATGATATGCAGTTGAATTACAAGTAAAAGACATGTTGGAGATCTCAGAAGATATTGTCGGTGGTAGCATTCTGCAGAAGAGAAGTCAAGCTCAAATGGAAGAGATTCAATATCTCTATAATTTCCATTACTCACGTCAAAAACTTCCAAATACGGAAGATGTACATGAGAAGTCAAGCCATGATGAATCGCAATAGTGTTCCAGCCTGGTGAGAAAATTTGTGTGTGTGTGATAGAATCAGAAGGACCATGGTTGCCAGCTAGAGTACTAGGTAGTAGCGGAGCAGCAGTTAGTTCCATGGAGCAAAACAATGTCTGCATGAAGCAGGCGGAGATCCTTGTGCACGAGGGCATTCCCCAGCTGGGTGGTGGGTGAAGCCTTGGTGGTCAATTGTTGCAATCTGAAAATTGAAGATCATCAGGTGAATGGATATGACAGCCTGCTGCAAGTCTGTGGAAGCAGAGCAGCTGCTTCTGGAAACGTTCATACCAGTTGGAGTGAAGTGCAGCTGAGGTGAACTCAGTTGCCACAGAAATAAGCAAAATATATGGATTTTTCCACTGGTCATTATTATGAAAATGTCAGAAAATTTTTATGATTCTAATTTTCTTTCAGTATTATAAATATATAACGGGAATTATCGAGGATAAATTTATTAGGTACATTACCTCTCAAATTTTCGATCTAAACACTAGATCTTAGTTAGGAATAAGAGGAAGCCATGAAGTCATTAATTACTAATTTTCTTGCTATAATAAAAGTACTGAAATATGTGCAATGTATTTAGTAAAATAAAATTAGACAACATTCAAAAATAAATTTGAAATTTTACAAAAATAATCGACATAATTGTAGCAGTTACTTCTGATTAAGAAATGTGTTTGGTACGTTTCCTTTTAGCTGTTTGAGTAATAAAATAAAAGGAAATCAGTATTCTAAATGGTGTCAATATGCCATGGTTATTCAGTTATAATACAAGTCATACCCACTTTCAGTAGTTACCGAGTTATTATGATTTATCAAAGTAATAAAACGTTTTACTTAATCAGCATCACTTAAAAAATTGCTTGTCTTGGCTGTACAAAGTCTGTAAAGATGTGTGATCAAGATATGGTGTATAAGCCTTGCCCTATTTATTTCCGAGTGGCATTTAAGCTCATGTTACAAATGAAATGATTGCTTGATCGATATGCAGGTTTAATTTGCATTCATAATGTTCTATTTAAAGGTGTTGAATTTTTTTAATGCATTGTATGATTTTACTCCAAAATGAACAATTTGTATTTAGTTTGTGTTCTACTGCATGCCCAGAGAGAAAAGGAACAGGAAACAGTTTTAATGTTTTAAGGTTAGTCCTTTTGTAACAACAGTAAGAATAAACGCTTTTTTTTTTTTCTTTTCCTGAAAATATCATTTGTATGATGTAATGCTAATGCTTGTGTTGTAATCAGTTACTATTTTTAATGAAGCTGGATGTCTTTCATCTGGTGCTTTGTCTACTTAGAGATGTCAAGTACAAAAGTTGTCACCTTTTCAGTGACTAGAAAATAGTTTTTTTTTTCTTTGTTCCCCACATGTATATTGTAGAAACAACCTAACCAAATATTATTCCTAAGTCAGAAAAGTTTACATCAGTGTCAGATTATATCAGTAGTCAGGCATTTTTTTTAAGTATATGTGATAATATTGAATTGTCTTCTTCCATACAGTTGTGCCATATATTTAAAATTTGTCTTGTGTCTCAATCTTATACTGTATCTGTTCTGTCAATGCAATTTTATTCTCCCATGATTAATTTTAAATTTATCTTGGGTACATTGATTTTAACTTTTGTACATTTTACCCAGTTCATCAAGTATTTTGTAATAATTTGTGTGCACGTCATAATACTTTTTTTTTAAGTTTCTGTAATAATTTATGAATTTTATTATTAATTGGATGATTATGGAAATAATGTTATACTATACTACTTACAGCATGGCTGATCAGATAAGCTTTGAAATATCAGTATTCATTCCTTCTTTTTTTCATATTCTATCAGAGCCAAGTTTAATTTTTTCTAAGTTTTCTAATCTGGACTGGGGCATTTCATTTGAAGTTGTTTTTGTTGAATTAACAGATAAATAGGGTTGAAGTGAGATTGATTTATTATCCATAGCTCAAAATGTAAGCCATGATGATGGAACTTACTATTCCCATGCAGAGGGCTTTTACGAAGTGATAACAGCAATTTACCTTCTGTTTCTACTTGTTATGTGTGGTTTGATATCTTTGCACATTAGTCTGTCTTATGTTGGTATGGCATCAGGCAAATATGAAATTTGCTATTGTTGTCCCAAAACATCTGAGAATGTTTTTATTAAAAAATATATATATATATATAGGATTCAAAGGAAAGTCCTTATTCAGGGCAATAACTGCGGAAGAAAGGGTCCGAGTGGTACACCAGTTAGGTCTATGTATAAGGAAAGGGACGATGGCCGATCGAATGAAAGCAATTGGAGTGCCCCTAGCTGCAAAGGTAAGAAGTCAGGAGACCTAACTCGCAAAGAACGCGAGATAGAAACAAAATTCCAATTACAAAGTTGCAGCGCATCGTCTAATTAGTAGGAAACAACATATGGTGTGCACAAATTATGTACATGGATGAGTCAAAATTCTGTTAATTCTAAATCCGTAAAGTGGGTGAAACACACAAAAATAACGACACGAGACAGTAGCGCAGGCATATTTATAATACTGAAATTTCTTTACAGGAGATATGCCTACTGACAGGCACAATGCACATGTGCGTGAAGTTAATGTACAGCCGGTTCGAAGTGGCCACCATCGGCTACAATGCACATTCCAAGGTGTGTAAGAATAGCTCCTCGTACACTATCTAGCGTGGCATGTGTTACTGTATTACAGGCGTACACAATGCGGTGTCATAAATCTTCCAGACTAGTAGGTTCTGTAGCATACACCTGTTCCTTGAAGAAGTCCAAATGTGTTAAATCCGGTGATCACAGAGGCCATTCCACCGTACCGCCATAACTAATTATCTGGTGTCTGAATGTTTCAGCCAGGAAACTCCGTACGTTGGCTGCCATGTGAGGTGGTGCACCATCATGTTGGTACCACATGCGCAGCAGATCTCTGAGGGGAAGGTTATCCAGAAAGTCAGATATCGGGCACTGTAAGAGCTGAAGGTACCGCTGACCTGTTACTGTCCCATCATAGAAAATGGGTCTAACAAGTATGTTTCGCCAAATACTGCTCCAACTGTTAGTTGCCCAACGTCGTTGATGTCAAGCAGCTCGTCCCATAGATGGGTTGCTCAGAGCCCAGTAATGGGTGTTATCCCGATTGTTGACTATTCCGTCCCGTGTAAAACGGGACTCATCTGTCCACAAGATGTCGGCCAAGAAGTTTGGATTAACCTCCAACGTGTTTTCAAACCTTGCACTAGCTGAATGTGGTACGGATGAGCTCCATGCTCGTTCAGGATTTGCCAAGCACGTTGTGCTGTTATCCGCATGCTTCGGCGACTGATGTGGTATTAATGTTGGGATTGGCAAGGACATATTCCAGGACAGCCTCAGGATGTACTGTAACACCCGAACCCATGGATCTGCCGGACCACGGACGCGCCTCTATGCTTTCGGTCTCTTAGAAGCGGCGAGCACAGTTGTTAATAGTCGCTGCAGTTGGATGTTGACCAGTCGAAAAACGCTCGGCATACCGCCTTGCAACTTTGTGGGCATTGCAATGACATTCGCTGTAAAGCATGACCATTTCACAGTACTCGGCATTCGAGTAGCCCGCCATCAGTGTTTGCAGCGTGTACGTTGACTGACGTTGAAATCCCCAGCTTCGGTATTTTATCTCACCAATCGGCTTCTACGTCTCTAACAATATTTACATACGCATTTGAATCATTCTCCATCGCGAGCCAGTATTCTGCAATTTTGCATTGCCTAACCATCCAAGCGACCGCGTGCACTTTATCAGCATTTTGACTCGTCCATGTACATAATTTGTGTGCACCATATGTCGTTTCCTACCAATTAGATGATGCAGTACAACTTTGGAATTTTGTTTCTATCTCGAGTTAGGTTCCTTAACATCTTGCCTTTGCCTCTAGGGGCGCTCCAATCGCTTTCATTCGATCGGCCATCATCCCTTTCCTACACATAGAACCTAACTTGTGCACCACTCGGACCTTTCTTCCGCAGTTATTGCCCTGAATAAGGACTTTCCTTTGAACCCTGTATATGTGTACCTTAATTATCAAGGAAGTTGTAGTCTTTTTTGAAATACTGTCCATTGAATTCCAACATTCCTCTCACTTTTTGAATGTCTTCTGAAATGCTGTTGAAGCACCCCTGTGCTGCTGTAATAAATTATTGATGAGTCTGAAATTGTCGTCCCCATAATGTCTTTTTAAAATGGGGAACAACTAGAAGTCACATGGTGACAAGTCTGGGCTATATGCAGGTTAGGGTATCAAATTAATTTTCATTTTATCCAAATAAAAGATGACAGAACTGGCCATGTGTGGTCTTGCATTTTTGTGGTGTAACACCCAATTCTTTTTCAGATGTTGTCACATGTTTCTGCAGACTGTTTTGTAGTAGTTAGCATTTATCATAGTTTTTGGAGGAACACTATGTTGATAGATCATACCTTGACAATCAAAGGTATACAACAAACTTATCACAGCAGCATAGGGGTACTTCAACAGCATTTCAGAATTTTCGCTGATTTAGATTGACAAACTTTTTTTACTTCAAGCAACTACGGCGATTTCCAAACACAGCTTTCAGCCTTGATGTGTGAATCAAAATAGTGTAGCCAAGTTTTGGCACCTGTAATAACCTGTTGCATGACTTCTGGATCTTTGTTTACCATTTGCTTTAATTGTTGACAAACCTCAACTCGACAATCCATTTGTTCCCTTTTCAAGAAATGGGGAACCCAAGTTGAACAAACTTGTTTCATGCTCAAATTGTGTGAATTGACTATTTTGAAATGTGAACCATATCTTCGATATCTCTAATTGACAGGTGTGTCTGTCTTCTCATATAATAACACATTATATTGATGTTTACCTCTGTAACACTCGTTGAAGGTCTTCCTCCATGCATGATTAAAGCCGCCAGTTCACGGCCATCCATAAATTGTTGATTTTCTCTGACATTTATCTTTATAAGCCTCGTACATAAGATGAAAAGTCTCTCCAACAGACTTAAGTCGACAGCAAAATTTCATGGCACATACTTTGTTCCTCTTTCACATTCATTTTTCAAAAAAATAACAGCGCAAAAGCACTTGTTAAATGGTTCATGAAACAACGCATGCGTGATGAACAAGTGTGACTACTGTGTTTGACCTTAGCACAAGTTTGAAACTTGTGCTAAGGTCAAACACAGTATTGCACATTTTTTTTTATAAAAACATTCTGTTTTGGTACAAATGATTTTGCAAATTTTGTGAGTCAGTAGCAAGAGTGATGGAGTGTTTGTCTTAATTTCCTGTCAAAAGCATTTTGTGTTGGGCTGTGCCTGTATCAACATGATGTGGGTGGCGTATGGTGTTCCTTTTAGCATTCTTTTTTATTTGACAGTTTTGCACTGTACTAAGCTTGACCACATTGATAGACAATCCAGATTTACTTGCATGAACTCATATTTTACATTTTTACATTGAAAACTAATTAAGTGGATACAAAGTTTCTTTATTTTAACTCCCAGTTCAAGTAAATGTATGTACAGAAGTATAATAAATGAAATTTCCCAATTCACAAAGTCATTTGCATAGTTTTGCCATAATACAAGTAGTTTTTGCAGATAATAATTTTAGGAAATATTCATCAAACAATAGAAGAGAAATGGTATTGGCATCCACCAAAATGAAGAAAAACCTGCTATATGTAATGTAGTTTTTAATTACAGAAACAACTGATTTTTAAGTACAAGTTAAGTATTTATTAGAGTGCTTCTTGCTGTATTTTTTTTTTTTTAGTTATATGTCTGCACCCAAACACCCTCTTAGCTGTCAATGAAGTATTTCTTTTATTCCACATGTGTATATGGAATGCAGTTTTCCTCAACACATTAAATGACTTCAGATTAATGAATTAATATTTGCATTGCTATTCTTTCCACCAAATCTGTCTTTGGTACTCTTGTAAAGTTTGTGGTTAGCAATAAAAAAATCTAAAATATGTATTTGAATTCATTTGATTCACCGAATGTATTAATTGCATGGTTATATGTTCAATAAATGTTATAGTGAATTCATTAATTACATGGTTATATATTATAGGTGGCAAGTGCCAGTATAATATTTAAAATATATATGACAAAATTGTGTTATACTCGACAGTGCAACTTTGTGCATTCCATAATTTGGACATGCTGTATTTCATTTGTTCAGTAAACAGTGAAAGTGGACAAGTGGCATCAGAAATATCCTGATGAGCCCACTAACTTCAGTGCAATAATGGTATTATTAATATTAGTAATATGCATGTACAGATTATTTTATTAACTACTATTCACACACAATACATGATCATTGTTGGGAAATTAATTATTCAGCTGTTCTAGCAAAATCCATATGAAATCTTAACGATCACTGAAAAGTTGCAGCAATCAGCAGCCTAGAGATGATGCAGAAATATTAACTGTACACTTGCTACAATAGCTTAATAAAAATACTGAAAAAACTTTTTTTTTCTGTAAAAAGTTAAGAAAGCAAGAAATAGATTGCGATCCAGGAGTGTTATGGTTCAACACACTTTAAAAAATTCATCTTTTGCTTTATTGAAGTAGGTAGTCACACAAGCACTGTACTTAGAGAAAGATTTTTTTAGAAAGTACTGAAAAGCTGTGGCTGTTGCACATCTTTTCAGTACTTTCCAGCAGCACATGAAAAACTATGTCAAAGTATAACTCATTGAGGAAGTGATATTGCAATTTTAGGTCGTCAAATAAGAAAAGAAACTGCAGTTCTGTTTCTCTGTTGTTGTTTAGTCTTTCTTTGTATGCCATAGTATCACAGTGTGCATGGTATGTACTGTGTTATTCCTTCTGCTTTTTATGATGATGTATGTTAGTTATAGAAGTGAAATTACATCTACAAGTGGATGAGCTTTGTGGGTAGGAAAAGCATGGTATATTTTATGCAACTCGATATTATATAGAAATCACATATAGTATCAAGTTGCAAGGAGAGACAGTGTGAGAAAGAAAAGGCGGGTGTGCACGCTATACCGTTGGTATATCCTGACAACACGGAAAGATATATATCGAAATGACAAAGCGACCCTTGGACACTAGATATAAAGAACACATGCGAAGTGTCAACCAGGACATGCAGAATACAGCCCTCGCCAGAGAAGTCATGCATTCATCGGCCGCTCCAGTATGGAGTAGTATTAGAAGAATTGCCCCTTACACGAACTTGAAAGAGACTGCCATCAGGGAAACAGTCACAATTCTATCCAGCAAACTGGCATGCAACGTATCACAGCGCACCGTATAATCGTGTGATAAAAATTCATGTAATATGCTCATGATGTCGCCCACGTTGTTTTCAAAAAATTATCTTCGTTCTTTACGTGTTCCAATTCCCTGCATTTTTGTCTACCAATGCCTTGAAAAAGCCTCCCAGTGGAGTGCGAAAGCTTGGCGAATCTTTGTGCTGACTACACCACAAAAATAAACGGATTTAATACGCTATTAGCGTTTCATTATCACCCAATCAGATATTTAATCACTAAAATAGTTACTTTGGAGTAGTGTACATCATTTCTGTATTTTTAAACTTTTTCTATTCTGGACCATTCCATGTACTGAACAAATTTAGAACATTAGAAAACAATATATCTGCACCACCTAAAGTCATATTAAAACAAAGTGAGCAAAAATAATTTAGAAAAAAATGGTGTGAATATCTTGCATTTTTATAATCTGGCATTTTCATTCATACTAAGATCCGTAAAAACTGATGATCTACTGTACAAGTATAAGAAGAACAGATTTAAAGAATAAAAGAACATATAAGGTAAGAAAGGACAGGGCAGAAAAGAAATAAAATGCAAGTAATTATTCTCAATATGGTAAGATATTGTGACTTGTAAAACTGAAAGACAAAATACCATAAAGCGAAAATGTCTCAACCTAAACAGATGGCATCATAAAAATGAAATTCGACTTACCCCCAGGGTCATGTCTTCTTTCAATCAACACTTCATGCACGTTAACTAAAACGAGTCTTATGCAACTATCTTTCGGGCTTTATCTGTCTGCTTTACTGCTTGCTGATGTTATCTCACAGGCTATGAATATTTTTGTTTCATTCTTAGACCGCTGTCATTTATTGACCTTTTCTTTGTTTGACACTTGTGATAGCTCTAGGTTTCATATGCACCCACTGACATTTAAATTATTTGCATGCCGTTTTTTTATTCCTTCTTTCTATATGGCCTTCTCTTCAATAAAAACAGCTAAAAACCACAGTTTCTATATACAAATACATATATTCTTAATCAACACTTACTACACTATATATTTGCCACCTAATAAAGCATACTTTACATACAAATCTTGCACAGCATTCATTCTATACTATATATAAAATCTCTATCTACAAATGTATACTACATTATTTACATCACGGTGCTCAAACTTCCGTCAACTATGATGTTTATGTATTAGTTGACAGAAGTTTGAGCACCGTCATGTGTCAACTATGATGTTTATGTATATACCATGATGTAAATAGTGTAGTATATATTCGTAGATAGAGATTTTATATAAAGTATAGAATGAATGCAGTGCAAGATTTGTATGTAAAGTATGCTTTATTAGGTGGCAAATATATAGTATAGTAAGTGCTGATTGAGAATATATGTATTTGTAGATAGAAACTCTGGTTTTTAGCTGTTTTTATTGAAAACAAGGCCATATAGAAAGAAAGAATAAAAAAACGGCATGCATTTAAATGTCAGTGAGTGCGTATAAAACCTAGAGCTATCGTGAGCATCAAAAAAGAAAAGGTCAATAAATAACAGCAGTCTAAGAATGAAACAAAAATATTCATAGCCTGTGAGCAAACATCAGCAAGCAGAAAGATAAAGCCCGAAATGCAGTCGCATAAGACTCATGTTAGTTAACATGCATGAAGACATGACTGTAGGGGTAAGTCGAATTTCGTTTTTATGAAGTCTTTATTGACTTGCACATGAATTAGTGCAGCAGAATGGTGGTTAATTGCCATAATGATGCAAATATCAAGATATTGGCATGTTTAGAAGACCCTAAAAAAGAAACCGAAATACCCAAGTGGGAAAAAAATTTCAAAGTAGTAAGTCTGTCCAAAAGGGAAAATATTAGTATTTAGAACATACAAATAAGAAATTCAAAGGATATGATATGCAAAATAATCTTCAAAAATTTTGATTTACCCTAAACTGAGTGACAAAATTGTTTTTACTACCGAAGTAATATACTTTTAATTATAACTTCATAATACAAACATGGTATGTAATATTTATTTTTGCAGCAAATATGTAATTATATTAATTTTTGAATTTTTATGAAAACAGACACAGATTTAATGTATTCATTATAAAATAAGATAGTGTGATTCACAATAATTTAAAGCAAAGAGTCAGGCAATATGTAACTCAGTTATGTGCAAGCACATATTTGAATTGTTCTACATTTAAAATCTGAAAATGAAAAGGTAATCAGTGTAATATAGTAATTTGCATACTTCACAGTAGTATCCAAAACGAAATTCCCAGGATGCCAACTACATATGCACCTCCCCCCCCCCCCCACCACCACCAGAAAGAAGAAAACAATAGTATCTTGCAAGAACAAAGGATGTGTGACACAAAATAAAGTTGAAGTAAGAATGAAAGGTAAAAAAAAATTGTCTTTACTTTTTGTTCAGTTTTATGCATGTCAAGGCAACTTACACTACTAGACTGATTGTTGTTCGTCTAATGTAAGTTGCTTTGTAAAGCCTCCTGTTGGTAGGCAAAGGCTCAGCAAATTAAAATACTTTTCAAAATGCACCAATTCACAGCCTTACATGACTTTATTGTCTCCTTAGTAATGATAGAACATATAAGTTAAAAGGATATTTCATTACTAACTCCAACATAAGGACCACATATAACAGCAGACCAGATACCGTCAAGCAAGCTATTTCAAGAAGCTGTTGTGGTCATGGTGAATCACACAGAACTAACCCATTTCAAACATTTAGGTAAAGTGGAAGGATTTTTCTATTTAAGCCCCAACTCACATAGAAATAAACTGGCTTTTATTCCCAGGCAATTTTGGCCAAAGATGGAGAGATACAAAGAAAATAAGTCGTGCTTTGCAGAAGGAAAAACATACTTTTGTATCATATGACATGTCTTTTTGCTTGCTACTTTTATCTGCTAACATGTTCCTTCACAGAAGAAAGATTCACATGATTTCAAAATCCTGCAATATCTTCTTGCCTTTTTGGATATTTATTTTATTTTATTTTTACTTTCCTACACAGTGAAATAGAAGTGTATTTTTCAAAATTTGAAGCTTAATGTGGCACATGTGAATATTATTAGGTTGATTTCAAACTTAGAGTGCTTTGGTTTCTCATATGAAGGACCAAAGTGGAAAGAGGGTTCTCAAAAAGGAATTTAGAAGTTCAAAGATAAGGACCACCCTAATATATATATATATATATCATCATCAATCCATTGCTGTATGAAGTTCTCCACAGATCTCTTCCACAATTCTTTGCCCTAAGCCATTCTCTTCCATGTGACTTCTACATGCTTTTGAATTTCATCAGCCCATCTGTCATGAAGTCTTCTGGGTCTTTTTCTGGTATGTCAGTTGTAGCAATATGTCCAGCCCATCGCCACTTAAGAGTCTTTACTTTGATTATGATGTCACCAACTCTTGTCGTTTTCTTGATCCTTGAGTTTCACTTCCGATCTTCTTTGTGGTTACACCAAGTATACATCTCTCAATGATATATTTATCTAAGCTAATGTTTATCCTTAGGTTTCCTTTATGATTATGCAAACTAATGATGAAAATAATCAAGAATTATGCAAAGAACTCTTTCTTTTGATAGTATGCTGTATTTTCTAGGAAAACACTTCCTTTTCTACTTCCTTTTTTCATTATATAAACTCAAAGATGCCAATCCGACCCATTTCAGACTTTCATTACAAATTCTCCGCCACTTATTGCAAATAACACAAGGTTGTCAACCCGGGTCCCACAATTTTTCATAGCCTGTGAGACGTTGTCCACAAAGGAAATTCTAAAGTGGAAAAAAAAAATGCATTTTCAAACCAAAAAAAAAAAAATGTATATTCGGGTACAGGCCCAGATAAAGCTTTTGCAGGGCCCCAAGCAAAATTTCATTACGAGGAAATAAATCTTAATATTTTAATAAAGTCATTATGTGAAGAACACACACAACAAAACTATCGCAAAGTTAGGGAGCTAATGACATGTAGATCAAGATCATGTGACTGTAGTTAATTTAGAAGACTTCTGAAATTCAGTTTTACAGAACCTTCCCATGGCCAAATTGGAAATGATGGGCTAGAAGACCACCCAATGATCATTTGAAATAAAAGTGCTATAAATTATGCTTTATTAAGTAAGAGGTGCAAATAATCCTTTTCTATTGCTTTGGAGAAGACTAGTGTCACCTATTGGATTAGTTACAGAGATGTGATGAAGCAGTTTTTTATTTATGAATAAGTTATATATAAGGAATTTGCTAACCTGGTGAGAAGGTAAAAGCATTTCTAAGCATCATATATTCAAGAAAATTGACTGATACAGCTTTGTAAGTCCCTGAAACATTCTGGCCTTATGAAATTGAATTGACATGTGGGTGGCCATTTGACTCTTTCCATCCTAAAGCACATAAAATCAATGTTTCTTATAATCTAATAAAAAGAACTTTCACACATACTTGTAATAAAAAAATTTGAGAATTTATCTGGATCAAAAAGACATCAAGAGCATGCAGATATCCTAATAGGTTGATCAATGGCCTCACAAAAAGAAAAAAAGACATGCAATATGTTGGTTCTTTTCCCTATTTAGGAGACACCAAAAAATAATGTGGTTAAGAAATATAAAAAAGGTTTGGGACAATTTGTTACAACTTTGGCCACCTGGATGAATAATACTAACCAAAAAACACCAAGCAGGGGTGTGCTGGATTCCTGTTAGACCAGATCAAGATATTTCTCAAAAAAGAAAAGTTTATTTTGGAAGCACAAAAAATAGTTTAAAAAAGCATCTTAACCAAGCATATAAAAAAAAATTTAGAAAGGGGTGGGGGGGGGACGACCTTAATACAGTACTGCTTTGAACAAAAAACTGTTCCTCAGTTACTCCAAGGCAGTTACAATTGAGAAACAGAAAAATATTGCACATAATGTCCAGGAACCATGTAGTATGCCAGGGGTTTGTAGGACTTTGATCAAAAGGGAGGCAAAGCATAAAAAAAAAGAAATGAATACCTACCTGTTTCATAGATGGCAGCACAAGAACATGTGATGAGTGGTTTTGCACATGACGTAAGAAGCCAGCCGTTTTTCAGTACGTGGGGAGAGTCCTGTAGTGAACCATCAATCAGTGCACGTGTGTTGCTTGTGGACAGCAACGGCATGAGTTTTTGATTGACTTCTGAGGATGTATGTGTTAGCACATGAAAAGCTTCAAGGTCAGATGCACTTATTAGAGGTTTTTCAAAGTACATATTGATAGTTTAGAAGTAAAATGTAAGCAATTTTATACATAGATGTTTTTAGCTTTAAAAATAGATTTTTCTCCTCTAGTATTTGTGGTCTAGCACAAATTGTCGTTGTTTGAGTGTTTAAACGACCACTATGAGCAACTCGATGGGCTTCATAAATAAGCAGTCGCCCTTTTGTAATTTAGGGCCACTGGTTCCAGGGAAGGGAAAGATAATATCCATGACTTACCCAGATGCGAACCCCGACCTATCTTGCATGAATGGTCAGAAGCCAGGCCAGGCCAGGCCTTAGACTGCGGTGTAGAGCAAATTCTTCCCTTCCACAATCACTCATGGTTGTGGCAGAAGAACAAGAATTTTCTTGGGAATGTGTAACTTGTGAATTAAGGGAAAATAATGGAGATAAAAAAAATGTATAGGAAGTGAGGAAGTTATTTGCAAATCCAAACTAGCCAACGCATGAAAATTTTTACATTGTCTCATTTTTTACAAAAATCTGCTAAAAACCATTTTGTTACGCATAAATTTGTACATAAGAAATTTGTTTGTACATATCAAAATCACGAAGTGCTAGCAGAAACACAAAGTGAAGAAAAAATTTAAACCATGCACAAAGTGTTCATACAGGCAACAATACCTCCTCCAAATAAACTTTCATCATTGAATGTGCCCTTACATTATTCTGAATCTTCAAATTATAAGGTTATCTACCACTCACAACTCAGACCATATTTTGTTTTTTGTACATACATATCACTAAGCTGTTCTCTGAGATTCAGAGGTTAGCTCCAAAAAGAAATACAAACTTCTCCATTTACAGCGATCTTGACATACAACTAGTGCTTCACTGATATCCATTACATGCCGTACACAAGATCTTTTTCTCATGCAGACACTCCTGAATCTGATTCACCCATATCTTCCTCTGCCTTTCCTTCCTGCCACTTGGGTTGAAAATATTTTCTTAGTAAGCATTTCATCACTCATTCTTTCAACATGGCCAAACCACTGAAGCGTATTGGTCTCCACCTTGCTAACAACATTTTGCTTCACATCACACAACTGCAATACATCTTCATTCCTCACACGATCAGATCGTGTCTTGCCACAAACCCCACGCAAGTACCGCATTTCTCCAGCACACAAACGACTCCTATGCTTCTTCTGCAGTACCCAGGTTTCACTGCCATACATCAGAGTAGGAACAATTACTGTTTCATACACAGCCATGCGGGACTCTCTAGAGAACCCATCATTCCTGTGAAAACCTCCCAGAGCAGCTATGACTTTCAAAGAAGAATTCACTCGCCTACTGATTTCACCATCCAACTTGTTCTCTCTGTCAAACATGCTTCCTAAATACACAAACTCACTCACCTGGTCAATCACAGTGCCATTTGTACTTACATTACATTCAGTGCTACCCATTCCTCTCTCAAACACCATAACTTTGGTTTTTCCCTTATTTATACTCAGTTTGAATTTCATGCAAACTTTGTGCATCCGAGTCAACATACTCTGCAACTCACTTTTGCTCTCTGCCAACAGGACCGTGTCGTCAGCATACAGCAATCTGCACACACGGATATCACCAAGACATACACTATTATCTATTTTGGCCTCACGCATGCATGTGTCCATAAATATATTAAACAGCAATGGTGACATTACACAACCTTGTCTAACTCCTGCACCAATGGAAAACCATTTTGATAAAACACCATTCACTCGTACACAAGCTCTACTACCAGCATACATGGCTTTTACACTATTAAGTAGATTCCCAGTAACACCATATTCATTCAATACCTTCCACAAAAGTGTCCTATTCACTCGGTCGTAAGCTTTCTCTAAATCTATGAAGGCAGTAAAAACTTTCTTCCCAACAGCCAGATACTTTTCAATCATCATGCGTAATGCAAAAATCTGGTTAGTGCAGCCTTTACCAGGCATAAAACCACTCTGAACATCCCACACTTTCAATGATGTAAGACCCCGTACTTTTTCAATAACAACCTTACCAAACACCTTCCCTGGCACACTCAGTAGGCTAATACCATGATAGTTCTTGCATTCAGTCTGATCACCTTTTCCCTTATTCAAGGGAACAATAATAGCATCCTTCCAATCCCGAGGGACCATTCCTAACTCCCAGCACAACTGGCAAATTTCAGTTAACCAGTCAATTATAGAGTCACCACCATACTTCCACATCTCTGCAGTTATGCCATCAACTCCTGGAGCCTTACCATTCTGAAGAGATTTTAGAGCTTTGCACACTTCTTCTCTTGAGATCCCTCCTGTGCTTTCATCCCTCATTATGTCTCAGAATCATTTTTGCTCTCCTGATCTAATAACTCACAGAAGTATTCACCCCATCTCTCACTTAACTCATTGGGCTCCCATATCATTTCCCCAATCTCGTTCTTCACACAACTTACAACTTTGTTTCCCCTATTTTTCCTGAGTCTCATGTACTTCCAGAAGGACTTTCTATCTTTCCAAAAAGCCAGTTCATGCCTTTCCACTTTCTCCTTCCTATCTTTTGCCTTACTGTGGCGAACCAGCTTAGCAGCTTCACGCTTCTTACAGCGATATTCATCCACAGAGACTCTACCTTGCAACATCCCCAAATAGGCTTCCTTCTTTTACTTTACTGCCTCATCAATCTCACTATTCCACCAAGCATCACCTCTATTGTTACCCGCTATTGTAGTGCCACAGACCTCTTTAGCAGCAGTGACAACACAGGTCTTAAAACATTCCCACTTCTTTTCTGCATCCCTCTCACAAGATTTCAGATAATTCAGTCGTTCTCTGAGTAAGTCAGAGTACTGCTGATGATCTTCAAGGAGCCTATCAACCTTTATTCTTTCTATCCTGGGTCTCTTCCTATTCCTTTTCCTCCAACCAACATTAAGTTTCACTCGTGACACTACCAAGTAATGATCAGAACCAACATCCGCACCTCTCATCACACGGGTGTCAACAACTAAGTGTTTCAAACGCTGATCGTAGACTACAAAATCTATCACACTCTTTTGACCAAGAGTACGATTTTCCCAAGTATATGTGTGGATATACTTGTGGTTGAAAAATGTATTAGATACACACAAACCATTCTCAATGCAGAGTTCAATTAATCTTTCACCATTATCATTCACACAAGGATCATTAAACTTACCCAGAACATTGTCAGAAATTGCATTCTGCACACCTACTCTAGCATTGAAATCCCCTGCTATTATAACTTTTTCTTTAGCACCAAACTGGCTCAAAACAGCTTTTAGCTCATTCCAGAAATCTTTCTTATCAGAAGGTTCAGAGTCACAAGGAGCATACACTACAACAATTACAATTTTCTGAAGTTTCACTTTCAAACGAATCCAGAGAATTCTCTCACTTACGCAACTATAGTGAATCAAGTTGTTCTTCATCTTTTCACTTAAAATCACACTTACACCCGCCTGTCCTCTCATATTATCCAATACTCCAGACGATTATGGGCAAAACACGTAACAATATTAACAAAGAAAGGTAACTTGATCACGCTAGTTACGTTAACTAAAACTTTTACAAAAAAGTTCGTAAGTTGGAAGCTTTCGACCTTATCTTAGGTCTTCATCACGCCAATGGAGGACTAAAATTGTTGCCAGATTCTACATTTGAATTTTTCCTATTTTTGTTGCCAAAACTTAGAATTGATCTCCAGATCAACGGAATGTAGAGAGGAGATTCGGAGTTGCAAGTCATTGAGTTGAAAATAATTTCTATGCTTTCACGGTAACGGAGGGCAAAACGATTGTCAAACGAAGCAATTCGTTTGCTTCGTTCAGTGGGGAACTGCAGATGTGTCTTCCATTGTCAAAATAGACAAGGCAGTGTTGGGATTGCCTTTCGAAACATCTTTTCTGTGTTCTAAAATTCTATGGCTAATGCTCCTGTATGTGCTTCCAATGTATAAGTTATCCCCAGTAGAAGAAGAGATAGGAATGCAGTAAACTCCTGGGAGGTTCAGGCTTTCAACTTTGTCCCTATCCCTTTGTAGAAGTTTCAAGATGTTTGGGGTAGATTTAATGGCAAGATGGTAACCAAAACTTCTAAAAAGGATCTGTAACTTATAAGCATAGGAAGGATGGTAAGGAACAGAACCACAGAATTTCAGGTCTTCTTTCTTGTGAGGAAGGAGGCATTCGATTTTCGAATGGTTTTCATATTTCTTTATGAGGGAGTTAACTGTAACAGCAGGGAAACCATGAGAGAGGGCTATTGTAGAAATTTTGGAGAGTTCTTCTTGAAGAGAGAGTTGGTTGTTGCAAATGATATGAGCTCTGTGGATGTAGGACTTCAATGCTGCAAGCTTGTAGAGATGCAGGGTGCAAGATTTGTAGGGAATGATGTTAGTGGCTGCAGAAGGTTTTCGATAGACGGAACGAGTAATGGAGAGATCAGCGTTTCTGCAGATAGATACATCCAGGAAATCAATTTTGTGATTTACTTCCTTAGATATAGTGAGCTTGATGGAAGGAAATTTTTCTGTAATGGAGTTGATCAGTATCTGTAGCTCAGACTCGGAATGTGGCCAGCTAATGAAAATGTCGTCTACATATCTTAACCATAGGGAAGGTTGAAAAGGGTGTAGAGGAATTATGGAAACTTCAATATGTTGCATGTAGATTTCAGCAAGCAGAGGGGAAAGAGGTGAGCCCATGGGGAGACCAGATTGTTGCCTATACACAATTTTGTTGAAAACAAAACAACTGTGTTGATGAATAGTGTGGAAACAATCATAAAGATCTTTGATAAGAGGACCGGGGGGTTCAAAATGAAGAATCAATTTCTTCATGAGGAGCATGTAGGAATCAAAATATGGTACAGAGGGAAACAAAGATTCTACATCAAGAGTATACAGATTAATCTGTATACTCTTGATGATAAAGAAAAAAACTTAAATTGTTATCTTTAGACGGCGGTATAAAAACTGAAAAAAAGTGAAAGTAAACGCGGATTATCGATTAAATAACAAGTTTTAATCCTAAAGTTGAAAACAAAGATTCTACATCAAGAGTATACAGATTAATCTGTATACTCTTGATGTAGAATCTTTGTTTCCCTCTGTACCATATTTTGATTCCTACATGCTCCTCATGAAGAAATTGATTCTTCATTTTGAACC
The DNA here is from genome assembly GCA_039090855.1 of Macrothele yani. Classification (NCBI taxonomy): domain Eukaryota; kingdom Metazoa; phylum Arthropoda; class Arachnida; order Araneae; family Macrothelidae; genus Macrothele; species Macrothele yani. The sequence continues at coordinate 1,402,987 of CM077027.1, forward strand.
CCCCGGTCCTCTTATCAAAGATCTTTATGATTGTTTCCACACTATTCATCAACACAGTTGTTTTGTTTTCAACAAAATTGTGTATAGGCAACAATCTGGTCTCCCCATGGGCTCACCTCTTTCCCCTCTGCTTGCTGAAATCTACATGCAACATATTGAAGTTTCCATAATTCCTCTACACCCTTTTCAACCTTCCCTATGGTTAAGATATGTAGACGACATTTTCATTAGCTGGCCACATTCCGAGTCTGAGCTACAGATACTGATCAACTCCATTACAGAAAAATTTCCTTCCATCAAGCTCACTATATCTAAGGAAGTAAATCACAAAATTGATTTCCTGGATGTATCTATCTGCAGAAACGCTGATCTCTCCATTACTCGTTCCGTCTATCGAAAACCTTCTGCAGCCACTAACATCATTCCCTACAAATCTTGCACCCTGCATCTCTACAAGCTTGCAGCATTGAAGTCCTACATCCACAGAGCTCATATCATTTGCAACAACCAACTCTCTCTTCAAGAAGAACTCTCCAAAATTTCTACAATAGCCCTCTCTCATGGTTTCCCTGCTGTTACAGTTAACTCCCTCATAAAGAAATATGAAAACCATTCGAAAATCGAATGCCTCCTTCCTCACAAGAAAGAAGACCTGAAATTCTGTGGTTCTGTTCCTTACCATCCTTCCTATGCTTATAAGTTACAGATCCTTTTTAGAAGTTTTGGTTACCATCTTGCCATTAAATCTACCCCAAACATCTTGAAACTTCTACAAAGGGATAGGGACAAAGTTGAAAGCCTGAACCTCCCAGGAGTTTACTGCATTCCTATCTCTTCTTCTACTGGGGATAACTTATACATTGGAAGCACATACAGGAGCATTAGCCATAGAATTTTAGAACACAGAAAAGATGTTTCGAAAGGCAATCCCAACACTGCCTTGTCTATTTTGACAATGGAAGACACATCTGCAGTTCCCCACTGGAACGAAGCAAAACGAATTGCTTCGTTTGACAATCGTTTTGCCCTCCGTTACCGTGAAAGCATAGAAATTATTTTCAACTCAATGACTTGCAACTCCGAATCTCCTCTCTACATTCCGTTGATCTGGAGATCAATTCTAAGTTTTGGCAACAAAAATAGGAAAAATTCAAATGTAGAATCTGGCAACAATTTTAGTCCTCCATTGGCGTGATGAAGACCTAAGATAAGGTCGAAAGCTTCCAACTTACGAACTTTTGTAAAAGTTTTAGTTAACGTAACTAGCGTGATCAAGTTACCTTTCTTTGTCAATACTCCAGACCACACACTTACCGTGTCATTCACTTCTTCTACCCCAATTTCCTTCTTTTTGGTTTCACTTACACCCAGCACATCCAGTCTATACTTATTCATCTCCTCAATCACCTCACTCATCTTGCCATTTATACCTCTAGTATTCCATACACCAATCTTACATTCACTAAACCGAGATCTCTTTCTCATACGCCGTTTAGAAAGTCCAGGTCGATTCCGTGGTGGACCGTCCTTCTCAAGTGTGGTAGGTCCACCATATCCCACACTTGAGTCATTCTTAATATTTCTTTTTAATCAGGTAAGTACATCAGTGTGGGGGATTAGCCCACAGCTGAGGGTTCCAGTTGGTCATTCAACCTAAGGATTCTGGAACAAAACCCAGTGAGTTGGGGTCTTTTTGCCAATGTCACACAGAACTAGCTTGCACCTCTCCAAGATTCACAGAGGCCTAGTTGCTGTTGTGTGTGCCATTGTTACCACGGAGTGCCCCGAGGAGGCAAACCCATCGCTCACTACGACCGCTGTTTTTTGTTATGTGCTGAAATCCACTGATTGCATTACTGAAATGATGGCTCTTTAAACAAGGGATTTATTGCTGACCTATAAGGTTTATATATACACTGAGTGGCTAATTTACTAGTACCAATAGATCATTTTATAAAAATAGGCTGATATGCCACCCATTGTTATCGCATCTTGATGGCTACGTAATCAAGTGATGTGATTCTAGCAGAACCCTTTAACGACCATAGTGCCCAAAACACCTGTCTAGGGTGAGTCAGATTTCCTACCTTTAAATTTTCACGACCTATGAGGGATCATCAGGAATCGCATTCTGTCATCATTATTGTTACTAAACAAAGACTTGAACCAACAGACATTTTTGGGCGTTATGGTATTTAAAATGATAGAAAATTTTAGGGTCATGGTCCTTAAAGGGTTAAGCACAAGATGACAATGGATGCTTGGTGGAGTGGCACAAGAACCAGGAATACCTACAGCAAGTAAGAGTCTGCAGAGAGTGGCTGACACAGCAAAAACGTGATTGTGATAATAATAACATGTGGCTAGTTTAAGCCTGAAGTAAGAGGAGAATAGCCAGATTTGTACAGACCAACTGATGCATAACAGAGAGTCCATTCACAAAGGATTTAAATTAGAGATAATGCCAAATGGCATCTCAGAACACAGTGAGCTGTCTATGTCACAACAGCAGATCTCTCTGGTCACTGCTCTGCTGTCAGCAGTAAGTGGAAAAGGTCATGTGGTCTAACGAAATATGTTTTCATCTGCAAAGGTGAGAATTTGCTAACAGCACAAGAGCATGAATCCATCTTGCACATTAAAGACTCTCTGGGCTGGTGGAGGCAGTACAATGATGTGGCCCTTATTTTCATGGGAGACTTTATGTGGATTTGATTCTTGAATGCCCAAGCATGTTTGTTTTAAACCATTTATTGTTGATTAAGATCATCCCACCAAGGGTCACTCTGTACTCCTTATGGTGGTGGATACTCTTTCCTGAATTCCATGGAGCATTTGTGAAATGATGTCAAATAAAAAGTCTGGATCCACTGGCATCTAATCTGCACGAATTGGAAAATTCTATTTAAATAGTGGACCAATAATCCACGACAATATCACCTGAATTTAGTGAAATCAATGCCAAGGTCAACTGCTTTTTTTTTCTGAATGCCAAAGCTGATTTAACACATTACTAGGTACATATAGTCCTAATAAAGTGATCATTCAGTGTATGTCTGTACACAAAACTAATAACAAATATGATCAATTAAAGAAAATAAAATCAACCAGAAACATGTTTTTTTCAGTACTTTATTTCTGAAGCCACTGAATTAAAACAAAGTTTCATTTTATGCACTTTTTTTCCACCTGGGAAAATTACAAAGTCATTTGTTGAGGTTGATTAATTTCAACCCTAACAAATAAACAACAACAACAAAAAAAAATGATCTAAGGCACCATCCAATGAGCAAGGGGAAATGTTACACTTTGGTCTTAAGGCTGTAAAGCAGACAATTCATTAGCTAATTATCTATAGATTGTGTGTATATATACACACACATGTGCAGGTTTCAATCAAGCACATGCAGCAAAGCATACCCACTATCTTGTTGAATGAAACAAAAATCACTATGACACAACATTCAGTGGGCCCTGCCCAGTATATGCTGGCTTCAGCCAATTTATTGTTCCTCCAATATACATGTACGGTATGAAAAAAAGAAAAAGTATTTGGTCTTTTAAAAGTGATAAATACTACACATTCTCTAGAAAGTTGAAATAAAGCACATCATCTCTTCCAAGTAAACAAGATCCCTATAGGAAATCACTTTTCAAGATTTTATAGTTCATATATATTATTATGATCATCTATATAACTATTCTAAGATATATGATTATTGTCAGCAAACCAACTAAATCAAATAACTCAATGTCTGAAGATTTTTAAAAAGATCACATAATGACACTATATATATGTATTCATCTGAACACCAAAAAAACGTGGCTTTACGTAACTGAGAACTGACCAAAACAGTGCCTCATTTCAAGTTTCATGGAATGTAGCACGATTTGTAAAATACCATGTTCCATTCACTTACACAAATGACAACCATGAAAATAACCAGACAGTGACTACTACTACATAACAAACAGCAGAAATTTGATGGACATTTTTACATTAATTCCATGTTGGTTACTGAAAAGCTAAGAACATACATAAATTTGAACACAAACAGTAAGTGACTGGGATAAATATATTAAATATTTAATTAATGCATGCCTAAAGGCATTAATATTTCATAAACTAATTTTCAATGTATAATGCTGAAGTATTGTTAAACATCAGTTTTGCAATTAAGGCTTCATTTCCAGATACTCTGTGTATGAATTATATCTAGCATGTCATTGCAAATTTCTATTTCTTAAACCACAGCTAACTTACAAGGTTGAAAAACATTTACACTTTCTTTTCAGAGAACATGTGGTTACAGTCAAATGTCAATTTACTGCATTTATTACAATCTGTCTTTAAGAACAATACTGGATATAGTCACATGAATCATCTGGCATAAATATATTCAGTGATGGAAATGGGAATCATTTGCTGCCGGAACCCAACATACAAGTGAATGTCAAAAATTTAATGAGCACAAACCCATTTGCAGTGGGTATAAAACCGTATAAGCAAATCTCATTATTAAACTTTAAAATGAAATACTCACATTTAACTGAAGTCAGAGCTGTTTTCTTTATTTCATCATCATCATTGTCAATCCACTGCTGGACGAAGGTCTCCCCAAGTTTCCTCCACAACGGTCTGTCTTGTGCCAGTCTCCTCCATGTCGCCCCCGCATACTTTCGAATTTTATCCACCCATCTTCCATGTGGTCTCCTTCTGGGTCTTTTCCTGTCCCTTGGAATCCAATCTAAAATTTCGGCTGTCCATCGATGGTCTGTCCTTCTGGCAGTATGTCCAGCCCATTGCCATTTCAGGGATTTAACTCTGATCATGATGTCTTCCACTCTTGTCATTTTTCGGATCCACGAGTTCCTCTTCTTATCTCTACTGGTTACACCAAGCATGCACCTCTCCATGCTTCTCCTTTGAGTTGTCTGCAGCCTTTGTATGTCTCTTTTAGTTAAGGTCCACATCTCTGCACCATACATAAGCACTGGAAGGATGCACTGATCAAACACTTTTCTTTTAAGACATAATGGCATATTGCTCTTGAAAATTATGCTGTTTCTTCCAAAAGCTCTCCAGGCAAGTTTTGTACGCCAATTAATTTCTTCATTAATGTGACCCTCACTTGATGTCTGCTGTCCAAGATAAACGTACGTGTCTGTTATCTCCAGCTTTTCTTCATCAATCGATAAATCTTCATTTCTTGTAAAAGCATTGTACATCACTTTTGTCTTCTGAAAGTTCAATTTTTAATCCCACTTCTCTACTCTTGTCAGCAAGTTCCTGAATCATACTCTGCAGCTCTGATGGGGTAGTTGCAAAAATGACTATGTCATCAGCAAAACAAAGGTGGGTTAGATAATCACCATTAATTTTTTATTTAGAGACAAGATAGCATCATTAAATGAAATGTGGAGTTTGTCTTTCTGGAATGGAGTTCCGCTGGGTACTGGCTCATTTCCATCACTGAATATATCCTTGACCAGGAACACCATATTGTTATGCAGTTATGAGATGATGATATATAATATTTAGCAGAAATTTACAAGCCAGGAGGGTACATGACAAGAAATATGTACAATCAGTTCTGCAATATGATTGCAATATGTGGTTTTTATTACACAAACAAGATACGTGAAAAGCATGCAGAAACCAGTGCTCACTTAAGTGAAGTGCTAACCTTGAAGCAAGATCACAGGAAAATGTTTGACCAGAAGACATGATTTTACATGCCTTCCTTAAAAATTTGCATGACAATGCTTCTGAAATGAAGGGTAAACTTGTACTTTACATGTTTTTGCAGCCTCTTTTCTTGCCTGTGCAATAATTTTGATTTAAATAAGAGCAAAAGGTACTACACTACTGTTACAATAAAAAATTAAGGCTGTTACCATAATAAATCAGCATAAAAGAATTAAAAATAAAAAAAATAAAAATTGGTAGGTTGCCATGAGTAATGTGTGCCACTTCACCTAAAATTTATAAAAATTATTTCTTTCTTAAATTATGAATTAGAATATTAAACTAAAAAGTCATTCATGATTGATTTTCGAAAATTACTTTAACAGCTAGGTGAGCCAAAAATGTTGTTATAATGTCATTAGAAATGCAATAATTTTGAGTGATATTCCAAATCAAGATATCAGAAAGCAACTGTTATCACTTCTTTTCCAAGAACATCTATGTGATGGGAGGTGACCAGCTTCCAATAGAAGTGATTTGTGAGTTTTATGTGCTTGAAAAACCACACAATTTTAATGCTTGCTAGTGTACCATTAGCTTTGGTTATAAAGCAAAATATGCAGGTTTTCAAACTATGAGGTAGGGAAGAACAATGCGTTTTTTGTAAAGAATAGTAATACACAGTGGATGAAAGTTCAAAAACATCTGAAGGAATGAACAAGCTCAGAAGTTAACCCTTGATATAGACAGGAATATCACAAGGTGTTCACATATCCTTACACTATAAAATGTCTGAAACAATAACCTAAAAAGGAAGTACAATGAAATATTAATACTGAATGAAAATAACACTGAGGATGCTCATCATATAAATTTCTACTAATCATTTATATCTAAACCAACATCTTTGGAGTTGAGCCATTGGCCAAGATAAGACATTTTTTATGTTTAATATTTTGACTGATAACAAAACAAGGCATTTTCATCATTGCACATAAATTAAAGAAACCTGTAATATTTGCCAGCCTTCTCATAGCTTTAATCATTAGAATCAAATCCTTGCACTTAGACTGAAAACACAAATCACTCTGTGAAGTTCAAGATTTCCTTTAATTTTTATAATACTACCCCCCCCCCGGTAAGAATATTGAACTTAAAAGTAACAGAAATTACTTATGATAACAATTTCAAGTACGACTTCACTTCTGGGAAAATTACGAAGTAAATAAATTATTCCCTCCTAAATAATGAAATTCTGATTTTATGAAGCAATCATTTTACATTCATGTCATTTCCTTACATAATGACTACAATTGCAAATCTCATATAAATGGGAAGCATGTTTGATTTATAGTTCTGATAGTATTACACTGTTGCAAAATATTTTAAGAGATTCACCATAACAGAAGTGATTCTTCATGAGCATGGGTTACTGTAATCTGTAAATAGTAAGTGTACTGCAAGGCATCATCTGTCATGTTCAATGATATAATTGGGAAGACCTGAATTCCACAGCTGGGGAGAAAAAATCATAGCAGGCAAATTAAGGAAGAATTAATTGTTCTTTAACTCTAGCAGACATGCATTTATAAAGTTTTTTTTTCTTTTTTAATTTGCATGATACTGCCTGGTTTTAATCTATCTGTCACAATGAGAAAGCCTCAACTTGTGCAATCTGATGTACATTCACATTCCTGTACTTCTGCTGTTTGAAAATACAACATCCTGGATGCTGCAATGCTTGCATGAAAATTCCAATTCCAGAACAGTAGATTTTTCAAGCAGTTGTTATAAAGGTTAAATACAAAGCACTTTCATGCTTTGGATAATATTTCAATTAGTTAATAACACTGAAAATTCTATAATTATTACATGGTAAATAACTGTTCCCTGGTTATGATTATTCTTATCACTTCCAAATAACAAATAATTTTCATAGTATGAACACATTTTTCAAAAACAAAGTGTGAGTGTTAAAAAATAACGTGGGGTTTAATTTTTTTGTAAAAAAGGACTGAAATTAACAGTTGAACAACAAACTGCACACAAAGGTAGTGAGAGAAAAGAAAACCATGCCATTATGAATGTTTTTCTCTTGTCTGAGCAAAAAAACCACGAATCCTCCTTTAATTTTTCTGCTGCTGATGTGCAACAGCAGCAGTTCAGTCGTATTTAACCAATAGTTTCTCATGTCACACTTGCACAAGAGCCACAAGCTGTGTGTGATCTGTTAAAAAGCAGTTACGTGCTGCAGCTTATATTACCAAACTATCTTTAGATGACCATAAAAGGGGGGGGTGTTATATAATTTTTCCAAAAAGAAGAAATATAGAACTGTATGAAGATCTACAAACAGTTGGAAAAGTTATCTTTCTATTTAACAAGCACTTTGACAGAAAATCTGATGCAACAAAGGTGATGTTATTTGCTCTTGCGAAAGATGATTACAAGCTGTGGGAAGTTCAGCGACAGACCCATTCATGGGTGCCACTGAGTAATTCTGTTGCATGTAATCACTTCAAGAGTCTCATTTGTTAGTTTTGTAGCACTAATTGAAAAAGTTAAGGCTTTTGTTCACTCTTCAGTTGAAACATTTTTAGAGATGCCAAGTACTGCCGACTGTTTGTAGTTTCTATGGACCTACAGCAATGCTGAAAAAATTCTGGATTTTTGCTCTTTATTCACTTGAAAATAATACAAAAGCTCTTTAAAATGACAGTTACTTTTTTTCTAATGAGATCATCTCTTATTTATTTAGACTTGTGGGTCATTCCATAATCCATGACTTTTCTGTCAGAAATGACAGTCCAGGTACAGATTATATGACAAGTTTTTTCCCGGATTTCAGTCTGTGAATCATTTAAAGGATTGTTTTTCTTTTCTGCATGAACTTCATGGACTGCAGATTACATGAAAAAAAAATACAGCTGCAAATATGTTTGAAGTAAATTTTTTAATGGGTTGACCTATACAAAACTTTCAGAAACTGAAATTTAGACTAATTTCTCATAAACACTGGCAGTTTCATAACTTTCACAACAGAATTTCCCTTTGGAGAAAAAAAAAAGGGGGGGGGGAGGGGGCATTCGTTTTTGCTTGTCTGACTATCATTCAAACTTTCCTATGAAATGTTCGCTATACACATATTTCCAAAATTTTCTACCACTTGTATCATTGTCTCCATGACAGTTGGAGTTGTTGCAACATATTTTCTAGTAGAAAATTAAAAGAAAAGTTGCATTACGGTTGTTTAAGCATTAAGGGAAGCATTTTACTCATTGCTTGGATGTGCACATTAACTTTCAAACAATTCCCCATAATGACAGTGTTAGAGCATAAATTAATTATTAAAATGGTTTTAATCCAGTGCCTACAATCAAAACAAGTATTTTAACCACATGCATACTTATTACATCCTAGTAATATGTTCCCACTTGAAAATCTAACACTTAAAAGGGTTGACTTACATACCAACTTACAAAATGAGAGATATTGTAGGAAAATCTATAAAGAACTGTATCAACAAAAAAATTGTCACCAAAATACCAAAGAATTGTTTAATAACTTCAAACTAGAATTACTAATTATTGTAATTTGGGTTAGAATTGCAAGCCTTAGGGGTTTGAAAAACAAAAACACATAATGAATACTTTTCATTGATGAGGAGGTCAGTGCTGGAAAGAAACAGAAATGTCACTACCTTTTCGAATAGTCTATAAAATTGATGACAACTGGAAACAATTTTATTTTGTTCCCAGCATGCTGGATTATATATTGAACATGTCATGGAAGGGTGCTAAATCTATGGTTACCCGAGTAAGCCAATTAAAAAATGGATACACGAGAGTAAAAAGCATGTGACTAAGAGAAATGAAGGCCAAGAAGTGCACAATCAAAAGAAGGTGAGGAATAAAAAATTGAAATACATTGGGGCATTCCCATACTTGGAAGGAGTTAGTAAAGAAATTAATAGGCAATGTGCTAAATATGACTTTCAACTAGGAAGTTCAGTGAACATCTTGAAAAATCTGACTGTTGAGGAAAAAATACTAGAAGAATCAGGATCCTACGAAATTCCAATTGCACACATACCCCTAGTATCGTACATTAGTAGTACGAAAAACAGGTTAAAAAAAAGACTTAAACAACACATATCTAACTGGCAAAAACTGCATTGAAAACCAGACTTTCCCAAAATTTGATGAAATTAAAATGCTAAAAAGGAATGAATAAAAAATCTGAAAGGCAAATGAGGAGGGAAGAAGCAATCTTAATCTATAAAAATAAAACAAGGGTATGTAACCAGAACGACCCTAGCACATTATCTAGCCTGTGGAAAGCACTAATAAGACAAGAAAAAAGACTAGAAAACCGGGATAGGAAAAGAAATTAAAAAAAAAAGTTACGTTGATGAAACATAGATGGCGCTAGCAGGGCTTGATAAAGAAATGTATCCAAGAAAGTATATCCGACGAATGGCAACGAGGACTATCTGACTTCATTAGTGGGAACATCGGTGGAAAAGTCTCCACGCTCCTGAGGATGCCCAGAGACTGTGCGAAAATTTCGAGTATAAAGAACGGTAAAAGTTGATATTTTTGAATCCTAAAGTGAAGATCCACTGAGTATACCCAGCAAAAAGTGTGTTGAAGTAAAGCTATACATCTCATACAACGGACATTAGGACAATAATATCAACAAAGACCGGAAAACGAGTCATGAAATGTGTTTCATCGCTAGTAAGGAATGCCAAGGTAAGCATTATCTTCTAGAATATTGTACAAGTTATTTTGAAATTTGCACATAAAAGAGAATAGTAGCATGATCAGAGCTATTTAATAGTCTGAATTAGAACTACTAATAGGAACTGTTGATACTAGTAAACATTTGTCAGAGTGTATATAAAGGACATACAGCAGTATGACTTGGGGTGAATATACATGCCTGGATGAAAGCATCATTGCCTTTGCAGTTTTCACAAGAACTTGATATTGTTGATACACTTTATCATACATATAATATGGGTTTTTTCTTCTAGGAAAATAAGTTAATTAAATAAAAAATTTTCAGAGATTGTTAAGAAAGATTAAACAAAACATGGTGATGAATACCACATAATAGAAAAAACCCTGTCTGTTAATGATGCTATAAAGATTTTATGAAATTCAAAGACCAACAGAACAATTCTTAACAATGTGGCTAAAACTGAGGATGAATAACACTATTAGAACACAAGAAGAAACCGATTCCTTTAGTCATAGAACGTACAATTTTTATCATCTAGATTTGTGATTAATCATGTTAATGTAGCACATGATTTAAAATCACAAATTCTATTATATAATTGCATGGAAAATTTATCAGGTGTAATACTGCATACTTAGTAGGTATGTCTTAAGCTGTTTCAAAAATGCAGCACTGATTACATTCACTTTTGTTTACAACTACATAAATTTTATGGTCCCTGGGTTTGACTGTGTGTGACTTCACTTTTTCTTAATCTTATTATCTCATCCATACAGTAAGTTAAAATGAGTGGTAGGCAATGCACATAACTAACAAACAAGTTAAGTCTATGCCATATTTACACATTATGGATCATTACATTTTTAATAATTATTTAACATAATGGCAGGATTTTTCTTTCATCAAACAGTTGACATACATTTTTGTATATATTATACACTGAGTGGCCACTTTATTATGACCACCTGACAGTTTTAAGCAAATGAGCTATGGCTGCAAGCTGTTGCCGCCAGAGGACAAACTTAGTGCTTGCAACAGTAGTAGAAGTGATTTTTGGGTGGCAAGATGGGTAAAAAATGCGATTTGACGGACTTTCAACGTGGGATGATTGTAGGAGCTCTGAGCCATGGAGAGAGTATCACCAAAACTGCCGCATTCGTAAAATGTTCCAGAGCAGCTGTTGTTAAAGTGTTTAAAGACTGGACTGTCAGCCAAAAAAACTGGGTCTCTACGTGCAACATGTGGTCGTCATCGACTAGTGACTGCTCGGGCAAAACAGAGAGTGCCCAGACTGGTAACAGACAACAGAAGGGCAACAGTGCAGCAAATTACAGACCATATTAATCAAGGAAGACCTCAAATGATCTCTGCACACACTGTTTGCCGTACACTGCATCGGATGGGATATGGCAGCCGAAGGCCTGTTCGAACGCCTTTGCTGTCTGCAGTTAACAAGAGAAAACATCTCCAGTTCGCACAAGGATTGGACAGTCGATAATTGGAAACAAATTATGTGGTCCGATGAATCACGTTTTCAGTTGCACCATGCTAATGGCCAAGTGAGAATTTGGCGGTAACAGCACGAAAGCATGGACCCCAAATGCATTGCTACAACCCTTCAAGCTGGTGGAGGCAATGTTATGGTTTGGGAATTTTCCTGGCATGCTTTGGTCCCTTTAATTCATGTTGATCAACGTCTAACTGGCACATCATATCTAAACATCGTTGTGGACCTAGTGCATCCTGTCATGTGGATGGTTTATCACAATAGCTACTTTCAACAAGATAATGCGTCCTGCAATAGTATAGTGCTCGTATCGTACAGGATTGGTTTCAGGAACATGCTGGTCAGTTTGCTTAGGTGGCCCCCACAATCTCCAGCTCTCAACCCCATTGAGAATTTGTGGGATGAAGTTGAACGAGCCATCAGACAGCTGGTTCTACAGCCCTGCAATCTCACACTCCTGGAAAGTGCTATTCATCAAGCATGGTCTCAAATCCCACAAACCACCTATCAACATCTCATGGAGTCTATGCCACAAAGAATCGACGCAGTATTAAAGGCAAAAGTTGGCGGTCATAATAAAGTGGCCACTCAGTGTATATGTTTGCTGATATCTTCTTAATTAAAAACAAAATCTTTAAGCAAAATTAAATAAAACCTATTTTTATGGCATCTGGTAAAATTAACTTGTTTAAATCTGTGTACCTCCATGGAACAATACAATGAAGAGTCTATATGGTACATAACAAATCACTTTTCATATATTGTGGTGCATTGCAAAAATTTTAATCACAGTAAACAGTAGCATATAAAAGCATTTGGGTATTTATTTTACAAGTCTTACATTATCTTCCAATGAAATTTTACATTTGTAGATCCTTTAACCACAACCTAACCAAATGCATGCTATGCATTTAGTTAGGTTTAAATTTTTGTTTGTTTGTTTCCAAACTTTCATAAAACCCCTATGCCTGTGATAAATTGTAAGTACCAAATTTAGGGCTACTCTCTCCAAAGAACAGGTAACATTCATGGCTAAACAAAGATTTGAATGTGGACTTCATGGCACATGAAGCTATTACACTAACCATGTGACCACTAAGAAAGCATCATGCATGCAATCAATAAATAAAAAGTAGCAACTTTTCATTTGTTGAATTCAAACAATACAGAAAACAACACAAATCAATTGTGGTGTGCTAATTTAATAACTAAATATGTTACATTTTTGTGAAATATTACCTGACATATTCCCCACCAAAAAGCAGATATTCATGGAATCTTACAAATATCAATATGTAAGCAGGAACAATTGCAAAGTCATTAATACTGTATGATAGTAGTGAAAATACTTATTATGTTTCAAAGGACTTTATTCAGCATAAAACCAATTTTTCAGAAAACATAGACAATGTACAGCACAAACAAGTGTAATAATATTCCCTAATGTTCATGGATTGAAAATCTAACTGATGTTTTATAACAAAGGCTTGACTTATTTCCAGAATAAAAAAATACAATAAAAAAAATAATTCCTTAGAAATGCAGAATTTTAATTTTGCTTTATATCAAAACAATGGCCATCAATGTTATCATCTTACACTGTGAGATTGAACAGAAGTGATTCTTTACATACATTGTTAGTGGTTCATGTGTGTCGTTAATTTAAAAAAGCACTCTCTTGTTTAAAAATTTCTGATGGGTGATAACAAACAGAATATTATGAAGATACACTTTTTTCTATTTCAAACAATTTTATTAGACAGAATAATCTGATGATGCCCTTTTGAGACAAAAGATTTTTCTTTCATTTCCTAATTCTCCTTCATTACTGAAAATTTTGTAAAGAGCATGAAAATCAATTTCTAATAGTTAGAAAACAGGCATCTGTACTGATGCTAAGGCAGTTTACTGGGACAAAGTACTTGCTAAAAATACTTTTGTAACTCAAGTTTCCCTAATCAGTGCTTTTAAATTGTTTTCTTTTATTGGAAACTCAACACAAAACGAGTATATTATTGATTTCTCAAGTTCCTGTTTATTTTTAAATTCGTGAAGGAGATTCAGAAAACGTCAAGAAAGCTCATTCATCATCTTTAAAGCACTTTTATACCATCTGGTCTTATTAAATTATATTCCAAGCAGGACACTGCAACTGTACTTAATGAAATAAATGTTATGGAAAAGAAAGTTTAGTATACAAATACATTGAAATACTAAATATATATATTATTTAATTTATACACAGAAGCTGAGATCTAGGATGTATTAAGTAACCTTAATTTATGCTATCTGACAACTAAATTTTGCATTAAAAAAGTTTGAAAATACACTGAAATTTTTAATCATCACAAATATCATAATTTTTTAAAATAGGCAGCAATTTACAAGCCTAAAAAATCCCAAATTAGGTGTATAATAAGTATATTTGCAACTATATGAAGCAAAAAACTTTCTTTCTACACCAGTAAAAATTAGCACATTATGCATAGTAAAAATGTAAATGTACACCAATTAGTGAGATTAATTTATAAACAGATAATCTAGAAGATGCATGGAAAAGTTTGGATATCATGGCATCTACCTGATAAAAAAAATATTTTTCAATCAGATTTTGAACAGTGGAGATATTATTCAAAACACAAACATACACTTCTCTAACCTACAGCACACATGATGCAAACGTTTGCACATAACTAACTGTGACCACAGAATACTTTTTTTGAAAGATGGAAATCACAAAAATATGTTTATGCCACTCAACCAAAATACTGAGCATTAGAAAAAGAGAATGTCAGGATCATCATTCTGAACGTCGCTCAGATGCGGAGACTTTTCTACAGATAAGACAGAAACAGGTAGCTGGAAAATGTGATACTATAATAAGCACGTGCATTTTTAAAGGCACACTAAAAATATTTGAGCTAAAAAAAAAATGTGCATGAAAAGCCGGAACAGTTTAAGGGACATGCTGAGATAGTAACAAAGGATAAAGTATGAAGATAAGCTTTCCAATTCATTTGTTTGCTTATTTGAAAAAGAAAAGAATCGGTGTCAATAATATGCTTCAGAATACCTATATACAGGGTAATTCTAAATTCATAGCTGACAAACTTTAAGGGGTGGTAGGGCACACTAAACCAAACATTTTTTGTCAATGTATGCTAACACAGGAATTGCTCAGAAAATGAAACTTTTTTTTTTTTTTTCATTTTACAATAAATGCTCGAAGGAGCAACTGGCGACAGTAATACATGCCTGACAGCAGTGATTGGCGTACATTTTCAAAGATGCCAGGTATTTCTTGAACAGTTGCAGCAGCGCCACGAATGGGGGTATCGTACACGAGGCCCTTGAGATATACCCATAGGAAGAAATCAAGACTTGATAAATCGGGCGATCATGGTGGCCAAGCGACAAGTCTACCTCAGCCAATCCATCACCCCCCAAAAGTAGCATCCAGGTAATTACACACATCAATGATTAAATCTGCTGGTATCCCATCATGCTGAAACCACATTCCACTTCGAACGGCTACTGGAATATCCTGAAGCAATTCCGGCAAGACCTCCTCCAGAAAAATACAATAACTCCTCTCGTCGAGTCGAGGTGGTAGCAGATATGGCCCAATCAGAAAGTCGTTAACGATACCCACCCAAAGATTGACAGAGGATCGTTGCTGGTAAACATGTGGCTGTGTAGCGTGCGGCTTCGCGTTTGCCCATTAAACACTCCCTCAAATGTAAAACAGGCTTCATCTGTGAAAAGCATGTGTGCTGGAAAATCCGGCTGCACTGCACCCTGTTACATAAACCAACAGTAGAATTCTACATGCAGAGGACGCTTGAATTCTCTGTAAATGGAAGGGATGCAACTGCTTTTCATGCAGAACTCTCCATACAGTGGTTTGGCTCACACCTACGCTACATGCAACAGCTCTCATGCTTGTGTCATGACTTTCTTCAACCTCTCGTAGAATGTGTTCTTCCATCTGTGGAGTTCTTGAACTTCTCGTCCAACCCGCATCATGCCTGCTGACATGAATGATCCTGTTTCACAAAGCTGGTGGTGTAAACGCTCAAAAGTTTTATGATCCGGCACTCTCCTATTGGGGAAGCATTCATGGTATAATCTTTGCGCAGCTCTACCATTTCCATGCAGTTCCATACATTAGATGCATGTCTGCCTTCTTGATTTCGTGAATTACTCCATCATGTGCGAAACCTGCCTTGCAACTGATGAGTTTAAGCAGAGGAACAATTTTCAAGAGTGCCAAACAGCGCCCTTTAGCACCTACATGCTTCAGTTGTGGACATACATTGTTTGACAAAAAAAAAAAAAAAAAAAATGTCTATTTTAGTGTGCCCTACCACCCCTTAAAGTTTGTCCTATGAATTTAGAATCACCCTGTATATTAATTACTCTGAGATTACAATCAGGAAAAAAAAAATCTTAAACCAGCATTTCACTTTTGAATTGGAGAACAGTTGCTCTGGTGGCTGAATGTTGGAAGCGCAGGCTTCTAAGCCAATTGTCCAAGTTAAACTTGTGTTCAAGTCCCAGGTAAGGCATTGGTAGTGTGTCTGGACCTCTTTTGCAGCAATGCAAGCTTGTGATGACACTCATAGTACCTCAGGTACTTTGTATGAATAGAGGGGAGACCAAAATGGTTCTTTATGGACAAGAGAATTTCATTATAAACTGAAAAAATAAAGCCGATTTTAACAAGTGGTCCCCACCTACTAATGAGGTCCCTTTGCATATCTATATCATGCTACTGAGAGCCAAGCACATAACCAGCTGAAAGCAGCAGGGGTAAAGGAAGGGGAGCTAACCTAATTCAGGCAGATCTGACATGGTTTCTACACTCAAACCATAGAAGTCAGAAACAGAAGGAAGTGTTCCAGAAACTATGATAATCTAATCTTTTATCACATTAAAAGACTGAATACAAAAATAATAGGTAAAACACTTTTTACCACTATTCTTTAACCAACAATCAGTTTTCATGTAGTCCAAATTTCTGTGGAAAAGAAAAAATTAGCCTTTGATAAAGCAATTTGTGGGCACTTTTAAGAACATGCAGTTTTATCTCACATGCAGTGAGTTGTATCATTATATTAAAAAAAACCACTAAACACAAAATTTGGTACAAACCACACAAGTGAATGACAGAGGTTTATATTACTGAGCATACTGCAAATGAATTCACAGAGTACTTAACAAGCTACAAGAATTATGTGATGGTCAAAATCATCTTCAAAGCAATTAACTTGAGATATTATCAAAAATAGAGATTATTTTTTTCTGCTCTTACAAAAATTTTGAGTGGAGTGGGGGAAGAGCTCAATAAATAAAAAATTTAATCAAGGTTTTATGAAGGCCAGAATTTTAAAATAAGATCAGGTTTTTTTACAAATTTTTGAATTTTCTAGATAACTCTAAAAATTGAAACAACATAACCTTAAGTTTTTAGTATTAAAGATCATCTTACAAAATATTAAAACTTTTGTGTTCAGACTTATTTATACCTTTGTGTTTAAATCTCTATCTGAGTTAAATATGGAAGTTTTAAGGGTTTTCACACAATGTGACAAATTATATATATACACATGCATGTAATATATTTTTATCAATAAATTCATCATTTGACAAAAAAGAGCTATGTATGATTTCCAGTTCCTTGTACATAAGATGAAATAGGTCAAGCCTTACTTGTGAACATCAGCCCATGCGCACACATAAAATAAAAATGTACATACAAACATTTACTACTGAATATATTTACAAAATCTCTTTTACAACCTTACTTTTCACAAATTATAAGAGTGGAATTTCCATCCTGATGTTAGAAAGAAGCGACAGTCAATTATTTTTATCATTATTATTTTTATCATTATTACATACAAAATATAACAAAGCCCTTTATGTCTGTCTCCAAATTGACTATGTTATTGGTATAGATAGGATGGAGCTCTAATTAAGTAAAACAAAATCTGGTGACAAACCTCTCTCCCTCACTCAGTAGTCCAGATTATTAATAATCTATGACTGACAACAGACAGCATAGAATGGGAATGAAAAGTATGACATCTGAGCAACACAAGAAGATAATTGTTGGACACCACCTGCAGGCCAACAGTCAGTCAGTCGCACACCAATGGCAGCATTCAACAACCCTCAAAAGTGTCAAAAGACGAACACGAATGATATATCACACTGCAACAAATCATTTCCCCACAGCACCAAGAGCCACACGTGGGTGGCTCCATGTAACAACGTTAATTCTTATAAAAACAAATCTCAAAGTCTTGGCAAGACAAATGCACAATGACAGGAAGAGAATCTATCTAACCAGCCATTATGCACAATACACCTGTGTTCTAGTTAGTTAGTATTCCTTTCTAATAGATCTCTATAAGTGGAATCAATGCAACTATGTAGCATAATCCACTTTATCCCAGCTTAGTATGTTCAAATCTGTTGGTGTCTTGAAATCCATATCTTCTAAAGAGAAGAGGTCAAAAGTGTCATGCTGTCCGTTTGCCATGTTGGAAAGCAACGGATCACCACCGCAGTTGTACATTGGTTGAGCACTGGTAGAGCTGGAAATATGGCTATCTGATGGAGCAGATGCCAGCACATCTAGCCAATCAGACAGTTCAATATCCATATCCACAGATGTGCTTGACATCCCAGGATCATTATCACGGGTTCCTGATGTCATCTGGTTAGTAGGTCCAGACTGGTGGTTAGACAGGACAGCACCACTGCTGTTAGATGCCTCACTAGGATCATGCTCCAGCATCCCTAAGTCCATTGCTTCAATATCTTGAAGTTCTAAATTAAAATCAAATTCTAAAGACGGATTGGCTACTCCATCTGAATCCTGTAGAATGGAGGAAGGAAGGGAATTAGTAGGAAGCCCAGTGCCTCCAGAAACAGTCAGACAGTTGGAGGCAGCAGGTACAGGTGAAGGAGATGCTTTTGCACTGGAACTAGTGGGGAACTCTGGAGGTGCAAGAGAAGATTTCTGTGTGTCAGGTGTAGTTGGTGTTGGAGGCTCCTGTGCTGCACTTGGAGGTAGTTCTGGATCAAAATGGAATAAGAAAGAAAAAAAGACATTATATATATATATCTTGCATGCTCAAAAAGGCAATCCACATATGACAGTATAAATGCATTAAATTTCTAAGCTGATTAAATATTAGACAACTCAGAATAAAATGAAGCACATTTGACCAAGACTTCCATACAACAAATTCAGCTGTGAGTAATGAGCTTCAAAAATTTTTAAACAGAGATTGCTATTATTGTTGCCATTACTTTTCCTTCCCCCTGAAAAAAAAATGCTAATTTTTGAGGAAATGCATATGCAGTATGAACTACCTCAAACCTAATTAATTGATGCAGATAATGCCCTAACATTTCTGACACTGGAAATCACATTTTTTAACTGATACAGAGAAAAGCCATTTTACTTACTTTAACTTGATGCATATGCAATAACTAAAAAAAGTGGGTGAAGCCAGAGGAAAGTTCACAATTTTTTTTTTTTTTTAATTCTGAGTTGCTTGCCACCAACTGATGTTTCTTGGTGATTGTTACGATGCCAAGAAGAATGTCAAGCAGCAGTCACTGAGGAATCAGATTCTGGATTATGAAGTCCACAGAAATAAAAGACAGTTTTTATGTCAGCAGTAAATGTCCCATGAATGACCCCACAAAATGTTTGCTTTATGCCTTTAACGGGTTTACAGGCCACAGCCAATTAAAATCATCTTGAAGTTTTGCCATAGCATTATATTAATTGCAGCAGGTGGCACCAACATTTTGCTATAAAATTTTGCAATTAAATTTAAATACAGTATAAACAAAATCTCCTGAATACTAGCAAACATGAAAATGGGAGGAAAAAAACTGTTTTAATTCCAATTTTGTATAATGTGTTTTTCTGAACAGATGGTTTAGCCAAAACATTCACTTTTTAAAAAAGTGGACTGAAATTACTCTGTAAAATGCATGTTTTGGGAACATTTCAAGCCAGAGAAACTTCAACCTACTGTTGGTTTTGCATATTAGGAAAGAAAGTGTACATTATAACAGCAGCAAAGATGTTAGCCAAACCTTTAATGAGCAAAGGGCAAACTACACATATGACAAAGAGCACGTGAGACTTGGAACAAGAAACTTTGAAAGGAGGCATGCATAGATCCATGCGGCCCAGCATTGGTTGGTGACAAATACAGAGAAGCTCATTTGCTCTGGGATGCACAAGTAGGTAGAGCATTGTCTTTCTCAACAATATAAAGTGACCCAGCTAATCTTGAAAAAGATTCAAGATTCAAAAACTCAAATCTTCACGTTTTTTTTTTGTCATTCGAATCTTAACCTAAAAAACTTGGCATTTGGTGCTTGTTCTAGAGTGTTATTTGTTCAAATTTTTGTCAGCATGACGAGCTCTGATATTAGAAAACAATCAAAGAAGATCATCTACAGTGTGTACACAGCTATTTGAAATAGCTCATTACTTCTAAAATTTGAGGAAACTAAAAAGTTCTTAATCACAACCACCATCGACAGTAATTTCAGAAAGTCTATTCGCACATCAGGTGTTGTAGCATATAAAAAACAAAACCTAGAGAGAGTTCGAATGCTAGTGTTTCTAAATAAAAATCTCCATTACAGATTTCTGATTTTTTTACATTGCCCTGAAAGAGTTCAGTGTATAGTGTTTTTATTAACTCTTAAAACAAGCATGTTTCTGATTTTTCTTAATTTTCTGGAAAGAATTTACTCAATTTAGTGTTCCATGTTTAGTGTTTATCTACATTAACTCTTGAAATAATCCTCCCCACCACTAAACTTGCCTTGATTTAAAAGGTTTTGGAACTTTTGTTATTAAAGAAAAATGTCAAAAGTGTGAATTGTTACTCAAATATTTTTTTGTCAAATTATGTTCAGAAAGTGGAAATGAACCTGAAGACTCAAGAGTTATGTACTTCATTTAGTAAATGTAAATCATAAATTTCATTTGTTTCTTCTTAATAAATATGGGTATATTTTTTGAAACTGTATTTAATTTGTTTTTCAAATTTTGCTTCAATTAAAAACTTTTAATTTTAAGTAGAAGTCTTTTCTTTCCCTTTTTTTCTTATAATTATTCTTATATGAAGGATTCGAGAACCTTTTAGGATTCGGATTTGAGAAAATTTAGGATTCATCCCACCTCTAATTATAACACCCCTTCCTCATCAACATTGTCCTTCTTCACAACACAAAGTGACTCTGTCATCCCTTCCATAAAGTTCCCCAATCTTTCATTATGACACCCCTTTCCCCTCTGCTCTGCTCATTACAAACTCCTGAACTGATAAATTTTTTTCTGAGAGTTCATTTTCCAATACCACCACCTCTCCTGCACAATTACCCTGTGGATTTTTTTAAAAACCAAAGGGCTGCAAACATTTTTTTTTTTTTTTTTAAAATTGGCATATTATCCACAGAACCTAAATTTGTAAATTTTTTAGCAGATAATCCATGAATAATATGACAAAAATTATGGTATATAAAATTACTAACTGCTCCAGTTCCACTTGTAGTGCAATTATGCAGATTTGATTTTGATTTTTTGTTTTAATTGTGTTATTGGGCAACTATTTGTATCAACTCACAAGCTTAATTGAAGCACATTTCATGTGCTTCAATTAAGCTTGCAGAGTTCTGCAAGCTCTATAAGGTTACGACACATGGCTTTAAGTTTAGCAAGAAGATATATACTGAACTGATAGGACTGACATTTGGCCAGTGTGTGTACTTCCATTTTCCTGTATTTTGGCAACATTCCTTTGACATAATCACTCTATTCCTAAGCACCATCCTGTCATGCAGGGTGCCAAGCCACTAGAAATCTGTATTACACTGAGCCACGGACTAGGTGTAGATTAGTTCTGACCTTCTTGTCTAAAATGAAGCAGGATTAGAAGAGGAATGCTACCAATCAATTGTAACAACACATTGGAAAGAAGAACATCATCTTCCAGGAGCCTTTCTTCCACCTTACAAGCCCTTGCACATGGCAAAAATAAAGGTAAACCTACAGAAGACCAGAAAAACACAGCAGCAAAAATAGAAAGAACTAAAGGAAATAATAAATGAACAAACATGGTAGGAATGTAAGACAAAAAGCTAAAATACAAACAGCATTTGGCTGTTCTAAGGGTATTCACTGCTGTAGCTTGGGCCACACTGGTGCCATTAACCAAATAAAAATATTAAAAACCACTTAATCTTGTGTCAGGAGGCATATACTGACTTCAAGAGAACTCCATTCAAATAATAGCTAACCTCTTCACTGCCTGAAATAACCTTTTTTTCTTTTATTTTACATTTTTAACTACAGCTTTTTTTATTATTAGTCATAAGCTCAAAACACACTAAAAAGTAACTTATAAAAGCCTTTACTCAGCAAATATATTATGAATTTTTATTTCAAAATGGAACAGACACAAATAGAAGTCTCAGAATTACTGACTTTATTATTATATTAGGCATTTCAAATCCCTCATTTACCAAGGCTGGTTCTTCAGGGCTGCACAAAATCATCACTATAACAAAAGAAAAAAAAAACTAGAATATTTCCTCTAAGCTAAACAATACTTTTCACCTAAACAACCTTCAAAGCTACATGAATGTCATAGCAAAAGGGAGGGTCTTAGGAATCCAGACCCCTACAAAAAAAAAATATTTGCCAGCAGCATCTTTTTTTTATTGTTTTCATACAGTAATTTCAAAATATGTACTTTTTCCAACATAACTGCATACAGTTTGTGCAATACTTTTCTCCTGAAGTTTGTAAGACTAATCAGGTTAGCTGCAATTATTACACAACTGAATTTGAATATACATTATGTTATGTGTTTAAATTTTTTGTGATCTTTATACTTTTTATGCATATTGACTTCTCATCTATCTATCTATATCTGCATATCATAATTGAACTTAATGAAAAATTACATACTTATATGTAATGCACATACATATACTAAGAGTGTGAGATAGGATCCTGGACCCTCCCCAAAATAAAATCTTGCCTATGTCACTGTGTCTGCCCAATACTGAAGCATATCTTCACAACAGGAGTAGTGAACTAAATAGTTTACATTTCACACCTGTATATAAGCAATTAATGAAAAAACTGATATTAATAATATTCAGAACAATACATATGATGTCAGAACCTGAACACTCCACTGTTTCTGACAGCAAGAACTTTATCTGCACGATATGAGTGGTACAGCAATTTTTTTAAAGCAGTCTATACATGCTGGTATGCAAGAATAAAATGAAGATTGTGAAAAGTTTTTATATTTAAAAAAATGAAATTACTATTACAAGCAACAAAATTTCAAATATTTAAGGATGAAAGAAGAAATTAAAACAACCTCCACTCTTTATAAGGATTTCTAGTACATCTTCCACAGCTTGACTCTTCACTGATTTGCGACCACTTCGCTGTTTTGTTGTCCCCGATTGTGGTTTTTGTTCCTGGTTATTCTAAAAAACAACACAAAATTCTTTCATCAGCATTAATACTAACTGTTATTATCTTATATTGTTCACCATATGTTCAACTTAAGCAATTACATTGTGAGGTAAACTACAAATTCCAGTTGATTTGCCTTTTACGGATGAAAAACAAAATGCTCTAGAGGAAGAAAAGTTTGCACCTTTTTTACAATTTTTGGATGAAGAAATGAAATTTAGCTTTATTTTCTAGAGATTTAACAAACATTTTTTTATTGTAGTTGTAACCAGCAATAGGAAGTAGCACACTACATTTCCTGTAGCACGGTGTGTAGCATCACTACAAATAGAAAAATGTAGTTGTAGCAGTAGCACACTACAAAATAAAGTAGCTTGTAGCCAAAAATTGCATTACAAATGTGAATTTAAAAAATCTTTAAATCTAAATCACATGACATTACCAGATTGCCTAGAACATTTTTGGATGGAACAGGGGGAGAGAGTAAGAGTGCCTTACCTACAGTCACATACCTGAGTTGACTTACATTGTAAAGGTTAGCCAAACTGTTAACCATGAAGTATTTATTATCTTTCTTACTTTATAAGGTATTTACAGGAAGGTCTCAGTCATCCTGAGAAGCCAGTGCATACAAGATGATCGAGATAGCGATTTTGTTGACGACTTTTGACAATAAGATTCGAATCTCTTAGTAAAGAAAATTTGCAGATACTTTTTTGATAGTGTTTTTATTTGAATTTCCTGAGCATATCAGCCAGCTTTGAATATAAGCAACTGATGCAACAAAATGTGTTACATATGATTATCACAGCTCAGGCAAATACAAAGGTAGATATCTTACATATAAAACACAAAACGTCTGTTTGTCTGAAGCAGCAAAAACTCTTGAACGCCAGACTGTGGCATCGTGAAATTTGCATAGCTTATTAATACTGGAATTTCAAGGTCAATGCAACTATTTTAAGATCTCCACATTGTTCCGTTCGCGAGTTATAAATTAATTAATAAGCTAATCAATAAAGTCAGCATCGTTTGCTATGTCATCGTTATCCTGTCCAAATCTGAAAGTATGTGACTGCATTCATCGCCGCTGCACATCCACAGGTGTTTCTATTCTTTGAGAACTGTGCATAAAAAAAATGCAAAAACAAACTTTGCGAAATCTTAACGAAATGGAATGAAATGTTTATCAACACCATGAATTGGTAATAAGAAGAGTCCCTCAAAATTTCACCGGAATCCAGTCAAAACTTTTAAAAATAGGCATGGAATTTTTAATTCATTGGTTAACAGAAATACATATGTAGAAATGGTTAATAAAATTTTGACGGCTAATTTAAAAAGTTATTTAACGATTCAGGCAAAATTTGGAGGTCATGTTCCTATTAACGATTTATGGTGTTCATTAAAATTTCAGCCAGTTTCATAAAATATTTGCAAAGATTGTTTTTAACTTTTTATCCCAGAGATTCACTCCTCAAAGACGTCTGAAACTGAAAGCACGTGACGCATTTGATCGTCGATAACGAATTGTTAACGAATTTTGTTCAGTCAGTGTTCTAATGCTGTGGCCTCCTGGACGCGTGTTAAATAATTCGCAAAACTTTTGATCCGTTTGATTCTACAGATTCCATACATTCTGTTCCAAGTACTGAAATAATCACACTATGAATAAATAATTTGTAATGACCGAATCTGTGAAATCAGCTTTTTTCTTTCTTGCAAGCATCAATTCCCCCCCCCCCGATTTTTTCAGTGACACGTAAGGGAATATGAAATTAATAAGCCTAAATCCCGGGCAAAGCCAAGTAGTAAAGCTAGTATATATATATATATATATATATATATATATATATATATATATATATATATATATATATATATATTACTTGGGTAATTTACCTTGGTATTTAGCTCTGAATGCCATATGTAAGAATGTGTATATAAAGATCATCTTCAGAATTTGTATTTTTGAACATAAACTACTGAATGTGATAAAATGTGTTACATATAGTTATCAGAGCTGAGGTAAATACAAATATATATTAGTTGGGAAATTTACCTGGGTATTTATCTTTAAATGTATTATTTGAGAGTAATTAAAATCAAGCTGTTTGCAAAAGTGAAAAATACTGGAGGAGGCAAATGCCTGCTTTGCACCCCTCAAGAGAGTTATGCCTATTCTTTTTATCTACAGAAATTTAGAAATTTTCATGAAATATCACTACCAAAACATTGTTGCCACCCCAGTGGCGCAATGGTCTAAAGTGATGGCTTTTGACCATTTGTTTGAGATGGGTCTGGGTTCGAATCCCAGTGTTGTGTTTGTCCGATGGTGCTGGTTCTCTCCCTTCTCTGGAACCAGTGGCCCTAAATTAGGAAAGAGCAACTGCTTATAGGCCAATGAGTTGCTAACGGTAGTCGTTAAAATTCTAAACAAAAAAAAAAGATGATGAGTTATGTTACAACTACTTAATATGAGGCCTCAGCCTTGAGGATGATTGACGACTTTAGTATCTACACTTTGTATTTGACCAACCCATCTACTACAATGGAATGAAATAAACTAATGATGAGAAATGATTTTTTAAAAGCATTTTCAGCTGCCCGTGTTTTAAACATTTTGTAACATAAAGGTGATGTATGAGGCACACTTTCAAACGGTTCTTCAGAATATGAAATACAAAAAGCAAACTTAAACAGAATATTACAGGCAAAAATAAAAAAATTCTGTTAAAAAATCTACAACTCCTACAATTTTTGTTTTTATGAATCGCCAGTCTGCAACACCACCAGCAGTGTAACACAAAGTGCTATCATGTAGAAACATGCATTTGTACCAAAAGTAGGAAGCATAAAATTACACAAAATGCCAAAGTAAAATTCAGTATTTATTGCTTCCCAGCACAAGTACCAAAGACTTGCAATCATATCACGAGGAGCACATTATCAATCATCTTCTCGGAACTTATGTTGACACAATGAATTCACATAGCAGATGTTCTCCAATCATCTGCCACATCCACATATCTGATTGGAATCGGAAATTCCATTACAGACTCAATAATGCTCTCACTGCTTTCACTGAGTAAGATTTTCGTATTTCCATAACCTTAAGCAATTAGACTCTGGAAATCCCACCTCATTAATTTTGATGCACATTAGTGTCCTTGCTATTTTTCTTAAACTACTTGACATATGTACATACATATCACTAAGCTGTTCTTTGAGATTCAGAGAACAGCTCCACAAAGAAATACAACCAGATAATTTTTACTTACTGTTGCCGTATCAAACTTCTACATTTACAGCGATATTGACATAACTCGGGTTTCACTGACATCCATTACATGCCGTACATTAAATCTTCTATACTTCATACTCATAATCTTTTTTCTCATGCAGATACTTTTGAATCTGATCCTCCCATGACTTCCTTTGCTTTTCTTTAATGCCAATCGGGCTAAAAAAAATTCTTAGTAAGCATCTCATCACTCATCGTTTCAAAATGGCCAAACCACCGAAACATATTAGTCTCCACCTTGCTAACAACATTTTGCTTCACATCACACAACTGCAACACATCTTCATTCCTCACACAATCAGAACATGTCTTGCTACAAACCCCCCATAAGTACCGCATTTCTCCAGCGTACAAACGACGTCTATGTTTCTTCTGTAGTACCCAGGTTTTACTGCCATACATCAGAGTAGGAACAATTACACTTTCATAACGGCCATGTGGGACTCACTTCAGAACCCATCATTTCTGTGAAAACCTCCCAGAGCGGCCATGACTTTCAATGAAGAATTCACTCGCCTACTAATTTCACCATCCAATTTGTTCTCTCTGTCAGACATACTTCCAAAATGCACAAACTCACTCACCTGGTCAATCACTGTGCCCTTTAGACTTACATTACATTCAGTGCTACCAGTTCCTCTCTAAAAAACCATAACTTTGGTTTTTCCCTTATTTATACTCAGTTTGAATTTCATGCAAACTTCATACATCCGAGACAACATACTCTGCAAATCCCTTTTGCTCTCTGCCAAAAATACAGTGTTATCAGCATACAGCAATCTACACACACAGATATCACCAAGACATAAACCAGTATTATTTATTTTGGCATCTGCATGCACGCATCCATAAATATATTAAACAGCCATGGTGACATTACACAACCTTGTCTGACTCTTGCACCAATAGAAAACCATTTTGATAAAGCACCATTCACTCGTACACAAGCTCTACTGCCAGCATACATGGCTTTTACACTATTTAGTAGATTCCCAGTAACACCTTATTCATTCAATACCTTCTACAAAAGTGTCCTATTTACTCGGTCATAACCTTTCTCTAAATCTATAAAGGCAGCAAAAACTTTCTTACCAATAGCCAGATACTTTTCAATCATCATGCACAATGCAAAAATTTGGTTAGTGCAGCCTTTACCAAGCATAAAATTACTCTGAACATCCCACACTTTCTCTGATGAAAGACCCTGTACTTTTTCAATACGACCTTACCGAACGCTTTCCCTGGCACACTCAGTAGGCTAATACCACGATAGTTCTTGCAGCCATTCTGATTGCCTTTTCCCTTATACAAGGGAACAATGAAAGCATCCTTCCAATCCCGAGGAACCATTCCTAACTCCCAGCACAACTGGCATATTTGAGTTAACAAGTCGATTCCAGATTCACCAGTATATTTCAACATCTCGGCAGTTATGCCATCAACTCCCGGAACCTTACCATTCTGAAAAGATTTTAGAGCTTTACACACCTCTTCTCTTGAAATTCCTCCTGTACTTCCATTTCTTCACTCAGACATCTTCATCTACCTCAGAATCACCTTTGCTTTCCTGATCTGATAACTCACAGAAGGATTCACCCCATCTTTAACTTAACTCTTGAGCTCCCACATCATTTCCCCAACCCTATTCTTCACACAACTTACAACTTTGTTTCCCCTATTTTTCCTGAGTCTCGTGTACTATCAGAATGTCTTCCTATCTTTCCAAAAAGTAAATTTCACGCCTTTCCACCCTCTCTGTCCTATCTTTTTGCCTTACTCTGCTGAACCAGCTTAGGGGCTTCACGCTTCCTACAGTGATATTCATCCACAGAAACTCTACCTTGCAACATCCTCAAATAGGCTTTCTTCTTTCTCTTTACTGCCTCTTCAATCTCCCTATTCCACCAAGCATCGCCTCTATTATTATGGACTATTCTGGTGCCACAGAACTCTTCAGCAGTAGTGACAACACAGTTCTTAAAACATTCGCACTTATTTTCTATATCCCTCTCACACAAGACTTCAGCTCCTTCAGTCGTTCTCTGAGTAAGTCAGAATAACGCTGATGAACTTCAGCAAGCCTTTCAACCTTTATTCTTTCCATCCTGGGCCTCTTCGTATTCCTTTTCCTCCAACCAACATTCAGTTTCACTCGTGACACTACCAAGTAATGATCAGAACCAACATCCACACCTCTCATCACATGAGTGTCAACAACTAAGTGTTTCAGCCGCTGATCGTAGACAACAAAATCTACTACACTCTTTCGACCAAGAGTACGATTTTCTCAAGAATGTGTGTGGATATATTTGTGGCTGAAAAACATATTAGATACACACAAACCATTTTCAATGCAGAGTTCAATTAATCTTTCTCCATTATCATTCACACAAGGATCATTAAACTTACCCAAAACATTGTCAGAAATTGCATTCTGCACACCTACTCTAGCACTGAAATTCCCTGCTATTATAACTTTCTCTTTAGCACTAAACTGGCTCAAAACAGCTTTCAGCTCATTCCAGAAATCTTCCTTCCTATCAGAGGGTTCCGAGTCACAAGGAGCATACACTACAACAATTACTATTCTCTGAAGTTTCACTTTCAGATGAATCCAAATAATTAAGAATCTCACTTACGCAACTATAGTGAATCAACACATAAAACTAAAGATTGGGTAGATTACATCAAAGAATCAGTATGAAAAGGAAATAAAATATCCGTTTATTGACGTATAAATATTATTAATAAAGCGTAAGCTTTCAACACCAACGAGTGCCTTCTTCAGACTTGTTCGTGGTTAGGCAAGACAAGAGGAATAAATAATAGAAAATTAAAAATAAACATGAACAGAATTTGAGAACATGATATGTTGCGACGGGTGCATGCGACAACGAGAGATGTCAACAGAAGCGTGCTACGCGTGAAGAAATGTGTGCCATATTTGGGGAAGCTCAAGTGAGACGTCATCGTTGAAAACCACAGGGTTAGTCAAAATCTCCATGGTTTCCCTGATGGCAGTGCCCCTGGCGGTAGTATAAGGAGCAATTCGCTTTATCTGGTCCCACTTCGGGATGGCGGAATGGGTAACCACTTCCTTCGATAAGGCGGTTGTCAATCTACCGTGCGAGACGTCCCGCTTGTGTTAAGACTAGTCAAAGAGCAAAACAGCGTTTTGTCATTCCGATGTAATGCTTGGTTGTACCATCCATGTATTCCTATGGTATGGAGTACACTCCCGTATCAGTCAGAAAGGTATGCGTGTTCCGGGATGATAGCAGGTGGCATAATATCGATCTCGGTGAGCGTATCCCTAAGCTAAGCCCAAGTTTCTTTAAGGTGTTCTGCAAGAAGTAGGTCAGGTCGGGTACATAAGGGCAAGCCCCAAAGTATTGCAGAGAAGGCTTGGTATGGCGGCTAACCGGGTTGGAGAAAACAGCGTCGGTGTTCTTGATAATGTCCTCGATCACTTGCAAACTGTAGCCAGCGGAAGAAGCCAGATCTCTTAGGTTGTCGACTTCTTCAAGTCTGGATGCAGTGTCCGAGGAGAGAATAAAGGCACATTTAGCCCTATGTCTGAAAATGGCTAATTTGTGCGTAACAGGTCCCATAGAGGAGGGTACGATTACATCCGGGACATATGTTGGCTTGTAATAAATTTTGGTTTGGAGGGATCCAGAACGAGATTTCTTGACAGGACTTCCAAAAACGAGAGACTGCTGTTGTCCTCACACTCCATGGTGAAGCATGTTCCGTCGGCGGGAATTAATGAAAGCAAAAAAAGCGTTCAGTTCATCAACTCCATGCTGCCAGACAAAAAATACATCATCGGTGTATCTGAGCCATATAAGAGGAGCGAGCTTAGCTCCATTAAGAATTTTTGATTCCAGCGGTCTGAGGATGGCTTCAGCTAGTACAGCAGATAGTGGTGAGCCCATGGCGACCCCTTTGGACTGCTTGTAAATTAGGTTATTAAAACAGAATTTTTTTTATTTCGTCACGACTTCTATCGCATGGAAGATACCCAGTAGTGAGTCCTGTGATAACATTGAAGAATCAGCAAGCGCTCGCTTCAAAGTGTCCACTGCCTCGTCGACAGGTGCTGACGGAGTGTGAGGACAACGGCAGTCTCCCGTTTTTGGACATCCTAGTCAAGAAATCTCATTCTGGATCCCTCCAAACCAAAGTTTATTACAAGCCAACATATGTCCTGGATGTAATCCTACCCACATCTATGGGACCCGTTACGCACAAATTAGCCATTTTCAGACATAGGGCTAAAAGTGCCTTTATTCTCTCCTCGGACACTGCATCCAGACTTGAAGAAGTAGACAAATTAAGAGATCTGGCCTCTTCCGCCAGCTACAGTGTGCAAGTGATCGAGGACATTATCAAGAACGCCGACGCTGTTTTCTCCAACCCAGGTAGCCACCATACCAAGCCTTCTCTGCAATACATTAGGGCTTGCCCTTATGTAGCCGGCCTGACCTACTTCTTGCAGAACACCTTAAAAAACTTGGGCTTAGCTTTGGGATACACTCACCGAGATCGATATCACGCCACCTGCTATCATCCCGTAACACCCATACCTCCCTGACTGATGCGGGAGTGTACTCCATACCATTGGAATACATGGATGGTACCACTAAGCATTACATCGGAATGACAAAACGCTCTTCGACTAGTCGAACACAAGCAGGACGTCTCGCATGGAAGATTGACAACCACCTTATCCAAGGAAGTGGTTACCCATTCCGCCATCCCGAAGTGGGACCAGATAAAGCGAATTGCTCCTTACACTACCGCCAGGGGCACTACCATCAGGGAAACCATGGAGATTTTGACTAACCCTGTGGTTTGCAACGATGTCTCACTTGAGCTTCGCCAAATATGGCGCACATTTCTTCACGCTTAGCATGCTTCTGTTGACATCTCTTGTTGCCGCATGCACCCAACGCAACATATCACGTTCTCAAATTCTGTTCATGTTTATTTTAACATTTTTTATTGTTTATTTCTCTTGTCTTGCCTAACCATGAACAAGTGTGAAGAAGACACCCATTGGTGTTGAAAGCTTACACTTTATTAATAATATTTATACGTCAATAAATGGATATTTTATTTCCTTTTCATACTGATTCTTTGACGTGATCTACCCAATCTTTAATTTTTTGTGATAACGCTTTTCTCCGGGCATTATGGGTAGTTATAGAGTTTTCCGTGGTTTGAGACTCAAGCTGGAGTGAGAGATGTCATCTGAATTTCCTAATGGACTGCAAACCTTACGACGTCATTCCAAAGTTTCTCCGCTTCAAGACTGCAGTGAGCGACCAGTGGTTTCTCAGAAGAAAACTGAACTTCCAGCGCCAGACTCTGTCCCATCTTGTACAGCTTAAAAGAAAACACGTTATGTCCCTGGAGCACTGTTTATTCCACCTACACCTGAAGCTCGCTGTCGAATCCATACCTCTGATTTTGGATGTTTTCCTTCGCCGGCTCAGCATGCTGGTCGACCGCCAAAACAGATCGCTTGTGTTCACCTACAATGAAAACCTCTCCCGTCTCAGGGAGTCGAGAGATACACCTTCACGGAAGTTTACCATCCCAGTAATCAATGTCTCGTCAAAAATCTAGTCGCAGAAGGAACTAGGCATACTGGAAAAGGGTCCAAAGTTCTGCCTGAACACCCAGTCTTCCGTCCGTGAGCTAATTCCAGCAATCGAAAGCCTTCTCTACAAGGTACCAACCGCACACAGAGACTCAATCCGTCTTCAATACTTCCAGCGCCTGAAGAAATTGAATAAGCTACCCTAGACTGAACACTCTAGGCAGGCCAGATTGCGATAATGGACTCCGATTAATGCAACCGTAAAATCATGGAGTTCATACAGCAGTCGGATTCAATCCAAATTACCTCTAACCCATTAAATAGGTGGATTGCGAAAGTTAAGAGAGTGGCGAAAATGCCCGCTATCTCGGACACCTTCAGATCAGCCGCATGGCTTCCTCTGGGGCTGAAGATACCCTCACTCTTTGCAAGAATTAAACATCACAAGCAAGGACTCCCGCTTAGGCCTATTGTTTCCCGGAGGACAGCCCCATCAATCAATCTCGAGCGTTAACTTGCAACATTCCTAACAGCTTTCCTGCCTGCCTCTACAACAGTCTTGTTGTCGTCAGGTGACTTGTTCACAAGGCTGAAGATTTGTTGTTGTTGTGAATCGGTAGTTTTGCGTGGTGTCACTTTATCCATCAGTACCTGTCGGCGAGGCAGTGGACACTTTGAAGCGAGCGCTTGCTGATTTTTCAACGTTCTCACGGGACTCACTACTGGGTATTTTCTATGCGATAGAAGTCGTGACGAAATAAAAAAAAATTCTATTTTAATAACCTAATTTACAAGCAGTCCAAAGGGGTTGCCATGGGTTCACCAATATCTGCTGTACTAGCTGAGGCCATCCTCAGACCGCTGGAATCGAAAATTCTTAATGGAGCTAAGCTCGCTCCTCTTATATGGCTCAGATACGCCAACGATGTATTTTTTATCTGGCAGCATGGAGTTGATGAACTGAATGCTTTTTTCACTTTCATTAATTCCCTCCACCGAAACATATGTTTCACCATGGAGTGTGAGGACAATGGCAGTCTCCTGTGTTTGGACGTCCTAGTCAAGAAATCTCGTTCTGGATCATTCCAAACCAAAGTTTATTACAAGCCAACATATGTCCCGGATGTAATCCTACCCACCTCTATGGGACCCGTTACGCACAAACAGACCTCAGCACAGACTTCATTGTTAAAAGTAGTGAGAAAAGTGACCATTTTTCTTTTTTTTAGTGACTAAATAGTGACTGCTCAAATAATTGAAAACCAGACTAAACCGTTTAAAATGATAGAACACACACACACACACACACACAGTATATGGATAGAACATATAATTTGCACTTTGAACGGATTTACTTTATTCTTTGCTCAACAGTGAACAATTCACTTTATATTTTGTGATAGAACATATGTTAATTAATGTGATTATCTGTTGTAAAAAAAACAACAATATATTGGATGGGCAGGTGATTCCTTTCAATATTTTTATACACTAGTGTTCGTGAAAATTGCAACACCAAGAAGGAGGAACCATGCGATTTGAATGAACTTTATACCAAACATTACTGATATGACTGTACATAAGTGATTTAATTTTTGGAACAATACAACAATTTTTACCTGCAAAAATCAGTATCTTGTGAAACTTCTGCGAGCTGCAATAAGAGCTTCAAGACGGGTTGACATTAAATCGAAAAGGCATTGGATGGTGTCCTGGGTAACTGCTTGCCAGGCAGCATGTATACGCAGCCACAGATCACTGGTACTGACCGCTGGAGGACTTTGATGGGCCAGTTGCCAAGTGACCATATTCCAGACATGTTCAATAGGTGACATGTCTGGTGAACGTGCAGGCCAGGGAAGAAGCGGTATCTGCTGTGCTGCAAAGAGGGCTTGAACATTCCTGGCAACATGAGTTCAGGCATTGCCCTGCTGGAATATAGCGCCTGGAGTGCCACGAAGGAAGGGTATGACTTCTGCCTGTACAACTTCCCTCATGCAGTGGTTGCTGGTGATATTGCCCTCAAGTCATAGCAGCCAAAATTGCAAATGTTACCCAATGGCAACCCACACCATCACACTTGACGTTCGGCCTGTATGACACTCAACAATGCATGCTGGGAGAAGGCGCTCACCACAATACCGTCTAATGCGTATGAGGCCATAATGGTAGTCCAAGTTGAATCAGGACTCATCCGAAAACACGACACCTTGTCAATTAGCACGCCATTGTCTGCACTGAAAACCCCATTGCAGCCTGAGGCATCCATGGTTCAGAATCAAAGGAATCTGCCACAAAGGGATGCGTGCACCAGTCCTCTGTGCAACAGATGCATCAAACTGTGGAGGCAGACAGTGCCACACCTGTTTCAGTGCTCCACTGTTGTGCTAACACTAAAGAATATGCGGAACGGTTCGCCACTGCCATGCGGACGAGGTTTCGGCCATCCGTGGTGTCATCAAATTTCTCGGCCCACTGCTGGATTGTAGATGCACCTGGTTGTCCTCGGTCCACTGCCACCACACGCACATCACTATCATGGTGTTATGTCTTGTCCGAGCTGCAATGCCACAGTACGAAAATGAACCTTCACGCAGACCAATCATTCATCCCTGTTCAAACTCTGTCGTATGGTGATAGTGCGCCCTTCGTCGTTGCTAAAGCATTATTGAATCCCGGAGACACTTTCACAACTCGCTGTCCGTGATGCACTACTGGTGTGAAACCTAAACAGCCCTCTCTTTATGTACCTCACTCCCTCACTCGACTGTTCAGACAGCACTGCTGGGTCAAGACATGCGCAATGGCTTTGCATTTCTAATCATTTGTATGTTCTACCCTGCTCTGCATATCCTGTAAGTTTCATGTAATTACCATCATTCCTTCATGGTGTTGCAATTTTTACGAACAGTAGTTTATTTTATCAGCATGATGGCATTTGACGATTTATATACTGCACTAGCAAATTAAGTATGCTCTAGAAATGATTACATATACAAACTACAATAGGTTTATATAATGGAAGACTAATAATGAAGAATGAATGTAATGTTTTAAAAAAGTACGGTAACCCTTTGCATTTTTAACTCTCCACTGCCTGCATTTTCTTACAATCATATTAACAAATTCAATTTCCAACGATGTTTCCACAAATTTGCCTGTTTTAGTTAGATTTAAATGAATTTTTACTTGTAAACTACTCATACACACACATTTAACCAAACCTTTAATTGGTTAGCAGATGTGTTTTATAGTCTAACACTGGTTAGATACCTATTTCAAACATCAATGCAATCGAAAATGGAAGCACAGAGCAACATAGCAATAAAAAAATGCAATTCTGCAGATTTAAAATAAAAACAAAAAAGAAAAATAGTGAGTTCTTCGCGATTTGTCCCCCCCCCCCCCAAGGGAATCTCGAATCAGAAAAGAAAATTAAAACAAAAACAAACAAAAAAAAATGCTGAAAAAATGACCATTAGATTTGCCCACTATTCCTGCATTTTTCAACAGAAATTTTGTTTTTCCAGCTTATATTTAAAATGATGCCGATTCACATGAAGAAAGCAATTTCACAACTTCGCTGACCACCGACCACACCCGGTCACGTGGTAAGCAACGTTTTGGTGGTTTATTTTTCAAGGACCAGTTTGGAATAGAAGATGATGGGTTTGATTCCCGTTGCTGACTACCCTGTCCACTGGTTTTCCAGTGTTTTCCTTCGACATCGTTACATGAATAGGAGGGGAGGGGATAGTTCCCATTGAAGTCGGCCCTGGACACACCCAGACTCTACTCACCCAACATTACCATGCGCAATAACCGTGCCCGGTTGGGTTTCAACACAAACATCAGAACTTTTACTAAATATTTTATATAAGATTGCGTCCGCCAAACTTTTATGGGGGAAGGGGGTCAATTCAAATTTCTGCACTTCTGCCAAAAATAAAACAGATAGTGAAAAAAAAATCGAATAAAATTCCACTAGTTTGCATTAAATTTTAAAATAATATGAGGGTTGTGCCGAAAGTAATGCAAAAGTGGACATAACCTTTTTGTTAACTGAGTGGACATAACTTTTTTATTAACTGAGTGGACATAACTTTTTTATTAACGTTCAAATTGCACATGTTGGTAAAGTAACTCAACATAGTCTCCATCACAAGCGATGCATTTGCATCATCGTTGAACCCAACTCTCGAATCCTCTTTGAAAAAATTGAGGTGTGGTCTGTTGTACCCACTTCTTCACAGCCACTTTCATCATCAAATCGTTGCCCCCGGAGCCTGTTCTTCATTGGACTGAACAGGTGGAAGTTGGACGATGCCACAGTGGATGGAGGACCACTGACCAGCCTAATTTGTTCCCAAAGATGTATGTGGTCTGGCATTGTCATGGTGAATGTGGATCCTTTTCAGATTCTTGTTCGTTCTCTTCCTTCTTATGTTGAGTGTCTCAATGTACCGCTTGCTGGTCACGGTACGGCCACGTTCCAGAAAATCAAGAATGACACCCCTGTCATCCCAAAAAACAGTCACCGTGACTTTCTGAGCTGATCGCTGGCTCTTGAACTTCTTAGGCCTTGGTGAAGAGGTGTGACACCATTCCATGGATTGATTCTTTATTCCAATATTCCGGATCGTAAAGATGCACCCATGTTTCATTCCCTGTCACCAGATCGGAAAAAAACATGTCTTCATTGGCTTCAAACGCTTCCAGCAAATCAGAGCAGACTTCCACCCTTCTCTCCTTCAAATCGGGTGTCAACTGCCGAGGTACCCACTTTGCACACACTTTCCAATACCCTAAGTCTTCCACCATCTTCTGTATGGCAGTGTGACCACAGTCCAGTTGTGCAACAAGCTCAATGATTGTGATTCATTTCTCTGTATGAATCAATTCCACTCGCTGACTATTCATGTCACTGGTCACAGATTATGGTTTCCCACTGCGTGGCTTGTCGTCAATGCTGATTTCCTCTTTTTATAAACTTCTTTATCTATCTGTGCACATTACTCTTGTCAATAGTGTCATCTCTGTAAACATTCTGTAGCCTTCTGGGGATGTCGGATAGAGTGCACCCTTCCTTCCTTCCTTCGCCAAGAACTCAATGACAGCATGTTGCTTCTGCTTGGAATGCATTATTTACCTGCAATGAAGAAAAGGGGTTACTGTAGAGAAAGTTACTCTACCAACATGTGCAATTGAGCGACCTCTATCAGTTAATAAAAAAAGTTATGCCCACTTTTGGTACAACCCTCATAATTAAAAATGCTAACTGCAAGTAAAAATATGAATGGCACTGAGAAAAAAATTAAGACTTTTTCAAGATCTTAATTTTTTGGCAGTATCGTTATATGCTTTTGACTGTCCATCTTTCAGCAATAATTCAAGTCGATGTTGAACCTCACAAAAAACACAGCGCACGCACACACGTCATTTACGATCTTAAAAAAAAAATGGCTACTGACGGTTTGGAATTTCGGAATGATTTTCTAAACGAAAGTCATACCAATGCAGAATGACAATGGAGACAAACTACCATTTGCAACCACCCTATACCTGCCAACTTCCAAAGATCAAAATACAGAAGATTTTAGAAAATTTTCCCTAAAATTCCGAAATTTTTAAAGTTTAAGATTAAAAAAAAATATGAAAAGGTTCTTTCTTGATGTGTACTACTGCATACTGAAGTGAACCATAGTACAGTGTTAAAGTTTACTATGGTATACTAGGCCATTAGCTTTAAAAATATATGTTTTTTTTTTTTATTTTTTTTTTTTGGTGATATAGAGATCATTTATTCTAAACAGAAGTCTAAGAAGAATAAAAAAACAAGGCGATATAAAATAAAGGGTGTATCTGAAATAATTTCACTCTTCAAATATAATTTATTTTTCAAATAAATTTTAGCAATTTACTTCGAAAATCAAATGTGTAGAGGGTAAATTACTTTTATGCTTCTTAATGAATAACAAGAAAGATGACACCGCATTTTCGGATGTAATAAGCATGTCTTCTGAATGCATTCTGATGCAAATTAAATTTATCAAAACTATTCAAAATCGATGGAACTGGTTTGGAAAACAATCAATCGGCCCCAACAATCGATAAAACATCCAGAAATAGAAACATCTACTTTGTTCTACCAGTGGCTAAAAAATACATTACGAAAATTAACAAATGGTGAACAAAAAGTTTCCCATAACACAAGGAAGGTACCAGAGATGAAGAGAATTTCAAATCAAACAGTTAAAAGGAGAAATATAGAAGGAAACACTATATAAGTCTATGTCTGCTAGCGGAAAAATTATGCATAACAGAAAAGTTTAAAATTACTCTTCATGGAAAAGGTTATGGTAAGGGAAAAGAACTTTTCAGATACGTTTCCCAGGAGCAGACGTAGTAAATAAAAAAAAATTAAAAAAAAAAAAAAAAAAGGTTTCGTCCTTTATGCACCTAGCGGGAAATCTTTGTGTTATTTAAAGAGGATAATGCTCCACATCTCTGTTGTAGTGAATGGTATACAGTAAAGAGGAAATTTCTCAATAGCATTTTTAGAAGTGGCGATACAGCTGCAAACTGAAGTACATAAACACCACCTACAGACAGAAATGTGAACTACAAAATTATGCAAGTGTTCTACAAGGTAATAGCATCCGGTGTTGAAATAATTTTTTAAATCAGACATGTAAAAGCAGTGATATTGAGAAAAACAGATAAAGCATTTGTGCCCGTAGTGGTGAAATTGTGCATTAGTTTGGAATGAAACACACACAACATAGATAGATAGTAGTATCTGACCGACGAAAGAATTTTTGTAATCGGGTTTTTAAGTCCTGCAGATATTGCTGTAAATGGAAATGTGAGCTTATGCCCTATGGTGGCAGCCTTGTGCACTAAGAAAATTTTAAAATTATATGAGAAACATTTCGGCGTGGAAACGCCCTCCAACAAAGAAAGAATTTTTCTAATCTGAGTCTTAGAAGCAGAAATCGAAAAAAATAACTTACGCATTTACTCATACTGGCGGAAAAACCATGCATTATTTTAAGAAGTATTCTTAAAAGGTTGTTCGATGCGAGCGGTATCAGTCTACGAAAGAATTTTTTCAATCAAGTTTTCAGGAGCTCAGATTTTGCTGCAAATACATCAGGTGCAGAAATTAACACTTACGCCCCCTGGTGGCCAAACCATTCTTTATCAAATATTAGTATTCAAAGGATTTCCCATCAGGAGCTGTATTCAGTGTAGAAAGAATTTTTCAAATCGAAGTTTTAGAAGCAGAGATATCGGGGGAAATACAATTTACCTTTACACCCCCTAGAGGAAAGTCTATGCATTACTTGAAAATTTTGAAATTATATGACAAACATTTTACACCAGAAACGTTTTCTAACAAAAAAGGATTTTTTCAAATCCGACTCTTAGAAGAAGAGATATCGACAAAAATCAGATATGCATCTACGCCCCTGGTGGAGAAACCATGCATTATTTTATGAAGAAAATATTCTCAAATGTTTATCAACATATGGGCGGTATTGCTCCACGAAAGAATTTTTTTCAATCGAGCTTTTAGAAGCTCAGATTTTTCTGCAAATACCTACGAAGCGGAAATTAACTCTTATGCCCCCTGGTGGACAAACCATATTTTATAAAAAAAATTAGAAATTACAATCAAAACATTTCCCACCAGGAGCTCTATCTGGTGCAGGAAGAATTTTTCAAATCAGAGTTTTAGAAGCAGAGATATCAGGGAAAGCGTGATTAACCTTTACTCCCCCTAGCGGACAGTTAATGAATTACTTGAAAATTTTGAAATTATATGGAAATTATGTCGCGCAGGAAACTATCCAACAAAGGAGATTTTTTTCAAATCGGACTATTAGAAGTAGAGATATTGACAAAAATAAGATATGCATTTACGCCCCTGGCAAAGAAACCATGCATTATTTTAAGAAGAAAATATTCTGAAAAGGGATTTATTGACGTGAGTAGTATCGGTCCATGAAAGAATTTTTTCAATCGAGATTTTAGAAGCCCTGATTAGGCTGCAAACATATCAGAAGCAGAAATTAACTGTTACGCCCCCTGGTGGCCAAACTATTTTATACCAAAAATTAGAAATTACATGCATCAGGAGCTACATACGCTGCAGAAAGAATTTTTCAAATCAAAGTTTTAGGAGCAGAGATATTGGGAGAAACGCAATTTACTTTTACACCCCCAAGGGGATCTATGCGTAACTTAAAGAAGAGACCATACCTAAAACAGCTTTCAACATAAATAGAATCAGAAGGTAAAAGGATTTTTTCAAACGGCCGTTTGGAAGCAAATATATGGAATTGAATGTATTTTGAATTTGGCATTTCTGCATTTACACCCTCTGGAGGCAAAATTGTGATTGGTGAAAAAAAAAAAATGAAATAAAGGATCATCATTTGCACATTTCAAGCTTCCCAATGCAAAAAGAATTTTTGAAATCAGGGAATTGGTTGCAGATATAATATGGTGTCCACAAACGGATGAACAAACCGATAACATAAGCACAATATTTTTTTACAAAAGACGTGCTAATAAAGGCACACACAAAATGCCTAGCTACCACTCAAAACTAGAGCATGAAAATACTACTGGCTTTTGTCCTTCCTTGGCTTCCAGCAACAGCGCCTCCTAGCTTTAGTTTTCCCCATGGCAGGACTATATAAAACAAGAAAGAGGACACCGAAATTTTCAGGTGTAATTAGCACGTCTTTTTAATCCATTGTGATGCAAATTAAATTTGTCAAAACTATTCAAAGTCAATTTAAACCGATATGGAAAACAATGGTATCAGATGGAAGAAAGAAGTTTTTCAATCAGGTTTTTAATCCCTCAGATATTGCTGTTAACGGAATCGTGAGCTTACGCCTTCTGGTTGCAGACTTTATATGTTAAGAAAAATATTAATTTAGATGAGAAACATTTCGCACCGGAAACGCTCTCCAACACAAAGATTTTTTCAAATCTGACTCTTAGAAAACGAGATATCGTTAAAAATAAGATGCAACTTTACGCCCTCTGGTGGGAAAACCATGCATTATTTTTTTTTTTTTTTATTGGAGATTTAACGACCACAGTGAGCAACTCAATGGGCTATAAGCAGTCGCCCGTCCCTAATTTAGGGTCACTGGTTACAGGGAAGGGAGAGAGCCAGTGCCGTAAGACAAACACAACATCCATGCCTCATCGGGATTCGAACCCGGACCCCTTTCAGACGAATGATCAGAGGCCAACGCCTTAGACCACTGCGCCACCGGGGCGGCTGCATTATTTTAGGAAGAAAGAATTCACAAAAGGTTTTTTTTATATGGGCGGTATGAGTCCAAGAAAAAAAAATTTTTTAGTCTAGTTTCCAGGAGACCAGATTTTGCTGCAAATACAACAGAAACAGAACTTAACGCTTATGCCGCCTGGTGGCCAAACCATTCTTTACCAAACATTAGAAATAATATGAAAAATATTTTCCATCAGGTGTTGTATGCGATACAGAAAGAATTTTTCAAATTTGAATTTTAGAAGCAGAAATAACGCAAAAAACACAATTTACCTTTGCGCCCCCTGGCTGAAAGTCTATGATTTACTTGAAAATTTGAATTTATATGAAAAACATTTCGCATCGGAAGCACTATCCAACAAAGAAGATTTTTTTCAAATCGGACTCCTAGAAGTAGATATTGACAAAAATAAGGCACACATCTACGCCCCGGCGTAGAAACCATGCATTATTTTAAGAAGAAAATGTTCCTAAAAGGTTTGTCAACATGAGTAGTATCGGTCCACAAACGACTTTTTTTTTCAATCGAGATTTTAGAAGCTCATATTTTGATGGAAACACATCAGAAGCGGAAGAAGACTTTTGCCCCCTGGTGGCCAAAACCATTTTTTACAAAAATTAGAAATTATGTGCAAAGGAGTTCCCATCAGGAGCTGTATCCGCTGCAGAAATAAATTTTCAAGTCTGAGATTTAGAAGCAGAGATATAGGGGAAACACAATTTACCTTCACGCCCCCTAGCAAAAAGTCTATGAATTACTTGAAAATTTTGAAACAATATGAAAATCATGTCACACCGGAAACTATCTAATAAAGAAAGAATTTTTCAAATTGGACTATTAGAAGCTGAAATATTTACAAAAATAAGATATACGTCACGCCCTGGTGGAGAAACCATGCAATATTTTAAGAAGAAAATACTCCGAAAAGGTTTATCGACTTAGGTCGCATCGGTCTACGAAAAAATTCTTTCAATCGAGATTTTAGAAGCTCAGATTTTATAGCAAATACATCAGAAGCAAAAATTATCACTTACGCCCCCTGGTGGACAAAGTATTCTTTACCAAAAATTTGAAATTATATGCAAAAGATTTTTCATCAGGAGCTATATCCGCTAAAGAAAACGTTTTTCAAATCGGAGTTGTAGAAGAAAAGATATCGTGGAAAACGTAATTTACTTTTACGCCCCCTAGCGGAAAATCTATGCGTAATTTGAACAAGTTAGTAAAATCATGCAATGCATTGATTATGATACGCTTTCCAACATACAAAAAAATATTACTCAAGTTATGTGGGTAATGGCTGTGGAATAAATCTCGCTCCTGTATCCTGACCTTTGACCCCATTTCGATGATATTCAACAGAACCGGTTTACTATACCTCCGGAACAACATAATAAAGTTTTGTAGCAATAGGAGCAGTTCTACGCAAGTTATGAGAATAATGGCTGTGGAATAAATCTGGCTTTTGTGCAATGACCTTTGACCCCATTTCGTTGATATTCAACAGAACCAGTTCACTATACCTCCGGAACAACATGATAAAGTTTTGTCGCAATCCAAGCATTTTAGCTAAGTTATGATGCACAAGGGCAATGGAATGGATCCCACTCCAGTGTCCTGACCTTTGACCCCATTTCGCCTATTTTCAATAGGGTTCGTGCCCAGGTGGTTTTCTACCACATACTAACATTTCAACGAAATCGAACCATATTTACGCATGTTATGATGCATAAAGGCAATGGAATGGATCCCGCTTTTATGTCCTGACCTTTGACACTATTTCACCCATTTTCAATAGGGTTTGTCCCCAGGTGGTTCCCTATCACATACTAGAATTTCATCAAAATTGAACCATTGTTACGCAAGTTATGACGCATAAAGCAATGGAATGGATCCAGCTCCTATGTCCTGATCTTTGACCCAATTTCACCCATTTCCAATAGGGATCGTCCCCAGGTGGTTCCCTACCACATACTAAAATTTCATCGAAATCGAACAATTTTTATGCAAGTTATGATGCATAAGAGCAATGGAATGAATCCAGCTCCTATGCCCAAACCTTTGACCCTGCTTCGCCCATTTTCAATAGGGTTTGTCCCCAGGTGGTCCCTTACCACATACTAAAATTTCGTCGAAATCGAACCATTTTCACTTGAGTTATCGTGCGGACGGACGGACAAAGCTGGAGCATATACGCTTCTTCAACCTACGGTTGGAAAGCCTTAAAAAGCAACTATTCCTAAAATACTCTTCGACATAAATGGAATCGAAAGATAAAATAATTTCTACAATCGGATGTTTAGAAGCAAATATGTGGAGTAAAATGTATTTTCGAATTCGACATCATCTGCATTTACGCCCTCTAGCGGTGAAATTGAACATCGTAAAAAAAAAACGAATTGTAGAATCATCATTCGTATATTTCAAGCTTCCCGATGCAAAAAGAATTTTCCAAATCGGACTAATAGTTGCAGAGATATCGTGTCTACAGACGGACAGACAAACCGATAATATAAGCACGATCTTTTTTTATAATTTTTTCTTTTTTTACAAAAGACGTGCTAAAAATTTAAGAAAACTATTTTTCCGAATTCTTCACGTAACTGGCTGAAATTTGTACATATACTATAATTGTCTAGGAGATGGTGACCTTGAATCGGCAAAAAATGTTTTTGAATTAGCCATAAAATGCTGATTACGAATTCTGGGTATGCCAGCCACATGATAAAGAGCAAATAAAAGAATTATGGCCCGTTTAAAAAGTTTTTAATTGATTTAAGCGAAATTTGGAGGGCTCATTCCTATTATCGATTTATGGCGTTGATCAAAATTTCAGAGATTTTCATGAAAAATCAACAGAGATAAACTTTCATCATTTTTATTCCACTTGAAAAAATCCTCGAGAGAACCACCTGGCTGCTGTGGGCGGGGCTACGGGGAGAGGTGCAGTGTGTGCATCACTGCCTTTTGCCCGCTGTTGCTTCCGAGGCGAGTAGTGAGGTCGCGTTTACAACTCGTGACCCACCCACCTGTTCCACAGGGATGGGTGTTTACAAAACAATTTATTTTTGTTTC
Source organism: Macrothele yani (assembly GCA_039090855.1). Taxonomy (NCBI): domain Eukaryota; kingdom Metazoa; phylum Arthropoda; class Arachnida; order Araneae; family Macrothelidae; genus Macrothele; species Macrothele yani. Next base: position 1,447,775 of record CM077027.1, read on the forward strand.
AGCATTTCTTCTTTCATCTGACAAAAAATCCTCCAGATATAAAATACAACAACGCAAAACTATAGCTAAATTGAAAAAAAATATATTGGCACACTTAAGAAAGAGGTGAGAATAGTGACAAAATTGTAAAAAAGGTAACAAAAAGTGACAAATTTAAAAAGAGGTGACAAATAGTGAGAAAAGTGACTTGCGCAGAGGTCTGCACAAATTAGCCATTTTCAGACGTAACGTGCCTTTATTCTCTCCTCGAACACTGCATCCAGACTTGAAGAAGTCGACAACCTAAGACATCTGGCCTCTTCCGCCGGCCACAGTGTGCAAGTGATGGAGGACATTATCAAGAATGCCGACGCCGTTTTCTCCAACCCGGGTATCCGACACACCAAGCCTTCTCTGCAATACATTGGGGCTTGCCCTTACGTACACAGCCTGACCTACTTCTTGCAGAACACCTTAAAGAAACTCGGGCTTATTTGGGATACGCTAACCGAGATCGACATCACGCCACCTGCTATCATCCCGGAACACCCACACCTCTCCGTCTGATGCGGGAGTGTACTCCACACCATTGGAATACATGGATGGTACCACCAAGCATTACGTCGGAACGACAAAGCACTCTTCGACTAGTCGAACGCAAGCAGGCCATCTCGCAAGGAAGATTGGCAGGCGCCTCATCCAAGGAAGCGGTTACCCATTCCGCCATCCCGAAGTGGGACCAGATAAAGCGAATTGCTTCTTATACTACCGCCAGGGGCACGGCCATCAGGGAAACCATGGAGATTTTGACTAACCCTGCGGTTTTCAACGACGTCTCACTTGAGCTTCCCCAAATATGGCACACATTTCTTCATGCTTCTGTCGACATCTCTCGTTGTCATGCACCCGACGCAACATATCACGTTCTCAAATTCTGTTCATGTTTACTTTAAAATTTTCTATTGTTTATTCCTCTTGTGTTGCCTAACCACGAAGAAGTCTGAAGAAGGCACCCGTCGGTGTTGAAAGCTTACGCTTTAGTAATAATATTTATACGTCAATAAACGTATATTTTTTATTTCCTTTTCATATAGTGAATCAAGTTGTTCTTCATCTTTTCACTTTAAATCATGTCCTCTCACATTAACCAATACTCCAGACCACACGCTCACTGTTCCATTCACTTCTTCTATCCCAATTTCCTTCTTTTTGGTTTCACTTACACTCAGCACATCCAGTCTGTACTTATTCATCTCTTCAATCACCTCGTTCATCTTGCCATTTATACGCCAAGTAATCTTACACTCACTCAGCTCAGATCTCTTTCTGATTCACCTTTTTCCAGCTCCAGGTCGATACCATCCTTCTTCTCAAGTGTGCTATTCCACCATATCCCACACTTGAGTCCGGGTATTCATTTCTTTCACTTTGTTTAATCAGGTAAGTACATCAGTTTGGGGGAATATCCCACAGCTGAGGGTTCCAGTTGGTCATTCAACCTAAGGATTCTGGAACAAAACCCACTGAGTTGGGGTCTTTTCACCAATGTCACACAGAACTAGCTGGCACCTTTCCAAGATTCACAGAGGCCCTTGTTGCTGTTTTGTGTGCCATTGTTCACACAGAGCGCCCCAAGGAGGCAAACCCATCTCTCACTAAGATCGCCCACCATGCATCCATAAATATATTAAACAGCCATGGTGACATCACACAACCTTGTCTGACTCCTGCACCAATAGAAAACCATTTTGATAAAACACTATTCACTCGTACACAAGCTCTAGTGTCACCATACATGGTTTTCACACTATTAAGTAGATTCCCAATAGCATCATATTCATTCAATACCTTCCACAAAAGTATCCTATTGACTCAATCGTAAGCTTCCTCTAAATCTATGAAGGCAGCAAAAACTTTCTTACCAACAGCCACATACTTTTCAATCATCGTGCGGAATGCAAAAGCTTCGTTAATGCAGCCTTTACCAGGCATAAAACCACTCTGAACATCCCACACTTTCTCTTGACAATGAATGTTACAGTACACGCTACTATAAAAACAATCAGTATTTACTTCAAGACCTCTGAAAAGTTTAGACACCTTTCTATTATGACACAGTACTTTATATTTTCCTTGTTTTAATGTATTTCCACCAAACAAATGTGTGGATGCTTTCATGGCTACAGACAGGGTTGGCAGCTAAGAGTTCACTGCCTCAAAAAATCAATTAATCTTTTCTATTGTCATTTCCAACTTCTTTAGGCAAATTCCAAAGAACAACCTTTCCCCCTATGTTTCGTTTTAATCACATTTAAATCCTTTTGAAGAGGAATGCACTTTTCCTGAAGTAGTGTCTTCTACTGTTTCACAGAATAATACAACTTTTAAGTCCTTGCTCTTTGGGTTAAAAACAACCTACACAATGTGCTCCTGTACAGTAGCTGAGAATTTCTCCATTCACAGCACTCACTGGAAGTTTATGTTACTAAACACATCAACCAACTTAGGGGTACAATTTTCATGAGGGAATGTGATATTACATGAGTACATTGAATATAATAACTAGGGAATGGATATTTAGGTGCTAAAAACCAGAAAAATTATTTTTATGTACTAATAATTTTTGTAAGTATTTGTCAAAAATAAAAATATTTGCTAAAAATAAAATATATTTTCTTCAAAGATAATGTTACTAGTTATTTTCTGTGATAAAAATATATTAGTACTCAACTTACTAATCACAGAAATACATTTGATGAAAAAAATACTTTGGTGTTGTAGTGGAGAACAAATGTCAACTCTAGATTTTCCATTTCAAATCAACGTCTATTGCCATGAAACAATTACCCATATCAAGAAAATGATCATTTCACATCACAGGATGTCACTATCACTTAAACAGTCAGTTTTGTGTACAAGTTGGCCTTCTAAAACTTGAGCAACTGTACACATAATTTAAAATCCACTGTTTTGTTTTTAAACACATAGGAATTTGCTTCTTAGGGCTTTTAAAAATTTTTGAACCTGAAAGTGTGTTTACTTTCCTTTCAACATCATGCACTTTTAATGGTGGTTTGGGGGGGGGGTAATTACCTCTTTCCCAGACTTGTGGAAAACAAAGGAAAAAATTTATTTATTTTGGTGGATAGAAAAAATATACAAGCCGTGCGGAACGACTCTGACATAAAGGAAAATTGTTGACAGTTTTTCTAATTCCACTTACTGTATATTTTTTAAACCAAAAGATGGCAGCATGATATACTTTTCATCTAGGGGTGAGTTGAGTGACAGGAGCAAAGAATCTATAAGGGGTGAAGAAAAGAAGGCTCCAATCCACTACATAGGGGATAAAAACGCACGACAGCAGCACCACCATACTTGACGGTGCAATTGGTATGTTCGGAAAGCCTGCATTACAGGATGAAAAACCAACAACATTCCCACCATTTCCGTGTGTTTTAAAAGAGTGCCAATCTTAGCAGTTTATGATATGAGTCTTTAACAGCTTTGCGATTTGCTCAATGTTTTCTTTGGTTTCAAGTACATAAATGTTGTCACTTTTGCAGATGCTAATTATGGAGTTAATTCAAAAAATACATTCCTTGTTCAGAATTAAGCACACAATGAGACTTGCAACTGCCAAACAGCAAGAACTTGTTTGGCAAGAACATGCATGTGGTGTCCCTTTACAGTTGGCTTTTCAGTACTAACATTTCGACCGCCAAGTGAAGTTTATCAACAGAGGTCACCCTTTACGTTAAAGGTCATATGACACATGCGATCAAGCTTCCCTTCTTGATCGCATGTGTCATATGACCTTTAACTTCACTCCCCAGCCCCCCCACATGGTGAATGAGCATGCCAGTTTTGCTGACCGCCGGTAACTTTTAGAAAAGAAAATGAGCAAATGCCAAAAAAAAAATACATTAGATTGTTTCTTGAAAAAGTTGAAAGAGGATTGTGGTGAAACTGAATCTGTTCCTTGTTTGAGTGGCAGTGGCAGAGAAGATGATGAAATTTTTGGTTTCAGAAAGTATTGAAAAGTTGCAGCAGCATCATTCATGTGAAGCTCAAAGCACATCAAATATGCACGTGCCAAAGAATGTCGCTTTTGTAGAACAACTGGCGACAGGTAGACCTCAGCCTGCTGTATTTGATAGTAAAATTGATGTGGGTTTCTACATTGAAAAGCAATGCATTTCTTCAATAACAGATCGTGAAAAATTCAGTATTCTGAAATGTGCGTGGACTCCAGGTAAAAATGTCATTTATGTTTGTCTTATGGCCCTGGCTCTCTCCCTTCTCTGGAACCAGTGGCCCTAAATTAGGGATGGGCAACTGCTTATAGCCACTGAGTTGCTCACAGTGATCATTAAACCTCCAATAAAAAAAAAATACAAGTTTGCGAGCAACGTACATAAGCAATGCCATGCAAAATGAACTAATTAAATTATGTGGAGATGAAATTTTGAACTCTGTCCTTAATAAAATTAAAGCAAACAAATACTACCGAATTATTTTTGATGAGACTACTGATATTAGTTGAGGGTCACAGATATCTATGATTGCAAAATATTTTGATGAAAAAGAATATAAGTTTCAGAAGATTTGATATTCATAACGAAAATTTTAAAGACTTCAAAGAGGAACCTGTTGTTAGTGGAAAAGTACTCGCAAAAAGTGTACTTTCTTTCATGCAAAAATCTGGCATAGATTTTAATGATTGTGTTGCAATAGCCACTGACACTTATAGCATTATGCTTTCAGATCAAAAAGGAGATGTCTTGGAATTGCAGGTCTCTAAAAATGCTATTAAATGCCCTTGCTACAGTCATGCTTTATATTTATCACTTTTGAAATCAAGTTCTGTCCAAGATGTCTGCAATGCTATAGGCACAATTAAAGATATCATAAATTTCTTTAATGTCTTGTCAAAGTGGAATAAAGTTCTGAAACAAGTTATGATGGATGAAAACTCTGGTCACCAGCAGTTGAAGAAATTGTGCAAAACTAGGTGGGCAGAAAGGTGTGAAGAGGTTTTGAGATTTAAAACATACTTTCTCGATATTGTCAGTGCATTGGAATTGATGGCCAGCTAGAAAGATAGCCAGTCATCATCTTCAGCGCAAACCCTGTTGAATACTATGTTTACTACAAATTTTATAGTTGCTGTCTATTGCTTGTCTTTTACGCTGAACTTTACTCAGTGTGAGTAAGTTATTACAAAAGAAAAATTTGGGCACTAAAGTAGCAAAAGAACTGATCCAAAATGTAATATTAGTGTTAAAGGAAAAGAGAGAAAATGCAAAACAAACGTTCAGTGATCTATATGTGGAAATTACAAAGCTACATGAAAAGTTGGATTTATCTGTTTCTCTCCCTAGAAGAGTCAAAAATAAAAAATAGGCGCAACGTCATCACTGATAGTGCTGAAGATTGCTTCAGAATCACCATTTACATCCCTTTGTTAGAAAACATGATTCAAGGCCTTGATTTCAGATTCCCCTCTACTATTTTCAATTCTTTAGCATCTAATTCGCTATTACCGTCAGAAATCGTGAAAAAGTCAAGATCGGAAATATCGACAATTGGGGATGACATTTCTAAGTATTTGACACCTATTGTTGCAGAAAAGGAAGAAATTCTAGTGTCCAGAATCAAGTCGGAGATAGACCTGTGGGTTAAAAAATGTAAAACTGAAGAATTACCAAGTAATGCCGTAGCAACTTTTTCTCGTTGCGTTAAAGATTTATATCCTTGCATTAGCACTGCATTGAAATTAGTGTGCACCCTACCCGTCCTACCAGTAGGCACTGCTTCAAGTGAAAGGAGTTTTTCAGCATTAAAAAGGTTGAAAACGTGGCTAAGAACAACAAGAATGACGCAAGAGAGATTGGTTGGCCTTGCCCTTCTTCATGTTCATCAAGATATCTTCATATCAGTGGACAATGTCATTAACAGATTTGCAAATATGAAGAACGGAAGACTGGAATTCGTCATTTGATTTTATTTGTGTGAATAAACAGTAATAATTTTAATAATTAATTTAATTAATATAATTCAATTAGAATATATATTAAACAATTTTAATTTAAATAGTTAAATTTCGTTAAATATTAGTTATTACAATTTATAGTTAATAGTTTACATAAGCTTATCAAATATCATCACCCCCCCCCCCCAAGACTGCAACTCTAGAACTGCCCTTGTGTGCTTCTTTAACTGCTTAGGAACAACATCTTTGTTGTTGTTCCTAATTTCTTTATTGAATGACACAAGAAACTTAAATTTGCAGATATGTATATTTTTTTAAACTAGTATCATTCACTAAATGCTGAGCAATCTCAATTGAAGAAGCATTGTCTTTGTCCATTTCACTGATAACAGATCTAAAAGCCTTCAAAATGATCTGCATACAGTGATGGAAAGTTGCAAAATCATTTTTGGAGCAGGTAATTTTTGGAGCAGCCAAGGGCGTTATTGGAGCAGGTGAAATACATTTCTGGAGCAACAAAATGCATTTTTGGAGCAGATAAAATACATTTTGGGAGCAGTAAAATGTGTTTTTGGAGCAGGTAAAAAATTAGTAGATAGAACAAACTCTTAAGCAAAAAAATGTTTTGGAACTAGATGCACCTTACTCAAATTTAAAACATCTTGCATTGAAATAGACACACATATATGCAAAGATTTTAATTTTCAAATAGATCAAACAATTTGTAACCATGGCAGGATTCTATTATTAATCATTTATTTAACAAAAAATGTTTAATTTTTTGCTGCTTTTCTCAATATTTAATTTCTATTTTTTTCTCATTTTTTAAGATAGTTAGTAATGCTTTGTTTTGCTTCTTTTAATAGTACCTGTCCGTTTTCTACTGCACTCATTTTTTTTCATGCCACATTCAATGTTCATCTCGGCATTGTTAAACATTTTATGAGAGGAATCCAACTGCTGCAAAAGTTCAGCTTCTTCCCGTTTCAAATCACCTTGTGAACATTCAATTATTATAAAATTTATGTTGACAATTTCTGTGTTGTTTTTTGTTGTTGTTGTTTTTTTATCATGAAAGTTAGTAAGTTTGGGCCAGATACGATAGAGGGTTGACCAGATGATGTATAAATAAATATAACGTGTGAAACAGTATATGCAAGTACAACAAATTCTTAATATATAGGCCACGTAATACATATGCTTCATGGCTTTACATGAGCATATATTCTTCAAAATATGTTTCATTTTGTTTTAATCAAAATTAACCCTTTCCACTCGAACCACTTTTCACCCATCATTCATTCATTTTTTTTTTTTTTTTTTTTTTTTTTTGTCTGCCGTAGAGGCCACAGCTTAGCAGTGAAGGCTCAGCTTTGGCTCGCCAGCCCCGACATACAAGCTATTGAGACATCATCTATATGGCAGGTGACAACCGATACGCGAGCTATTTGGCGAAAAAGAAATTTCTCGCGAGCGTCAGCATGCGAGTTATAGAGGCTTCATCGGCGTGGAGGATAGACACCTGACACGCAAGATGTTCAGCGAAAAAGAAATGTCGCATAAGCCCTGACACACGAGCTATAAAGGCATGGCGGATGACACCCGACAAGCAAGCTATTCGGCGAAAAAGAAATGTCTCACGAGCGCCGACATGCGAGCTATAGAAGTGTCATCAGCAGGGAAGGTGACACCCGACAAATTCGGCGAAAAAGAAATGTCTCGTAAGCCCTGACATATGAGCTATGGAGACATCATAGGCGTGCCGGATGACACCAAAGCTATTCGGCGAAAAGAAATTCCTCGCGCGCCGACGTGCCACCTATAGAGGCGTCATATCGGCATGGCGAGTGACACCCGACACACTGATGACGTTTCTTTTTCTCTATTTGGTGCAAAATAAATGTTTCGCGAGCCCCGACATGCGAGCTATTGGGGCGTCATCGGCGTGGCGAGTGACACCTGATCTATTTGACGGAAAAGAAATGTCTCGTGAGCGTCGACATGCTAGCTATAGAGGCGACATCGCCATGGAAGGTGACACCCGACATATTTGGCTAAAATCTCGTAAGCTTCAACATACGAGCTATCAGAGCATCGGCGTGGCGAATGACACTCAACTTGTTCGACGAAAAAGAAATGTCTCGCGAGCGCCGACATGCAAGTTATAGAGGCGTCATCGGCATGGCGGGTTACACCTGAAACACTGATGTTTCTTTTTCTTTATTGGGTGAAAAAGAAATATCACGCGAGCCCAGACATGCGAGCTATCGGGACGTCATCGGCGTGGTGAGCGACACCCGACCTATTCGACGAAAAAGAAATGTCTCGTAAGCTTCGACATGCGAGCTATCGAGGCATCGGCGTGGCGAGTGACACCCAGCCTATTCTATGAAAAAGAAATGTCTCACGAGCGCGGCCATGCGAGATATAGAGGCGGCATAGGCGTGGTGAATAACACCCAAGCTATTCGGAGAAAACGAAATTTCTCACGAGCACCGACATGCGAGCTATAGAGGCGTCATCGGCATGGCGGATGACATCCAATACGCCGATGACGTTTCTTTTTCTCTATTCGGTGAAAAAGAAATGTCTCGCTAGCTAATGGGGCGTCATCAGCGTGGCGAGTGAGTGACACCCGACCTATTCTACGAAAAAGAAATATCTCGCGAGCGCCGACATGCGAGCTATTCGGCGATTTCGTAATTTTGGGTGTCACCCAACAGTCGAGTGGAAAGGGTTAAAACGTTGGCACCGAAATGTTCACAAGCACAAAGCCACATGTAATCAATGTAAAGAGTTCGCAAAAGGCACTGAACTGAGCTCCCTCTCGCCTTTTGCGCACGACACGCTGAAATGGTTGTACGGCGAATCACATGACAAAGCTCCACCTCCATTGGCAGGGGAAGTCAGAACATCGAAGGCGTATAGGGACTAACTGTAAAGTGCGTTTTTTCAACAAAAAGCCTGTAAAAAAAAAGAAAATTACATGCAGGGATCTTGCGTGGGCTTTTCCGTAGTTTTTTGGATGACTTCCGTAAAACCGTAATACGGAGTGAAAATCCATACAAACTTCGGAAAATCCATAAAAGTTGGCATCTCTGAATACCTATGAATCTTTTAGAAACAGAACCATCATATCCTGCCACAAGAGAGCCATTTTCAGTTAGTCTTCTGCGCCGACGAAATCGCCAACGACTCACCTTACTCTGTATTTACGTAATCGCGCACCTCGCTCAGAACAAAATAACTGCGCCATTTCAAAGAGCAGGGAACGACATGTAAACAATCTCAATTGCACAACAGTCCGAAAGACCACCAAACCATCTGTAAACAATCATCATCAGGATTTCATAACGTACAGCATCCTTTCTCCTGCATACCACATGATTACAACAAAATCCTCCTCCATAAGTTCCACCCACATCGCGAATCATATTCGTCACCTATGCCGAAAAAACAACAAATTAGAAGGTAGGTGAAAAACATTCTGAAATGTTGGGATTGGCGGTGCACGTTGACTAAGTGCCGTTATACGTTTGATCAAATTACACGTAGACCTTTAAAAAATGTCATTCGAATCGGCATTTAAAATGGCCTTTTTTGCCATGAAAACATTTTTTTTGCTCGGCAGTTTTTGCTGTGGATTGCCATTTCAGCGCAGTTGGGTGCAAATATTAATTTTTTCGTAATTTGTAGCAGTTTGGTGCAAGATAATGAAATTGGCGCAGTTCGGCGCAATGGGCACAAACTTTCCGTCACTGTGCATAGTATACCACAGAGTTGAGACATTCACCCCAGTGTGTGACTATACACATAGATGGCAGTGAGTGATCCGGATTCTTCCCCGCCCTCCGTTTTCGAAAAGGTCGATCCACACTGGTGTTTTAACAAACACTTCTTTCCCATTCACTACTAACTTGTCCATGTTAGGACAAAGGGTTCAAAAATTTTCATGCAACACGTGCAAAGCATGAACAACACACATTACATGTATCATTTTCAGAATGCTCACAAAAAGACAGCAAGCGGATTTCTTCGTGAATGTTACTGCATTCACAAGCAAGAATCATTGTCATACTTCACACCACTTGGCCACAACAAGTGCACAGATTCATTGAACATACATAACATCAACCAAGAGACAAAAAAAGCTGAACTTTTTTAACCAGGTGAAAAATCAGAATGTGCAATGAGCGATGTAAATATAGTGCAGTATGAGATGGAATTGTTCATTGTAATTTATTTATGTAAATATGAAACTGGAGCACACTGCTGTATTCACAATATAAAATTATTGAATTCAAAACAAAATAATATGGTTTTAAAAGATATTGCTTCAAACACAGTATTGTTTTGTTTTGTTTTGTTGTTGTACTTGCTAGAACATCATCTCAAGTTTCCTCTTGTATTGCTTTCTTCTCAGCAAATTCCACAGCTATATTTATCTTTTGTTGACTCTGCAGCTGTACAGTATTCATTGCTTAATTTTATTTTCTGTTGATATCATTCCCTCCCCATCTCTCTATCTCTCTCTCTCTCCCACTCTGTCATTTTTTTTAATTTCCTCAGATGAAAATAATTTTTTTCATCATGCTAAAAGAATTTTCAGTCTTTGGCAATTTTAACTTCCATTTTTGGAAATTGTTGCCCACAGTTTCATACTGAAATACAAACATTTATGCAATAAAATGATATTTAACAACAAAACTGGGCAGAAGTAACATCGCGAGAAAAAGATATGATTACAAGGAAAAATCTGCACTCCATTTAACTTTTAAAAGTTTTGGAAGATGAATCACCATTCTCAGAAGGAAAACAACACCTTTCTCCCCATATTAATCCTGCCCCAAATTTCTCTTTATTTTTGCATCAATCTCGAGAATGACCCAAATGATCACATACACACACACACACACAATCCACAAATTGGTAGAAGAAATTCATGTATAATGAAATAATCTAGCAACTGTGGCATGATATGCTGTGGAAATGGTTTTGTACCCCAGCAAAATGTTTGGAAAGAGTTTCTTCATTTTTCAACATACCGACTATAAATGTCCTACTTTTCTGCAACTAAGATTCGGTAATTTCATCAATGCTCACCCAGATTTTCATTTTCACAGGCAGACCAAATATGCCCTAATGTTTCTTCATAACACTTTACAAGATAATTTCTCCTTAGGGCAGGGGCAAAAATAGAACCTTTTTTGGGGGAAGGGGAGGGCAGAAAAGGGATTTTTTTTTAAGTCTACCAGAACAAAATAAAAGTTAATGAAAAATAGAAGAAAAAATTAAAGCATTATTTTTTAATGTAAGTGAAATACTTTGGGGAGGGGGCAGACCTCTTGCCTCCCTCTAAATGTGCTCTTGCCTTATGGTTGACTCATCAGGGGGATCAATGTTCATATAGTTGATAAGGAACTTTCTAAACTCCCGATTGTTAACTTTATGTACAGGAATATCAACTGAAACAAATTGCCTCACACAAAAGTGAAATAACATGTGGAAAACTTTGAAGGGCTGGAATATGAAGAATGGAACTGGTTCTTTTAGAATGACTCTTTTAGGTGTAACACATGAAAAAGTGATGATATGCTTTATTGCTAGACAAATGCTACATTACTTTGAAACACCTGATCTGCTTTTATATAGATTTTCCACTGAATACTGAAACTAAGCTATGGCTGGACCAAATCAAAATGTGCAACTGGTGAAAATCTTCATTTAGGAACCATGCAATCTACAGACACTGCTAATAGGCATGAGAAACAAGAAGTAAACCTGCAAACTCCACAAAATGTTTTTGTTTTATTTTTAGTCTTGACTTATTTTCCTTATGAATGACAATGCCACATGATGTGACATCCCCACTAGTTTTTTTAAATAGGATGTTGTGACATTTTTATTAACTTGGTGCAGTGCTAATAATAAAATGTTGGGTTGGAAATAAAGTAATGTCTGAAAATGCCAGGCAACAGAAAAGTAGAACTGCACTTAACATGTAATATATGGAGCAGAGAACACATGGATAGGTCTCTCTGTGTTGGACTTACAGACTTATTCATGTGTTACATAAGCCTTCACAGATACAGCAGAACTTTCAGTTTTGCTTCTCCGAGCCTGAAGAGAAGGTGTCATTTGCCAATGTGCTAGTGCTGGTGAAATGAGTCTCGTAAAGTGAAAGGGGAGTGTAAATTCCACTAGCTCGTTACATTACTTCCCCCCCCTCCCCAAATTTTTACTTCATATTTCATGCCTAAAAATGGAAAAAACATGCAAATTTAGGCATTTATTATGGAATTTTGGAAGCCATGTATTTGCATACAAAATCTTCAAAAATGTGTTAAGTGAAAATATATATTTACCTAAAAATCCATTCCCTGATAATAAAATATCGAGTTGGAAAGAAAGTAACATCTGCAAATATGCCAGGCAAGAGAAATTATCACACACTGACAGAAAAAAATCCCAACACCAAGAAAGGGTTGTGTTAGATAAACGACAGTTGGTAGGCGGTTAGAGTACATCTGCAAGAAAGCAGGTTTGCTGCAAATATGCGCTGTAACGTTTGTGAGCGTTAGTTATAGTTGAGATTCAATGTAGTGTGTCGATGTTAGTCAAGAATGCCTTTAAGAAGACGAAGAAGCCATTATCAACAGCTCACATAATTTTAAAGAGGTCGTGTAATAGGGCTACGAGAAGGTGGATTTTCTTTCCGCAATATTGCAGAACAACTTGGCAGGAATGTAGCCACCGTGCACGATTGTTGGCAGCAGTGGTCAAGGGAAGGTACTGCCTCAAGAAGACCGGGTTCCGGCCGTCCACGTGGCACTACTGAGAGGGAAGACCGCCGTGGCGCATCATAGTGCGTCTGCGGCAGCAATTCGAGCTGCAGTTGCCACCACAGTGACACAACGAACTGTTACAAATCAGTTACTTGAAGGACAGCTCTGAGCCAGATGCCCTGTAGCGTGCATTCGACTTACTCCAAACCACTGCTGTTTGCGACGTCAGTGGTGTCAAGCTAGAGCTCATTGGAAAACGGAGTGGAGATCTGTTGTGTTTTCTGATGAAAGCCGGTTCTGCCTGGGTGCCAGTGATGGCCGTGTGTTGGTTAGAAGGAGGCCAGGTGAGCGCCTGCAACCAACCTGTCTTCGGCCGAGACACACTGGACCTACACCTGGAGTTATGGTTTGGGGAGCAATTTCCTATGACAGCCGGAGCACTCTCGTGGTTATCCCACGCATCCTGACGGCACAGTTGTACGTCGGTCTGGTGATTCAACCTGTTGTGCTGCCATTCATGAACAGCATTCCAGAGGTGTTTTCCAACAGGATAACGCTCGCCCGCATACCGCTGTTGTAACCCAACATGCTCTACAGAGTGTCGACATGTTGCTGTGGCCTGCTAGATCACCAGATCTTTCACCAATCGAGCATGTATGAGAAATCATTGGACAACAACTCCAGCGTCACCCCCAACCAGCATTAACCGTCCCTGTATTGACCGACCAAGTGCAACAGGCATGGAACTCCATCCCACAAACTGACATCCAGCACCTGTACGACACAATGCATGAACGTTTGCATGCTTGCATTCAACATTCTGGTGGTTACACCGGTTATTAATGTACCAGCATTTCACATTTAAAATGGCTCTTCTCGCGCTTACATTAAGCTGTGATCTTGAAACCTTAATCGATTAAATATGTTACCTATACAAATATATTGCCGCCATTTCATTCCTCTACAACTATTTTTTCGTGGTGTTGGGATTTTTTTTTTCCGTTAGTGTATATACAAGTACAAATCAGTCCAAAATGTAGTTGCCATCATTTGCCATGAACTGCTTGCTCCATCGTCTGGGCAGCTGTTGGATACCGTCCCTGTAAAATTGTGGCAGCTTGGACGCACAGAAGTGAGTAAGTGCAAGTTCGACATCATCTTGGTTGGTGAACCTCTGACCATCCAGGAAATGCTGCAACACCCGGAAAAGGTGGTAGTCACTTGAGACAATGTCCAGAGAAAAGGTCGGTGTAGCAGCAGCTCCCAGCCTAGGTCCCTGATCTTGTGACAGGTCACCTGTGCTGTGCGAGGTCTTGCTCCATCCTGCAGTAAGGAGGACACCCTCGCAGTTCAGCAGTGCTGGTCGTTTCGACGTGAGTGATGCGTGCAGATAGCAGCAGCACACATCGGCAGCGATAGTCATGTTTGGCAGCAGCTCAAAAACCACAATGCCCTTATATCCCACCAAACAGACAGCAGGACCTTACGTGGGTGTAAGCTGGGTTTGGGGGTCAGCACAGGCTCCTGTTTTGAATCCTGCCACTGTTTCCAGGCTCTGCCATTGTCACACAGTACCTATTTCTCATTATCTGTCACAATGCGGTCCAAGAACAGTGCAACTTGGTCATGTGCGAGAAGGGAAAATGTATGCACTTGTGCAATTCGCTTTCTGCTCAACTCAAGAAAGCAACCCAAACTCCCATCTTGTACACCTTTCCAAGTTGATTCAGGTGCGTGGTAATGCTCATGTGGGTAGTCCCCAGATGTTAGGCAAACTCCCGCATCATCACAGATAGGTCGATCTTCACTAAAGTCTTCGGCATGTCAATATTTACTGTTGCAGGTTTTCCTGCTTTGGGATGGTCTGACATGTCCAGATTTCCCTCTCCAAACCGTTCGAACCAACAACAGCCCTGATGATGTGATGTGGCATTGGGGTATTCACTGGTAATGTTCCTTACAGCACTTGCAGGGGTGCTACCATGACAAAACTCACACAATATGCAATAGTGGATGTGCTCTTTGTCCACTTCCATGTCGGCTGGTGCTTACACTTTTTGCCTTCGGATGGCTAACTGCCACTCACTTAATCTGCTGATGTCATGCCAGTGTGCTGTGCAACCTCAGTGGCCAATGTGTGCCATGACCAGGGCTTCAACTGTACCTCATCGTCAGAGACATTACTTTCTTTCTAACCCAATATGAAATAAACATCTATGTGGTCAAAATATTCCGATATTAATTGTAAGCTACTATTTTTAGTACTTAGTTTCCATTCTGGAATGGTCATTAAAAAAGTGCTAAGAAAATTACTGTGGTCACTTAAGCGGTAAACAGAATGCTTATACAAACCTGTTTATTTTTTGCACATTGCTTTGTAGCTTCATGATAGTTTGGTGGAGATTTAGCAGGCATATATTGGGTATTACTGTTTTCATTTTCTGGAACTGGTTTTGCTGTGATGACAGTTGAAAAATTGGGCACTGAGGATGTCCTAAATTATAAGAACATAAAAAAATATATCTGGATGTTTACTGCAAAATACTGAGATCATTTCAACAGAACATGTTTTAGATAACTTACACAAATTAATTCAAACAAAGTAGAAACACTACAAGATCAGCCAAGACAAAACATTTAAAAGATAAGTAAGATAAATGAAATAAGTGAAACAAATATCACACATGAGACTGAACAAGAAACAAAAAAGCTGAACTTTTTAACTAGATGAAACATCAGAATGTGTTATGGGAAAGTGTGAATATAACACAGCATGAGATGGAATTGTTCATTGTAATTTATTTATGTAAATATTTAACTGGAGGACATTACTCTGTATTAACAATATAGAAGTATTGAATTCTAAACAAAATTAAAAGGTTTTAAAAGACAATGCTTCAAACACAGTAGTTTTCTTTTGCTTTGTTTTGTTGTACTTGCTAGAACATCAGCTTAAGTTCCCTCTTTAGCATTACTTTCTTCTCAACCAGTTCCTTTCTTCTCAACCAGTTCCACAGCCATATTAGTCTTTTGTTGACTCTGCAGCTGCACAGCATTCATTGCTTAGTTTTATTTTCTGTTGATATCATTCTCTTCCCATTTCTTCATTGTCACTTTTTTTTTCTTTTTTTCTTTTTATTCCCTCAGATGACAATAATTTTATACATGATTCCCAAAGAACTTTCAGCCTGAAGACCATGAATGCATGATATCAAAGCTTTCATTATGTTAGATAATTTTGAGAATATGAATACTTTGAACACCATGCATCAATTCTTACAAATGTTCTCTCCCTTATCAAACTTCAATGCAAACATTTATGGGGGAGTAACATTTAATAACAACACAAAACATTGAGATCATTGGGGGGGATTGCGATTACGAAAGAAATCTTAGCTTTAGCTTTGTCCGACTTCTGGTTTTGGAAACTTTTTCCCCATTTTTAAGTTGATAAGCAAATATATGTGGAATAAAAGAATATTTAACAATACTGAGCGGAAGGTACATTGCCAGAGAAAAAAATTACGATTACAGGAGAAATAACGTTATTTTTAATACACCACAATATGAATATTCAAGAAACGCATATAGCGTATTAAATTCGTTTATTTCTTATGGTGTAGTAATCACAGAGATTTGCCAAGCTTTCACACTCCACTGGCAGGCTTTTTCAAGGCAACAGTAGACATAAAAATACAGGGAATTGCAACAGATGAGGAACAAAGTTGATTTTTGAAAGTAACGTGGGTGATATCTAGCGTATTTCGTGAAATGTTTTTAGCACGTAATTACACGGTGTGCGGCGACGTGTTCCCGTCTTTTAATAACGCATGCCAAACCATTGGTAGTTCAGTAGAGATCATGTCATTGCACGCTACTTTGTTGGAGAGGATTTCGACAGTTTCCCTGATGGCAGTCCCTTTAAAATTAGTGTAAGGGGCAATTCTTCTAATATTATTCCATACTGGAGTGGCCAATGAATGCGTGACTTCTCTGGCGAGGGCTGTATTCTCCATGTTCTGGTAGACACTTTGCATGAGTTCTTTACATCTAGTGTCCAAGGATCGCTTTGTCATTCCGATATATATCTTTTCCGTGTTGTCAGGATATACCAACGGTATAACGTACACACCCGCCTTTTCTTTTTCACACTGTCTCTCCTTGCAGCTGGGTACTATATGTGATAATGGGGTCGGGGACTTCATTGCTCTTAATATTTTGTATTTACGTAACAAATTCTTTAACCAATATGCAAAGCCTGGGATATATGAGATGGATCCTGCGTACTTCATTGTCTTACTAGGTGATTTTGTTGCTGCTGACATTATACGATTTCTTACAGTTCTATGTATTCTGTCTATTTCATCCTTCTTATACCCAGCCTTTAGAGCTTTGCTATAAATATTATCAATTTCCTTGTTATTTAGGTAGTTGGGGTGGCATACGTTATACGCTCTATAGAACCATGCTTTAAAAGCAGAAAGTTTGTACTCTTTTGGGCAGTGCGAATCGGGAGAGACAAGATTCGGTACTGCGGTCGGTTTATAATAAACGTTAAAATCGAAGCTGGATGCTCTATTTCCTCTGAGCGCGACGTCAAGATAATTCAACGTTCCATCTACTTCAAGCTCCATGGTGAACTTTATCGTATTATGTAGACTGTTTATCTTATGCCACGAAATCTTTTAATTCGTCTATTCCATGTTCCCATGTGAAGAATATATGCCCTCAATCGAAGCCTAAAATTAAGCAGCTAATATCTAAGGTAGAAAGTATAATTTCTCAAGTTCCAGCAGAAGATCGTGATATGACCAGATGTTTAGCGGTATCGAAATTAAGAAGCAGTCTAGTGAATTTTAAAAGGAGGAATAACGGAAAATGCCACATCAAGAAAAGTGACAATCAGATTAAAAAGTTTTAAAGAACCTTCGTAATGACTCTAGAATATCAATTACCCTATCAGACAAGTCAAATCAGATTGCCATTATGAACCAGTCTGATTATATTCAAATACTTAAAGAATTTGCTGACCAATCAGACTCAATTCTACAGTCAAAGAATCCTTTGAATAGTATAGTACGGAAAGTTCAAGCTCTAGCCAGGGACAAAGATTTACCGGAAACTATTAGAAATTCAGCAAAACTTCCTCCGGTCCCTACAATTCCACCACTCTTCGGACGGCTAAAGAATCATAAACTGGGATCTGCCCTTAGACAGACCTATAGTAGCGAAAAACAAATCTCTTACATACATGTTAGAAAAATCCCTAGCTGTATTCTTATCACAATGTTTAAAAAACTCCAATTACGTAAGCAAGTCAACAAAGGAATTTGTGGAACGCAAAAGAAAGTTGAATATATTTGACAGTGATATAATGGGAAGTTTTGACATAGTGTCTTTATATCCGTCTATACCTATACCAGAGGCTGTTGGAAACCTAGAAGAAATAATCATCGCTTCCCGTGAATTCACACCAACCCAAACAAAGAAAATTATCGGTGCCTTAAATCTAGTTACTAACCACAACTATTTAAAATTGGATGGTGACATTTTCAAACAAACAAAAGGGGTACGGATGGGTTCCCCTCTATCAGCAGTACTTAGACCGCTAGAAGATCTCATCTTTCTAAAGTGTATCAAGAAACCCCGAGTGTGGATCCGCTATGCTGACGATATATTCTTCATATGGAAACAAGGAATAGACGAATTAAAAGATTTCATGCATAAGATAAACAGTCTACATAATACGAAAGTTCACCATGGAGCTTGAACTGGGTGTAACGTTGAATTATCTTGATGTCGTGCTCAGAAGAAATGGAACATCCAGCTTCGATTTTAACGTTTATTATAAACCGACCGCAGTACCGAATCTTGTCCCTCCTGATTCGCACTGCCCAAAAGAGTACAAACTTTTTGCTTTTAAAGCATGGTTATATAGAGCGTATAACGTATGCCACCCCAACTACCTAAATAACAAGGAAATTTATAATATTTATAGCAAAGGTCTAAAGGCTGAATATAAGAGGGATGAAATAGACAGAATACATAGAACTGTAAGAAATTGTATAATGTCAGCAGCAACAAAATCACCTAGTAAGACAATGAAGTACGCAGGATCCATCTCATATATCCCAGGCTTTGCATATTGGTTAAAGAATTTGTTACGTAAATACAAAATATTAAGAGCAATGAAGTCCCCGACCCCATTATCACATATAGTATCAAGCTGAAAGGAGAGACAGTGTGAAAAAGAAAAGGCGGGTGTGTACGTTATACCATTGGTATATCCTGACAACACGGAAAAGATATATATCGGAATGACAAAGCGATCCTTGGACACTAGATGTAAAGAAAACATGCGAAGTGTCAACCAGAACATGCAGAATACAGCTCTCACCAGAGAAGTCATGCATTCATCGGCCACTCCAGTATGGAATAATATTAGAAGAATTGCCCCTTACACTAACTTTAAAGAGGCTGCCATCAGGGAAACTGTCGAAATCCTCTCCAACAAAGTAGCGTGCAATGACATGATCTCTACTGAACTACCAATGGTTAGGCATGCGTTATTAAAAGACGGGAACACGTCGCCACGCACCGTGTAATTACGTGCTAAAAACATTTCACGAAATTCGCTGGATATCACCCACGTTACTTTCAAAAATCATCTTTGTTCCTCATCTGTTGCAATTCCCTGTATTTTTATGTCTACTGTTGCCTTGAAAAAGCCTCCCAGTGGAGTGCGAAAGCTTGGCAAACCTCTGTGATTACTACACCATAAGAAATAAATGGATTTAATACGCTATATGCGTTTCTTGAATACAGGAGAAATCTTTATCTAACTTCCATTTTTGCAAGTTTTGAAAGACGGAATTCCATCCTCAAACGAAACTCCCTACCGCCAATCCATCCTCCAGAGGTAGCTTTCCTCACATTCACAGAAGAATCTCATGCCTGAAGAGTAAAGGAAAATCCTTGCACCATTTTAACTTCCATTTCTGGAAATCGTTGCACGCAGTTTCATGCAGAAATACAAACATTTATGTAATAAAATGTTATTTAACAATGCTGGACAGGGGCAACATCGTGAAAGGAAAAAAATACGGTTACGGGGGAAATTTTGACTCTGTTTTCGGAAGTTTTGGAAGATGAAGTACAGTTTACAAATGGAAAACGGAAACCCCCCCCCCCCCATTAATCCCCAAAAAAACTATCTTCACTTTTGCAACAATCTTGAGGATGACCCAAATGACAACTAAAAAAAGGGGGGATTCCGTGAATCCGCGGAAGGATCTCACATATGTAGTGTTCAAAATAATATTAAAATGAGTAATATAATTATGTAACCCTTCAAAGAAATGTAAATCTTAAGTAGCAGAGTAGTATACACATTCAATATTCTGAAGCTAATAAACTAATGTAAAACGGGAAATGGAAACTGGTAACAGCATGACAGAATGGTAAATTCTGAGCTGATA
This sequence comes from Macrothele yani, assembly GCA_039090855.1. Lineage (NCBI taxonomy): Eukaryota > Metazoa > Arthropoda > Arachnida > Araneae > Macrothelidae > Macrothele > Macrothele yani. The sequence continues at coordinate 1,468,012 of CM077027.1, forward strand.
ATGTCCCAAATGATAACGGAAGTGGTAGATATCCTCACATTCACAGAAGAAGTCCACGATAATGTGAAAAGTAATTACAGGAAAGAATGATTAAAATAAGTAAATGATTGCAGGATGTTTCATTTGAGATTCTTGAATACAACTTGTAACTCAAGTAAACATTCAAAGAGGTGTCATATATTATCTTGCAGTATGTCACTAAAAGTTAAAAGTGCAGCTGACAAATTTGATATCAGGTGGAATCCAATAATGTCCCAGACATTGATCTTCAAGGCCATGGGAAGACAGAAAAGCCAAGTCTTGAATGAAAGAGAACTGAGAATGAAAAGCCAAATTCTTGAAAAGCCAAAATTGTGATGTTGGAAGTAGAAGAATGGGCATTATTCTCATTGAAATAATGGGCATGTTCATCAAAAATGGGATGGCCACTGGGTTCAACTTTTTCAGTTCAATAATGGATAGTAAAATTGCCCTCCATAAACATGATAATTGTTTGCTTCTCATATCTGAGACTCCCCCTAACCATTATAACAACAGTTTGCGATGTGTATCTCTTTCTTACATAGTCAACTGGATTGCTATCTCGTGAAGAGTTTCTGGATGATTGTTGGTAGTGTTTTTGTTTTCCTGCATGGAAATAGTAGAAAGAAATTAAAATAAAAGTTAACAAAAACACCACCAACTATCATCTGAGATGGCTTTCTAGTTGGCAACCACAATGCACAGGAATACAATGCCATTAAACTGTCAATACTACATTGAGAGCTCAACTGGAGTATTGAGACTATTCCATTAACATATACTAACAACAGCACAGAAGAAGATGGCCTAGATAACTGTGCCAAAATGCATCTGCAAACATAGGAAGATTTCTTTTATGCGTTTTTAATGTTCTAGAAGAGTTTGATTTTCTGTGTTGTGTGCATGCGTATCTTATAGATTCAACGTTTTTCAAATATCCCCAATGCATCTTTAAGTCTGACACTGTATCCTTCAACCTTTCACCTTCGAATTTGGTTTTATGTTGTTCATACATGTTTACACTCTTTTTCCCATCACTAAGAATTTCACTCATTATAAAGTCCATGTTGTAACCAGCCATAGTATAAAAAATAACAGGCATGGTTTCAATTATTCTTATTCTGCAATCCCTTTTGGTGCATAAGTTAGCCTATCTAACATATATACATCCCTTCAAATTTAACATGTAGAACAGAACTTCAAAAGACAATACTTATTCCTCCTAATGTACAGGGAGATCATAAAGTATTTATCCATATTCCAAGGCTTCTGCTGAGACATCTAATGACTAAAGCTCAACAAAACTCATTACTATTTGGAATATCAAAAAGTGATTTCTGAAGCTAAAAATAATTACAAAAAAAAAAAAAAAAAAAAAAAAACATCACTAAGAGACAATGGTGCTGCGAGCAGAGAGAAAGGACCAATGGCATGAGGTGTAAGAGCAATTGCAAGACAAATGAACCAGATAGAAGCCTGATCAATACATTTTACTGTGCTGCTTTACACCATACTATGTCACTGAAATGAATGGAGCCTACAATGGATACTGCCTAATGTACCTCCAATTCTGATGCACCAAAAACTGCATTCACTGAATAGTGTGCTTAACAGTGCAATGCAACTGGTGTTTCTCACATGCAGAGTTATACTATTTTTCAAGGCTGCCAAATTAGACACATTGGCCTGATAGACCATGCTTTTGTGGTTTCCCCACAACAAAAAGTCATGGGGTTAATTAAGATCTGGCAAAAAAAAAAAAAATGGACAAATCACTTATCAGTGAAATGCTGTCACAGCATGTTATACAGACTGTATGGTATTAGGTGTGTGCAAAAGTTCTACCTGCTTTTCATGATGCAAAATTCCAAGTAAAAAATTTAACTTGGTAATAATTGATGACATGGCTATTCCTAGGTTTAATGAACTACAAATATCTGAAAATTATGTTTTTTTTTACTAAGGAATAAAAGGATATTATTTATGCCAAGTTTTTGGGTAGTATCCCTATCCTTTGAAACTATTTAAGTAACAGGTGTAATAAAAGATGATGTATGTAATGGCCAAAATGCTTTGAGGAGTAGGCTGTAAAATGGCACCAAGTATGCAGGTGCATCTCATTCCTAAACAAGTCACACAAGGGTTAATATGTCAAGCAATAAGGATCACCTTACACATCATTTGCTTTATGTGTTTGACAAGGCAACAATGCAACTGAAGCCTGCATTTGTGAGGTGTATGGCGAGAATGCTGTAGACAAAAGCATGTGTGTCTGTCAGTTCCAGAAATTCCATGAAGGACACGGAAGCTGCAGAGATCAACCACATTCTGGACACCCACCAGAGATTTCTGAAGAGGATCTCAATCAAACTATATCAAAAAATGGCCAATGTTTAACCATTGAAGAATTATCAGAAAGGTTTTCTGTACATGGAACAACAGTAGAAAGAAGGATGCAAGCACTTAGGTTTATCACAAAGTTCAACTAGTGGGTACCACAACCTATCCGCAAGAAATCTATCGGACAGAATCACATACATACATATCATTAAGCTGTTCTCTGAGATTCAGAGGTTATCTCCACAAAGAAAAACAAACAACCAGATACATTTTTAACTGATTATTTGCTTACTCTTGCTGTATGAAACTTCTCCATTTACAACGATCTCAACACACAACTTGGGCTTTACTGACATCCATCACACGATGTACACAAAACCTTCTATACTTCATACTCTTTTGCTCATACAAACACTCCTGAATCAGATCCTCTCATGACTTCCTTGGCCTTCTTCTGCTTTTCCTTCCTGCCACTTGGTTAAAAAAAATTTCTTAGTAAGCATCTCATCACTCATTCTTTCAACATGGCCAAATCACCAAAGAATATTAGTCTCCACCTTGTTAACAACATTTTGCTTCACATTACACAACTGCAACACATCTTCATTCCTCACATGATCAGAATATGTCTTCCCACAAATACCCCGTAAGTAATGCATTTCTCCAGCACACAGCTCCTATGTCTCTTCTGTAGTACCCAGGTTTCACTGCCGCACATAATAGCAGGAACAATTACACTTTCATACACAGCCATGCGGGACTTCTTTGAGAATCCATCATTCCCGTGAAAACCTCCTAAAGCAGCTATGACTTTCAATGAAAAATTCACTTGCCAACAAATTTCACTATCTAATCGGTTCTCTCTGTCAAACATGCTTCCTAAATATACAAACTCATTTACCTGGTCAATCACTGTGCCATTTAGACCTTGCATTCAGTACTAACAGTTACTTGCTCAAAAACCATAACTTTGGTTTTCCCCTTATTTATGCTCAGTTTGAATTTCATGCGAACTTCGTACATCCGGGACAATATACTCTCCAATTCCCTTTTGCTCTCTGCCAACAGGACTGTATCATCAGCATACAGCAATCTGCACACACGGATATACCAAGACATAAACCAGAATTGTCCATCTTGGCATCACGCATACACGCATCCATAAATATATTAAACAGCAATGGTGACATTACATTACTTTGCCTGACTCCTGCACTAATAGAAAACCATTTTGATACACCATTCACTCATACACAAACTCTACTGGCATACATGGCGTTCACACTATTAAGTAGATTCCCAGTAACACTATATACATTCAACACCTTCCACAGAAGTATCCTATTTACTTGGTCGTATGGTAAGCTTTCTTTAAATCTATAAAGGCAGCAAAAACTTCCTTACCCACAGCCAGATACTTTTTGATCATCATGTATAATGCAAAAATTTGGTTAGTGCAGCCTTTACCAGGCGTAAAACCACTCTGAACATCGCATACTTTCTCTGATGTAAGACCTCATACTTTTTTAATAAGGACCTTACCAAGCATTTTCCCTGACTCACTCAATAAGCTAATACCACGATAATTCTTGTAGTCAGTCTGATCATCTTTTCCCTTATACAAGGGCACAATGATTGCATTCCTCCAATCCCGAGGGGCCATTCTTAACCCCCAGCACAACTGACAGATTTCATTTAACAAGTCAATTACAGAGTCACTACCATATTTCAACATCTCAGCAGTTATGCCGCTAACTCCGGGAGCCTTACCACTCTGAAAAGATTTTAGAGCTTTACACACCTTCTCTTGAGATCCCTCCTGTGATTCCATCTCTAACTGTGACATCATCTGCTTCTGTATCAGAATCACCATTGCTTTCTTGATCTAATAACTCACAGAATTACTCACCCCATCTTTTTCTTAACTCACTGGGCTCCTATATCATTTCTTCGATCCTATTCTTCACACAACTTGCAATTTTGTTTCCCCTATTTTTCTGTGTCCCATGTACTTCCAGAAATCTTTTCTATCTTTCCAAAAAGCCAATTCATTCCTTTCCACCTTTTCCTTCCTATCTTTAGCCTTACTCAGGCAAACCAGCTTAGCTGCCTCACACTTGTTACAGCAATATTCATCCACATAAACTGTACCTTGCAACATCCCCAAATATGCTTCCTTTTTCTTTTTAATGTTTCATCAATCTCACTATTCCACCAAGCATCACATCTAATGATACCCACTATTTTGGTGCCACAGACCTCTTCACCAGAAGTGACAACACAGTTCTTAAAACAAGTCAACTTCTTTTCTACATCCCTCTCACATGACTTCAACTTTTTCAGTTGTTCACTGAGTAAATTAGAGTAATGCTGATGATCTTCAAGGAGCCTTTCAACCTTTATTCTTTTCATCCTAGGCCTCTTCTTATTCCTTTTCCTCCAACCAACATTCAGTTTCACTTGTGACACCACCAAGCAGTGATTAGAGCTAACTTCTGCACTTCTCACACGAGTGTCAACAACTTAGTGTTTCAGACGCTGATTGTAAACAACAAAATCTATTACACTCTTTTGACCTAGAGTATGATTTTCCAAGTATATGTGTGGATATACTTGTGGAAATATATATATATGTGTGTGTGTGTGTGTGTGTGTGTGTGTGTGTGTGTGTGTGTGTGTGTGTGTGTGTGTGTGTGTGTGTGTGTGTGTGTGTGTGTGTGTGTGTGTGTTTTATTATTATTATTAAAAAGACACAGAATGACCACCTGTCTTTTTTTTTTTTTTTTTTTTTTTTTTTTTGCTTGTGGCCACAGAAATGAGCCTTTTTTGCTTTTTTGGAACGATTACTTTTGGGTGATGAAAAGTGGGTCTTTTATAGAAATGAAAAGTGTCAAAGGATTGTAAAACAGATTGGAGAGACTGCTCCATCAATTTCAAGAGGAGGACTGCATCCGAGAAAGGTCTTGTTAAGTGTATGGTGGGATGTCAAGGGTATAGTTCACTGGGAGTTGATTGCACCTAACCAAACAATAAATGGTGACCTGTACTGCCAACAGTTGGAAAAGTTGAAAGAAAAATTGAAAAATAAACATCCAGCACTGGTTAAGTGCAAAGCATTATCTTGCAACATGACGACGCAAGACCCACAGCTTTAGCCACTGAGAGAAAATTACTGGACATTGGATTGGAGGTATTACCTCACTCCCATATTAACAGGTCTAGTTTGATGATCTTACTTGAAAAGAATGGACCAACAATAAAAGCTTCAGTGAAAACCATCCTTACTAGATGCTATATTCCAAAGTAACAGGTGACAGACTTTCAGGCAGGCCATTTTTTTTTCTTTGTCATCGTCCCAGGCACATCTCAAGCTTGGAGGAAGGGACGTGGTAACCCCAATGTAGGTTTAGTTTCCTTCAACCTGCAACTCACAGCAAATTTATGGCTCCTCATTTTCCGGAAAGGTAGAAGCCAGCACCGTACAATGAAAACAACATTTGTATTTTAAACTCTGATAGAAACATCCTCCTTGATTGAAATTGGGCTATAACCCTGATCAAAACATCATGCAGTAACTCTGATTGAAAAATCATTCTGTAATCCTAACTGAAACATCATGCCTTAACCCTAACTGAAAAATTAAGCCCATGAGTATGACAAACCAGAAATCCCACTCCAGATTGCTGTGCCACTGGGTACTTAGAGAAGACCTAATTAGAGATGGATTGGTTACATGGGTTTCGCTGGCAAAAGTAATTTTTAGGAACAGAAAAAAAAAAAAATAAACCTACTTTCATTAAATTGCAAGAACAGCAAAGGACGTAGCAAATTCCTATTGAAACAGCATTAATGTTTTCATAAATGAATAACCTTAAAATTCTAATAAGCCACGTGTGATGGCAATTTGTGTCACAGTAATATACAAATACATGCACATGAGAACATTTTTGGCCATTAATGCCACTTCTACCTGAAACCTATCTACAATACGTGTGAAAACATAATGAATAAATAAATTGATGCCTACCTTAAATGGTACAGCCACCTTCTAAGGTTCTAAGCTATTCTTGCTGAAGACATTTGAACAACTGCTTTATCTGAGATGTCCTAAGCTAATTCATTTTAATTTTGCTAAACTGAAAGTGTCTCTTGTTATTGTTGCATTAACAGTATTCATTAAAAAGTACCTGAATGTACATCAGGACCTTTCTTATCTTATTGCCTCTGGAAAGGATGGAATCAAAATCTGATTCATCAGAGCTCCATTCAAGGGTTCATATGGGCTAAATACAACTTGCCCTACAGAACAGAGCTTTCTTTAAGTGGATAGCTATTTTATCACCTCATTCAAGATAAGCTTTTATTGTCACATGCATTTAATGTGTACTTCCCACATTTTACTACAGCATAAGGTATGATGTCTTTTGAAAAGACAAAAATGAGGTATGCAGTCCCAGGTTTGAAGAAAGCTATCACATAAATAGGGAAAACACACAGCTAATAGGAATAGCATTATTTAGAGAAAATGAGGGAACTTTTGTGATCATAACTATATATAATATCTAATACTAATTACTTTGATAACTTCTGTTCAACATTAAAAACAAATAAATAAAAAGACAAACAAAACATCAAATAATAAAATGTTTACACATGCCACAATACAATAAGTTCAACTTGTTATTACAACAGCACACAGAAAAACTAATCACCATAACAACCTCTGCTGGCCCACTCCATTCGGGAGAGAATTGGCACGTGGCTTTTCTCCGCCATTAGGAAACACACCAGCTTGGCAGAATACGATTGGCTGAATTCCAGGAAATGCAGGAATTGATTGTTGGCTCACAGTGGTTGGGGGTGGATTAGCCAGACGAGCACCTGAATTGATGTGCTGATTGTGAATGAAAGCCGCCAGATTGGCTTTCACTGCAGCAGACATTGCAGGTGATCCTGGGGAGAACTTAATTGTATTGGCATTACCTAACAGAATAAAAGAAATAAGTTATCAAATTAAGTACATTTGATACTGACAGTTTTTTTTTTTTTTAATTAAACGTTTTTGGTTACATATATATCTAGTAATTCTTTACACACATGCATTTTTTAAATTTACAAAATTAAAAAAAAGTCCTTTTTATAGGAAGCAGTAGTTAGAAAACATTCGTACAACATTAAGCTACTTCAAAATATGTTTCAAAATAGCATATGACATACACTATAACATACTAAGAGTGTAAAAACCATTGCAAAACTGCCATCGCAAATGTGGCTGAAATTTTTAATTTTAGTACATAACTCTTTTCTTCCTTACCACGTATATCACACACAAAAAAAAAAAGCATCCGCATGAAACCAATCTGTATGGAAACAAGGGAAATTTCTAATGCTAGTACAGTACAACCTCGAAAATCCGGAATCGTCCAGACTTTGCCGATTCCGGATTTTAGAATTTTTCGATTATAGAGTTTGGATAAAATTCAAACTTAGTAATAAATAAATACACTATTTTAGTAAAAATAATGACAAAAAATCAAGTTAATCAATTAAAAAATATTATTTAATACAAAATAACAGAACAGGAGAATTTTTAAGAAAAATATACAAATACGAAAAAAGATTACCTTTTATCATTTCGTTTAAGCATTTCAACTAACGATTGTTGTTCCATTCATTTTGGTTTATGAGAAAGCATTTTTTCTTTTATTTTGTAGATGGACATTACTTCCTGTTCAGTTATGAAGTTTCTTTGTTCAAGACCTTTAATTGCATCATCGAGTATTTGTATAAGATTGTCAATTAGTATTTTTTCTTCTCCAGATTTGTCGTTGTCGGCTTTCATCATCTTTGTCGCTCTGTTCTTTTTTTATTTAATATCAGATCTCGAATTTTGCCATCACTCAATTTATTCACGATCGGTTCATCATCACCACAGTGCAGAACTTCCGTCATATCGGTTTCATCCAGATCCAATAAAGCGCCAGAAGTAGATCTTTTTGCAATAAGCTAAAAGCTCGGAAATTTCTGCTTTTTTTTTTTTAAATTTGAAAGCCTTCAAAATCATCATCACCATCATCATCGTCATCCATAAATATAGTTGTCGGTAGCAAATTGTGCCATGCATTCTTTAAGGTGTCTTTTCGTTACGCTAATCCACGCATTTGCAGCACACCACAATGCATCTCTAATATTGAAGTCTTTCACAAAATCACAAATACTTCTGTCACTATTGATGAAACGAAGCATCTTCTGTAAAAAATCGTTCTTGTAATGACATTTCAGTGCCCGTAATACTCCCATATCATCCATGGGTTGTATTAATGATGTGCAATTCGGCGGGAGAAATAAAACCTGAACGTTTTGTCTACTTAAAAGTTCAGCTGGTGGATGAGCAGAACAGTTATCCAAAATTTAAAAAAATTTTGCTGTCATCAGATAGCCCGATAGCTTTACAGTGTGCACGAGCTTCAGGTACAAAATGGTTTTTGAACCACTCTGTTGTTAGTTCTCTCGTTATCCAAGCGCGCTTGTTAGATTTATAATGTACTGGTAACACTTTAACTCCTTTAAACGCACGAGGATGAGCAGACTTGCCGATAACCAATAGGTTACACTTGTATGTACCAGTGGCATTTGCGCAAGCTAGCACCGTAAGTTGTTCTTCCGCATCTTTAATTCCACTAGAATTTGATTCCTGCGCCGTCACTAGAGTTTTTCTTGGAACATAATGCCAGAATAGTGACATCTCATCAGCGTTATATATCTGCTCTAATGATAAATTTTCCTCCCCTACCATTTGGCTGAACTCGTCAACAAAAATGCTCAGCAGCTTCTTCGTCAGCAGCTCCTTTTCCACCGCATAAACGAAGCTGCTGAATACCGTGACGTTTTTAAAAATTTCCAGCCAACCGGATTAATACTCACACGGCGTATTTAAGTTCATGTCCGAATGAAATATCTTCGGCTGCGCTGTTAACATTGGTCCTGTTAACGGCACGTTCTCGCTTCTTCGTTGGTGAACCCATTCGATCATCACTTTGTCCAAATCTTCATTGTTTGCCTGGCGTAAAGTTTTTCTCTTGTCCATCGCCAATGGCATATCACTATCAGCAAAAAGTTTCAGAATGTCACCCTTTTGTGTTTGGAGATTATAAATCGTGGATTTGCCGACACCAAATTCTTCGCAAAGACTGCGGAACGAAATTTTTCTTTCCAATTTCCGAAGTCAACTTTCTTCGCAATTGTTAGAAAGGTATGTTTTCTTTTTGCAACTACTGAAGTATCCGGTGGTCGTTTTTTAGACATACTGTTATTTGAAACTACAAAAACTATCGAATGTACTCAATCCCAATATACGTAGCTGTAACTTGTTGAGGATGAGATTACCACATGCAGTAAACCAAAGAAAGAGCAAGATTTATGCCTCTTTCTGTGTTGCCAGTTGCTGTGAAAAGTTTTTGTTTTGTTTTTGTTTTTTAAGTGAACACGTGAGCCGACCGCTAGAGAGGGAGGGGGGATGGGCTATGCAGGCTTTCAGCAAACATTCATTAAATAATAAAAAGAAAATGCCTAACTTCTAAAGTTTCCATCGGATTTTGATGAAATTTCACATGGGAGTTTATTTTGACATGTCTTGGTTGCTGTAAAATTTACATTTGGTTATTTAAAAAATTGGAGAAATATTTTTTCATAAAAAAATTTCCTAGTACAACTTTCCCAACGCAGGCACTTGAGCTGTCACCCACCATCCACGAAGTGATTCATTGTCAAAGCGAAGAAACTTTCATCCCCCACGCAGCCTTCTGAACATCGTTTTCCGATAATGACACATCGCCCATGGCATGTTCTTTGTGATCAAAAACTGACGCCCTTGCCTTTTTTATGTACTACGTATAAACTTTTTTTTTAATCTTTTCTGCTGTTCAGGCAGAATGAAAAAGGTAATGACCGACTTCCGTACAACTCAAATTTGTACCATTTTGTGTGATTTCCATACATTTGGAGTAAAATTTTTCAACAACGTGCAAGTTTGGTACAAGTCAAATTTTTTAATCCGTACAGTGCAAGTTAATGGAAAAGTTTTTTTATGAAACCATTGTGAAATTTGTTGCTTATTTTAACACAAATCATATATACAGTACATAACTTAATACATAAAGCATTTTAAGTTATACTGTACAGTATGAACGGAAATCTCACGAAATGAACACAATTTGAGGCGTACAGAAGTCACATGTACGGAAGTACTGTAGCATATAACCAATGAAAAAAGGAAAGTGATATTTTGTGTCTTGAAAATTCAACATCTGTACATACATATGAACAATCGGCAGAATTATGAGAAAATGCGTGTGTCGCACAACAAATAAAACTGGAAAACATTCTCTCTCTCTGAGCATGTGCAACTATCCCTCCCCTGCCAGTTTTTCTGCAATCATGGCCAAGGGTCAGATCAGATTTTTGGAGTTGGCCAGGGGCACATCAGTTCACGGTGAAGTTGTTTGTCGCTGGTCAGAACTCAGTACGTATATACGTACATACAAGTTCAGTAATTTTATGGGATTTGTGGAGCACTGAAACTGAACACCCAGTGGCGTAACTAGAACAACATGTGCCCCCCGCAAGTTTTACTTCTTTGCCCCCTAGCACAGTAATTTCCCCTGGATTTTGAACCTGCAGTACGCCCCATTGTTGCCTGCGCCCCGCCGCAGGTGCCGGGGTGGTAGTAATGTCACTGGTAACACTCATTTGCTGCTTATCAGCACCAGATCTTTTTCACGGCGTTGAATTGCAACAATTCTTGACCCCTGAAAACTCGCAGGAAATTTTCGGTGCCAAAAGTGTGTTGCAGGAAGAAAATACAGTGTATTTTTATATGCACAACCCTGCGCTAGAGAAAGACACTTGCTATGCTTTTCCAGCAACCAATTACCAAGCAGCATTCCTGAAACATGTGCAACTTATTTCCATGCAACGCACTTTCTTCGTTACCGGTTGCGGTTACATGGTGTTACTGACTTAGGGATTGTGACATCATATTCTATAAATTTCTGTAAAAATTTTATCGCATCTTTTTAGTAAATAATCAATATATTTTTTTTTAAATATCTTTCAATATGCATAATCTTACTCTGTTGTTTTAAATCCGCCACCTCAACAGTCCGGCGGATTAAAAAACAAAAACAAAAAATGGAAAATTGGAAAAAGTCTGAATTTTGGAGGTTTCTGGAATTTTGAGGTTGTATTGTATCAACAAACTAAACATGCTACAATGATGATGAAATTGATGAAAATAAATTTCATATTGAAATTATATTTTTACTTCCCAATCTTTCCTCTAAGAATAAAACACAAAGTGCAGTAATTAATTATGTGTATTTCTGTCACTGAACTGGTGACAGATTTTTGTTGTGAATTCTTATCAATACTTGTGTGTGTGTGTGGCAATGATGAAGTGTTTCAATCTACATATCCATAGTTATGCTAGAATAAACTAACTTGACTATGAAATGTTTAGGCATCTACAATGACAATGATACAAAAGGAAACAGATCATATTAATTAAAATATTAAGAATTTGAGGTTTATGTTGCATCAGCTGTCCTATTTCAAAAACTTCACCAATGTGTTTTACGAGGGCATTGTATGAGGTTGTTCATAATATAAAAGCTGATTTTCTGAGGTGCCACATTCGACTCCCCACAATGCTTGCATACCATCCCACTCGCATAACCAGACGCCATTATGGCTCGGCTGCAGTCATTGCTATTTGTGGGAGAGTAGCCTGTACAACATGTTAGGAAAAAGTGAGTTGTGGGTGATTTCGCTTCAGGAATACAAACTTGGTCGTAATGAGGCACAAACCTACTGTAATGTGATTGAGGCATGGGGCAAGGAGGCAACATTTCAACATACTGTTCGTCGGCAGTTTGAAAAGTTTCGTTCTGGTGACACAAACCTACAGGACGAGAAGGGCCAAGGGCAATATTCAGTCATTGATATCGGCATTCTGAAGGCAAATGTGGAGACAAATCCTCGTGTCACAGTCAGAGAACTCGCCAATCAGTACAATGTGTTGATGTCAACCGTTTCGGAACATCTCCACCAAATTAGTAAGGTCAAGAAGCTTGATACGTGGGTCCCACATGAACTGATGGAGCATCAGAAACAACAACGATTTGAGATGTGCAGTATCCTTCTGCTTTGCAAACGCAAAGGAGCCCCTACTTGATCGCACTGTAACCTGTGAAGAAAAGTAGGTGCTATAAGACAACCATAAGCAATCTGGACAGTGGCTGAACCATGGTGAACAGCCAAAACAACATCCTAAACCAAGGTTGACACCAAAGAAGGTTTTGTTGTGGTGGACTGTTCATGCTGTCATACAGTACAAGTTCTTGAATGCTGGTGAAAGCATCACCTCAGTCACATACTGTGAAGAAATTGACCAAATGCACCAGAAGTTGTGTTCCAAACAGCCATCTTTGGTGGACAGGAATGGTCCTGTCCTCCTCCATGATAACGTGAGACTGATGATGAAACAGAAACTACACAAACTAAGGTTCAAAACCCTCCCAATCCACCCTACTTGCTGGACTCGGCACCTATCAATTTCCACCTGTTCCTGCATTTTAGCAATTACCTCAAGGACAGGGCCATCAGAAATCAAGAGAGGGCCGAAATTGCATTCAGGGAGCCAGATTTCTTCTGGACTGGCATTGAAACACTTGTCACTCGCTGGCAGAGGTGTGTAGCTGCTGAAAGCTCTTATTTGGAATAAAACAAGCTTGTATGCTACGAGGTATGTCTCCTTCACTTTTACCCTATAAATTGGCCATTATTTAGAGATTTCATGTACATCTTCCATATTAGGAAGTCACATGCTATACGTAGTTGAAATACTCAATATAAAGAGATTCAGTATCTCTGTATAATTACTGTGGGCGGTCGTAGTGAGCGATGGGTTTGCCACCTCGGGGCGCTCCGTTATAACAATGGCACACACAACAGCAACTAGGGCCTCTGTGAATCTTGGAGAGGTGCAAGCTAGTTCTGTGTGACATTGGCGAAAAGACCTCAACTCACTGGGTTTTGTTCCAGAATCCTTAGGTTGAATGACCAACTGGAACGCTCAGCTGTGGGCTAATCCCCCACACTGATGTACTTACCTGATTAAAAAGACAAAAAGAAATATTAAGAATGACTCAAGTGTGGGATATGGTGGACCTACCACACTTGAGAAGGACGGTCCACCACAGAATCGACCTGGACTTTCTAAACGGCGTATGAGAAAGCGATCTCGGCTGAGTGAATGTAAGATTGGTGTATGGAATACTAGAGGTATAAATGGCAAGATGAGTGAGGTGATTGAGGAGATGAATAAGTATAGACTGGATGTGATGTGTGGAAGTGAAACCAAAAGAAGGAAATTGGGGTAGAAGAAGTGAATGGCACAGTGAGTGTGTGGTCTGGAGTATTGGATAGTATGAGAGGACAGGCTGGTGTAGGTGTGATTTTAAGTGAAAAGATGAAGAACAACTTGATTCACTATAGTTGCGTAAGTGAGAGAATTCTCTGGATTCATTTGAAAGTGAAACTTCAGAAAATTGTAATTGTTGTAGTGTATGCTCCTTGTGACTCGGAACCTTCTGATAAGAAGGAAGATTTCTGGAATGAGCTAAAAGCTGTTTCGACCCAGTTTGGTGCTAAAGAAAAAGTTATAATAGCAGGAGATTTCAATGCTAGAGTAGGTGTGCAGAATGCAATTTCTGACAATGTTCTGGGTAAGTTTAATGATCCTTGTGTGAATGATAATGGTGAAAGATTAATTGAACTCTGCATTGAGAATGGTTTGTGTGTATCTAATACATTTTTCAACAACAAGTATATCCACACATATACTTGGGAAAATCGTACTCTTGGTCAAAAGAGTGTGATAGATTTTGTTGTTTACGATCAGCGTTTGAAACACTTAGTTGTTGACACCCGTGTGATGAGAGGTGCGGATGTTGTTTCTGATCATTACTTGGTAGTGTCACGAGTGAAACTTAATGTTGGTTGGAGGAAAAGGAATAGGAAGAGACCCAGGATAGAAAGAATAATGGTTGATAGGCTCCTTGAAGATCATCAGCGGTATTCTGACTTACTCAGAGAATGGCTGAAGGATCTGAAATCTTGTGAGAGGGATGTAGAAAAGAAGTGGGAAAGTTTTAAGAACTGCTGTGTTGTTACTGCTGCTAAAGAGGTCTGTGGCACCACAATAGTGGGTAATAATAGAGGTGATGCTTGGTGGAATAGTGAGATTGATGAGGCAGTAAAGAAAAAGAAGGAAGCCTATTTGGGGATGTTGCAAGGTAGAGTCTCTGTGAATGAATATCGCTGTAAGAAGCGTGAAGCTGCTAAGCTGGTTCGCCACAGTAAGGCAAAAGATAGGAAAGAGAAAGTGGAAAGGCATGAACTGGCTTTTTGGAAAGATAGAAAGTCCTTCTGGAAGTACATGAGACTCAGGAAAAATAGGGAAAACAAAGTTTGAAGTTGTGTGAAGAATGAGATTGGGGAAATGATATGGGAGCCCAATGAGTTAAGTGACAGATGGGGCGAATACTTCTGTGAGTTATTAGATCAGGAGAGCAAAAATGATTCTGAGACAGATGCAGATGATGTCACAATGAGGAATGAAAGCACAGGAGGGATCTCAAGAGAAGAAGTGCGTAAAGCTCTAAAATCTCTTCAGAATGGTAAGGCTCTAGGAGTTGATGGCATAACTGCAGAGATGTTGAAATATGGTGGTGACTCTATAATTGACTGGTTAACTGAAATTTGCCAGTTGTGCTGGGAGTTAGGAATAGTCCCTCGGGATTGGAAGGATGCTATCATTGTTCCCTTGTATAAGGGAAAAGGTGATCAGACTGAATGCAAGAACTATCGTGGTATTAGCCTACTGAGTGTGCCAGGGAAAGTGTTTGGTAAGGTTGTTATTGAAAAAGTACGGGGTCTTACATAAGAGAAAGTGTGGGATGTTCAGAGTGGTTTTATGCCTGGTAAAGGCTGCACTAACCAGATTTTTGCATTACGCATGATGATTGAAAAGTATCTGGCTGTTGGGAAGAAACTTTTACTGCCTTCATAGATTTAGAGAAAGCTTACGACCGAGTCAATAGGACACTTTTGTGGAAGGTATTGAATGGATATGGTGTTACTGGGAATCTACTTAATAGTGTAAAAGCCATGTATGCTGGTAGTAGAGCTTGTGTACGAGTGAATGGTGTTTTATCAAAATGGTTTTCCACTGGTGCAGGAGTTAGACAAGGTTGTGTAATGTCACCATGGCTGTTTAATATATTTATGGATGCATGCATGCGTGAGGCCAAAATAGATAATAGTGGTTTATGTCTTGGTGATATCCGTGTGTGCAAATTGCTGTATGCTGATGACACTGTCCTGTTGGCAGAGAGCAAAAGTGAGTTGCAGAGTATGTTGACTAGGATGCACGGAGTTTGCATGAAATTCAAACTGAGTATAAATAAGGGAAAAACCAAAGTTATGGTGTTTGAGAGAGGAATGGGTAGCACTGAATGTAATGTAAGTATAAATGGCACTGTGATTGACCAGGTGAGTGAGTTTGTGTATTTAGGAAGCATGTTTCACAGAGAGAACAAGTTGGATGGTGAAATCAGTAGATGAGTGAATTCTTCTTTGAAAATCATAGCTGCTCTGGGAGGTTTTCACAGGAATGATGGGTTCTCTAGAGAGTCCCGCATGGCTGTGTATGAAACAGTAATTGTTCCTACTCTGATGTATGGCAGTGAAACCTGGGTACTGCAGAAGAAACATAGGAGTCGTTTGTGTGCTGGAGAAATGCGTTACTTACGTGGGGTTTGTGACAAGACACGATCTGATTGTGTGAGAAATGAAGATGTATTGCAGTTGTGTGATGTAAAGCAAAATGTTGTTAGCAAGGTGGAGACCAATATGCTTCGGTGGTTTGGCCATGTTGAAAGAATGAGTGATGAAATGCTTACTAAGAAAATATTTTCAGCCCAAGTGGCAGGAAGGAAAGGCAGAGGAAGGCCAAGGAAGACATGGGTGGATCAGATTCAGGAGTGTCTGCATGAGAAAAAGATTATGAGTATGAAGTATAAAAGATCTTGTGTACGGCGTGTAATGGATATCATTGAAGCACAAGTTGTATGTCAAGATCGCTGTAAATGGCGAAGTTTGATACGACAACAATAAGTAAAAATATCTGGAAGTTTGTATTTCTTTTTGGAGCTAACCTCTGAATCTCAGAGAACAGCTTAGTGATATGTATGTATGTATGTATAATTACTATTACGCACGTCAAAGCGTGGACCTGTGATTATCGTGGTGCAGAAAATTATCACTATTATTATTATTATTATATTAAAATAAAACTAGGTAAGAGCAATTACTTACATATATACATCCGGAGGTTGTCACCATTCTTCCACTCAAATATACCATAAGTTGTTTAGTCTTAGATGTTCAGTGGCTATGTATTGCAAACTGTCCCATGGTGACCATTATAAAGCGATAAGCAATGTAAAGGTTACTAGCTGGCCTCAACATCCATGCTATATATTGCATCGTAAAACTCAAATAC
Source organism: Macrothele yani (assembly GCA_039090855.1). NCBI lineage: Eukaryota > Metazoa > Arthropoda > Arachnida > Araneae > Macrothelidae > Macrothele > Macrothele yani. The sequence continues at coordinate 1,484,996 of CM077027.1, forward strand.
CATAAAACAGAAACAAAGATCCATATTACCACGTATACAATGATCAGATTTAAAAGCTAACAATTAACGAATCTAAAAAAACAAATAAAACTTGAAATGCTAGAAGAAAAGATGAATGAAATATTTACATAATGTATACACCACCACCTCACGGACGCGTTCTGCACAAGTCTCTTCCTAGGCATTATCAACGGGAATGAAACGTATGTTGGTAACATTCTGTAACTCTGGAAGTCATGAAGTACATTGAGCACGAGTCAAGTTTTTTTTTTAAAGGGTGGTACCATCTAGTGTCAGAGTCTGATTTTCTTGTATTTGTAGTCCTCTTTTAATTTAATTTTTATGGCCTTCTTTTATTCTTTTTCGATGCTTACTAAATTTCTCCAGTCATCAAACTTTAGTCAGCACCGAAAAAGAATAAAAGAAGACCATAAAAATAAAATTAAAATACAATGACAAATACAAGAAAATCAGACTCTGACACCAGATGGTACCACCCTATAAGAGAGAACCTGTCCCATGCGCAATGCACTTCATGACTTCCTGAGGTACGGAATGTTACCAACATGCGTTTCATTCCCATTGATAACGCCTACGAAGAGACTTGTGCAAAACGTGTCCGAGGGACGCTGGTGGACGTGAGGTGGTGGTGTATACATTATGTAAAATTTCATTCATCTTTTCTTCTAGCATTTCAAGTTTTATTTGGTTTTTTAGATTCGTTCATTGTTAGCTTTTAAACCTGACCATGGTATACATGGTAATATGGATCTTTGTTTCTGTTTTACGGTCTTTGAGTTTTGCGATGCAATATATAGCACGTATATTGATGCCAGCTACTACCTCTACGTTGCTCATCGCTTTATAATGGTCACCCTAGGACAGTTTGCAATACATAGCCAATGAACATCTAAGACTAAACAACTTATGGTATATTTGAGTGGAAGAATGGTGACAACCTCCGGATGTAAGTAATTGCTCTTACCTAGTTTTATTTTAATATAATAATAGTGATAATTTTCTGCACCACCATAATCACAGGTCCACGTTTTGACATGTGTAATAATAATTATACAGAGATATTGAATCTCTTCATATCGTGGACATTATTTTCTGAATGACCTGGTATTTTTTGCCTGGATCAATTCAAATATCTTGAAAATAAAATAATTACTGGGGTGCTGATTAAATTTCACATATGATTAATGCCCATTATAAAAATCTAGAACAGGATAATGATTTTTTTCCCCACCAAGTTGATGTAAAATGACATAACTTTACAACACCATCTTCTAAATATACATTTCATAAGATAACAATACTTTTTCAAATTGCAGATTATTCTGCCCCCCCCCCCCCCCCAAAAGAAGGAACTGATTTTGTCAAGTATACACATACACTAGATACAAAGTAGTATAATTTTTAAATGGCTGAGTATAAAGGTAGAAGTGAATTGCAGTGCTGTACACATACACTAGTTAAAACAAGGTGTAATTTTTAAATCTGTGCAGTTACACAGGTTCATGTGAACATTCATGCAAATATCTACTGAGTCAGTGTGAAGCCCAATACTAAGTCTGCACTAATGAATATTTCATATTTTCATTGATTATGTTGTTTCATCCTTTTAGAAAACATCAGAAATCAATGTGAGATGTGGAACATATGTTCACATGAGAAAAAAGCAAGTAGTTTCAGTAATATCACCTGATGTGAAATCTCGTTTTCAAATCATTAAGTGTTGTCCTGATAATATACAATCTGTAATTTCTGATGAGGCCGAGCAAAAATCAACACTTAGTGTACATTAGTTGCACTTGTCATACTAGAAATGGAGACTAGATAAGCACTTCACTCAGAACTCCATTTCTGAATTTGATAATTTAACACTGACAACAAGAAAATCCTACAACACAGGAACATTTGTCAAACAATACAATTACATCAATTCAATGAAAAAACAATGCAGTCCTTTTTTTTTTTTCTTGGGTATCTATTTAAACAAACTTTTTCAGAGTAAAGCCAAAATAAGTCACCATAACAGATCTAATTGATTTCAATACATTTTTTTTTATATTTTACTGCTTAATACCATCAGGTTACCTGTGTTCCTCTCATTTCACAAAATAAATAATATAAAATCAAATTCTACTTTTCAAAGTCACTGCCAACGTATGGTGAATTTTTGTATAGGCTTTTTAATGCTCTACATTTATAACTGATATGAACTGCATTGGCATCTGTATCCTAATAACCTTTTCCTGAATTTTATATATAAAACATCCAATAAAATTTCCTCAGGAAAAATAGGGGAAACAAAGTTGTAAGTTGTGTGAAGAATGAGATTGGGGAAATGATATGGGAGCCCAATGAGTAAAGTGACAGATGGGGCGAATACTTCTGTGAGTTATTAGATCAGGAGAGCAAAAATGATTCTGAGACAGCTGCAGATGATGTCACAATGAGGGATGAAAGCACAGGAGGGATCTCAAGAGAAGAAGTGTGTAAAGCTCTAAAATCTCTTCAGAATGGTAAGGTTCCAGGAGTTGATGGCATAACTGCAGAGATGCTGAAATATGGTGGTGACTCTATAATTTACTGGTTAACTGAAATTTGCCAGTTGTGCTGGGAGTTAGGAATGGTCCCTCGGGATTGGAAGGATGCCATTGTTGTTCCTTTTTATAAGGGAAAAGGTGATCAGACTGAATGCAAGAACTATCGTGGTATTAGCCTACTGAGTGTGCCAAGGAAAGTGTTTGGTAAGATTGTTATTGAAAAAGTACGGGGTCTTACATCATTGAAAGTGTGGGATGTTTGGAGTGGTTTTACGCCTGGTAAAGGCTGCACTAACCAGATTTTTGCATTACGCACGATGATTGAAAAGTATCTAGCTGTTGGGAAGAAAGTTTTTACTGCCTCCATAGATTTAGAGAAAGCTTACGACCGAGTCAATAGGACACTTTTGTGGAAGGTATTGAATGAATATGGTGTTACTGGGAATCTACTTAATAGTGTAAAAGCCATGTATGCTGGTAGTAGAGCTTGTGTACGAGTGAATGGTGTTTTATCAAAATGGTTTTCCATTGGTGCAGGAGTTAGACAAGGTTGTGTAATGTCACCATGGCTGTTTAATATATTTATGGATGCATGCCTGCATGAGGCCAAAATAGATAATAGTGGTTTATGTCTTGGTGATATCCGTGTGTGCAGATTGCTGTATGCTGATGACACTGTCCTGTTGGCAGAGAGCAAAAGTGAGATGCAGAGTATGTTGACTCGGATGCACGAAGTTTGCATGAAATTCAAACTGAGTATAAATAAGGGAAAAACCAAAGTTATGGTGTTTGAGAGAGGAATGGGTAGCACTGAATGTAATGTAAGTATAAATGGCACTGTGATTGACCAGGTGAGTGAGTTTGTGTATTTAGGAAGCATGTTTCACAGAGAGAACAAGTTGGATGGTGAAATCAGTAGATGAGTGAATTCTTCTTTGAAAGTCATAGCTGCTCTGGGAGGTTTTCACAGGAATGATGTGTTCTCTAGAGAGTCCCGCATGGCTGTGTATGAAACAGTAATTGTTCCTACTCTGATGTATGGCAGTGAAACCTGGGTACTGCAGAAGAAACATAGGAGTCGTTTGTGTGCTGGGGAAATGCGTTACTTACGTGGGGTTTGTGGCAAGACACGATCTGATTGTGTGAGAAATGAAGATGTATTGCAGTTGTGTGATGTAAAGCAAAATGTTGTTAGCAAGGTGGAGACCAATATGCTTCGGTGGTTTGGCCATGTTGAAAGAATGAGTGATGAAATGCTTACTAAGAAAATATTTTCAGCCCAAGTGGCAGGAAGGAAAGGCAGAGGAAGGCCAAGGAAGACATGGGTGGATCAGATTCAGGAGTGTCTGCATGAGAAAAAGATTATGAGTATGAAGTATAAAAGATCTTGTGTACGGCGTGTAATGGATATCAGTGAAGCACGAGTTGTATGTCAAGATCGCTGTAAATGGCAAAGTTTGATACGACAACAATAAGTAAAAATATCTGGTAGTTTGTATTTCTTTTTGGAGCTAACCTCTGAATCTCAGAGAACAGCTTAGTGATATGTATGTATGTATGTATGTATGTATGTATGTATGTATGTATATATAAAACACAAAACGTCTGTTTGTCTGAAGCAGCAAAAACTCTCGAAAGCCAAACTGTGGCATCCTGAAATTTGCATAGCTTATTAATATTGGAATTTCTAGGTCAACGCAACTATTTTAAGATCTCCAAGTTGTTCGTCCGCGAGTTATGAATTAATTAATAAGCTAATCAATCAATAAAGTCAGCGTTGTTTGCTACATCATCGTTAGCTATTCCAAATCTAAAAGCACTTGACTGCATTCATCGCCGCGGCACATCCACAGGTGTTTCTATTCTTTGAGAACTGTGCATAAAAAAATGCAAAAACGAACTTTCCGAGATCTTAACAAAAGGGGCTTAAATTTTTATCAACACTATAAATTGGTAATAAGAGGAGTCCTTCAAAATTTCACTGGAATCCAGTCAAAACTTTTTAAAATAGGCATGGAATTTTTAATTCATTGGTAAACAGAAATATATACACAGAAACGGTTAATACAATTTTGACAGCTAATTTAAAAAGTTATTTACCAATTCGGGCGAAATTTGGTGGTCATGTTCCTATTAACGATTTCTGGTGTTCATTAAAATTTCAGCAAGTTTCATAAAATATTCGCAAAGATACATTTTTAACTTTTTTATCCCAGAGATTCGTCCCTCAAAGACATCTGAAACTGAAAGCACGGGATGCATTTGATCGTCGATAACAAATTGTTAACAAATTTTGTTCAGTCAGTGTTCCAATGCTGTGTCTCCTGGACGCCTGTTAAAAAATTCGTAACATTTTTGGTCCATTTGATTCTACAGCTATATGTTGGAATGTCAAGAGCAAATGATCCAACAAAATTATATATTGTCGCCAATGAAGGAGAAACCAAAAACGTTGTGTACGGCCAAGAGCTGAAATAATCACACTATGAATAAATAATTTGTAATGACCAAATTTGTGAAATTAGCTCTTTTCTTTCTTGCAAGCATCATTTTTTTCCCTGATTTTTTCAGTGACATATAAGGGAATATGAAATTAATAAGCCTAAATCCAGGGCAAAGCTGGGTAGTAAAGCTAGTATATTTATTTTTTTTATTTTTTTGATGGAGGTTTTACGACCACCGTGAGCAACTCAATGGGCTATAAGCAGTCGCCCGTCCCTAATTTAGGGTCACTGGTTCCAGGGAAGGGAAAGAGCCAGTGCCGTAAGACAAACACAACATCCATGCCTGACCGGGATTCGAACCCGGACCCCTTACGGACGAATGATCAGAGGCCATCGCTTAGACCACTGCGCCACCGGGGCGGCAAAGCTAGTATTACTAGCTAGTATTTCATGAAAATACTAAAAAGTTTCACCATAGTCATACATAATTGGGGCACAATTCTTTATTTTCAAATACATCACCAATTATAAATAAATTATTCAGTCATTCACTTGTTATTGTTTAGAGCCTTCAGAGGGAAATTATCTGGCATAAAAATATTTCTTAAAATCATCGTCATCAACCCACTGCTGGATGAAGGTCTCCCAAGTCTTTCCCACAACTTTCTATCTTTAGCCTCTCTCTTCCAAGTCACCCAGCATGCTTTTTACTTTCATTTACCCACCTCCCACATGGTAGACTTTTTGGTCTTTACCTGTTCCTTGGTCACCAATCTAATATTTCAGTTGTTCAACGGTTCACCATATATCTGTTCTGATATTGTGAACTATTTAAACACTGGTGTGCAAAAATTAAGGACAAAGAGGAGAAATGAGCATAACAGCGGAACGAGCAGGCAGAACGGAACGAAAGACCACTCAGGAGATAGACTAGGGTCCGGTACGGTAGGGCATGCGCATATATACAGCATGACGTGGGAGGGGGTTGGAAGGGTATAAAGCGCACGGGCGGTGAAAGCTATTGCACGGTGTCCATCAGTTTGAATGACGTCGAGTTGCTGCCACCGTGTGATATGGCCAACAGGCAATCCAGTAGACGACATCTGGATGACTTGACCCGATGTCGCATCATTGGGAAGTTGGAAGAAGGTCGAAGTGTGACTAGTGTGGCCGAGGAGTTCGGGATCGCTCACAGCATCGTTTCACGAGCTTGGAGAGCATTTCAAACGACAGGAACAGCTGTCCGAGAGTTTAGCAGTGGTCGTCCATGAGCAACGACGACGGCAGACGACTGGTATATTGTCCTACAAGCGAGAAGAGACAGACGGCACACAGCAGGAGAAATCGCAAGGCACATGCAACAGACAACTGGACGTCCGTTATCGTGTTTTACCGTGGCCAGTAGGCTGCACAAAGGTGGTCTTTTTGCACGACGACCAGTATGATGTGTGCCATTAACGCCTGCTCATCGGAGACAGCGGTTTCTGTGGTGCCAGGAACACAAGAACTGGACACATCAGCAATGGGGTTGAGTTCTCTTTACGGATGAGAGCCGATTTAGTCAGACGAGCGATTATGGACGTATACACATCTGGAGAGAGCAGGGAACACGCAATCACACCTCCAACATCATCGAAAGGGACCGGTTTGGAGGTGGCAGAGTTCTCGTTTGGGGCGGTATCATTAGCCGTACTGACCTCCACATCTTCCAAGGAGGTTCAGTCACTGGTGTCCGCTATTGTACCAAGGTTCTCCTGCCTCACGTGCGTCTGTTTAGAGGTGCTGTGGGTCCTGAGTTCCTCTTCATGGACGACAACGCTACACCTCATCATATAGTGGCTGTCGCAGAGCTGTTGGAGAGTGAAGATATTCAATGCATGGATTGGCCCGCAAGGTCCTCGGACCAAAATCCAATCGAACACGTGTGGGACCTTCTCGGGAGACGCTTGGCAGCACGTCACCAGCCGCCAGCAACGATTCCGCAGCTGTGATTGGCGCTACAAGAGGAATGGGCCGCGATGCCTCAACAGCTCCTTGACAACCTCGTCCTCAGCATGGACAGACATTGTAAATCCTGCAACGCAGTCAGGTGTGATCATATCCCCTACTAAAGACTGGATTTTTCTTGGCAGCCACCTGTCACATGGACGTTTCTATCTTCTGTCCAGTTGTGCTCGAAGCTACCTTTTCAATAAAGTGCCTTTGTATTCCTTGTTTGGACAGTTTTGCTCACTTGTCCCATATTCTTACATCTTGGGGATCTTATGGTATGATTTGATCAATGTGGAGCACTTCTGCACGACGTTACATTTGAAAAACCGTCTCGTCCTTAATTTTTGCATGCCAGTGTATAAGCTTCAGACTCATTTGGGCCTCTGTCTCACTAAAAACCCGTCTAATGAGATTTGTTTTTGCCTGTGTTTTAAAATGTTTCTGAAGTGAGACACTGCATTGTCATTGAGAAGGTTTATGATGCAGTTTGCTACAGCTTCATCAGGGTTGATATCTTTCCACAAAACTTTGCACCTCACCCCATTTCACACACATTTTGTTGATCAAAGAACTAGGAACATTCTCCCTTCCTTCCTCTGTCTCTGAAGTCATTTCTTCCACCACCATCTTTTGCTGGTCCTTCCAAAGGTGTTCCAGTTCTTCCATGGTGAACTCATTCCTGTGGGCCTCCACTAATTCCTCCATATCAGCATTGTCAACTTCCAAGGCCATGCTTTTGCCCAGAGACACAATATCAACAGACTAAGCCTCAAAGCCCTCAATGTCTCTGTATGCTACACCATCTGGCCACAATTTCCTCCAGGCCGAGTTCATGGCCCTGTAAGTCACTTGCCCCCAGGCTTTGTAAATGATACTTAAGCAATAGAGGATGTTCAAGTGATTTTTCCAGAATTCTCTGAGTGTTAATTCTGTGTGTCAGAGGTCACTTCAAAACACCTTTAAAACAGTGTTTTGGTGTAGAGTTTCTTAAAGTACGAAATGACCTGCTGGTCCATGGGCTGGATAAGAGGAGTCGTGTTAGGGAACAGGAACTTCACTGTGATAAAATCAAACTCCTCCACCAACTCGTCCTCCAAGCCTGAAGGGTGAGCAGGAGCATTGTCCATCACAAGAAGGCATTTTATTGACAATTTTTTTTCTTGAAGGTATTTTCTCACACTTGGGGCAAAGATTTCACGGATCCACTCACTAAAAAATCACCTGGTTACCCAAGCCTTACTACATGCCCTCCAAATAACAAACAATTTACTTTTCATCACGTTATTTTTCTTAAACACCCAAGGATTCTCAGAGTGGTACACAAGTAATGGCTTGAACTTGAAGTCCCCACTTGCATTTCCACATAGCAAAAGAATCAGCCTGTCCTTCATTGGCTTGTGTCCTGGCAATGCTTTTTCCTCCTGAGTGCTGTAGGTTCTCCTTGGCAGTTTTTCCAAAATAGGCCGGTTTCATCACTGTTGAACACTTGTTGGGGAAGAAAACCCTCAGCCTTTACATAGTCACTAAATTCTAGCACATATTTCTTAGCAGCTTCATGGTTCGAACTAGCAGCCTCCTCATGCCTAACCACACTATGTATGCCACTTCTCCTCTTAAATTTCTCAAACCACACTCTACTAACTTTGAGCACATAAGTATCAGCATTCATACCAGGGTTCTTCTTTAACAGGTCATCATGTAATTGCCTTACTTTTTCACAAATTATAGCCTCAGAAGCATTATCACCAGCTAACTGTTTCTCATTTACCTAAATCAGCAACAATTTTTCCACTTCTTCAATTGTCTCTGTTCTTTATTTAGTAAGAACTTTCACTCCTTTTGAAACATCAGCTCCCTTGATTTGCTTCTTTATTTTTGAATATAGGACAGATAATTGATTTCGCCATACCGAAACTGTATAGCAAGATCCAGACACGAACACCATTTTCATGTTTGGATATGATTTCTTTTCTCACCTCTATCGTGGTTCTAACAACTTTTCTTTTAGCTTTGCTGCTATCACTATCCTTCTTCGGCCCCATGGTAGCTTATTTAATAATAATTTATAAAAAAAACAACAAAACAAAAAGAAAATCAAGAAAAGGCACTGCAAATTTGAGCAGGAGTCTGCACTAAGCTGAGGCTGTGTCGTAACTGATGCTCTCCCGCCGAACATCTCAGCCCACAGAGCATGTGGTTGCTGGTTTGCCTGTTTGGAAACCAAGATTCTGTTTGGAAAATATGTTCAAGAACCGACTTGTTCAAGATAAGAGTCGTTCGACAACAGAGTTTCCACTGTAGTAGCAACTGATCATGAGATTTTCAAGAAGTCTAATGGGCTTGTGGCAGAAGTTATCTAAGAGATGGTGATTCAAAATCCTGAAAAAACTACTGCTTACATGTTAGAGAATTTTCCATATTAGTAAATGTACAATATGCAGTATAGGACAACAAGTATTTACCTATTTGTTAACCCTAGGAGAATTATTATAGTGAGTGAAAAAGTGTAACTAAAAACCATGAGCAACTGCCCAAAAATGTCCAGATATGAAAAAGATCTGGATAATTCCCTAAATGTAGAATTTGAGTTGACTAAAATACCCCCCTCCCCCCTCTCTCTCTCTCTCTCTCTCTCTCTCTCTCTCTCTCTCTCTCTCTCTCTCTCTCTCTCAATTTAATGCATATGAAACAACAAAAACAAATATACAAAAAGAGAGAAGAAAAACAAAATCTTGAAATACTAAGAATTCTATGATAGAGAGGTAGAGAATATTTTAGAAAGGCAAACTGCATAACAGAAGTGAATTATATATTAACATAAAAAACCTACATGGAAGAACTAATATCAAGAACTCTTTTCAATTCTCCATTTGGTTCACCTATTGTTCTTGGAAATGGTTACGTGAAGAGACCAAACCCTTACCTGGTGAGCGGACTGAAACAAAAAAACACTTGCACTACAAGCTCCACTTGGGCTTCAGAAACATCACAGAATTCCTCATACACTGCTAGTGTTGTTTAAGTCAGTTTGTTATTATGAACATTCAACATACTACAAACCTGCTTGCTGTTGCTGCAAATGCTGTAAAAGCTGTTGCTGCTGGAATTTCTGTTGTAAATGCTGTTGAAGTCTCTGCAGAGCTTTAGTATCAATTGTATTAGCTTGTTGCAAAGTAGAAGAGGAAACAGCAGCGGCAGTGGGGATCTGTTGCTGTTGCTGGGTGGTCACAAGGGCTGCTGCTGGTGCAAGAGGAACTGTCTGCTGTTGGGCTGCAAGCAGAGCCTGTTGAGCCTGTTGTTGTTGTTGTAACCACTGCTGCTGCTGCAGTTGCATTTGAGATCTATATCAGCAGATGAAAATACTTGTTAAACTATATAAAAAGATACATCTCAACATTTAGAACAGTAAAATGACATAGCACTTCAATACTGGTAATTCCATGTCATATGAGCACTAAACTTTTGGCCAGAAAAATATCAAAATTTCGTCACTAAACCCTCTAATTTTGTTGGAATTAGGTGGACTTACTTTTCTTGTGTGAGATATACAGATAATGAAAAATTTCAAAAACTCATTTTTACTGCTGCACAAGTTATTGGTACTTGTAATTTATTAAAAACAGGGGGAAAGGGAGCATTTACAGAAGTACACTAAGAGGTCACCCAGATCAATAAGCTCCTTGCCTCCCACTGAGAAAGTATGGTAAGAAAAAAAAAAACAGGTAGTGGAACACCATGGGTTAAAAAGAAACCATCACATGATTTTGAAGAGATGAAGTTTAGTTGTATTTAATATATAATACATAGAGATTCAGTACCTCTTTTTTTAGAATTGCTATTACGCACGTTAAAATACGGACATGTGATTATGGTGGTGCAGTTAATTATAACGTTTATTATTTCAAAAATAAAGATTAAAAGAAAGCAAGAGCAATTACTCACATATATTCGCCCAGAGGTCGTTTTTGTTTGCATACCACCGTTTTTCCGCAAGTTGTTTGGTCTCAGATGTTCAGCGGCTATGCATTGCAAAAAGTCCGATGGTGACTATAATATGGTGTTTAGCAATGTCAAAGTAGTAGTCGACCCAAAGAATCTTGCTATATACAGTTAAAACCGTTTATAAGGAAGTTGAAGGGAGTTAAGAAAAAGTTTGTTATACGCAAACTTCGTTTTATCTGATTTTGCCTTAAATGTATCAGCAAACAAGCAAAAGTTATGTAAAAAAGCACATACAGTATACTACTATAGTATGTATTAGAGCTGAGTTCGGGCTCAATTTTCGGAGCCTGAGCCCGTCCGAGCCTGTGGTATATCAGCCCGAGCCCATCCGAGCCCGAAATTTGTATTTCAAGATAGAGCCAGGGCCCGAACGAGCCCAAAAATTGGCTAACCTGTTCAACTATCAATAAAAAAAAAATCTCCTTTTCCACACTTCCACTCTCTTCTCCTCCTGCAATTAACCAACGTATTTCTCAAATAGGGAATGGTTGGAAGGGACCTCTATTTATTTTTACAGTGTAACTGTACGATTTTCTTTGACCGTTCGTTTCCACCTGAAGTGTTTTGGGCGGCCGGGCATCCAAAATGATCAGGCGGTGCTGCAATTGTATGTTGCTCAAATAATGCTAATATTATCGCACCATAATGCGCTACAATATGTACGTTGCTAAATAGAATTAGCAGGGAGCTACTGCGTGGAGATAAGGGGTAAATGATCGTCGGCATGCTATCAACTATCCAATATAGTTCTTAAAAAAGATTTTTCTTCTCTGCAGGAACACACTAATGCGCGGCCTATGGCATTTTTTACCCAAGCCCGGAATAAATAGCCATCTCGAATGCCCGCTCCCTAACCAGAACCAGTTGCCGAAGAATTCTATTTTCCGATTATAAAGTGCATCATGTGCTAAATTATATAAAATCACACTTATATATAAAACACATTCTCTCGCTCTCCTCCTCTCTAAGAGCCCGAGCCTGAACTGCAGCAAATATTCTACAGCCCGAGCCCGATTCGGGCCCGGGCTCTGCTTCGGGCTTTCGGGCTCCGGCTCAGCCTGTCTCAGCTCTAGTATGTAGGTATTAGAAAGCAGAAGTACAATAATTGAAACATTTACTTTTAATTTTTCATTCACACTTCTGGAAGTAACTATCCACAGTTGCCTGTTTTTGGGATTGAACAATTGCTGTAGACAGCTGTTTTTCTATTTGATCCAACAATGCTGAACAAAACAGATTTTTTGACGCAAAAAAGCACGCAAATTATCAAGACTTTCAATTGCCACCGCATTTGATATTTTTTAAACTTCTGCATATTCTTCCTCATCAGTTGACGCGTCATACTGAGAGTTCAACATGCCATCAACGATGTCCTGATCTGTATTTTGAGATTCCATTGAGATGTCATCGTTAGCCAGCAGATAATGTGGAAAAGATAAATCCGATGAAATGAGCCCTTTTGCACTCAGGTGATTCCATGTTTCGTCTTTAGTAGTAACCACTGTGTCTTCATTTACTACTGAAATACCAAAACCAGCATGTTTCCAACAATTTTTTATGGTTACATCAGTTACGGTAGTCCAAGCATTAGATAGCATATCACATGCCATTCGAACATCGATGACAGTTGGTTGCCTCTTTTCCACGTTAATAAGAATTTTTCTGAGTAAAATTTTGTGGTAATGAAGTTTTGGGTTTTTTTATAAAACCCTGATCCATACGCTGAAGTTTTGATGTAGTGTTTGGTGGAAACCGATGTACATTTGTAGACGTTAACACTATGTTAGACGAATGTGCTGCACAATTATCGATGAGCAGCAGAACTTTCCTATTTTTCTTTGTCATTTCGTTGTCAAATTGTTTCAACCATTCTGTAAAGAGTTCCGGTGTCATCCACGCTTTCTTATTAGCTCTGTAACTTACTGGTAATTTTTCACCTTTCTTGAAGCATCTGGGATTTTTTGATTTCCCGATTACGAAAAGTTACCTTTTATCGGATCCATTCATATTTGCGCACAGCAATACAGTTAAACGGAGTTTTGAGTTTTTCCCACCAGAACATTTTTCACCTTTGAAAGCTAAGGTTTTTTCTGGCAATAACGGATAGAAAACACCAGTTTCATCAGCATTGTAAACATTGCAAGCTTCATACTGCGAAATTAAGGTTTCACTTGATTCCAGACACTTTTGGGTTGTTTCATCATCCATGGAAGAACTCTCTCCGCAAATGGACTTAAATATGATTCCATGATGCTCTTTAAATCTTTGAAGCCAACCATTGCTTGGCTGAAAATCAGGTTTTCCTAGAAGTCGGGCAAAATCTAATGCTTTTTCCTTCAGTAAAGGGCCAGAGACTGCAACATTTTTGCTTCTCACTTCTTGGAACCACTTTAACAGCGCTGCTTCCACGTCTGTATAAAGACCTTCACGAAATCTCTCCGCAAATGGACTTGAATATGATTCCATGATGCTCTTTAAATCTATGAAGCCAACCATTGCTTGGCTGAAAATCAGGTTTTCCTAGATGTCGGGCAAAATCTAATGCTTTTTCCTTCAGCAAAGGGCCAGAGACTGCAACATTTTTGCTTCTCACTTCTTTGAACCACTTTAACAGCGCTGTTTTCACGTCTGTATAAAGACCTTCACGAAATCATTTTCTATCATGGCTAAAAGAACCTTCCAAGAACTTTCGCTTCAAACCATCCTTATTTTTCAAAATTGTGGATAGTGGATTTGCCGGAATGCCAAATGTTTTGGCTACGTCACACTTCTTTTTCCCTTTCTCCCCCAAATTGATTGCTTCAATTTTTTCACTTAAACTCAGTGTTTTTCATTTAACAACTGACATGATTTGTCAGCTTGTGTTGATGTGTTCTAACGAACGAATTTGTGAGAAAAATTGCTGCTTCCAAAGCTTTAAACCATCAGACGCGCCCGCTTAGGAATTGCAGAAGTGCGATTAAGACAAACGTCTGCCTATCTGGTCCATCCGGACAATTTAACATACGGCCCCAAAACGAAGACGCTGACATTGGACACCCCTGGCATGATTCCCCAACACCCCAACCCCTGCTCCTTTGTCGCATTCCCCCTTCTGTTCTTAAGCTGGGAAACAGATAATTTACCCTCTAAGCTCTAGGGGTGATGAAGGGGGAAGGCCCATTTAGTGAAGGAGGATTAAGGAAAAGTGGGGGATTCTGACACCGCCTGGCTAGTCTTCGGGCATTTCACTGAGTCAAGAGGTCTCAAGGTATCCTGAAGAAGAAAAAAAGAAACTGGCTACCTCTCCCGCAGGAGAAATGTTGAATGGGAAAAAGGCAAAACTTCGTTATATATGATTTTGGACAAAACTGCTGTTCGTAATATCCAGTTGAAATAATATTACGATGGCATTGAAAATTCACGGAACTGCAAAGACATCGTTATATATGAACCTTCCTTACATCCGAGCTCGTTATATGAGGGTTCAACTGTATTGTATTGTAAGCTCAAAAGAATAATACAACTGAGAATAAAAACCCTGTAATGACCTATGCCACAGGCAGGTTAAAAGGCTAACAATGAACAATCCAAAGAACTATAGCGAACGAATCTAAAAGGCTGATAGTGAACGAATTTAAAAGAACAAAATGAAATAAGAATGGCCAGAAGAAACGGCGAATGAACTATTTACATAATGCGTGCACCACCTCCTCACGTCCACCAGCGTCCCCGGAACCGTTTCGTCCCAGCTTCTTCCTAGGCGTTTTCAACAGAAAATGAAATGTCTGTTGGTAAGTGACAACATTTCGTACCTCCAGAAGTCATGATGTACATTGCACATGGGTCAGTTTTCCTCTTATATGGTGGTGCCATCTGGTGTCGTAGTTTGATTTTCCTGTATTTGTCGTCTTTTGATTTTGATTTTTATGCTCCTCTTTTAATCTTTTTTCGGTGTTCACTAAATTCCTCCAGGCAAATGAAAGGTCATATGGTGAATTGTTATTGCAATTTGATGATTTGGTCTTCTCTATTAAGATGGATTCAGCTATCTGGATGGTCCTCCAGTTTTTTTGCTGATTTATCAATTTTATTTCTTCCCATAGTGGTGTGCATTGATTAATTATTTATACAGAAGTCAATAAGTGCAGTCCTATTTTCTTTCCTGAACCAATTGCCGAGATGTTCAGATAATCTTACTATATTATTTCTTTTGGTGCTTCATATATATTGGCTGATAATTTTGTTTTGGCTGTCCCCTATTGGAATTGAGTAAACACCCGCTTTCTGCAATATCGGTGATGGCCTCTGTTTTTGGATATGACATCAGAATAATAAACAATCTCATAAAGCGGATAACAGAGAAGACAAGACATAATCTTTTCAGAACACCAACTGATAAAAAAGAAATGAAATATTGTGGATCAGTATCTTACAATCATGAAATTAATAGCATATTGAAAGAAGCATGCAAGAAATTTGGCTTGGGCTTTGGTATAAAGACCAGAAATATCGAGGACACATTAACTTCTGGTCACGAAAACATACCGATATTGCAGAAAGCGGGTGTTTACTCAATTCCAATAGGGGACAGCCAAAACAAAATTATCAGCCAATATATAGGAAGCACCAAAAGAAATAATAGAGTAAGATTATCGGAACACATCAGCAATTGGTTCAGGAAAGAAAATAGGACTGCACTTATCGACTTCTGTATAAATAATCAATGCACACCACTATGGGAAGAAATAAAATTGATAAATCAGCAAAAAAACTGGAGGACCATCCAGATTGCTGAATCCATCTTAATAGAGAAGACCAAATCATCAAACTGCAATAACAATTCACCATATGACCTTTCATATGCCTGGAGGAATTTAGTGGACACCGTAAAAAGTTTAAAAGAGGAGCATAAAAATCAAATCAAAAGACGACAAATACAGGAAAATCAAACTATGACACCAGATGGCACCACCATATAGGAGGAAAACTGACTCATGCGCAATGTACATCATGACTTCTGGAGGTACAAAACGTTGTCACTTACCAACAGACGTTTCATTTCCCGTTGAAAATGCCTAGGAAGAGGCTAGGGAGAAACGCTTTCGGGGACACTGGTGGATGTGAGGAGGTGGTGCACGCATTATGTAAATAGTTCATTCGTCGTTTCTTCTGGCCATTCGTATTTCATTTTGTTCTTTTAAATTTGTTCACTATCAGCCTTTTAGATTCGTTCGCTATAGTTTCTTGGATTGTTCATTGTTAGCCTTTTTAACCTGCCTGTGGCATAGGTCATTACAGGGTTTTTATTTTCAGTTGTATTATTCTTTTGAGCTTACGATACAATATATAGCAAGGTTATTTGGGTCAACTACTACTTTGACATGGCTAAACACTATATTATAGTCACCATCGGACTATTTGCAATGCATAGCCGCTGAGCACCTGAGACCAAACAACTTGCGGAACTACGGTGGTATGCGAACGAAAATGACCTCTGGACAAATATATGTGAGTAATTGCTCTTGCTTTCTTTTAGTCTTTATTTTTTAAATAATAAACGTCATAATTAACTGCACCATCATAATCACATGTCAGTATTTTAGCATGCGTAATAGCAATTCTAAAAGAGGTACTGAATCTCTATGTATTATTTATTGAACCACGTATAACTTGTGACTTCCTTATACGGAAGATATACATGAAGTATCTAGTTGTATTTAAGTATGACAGAATCAAAGAAAATGAAATAGGATCAGCTGCAGAAATGAAAAATGTACCATAAATGTGTAAGAATTGTGAATGAAAATTGTGGATAAGGAAAATGTGACCCTAGCTCTGGATAGTATGATGGTTGTCAAAATGGTTAACTGCACCTGTAAATCAGCAAACTCTCTGGAACTGTTACCCTGGGTTACCTCTCAGTATACTTCTCTCTGGAATATTTTCAAAGTCAAGAGCCTGGATTTAAAAGTTGTGGTGGTCTAAAGACCAGGTAATTTTTTGGAAGCCTTCAAAATATTTTCTTCATCTTTGTTAAAAAATGGTTTGATAATTCCTTCTGGAAGCTCACCTAAGACTGAAAATTGAGGTTTTTTCATTTGCTAACAATGTTTCTTTCTTTCTTCTCAAGAATGTATGCTCAAGCTGTCACTGCTGTTTAGAATAGCAGGTATTTTTACTAGTGTGTAGTTTATACATTTTTCTCTGAACATGCTTACGATAGCCTTTCACTGATCAAACATTCTTTATACAGCTGAGAAGACATTTGTGCCTGTGGTGAAGTCAATAATTCACATATGCACAACTTAAAATATTTACTACTGTTTAATCAGCAAAAGCAAATACTTTTCTTTGCATAATATAGCAATGAATTTTCTTATTTATTAATTTCTTACATGCATAATGTTTAATAGTTACCACTACTATTCACATGGCACAACCTACATTTCTAATCAGCCAACACTAACTTTTTACAACTTCACAACAATTAACAAAAACCTCTAAAATTTATGTTCTGTGAAACTGAATAGTCTCTTACAGCAAGCTGCTTAATTTCACAGAATGTATAAGTTATTCAGTTACTACATATTGAAATTTTAATAATGCTGAAATTGGATAAATTTCCTTTTTATTATAATAATATGAGAACATCCTGTATTTGAAAGAATAAACACAAACATTCTGTAACTGAAAGAAGCAATAAATAAAGTTTCACATTTTTACCACACAGAACATAATCCATCCTCACCTTTGGAGTTCTCGCTGTAATTCCTCAATTCTCTTTTGCTGCAGTTTCACAATGTTTTCATTTATTACTGTTGCAGCATCTGAACAGTCCATAGCCTCTGAACTAAGTGAATTGTTTTCTACATCCATAGGGGCCACAGAGGCTGGACGAGAAGTAGTTACCAACTGGCCCTGAACTGGCATTGTGTTGTACACAACCAGAGCAGCAGGTTCTTCTTTCACTTGAGGTGGACTGCTGCTGCATGTTGAAGTGTCCATTGTCACAATAGAAGTCACTGGCTCAGTTTTGGGAGTAAGAGTTGATAAGTTGTCTAGGATGATACCTCCAACACTAATGGGGACTGCACTGGTGTCAGATGTCCCAGTTGTCACTGTGTCAATAACACTAGCAGTTAATGTGTTGTTATTTAGTGCACACAGAGCCATATCAGAATATGGTTTTAGCCTTTCAATCAACTGCGGTTTAGAGCCAGACACTGGTAAATTCCTCTTCTTCAGTTCTGCTTTAAGATCACTAACTACAATAAAAAAACGAGAAGAAGAAAGCATCACATCTATGGTATGTGGATATGTACACATGCAATACAATTAAACAAAAATGATTTACACAGCATTTTGTTTTGACAGAAATATTGTATAATATTGCATTAATATTTTATAATGATTACTAGTGCAGTCCATGGGAGTTTGGTGAAAGATATGGCAATTTGAAAGCCTAAATTTTAAAAAATAGCGATCACCTGTCATGAAGGTATATTAAAAGTGAAAGACAAGTGTTAAAAAATCTTTTCCAAGAATAGCACAAAAGATATGACAAAAATATTTCCTTAAAGACAACAGTACCGTCATGCTACCTATACAACTAGCAGCCATCTTTTACTGAAAGTACAATCACTTTGATTGCACACATATTAAACAAATATACCAATTATGCGTATGTGAAGATATGCAAAAACCATTGAAGCTGATGTGAATCATTTTTGGAGAGAATTTTGCTTTTTGGTACTAAAAAATAGTTTTCAAAATGCCTTAAAAAAGACAACCCTAATTAATTTTTAAGAAAGTGTCGAAGTGGATCATACACTAGCACTGCAAGTATAATATAATAACTAACATCTATTCATAGTATTTACAAGTTTTTAAAAATTTTCTGATGATTTTGTGTTAACATCTATTAGAGTCAGTAGCTGGCAGTATAATTAACTGAATAGGAACTTATAAAATACTTGGAATAAGAGCAAACACTGATTGAGCAGGATTTAGGATAAGGTCAAATGCTGAGAATCCTAAATCTATAGTTCTCAATGGATCTTCTAAAATAGTAATAATTATGTACTTTAGAGGAAGTTGCTTGAACAAGTAACATATTTTAAATATTTGGATGGAGTAACAGATGAGAAAGGAAAGCTAGATACGGAATCGGACAACAGGATTAGCAAAATCTCCATTATGAAGAATGTTGGCTAAAGAACTAACAAACAAGGCTGACAGTTCACAATGACCCACTCCATTGACTTCTACAGCAGTGAGAGCTGAGTGTGACATAAGGGTCTCATTAGGTGAAGTGGAACGTAATAAACCATCTATGCACATTACAAACTTGAACAAACACTACTGACTGTAAACAAGTTAAAAAGCTTTACTTAAATCTAAAACCAATACGTACAATTAAAATGCGAGATCTTTCATGAACACCATGTTCCCGTCCTCAGACAAAATTAATGATGTACATGTCCAAGTAAATATAAAAGTTTGTGAGGCTTGAGAAGACGTATAAAGATTGAAATGAACATGCGCTGATTGGACGAATGGTGTACCACCCCTTGAAATGGCCAAGTTTCAGAAAATGATGGCATAGATTGACCTAATGGCATTCCCAAACTAGGAAATAACCTTAGTAACAAGTTGCAAGGTAAGTATATAATAGAAAATAGATGTCAAAACACAAATATATACTGAGATAAAACACATTAGGTAAGCACAAAAAATTATTCATACGACGTGGGCTAAGAGCTTGAACCAAGTCCTAGGATAATTTTTTGTGCTTACCTAATGTGTTTTATCTCAGTGTATATTTGTGTTTTGACATCAATTTTGTAATATACTTACCTTGCAACTTGTTACTAAGGTCACTTCCCATTTTGGGAATGCCATTACATCAGATCTATGCCATGATTTTCTGAAACTTGGCCATTTCAACGGGGTGGTACACCATTCGTCTGATCAGCGCATGCTCATTTCAATCACTATATGTCTTCTCAAGCCTCAGAAACTTGTATATATATACCTGGACATGTACATCATTAATTTTGTCTGAGGACAGGAACATGGTATTCCTGAAAGATCTCACATTTTAATTGTACATGTTGGTTTTAGACTTCATTAAAACTTTTAAACTTGACTAGTGTTTGTTCAAATTAGTAACGTGCATAGGCAGTTTATTACGTACCACTTCAGCTTTTTGCACGTATGTTGATTACTTTGTGTCTTTGTCTCATTAGGTGTTAGATGTGGCCAGTATGATAGAGGTAAGAGAAATATCAGAGGAAAACAGATGGATTCAGTGGCATTATAGGATTAGTAATGCATTTATCAGATCTGAGTTGGGCACTTCTGTAGAAGCCATAGTTATGAAAACATTCTTAGGTTGTTTAGGCATCCTAAGAATGTTTTCATAACTTTCCGTGATAGATGTTCTATTCTAAGCAGCTGGTCAAAGAGCAAGGTGAAAAACTTAAGATGGATTGATGGTATAAAACTGACTATTAGTGATGGAAGTACTGATCTGTCAGAGGCAGAAAATCTTACAATGGAATGAGAAGGAATGCTTGTAGCTAATCAGCA
The DNA here is from genome assembly GCA_039090855.1 of Macrothele yani. Lineage (NCBI taxonomy): Eukaryota > Metazoa > Arthropoda > Arachnida > Araneae > Macrothelidae > Macrothele > Macrothele yani. Next base: position 1,505,562 of record CM077027.1, read on the forward strand.
TTAATTTATATTTCATTCTAACAGTTGATATTTACAGCATGTTGCCAACGTAAAAATCCTGTTTCAGGTACACAGGTGTGATCTGATAATGAATGAAAGAAATCAATGAGGAATAAATCTTTCACAAAAACATGTAAGGGTATCATTACACATTTCAACTAAACTGAACTTAATTCATTTGGCATAACTATGCCAAAAATATGTAATAACCTTCCAGGCATATCTTATGCTTTAGGTGATTAATTCTATTCTTCATTCATTTAAACTTCCATTGCAAAACAAAATCACCCTACTAACTGATGCTTTTCATGCCAACTACACTGTAATACACACAGTTGTTCTTCTGTTATCAAGTTTTGAAATTTAAATGGACTTTTGAGCTACCGGATATTTCTTACAGTGATTATGTTTTGCCGCATGAGTTTGAAGTTGTCTCCCAGTTTCTTCTACATAGGTGTTCCCACAATTGCTATTTACACTGCAGACCACTAATTCTTATCACAGGACATTATTTTCTTTTTGCTATTATAATAAGAAGGAAGATTTTTTTTTTACTTTATTGTTCAGGTCTGGAGCAAGTCAAACATGGAATATTTTTCTAATTCTTTAAGGTTTTTCAAATAACCCTTTATGATGGGTGACTTTTCTCATTACTTTTCTCATTATCATTTGATTGTTTACAATTTACCCAATCAATTTTAGTGTAGTACACAATGTGTTTATAAATTGTCAGTGTACTTGAACCACTACTGACTGAGCTTAATTATAACAGTTAGAGCCAGTGACAATCACAATAAAGAGCAAAGAAATTGAGTAAATGTGCATACATGTATTTTTCTATCTACAGTGTAAATAAAGGGTTGCCAAGGAATTCATGGGAGGATCAGATTCAGGAGTGTCTGCATAAGAAACAAATTATGAGTATGATGTATAGAAGATATTGTGTACGGCGTGTAATGAATGTCAGTGAAGCCCGAGTTGTATGTCAAGATCGCTGTAAATGGAGAAGTTTGATACGGCAAAAGTAAGTAAAAACTATCTGGTAGTTTGTATTTCTTTTTGGAGCTAACCTCTGAATCTCAGAGAACAGCTTAGTGATATGTAATATGTATGTATGTATGTATGTATGTATGTATGTGTGTGTGTGTGAATGCCTCCCACTATGGGTGACCAGAGTTACAGGAGTTCCATTCCAAATGGACAAACTAGCATCTCAAATGACAATTTGAACAAACAGTGCCCATGAAGTGGCAAGGTGTTTGAGTATATCAAGAGCACCGGTAAATCATATCTTTCACCAGCAATTACAAAATTCATTAAAACTAATTTTGTTAATTTAAAAAAATATATTTTTTTAAAAATTATTTTTAATGAATTTTTTAAATTCTTTTTAATGAATTTTGTAATTGCTGGTAAAAAAATATGGTTTCCCGATGCTCTTAATATGCTCAAACATCTTGCCACTTCATGGGCACTGTTTGTTCCACTTGTTGTTTGAGATGCTAGTTTGTACATTTGGAATGGGACTCCTGTAACCCTGGTCATACATGTCAGGGGTGATTCAGTAAACTTCTTGTTTCCTCACAAATTGTTTCACCATATATAAACAACACTTGCCGTTTTTACACGATATTATAAAAGTCGATGATGCTGACTATAAAACTTTAATCAAAAGGTTGTAATACATTAGTACTTTCGGGTCAAACAAATTTATCGGCAGCTTGAAGGAGCCCCTATGGGGTCACCCCTTTCTCCTGTGTTGGCAGAAATTCTACTTCAAAATTTAGAAAACCAGGTTCTGGGCCAATTTGATGTTAACCCTTACCTTTTTATTCGTTACGTTGATGACGTCCTGGTTTTCTGGCCGTCTACCAACAGCGACCTTCCTAAATTTGTTGACTTTCTTTCTTCCTTTCATCCAACCATCAGGTATTCGGTTGAAATGGAGAATAACTATTCGTTACCTTTTTTGGACATCTTCCTTGTACGTGATCCTGTTTCACATTCTGTCAGTTTTTTGGTTTACAGAAAACCTTCAGCATATTCCTCTTTAATTCCTTTTGCATCTGCCCATCCTGATGATCAAAAATTGTCAACGTTTTACTTTTTGGTTAATCGCACCTTCTCACATTCTTCTTCGTCAATTACTCGTAATCAGGAGTCCAAGAAAATTACAGACTTAGCACGAATTTATGGGTACCCCGAAAAAACAGTGTATAATTGAAAAAGTTGCAAACAGGACACTAACTTCCTTGTCTAAGGAGAATCGGAAGCCAAGATTTGTGGGGTCAGTACAATTTTTTCCACTCATTGTTCATGCCCTAAAGAATGCCTACCACAGATATCAAGTCGACTTTGGAGTCAAAACCATGAACATCTTATCATCGATCTGTAGCGACCATGATCCTGTGCCAAGCCTCAGCAAATGGGGTGTTTACAGTATTCCGTTGAGATCAAATACCCACGAACTAACGATTCTCTATATATCGGATCAACTTCTAGGAAGGTTCATACTAGACTTGTTGAACATAAATACAATGTTCGGAACGGATCACAAACGACTGCCTTGGCAAGAGCAGTTAACAGTGGTAAGTTTTTTCCAGATTGGGACAATTTGTCAATTCTGGCATCTCCGTTATGTAAATCAAATTTATTATTTACAGAAAGTTTATTTATACTTAAGAACATTGACTCTTGTTGCAATGATGATTTACCTAATTACATTCCGTCAGTTTGGAAGAACCTTATTTTGAACAAACGGTACCCCCCTCCCACAAGACGTTGACTCTTGTGCACAGGCTTTTTGATTGACTATGTCACATGTGTTTTACTTCTCAAGTTTTAAGTTGTAATCTGGCATTGTTCTTGATATAACCATATGTAATCTCAGAGTTTGATTAATTCAAATCTGAAGATGGGTCTATAGTAGACCCGAAAGTACTAATGTATTACAACCTTTTGATTGAAGTTTTATAGTCAGCATCATCGACTTTTATAATATCGTGTAAAAACGGCAAGTGTTGTTTGTATTGACTCATACACGAATTTAAGCTTTTAAATGTTTCACCATACACTGCAAACCAGCACAGGTGATATGACCTTGGCTTTTCTTTAGTCCTTTCTGCACTTGGAACTTTTGCAAAGTCCCTGTTGCTGATTCTCTGCTTACATTAAAATTCTTCACAAACAAGGCTTTATCTGAAAAAGTTAACATTGTAGTAACACTCTTCTTGAACCCATTTTCAATAATGAGAGGGATGAAGGCAATTCACAGATGATTAATAGGTGCAGTTTATCACTTAGCACTTTTAAAGGCACCATATTTGCATATCTCTCATGGTTTGCATGTGTGTAAAGCACTCCATCTCGTCACATTTTCAAACTAAAAGCTTTTCCATTGTCAAACAAAATCCCCTACTGGCATATGCTTTTCGTGCAAACCACACTGTAATACATGCATTTGTTATGAAGTTTTGAAATTTAAATTCATTTTTGAGGCACCCAGTATTAACAACAAAACAAGACTTGAGTGAGACATTCAAAGCATCTGAAATTCAATTAACTGGAACTACATAAAATTGCTATGACATCAACAGCACTTTATGAAAAGGAAGTTGGAAGAAAATCAACAAATCAAAAGAAAAGGAAGAGCCACAATTAACAAACAGAAAGGCTGGGTATTAACCCCACGAGTGGCAATCCTACTCTCTGACATCAACAGCAATTTATAAAATGGAAGTTAGAAGAAAGTCAACAAATCAAAAGAGGAGGAAGAGCAACAATCAACAAACAGAAAGGCTGGATATTACCACATGAGTGGCAATCCTACTCTCTTGAGTCAGTCCTAACAACAAATTGGTGTGCAACCTGAAGTGAAAACTTAACGGATAAGTTTCATCCCAGTAATTTCTGTAATGCTACATTTGGACTTTTAAGATAATTTTAAGTTTTCTGAGGACTGCATTCAAGAACTGTATGTCTATACTAAAAGTCATGATCCCTAAAATGCATATTATAATTCACTGTGAATGTTATAAAAAAAAAAAAAAAAAAAAAAAAAAAAAAACATGGTAATGACCAAACATTGTAGTGAATTCACATTGTTTTTTTTTTTCTCTCTCAAAATATTCCTGGCTTACGAAATTTTGACCAAGCTTAATTCAAAAAGAAGAAAACTTGTTTAAAATGCAAGGAGTAATTTATAAGATAATTTGCAGCTGTGGAAAATTCTACATAAGTGAAACAGGCTGTAGGCTGGAAACTCGCATCACTGAGAACAAAGCAGCAATAAAAAATATTTCAAACAAGACAAGATTGGACTTAGAGCAACAACACACCACATGGACTGGGATTCTCAAACGGTCATTGTACTTCAAACCAACTTCCTAAAACAACAATTGAAAGAGGTACTTCAAATTGAAAAATACCAGAACTCCATCATAAATGATTGTGGAGAATTAACGCTGCCTAACATCTGGCAAGTTATTTTGCAGAATCACCATAACCATCAAGGTTAACCATAACCGAAGACAGTGACGGAGATTAGATTGAAATACTGCCTGATGAAGGAGAAGAATTTTCTCTGAAAATTTTTAACTTTACCTTTTAAATCCCATAAAAAAGTGAACTAAGTTTGAATATAGCAATCTAGGAAGCCACAAAACAAAGATGAGTTTAATTTGCAGAATAAAAAAGTGTCAAAAGTGTATGATATGCACTGCAAGTTTTTATTTAATAAATATTAATAAAATGCAAATGCAATAGGAATTAGAATAACAGGAAGATATGTTTCCAATCATAAAGAAAGAGTTTATTTTAGTTACCTTTCATATCTTCCAATTTTGATATGCTTCGCTGTGGTGATGAGACAGGCGAATCTTGTGAGTGTTCAATTGGACCATTTTGCACACTGTTTAGATTCTGTGTTTGGTCCCCATTATGATGCTAAACAATAAAAGGAGCCCAGTTAAGATTTCTTTTAATAAAATTATTGAAATTTTCATAGCAAAATTATTAATTTCAAAGTATATTTTATTAAACAAAATTTGGCCTCACAATAAATAACACATTTTGTGGTTTAGCATAGAATTCTACTTGGTACTTTCAGGAAGAAGAATTAGTATCCATTATTTCTGTAAATATAAACCACCTGGAATCAACGATTTACATATTTTTTCCACAAAATTATTGCTGCTCATTAAAAAAAAAATACTGAGAACATCTATGGTGAGCAACATGACCGGAAGAATGAAATGCTTCTACAGTAGGGTTGTATTCTATTTTGTTAGAGCAACTTATCTCGATTTAACTTTTACTTTTTTTCAAATTTCATACAGCAATTATTGCATTTGCTGCCAAAGCATTCAACACATTGCATTTGTCACATATCTTCACTTCACAGGAATGATAAAGCTTTACAAAATTTCTGTGGTGCTACAATGTAGCTTTCTTACGTAAGATTTTAATGATCTACATATGCAGCAAATGAACAAAAAGCTAGTCTTGTAGCAATGCAATCAGCTGGCATATCCAGAAATGTTATACCAAGTGCAGTTTACTAGTAAATGCCCCTCCTCTGACAATAAATGTGCTTTGCTGTGATGTTCATGGACATGAAAAAGCACAACACTTTGTTCCTCTGACATGACCAGAGACAGGAGAGAGCTGCGGTGTTTGGGATACAGCTGCAACAAGTGTTGGTTTCCATTTGTCACAAAAATGTGTTTTAAATGCATTAAAAATTCATTTTTAATTAGAAATTACGGACTGTCAAAAAAAAAAAAAAAAAAAGTAACACATAAGACAGACTGGCAAAGATTTTTTTTTTATTTCCCCATATAGCTTAACCATTATAGCCTTATATGTATTATGCCAATGGAAAGGAATACTCAAGTGGTAGTATAACTATTGAAATAAAACCTGCAGTAAGAAACATGCTTATGAAATTTTGAAAAGACAGGATCTGAGTAGAACCCTAAAATTGTTATTCACTTTTTTTATGGCCACATAAATTTAAATATATTAAGTCTGTCTGTATATTAAGATAATACAATGTAGTATGTCACAAATATCTATTTTTTCAAGCCGACCATGGTTTCGCTGGGTACTGACCTAGCTTCATCAGGACGAATGGCGCGTAAATATTCAAATTGTATATGATATCATAAATGGTTTTTACAGTAATATCGGCACAGCAGCTTATAAATTATCCAAGTTCTTATCTTCAAAATTATCTACCTTGGCCACTCCAAATGAAACATCTGTGAAAAATTCCATTGAGTTTACCAATCGACTCAAACTACATCCCTATGTAGATCAACTAATGCTATCCTTTGATGTGGTATCTATGTTCACCAATGTTCCAGTAAAAGGAGTTCTGGAATCCCTAAAATCAAGCCTTATAGAGAGAGCATCATTACAGCCAACCTGAAGTAGAAGAAATAATAAGACTAGTGGACATTTGCATAAAACAGAACAGTTTTACTTCCTGTGGAACATTTTATGAACAACGGAAGGTCTAGCCATGGGCAGGCCACTGTCACCTATATTATGTGAAATCTACATGCGTCGATTTGAAGAAAAACTTTAAAACTCGTGAAATTTGACTTATGGATATGATATGTAGACAATACTTTTGTTCTATGGAAGGGAAAACATTCTGAAATTCCATAATTAGTCAAACTTATACATTCCATTGATCCTCACATTAAATTCGGCTATGAAACTTAAAATAACGGATGCCTACCATTCCTTAACGTACTGGTAACTCACTCAAATGGATCTCTCGCAACCACAATTTATCGGAAGCCTTTCGCTGTTTTCTCACCTTCACATGCCAAGTCCAATCACCCTTGGCAACAAAAACTCGGCACCTTTCACAATTGCATATATCGCACGATACATATATTTTCACATAAAGACAGTTTGGTAAAAGAACTTTATTTAATTAAATGTGTTGCAGTACAGCGAGGAGGATACAACCCTTCCATTATAGACAAGGCTCAAACAAAATTCCGGAAACCGAAGTCTATCTTCACGTTAACTCCATTGATGCACCCATTACGAGAGAATTTTGCCATTATTCCATTTTCCCGTGACATTACTTTCAAAATTACCAAAGTTCTCAAAACCTTTAATTTTAAGGTGATTTTTAAACCCATAAACAAAATGAGCTTTTTAGGATTAAAGGACTATGTTGAAGACAAAACTCGTGGGGAATTTATCAAATTCCATGTGAATGTGGCGCTTCATATATAGGACAGACCCGTAGAGCCTTGCGTTTTCGACTGAAGGAGCAAAAGACCTATATTCGGAACTGTGACCTAAAGAAGTCATCGATGGCTAAACACTGTTACGAAAAAAAACATTAATTTCTCTTTGAAGAAGCAAAACTAATTGGCAAACCATATTCAACCAACAAACTTGATATTTTAAGCTTTCCATATATATCAGAAGTCTTCGCAACTTGTTAATGACATGGTATCCACCCCATTTCTATTAAGCGCGTGGAAGCATCTAACCAAAACACGTGATTGTAAACACCATTTATATCTTATACAATTTGAATATGTACATGCCATTCGTCCTGATGAAGCTAGGTCAACCGCCCAGCAAAACCACAGTCGGCTTGAAAAATAAATATTTGTGGCATCATCATCATCATCATCATTGTCAACCATTATCAATCCACTGCTGGACGAAGGTCTCCCCAAGTTTCCTCCACAACGGTCTGTCTTGTGCCAGTCTCCTCCATGTCACCCCTGCATACTTTCGAATTTCATCCACCCATCTCCCATGTGGTCTTCTTCTGGGTCTTTTCCTGTCCCTTGGAATCCAATCTAAAATTTCGGCTGTCCATCGATGATCTGTCTTTCTGGCAGTATGTCCAGCCCATTGCCATTTCAGGGATTTAACTCTGATCATGATGTCTTCCACTCTTGTCATTTTTCGGATCCACGAGTTCCTCTTCTTATCTCTCCTGGTTACACCAAGTATGCACCTCTCCATGCTACTTTGAGTTGTCTGCAGCCTTTGTATGTCTCTTTTAGTTAAGGTCCACGTCTCTGCACCATACGTAAGCACTGGAAGGATGCATTGATCAAACACTTTTCTTTTAAGACATAATGGCATATTGCTCTTGAAAATTATGCTGTTTCTTCCAAAAGCTCTCCAGGCAAGTTTTGTACGCCGATTAATTTCTTCACCAATGTGACCCTCACTTGATATCTGCTGTCCAAGATAAACGAATGTGTCTGTTATCTCCAGCTTTTCTCCATCAATCGATAAATCTTCATTTCTTGTAAAAGCATTGAACATCACTTTTGTCTTCTGAAAGTTCATTTTTAATCCCACTTCTTTACTCTTGTCAGCAAGTTCCTGGATCATATTCTGCAGCTGTGATGGGCTAGTTGCAAAAATGACTACGTCATCAGCAAAACGAAGGTGGGTTAGATAATCTCCATTAATCTTTATCCCTTTGTTTTCCCAGCTCAGTGACTGAAAAACACCCTCCAATGTGGCATTAAAGAGCTTCGGTGATATGGTGTCACCTTGTCTCACTCCCTTTCCAATTTTTATGTGTGTTGTATTTTCAAACAGCCTAATCTTTGCACTTGCATTTTCATAGATGTTATTAATAATATTAATGTATGCATCTTCAATACCGCAGGTTTTCAGAGCCATTGTAACTGCTGATGGTTTCACCGAATCAAAGGCTTTTTCATAATCGATAAAAGCCATGCACAATGGAAGTTCATATTCCCTCGCTCTTTCAATTAGTTCTCTCAGCACATGGATATGATCTATTGTGCTGTAGCCACTCCTGAATCCAGCTTGTTCTCTCGGTTGAGCCATGTCCAGTATTACCTTCAAGCAGTGTGAAAGAACTTTAGTGAAGATTTTATAAACTACTGATAGGAGGCTGATAGGTCTGTAGTTTCCGAGATCCTCAATGTCACCTTTCTTATGTAGCAGGATCATTGTAGCGGTGTTCCAATCCTCAGGAATCTTTCCTTCATTAAGGCATCGAGTGAAAATTTGGGCGAGTACTGTTTCGATTTCTCCACTTGCTTCTTGTATGATGTCTACAGTAATATGTGGCATACTACGCTGTATTATCTTCATATCATCATCATCATCATTGTCAACCATTATCAATCCACTGCTGGACGAAGGTCTCCCCAAGTTTCCTCCACAACGGTCTGTCTTGTGCCAGTCTCCTCCATGTCACCCCTGCATACTTTCGAATTTCATCCACCCATCTCCCATGTGGTCTTCTTCTGGGTCTTTTCCTGTCCCTTGGAATCCAATCTAAAATTTCGGCTGTCCATCGATGGTCTGTCCTTCTGGCAGTATGTCCAGCCCATTGCCATTTCAGGGATTTAACTCTGATCATGATGTCTTCCACTCTTGTCATTTTTCGGATCCACGAGTTCCTCTTCTTATCTCTCCTGGTTACACCAAGTATGCACCTCTCCATGCTACTTTGAGTTGTCTGCAGCCTTTGTATGTCTCTTTTAGTTAAGGTCCACGTCTCTGCACCATACGTAAGCACTGGAAGGATGCATTGATCAAACACTTTTCTTTTAAGACATAATGGCATATTGCTCTTGAAAATTATGCTGTTTCTTCCAAAAGCTCTCCAGGCAAGTTTTGTACGCCGATTAATTTCTTCATCAATGTGACCCTCACTTGATATCTGCTGTCCAAGATAAACGTACGTGTCTGTTATCTCCAGCTTTTCTCCATCAATCGATAAATCTTCATTTCTTGTAAAAGCATTGAACATCACTTTTGTCTTCTGAAAGTTCATTTTTAATCCCACTTCTTTACTCTTGTCAGCAAATTCCTGGATCATACTCTGCAGCTCTGATGGGGTAGTTGCAAAAATGACTACGTCATCAGCAAAACGAAGGTGGGTTAGATAATCTCCATTAATCTTTATCCCCTTGTTTTCCCAGCTCAGCGACTGAAAAACACCCTCCAATGTGGCATTAAAGAGCTTCGGAGATATGGTGTCACCTTGTCTCACTCCCTTTCCAATTTTTACGTGTGTTGTATTTTCAAACAGCCTAATCTTTGCACTTGCATTTTCGTAGATGTTATTAATAATATTAATGTATGCATCTTCAATACCGCAGGTTTTCAGAGCCATTGTAACTGCTGATGGTTTCACCGAATCAAAGGCTTTTTCATAATCGATAAAAGCCATGCACAATGGAAGTTCATATTCCCTCGCTCTTTCAATTAGTTCTCTCAGCACGTGGATATGATCTATTGTGCTGTAGCCACTCCTGAATCCAGCTTGTTCTCTCGGTTGAGCCATGTCCAGTGTTACCTTCAAGCGGTGTGAAAGAACTTTAGTGAAGATTTTATAAACTACTGATAGGAGGCTGATAGGTCTGTAGTTTCCGAGATCCTCAATGTCACCTTTCTTATGTAGCAGGATCATTGTAGCGGTGTTCCAATCCTCAGGAATCTTTCCTTCATTAAGGCATCGAGTGAAAATTTGGGCGAGTACTGTTTCGATTTCTCCACTTGCTTCTTGTATGATGTCTACAGTAATTCCATCTTCTCCTGGAGCTTTTCCCCGCTTCATGTTCTTGATTGCATGTGCAACTTCTGCTGGAAGGACTGGAGGAACTCTGGTACTGGTATCTTTCATGATGTCTGGAGTGCATGTATCATCCCTTTCATATAATTTGGAGTAGAAATCTTTCACTCTTGTCAAAATTTCGCCTCTATTTCTTGTTACAGAACCATCTTCTTTTCTCAGTGCCATAATCTGTTTTCATCCCTTACTGAGATGTCCCTTTGCTATCTTTAGGCTTCGGTTGTTTTCAATTGCTTTCCTCACTAGTTCACAGTTGAATTTCCTTATGTCTTCAGTGATACTTTTTCTTACTGTCTTGCATAGCTCTATATATTCCACTTTGGAAGTCACATCTTCTTTAGTTGTCCTCATCTCTCTTCTTTTTTGCATCAACATTTTCGTTTTTCCTGATAATTTATTTACATGCAACTTGTTCTTAGACCCAGCTAATTTTGTTGCTGTTTCCATAAGAGCTTTGGTTACTTTTCTGTTAACTTCAGAGATGTCCACTTCTTCTGATGTTAGGATTTCTAAAGCAGAGAACCTGTTCTTCAGTTCCAACTTGAAGGTATTATGGTGTTTTTTAAGGTTGGTTATGTCAATACATTTTGTTTGTCTTATGAGCTTGCTACGTTCAAGTTTAGTGTTGAGGTGCATCTTACATCTCACCAATCTATGGTCACTACCTGTGTTGAACTTGTTTAGCACACTGCAGTCTTCTATGACGAATTTTTTGTTACACATAATAAAATCAATTTCACTTGTCGTCCCATTTGGATGTCTCCATGTCCATTTCCTGTGTGGCTTTTTCTTGAAGAAGGAATTCAAGATGGAGTTCAAGATATATATATATATATATCTTCATATATATATATATATATATATATATATATATATTATCAGGGATGTAAGGTCAGGTGATGCGTAACATCACAGCCTCTCCTTGACAAATGTCAACCCCGCCTTCTCGTGGTGCATCCTGTTCCCACTAAAGGGGCTCTGACGACCGCCCATAGCGGTATAACTATACCATCGGGATTAGAGGAAATTCTATCCCACACTCACCAACCCGCTTGGCCAGCGTGGTGAGTTATGGCCAAACCCCTCCAAAATGATTCCACAACTTAAATCTTGGCCCTCAGTCTCCGGCAGCTGGATTGTACCTGGCCAAGGCAGCGGCCAGTGCGACATGAAGGCAGAGGGTGCTAAGAATCCCCGGAGGACCGGACTAGGCTGCCATCTGATGCTGACCTTGGCTACTTACAATGGACGCTCCCTATCTTCTGATTCAAGGCTTCTTGAATTGGAAGAGGAACTACAAAGGATCAAGTGGGACATCGTGGGGCTAAGTGAGGTAAGGAGAAAAGGAGAAGATCTCATCGAACTGAAAAGTGGGCATCTCTTCTACTATCGTGGGACAGATACTGGCAGAACTAGTGGTGTTGGATTTATAATAAACAAGAAACTGAAGGATAAAGTTGTAGAAGTTGAAAGTTCCTCTGACAGAGCTGCACGACTTGTTATCCAACTCTCGAAAAGATACCAGGCTCAGATTATTCAAACTTATGCACCCACCACAAGTCATCCTGAAGAAGAAATTGAAGAATTTTATGAGGAAATTTGTCATCTAAATAATAAAGGTAAGCAGCACTTGAAAATAATTATGGGAGATTTCAATGCAAAAATAGGGCAACAGCAACAGAATGAAACTTCAGTAGGTAAATTCGGTCACGGCAACAGAAACCAGCGTGGAAATACTCTCGTTGAGTTTGCAGAGGCAGAAGGGTTTTTCATCTTGAACTCCTTCTTCAAGAAAAAGCCACACAGGAAATGGACATGGAGACATCCAAATGGGACGACAAGTGAAATTGATTTTATTATGTGTAACAAAAAATTCGTCATAGAAGACTGCAGTGTGCTAAACAAGTTCAACACAGGTAGTGACCATAGATTGGTGAGATGTAAGATGCACCTCAACACTAAACTTGAACGTGGCAAGCTCATAAGACAAACAAAATCTATTGACATAACCAACCTTAAAAAACACCATAATACCTTCAAGTAAGAACTGAAGAACAGGTTCTCTGCTTTAGAAGGCCTAACATCGGAAGAAGTGGACATCTCTGAAGTTAACAGAAAAGTAACCAAAGCTCTTATGGAAACAGCAACAAAATTAGCTGGGTCTAAGAACAAGTTGCATGTGAACAAATTATCAGGAAAAACCAAAATGTTGATGCAAAAAAGAAGAGAGATGAGGACAACTAAAGAAGATGTGACTTCCAAAGTGGAATATATAGAGCTATGCAAGACAGTAAGAAAAAGTATCACTGAAGACGTAAGGAAATTCAACTGTGAACTAGTGAGGAAAGCAATTGAAAACAACCAAAGCCTAAAGATAGCAAAGGGACATCTCAGTAAGGGAAGAAAACAGATTATGGCACTGAGAAAAGAAGATGGTTCTGTAACAAGAAATAGAGGCGAAATTTTGACAAGAGTGAAAGATTTCTACTCCAAATTATATGAAAGGGATGATATGTGCACTCCAGACATCATGGAAGATACCAGTACCAGAGTTCCTCCAGTCCTTCCAGCAGAAGTTGCACATGCAATCAAGAACATGAAGCGAGGAAAAGCTCCAGGAGAAGATGGAATTACTGTAGACATCATACAAGAAGCAAGTGGAGAAATCGAAACAGTACTCGCCCAAATTTTCACTCGATGCCTTAATGAAGGAAAGATTCCTGAGGATTGGAACACCGCTACAATGATCCTGCTACATAAAAAAGGTGACATTGAGGATCTCGGAAACTACAGACCTATCAGCCTCCTATCAGTAGTTTATAAAATCTTCACTAAAGTTCTTTCACACCGCTTGAAGGTAACACTGGACATGGCTCAACCGAGAGAACAAGCTGGATTCAGGAGTGGCTACAGCACAATAGATCATATCCACGTGCTGAGAGAACTAATTGAAAGAGCGAGGGAATATGAACTTCCATTGTGCATGGCTTTTATCGATTATGAAAAAGCCTTTGATTCGGTGAAACCATCAGCAGTTACAATGGCTCTGAAAACCTGCGGTATTGAAGATGCATACATTAATATTATTAATAACATCTATGAAAATGCAAGTGCAAAGATTCGGCTGTTTGAAAATACAACACACGTAAAAATTGGAAAGGGAGTGAGACAAGGTGACACCATATCTCCGAAGCTCTTTAATGCCACATTGGAGAGTGTTTTTCAGTCGCTGAGCTGGGAAAACAAGGGGATAAAGATTAATGGAGATTATCTAACCCACCTTCGTTTTGCTGATGACGTAGTCATTTTTGCAACTACCCCATCAGAGCTGCAGAGTATGATCCAGGAACTTGCTGACAAGAGTAAAGAAGTGGGATTAAAAATGAACTTTCAGAAGACAAAAGTGATGTTCAATGCTTTTACAAGAAATGAAGATTTATCGATTGATGGAGAAAAGCTGGAGATAACAGACACGTACGTTTATCTTGGACAGCAGATATCAAGTGAGGGTCACATTGATGAAGAAATTAATCGGCGTACAAAACTTGCCTGGAGAGCTTTTGGAAGAAACAGCATAATTTTCAAGAGCAATATGCCATTATGTCTTAAAAGAAAAGTGTTTGATCAATGCATCCTTCCAGTGCTTACGTATGGTGCAGAGACGTGGACCTTAACTAAAAGAGACATACAAAGGCTGCAGACAACTCAAAGACGCATGGAGAGGTGCATGCTTGGTGTAACCAGGAGAGATAAGAAGAGGAACTCGTGGATCCGAAAAATGACAAGAGTGGAAGACATCATGATCAGAGTTAAATCCCTGAAATGGCAATGGGCTGGACATACTGCCAGAAGGACAGATCATCGATGGACAGCCGAAATTTTAGATTGGATTCCAAGGGACAGGAAGGACCCAGAAGACGACCACATGGGAGATGGGTGGATGAAATTCGAAAGTATGCAGGGGTGACATGGAGGAGACTGGCACAAGACAGACCGTTGTGGAGGAAACTTGGGGAGACCTTCGTCCAGCAGTGGATTGATAATGGTTGACAATGATGATGATGATGATGATATATTATCATCACAAGGCTGTACTCTTTGAGATCAAGAATAGCAAATCTGTTCTCTGTCTTGCACATTTTGCTCCTAAATTTGACTAAAATGGAGAGAAAGAAAGGTGCAAATTCAGTACACAGGCAACATGCATAAACAACACTTAGAATTTTTGAAATCGTCATATCACGCATAAGTTACGTTGAAAATTATAAGCAGGATGTTTCGGTAGCAACTTCTACCTTCATGAGCCATGCAATGAGACATGTGGTAAAAGCATCAGCTGTTGCCTGATTTCAAAATTGCTTTCCAAATAATAGGGATGTTAAAAGGTGCGTCAGTATTGTAGGTGTTAGGGGTAAGGTAGATTTAGATGCTTCCGCGGTACGCGACGGCTTGCCGATTGCTGAACGAGGTGATCCGCTTAACATTTTGCCAATCAGGAATCGTGGACGTACCGCTGATGGTTAAAATTGAAAGGGAGGTGGAAGGGCTGCCTTTCTTAGCATCAGCGATATGTTCCATCAATCGCCGGTTTATGCTGCAGTAAGTACTACCAATATAGTGGGTAACGCCTGTGGAAGTGTTGATAGGGATAGAGTAGACACCTTGTAACTCTAGGGGTTTATTGGGATCTCTGAAGGATGAAGTTGAGATGATGTGGAGTTGGTTTGACTGCCATCCTGTAGCAAAAAGACTTGAAAATAGAGCAGAATTTATGAGTGAAGGACAGGCTAAACAGCAAAGTGCCAATATACTGATGGGTAGTGGAGGGTTCAGGCAGTAAACTAGATCTATTCTGTGATTCAAATCTCTTAATTAGTCTATGTACTAAGAGGGGTGGAAAGCCACGCACCTTTTAACATTCATATTATTTGGAAAGCGATTTTGAAATCTGGCAACAACTGATGCTTTTACCATGTGTCTCATTCTCATGGCTGATGAAGGTAGAGGTCGCTACCGAAACATCCCCGCTTATAATTTTCAACGTAACTTATGCGTAATATGACTTACATACATATCACTAAGCTGTTCTCTGATATTCAGAGGTTAGCTCTAAAAAGAAATGCAAACTACCAGATATTTTTACTTATTGTTGTCGTATCAAACTTCTCCATTTATAGCGATCTTGACATACAACTCGTGCTTCACTGATATCCATTACACGCCATACACAAGATCTTTTATACTTCATACTCATAATCTTTTTCTCATGCAGACACTCCTGAATCTGATCCACCCATGTCTTCCTTGGCCTTCCTCTGCCTTTCCTTCCTGCCACTTGGGCTGATATGACGATTTTAAGAATTCTAATGTTTCGTGTGTTAACGTGTTTCCCTGCAAATCCTTCTCACTATACACAACACTTTTTGGAGTTATTGAAAATCAGGCAAAATTCTTATTCGGGAGAGACTGGCATAAAAAAATTAGAGCTTTTCACATAGCTTTCCATAATCATTTGACTATAGGGTAAGTAGCCTACAAAAAAGATGCAACCATAAAATATCTGGGTACCACTGTCATAACCAGTACCTAACTGAAAGCACTGTTTCTCATAAAATTGTTGCCATATAGAAATAAATACAATGTCTACAGACTTATTAAGAATTTATATTTGAGTAATAATAAATGAAAAGAATGTATCTGAATCAAAAACAGCAAAATCTTCCATGCAGCGGTCGTACAGAGCGATGGGTTTGCCTCCTCGGGGTGCTCCGTGGTAACAATGGCACATACAACAACAGCAACTAGGGCCTCTGTGAATCTTGGAGAGGTGCAAGCTAGTTCTGTGTGACATTGGCGAAAAGACCTCAACTCACTGCGTTTTGTTCCAGAATCCTTAGGTTGAATGACCAACTGGAACCCTCAGCTGTGGGCTAATCCCCCACACTGATGTACTTACCTCATTAAAAATACAAAAAGAAATATTAAGAATGACTCAAGTGTGGGATATGGTGGACCTACCACACTTGAGAAGGACGGTCCACCACGGAATCGACCTGGACTTTCTAAACAGCGTATGAGAAAGAGATCTCGGCTGAGTGAATGTAAGATTGGTGTATGGAATACTAGAGATATAAATGGCAAGATGAGTGAGGTGATTGAGGAGATGAATAAGTATAGACTGGGTGTGCTGTGTGGAAGTGAAACCAAAAAGAAGGAAATTGGGGTAGAAGAAGTGAATGGCACAGTGAGTGTGTGGTCTGGAGTATTGGATAATATGAGAGGACAGGCTGGTGTAGGTGTGATTTTAAGTGAAAAGATGAAGAACAACTTGATTCACTATAGTTGCGTAAGTGAGAGAATTCTCTGGATTCGTTTAAAAGTGAAACTTCAGAGAATTGTATTTGTTGTAGTGTATGCTCCTTGTGACTCGGAACCTTCTGATAAGAAGGAAGATTTCTGGAATGAGCTAAAAGCCGTTTCGAGCCAGTTTGGTGCTAAAGAAATAGTTATAATAGCAGGGGATTTCAATGCTAGAGTAGGTGTGCAGAATGCAATTTCTGACAATGTTCTGGGTAAGTTTAATGATCCTTGTGTGAATGATAATGGTGAAAGATTAATTAAACTCTGCATTGAGAATGGTTTGTGTGTATCTAATACATTTTTCAACCACAAGTATATCCACACATATACTTGGGAAAATCGTACTCTTGGTCAAAAGAGTGCGATAGATTTTGTTGTCTACGATCAGCGTTTGAAACACTTAGTTGTTGACACCCGTGCGATGAGAGGTACAGATGTTGGTTCTGATCATTACTTGGTAGTGTCACAAGTGAAACTTAATGTTGGTTGGAGGAAAAGGAATAGGAAGAGACCCAGGATAGAACGAATAAAGGTTGACAGGCTCCTTGAAGATCCTCAGCGGTATTCTGACTTACTCAAAGAACGACTGAAGGATCTGGAAGTCTGGTGAAAGAGATGTAGAAAAGAAATGGGAATGTTTTAAGAACTGTGTTGTCACTGCTGCTAAAGAGGTCTGTGGCACCACAATAGTGGGTAACAATAGAGGTGATGCTTGGTGGAATAGTGAGATTGAAGAGGCAGTAAAGAGAAAGAAGGAAGCCTATTTGGGGATGTTGCAAGGTAGAATCTCTGTGGATTAATATCGCTGTAAGAAGCGTGAACCTGCTAAGCTGGTTTGCCACAGTAAGGCAAAAGATAGGAAGAAGAAAGTGGAAAGGCATGAACTGGCTTTTTGGAAAGATAAAAAGTCCTTCTGGAAGTACATGAGACTCAGGAAAAATAGGGGAAACAAAGTTGTAAGTTGTGTGAAGAATGAGATTGGGGAAATGATATGGGAGCCCAATGAGTTAAGTGACAGATGGGGCGAATACTTCTGTGAGTTATTAGAGCAGGAAAGCAAAGATGATTCTGAGACAGAAGCAGATGATGTCACAATGAGGGATGAAAGCACAGGAGGGATCTCAAAAGAAGAAGAGTGTAAAGCTCTAAAATCTCTTCAGAATGGTAAGGCTCCGGAAGTTGATGGCATAACTGCAGAGATGTTGAAATATGGTGATGACTCTATAATTTACTGGTTAACTGAAATTTGCCAGTTGTGCTGGGAGTTAGGAATGGTCACTCATGATTGGAAGGATGCTATCATTGTTCCTTTGTATAAGGGAAAAGGTGATCAGACTGAATGCAAGAACTATCGTGGTATTAGCCTACTGAGTGTGCCAGGGAAAATGTTTGGTAAGGTTGTTATTGAAAAAGTATGGGGTCTTACATCATTGAAAGTGTGGGATGTTCAGAGTGGTTTTATGCCTGGTAAAGGCTGCACTAACCAGATTTTTGCATTACGCACGATGATTGAAAAGTATCTGGCTGTTGGGAAGAAAGTTTTTACTGCCTTCATAGATTTAGAGAAAGCTTACGACCGAGTGAATAGAACACTTTCGTGAAAGGTATTGAATGAATATGGTGTTACTGGGAATCTACTTAATAGTGTAAAAGCCATGTATGCTGGTAGTAGAGCTTGTGTACGAGTGAATGGTGTTTTATCAAAATGGTTTTCCATTGGTGCAAGAGTTAGACAAGGTTGTGTAATGTCACCATGGCTGTTTAATATATTTATGGATGCATGCATGCGTGATGCCAAAATAGATAATAGTGGTTTATGTCTTGGTGATATCCGTGTATGCAGATTGCTGTATGCTGATGACACTGTCCTGTTGGCAGAGAGCAAAAGTGAGTTGCAGAGTATGTTGACTTGGATGCACGAAGTTTGCATGAAATTCAAACTGAGTATTAAGGAACAAACCAAAGTTATGGTGTTTGAGAGAGGAACGGATAGCACTGAATGTAATGTAAGCATAAATGGCAGTGTGATTGACCAGGTGAGTGAGTTTGTGTATTTAGGAAGCATGTTTGACAGAGAGAACAAGTTGGATGGTGAAATCAGTAGGAGAGTGAATTCTTCTTTGAAAATCATAGCTGCTCTGGGAGGTTTTCACAGGAATGATGGGTTCTCTAGAGAGTCCCGCATGGCTGTGTATGAAACAGTAATTGTTCCTACTCTGATGTATGGCAGTGAAACCTAGGTACTGCAGAAAAAACATAGGAGTTGTTTGTGTGCTGGAGAAATGCGTTACTTATAAGGGGTTTGTGGCAAGGCTCGTTCTGATCATGTGAGGAATGAAGATGTGTTGCAGTTGCGTGATGTGAAGCAAAATGTTGTTAGCAACGTGGAGACCAATATGCTTCGGTGGTTTGGCCATGCTGTAAGAATGAGTGATGAGATGCTTACTAAGAAAATCTTTTAGCCCAAGTGGCAGGAAGGAAAGGCGGAGGAAGGCCGAGGAAGACATGGGTGGATCAGATTCAGGAGTGTCTGCATGAGAAAAAGATTATGAGTATGAAGTATAAAAGATCTTGTGTACGACGTGTAATGGATATTAGTGAAGCACGAGTTGTATGTCAAAATCACTGTAAATGGAGAAGTTTGATACGACAACAATAAGTAAAAATATCTGGAAGTTTGTATTTCTTTTTGGAGCTAACCTCTGAATCTCAGAGAACAGCTTAGTGATATGTATATATATGTACTATGAATATGCATTTCACCATTAAGAACAAGGGTACAAACACAATTTGCACAATATAACAAGCAATCTGGAAAAATTCTGACCAAATTTGTTACTTTGCATTATTAACCATTTTTTAAGCTTTATTGCTAGGGAATCCAGATTCTTCGGCACACACATCATATTTGTTCCTGTGTGATTACAGTTTTTCTACAAAAAACACTTTCAGTTCTTTGAATAAAGCTCAGACTAGAAACTTGTATAGCAGAGCATAAAACTGCTGTAAAAAATTGCTCAAATAAGACTGGTTTAGATAGGCATGTTAGAGAAAGTAGTCACAGCATGGATTGGAATTCCCAGAAGGCATTAGTTTCCAAAGCAATTTTCAAAAAATAAAGCTAAAAGAAGGAATAGAGATTGAGAAAAATCAAAATTCCATCATCAATGACTGCAAAGGATTTTCCCTGCCTAACATCTGGCAGGATTTGATGAAAAATAACTGTAACCGCGATAGTGACGGGAAAAAGTGACAAGAAAAAGACAGCCTGAAAAAGAAGAGTTTTCTCCGGAAATTTGCAATTTAAATAAAAAAATTACCTAGTAAAATTCCCATAATAGTTGTTTTTGATTAGTAACACTTTCAAGTTCAGTGCAGGTGCTAACAGTGTTATCAAAAACCATATACTGTATTCATTGCTTTATTCAAGAGATGGAAACTTCACTACAGGAATCTTAATTTCAAAAAATAAAAGTTTTGGAACTTCGTTTTAAAATTCAGGTGCCATGGTGACAAGGTGTCTTGGATTTGTCTACCTCTACACACAGTGATTTTGGTACTGGACCATGTGATGAAAATTTCATACTTAAATCTGTAGTCATTGCATAAGTGGGTCAGCTACCTTTAGTATACAAAAAGAAAAATTGTCACTCACTTGTGTAACTGGCAGTATCATCTGAGGATACTTATGTTGTAATTCCAACTGCCACTGAAGAAACACTTGCTGTTGATAAAGCAGTAATTCATAGGAAGTTTCAGAGGGTGATGATGATGGTGATGATTGATTTTTTAATGCATTTGGTGGACCCTGCAAAATATTAAACAAACCACTGCAGAGCCACAACTATGCAAACCACTTACAAAAACATAACCCTTCATAGATGAACAGTAATGTAAGTTCTTAAGAATTAAATATCTACACAGGCAGTAGTAGTAGTGATTTCATTCACCTTAATTCTCAACGTCCTTTGATATTATAATTAAGAAACACTGCATCTTTTTACATTTCAAGTAAATACCAAACTTTGTACTGCAACTCCAGTACCTTAATAATGGCTTTCTTTTACATTTCTGCACAGATTCATCATCATACATTATTAAAAATAATAATGCAATATATTTACATTCTCAGAAGTAATTTTATCAGCACGCAGTAATTTACACATAGCAGATATCACTAGGCAGTATACAAGAACTGTTTTCCATTACAATTTAATATACACATGAATAAAAAGCCATAATATAATGCAATTACAAGTAATTAAATGTTTTCATTAAAATATTTAGATTATTACACTCCATTGCTGCTCCATAA
Organism: Macrothele yani; assembly: GCA_039090855.1. Classification (NCBI taxonomy): domain Eukaryota; kingdom Metazoa; phylum Arthropoda; class Arachnida; order Araneae; family Macrothelidae; genus Macrothele; species Macrothele yani. Next base: position 1,526,849 of record CM077027.1, read on the forward strand.
CAAACAACAGTTACTGAATAAGCTATGCAGCACAATTGTGCCACACTCCTCCCATTAGCACATGCAAAACATAGGACATCACTCTGCAGCCTCATTCTTTCCTTTTTTTCTATTTCCGGTAGTCGCCACTATGTGAAACGTATTTTCTGATACACCCACGTAGATGCACCTGCATTGCACAAGTTCAAGTTAAAGAAAATATGACCTTATTCTCAATAATTAATAGTTGCTTTACTTACAAAAGGAAAAATACACTTCATGTTCTTCCAATTTTGCAAATATTTTTCCAGTGTGCCTTTCTGAGTAAGAAAAAAGACAAGGTATAAAAGAATATTTTATTTTTTTTAGCACGTCTTTTATATATATATATATGGGATGTAAGGTCAGGTGATGCGTAACATCAAAGCCTCTCCTTGACAAATGTCAACCCCGCCTTCTCGTGGTGCATCCTGTTCCCACTAAAAGGGCTCTGACGACCGCCAATAGCGGTATAACTATACCATCGGGATTGGAGGAAATGCTATCCCACACTCACCAACCCGCTTGGTCAGCGTGGTGAGTTATGGCCAAACCCCTCCAAAATGACTCCACAACTTAAATCTTGGCCCTCAGTCTCCAGCAGCTGGAATGTACCTGGCCAGTGCGACCTCAAGGCAGAGGGTGCTAAGAATCCCCGGAGGACCGGACTAGGCTGCCATCTGATGCTGACCTTAGCTACCTATAATGGACGCTCCCTATCTTCTGATTCAAGACTTCTTGAATTGGAAGAAGAACTACAAACGATCAAGTTGGACATCGTCGGACTAAGTGAGGTAAGGAGAAAAGCAGAAGATCTCATTAAACTGAAAAGTGGACATCTCTTCTACTATCGTGGGACAGATACTGGCAGAACTAGTGGTGTTGGATTTATAATTAACAAGAAACTGAAGGATAAAGTTGTAGAAGTTGAAAGTTCCTCTGACAGAGCTGCACGACTCGTTATCCAACTCTCGAGAAGATACAAGGCTCAGATTATTCAAACTTATGTACCCACCACAAGTCATCCTGAAGAAGAAATTGAAGAATTTTATGAGGAAATTCGTCATCTAAATAATAAAGGTAAACAACACTTGAAGATAATTATGGGAGATTTCAATGCAAAAATAGGGCAACAGCAACAGAATGAAACTTCAGTAGGTAAATTCGGTCACGGCAACAGAAACCAGCGTGAAAAATACTCTCGTTGAGTTTGCAGAGGCAGAAGGGTTTTTCATCTTGAACTCCTTTTTCAAGAAAAAGCCACACAGGAAATGGACACGGAGACATCCAAATGGGACGACAAGTGAAATTGATTTTATTATGTGTAGCAAAAAATTCGTCATAGAAGACTGCAGTGTGCTAAATAAGTTCAACACAGGTAGTCACCATAGATTGGTGAGATGTAAGATGCACCTCAACACTAAACTCGAACGTGGCAAGTTCATAAGACAAACAAAATGTATTGACATAACCAACCTTAAAAAACACCATAATACCTTCAAGTTGGAACTGAAGAACAGATTCTCTGCTTTACAAGGCCTAACATCGGAAGAAGTGGATATTTCTGAAGTTAACAGAAATGTAACCAAAGCTCTTATGGAAACAGCAACAAAATTAGCTGGGTCTAAGAACAAGTTGCATGTGAACAAATTATCAGGAAAAACCAAAATGTTGATGCAAAAAAAGAAGAGAGATGAGGACAACTAAAGAAGATGTGACTTCCAAAGTGGAACATATAGAGCTATGGAAGACAGTACGAAAAAGTACCACTGAAGATGTAAGGAAATTCAACTGTGAACCAGTGAGGAAAGCAATTGAAAACAACCAAAGCCTAAAGATAGCAAAGGGACATCTCAAGTAAGGGAAGAAAACAGATTATGGCACTGAGAAAAGAAGATGGTTCTGCAACACGAAATAGAGGCGAAATTTTGACAAGAGTGAAAGATTTCTACTCCAAATTATATGAAAGGGATGATAGATGTACTCCAGACATCATGAAAGGTACCAGTACCAGAGTTCTCCCAGGCCTGCCAGCAGAAGTTGCACATGCAATCAAGAACATGAAGCGGGGAAAAGCTCCAGCAGAAGATGGAATTACTGTAGACATCATACAAGAAGCAAGTGGAGAAATTGAAGCAGTACTCGCCCAAATTTTCACTCTATGCCTTAATGAAGGGAAGATTCCTGAGGATTGGAACAACGCTACAATGATCCTGCTACATAAAAAAGGTGACATTGAGGATCTCAGGAACTACAGACCTATCAGCTTCCTATCAGTGGTTTATAAAATCTTCACTAAAGTTCTTTCACACCGCTTGAAGGTAACACTGGACATGGCTCAACCGAGAGAACAAGCTGGATTCAGGAGTGGCTACAGCACAATAGATCATATCCACGTAGAGAGAACTAATTGAAAGAGTGAGGGAATATGAACTTCCATTGTGCATGGCTTTTATCGATTATGAAAAAGCCTTTGATTCGGTGAAACAATCAGCAGTTGCAATGGCTCTGAAAACCTGCGGTATTGAAGATGCATACATTAATATTATTAATAACATCTATGAAAATGCAAGTGCAAAGATTCGGCTGTTTGAAAATACAACACACGTAAAAATTGGAAAGGGAGTGAGACAAGGTGACACCATATCTCCGAAGCTCTTTAATGCCACATTGGAAAATGTCTTTCAATCACTGAACTGGGAAAACAAAGGGATAAAGATTAATGGAGATTATCTAACCCACCTTCATTTTGCTGATGACATAGTCATTTTTGCAACTACCCCATCAGAGCTGCAGAGTATGATCCAGGAACTTGCTGACAAGAGTAAAGAAGTGGGATTAAAAATGAACTTTCAGAAGACAAAAGTGATGTTCAATGCTTTTACAAGAAATGAAGATTTATCGATTCATGGAGAAAACCTGGAGATAACAGACACCTACGTTTATCTTGGACAGCAGATATCAAGTGAGGGTCACATTGATGAAGAAATTAATAGGCGTACAAAACTTGCCTGGATAGCTTTTGGAAGAAACAGCATAATTTTCAAGAGCAATATGCCTTTAGGTCTTAAAAGAAAAGTGTCTGATCAATGCATCCTTCCAGTGCTTACGTCTGGTGCCGAGACGTGGACCTTAACTAAAAGAGACATACAAAGGCTGCAGACAACTCAAAGGAGAAGCATGGAGAGGTGCATGCTTGGTGTAACCAGGAGAGATAAGAAGAGGAACTCGTGGATCCGAAAAATGACAAGAGTGGAAGACATCATGATCAGAGTTAAATCCCTGAAATGGCAATGGGCTGGACATACTGCCAGAAGGACAGACCATCGATGGAGAGCCGAAATTTTATATTGGATTCCAAGGGACAGGAAAAGACCCAGAAAAAAACCACATGGGAGATGGGTGGATGAAATTCGAAAGTATGCGGGAGTGACATGGAAGAGATTGGCACAAGATAGACCGTTGTGGAGGAAACTTGGGGAGACCTTCGTCCAGCAGTGGATCGACAATGGTTGACAATGATGATGATGATATATATGACGACCGCCAATAGCGGTATAACTATACCATCGGGATTAGAGGAAATGCTATCCCACACTCACCAACCCGCTTGGCCAGCGTGGTGAGTTACGGCCAAACCCCTCCAAAATGACTCCACAACTTAAATCTTGGCCCTCAGTCTCCGGCAGCTGGAATGTACCTGGCCAAGGCAGTGGCCAGTGCGACATGAAGGCAGAGGGTGCTAAGAATCCCCGGAGGACCGGACTAGGCTGCCATCTGATGCTGACCTTGGCTATGTATAACGGACGCTCCCTATCTTCTGATTCAAGGCTTCTTGAATTGGAAGAGGAACTACAAAAGATCAAGTGGGACATCGTCGGGCTAAGTGAGGTAAGGAGAAAAGGAGAAGATCTCATTGAACTGAAAAGTGGACATCTCTTCTACTATCGTGGGACAGATACTGGCAGAACTAGTGGTGTTGGATTTATAAATAAACAAGAAACTGAAGGATAAAGTTGTAGAAGTTGAAAGTTCCTCTGACAGAGCTGCAAGACTCGTTATCCAACTCTCGAGAAGATACCAGGCTCAGATTATTCAAACTTATGCACCCACCACAAGTCATGCTGAAGAAGAAATTGAAGAATTTTATGAGGAAATCCGTGATCTAAATAATAAAGGTAAGCAGCACTTGAAGATAATTATGGGAGATTTCAATGCAAAAATAGGGCAACAGCAACAGAATGAAACTTCAGTAGGTAAATTCGGTCACGGCAACAGAAACCAGCGTGGAAATACTCTCGTTGAGTTTGCAGAGGCAGAAGGGTTTTTCATCTTGAACTCCTTTTTCAAGAAAAAGCCACACAGGAAATGGACATGGAGACATCCAAATGGGACGACAAGTGAAATTGATTTTATTATGTGTAACAAAAAATTCGTCATAGAAGACTGCAGTGTGCTAAACAAGTTCAACACAGGCAGTGACCATAGATTGGTGAGATGTAAGATGCACCTCAACACTAAACTCGAACGTAGCAAGCTCATAAGACAAACAAAATGTATTGACATAACCAACCTTAAAAAACACCATAATACCTTCAAATTGGAACTGAAGAACAGATTCTCTGCTTTAGAAGGCCTAACATCGGAAGAAGTGGATATTTCTGAAGTTAACAGAAAAGTAACCAAAGCTCTTATGGAAACAGCAACAAAATTAGCTGGGTCGAAGAACAAATTGCATGTGAACAAATTATCAGGAAAAACCAAAATGTTGATGCAAAAAAGAAGAGTGATGAGGACAACTAAAGAAGATGTGACTTCCAAAGTGGAATATATAGAGCTATGGAAGACAGTACGAAAAAGTATCACTGAAGACGTAAGGAAATTCAACTGTGAACTAGTAAGGAAAGCAATTGAAAACAACCAAAGCCTAAAGATAGCAAAGGGACATCTCAGTAAGGGAAAAAAACAGATTATGGCACTGAGAAAAGAAGATGGTTCTGTAACAAGAAATAGAGGCGAAATTTTGACAAGAGTGAAAGATTTCTACTCCAAATTATATGAAAGGGATGATACATGTACTCCAGACATCATGAAAGGTACCAGTACCAGAGTTCTTCCAGTCCTTCCAGCAGAAGTTGCACATGCAATCAAGAACATGAAGCGGGGAAAAGCTCCAGGAGAAGATGGAATTACTGTAGACATCATACAAGAAGCAAGTGGAGAAATCGAAACAGTACTCGCCCAAATTTTAACTCGATGCCTTAATGAAGGGAAAATTCCTGAGGATTGGAACAACGCTACAATGATCTTGCTACATAAAAAAGGTGACATTGAGGATCTCAGGAACTACAGACCTATCAGCCTCCTATCAGCCTCCTATCAGTGGTTTATAAAATCTTCATTAAATTCTTTCACACCGCTTGAAGGTGACACTGGACATGGCTCAACCGAGAGAACAAGCTGGATTCAGGAGTGGCTACAGCACAATAGATCATATCCACGTACTGAGAACTAATTAAAAGAGCAAGGGAATATGAACTTCCATTGTGCATGGCTTTTATCGATTATGAAAAAGCCTTTGATTCGGTGAAACAATCAGCAGTTGCAATGGCTCTGAAATCCTGCGGTATTGAAGATGCATACATTAATATTATTAATAACATCTATGAAAATGTAAGTGCAAAGATTCGGCTGTTTGAAAATACAACACACATAAAAATTGGAAAAGGAGTGAGACAAGATGACACCATATCTCCGAAGCTCTTTAATGCCACATTGGAAAATGTCTTTCAATCACTGAACTGGGAAAACAAAGGGATAAAGATTAATGGAGATTATCTAACCCACCTTTGTTTTGCTGATGACATAGTCATTTTTGCAACTACCCCATCAGAGCTACAGAGTATGATCCAGGAACTTGCTGACAAGAGTAAAGAAGTGGGATTAAAAATTGAACTTTCAGAAGACAAAAGTGGTGTACAATGCTTTTACAAGAAATGAAGATTTATTGATTGATGGAGAAAAGCTGGAGATAACAGACACGTACGTTTATCTTGGACAGCAGATATCAAGTGAGGGTCACATTGGTGAAGAAATTAATCGGCGTACAAAACTTGCCTGGAGAGCTTTTGGAAGAAACAGCATAATTTCCAAGAGCAATATGCCATTATGTCTTAAAAGAAAAGTGTTTGATCAATGCATCCTTCCAGTGCTTATGTATGGTACAGAGACGTGGACCTTAGCTAAAAGAGACAGACAAAGGCTGCAGACAACTCAAAGGAGAAGCATGGAGAGGTGCATGCTTGGTGTAACCAGGATAGATAAGAAGAGGAACACGTGGATCCGAAAAATGACAAGAGTGGAAGACATCATGATCAGAGTTAAATCCCTGAAATGGCAATGGGCTGGACATACTGCCAGAAGGACAGACCATCGATGGACAGCCGAAATTTCAGATTGGATTCCAAGGGACTGGAAAAGACCCAGAAGAAGACCACATGGAAGATGGTTGGATGAAATTCGAAAGTATGCGGAAGTGACATGGAGGAGACTGGCACAAGACAGACCGTTGTGGAGGAAACTTGGGGAGACCTTCGTCCAGCATTGGATTGATAATGGTTGACAATGATGATGATGATGATATATATATAAAGGCGTACTTATGTGATCACTTTGTCAGTCAAAAGACACAATATCTCTGCGACTATTCGCCAGATTTGAAAAAAAATTTTGCATTAAGAAGTTTGAGATGTGAGAACAAGGATCCTTGCATCTCGGTTTTCTTTCCATGCATAACTTTGATGCTAGAGGGCATTAATGCAGATGTTATCAAATTCAAAATACATTTTATTCAATATCATTTGTTTCTAAATATCTGGTTGAAAAAATTCTACACCATTTATAACAAAGACTATTTTGGGTACAGTTTCTTTTTAAAGTAGGGCCTAATTTTGCTGTTAGGAGCATTAAGTGTATAATTCATGTTTTTCATGTATTTGCAGCAATATCTGTTTGTCTGAAAACTTGATTAAAATAATTCTTTTTGTGATAGGATACTGTTAATGGTAGAAAACCTTCTGCTTAAAATGATGCATACCTTTTCTGCCACGGGGCGTAGTTGTATATCTTACTTTTCTCGATATCTCTGCTTCTAATAGTTGAATTTGAAAAATTCTTTGTCAGAGAGCATTTCTGATGTGAAATATTTTCCATATAATTTTAAATTTTCCTTCATGCACAAGTTTGCTACTAGAAGGCAAACTTGTGATTTCCATTTACATCATATTTGCAACAATATCTGCTTGTCTAAAAACCAGCTTGAAAAAACTTGGCTAACTATGAAAACATTTTGTATGCATTTTCTGCAAAAAATAATGTAAAATTTTCGTGCTAGGGGAAGCAAATGTTTAATCTATTTTTCTCAATATATCTGCTTCTAAGAGCTCGATTTCAAAAATCCGTCAACACTGACCACCATTCACCACATGGAACACTTTGCATGTACTTGTGAATCTTTTCAGTTAATAGTTCTGGCGCTAGGTGGTGTTAGTGTATATTTATGTTTGCAGCAGTATCTCTGCTTCTAAAAATCCTATTGAAAATTTTCTTTTTTTACTGCACACCTTTCACTTCAGTAAAGATGGGGTGACATTATCCTCTTTAGATAATGCACAGTTTTCCCACTAGTGGCGTAAATGTCAAAACTTTTTCTCGCATCTTGGGTTCCAAGACATATAGTCAAAAAAATATTTTTCCTTATGATAGCTTTTGCTATGAAGAATACTTTTAGCATATTTTTTTATTTTTCCATTATTCCAACTTCCACTGCCAGAGGGTGTCAGTGTATATTTCTAACTGAAAGAGTAAATCTGATTTTAAGAATCATTTAGAGAAATTATTTTTTGGTAGGATACTCTTCACTATGAAGAGTATTTTGAACCCATTTTCTTCTGTAAATAACACAAAGGTTTTCTGTTGGGGAGCGTAAAGTTATATCATGTTTTCCTCCATATCTCTTCTTCTAAATGTTCAATTAAAACCTTTTTGTCTTTGATATCTTCCTCGCTCTACGAGAACCTTTTTGCACAAAATTTGTTAGTTTCTGTAAGAAACTTTTCAGCTGGTAGTACGTGTAAGTAGCTATTTATGTTTTAAAATATTTTATCGATTGCAGAAATCCAGTAGAATTTTTTTTAACCAGCTTCACTGCTTATGGTGAATCCCCAGCATTGTGCGGGGCTCCAAGAAGCAACCTGCCAAATTGGCTTGGCAGTTAGAGTGTTTGAGTCTGGAGGAATTCGAGGCCGCTGTGGTGTAGCGGAAGCATATCCGGCGCGTAACTGGAAGACCCTGTGTTCGACTCCCGGTGGCGGCCAATGAGAATTTTTCCGTGACTCACTTATAAACGTGGAAAGAGCGAATATCTTTGTTTGATGTTCTGTATTAATTCTGTATTAATAATCCTGCTTTTATTATGTATTTTAAATTACATACAGTTTTTCCCTGGGTTGTGAGATTGTATTTTCTATTTTTTGCTGAACTTTTAGATTTTCTGAAAATCTGCTTTGAAATATACTTTTCATATTAGAAAGGATTCAAAAGACATGCTCATTGCACCTGAAAATTTGGTATCATCTTTCTTGTTTTTTCCTTGCTGCTAATACCTTAGAATCAACTGAATGAGTTGTGCTGCCAATACAGCACATAACCCTCCAGATGCTGAGACAGGGACAAAATAAAGGCCAGAACATTTCATATGGATAACAGCATATCTATCTTTGACCATTATGTTTAAATAAGGTTAGGTGGCTAATTCCCATACAAAAATAATTACTGATCAGCTTCATGGGCTTGTGAACAATAGTGGAGTGGAAGGAGATAGATCCTGCAAAGGAAAGAGATAAACACATGATAAGGAGAAGACTAATTTTTCATTCAACTCCAAAGTGAACATATTAGATTCACTAATCTCCATCCCACCAAAAATTTACTGTACCAACATTTCTGCCACATGTTTTTTTATTTTTCAGCATAAAGAAACTATTAGACTAAAATGACATAACAGTTGTTTGTCAGTGTATCCAAGTCAGACAGGTATCAGTTGCTCTCCCCGACAAATCCATACGATTGCCAACAACAATGTGGCCATATACAAGGCTGACATCTGCTGCTTACAGACATGTCAACCTTTAAAATCTGAAAATCGGGAGATTTTTACAGCTCATAAAATCACACGAGGGCTATTTTTTATCGATGTTTTCCAGACGTAGAAACAATTTTGCAGATGTGGTATTTATTATTGGTCCCCTAAAAGATCTAGAGAAAAAAACAACAGCATGAAAATCTACCCCTACTGAAATTTGTTTTTAGGGACGTCGATTCCGCAATATAATGAAAACCTAAAATGGCCCGCATATTGTTGTTTTTCACGAATAAAACAGCAACCAACTGTTTTTCGTTTCTTCTTTAGGTTGTGCACGAAGACGACAAAAAGCATCATACCAACATCAACTTACTTTCGTTACAAGGTGAGGCCAACTGCAACTTAACTCCCTTTTTGTCGTTAAGTGAATTTGCAGCAACTCAACTGTTTTTCATCACTTAGAATACGCGCGGCCATGGCTGTAGTGGTGTATACCCTCTGCTTTCTTTTTTTTTTTTTTTTTTTGACAGAATAGCGTATACCTTCAACGTCCAGATTATCAACAGAGCTTCAATCTCGAACAACATCACTGCCAAGAGCTGAACATCTAATAAAAAGAACCATAAGAATTACAGAGAGCTTCGGAGAAAATCCTGGGGAAAAAACTTATTTAGCATTAGCAGCGAACCAGGAATTATTATTTAACAATATTCCATTGATTCCTAACAAGAAAGTTGTACCTATTAACCAAACCAGTTTATTCGAAGCACAGTTGACAGGATGAAATCAAGACTGTGTTCAGATTCAAACAGTGAAAATGAACAACTTCTTAAAGATATTTCTTCATTAGAGCGAATAAATATTAAAACAGACTATGTGAGCTATGGAGAACTAGAAACAAGGCGAATCTGTAGACGTTTTAATGTTGATGAAATGCAAGCTATTCAGAGACTGAGAGAATATATTGAAAACGTCCAAGTTGTACCAGAAAACTTAAAACTCCTTTTAAGAACGATTTCAACTCAGCCTTGTTGGACAGCTGAATGCGAACGAGGATTCAGTTTAATGAACAACATTATAACCGATCTCGGAGCATCTTTGTTAATCTCCAATGTATCTAACCTGATGTTCATAAATTCAAATGAACCACCCATTGAACGATTTAATCCAAAAAATATGAAAGATCTTGGTTGATGAATCATCGTTCAGCAACTAATAGTAGATCAGGAGTCTCTTCTAGAGAAAAACAGTGCTGTAAGGACTTATTTAGTCAGGATTTTTAAATTTTTTTATTGCAGGTTTAACGACAACCGGGAGCAACTTAATGGGTTATAAGCAGTCTCTCGTCCCTAATTTAGGGTCACTGGTTCCAGGAAAAGGACAGAGCCAGTGCCGTAAGACAAACAAAACATTCATGCCTCACCGGGATTCGAACCCGGACCCCTTTCGGACGAATGATCAAAAGCCATCGTGGCTCAGGCTTTATGGGATATATTTCAATATTTCAATAAAAATTAAAATAATCTTTTGCATGCTCTTCAAAATGTCATAATTAACAGGAGAGAGGAGAAGATACTTTATTCATATTGGTAAGTAAGCTCATAGTTAAAAAGGCACGGTACCCTCGTGGGGGTACAGTGCCTTTTTTTTTTTTTTTTTTTTTTATCCATGTAGTATAACCTCCGATTTTTTAGGATTTACACATAGTATACCCTCTGCTGATTTTACGAATACAGCACTGCGCGCAGCTCTGTTGAGGCGAGGGTTGAAAGACTGAACTGCATCTGCCAATCAATTACTACCTTCCCCGGCATTCTAGTGACAGAGTGGGCGAGCTCTTTGCTGAAGGCGTCATATCTCAATCGGACTGGGAGAAATTTTTTTAAAGCAAAATTTTTCCGACCCATCTCTGACTATTGGCCTGAAGCCAGCGCTTAAACCACTGCGTCACCGGTGGGGGGAGCTTTATTTTTGCAGATAAAAAAGAAAAAGTACGAAACTGATTACTGTAATGCCGCATTGCGTAGAAAAAGGATTTCACAGGTGGTTCGAAATCATGGTGGTTGGTGGAATTTCGACCATTCTAATGGCTAATTCTCGGTGAAAATCGGGAGAATTTGACATTCATCCGGAGGGCGGGAGGAAGGGCTAGAAATCAGGAGTCTCCCGGCTAAATCCAGAGAGATGGCACGTCTGTGCTTACACAAATAAACTAAGCCAAGCACAGGGAGTGGTCTACACAGAAAATGGAACAGCCACACTGGGTGCTTGGGAAGGTCACAAGATAGTGCTGTGACTCTAGCCATCCACGGCTACTATCATTCAATAAACAGCTGTCTGTCTTGCTCAGCAGAGTCTCATGTAATCAAAGAGATGACAAATCACTGTCCCTGCACTACATAGTGCAGGGACAGACATGTACATGTAAACAAAAGTGAAGTAATTGTGAGCAGCCCATCTGCAGTTACAGTAATAGAAATAAGTGACACAATCCTCCTGTCTTTACTATAGACCACATAGTAACCAGGGAAGCTTTTGCAGATAGTGCATAACCTGATCCAGCCACAGAAGTGAAACTTTTCCATACATGCAGCAAAAATCCAAGACTATTCCAGGATCCTTCTCTCTCACGCACACCTGCCACTTTCCAGGCCTGGAACACTGGAAATGAAATTCTAGGATTATCTAGAATCTGTGAGAACCTTGTTCTATATTAAGATAGCATGAATAATTATTACTTTTCAGTTTTTGTTATTTGTCATTAGCATCAAAACAGTCACTGTTGTGTTAATGAAAATCTTTCCAAAAAATAATTTGTTGAATTTGTGAGGTTTAGAGAGACCATCTCAGATGCGGTTGAAGGAATGACTTACCAAAATCTTCTTTGAGGGTTCATTTGTGTCATACTATGAAGTGTCACAGCACTTAAATAGCTAATGTGGTGTTAATTAACAGAAACCATTTAAAAAATCTGGGAAATTCAGAGACCTATCTCAGAAGGGTGTGAGAAAGCACATCCAACACTTTTTCAGTTAATTTATGTTGTACTACAATGTGAAAAAAATAACTAAAATTAAAATAATGCAATTATCATTCCTTTATGACACGTAATCAACAACTATGTGGAGTATAATGAGACACAAGAACAGGCCTTGATAGCCGAACTTCCTAATTTTGATACAATTGCCCCTAAACATCTTATCACAGTTTCTCTGAGTTAAACCATAAGAAGTTATTCTATAACTACAGTTAGCGAGATTGTCAACTGCAAATTGTTATGAACAGTTTTCTGTGAATAATTACACATAACATATACATGTATATGTAATGCATGCACAGTGATATGTATATTCCTCAGTACATTGCATCAATGTGGCATAAGACTAATTTAATCAACAAAAGATAGTAAATATTTTTTCCTCAGAAATTCAGTTGGCACTTGAGTCAGTCAAAGCATCCATCTCTTACTGCACCCCCTTGCTAATATCCTTATTAATACAGAAATAGAACATATTTTGATTTCAAATATTGTGATCCTAATCGTTTTGTACTTAATACTGGTAAAACATATACACTAGTAGCCAGAATTGCAAAAACCTTTAGGAAAATTTGTATTTCTAAGATTTGATGGCTCATAACATCAGTCTTTTTTAGAATACCATCAAATTATAAATCATTAAAACGATAACTTAATGCAGAATGCAATGCAACAAACTGTGCTGAATTATCTTTACCCTATCAATATTTACAACCAAATGACCAGAAAAATAAAACACGACTGCCTTGTGAAACAAGAAGTGGATTTCCTTAACTCAAAACTGACCAATGAGACTGATTGTTCTGAGAACTAATCAGGTGTTATTATGACACAGCATGGAACCAATAAGGTGTTAGTATGAGTCAGCTCTCATTTCCAGATATCAGAGCTAATAATGGAACTCCTATTCAATTGTGTGAGTGTCATCAAGTTGGCAACTGTTTTTATTTCATGGATTTTTCTATTCATTGAAAACTTAGCAAGCTTTGTAACTTAATAATATGACAGAGTGAAAAGAGTTGGCTGGTCACTTAGAAACCAATGCAAAATACTAACTTATGCGTGACAAAGGCTACTTATGAGGAAATCATAAAAAAAAGGAAGAGGAAATCTAACCAAAGAATGTATTTCTAAATTGTGCAAGAGGTATCAGCAGACTTGCTCAATTCAAAACCAAGTTGGTAAAGGCACGAAAGGTACATAATGGTACCTTTTCTGATGTGATTGATATTACATGAGAAACAGTAAATACAGTCAATTAAGAGATGTTTGATTGCTGTCTTAATTATCATGGCATATTTTCCACGTATTATGAGAACATTTCTTCCACACTATACAGGCATTTGGTGATAGAAGAATTAAAAGGCTGTGTTTAAGCAACAGAAGAAAATCACAAGAGTCAATTAAAAATGAATTGTGAGATGAGTGCTAGAACTGTTACATGCAGATTCAAAGATTTTGGTTTAAATTTTAGAATTCCAAGGAAAAAAGCCATTTCTATCTCCCAAACAAAGGAGGAGGAGATTAGAATGGAACTAAAAAATCTTTGTTAATTGGTCTGAGGAACAATGGGACAGAGTCATCTGGAGTGATGAGACCACAATATCCATATTTGGTCATAATGGAATGAAGTTTGTAAGAAGAAAAAATACAGAACATTTGATGCCTGAATGCATTACAGCTACCATGAAGCATCCAGTTAGTGTTATGATCTAGGGTTGTATGACAGCAAAAGATGTGGGCAGAATTCGTGTGATTAATGGTACTTTAAATGGCAAAAAATACATCATGGATATACTTGAGCCGAAATTGAAGCTTTCGGCACGTGATCTTTTCCAGGATAATGAAGCCTGTCTATTTAAACAGGATTCAGCTCCTTGTCATGTTGCTGTTGTGTGCAAAAAATGGTTTCAGTAAAATCATATTACACTGCTAGAATGGCCAGGTAATAGCCCTGACCTCAATCCAACAGAAAATATGTGGAGTAGATTAAAGAAACTTGTTAGTCAGAAGCAACCAAGGAATAAAAGAACAATTGATAGAAGCAATCATACAATTTTGGTTTCACATTATAATAACTGATGAACTAAAATGCTTAGTTCATTTCATGGGATGCCACTGTAAGGTTGTAATATCGGCAAAAGGTTTCCTGATTGAGTACTAACAGAAATGGTGAGAAGTTATGAAATATGCTTTATCATGGTTTTCTGAGCAATTTTAAAATAAAGTGCTTCATTAAAGTGCATGATTTTTTTTAAAAATAAAGTGTACTGCATTACATTCTGCATTAAATTATCTTTCTAATGATATATAATTTTATGGTATTATTCTAAAAAAGACTATTATTCTAAAAGACATGGTATTATTCTAAAAGACATCAAACTACAGAAATACAAATTTTTGAAAATTTCCACAATTTTGACCACTAGTGTAGATATGAAGAATCAACATGATAGAAAACCTTTACAGTGACCACCTTACCTTATACTCATGGAATTTAATGGTTCTTGCCTTGGGAAGCGATTTTGGTTTTGGTTTCTTTTTGTTACGTACTGTGGGAACATTCTCTTTATGATAGCTTTCACTATGGGAGGAGAAAGTACTGGACTGACTAGAAGTTGGAGATGCAACACAGTTCGTAGGTGTGATTGGAGTTAGTCGCAAGTCCCCTTGACTACTTGGCGATCCCTGGCTTTGATATGGAGATGGCACAATCGCATCAACAGATGATACACTATAAATAAAACAATACACTAAGTACAATATAATTAAGTCTTATAAATTAAACAAAATACAATTAAAATAATGCTAGTGTTACATTATTATTATTATTATTATCATCATCATTATTACAAATAGTGTTATTGCTCTTCCCACAGTATCAGTTCCCCAGCAATGAATCAATGAATGTTAAAAGAGTATGGCATACAGATACATAGGTTACCTCAGAAAGCAATACAATAAAAAATTATTGCCCTCACCTCATACTTGTGTTCAAATGTGGTATTTAGGCATGTTTGGCATATATGTTTTTAGTGCAGGCCACACACTTTAGGAAAAAGATAAATAACTACAGTTAGCAACAAAATTTATTCTGTCCACTGTAAAGACTTCTGCCTCTCTCTGTCATACTTGTTCCATCATCCTTCATGGAAAATTTAATGCCACCTGCACATTTTGTTCTGTACCCTGACATTAAAAAAAGTAACAACGGTCTTTGTAATCCTTCATATCCCATGCGATACACTTACTTAAACTACCTAGATATATTTTTGTTAGCTTTTTTACTCTATAAAGAAGTGTCCAGGTAAGTTTTAATATGTCAATATTTGCATCTTTATGGCAATTAACTACCATTCAAGTGCACTAATTCACGTGCAAGTCAATAATGACTTCACAACTAAAAAGAAATCTAGTATTGTCTAGAAAACACACCAATATCAGAAATTTGAAGATGTTAAAATTATTAAAAGCTGCAAAAATGAAAGGCATTTGAGAATAGCAGAATCAGTTTTAATAGAAAAAAATAGATCAAGAATATGTAATATCAATGACCTAAATAGCTTGAATGATAATTGGAAAGCACTGATTAAATTGGAACAACAAGCAGAGAAAAAAAAAAAGAACAGAACTGACAATAGATGGTGCCAGAGAGGAGGACATGTGGAGTTGTCGGCTGAAGCTGCACCCCCAACGAATTTGTTCACTTGGTCTGTGGTCATGCGGAGCAGAAGGTTTGCATCGGCCTATTGAAAATGGTAGAGGAGCTGCTGAAAGTGCATGAGGAAGGGTGTGACTGTGCGAGTAGAGTTAATGCTTGCGGCATGGTTTTGCGAGATATGGGGCAAGTAAGACGCTACATGAATCATGGTTGACGGAAGTTTGACCACTGTAATGTAAATAGTGTAGCATAGGTTGTGTAGATAGAGATTTTACACTGTATAAAGTGAATGCAGTACAGAAATTGTATGTAAGGTGTTTTTATTGAGTAGCATATATGTGTGAATTAAGTGCGTATTTATTGAGTATGTACGCATTTATAGACAGGGGCTATGGTTTATAGCTGTATATGTTTGAAAGCAAAGTAATATAAAATGGGAAAAAAGGTATAAAAAAAAAAGAACAAGAAGAAAACGACCAAAACTTTAATGCTAGTGAGTATGTTTGTAATATAAAGAGCTATCACGAGCATCAAACAAATGATAGCATTCTAAGAATGAAACAAAAATATTCATAGCCTGTGAGATAACATCAGCAACTTGCATGCAGATAAGAAGAATGATAAAGCCCGAAAGGACAGTTGCATAAAAATTGTTTTAGTTAATGTGCATAAAGTGTTTAATTGAAAGAAGACACTACCTTAAAGGTAAGTTGGATTTCTTTCTAGTTATGAAGTCGTTTTAATATGTGTATTGCTAATTTTGTACCACTGAATCCATATTTTCCCTAGATATTCTCTTATATACTCACATGTGAGCAACTTCTTTTTTTAGGAAGCTCATCCCTTTGCACCCAACTTTCACTTTAGTTCTCTGGTCAACCTGGGTTTTTTTTTACCTGATTAGAGACTTTCCCTGCTTTGCAAAGTCTGTTATTTAATTCTAAATGAAATTTTGCTGTCTCATCAACAATTAGGTTATTTTACAAGAGTGTCCATTGGATTGTACACTTAGAAATGTTTCTCTGTGTTCCCTGGTTCTAACAGCTATTTATTGAGGGATAATAAGCCATCTCTCATACCGGACGTCACACCATCAACAGCATTCCCATTGACTGTCCATTATGGGCAGTCTCCAATTTCTGGCAAGCTTAACTCATCACACAAAACTGTTCATACAGCTTCATGAACAAAATGTCAAGCACGTTGGCACACATGGTCTGTGTTGAAGCTTCACTGCTGTTCAGTTGCCTATGAGGTTCCAGCATATTTCTAAGATTCTTTCTACATATGCTTAAGTAAGCTTTGAAAGGAACTCTACTTGACGATTATGGGCAAAACACGTAACAATATTAACAAAGAAAGGTGACTTGATCACGCTAGTTACGTTAACTAAAACTTTTACAAAAAGTTCGTAAGTTGGAAGCTTTCGACCTTATCTTAGGTCTTCATCACGCCAATGGAGGACTAAGATTGTTGCCAGATTCTACATTTGAATTTTTCCTATTTTTGTTGCCAAAACTTAGAATTGATCTCCAGATTAACGGAATGTAGAGAGGAGATTCGGAGTTGCAAGTCATTGAGTTGAAAATAATTTCTATGCTTTCACGGTAACGGAGGGCAAAACGATTGTCAAACGAAGCAATTCGTTTTGCTTCGTTCCAGTGGGGAACTGCAGATGTGTCTTCCATTGTCAAAATAGACAAGGCAGTGTTGGGATTGCCTTTCGAAACATCTTTTCTATGTTCTAAAATTCTATGGCTTATGCTCCTGTATGTGCTTCCAATGTATAAGTTATCCCCAGTAGAAGAAGAGATAGGAATGCAGTAAACTCCTGGGAGGTTCAGGCTTTCAACTTTGTCCCTATCCCTTTGTAGAAGTTTCAAGATGTTTGGGGTAGATTTAATGGCAAGATGGTAACCAAAACTTCTAAAAAGAATCTGTAACTTATAAGCATAGGAAGGATGGTAAGGAACAGAACCACAGAATTTCAGGTCTTCTTTCTTGTGAGGAAGGAGGCATTCGATTTTCGAATGGTTTTCATATTTCTTTATGAGGGAGTTGACTGTAACAGCAGGGAAACCATGAGAGAGGGCTATTGTAGAAATTTTGGAGAGTTCTTCTTGAAGAGAGAGTTGGCTGTTGCAAATGATATGAGCCCTGTGGATGTAGGACTTCAATGCTGCAAGCTTGTAGAGATGCAGGGTGCAAGATTTGTAGGGAATGATGTTAGTGGCTGCAGAAGGTTTTCGATAGACGGAACGAGTAATGGAGAGATCAGCGTTTCTGCAGATAGATACATCCAGGAAATCAATTTTGTGATTTACTTCCTTAGATATAGTGAGCTTAATGGAAGGAAATTTTTCTGTAATGGAGTTGATCAGTATCTGTAGCTCAGACTCGGAATGTGGCCAGCTAATGAAAACGTCGTCTACATATCTTAACCATAGGGAAGGTTGAAAAGGGTGTAGAGGAATTATGGAAACTTCAATATGTTGCATGTAGATTTCAGCAAGCAGAGGGGAAAGAGGTGAGCCCATGGGGAGACCAGATTGTTGCCTATACACAATTTTGTTGAAAACAAAACAACTATGTTGATGAATAGTGTGGAAACAATCATAAAGATATTTGATAAGAGGACCGGGGGGTTCAAAATGAAGAATCAATTTCTTCATGAGGAGCATGTAGGAATCAAAATATGGTACAGAGGGAAACAAAGATTCTACATCAAGAGTATACAGATTATCACAAGGAGGAAAGGAATTAGGAAGGTTGTGGATGAAGTTCTTCATTTTGATTCTTCATTTTGAACCCCCCGGTCCTCTTATCAAAGATCTTTATGATTGTTTCCACACTATTCATCAACATAGTTGTTTTGTTTTCAACAAAATTGTGTATAGGCAACAATCTGGTCTCCCCATGGGCTCACCTCTTTCCCCTCTGCTTGCTGAAATCTACATGCAACATATTGAAGTTTCCATAATTCCTCTACACCCTTTTCAACCTTCCCTATGGTTAAGATATGTAGACGACGTTTTCATTAGCTGGCCACATTCCGAGTCTGAGCTACAGATACTGATCAACTCCATTACAGAAAAATTTCCTTCCATTAAGCTCACTATATCTAAGGAAGTAAATCACAAAATTGATTTCCTGGATGTATCTATCTGCAGAAACGCTGATCTCTCCATTACTCGTTCCGTCTATCGAAAACCTTCTGCAGCCACTAACATCATTCCCTACAAATCTTGCACCCTGCATCTCTACAAGCTTGCAGCATTGAAGTCCTACATCCACAGGGCTCATATCATTTGCAACAGCCAACTCTCTCTTCAAGAAGAACTCTCCAAAATTTCTACAATAGCCCTCTCTCATGGTTTCCCTGCTGTTACAGTCAACTCCTCATAAAGAAATATGAAAACCATTCGAAAATCGAATGCCTCCTTCCTCACAAGAAAGAAGACCTGAAATTCTGTGGTTCTGTTCCTTACCATCCTTCCTATGCTTATAAGTTACAGATTCTTTTAGAAGTTTTGGTTACCATCTTGCCATTAAATCTACCCCAAACATCTTGAAACTTCTACAAAGGGATAGGGACAAAGTTGAAAGCCTGAACCTCCCAGGAGTTTACTGCATTCCTATCTCTTCTTCTACTGGGGATAACTTATACATTGGAAGCACATACAGGAGCATAAGCCATAGAATTTTAGAACATAGAAAAGATGTTTCGAAAGGCAATCCCAACACTGCCTTGTCTATTTTGACAATGGAAGACACATCTGCAGTTCCCCACTGGAACGAAGCAAAACGAATTGCTTCGTTTGACAATCGTTTTGCCCTCCGTTACCGTGAAAGCATAGAAATTATTTTCAACTCAATGACTTGCAACTCCGAATCTCCTCTCTACATTCCGTTAATCTGGAGATCAATTCTAAGTTTTGGCAACAAAAATAGGAAAAATTCAAATGTAGAATCTGGCAACAATCTTAGTCCTCCATTGGCGTGATGAAGACCTAAGATAAGGTCGAAAGCTTCCAACTTACGAACTTTTTGTAAAAGTTTTAGTTAACGTAACTAGCGTGATCAAGTCACCTTTCTTTGAGGAACTCTACTTTCTTGTGCTTCTAAAAAAAGGCTACTCTAATTAAAATTAATAGCTACTCTCTTTATTATTAATAATAGAAAGAGTAATTGCAAGGCATGCCCAATAAGTTCTGATTGGCTGTAAATAAGGCAATTTTTGTGTTACTAATGTTACTTTATTATCACAAGTTTGTACATACCTTAAGCTACTTCATAACATAATCACCCCCTACACAGATATTTCTCACACTGGAGCACAAGTTTTTGTGTCCCCTCACCAAAGAAGTCTGCCCCCAACAGGTTGGCCTAATCATCCATAACAACCATGCAGGTAGTAAGAGTGGAAGTTTGCTGGCACAGTGATGTCTCAAGGATCAAAAAGGAAGTATTAGACATGCTGTCAGTTTTCATTCTTTGTTTATGAATGAAACAATCAACAATGCAAGAGTTCTGAGATAAGATCAATAATTAAATTTTTAAAAGTCAAAAATGTTTGCCCAGCTGAAATTTATTGACAAGTTTGTGAAATTTATAGAAAACATGTGACAAGTGAGGGAATGATAGTGAAGGTAGTTCAATGAAGGGAGGGTGAATGTGCACAACAAACATCAAAGTGACTGCCCATCGTTGGTCACTTCTAATCTGCTTGACCAGATGAATGATTTAACTTCACATTATTATTGAGGAACTATACACTAACTATGCATAAAATAGTAAAACTATATTAGTAATCCAATTTATTGTGTAAAAAATATAAAACATTTCCATGCTTTTGCCCATCAATCAGATGGCTTTTTGAGGACGGTTGACAGAAAACTGCAGTTTTCTGTCTACCTTCTTAAAAAAAAAAAAGCAAAAAAAAAAAAAATTTGAAAATGTTGATTAATATTCTTACGCCAATGCTAGTATAATTTTACTATTCTACGATTTAACTTTAATTTCACATAGCTTAGCAGAATGAAACTTTTCCCCTGTTCCACAATTTTCTGGTTTCACACATTAAAAAAGTTTCATCCTAGTATCATATTATATATCACTAAGCTGTTCTCTGAGATTCAGAGGTTAGCTCCAAAAAGGAAATAGAAACTACCAGATAATATTTACTTACTGTTGCCGTATCAAACTTCTTTCATACAACTCAGGCTTCATTGACATCCATTACACACCGTACACAAGATCTTCTATACTTCATACTCATAATTTGTTTCTCTTGCAGACACTCCTGAATCTGATCCTCTCATGACTTCCTTGGCCTTTCTCTACCTTTCCTTCATGCCACTTGGGCTAAAAAGATTTTCTTAGTAGGCACCTCATCACTCATTCTTTCAACATATACAAACCACAGAAGCATATTAGTCTCCACCTTGCTAACAACATTTTGCTTCACATCACACAACTGCAACACATCTTCATTCCTCACACAACAATCAGAATGTGTCTCCCCCCCTGTAAGAAACGTTTTTCTCCAGCACACAAACAACTCCTATGTTTCTTCTGCAGTACCCAGGTTTCACTGCCATACATCAGAGTAGGAACAATTACACTCTCATACACAGCCATGCGGGACTCTCTTGAGAATCAATCATTCCTGTGAAAACCTCCCAGAGCAGTCATGACAAACTAATCCCTGTAAAACTAAAGTTAAATTTTATGATATTTCACCACTACGATTTGCCAAGGCTTCAAATTGTTTGTTTGTTTGTGGGTTTAATGACCAACGTAACTCAATGGGCTATAAACAGTTGCTTGTTCCCAAATTAGGGTCACTGGCTCCAGGGAAGGAACAGAACCAATGCTGTAAGACAAGTACAAGATTCATGCCTATCTGCGATTCAAGCCCGTACTTATCGCTGATGAATGATCAGAAGATTCATTATTTCTAAGTTGACCACAAATTTCACATTCTTTACTGCATGAAACTGTCACAAAATACTTGTAGTAATGCAAAGCGTGTTCAAGATGGGTGCCCAAAAAATGTCCGATGTTCACAAAACACAGTGCATGGCAGCAACACTGAATTTTTTGGAATGATAACACAATGAGGATGACAAGTTTTTGGATCACTTTGTGGAAGAGAATGAAATCTGGATTGCTGGTGTGGTCCAGTGATTCAGCAGGTCAATATAATTGTGGCGTATTGGACTTCCAAAGCCAAAGAAATGCAAGATGACTTTTTGCTCAGATAATCATGTGTACCACATTTTGGGACAGAAGTGTTTTGCGCATTGATTTCTTGCCTCAGAAAAAGGGGGCAAATATTTTGAAGTGTTTAATATGTTAAGAAGAAGGTACGTGTAAACTTATACCAATAAAGTAATATTAATAACACCATCAATTAAAAGTTATTTTCTGGATGCACCTTGTATTATATGCACCATTTAATCAGGTTATACGTGAATAAGTTGTATGACATGCCCAAGGAATCAAAAAAAAAAAAAGTTTGTTGCAATGAAACTGTAAGCTTAAGGACAGTTAAACTTTTTTATTGCTTGAATAATAATGCTACAATGGCTCCACAGAGATGATATAGAAGAAATACTGTTATATATTTCTCCTATTCTGTTTGATTTTCTGAAGATCTGGAAAAATGGGTAGTATATTCAGAACTTATTGCCTGGGGAATGCACACCCATATCACATCTTCAGTACAGGTAAAGACAGCATCAGATAGCTAAATTCAGTTACCTGAGATATAAAATGTGTCTAGCATGTTCTAAATGGATGTATTATTAAGAAAAATTATCATGCTAATGAAGAAATCTATAGCAAGTATTTCCTACATTAAGGATTACACAAAACTGTCATATACATTTTTATGAATTTTTCAAAATTTACTTTATAATATGTATATATATCAGTCAAGTCAGGCATGTTGATGTAACAGGTTGTGCTACCCTTGCTTGTCATGAAATAGTATATAGTAAATAATAAAAATACATCATATACTCTAAAGCAACTTATGGGAATTTTACTAGGAAATTTTTTCATTAATAGCAAATTTTCGGAGAAAACTCTTCTCCTTCTTCAGGCTGTCTTGTTGTTGTCACTTTTTACTTGTCACTATCACGGTTACGGTTTACCTTGACGGTTACGGTTTACCTTGACGGTTACGGTTAACCTTGACGGTTTAGGTTATTTTTCAACAAATCCTGCCAGATGTTAGGCAGGGAAAATCCTTTGCAGTCATTGATGATGGAATTTTGATTTTTCTCAATCTCTATTCCTTCTTTCAGTTTTCTTTTTGGAAATTGCTTTGGAAACTGATTACTTTAAGGGAATTCCAATCCATGCTGTGCCCAGTTTCTCTAACATGCCTATCTAATCCAGTCTTGTTGGAGCAATTTTTTATAGCTGCTTTATGCTCAGCTATACGAGTTTCTAGTCTGCGACCTGTTTCACCTATGTAAGATAGTCCACAACTGCAATTTACTTCATAAACTACTCCTTGCATTTTTAAAATATCTTCTTCTCTTTGAACTATTTTAGGGAAAAAATTTTTAACTTTGTTCTCTAAACTTGGAGCTAGCCTAATATTGTATTTTTTACTAATTCTCTTAAAAGCCTCAAATAAACCTTTGTGATAAGAAATTTTTCTAGTGAATTTTACTTGCTGCTTTTGTGGGTTCTTCGTACCATTAAAATTCAGAAGCTTCTCAATTTCTTCTTTAGGATAGTTATTCTCTGCAAGTATGACTTTAAGCTCTTCTTTATGGGCTTCTTTTTTATCTGCAGTAGAAACTATTTTATTATTTTTTTCTAAAAACTGACTTGCTACATTTTTCTTAATAGAAACTGGATGATACGAATTGAAATCCAGTAGTCTTTTAGTATTCATTGGTTTTTTATACCAACTAGTGAGGAATTTTTCATCTTCATAATAGATAGTAATATCTAGAATTATTACAAGTGATAAATAAAGGAAGTAATTTCAATCTATCCAAAGAAAAATAAATCCAGAAAAATTGGTAATTGAATTGGAAAGCATCTGCAGCACTTTAGAAAAAGAGGACCAAATTAAAGCAGACCTCCTTAGAAAAGATTACTACAATAGCCTTACAAAATTCCAGAAGCAAGTAAGGAAACCTCAAAAAAATTTTGATAATAGTCAATTAAAAGCTCTTAAAGATTTCAGAAAAAATGAAAGTGTAGTTGCTGTGAAAACAGGCAAAAGTAAGTTGATTACTATTATGGATAAGAAAGATTATCTAGAAAAGATGGAAGAAGAACTAAAAAACCTATGTATGAAGAAGTAAAAGAAAACCCACTACCAGATTTGATTAAAAAGTCTCTAAGCTTATTTCACTTCAAAAAAGAAAAACCAGCTTCCAGAAAACTATAAACAATTCTCAAAATTACAGTTCAGATTACCTCAAATATATGGAATAGTCAAACTGCATAAAGAACACCAACCAATTAGACCAATAATAGACTCAAAAAACTCTATTCTTTCAAATCTAAACTATTTTTTAAAGTCACACCTTCAGAATCTTTTAAAAGAGCCACCTAACTTGATTAAAAACTCAATGCAGCTAAAAGAAAAACTAGAACTTCTTCCTAAATTAGATTCTCCTATTATGGGTAGTTTAGATATAGTGTCTATGTATACTCACATTAATATAGATCAACTTATAGACTTTATAGCGGAAGACTTGGCAGACCTAATAGTTTTTCACAACAAGGAAAAAAACATATTAGTAGGATTTTTTGAAATGCTTACTTTCTCTTTGCAGAACAACTACTTTCAATTTGGGAAAACTTTTTTCATTCAAAAATCGGGGCTAGCTATGGGCTCCCCACTCTCCCCACTCTTAGCTAACTATTATGTGGGAAAACTAGAAGAAAAGATACTAGTACAACCCACATACTTCTGCTTATATAGCAGATACATGGATGACATCTTATTTATAATAGATAACTCAGAAATTGTTCCGAAAGAATTCTAGACTCATTCAATGAATTAGATGATTCCCTTAAGTTCACTATTGAACTTCAAAAAGAAAGAAGAATAAACTTCTTAGATATTACTATCTATTATGAAGATGAAAAATTCCTCACTAGTTGGTATAAAAAACCAATGAATACTAAAAGACTACTGGATTTCAATTCGTATCATCCAGTTTCTATTAAGAAAAATGTAGCAAGTCAGTTTTTAGAAAAAATTAATAAAATAGTTTCTACTGCAGATAAAAAAGAAGCCCATAAAGAAGAGCTTAAAGTCATACTTGCAGAGAATAACTATCCTAAAGAAGAAATTGAGAAGCTTCTGAATTTTAATGGTACGAAGAACCCACAAAAGCAGCAAGTAAAATTCACTAGAAAAATTTCTTATCACAAAGGTTTATTTGAGGCTTTAAAGAGAATTAGTAAAAAATACAATATTAGGCTAGCTCCAAGTTTAGAGAACAAAGTTAAAAAATTTTTCCCTAAAATAGTTCAAAGAGAAGATCTTTTAAAATTGCAAGGAGTAGTTTATGAAGTAAATTGCAGTTGTGGACTATCTTACATAGGTGAAACAGGTCGCAGACTAGAAACTCGTATAGCTGAGCATAAAGCAGCTATAAAAAATTGCTCCAACAAGACTGGATTAGATAGGCATGTTAGAGAAACTGGGCACAGCATGGATTGGAATTCCCTTAAAGTAATCAGTTTCCAAAGCAATTTCCAAAAAGAAAACTGAAAGAAGGAATAGAGATTGAGAAAAATCAAAATTCCATCATCAATGACTGCAAAGGATTTTCCCTGCCTAACATCTGGCAGGATTTGTTGAAAAATAACCTAAACCGTCAAGGTTAACCGTAACCGTCAAAGTTAACCGTAACCGTCAAGGTAAACCGTAACCGTGATAGTGACAAGTAAAAAGTGACAACAAGAAGACAGCCTGAAGAAGGAGAAGAGTTTTCTCCGAAAATTTGCTATTAATGAAAAAATTTCCTAGTAAAATTCCCATAAGTTGCTTTAGATTATTAATTCAATTAAACTAGGAAGCCATTTCTCAACATAAGCTTTATTCAAAATACATCATACTTTCGCTGTAATTATGTCAATGATTATAAAACACTCTTAGAATGGTTGGTAGTGCTATAATAACATCGATATAGATAACTGTGTGGTCTTCTTGTGACATAATTGGACTTACAAAATTTGGTGTGTTATTTATCAGCATATGTTGACATATGCAATTAATTATAATTAAATTCTGTGATTTGAATTTCTGAAGACCAAACCATAAGGAATATAATTAGCTCTGCCATCTATTTTATTGTGTTTGTTGGGGATGACAGCCTTAGGGCATTAGAATTGAATTTACAGATTTCCACCTACATGTTGGTGGAGTGCTGCCATCTATCTACGATTTGAGAAGGCTGAAGTATTAATTTGGTTTAGAGGTCATACTATAATTTACTTGTTGTATCAAGTTTGATATTGGTTTATATAGAATGGGGACCAGGAAAACTGGCACTCATTCAAATGTATCTAGGACGAGTACACCATCCACTGGAGGTGTATCTGATCTTAATGTGGATGTGCTATTAAAAGCACTGAGTGACATTAATTTAAAAGTCCAGGAATCAAATGTTGAGATTAGACAGGAAGTGAGGAAATCACTGGATGAAATAAATACTAAGCTCGAGCCAATACCTGAGCTTAAGAAGGAATTGGAAGACTATAAAAAAACTATTGAACTAGTATCTACTAAATATAATGAGATTGCTAGACAATGTGAATCACTCCTTAATGAAAACAAAAATTTAAAAACAACCCAGAATGATCTTATTCAACAGGTCGATATGAAACATCTTCAGATACAGAAATTAAAAAGTGATATTAACGAAATAAACCAATATCATCGCAATAAAAATTTAGAACTACATGGTCTGGATTTGACATTGATTCACAATGAGAATGAACTTAGAAACCATATGAATAAAACTGCAGATGCATTTGGTGTTCTTATTATCCTCAAGATGATATGGATATTATTCATCCACTTAAAGTGAACGCATATCTAAAACCAAATGTAGCAGTTATTGTACAATTTAAGACTAGAACAGCTAGAGATAGATGGTTACTGTGTCCCACTTGGCTCGATCAATATTCCATCTAGCAGGGCGAGTAGGGTAATGGTACTCGCCACATGCTAGACAGAGAAAGATGGGGAAGTGATCGCTGCCAAGGGGATCACCAGACACGCTCCAGGACCAGTCAGGATATAAGGATGGTGAACTCAGAGACAGATCAATGGCTGAGTATGAGCGGGTGGGTTCATGAAAATAAGTATGAGCTCCCATGTTGTGGAGACAAAGGGACGTGTCGGAGAGAAGAGACTCAACAACACGGCCCCTGGAGTCTCGAGTGGTAGAACCCCACAAAGGATTGTGTGCATTGAAATCTCCTAAGATGAAGAAAGGAGGCGGCAGCTGGTCGACTAAAGCTTCCAGATCCGAAAGGCTTACAGCTTCATCTGGCGGTATGTAGATGGAACACACTGTGAACAGAGTGTTCACAGATAGTCTCACTACCTGCAAAGTCGTCTGAAGGGCAACTGCAGTGACAGGAAAACCATGAGGAACAACGACGGCCACTCCTCCACAGGTGATAATGCCGTTCTGGTGATCTTTGCGAAAAAGGAATGTCTCCGCAGCGAAGGAGCGCCCGACGTGCGAAGCTTCGTCTCCTGGAGACACGCACACAGGAGGTGTGTGCGAAGACAGTAAGCCTTTCAAATCATCAATGCGTGATCGCAGACCACAGCAATTCCACTGAATGAGTGTGGCCATAATGAAAAATGAAATGAAAGAATGAAAAAGACAGATGACTAGAAGGTCTCCATGTCGTCCATCACCTCCAATCCATTGTCAGTGTCTGGAGGTAACACAGGGCTGTGTTTACCCCGTTTTGAGTGGTGGTTTTTGCCTGCTCTGTTTCGGGGAGGATGAGCCTGGTTTCACCTTGTCCTGCTTCTTCTTTGCAGTGCCCTGGACCTGGGTCCCTGTGCTGGCAGAAGATGTTTTCGGCATAGAGGATGGTTTAGGCGACGATGTTGATGTCACCTTGGAGTCAATGCGGCGAGACTTCAGCGCCTCCAATCCAGCAGCAACGATGTCCTCAAAATCATAAGGAAACCGCGCGGGGATGGCCACCGCAGTCTGGACCACCACAGAAGCCTTCTGCACCACAACTGAAGCATATGACCGCCAGCCTGGTTGTAAAGGGGCGATACGCCGTCTAGCCTCGGGATACGAGAAATGCTCAGTTGTCTTCAGGCGTTGGATTGCCTGTTCCTCTATCCACATTGGACACTGCTTAGAAGATGCAGGATGAGACCCTTCGCAGTTGACACAATGATCAGACTCAGCAGAGCATTCCGCCAAAGAGTGTTCCGTGGAACCACAGCGACCACACTTTGCAACATTACGGCAAGACTGTTGTGAGTGACCGTAATGCTGGCACCGGAAACATCGCAAGGGGTTCGGGATATACGGCCGAACATCAAGCCATAAATAACCCGCCTTGATGGAAGTAGGCAGGGTTGGGGAGTCAAAAGAGAGGATGATGTTACGGGAAGGAAT
The DNA here is from genome assembly GCA_039090855.1 of Macrothele yani. Lineage (NCBI taxonomy): Eukaryota > Metazoa > Arthropoda > Arachnida > Araneae > Macrothelidae > Macrothele > Macrothele yani. The sequence continues at coordinate 1,555,357 of CM077027.1, forward strand.
AGATGAATCTGCCGGACCCCAATGACATGCTGTTCACCAAGTTCCTCCAACAATTCCTCATCGCTGCATTCAAGCAGGTCGCGGGAGTTTACTACACCGCGAGAGGAATTGAGGTAACCATGGGGAGAAACTTGAACAGGAATGCCAAGCAAAACGGTCATTTCCAGCAAGGTGGCTCTGTGGCGTGGATTCGAGGTTTCCACGAGAAGATCCCCTGAAGGGAGCTTCTTGACACTCTTTGGAGAGCCAGCAACGGCCGGCAGAGCCTTATTGATCCAGAAAGGACTCTTGTTACTGAGTGACTGCGAAGAGTCACCAAATTTTATTAAAAGAAACAGAGCATTGCAATTAGTCGTGACAAGTTTCTTTGTGGAGGATGGTGTAGGGTGTACCTTCCTATACAGGGCGCTTGAAATTGCTAGCATGGGTAACACTTTGGGTTGTCATGAAGAAGAGAAAAGATTCGTCCGCCGACCTCCCCACCTACTACCAAGCCCAACGAAGGAGAGCGGGAGGTCCGCAAGCCCAAGAGGACGCAGGACACGGCTCTAGGGATAGTCAGCGGATATAGCAAGTTGGTAGGGCAGACATATGCTCAGCGTGCACCCAGACTTTCTCATGCTTGGGGAACACCCCTTTGGCATGCTCACCCTACCCCCAAACTCACCCTGCCGACAGAACGACAAGCCACTGGAAGTCTGGACACTACTCGGCCACAGACTTCCTGACTAGGAGTGGGGTAGCTCCCAGCCTCCCGTTTACGGTGAAGCAGAGGGCAAAGAGGAGTGTTGGCATCTGGAGACAACTACAACCCGGCCCCCAGATACCTCAGCCTCCAGCATCCCCTTTTCCACCTGTACGGGTCACAGCACACGGCAAACGTGCAGGTAGGTCTAAGCTAACCAGCTCCGGAAAACCAGAAAATTTAACAGAAAAGAGAAAAGAGAGGGAAGGGAACGAGGAACAAAACCCGGAGCTGGCACCTCATCACAACCTCAGCAGCCTACAACTGAGGCGGGCACATGTCAATATAGGAACTAAAGACGAAAAAGCAAAATTATAAGAGAAAATCGGCTTGGGCCATGGGGACGCCATCCCTCATCAGCTGGATGAACAGCTGTCCCTTCGGTGATGGTATCGTTCAAGAGTAAACGAAATGTATACCGTCACAAGGTGAGCTCGGGCCGTGGGGGCGCCGCTCCCCAAATAACTGGAAAACCAGTTATCCCCGTGTGGGGAATTCAATTTGTATTATGTGTCAATATCTATTTACAGCAAATAAAGTCATGACTTAATGGCCATTTTTGGTGTTTCATGATCACTTTTAGTTTCTTTTTCTTATTAATTAGCTGTTTTCTGGGCAGGAGAGTTCCAGGACATTGTCGATACATTTTGTTTTCCAAACATGATCACCACTGCTATTCAAATATCCCTCTGCATTCTATGCTGACAGAAATATATTTATTCTTTAAAGTGTGTTCACAGTTATTCTGCAGGGAACACTGTATTAAGGTTGTCTTTTTCTTTCCCTTTTTTTTTTCTTTTTGTCTATACTGATTTTAATGTGCCATATCAATTAACTTTTTATGCTACTTCATATACCACCTCGTAAACAAACTTCGTTACAGTTACGATGTCAATTTTTTTAATGAATACTGCAGATACCTGCATTTTCTAATAATTTTCTGTAACCCTCACTTTCTGCAAGAGTGGTATTTTATAAGTTTCAAGTTTAGTCCATAACTTGCTTACTGCATCAATGTTTCAGTGGTTGGCAGGCACTTTCCACAAGCACTGTAATTTTGTTTTCTCCTTCAATGCTTTGTTGAAATGTTTTAACTTCATAAATTATGTTGTTGTCTGCTTTGTCATTGTATCCAAAGGCCCTGACTGTCTTTTTAAGCCATGCTATTTCTTTTTCTTTATACAGCATAATAGGACTTCTATACATCAGGTGTGTGATAAAGTTTAACTTGGGCATGCTCTCTCTGATTGAGTGCAGAATGAAGAATTTTTCACACTGTGTGGCACCTTAATGCATCACAATACATACTGTTTTCAGATTTCATGACAATAACAAAAGACGTAAAACAAATAAAACAACATACCCTATATGCAAATGACTGTAAAAAGCAGGTTTTTGAAACACAGAAAAGCAAAGCACTAGAGAAACCTTATAATTAACATCAGCAAGCATGAAATACAACATAGTATTTTTGAGATTGTTAGTGACATGAGTGACACAGTAATTAAATGTAGCAGATGAACATCTTTCTTTCAAAAACACAGTTAATACCATCCACCACTAACAAACATGTCATGGATCTGACGGAAGAAGGAGTAGATGAAAACCTGATTAATCTCCTCAATAAGGGATATAATTACAACCTTTCCTCCGCAACACTTGATAAAAAACGTATACTGATTGATTTAGAAAGCATCTGTAGTAAGGTAGAAAGAGAAGATGAAAATACAGCAGTTACTTTAAGGAAAGAATTCTCAGACTGCGTCTCAAAATTTGTAAAAAGCCAGTAAAAGTTGATTACAATTTTAATAGAAGTGCCATTACTGACCTTAAAAAATTCAAAGCCAATGATAAAGTAGTAGCACTGAGAGCAGATAAGAGCAAAGTTTTGGTATTGGTAGAAAAAGAGAAGTATTACAATAAAATGGAAGCTGAATTGAGCAAGCCTTATTATGAAGAACTCAATGGTAATCCTATAGATCAAACTGTAAAAAATCTTAAGAAATTAATCAGCTCTTTAAGAAATAAAAAACAGCTTAATGAGCTCTTCAAAAACTTCTCCAAAATCCAGTCAAGAATTCCACAGATCTATGGTACGATAAAAGTTCACAAAGAAGGCCATCCAATAAGACCTATAATAGGCACTAGAAATTCGCCACTCTCCAACATTAATTATTATTTGCTTGGTCACCTCAGAGATATTTTCCCTTCTCCTCCCTACCTACTAAAAAATTCCATGCAGCTAAAAAGAAAACTGGACAACTTGCCAGAATTAATTCATCCAGTAATGGCAAGCCTGGATATAGTCTCTATGTATACCAACATTAACCTGGACCTCCTACTGGAATTCATTGCAGATGACCTTGCGGAAAAAATAGTATTCCATAATCACAATAGAGAAATACTACTTGGCATATATGAACTGCTCCTATTTTCCTTCAAGAATAATTTCTTCCAGTTTGGAAAGAAATATTACAGGCAAACTTCAGGACTTGCAATGGGTTCTCCACTAGCACCTCTGCTAGCAAATTATTATATAAGTAAACTAGAGGCAAAAATCCTTATACAACCCTCCTTGTTTGCTCTCTATGTAAGGTACATGGATGAAGTCCTAATTATAGTAGATACTGTGGACCAATCTCTACCCTCTCAGATTCTGGAAGAATTTAACTTACTAGAGAATACCTTGAAGTACACCCTGGAACAGGAAAAAGACCATAGCATCAATTACCTGGATTTAACCTTGACCTCAAGAGAAGGGAAAATATTCACTCAGCTTTTTAGAAAACCCACCAACACAGGGAAGATGTTAGACTTCTGCTCATTCCACCCTGATTATATTAAATCGAATACAGCGAGACAATTTTTGGAAAAAATTGAAATCCTGGTCTCTTCAGCTTCTCAAAAAGATCTTCACAAAGAAGAATTAAAGGAAATGTTGGCAGAAAACAATTACCCCTCCCCATATGTTGAGAAAATATTTAAACAAGTGCCAAAAAAGAAGCAGGAAAAAACCAACTTCAAATTCACCAGCAAAATTACGTACCACAAGGGACTTTTCGAGAAACTGAAAAGGATCGGAGCAAAATATAATATCAGGCTATCTCCAGATCTTAATAACAAAATAAAGAAATTCCTGCCAGCTTTAAAGCAGAAAGAATTGGACATCCAATTGCAGGAAGGAGTAACTTACTGCATCGACTGTAACTGCGGACTCAGCTATATAGGAGAAACAGGGAGAAGTATTAAGGTCCGAATGAAAGAACACCAAGCAGCTATTAGGAACATTGGGAACAAAACAGGGCTAGACAGACATGTACAAGCAAGTGGACACTCCATAAATTGGGACTCAGTGAAAATAATCGCCCACCAGTCAAACTTAGTAAAGAGAAAACTAGAAGAAGGGATCGAAATAGCAAGAAGAAGAAGTACCACAATTAACGATAATTGCGGATGGTCTCTTCCAATTGAGTGGCAGCAACTACTCCAGTGACATAGTCCTGATGACGAACTAGGCTTTAGTTCAAAAATTTGACAACCAACTTTCATTAAAAATAACCTCTAAAAGACCCGTAAAAAAGTTATTCCACAATTACTATGAATAGAGGTGCCATAAATGCATTTACAACTAGGATTAAAACCACATACGGGCTGGATATATGGCGAAACATCAGAAAGATAGAAAGGAGTAAGTGCAAAAGCGACAAATGTAAGTCACAACTGTATTTTCTTAAGAAATGTAAAAGAGCTAATTTTGTTCCACCTTCTTTGAGACTCACGAAAAACATCGCGGAAAATCTGTCAAGAAATTTTATTAGAAAAATAGAACTAAAAACGGTGAATGGCGCGATTCGTAATAAATTCAAAACTATTGAGCAATGCGAACGAATAGAAGCTCGTATTTGGACCTCTTCATTAGGTGAAATTCCGGAAGCAGAAAAGAAAAATATTGATAATTGGTTAGCTAAAGCAGTGAGAGATAAAAACAAAAAGTTTAAGGAAAAATTGAAAATTAAAGAAAATAAATGGTTAAGTCCAAAGTTAATGTCTACAGCACCTGGCCCACAGTTAATACCATCCACCACTAACAAACATGTCATGGATCTGACGGAAGAAGGAGTAGATGAAAACCTGATTAATCTCCTCAATAAGGGATATAATTACAACCTTTCCTCCGCAACACTTGATAAAAAACGTATACTGATTGATTTAGAAAGCATCTGTAGTAAGGTAGAAAGAGAAGATGAAAATACAGCAGTTACTTTAAGGAAAGAATTCTCAGACTGCGTCTCAAAATTTGTAAAAAAGCCAGTAAAAGTTGATTACAATTTTAATAGAAGTGCCATTACTGACCTTAAAAAATTCAAAGCCAATGATAAAGTAGTAGCACTGAGAGCAGATAAGAGCAAAGTTTTGGTATTGGTAGAAAAAGAGAAGTATTACAATAAAATGGAAGCTGAATTGAGCAAGCCTTATTATGAAGAACTCAATGGTAATCCTATAGATCAAACTGTAAAAAATCTTAAGAAATTAATCAGCTCTTTAAGAAATAAAAAACAGCTTAATGAGCTCTTCAAAAACTTCTCCAAAATCCAGTCAAGAATTCCACAGATCTATGGTACGATAAAAGTTCACAAAGAAGGCCATCCAATAAGACCTATAATAGGCACTAGAAATTCGCCACTCTCCAACATTAATTATTATTTGCTTGGTCACCTCAGAGATATTTTCCCTTCTCCTCCCTACCTACTAAAAAATTCCATGCAGCTAAAAAGAAAACTGGACAACTTGCCAGAATTAATTCATCCAGTAATGGCAAGCCTGGATATAGTCTCTATGTATACCAACATTAACCTGGACCTCCTACTGGAATTCATTGCAGATGACCTTGCGGAAAAAATAGTATTCCATAATCACAATAGAGAAATACTACTTGGCATATATGAACTGCTCCTATTTTCCTTCAAGAATAATTTCTTCCAGTTTGGAAAGAAATATTACAGGCAAACTTCAGGACTTGCAATGGGTTCTCCACTAGCACCTCTGCTAGCAAATTATTATATAAGTAAACTAGAGGCAAAAATCCTTATACAACCCTCCTTGTTTGCTCTCTATGTAAGGTACATGGATGATGTCCTAATTATAGTAGATACTGTGGACCAATCTCTACCCTCTCAGATTCTGGAAGAATTTAACTTACTAGAGAATACCTTGAAGTACACCCTGGAACAGGAAAAAGACCATAGCATCAATTACCTGGATTTAACCTTGACCTCAAGAGAAGGGAAAATATTCACTCAGCTTTTTAGAAAACCCACCAACACAGGGAAGATGTTAGACTTCTGCTCATTCCACCCTGATTATATTAAATCGAATACAGCGAGACAATTTTTGGAAAAAATTGAAATCCTGGTCTCTTCAGCTTCTCAAAAAGATCTTCACAAAGAAGAATTAAAGGAAATGTTGGCAGAAAACAATTACCTCTCCCCATATGTTGAGAAAATATTTAAACAAGTGCCAAAAAAGAAGCAGGAAAAAACCAACTTCAAATTCACCAGCAAAATTACGTACCACAAGGGACTTTTCGAGAAACTGAAAAGGATCGGAGCAAAATATAATATCAGGCTAGCTCCAGATCTTAATAACAAAATAAAGAAATTCCTGCCAGCTTTAAAGCAGAAAGAATTGGACATCCAATTGCAGGAAGGAGTAACTTACTGCATCGACTGTAACTGCGGACTCAGCTATATAGGAGAAACAGGGAGAAGTATTAAGGTCCGAATGAAAGAACACCAAGCAGCTATTAGGAACATTGGGAACAAAACAGGGCTAGACAGACATGTACAAGCAAGTGGACACTCCATAAATTGGGACTCAGTGAAAATAATCGCCCACCAGTCAAACTTAGTAAAGAGAAAACTAGAAGAAGGGATCGAAATAGCAAGAAGAAGAAGTACCACAACTAACGATAATTGCGGATGGTCTCTTCCAATTGAGTGGCAGCAACTACTCCAGTGACATAGTCCTGATGACGAACTAGGCTTTAGTTCAAAAATTTGACAACCAACTTTCATTAAAAATAACCTCTAAAAGACCCGTAAAAAAAAGTTATTCCACAATCACTATGAATAGAGGTGCCATAAATGCATTTACAACTAGGATTAAAACCACATACGGGCTGGATATATGGCGAAACATCAGAAAGATAGAAAGGAGTAAGTGCAAAAGCGACAAATGTAAGTCACAACTGTATTTTCTTAAGAAATGTAAAGGAGCTAATTTTGTTCCACCTTCTTTTGAGACTCACGAAAAACATCGCGGAAAATCTGTCAAGAAATTTTATTAGAAAAATAGAACTAAAAACGGTGAATGGCGCGATTCGTAATAAATTCAAAACTATTGAGCAATGCGAACGAATAGAAGCTCGTATTTGGACCTCTTCATTAGGTGAAATTCCGGAAGCAGAAAAGAAAAATATTGATAATTGGTTAGCTAAAGCAGTGAGAGATAAAAACAAAAAGTTTAAGGAAAAATTGAAAATTAAAGAAAATAAATGGTTAAGTCCAAAGTTAATGTCTACAGCACCTGGCCCACAGTTAATACCATCCACCACTAACAAACATGTCATGGATCTGACGGAAGAAGGAGTAGATGAAAACCTGATTAATCTCCTCAATAAGGGATATAATTACAACCTTTCCTCCGCAACACTTGATAAAAACGTATACTGATTGATTTAGAAAGCATCTGTAGTAAGGTAGAAAGAGAAGATGAAAATACAGCAGTTACTTTAAGGAAAGAATTCTCAGACTGCGTCTCAAAATTTGTAAAAAAGCCAGTAAAAGTTGATTACAATTTTAATAGAAGTGCCATTACTGACCTTAAAAAATTCAAAGCCAATGATAAAGTAGTAGCACTGAGAGCAGATAAGAGCAAAGTTTTGGTATTGGTAGAAAAAGAGAAGTATTACAATAAAATGGAAGCTGAATTGAGCAAGCCTTATTATGAAGAACTCAATGGTAATCCTATAGATCAAACTGTAAAAAATCTTAAGAAATTAATCAGCTCTTTAAGAAATAAAAAACAGCTTAATGAGCTCTTCAAAAACTTCTCCAAAATCCAGTCAAGAATTCCACAGATCTATGGTACGATAAAAGTTCACAAAGAAGGCCATCCAATAAGACCTATAATAGGCACTAGAAATTCGCCACTCTCCAACATTAATTATTATTTGCTTGGTCACCTCAGAGATATTTTCCCTTCTCCTCCCTACCTACTAAAAAACTCCATGCAGCTAAAAAGAAAACTGGACAACTTGCCAGAATTAATTCATCCAGTAATGGCAAGCCTGGATATAGTCTCTATGTATACCAACATTAACCTGGACCTCCTACTGGAATTCATTGCAGATGACCTTGCGGAAAAAATAGTATTCCATAATCACAATAGAGAAATACTACTTGGCATATATGAACTGCTCCTATTTTCCTTCAAGAATAATTTCTTCCAGTTTGGAAAGAAATATTACAGGCAAACTTCAGGACTTGCAATGGGTTCTCCACTAGCACCTCTGCTAGCAAATTATTATATAAGTAAACTAGAGGCAAAAATCCTTATACAACCCTCCTTATTTGCTCTCTATGTAAGGTACATGGATGATGTCTTAATTATAGTAGATAATGTGGACCAATCTCTACCCTCTGAGATTCTGGCAGAATTTAACTAACTAGAGAATACCTTGCAGTACACCCTGGAACAGGAAAAAGACCATAGCATCAATTACCTAGATTTAACCTTGACCTCAAGAGAAGGGGAAAATATTCACTCAGCTTTTTAGAAAACCCACCAACACAGGGAAGATGTTAGACTTCTGCTCATTCCACCCTGATTATATTAAATCTAATACAGCGAGACAATTTTTGGAAAAAATTGAAATCCTGGTCTCTTCAGCTTCTCAAAAAGATCTTCACAAAGAAGAATTAAAGGAAATGTTGGCAGAAAACAATTACCCCTCCCCATATGTTGAGAAAATATTTAAACAAGTGCCAAAAAAGAAGCAGGAAAAACCCAACTTCAAATTCACCAGCAAAATTACGTACCACAAGGGACTTTTCGAGAAACTGAAAAGGATCGGAGCAAAATATAATATCAGGCTAGCTCCAGATCTTAATAACAAAATAAAGAAATTCCTGCCAGCTTTAAAGCAGAAAGAATTGGACATCCAATTGCAGGAAGGAGTAATTTACTGCATCGACTGTAACTGCGGACTCAGCTATATAGGAGAAACAGGGAGAAGTATTAAGGTCCGAATGAAAGAACACCAAGCAGCTATTAGGAACATTGGGAACAAAACAGGGCTAGACAGACATGTACAAGCAAGTGGACACTCCATAAATTGGGACTCAGTGAAAATAATCGCCCACCAGTCAAACTTAGTAAAGAGAAAACTAGAAGAAGGGATCGAAATAGCAAGAAGAAGAAGTACCACAATTAACGATAATTGCGGATGGTCTCTTCCAATTGAGTGGCAGCAACTACTCCAGTGACATAGTCCTGATGACGAACTAGGCTTTAGTTCAAAAATTTGACAACCAACTTTCATTAAAAATAACCTCTAAAAGACCCGTAAAAAAAAGTTATTCCACAATCACTATGAATAGAGGTGCCATAAATGCATTTACAACTAGGATAATCTTTGATTTCAGAAAACACACTGATACTTAAATGAAGTTCTGCCATGGTTAACTGCAACTGATACATTGTTCTACATAATCAGCTGAACAGGATACTGATGCAATGTTCTATGTAGTCAGCTGAACAGGATACTGATGCATTGTTCTATGTAGTCAGCTGAACAGGATACTGATGCATTGTTCTATGTAGTCAGCTGAACAGGATACTAATATTAACATTTCAGGTACATTTACAATATCATGGTCAACTGGTTACACTGTTTGCATAGGGTGTTCTGAGTACATGGTCATAACATTTAGTTACTAGAAAACTCAATTTCATCATCACTACAGTTCCTGCTTCTTAGTATCAATTGGATGCCATTTAAGATAAGTTGCTCTGAAGTTAAGTATCTCTTTACAATAGTTAAACAATAATAATTGTTGAAAACTACAAGCTACTTAGTTTATGATGGATGCTGTATTATTGTAAGTGACAGTTTCCCCACAGATATGTTTCCTACACAGTGACTTTATTAAAGTGTTTGTTATCAGTTTGTACTCATCAGTGGATGATGTGTGTGGCCTTTTTTAAGGCTTCAATTCATATTTGGACAAGACAAAAAAAAAAAAAAAAAAAAAAAGTAAGAAATTATTTCATTACCTGCCAATAGACTGGTCCAAAATGTCTTGAGGTGGTGACAAGGCAATGTCACTTCCACTGTCCTCTTCTAACAGAAAACTTGGTGGAGGATGTCGAAGAGGTTGGCCTTCACATGTCCTCTTGAAATGGATCTGTCCCTCTGAAGGAAGAGAGACAAAAAAAGTGTTAGCTCTTTTTTCAATCTATTTAAAATTCAGAAGACAATCATCATCATCATTGTCAACCATTATCAATCCACTGCTGGACGAAGGTCTCCCCAAGTTTCCTCCACAATGGTCTGTCTTGTGCCAGTCTCCTCCATGTCACTCCCACATACTTTCGAATTTCCTCCACCCATCTTCCATGTGGTCTTCTTCTGGGTCTTTTCCTGTCCCTTGGAATCCAATCTAAAATTTTGGCTGTCCATCGATGGTCTGTCCTTCTGGCAGTATGTCCAGCCCATTGCCATTTCAGGGATTTAACTCTGATCATGATGTCTTCCACTCTTGTCATTTTTCGGATCCACAAGTTCCTCTTATCTCTCCTGGTTACACCAAGCATGCACCTCTCCATGCTTCTCCTTTGAGTTGTCTGCAGCCTTTGTATGTCTCTTTTAGTTAAGGTCCACGTCTCTGCACCATACGTAAGCAATGGAAGGATGCATTGATCAAACACTTTTCTTTTAAGACATAATGGCATATTGCTCTTGGAAATTATGCTGTTTCTTCCAAAAGCTCTCCAGGTAAGTTTTGTACGCCGATTAATTTCTTCATCAATGTGACCCTCACTTGATATCTGCTGTCCAAGGCAAACGTACGTGTCTGTTATCTCCAGCTTTTCTCCATCAATCGATAAAGCTTCATTTCTTGTAAAAGCATTGAACATCACTTTTGTCTTCTGAAAGTTCATTTTTAATCCCACTTCTTTACTCTTGTCAGCAAGTTCCTGGATCATACTCTGCAGCTCTGATGGGGTAGTTGCAAAAATGACTACGTCATCAGCAAAATGAAGGTGAGTTAGATAATCTCCATTAATCTTTATTCCTTTGTTTTCCCAGTTCATTGACTGAAAAACATTTTCCAATGTGGCATTAAAGAGCTTCGGAGATATGGTGTCACCTTGTCTCACTCCTTTTCCAATTTTTATGTGTGTTGTATTTTCAAACAGCCGAATCTTTGCACTTGCATTTTCATAGATGTTATTAATAATATTAATGTACGCATCTTCAATACCGCAGGATTTCAGAGCCATTGTAACTGCTGATGGTTTCACCGAATCAAAAGCTTTTTCATAATCGATAAAAGCCATGCACAATGGAAGTTCATATTCCCTCGCTCTTTCAATTAGTTCTCTCAGTACGTGGATATGATCTATTGTGCTGTAGCCACTCCTGAATACAGCTTGTTTTCACGGTTGAGCCATGTCCAGTGTTACCTTCAAGCTGTGTGAAAGAACTTTAGTGAAGATTTTGTAAACCACTGATAGGAGGCTGATAAGATAAGTCTGTAGTTCCTGAGATCCTAAATGTCACCTTTTTTATGTAGCAAGATCATTGTAGCGTTGCTCCAATCCTCAGGAATCTTCCCTTCATTTAGGCATCGAGTGAAAATTTGGGCGAGTACTGTTTCGATTTCTCCACTTGCTTCTTGTATGATGTCTACAGTAATTCCATCTTCTCCTGGAGCTTTTCCCCGCTTCATGTTCTTGATTGCATGTGCAACTTCTGCTGGGAGGACTGGAAGAATGGTACTGGTACCTTTCATGATGTCTGGAGTACATGTATCGTCCCTTTCATATAATTTGGAGTAGAAATCTTTCACTCTTGTCAAAATTTCGCCACTATTTCTTGTTACAGAACCATCTTAAAGTCACATAAATATTAATTGGTGTAGTAAGAAAGAGTATTTTAATTCGTCAAGCTTTTGCCTGCCAACAGGAGGCTTTGTCAAGGAGAATTACATTGGCAAAGCTTCCCATTGGCAGGTGAAAGCTGAGCGAATTAAAATACTCTTTCTTACTACACTAATTACGGATTTATGTGCCATTGTTTTCTCAGCTATTAAAATTTTTTGAACTGCAGTGAGATACAACACAACACCATGATTATACTGTATAATTCTGGTAACTTAAAACAACAGATATAAAATTAAAACTCCTTCTGTTACAATGTACTTAGAATCCTGGGGAACTAAACACTAAAAAGATAGATTTATGAGGATAATCTATGCTACCATTGTAGATGCACAATGCAACATAGAATTTTACTATTCTAACTACCACAAGTGGAAATGCTGGACATAAATACAAATTAACACTTGCACCAAGAAGTACTTGTGGTTGAAAAACGTATTAGATACACTCAAACCATTCTCAATGCAGAGTTCAATTAATCTTTCACCATTATAATTCACATAAGGATCATTAAACTTACCCAGAACATTGTCAGAAATCACATTCTGCACACCTACTCTAGCATTGAAGTCCCCTGCTATTACAACTTTCTCTTTAGCACCAAACTGGCTTAAAATAGCTTTCAGCTCATTCCAGAAATCTTCCTTCCTATCAGAAGGTTTCGAGTGACAAGGAGCATACACTACAGCAGTTACTATTCTCTGAAGTTTCATTTCTTTTTTTTTTTTTTTTTTTTTTTTTTTTGATTGGAGGTTTAACGACCACCGTGAGCAACTCAATGGGCTATAAGCAGTCGCCCGTCCCTAATTTAGGGTCACTGGTTCCAGGGAAGGGAGAGAGCCAGTGCCGTAAGACAAACACAACATCCATGCCTCACCGGGATTCGAACCCGGACCCCAGACGGACGAATGATCAGAGGCCAGCGCTTTAGACCACTGCGCCACCGGGGCGGCGAAGTTTCATTTCAAACGAATCCAAAGAATTCTCTCACTTATGCAGCTATAGTGAATCAAGTTGTTCATCTTTTTACTTAAAATCACACCTACACCGGCCTGTCCTCTTACATTATCCAATACTCCAGACCACACACTCACCGTTCCATTCACTTCTATTCCAATTTCCTTCTTTCTGGTTTCACTTATACACAGCACATCCAAGTCTATACTTATTCATTTCTTCAATCACCTCATTCATCTTGCCATTTATACCTCTAGTATTCCATACACCAATCTTACACTCACTCAGTCGAGATCTTTTTCTATATGCCGTTTAGAAAGTCCAAGTCGATTCCGTGGTGGATCGTCCTTCTCAAGTGTAGTAGGTCTACCATATCCTAAACTTGAGTCCTTTTTAATATTTCTTTGTGTCTTTTAATTCAGGTAAGAACATCAGTGTGGGGGATTAGCACACAGCTGACTGTTCCAGTTGGTCATTCAACCTAAGGATTCTGGAACAAAACCCAGTGAGTTGGGGTCCTTTCGCCAATGTCACACAAAACTAGCTGGCACCTCTTCCGAGATTCACAGAGGCCCTTGGCATAACTGGAGTTGATGACATAACTGCTGAGATGTTGAAATATGTTGGTGACCCTGTAATTGACTGGTTAACTGAAATTTGCCAGTTGTGCTGGGAGCTAGGAATGGTCCCTCAGAATTGGAAGGATGCTGTCATTGTTCCCTTGTATAAGGGAAAAGGTGATCAGGCTGACTGCAAGAACTATCATGGTATTAGCCTACTGAGTGTGCCAGGGAAAGTGTTTGGTAAGGTCATTATTGAAAAAGTACAGGGTCTGACATCAGAGAAACTGTGGGATGTTCAGAGTGGTTTTATGCCTGGTAAAGGCTGCACTAACCAAATTTTTGCATTACGCATAATGATTGAAAAGCATCTGGCTGTTGGTAAGAAAGTTTTTGCTGCCTTCATAGATTTAGAGAAAGCTTATGACCGAGTAAATAGGACACTTTTGTGGAAGGTATTGAATGAATATGGTGTTACTCAGAATCTACTTAACAGTGTAAAAGCCATGTGTGCTGGCAGTAGAGCTTGTGTATGAGTGAATGGTGTCTTATCAAAATGGTTTTCTATTGGTGCAGGAGTTAGACAAGGTTGTGTAATGTCACCATGGCTGTTTAATATATTTATGGATGTGTGCATGCATGATGCCAAAATAGATAATACTGGTTTATGTTTTGATGATATATGTGTGTGCAGATTGCTGTATGCTGATGACACTGTCCTGTTAACAGAGACCAAAAGTGAGTTGCTGAGTATGTTGTCTCAGATGTACAAAGTTTGCATGAAATTCAAACTGAGTATAAATAAGGGAAAAACCAAAGTTATGGTTTTTGGGAGAGGAACTGGTAGTACAGAAAGTAATATATGTCTAAATGGCACAGTGATTGACCAGGTTAATGATTTTGTGTATTTAGGGAGCATGTTTGACAGAGAGAACAAACTGGATGGTGAAATCTATACCGTGCAAATTAATTGGGACAAGCAATTTTATTCTCAGAATTGTAATGTGATCGTCAGTTGATGTCGGAAACCCACGTAAACCGGTTTTATCAGCTGTGAGGAGGTGTGACTGTTAGAACTTGATAGTAAGAATAAGGATTGATTAGTTTTAAACAGGAAATAGGCACTTCAGCTTCAGTTGTGAGCTTTCGTGTGTGACAGGTGGATGTTCGTTTTTGTTCTCTGTGAATACATGTTGCTTTCGTGTATTGAAAAATGAATATTTCCCCAAGGAAGAGTGCAAAAATAATTGCTTTGAAGGATCACACTTCTATGACAGTGAGAGCAGTTGGTGTAGGCAAATCAAGTGTATCAAGACTGCTTACGCAATACAATGCATCTGGATCATCGTCTCCAAAAAGGAGAGGTAAAAGTGGAATAAAACGAAAAACAACTCCACGAACCGATAAATATCTAATCAGAAATAGTAAAATGAATCCAAAAAAAAAAAAAACAAGCACCAACCTTCAAAGAGATTTATTGGCTAGTGGTTGTGATGTTAGTGATTCAACTGTACGCCGTAGGCTTCTGGAAGTTGGCCGGAAGGCAAGAAGACGAACGAAAAACAATATTTGAATGCGAAAATGAAGATAACGTGTTTAGCATGGGCCAAAAAATATAAATCATGGACTGCTGATGACTGAAAAGGGTAATTTTCAGTGACGAAACTCATTTATTTGTGCAGGGTTACCAAGAAAATGTCGTTAGATGAAGCAACGGTGAACCCTTAAGACCTGAGCATGTCAAACAAACTGTAAAACACCCTCTGAAACAGATGTTTTGGGTTTTTTTCACATCAAATGGCACTGGAAGCTTAGTTCCTGTTCAAGGTATGATGAATTCAGCCAAGTACGTAGAAATATTACAACGTAGGATTGTTCCATTCTTGCAAACTTTTGACGGGACATTTCAACATGACTTGGCCTCATGTCACAAATCGAAATTGGTCAAGAATTTCATGCTGGAAAATCAAATTCCTTTGCTTGATTGGCCTGGAAATTCACCAGACTTAAATCCCATAGAAAACTTGTGGAATATTTTGAAGAGACATTTAGGTAAAATGGACTGTTCAACCAAAGAACGCATGATAACGAATGCTATAAAAGTGTGGTTCCATGATTATGAAGTCACTCAATTAGTGACTTCATAATCATGGAACCACACTTTTATAGAATATGTGCACTCAATTAGTGGACTCAGTGCCAAAACAAATTCAAGAGGTCATTTCTGCTAAAGGAGGACATACTTCATACTAATACAGGTATTTATCAGTGTATATCAAGGCATAGTATGACATAAAGGCATAGTTTTAGAAAAAAGAGTGATTTTTTACTTTGTTCCAATAAATTTGCACAGTATAGTATGAAGCATGTTTAACAGAGAGAACAAACTGGATGGTGAAATTAGTAGGCGAGTAGTCAGACCTTATGGGTCACACTGCACATGGCAAACATGTAGGTTGACCTAGATAACGAAGCCCAGAAAACAATACGGACGAAAATAAAGGAATGAGAACAAAGAAGCAAACACTGTGGCTGGCACATAATAAGAACATTGCCTGTCTATGATTAGGTGAGGCAATATCACATGTGGAAAATGAAAAGCAAAAAGCAGCAGTAGAATCGGAAAGGTGTGCTTGGGCTTTGGTATTGCTACTGCCTAATATCTGGAAGAACAGCTGCCCCTAAGGTGGTAATACACAAGAATGTGATAACAAAAACAATTCCTCAGTCACAATGACAACTTAGGATACTGCAGGCACTACTCCCCAATTAACTGGAAACTAGTTATCCCTTGTGGATTTCATTTAATCATGTAGATAATGTTGTCCGTACCGACGTATTGCAATGTTGTAGTCAACACAACTGAATGATATTTAAAGAAACAAAGTAAGATTAAGCACTACTAAGGAATATTGAGTCATATTTCATTAAGAAGAAACAAACTAAAACTAAGATCAAAATTTTACAAACTTTAATTATTATTTGTGTGTACACTTTACATAAAACTTAAAGTTCTATTTAATTATACAGTGTGTAAACAGATAAATAAAAGATACATATTATCAACAAGAAAAAAAAAAAGAAGGAAAACTAACAGTTTACAACACAACATTACAACATTATGAACTTAAATACCCACTTAACAGGGAAGTTATCACTGGAAAACTGCATAACTGAGTTTGATTTCAAGTCCCAAGTAGTTCAAATTAAAGTTTTACTGTGCATCCACGAAACTTCACAGAAAATGTTATATAACTTTTAGTCCATAATTTCCACTACACCCACATATGTCAACATATTTTTATGTATCACATGCATGTAATGATAGTTTTAATATTGGTGAATAATTTATAATTTGTAAACAGAAATGATGAATTTAAAAATGTTAGACACAATGAATCATAGGGAATAGGATATACACAGATCTACCATAAGACTCATCAAAATACAAGGTTAACAGATGTCAGCTTTTAACTTAAAAGTTAAAGCATAAAATTTTAAGAAAAAGAAGAGATTAACAACTCTACACACAGTTTGTGAGCATCTATATTCATGTTTCAATTAGATCTTGCATTTCTGCCATAGTCCAAACATAATTTTAAAAATATAACCACAGACTGAAATAATTAGTAGCAATATTAACTCACCTTTTACAGCTTGAGCAAATTTTTCATCAGCATGAAGTATATTGCCTTTTACCAGTTCTAAAGGTCCTGGTCTATGGGACAATCGATCATTCAATTCATCTGTTAAGCGAGCTTTCTTAAGTTGTCTTTGCTTGTCTTGCAAACTGGGGTCAACTGTGGTATCTGAAAATTATTGAAATAATCATAAACATGCAGATTTAAAATACAAAGCTTTTTGTAACATTTCATTTCAACAAAAAGCAAAAATAAGCATTTAAAACAACAAAGAAACTAAAGGTAATAATAAAAAAAACTTTAAAATAGAAATTAATCCTAGTTGTAAATGAATTTATGGCACCTCTATTCATATTGTACTGTGGAATTAACTTTTTTGCGGGTCTTATAGAGGTTATTTTATTCAAAAACGTTGGTGGTAAAATTTTCAAACTAAAGCCTAGTTCATCATCAGGACTACGTCACTGGATTAGTTGCTGCCACTCAGTTGGAAGAGTCCAACTGCAATTATCGTTAATTGTGGTACTTCTTGCTATTTCAATCCCTTTTTCTAGTTTCCTCTTTACTAAGTGTGACTGGTGGGCAATTATTCTTACTGAGTCCCAATTTATGGAGTGTCCACTTGCTTGTATATGTCTGTCTAGCCCTGTTTTGTTACTAATGTTCTTAATTAAAGGAATTCCTGCAAGCTTTAAAGCAGAAAGAAGTGGACATCCAATTACAAGAAGGAGTAATATATTGCATCGACTGTAACTGCGGACTCAGCTTTATAGGAGAAACAGGGAGAAGTATTAAAGTCCAGATGAAAGAACACCAAGCAGCTATTAGAAACATTAGTAACAAAACAGGGCTAGACAGACATATACAAGCAAGTGGACACTCCATAAATTGGGACTCAGTAAGAATAATCGCCCACCAGTCAAATTTAGCAAAGAGGAAACTAGAAGAAGGGATCGAAATAGCAAGAAGAAGAAGTACCACAATTAATGATAATTGCAGTTGGACTCTTCCAACTGAGTGGCAGCAACTACTCCAGTGACGTAGTCCTGATGACGAACTAGGCTTTAGCTCGAAAATTTGACCACCAACTTTTTTGAATAATAACCTCTATAAGACCCATAAAAAAGTTAATTCCACAATAGAAATTAATGCAACAGAAGCAATATGTTATGAAATTATTATCTGAACAGTCAACATTTAAATAAAAGAAACAACCATACAAGTTGCTGTAAGCAAGAGGTACTATGCTTGTAGGAGGGAAACATAATTACCTTCTAATATATGCTGCTGAATCAATTCTTGTCTATCTGGCCTTTTCTGAATTTTGTTTTTTAAGAAATCACCCATCTACAATATATAATAAACTCATAAGCATTTAAAAATGACAAAAATCATTTACTACAAAAGATACTCAAGTATAAAAATTATTGTAAGTTTACCAGAACACGCTGAACCTATGAAATGAATACGGAACTAGGCAGAAATGTTAACATTCCCGGAACATTTTAACGGTATCATTTTTAAATGTTACACATACATAATCAGAATGTGTGTGTTAGTAAAGTGCATCCTTTACTCAAGGCAGCTCAACAATGTTCAATTGTACATCTGTAGTGATGGCTATTTTACTGTTTCTTGGGCCAAGTAACACTCCAAGAGAGATGCAGAAAGGCTTTTTCACTTCATAAGAGCCCAAACTATGTAGGAACAAAACAAAAATTTGCCTACTCACATGAAAAAAACTCACAAAATTAACATGAGAACTATCACACTCTGGCTGAGACAATTGTATTGAACATTATCATTTTGTAAACTACACAAAGGTCAACCTTCTATTTGAATGGATGGCTTACCTTTTAGATTCATTTTTTTTTTTTAAGGTTGGAATTTACCTTATGAATGGCAACACCTACTATAATTGTAGTCCTCGGGAAGGGTAGGGGTACTACTCAAAAATCTGATTTATAATTTCCTTTTATTCCTTAGAAAAAAACATAATTTTGAGATATTTATAATTAGGTTTTCTTTGAAAGAAAAAAAATGCAAGAAATAACAACATGGGAATTGAAGGTGATATAGGTAAATTTAGAGCAAATTGTTGGCAAATGTGAATAGAAGATTCATTTCTCCTAGTATTTTGCAGATAAAGTCTTAATTACTTGCACAGTCCTTGAACATATAAAAGCATCCTCACATTTACATGGTGGAAACTGACTACAAAACACAAAAGGCTTGCTCATTATATCATTGCCAAAAGACATAATGGGCATGGTTAAGGATAAGTAAGTACTAAAAAGTTTTGAAATTGGTAATATCCTGATTTTTTATTTTATTATTGATTTTTATATTTATTATTTTTATCTTCTCTATTCGAAATATATGAAACACAGCCTATGACAAATAAATATAAACAACAAATTATCACTGACTGGTGTTGTTGGGCTGAAATGAGTTTCCACCAGAGACCTAGGTATCAGTCAAGAATTGGCGTAAAATATATGATGTCCCAAGTAAAGATGTCTTCTGCAATTCTGTAGGTGATATATCAGAAAGCTGCAATTTTTTGAAATGATTCATACAATTTTTTGACATTGTTTTATGTGCCCCGATGACAATTAGAACTACCATTGTGTTTAGTCCATAATCGGGTAACTTCTATGGCCAGGTCTATATATTTAGTAATTTTTCCAATTCTTCTTCATCAACTTTGTCATTTCCAAGAATTGCTATATCAATTATCCAGACTTTCCGATTTTCTATAAATGTTATGTCTGGTGTATTATGTTCTAGGTCCCAATCGGTTTGAATTTAAAAATCACACAAGATCTTGACCTGATCATTTTCTAAGACTTTCTCAGCCTGATGTTTCCATGAGTTTTTCAATGATGGCAGATTGTGCTTTCTGATTAATGACCAGTGAATCAATTTTGCAACCCTGTCATGTCAAGCTTCATAATCTGTCTGTGCAATTTATTATTATTATTTTGCAGCATATACTTTTAGATTCAATTATCAAGCATGTAAGAAACAAGACAGGGATCTGTGAAGACCTGAAGTTTCTCTCAGATTCTGAAGGTTGTAGAAAAACCAAATTCTCTCTGAAGAAGAAAGGAACAGAAATAAAACATGGTTTATTGAAGTTTCAAGAAAAAACATGTGTTGAAGCAGAATATAAATAAGTCAATGCACTTTTGGTGGACTGCAGCAGTGAATAAAGCTTCCAATGCAAAGATCAAAGCTTGCAATACAGAGTATTTAAGCTGTGTGTCATAGTCTAGATATGAAGATAATAAAACAGCTTACTGAAAGGCAAAGTGGTGAGTCAGCAACACACAAGGAAAGGCACCAGTGATTGTGAATTTTGTGAAGAAGAGCTAACAAAATGCCCTGTAAGTTTTTTGGGGTTATGTTAGATGTAAGAGAAACAGTTGAGTCTAAAGTTGAAGTTACTCAAATAGTGCTCTAATGCATCCATTATGAGCAGGAACATATGTATGTGTATATATACATGGGCTAATGTTTATTTAATGTTTGAACTATAAATTAGTTCAAAGAAATCCTGTTCAACACATTATTTTGGCAGAGATTTTACTTTTGGAAATCTCAATGCAATTCAAGTTTATAATTTGTTTTTCAACTTGATTGTGCTATAGGTGAAAGTTAGAAATATACAACACACCTTTACGTAGGTCTTCAGTGGAATCCCTTTCTAGTAGATATTCTCTTGATGTTTGATTAAAATTATTGATTTTAAAAGTTTGAAAGTTTTAAAAGGCACGAGAGCATTAGGTTATAAAATAAAGTAACAATAGAAACTAAATAATATGAAAATAAACAGGTAAAAAGTTAGTTGTTAAAAAGGCTTAAAAACAATCCATGTACTCCTTTAGCTGTCCCACATGAATTTCACTCCTTCAGCGGGAGGTCAGATGTTAGCTAGTGGCTGCAAAATTCTGCTGCATCAAACATTGCATCATTCCCATTGTTCATTTCATTGTCCATATTGCAGATAGAGTTGTTAGCACCATTTGTCATTTGCTGTTTCAAGTATTCTGATTTCTTGTATCTTTTTTTGTTGTTGTTGTTTTTCTTTCCTTTTTTCTTTTTGAATAAGGTGTTTCTATGCATTGGATAATTCAATTGGTGAGTTACTGTTGCAGTTACAGTTTTTAGTTTTCTCTATTACTACTGCCTCAGTTATGGTTTTGATATGTGCGTGCTATCTCAATTTTATTCCAATATAAAAAACATTGTTATACCATGTTGGGATGAAATTGAGACAATATGCAAACATTAAGACAAGTGAGCATAGCCAAATAATTATACCAGAGGCAGAAGTAATAGGAGAAAATTAAAAACTAACTGTAATAGTAACTCACCACTTGAATTATCCTACACATAGAAATTATCCTATGCATTTAAAACACCACGGCATTGGAATTATTTTGTGCATTAAAATGGCATGGTAAACCAGTTTGATTCTTGATTACGGCAAGTTCGATGTGCCATTTCATTTGCAAGGAGACACAAAGTTTTAGTAACTACTGAGACATCTAATAACTAGCATTGATGGCAAATTTTGCTCTAGCATACTGAGTAATAAGCTTACAAATACAGTGTAAAATCAGCCAAGTGAAGGAGAGTGGGGCAGCAGAAAGGGCCAAGGCAAGACATTCAAGGATACTAGTGTATTTGTATGTAGTAAATCAAAGAATTACATTTTTTGTAAAGGCTTCTACCACATATGCCAAAGAAAATTTTGTTCAGAGTGGTGAAAATTTGTGAACTAAAAAGATAAGCAACCGACATCAGCCACAAAAGAGTACCAAGAGTCCTGTAACAGTTAGGATGGAAGAAAGAACTGGAAGTAATTCTGGAGCAAGACAGGGGTGTAAACTGCCTCCATTTTTGTCTGTGATCCATATACAGGGTGTATCAGAAATGATGGTCAGAACTTTAAGGGGTGATAGGACACGGCACAAGGAACAATATTTGTAATACAAGGCGTGGTCAAATGTGCAATGTTAATGCACAAACACATGAAGGACGAAGAACATGGCAAAGGAATAATCTTTATGAACGGATCATGTACAAAAAAGGATTTATGGATATTTTACAATAATTGTTCAAAGGAACGTTCACCTACCGTAAGACATGCCTCACAGCGGCGATGCAGTGATTGGCGCACAGTCTACAGGATTTTCGACATGTCATGTACTTCGCCAGCAGTGGCGCTAATGCGGACGACAAGGTCCTCAGGAGAGTCAACAGGCGTCTCGTACACGAGGCTTTTCAAGTGTCCCCAGAAAAAGTAGTCCAGGCAGGAGAGATCGAGTGATCTAGGGAGCCAAGCGATGGGACCACCGTGCCCAATGCATCGGTTCGGAAATTGAGTGTTCAGGTAGTTCTGCACTTCCCTGGTGTGGGCTGGCACTCCATCACGCTGGAACTAAATGTTCGCACGGAGATGTGGTGGCACAACCTCCAGTAACTCAGGCAGGGCCTGCTGCAGAAAAATATGGTAGCTTGTTTCATTGAGGTGGTCTGGTAGGAGATGCAGGCCAATGATGTAGGCATGGATTATCCCCACCCACACATTAACGAAGAAACGCTGCTGGGTGCACCAAACCCATGTTGCATGCGGATTGACGGTGTCCCACACATGCTCGTTATGCGTATTAAACATGCCATCATGGGTGAACGTTGCTTCATCAGTAAACAGAACAGATGCTGCAAACCTGGCTGCACTGTGCACTTGATGTGTTGCCATTTTCCAGCTTCTGAAAAAGAGACTGGCCATTTCATTTTCGGAAAGGAAAATCAGCTCCCATCACACATCTTGATTCCTTTCGGGACAAGATAAAAAAAAAAAAAAAAGGAGAAGAATGATGCGCAGTTCTTTTGAGGTTTTTTTACCATCGACCCCCGAAAATTTTAGTAAGGAACCTGAATCAATTTTCTATATCTTCTGAAGTTTTCAGTTCATTTTACCTGGGAAGTCAAGAAAAAAGTTATGAAATTCTTTAATTTCCAAATTCTCTTTTTTCCCCCTATCCTTTCCTCAGTTCCTTTTTGAGTGCTAGAATATTTTTGCCATGTGTGTGTATGTGGAGTGAAATGTGGGAAAGACATGTACGTGTATGTTTTTTCGTTTATTGTTCTGGGATCGAACATTATTTTGGATTAAAGCTTTAGATGCGATTCCTTGCATATTGTTTCAAATGTTGTCAATCCTAGTGAGGAGTAATGTTTGTTCATTTGTTTCATTCGGGGAAGAATTGCTCCAATAAAGGTTTCAGTGTTGCGGTTCCGATTGAGAAAAAAAATTATTTTTGTCTTCACATTTGTTATCAGTCTTGTTTCGTGGTAGTATTTGTATGCATATCTTTGTATATTTTTTCTCTTTCCTTTTTGTACAATACGCAAAGTGTGCTCAGCATATGAGATAAGGATAGGCGATTTTCATTTGTAAATATGAGAGTGTAAAATTAAGGCTAAAAGTGTGAATCGTGCAATAAACTTTTTCAGCAGTAAAGCAACTTCAAAAAAAAAAAAAAAAAAAAAGATTTTACGATACTTTTTTTTGTCTCTGTTTCGATCCATTTCTACTTGAAATGCTGGTTTTGTAAGATGATATTTTCATCTATTGTGTATATATGTATTCAAAAATCTGTAAAATTTATAAGACAAGCCAGGCTGAAGGTTCAGAAAGGAAGAAAAAAAGTTGTAACATGCCATTTTTATTTTTTTCTTCCTTCACTAGGGAAAATGTTTTTGGAGAGAAAGCTCTGGTTCCAAGAATTCTAATTTTAGAGCAACCTCAACCAGCGGTGTTACTTTGGGAAGAAAGGTCACTGCAATGTATTTTGCTAACCTTGGTAGATTCTGAGAATTTGGGTTGGCGTTGGAGGTCAAGCGCAAGTTGCATGATCCCCAGTTACTTTCGTCCAATCACAGCCGCCTTGGAGCCCGCAGCTCAGGAGTTGAGCACGTGACCCCGCGGAGCGTTGAAGTCTGGGTTACTAGGTCAGTCGGACACTCTCTCGTTGAACTTGTTGCTATTCAGGCATAATTTTTTGCACGCTCTCTGCTGCTTGGCGCGATCTGAACCGTAAGCCAGCCCCTCCAACCACCTAGACAGGCGAAAAAAGGCTTAGGCCTGTCATTTTTGTCCTGGGGAGAGCTGGACATAAGGGCTGACTGCACTTTCACTGATGCTTTTGTGATGGAGCCTTCCAGGATGTTTTTCTTCAAAAGGGAGGAATTCCTTTCCTTTCTGGCGAGGGCTGGCTTCTCGGCACACATCAACCGGTGCCCCAAAGAGATGGTGGTTATCCACCTCAGGTGCAGCTTATCTTTGTAAGGAAAAATTGCCTGCCGGACTCACTTCTTCTCCTCTCAACGACGATGTCAAAAAAAGAACCCCAGAAAACAAACAAGATGGCGGACCCGAACCCCTGAAAGTTGAACTCTTTTCTCTTCTTCGCCAGTCCACAGCAGCCACTCTCTGGAGGTGAGAAAGACGTCAAAACAAACCTTAAAAAAAAAAAAAAAAAACCCTGAAAATTTCACGGACGAAAACAACCAATAAAATCAGGTAACTCCTTTCTTTTTTTTTTTTTTTTTTTTTTTTTGCTTCTGCAAACGTGTGAGGAACTGTCTACAAGGAAACAAGGAAATGTTCAAATTCAATCCAGCTGAGGTGTTATTTAACCTAGAAGTTGCGTGAGAAATTTTTGCTCTAACTAAACGTAATTTTGTGTTTTATTATTCGGCACTCGAAAAAAAAAATTCCACTGTAAAGTAAACAAGTGGAACAAGTCTGTAGTGGGAAGTTTACGGGGAGAGTCAAAGGAGGAAGTAATATCTTTTTTTTTTTTTTTATCAGCTATGTCATGTATCAGTCAAATAATAATTTTTTTTTTTTTTTTTTTTTTTTTGAGGAAAGCTTTAGCTGACCATTTTGAACCACAATCTTTGTATCTTTTGGGTTGTGTAGGAAAAGGGGGAATCTATAAATTAAAATTTTGGAAGTTAAAGAAAAAAGGAGAGGGGGAAGCCCTGATACTCCTTCCTTTCTCCTCTTTTTTCCTAAATAATTGTGCAAGCCAGCAGGGCTAAAGCCATATATAGTGTGCAATATAAATTATGTATATTTGAGTGTTTAACCGTGATGTATATATAAAAGTAAAATTTTTGCACAAATTATTCAAGAAGTGGGTAGTGCTAGGATAGTGCCACTATGTATTAATGAAACTTACCATGTGCTTTGAATCCTAGTACCTTTTGAAACGGTTAGTTAAGCCGAATTGGTACCTAGATTTTTTTTTTTTACTGGCTTGGCCTTATATCCTAATTTTGCCAAAGATGTTGAAGTAGTGAAATAAGTGTTCTTGATATCCTGATTTTGTTGCTTTTGCTAGCGTAGAAAAAAAAATTTCTGCTAAATTGTGATTTCAGTGACGCCTAAGAAATTTTGTTGATATTATTTTGGTAGCTTGTGTATTTGTGTAATGTTTACATACCACCACTGATATTCATAGTGCTTTTGAGAAAAACCAAAATATTAATGTTTGGAAAGAATTTTTTTAATATAATTTGTGCAATAAGCTGTATTCAAGCTAGTCTGAAAATATAAAACCTTATGTGATTTAACACCACCTTATGTGATTTACCAGCAAAGGGCTGATATTTTCCATTAAAATTTGTTGGACTCTAACCTAAATTTAATATCAGCCACAGGAAAGTGTTCCACCAAATTTGTAATTGAAATTGAGTAATTCTTGAGCCTATCATTTTTACTTGTAAATAAAGGTGAACTCAATGGGGTTCTTCAAAAGCTCAAAAATTTGAGTGGCAGTAAACTTGTTGAGTAAAAGGGTTATTTCTAACCAGTTTCTTTAAAACTTGTATCCACATCAGCCTAGCCTGAGGGTGGAAACGAACTCGGTTCTTATTGTGGCATAATTGTTGTGTCCTTAAATCACTGCAAGAACGAGTACAAGGCCACTTTAATTTTTGGGATACGTATTTCTTACACATGTGACAATAACACCTTTTAACACTTTCAGGTTGTCAACCACAAACAATAAATAAACATTGTTAAAGAATTTTTTTTGTGTGTGTCTATCCATATACTATTCTTATTGTGTTACCAATTTCATCTACTCATCTCCCAAATTTGAAAATAGCCAACAATTGATGACATCCATTATTTTCACAAATTATAGTGTAAGAAAAACACCTGTAAATCATGTGGTGCCTCTGTGCCCAGGAAAATTATTATTAATATTGCTTTACAAGTCTTTGATTGATTGATTGGTGAAAAACCAATAAATCATACTGTTGCAGGTATCAGTGTGCAAATGTCACATGGCGAGGAAAATTCGGTTCTTGTAAGGCCTGGACCCCATGGAGATGGTAAGAGTGGAGGTGTTCTTCGTGAAGCACACGCCATACCGTCATATGACTCACTTCGTGAACATGTGCCATCGCTCGAGTGCTGCTTTCTGGCCAATCTTCCACATCTTCCAGAATCACTTTTATCCTATTCGGCATTCTCATCGTCCGTGAATAGCCTGCGTTCTGTCTGTGGGTGAGGAACGACCCTGTCTCACACAGTTGTCTGTGCAAATGCTGAAAGGTTCGGCGATCGGGCACCTGCTCATGTGGAAAACACTCCCGGTGCAGTCGTTGAGCTTCGACAGATTTGCGGTTTGCGGCACCGTACATGAAATGGATATCGGCCTTCTCACCATTGGAATACCGCTGTATCTCGGTGGCCGTACAGCTTGCGAATGATGGTGTGTGTGAAACGCGCCAGCAAGCACCCTCTACTGGCCTGCCACGCCTTGTATTACAAATATTGTTCCTTGTGCCATGTTCTATCAACCCCTTAAAGTTTTGACCATCATTTCTGATACACCCTGTAGATAACCTACATAAAGAAAATACTGCTGCACCTGAAACAGATGGTTCTGGTAACTTACTAAAATGAAGTAGGTGGTTCTTGTATCACTAGTTTATTAATGACACATAATATGGGAAATTCTAAAAGTGCAAACAAGTTACAGCATAACTTAAATTTAAAAAACAAGACATGTGAACATAAATTTTGGGAAATACAAATTATTGGTTATGCACAGTGTGGCAAAGAATTTTTAAGACTGGGTCTGTAAAATGAAATAGAAACAAGAAATTAAAATTTGTTTTGGTTTGTTATCCAAAATAAGTCCCTCCGGCTTCAATACACTTGTTACAGCAATTTAATAATGATTCGAATGCCTGTTCCAGTTCACTTTGCGGAATTGCCTCCAAAGGAGCACGCATCGAAGCTGTTTGTATGGTCGAAATATCATCAAAATAACACCCTTTTAACGTCACTTTAAGTTTTGGGAATAAAGAAAAGTCACAGGGTGCTAAATCAGGCGAATACGGTGGATGATTCAACACACAGACGTTATTTTTTCGCTAAAAATATATGAACAAGAAGTGAGGTGTGACTGGGTGCATTATCGTGCAACAAACACCAACTGTTTTCATCCCGATATTCTGGACGAATGCGACGAATTTTGCCCATCAAACGCCTCAAAACATTTAAATAAAACTCACCAGTAATTGTATGTCCACTTGGAACAAATTCTCTGTAGATAATACCCTTACTATCGAAGAATGTAATGAGCATTGTTTTGATTTTCGATGGAACTTTTCTTGTTTTTTTGGCTTGTGGTGAGTTTTTTACTTCCATTCCACACTTTGTCACATTGTTTTAGGATCATATTGAAAACACCATGTTTCATCACCTGTAACAATCGATCTTAAGAAGTTTGGATCATTTTCAGCGGCTGAATGATGTCTCTGCAATGTGCACTTCTCCTTGATTTTTGTTCATTGGTTAACGTGTGTGGAACAAATTTAGCACAGACTTTTGTTTTGCCCAAATCTTCATGCAGGATGGTTCGAACTATTTCTTTGTTGATGTTTAAAGACTCTTTCATCATTCTTAGTTATGCACATCGATTGTTTGCCACGAAATCACACACTTTTTCAATAATCTCAGGTGCCCTAGATGAACTTGGTCTTCCGGTATGCTTATCAACTTTTAGTGTGCAACAGGAAAACATTTGATCTACTTAAACAAAACTCACCGTAAACTTGTTTCATCATTTGGTACGTTTCCGAGGCACTTTTACCAAGTTTTGCGTTAAATTTAATAACAGCCCTTTGTTCCATCTTAATAATTCAACATGAAAAAAATGTTACTTCTCTAATGAACGGCCGTTTTGTTTGAGTTACTTTAACAACTGCGCAGTACTTTTGGCAGAAAGCAAGCAGATGGTCACGGTTTATAACACATTTGCGATTACACTGGTGGCGCCACCGTAGGCTGAAATCTAGCGCCAGTCTTAAAAATTATTTGACGCACTGTGTAAGTTAAACTCAAGAAATTATTTATTGGGTAGTACAGGAGAAGATGCTAGACAAGCAACAGATTTTAATTGCTTGGGATTGGTTACCACAGATACAGGACAGCTTAAAAGAAATTAACTAATAGAATCAACAAATTATAAAAAATATTTTTTGGCAGCTGTATAAATATTTAATTTCTATGAAAGAAGTTAGCCAAAAAGAACTAAACTTGCTGCATGTAATACAGCATATTTATATCCATTATCTTCAAGTAGTGAAAGATTTACAATTGCTTTTACCATGTTATATTCTGGATGACAGAAGCAAAAGTTTGTGTTTAAAAGTAAATACTATTGTAAACTAAAACAAAAACTACTCACAAGTCTTGATGGTTCTTTTCTTTTATTATTTTCATCTTGAAGTATATGTAACAAAAACTAACATGTCATTTTCAGTCATGAAAAAAACTTTGTTGACATATCACACATCCACTGGAGCATATGCAAATTTCTTCACAGGTATTCACGTTTTCAACTGCGGACACCCCAAAAACTTCTATGTCACCAGGTAAGCATGTAAGGCTTAAAAAGGAAAATCTTGGTCAAAATCCCGATGAAGCTCAAAAGAGTCTAAAAACCAAGAGATGACGAACTTTAAAAACTCCTAGTTAAAACATCAAGAAACCTCCGGCCATCCTCCGGACTCTCAAGTTGTGTCGAAGGACACACCCACTGAAACGTAACTTACAAGTGTTTCGGGCTCATACACCCATCTTCAGAGTTCGGACCAACTGCAATGGCTTGTCACTTGCAGTTCTTCGGAGTCTTCCTCAATCGGAACCTCCTCCCCTCTCCGTGTTGATTCATTGTCGTTATTATGTATTGTGTTCATTATATTTTTGGTGGTGCCATCTGGTGTTTCAATCGGATATCACACTTTGTTCCTTGATTTCTTTTTTTTTTTTTTTTGTCGTTAATGAGTTTTTTCCATTGCGATGGTATTTTGTTGGGTTAATTTATATTGCAGTTTGTTTTTCCAGTTTTTTTCAATAATTATAGACCGTGATTCTGATTTCTTTCTCTGTGATTTTAAATGTCAGATATTTTTCAAAATCGGGATCTTTGTTATTTTGTATACAATATTGAGCTAATGCCATTTCCCCCTCTTTCTTATTCCAACTCAATATATGCTGGTTCGACCTGGTTCTTAACTAATTTGTTGTACTTCCTATATAGGTTATTTTTTATCATTGTTATTAGTCGTTTTTACTGGTATGCTGTACACTACCGATTTTTCCATTAAATGTACTTGATCTTTGTTTTTTTATTAACAAACCTCTTTGTGCATTTACCGATATTCCGATGTTTTTTTTTTTTTTTTTTTTGGTGATTTTTGCAAATTCATTCTATAGGAAGGGGTAGTCCTTTAATATAGGGAAAACTTCCACAGTATTTATTTTCTCCCTTTTTTGGTCTTCGTACTTTATGTTTTATATCGTATAAACATTTTTGAGATAATTTTTTATTTTGTTTATCCATGTAAGTTCTTTATATTTATTGTTGCTAGAATGGGTAAATGCTATTTTTATTAAATTTCTAATTGCTACTGTTTTATGTGCCCATGGATGGTTAGAGTTCTTTCGGAATTATTGATGGTACATATGTAGGTTTCCCGTAAAAATGGTAATCAATTTTACTGTTATTTTTAATTAGGTTGATATCCAAAAAAGGTAGTTGGTTATTTTTTTCTAATTCCATTGTTAAGTCTATTGATGGAAAAACTGATGCCATTTTTTCTTTAAAATCATTTAGTTCTGTTTGTTCATTTTCCCAAAATATCAACACATCGTCCATATATCTGCAGTAGATCAATGGTTTCAGGGTATGTTCTTTAAGCACCGTGATGTTACATCTAAACTTTCTGTTGTAAATGTTTTCCCCTTGATATTCAATTGCTTAATTTTCTTTATAACTTCTTCAGTATTCTTGACATTGTACTTTTCTCTCATAAATATGGATGATAAGTATTTAAATTAGTTCTTTTCTAAATTAATCAATGCAGAACATTGTTTTGAGACTCTTACTCTCATTGGTTTATCAGTTTTATGAATTTTTATTTTTCTAAAAGCTCTTGGTATCCTGGCACCAATGGGTGGATATGCATTAGTAATTGTTCGAGGTAAACAACAATGATTTCGTATGCCCACTAACTTTCTTATGAGTTTATCAGTTGGATCTTTTTGACATATCTCTGTATCTAGATTCAGAATTGCCTGCTCCATTTTATTTTTGTCATTTGAAGTATTTACTGATGTATAAGTTGTTTGGTTTTATCAGCCTGTATTATATCGATATTTGGATTTCATCTTAAACCTAATAGTTCCTGTCTTTCATATTTTAATGTATTCAACTTTTTCCCATCTCTTTTCTGCATTTTAGTAGCAACTATTGCATTGGTTATTTCTTTCCTGATATTATTTTGGTCTTAAACATCAAACCTCTGTATAAGGTTTTCAATTTTGGGGATATATTCTTCAGTTCTTCCTATATCCTAATTACTAGAATGCCGTCGTTGCACGATATAAGATGAAATTCAAATTTAACGATGAAAAATGACTTTTATTTACACTGAATCAAAAGCTGAAAGTCAAAATCACATCACTAGATCTTTCGTGCTGGCTCCCACCCAGCACATTCTCAGGTGAATACTAAAACAGGTATTGTAAAAATTTGAAAAGAGTCCACCGTGGAACGTCGCTTTTGTTTATATACATCGTGTTCAACTCCCGAATGACTTCAAAAAACGTCACCATACTCTGACTTGTGATTGTTGTGCCTTAATTGTTATTGGGTGAGTTCCGAAATAAAGTTAAGAGTTATTGGTTTACTTGCTTCTTCTTGTTCGAAATTAACTGCATCCAAGTTGGAGGTATGAATCTGGATACTTCACCGTTACAACATTTATCACCGTTATTGACGATGTGTAAACTCTCCGCTAGCAAAGTCGCATTTTCGTTTTTGTGAGAAGAAATAACTCTTCCCTCATTCCACAGAGGGATGTGAGCTCCCTGGTTAACTAATCTTGCAAGTGCTGTAGAGTTTGAAGGTGTTTTGACACTGTACTTTTATTCCGCAATACGAAAGTTCAAATTTCTCATGATGGATCCAATATAAATTCGATCTATGTCAACAGTATCCAGGGCCTGTAAAGGTATTTTGTAAACTCCGAATCTGCTATTACTCAGAATTGGGTCCCGATCTTTTTTAATAGTTGACATTAGGTTGCTTGTTTTAATTCCAAAATCCAAGTTGTATTTTTTACAGGAAGATTTAAGTATATTCATAACTTTTGGAATATATTCCACTGACCCAACATATTTGCGTTGACTGGGTTCTTTAGTTAATGTAGAAAAGTGTGCGCTTCTTATTTTTCGATGGATCCGGTTTACAATATTTCTGGGGTACCCATATTCGTCTGCTATGACATTTATTTCATTTAATTCTTGTCTCCTAGCAGTAATGCTTGAGCAATGTGTGTATGGTCTACGGATGAGAAACTGGAATGCAGATAGTTTATATGTATTAGGATGTGTTGAATAATATGGTATAATTGCTGATGTTGCACTGGGCTTGCGGTATACTGAGAAAAAAATAATTTGTGATATAGGGTTTCTCTTCAGCATGAAGTCTAAAAAAGGTATAGTACAACTTTTTTCCAGTTCAATTGTAAAATTAATTGAGGCAATCTGCAAAGACATCAGTTCAGCAAATTCATATAAAGAATCTGCGTCATGGTTCCAAAAAACAAGAATATCATCTATGTATCGTAGATATAGGCACGGAGCTACAGGAGTAAGTTGTAAAACTCTTTCCTCTAAATCTTGTAATACAATCTCTGCCAGGAAAGGTGAGAGTGGGGAGCCCATAGGTGCTCCTTCCTTTTGTTGGTAAATGACATCTTGAAATAAGTTCTTTTGAAAACCAATTTCAAGGCTTCCATGAAAGCTTGGATTTCCTGATCATTCATGGTTCCCAAGGATTGTAGTTTTTCTTCTATTAACTCATGTGCATATGTTATCGGTACACTTGGGAACAATGACACAACGTCCAGTGACGCAAACCAAAATGGGGAGTTCCCTGGTACAAAGTCTTTTAATTTTCTTTAAGGCTGCAACAGAACTGGGTACTGAATAGGTTGAATTAGAAGTTAAAGGTGATAACAATTGTACTAGAGCTCTTTCAAGCGGTATCAGAAGGTTAGTGACACCTGAGACAAGTGGACGAATCGGGTAGCCCACTTTGTGGATTTTGATTCTTCCGAAAAGTTCTGGGATTCTAGGTCCAATTGTTGGGTATAAAGTTTGGGTGAACGATGAAGGTAAATTACTATGATTTCTCAATCTGCTTAAAGCATTCACAGTTGCTGCTGTAGGATCTGATTTTATGACACTATGAGGGATTTTGTTGATGGCTTCTAAGACCTTAGTATAGTAATCCTTTCTATCCATAATAACAATTTTATTTGTTTTGTCGGCAGCTACTATTGCTATGTCAGGTTGATTTTTCAAGTTCTTGAGTTGAAATTGTTCCTTGGCAAATTGTGTATTGCAGTCCCTTGCTGTACGTCTTTGTTTTAGATTTGCGATAGCTTTTGCTATCTTGATTCTGACTGAGTCTTGATCAGAAGGTAATGTACTGATGATATTTTCAAATAAATAAATAAATAAATACATCGCTCTTAACCACGTTCTAGAAACAAACAGCAACCGAAATTTTTTTTTGTTTTTTTTTTTTTGTTGATATTTTCAACTTGAGGAATAGTTTTAAACAAATTAATATGCATTTTGGGAAAAGCAAATTTTGGGCCCCTTAGTAATGCTGAAGCTTGTAAGTCATTAAGTTGCAAGGAACTAAGGTTTACGTAGGTTGAATGGACTGACCGGTTAACTGGTTGATACATGGAATGCCTAGATTGTACTTCGTCAGCGACTAGATTTCAAAGTTTATGAATTTGAAGACTCTCATAACATTTTGCCTCTGTGTTGAAAGTAGCTAAGTAAGATATTAGTAGCTGGTCTAAAATAATCGGATGGGTGGTCCTACAAAGGTGGGAGTAAGCCACATAAGCTTTCCGTGAAAAATAATCTATTAAACCTCTTTTTAGTCGAATTTCGGCAGATAGTCTTTTGATCTGTGCTTTAGACAAAATGGCTGCATCACATCTTGATAAAGGTTTATAGCTCAAAGTTAAATATTTGGGTGTTACTTATAAGTCCCTGCAGTTCAGAAGAAATGCCAAGTGGGTGTGTTCCAGAATCAGTCGTCTCCGGAAGCGGTAGAATATTTTTGCTGCTCGTTCCATGGTGCTCCAAATTGCTGTGACGAATAGTCGCCACCTCTATATTAGCGGCTTAAATACTGAAATCGTTGACGAAATTCGTGCCAATAACACTAATTACTAGAATGCCGCCGTTGCACGATATAAGATGAAATTCAAATTTAACGATGAAAAATGACTTTTATTTACACTGAATCAAAAGCTGAAAGTCAAAATCCCATCACTAGACCTTTCATGCTGGCTCCTAGCACATCCTCAGGTGAATGCTAAAACAGGTATTGTAAAAATGTGAAAAGAGTCCACCGTGGAACGTCGCTTTGTTTATATACATCGCGTTCAGCTCGCGAATGACTTCAAAAAACGTCACCATACTCTGATTAATGATTGTTGTGTCTTAATTGTTATTGGGTGAATTCCGAAATAAAGTTCAAGTTATTGGTTTATTTGCTTCTTCTTGTTCGAAATTAACTGCATCCAAGTTGGAGGTATGAATCTGGGTACTTTCGATGTTCCACTGTGGACTCGTTTCAAATTTTTACAATACCTGTTTTAGTATTCACCTGAGGATGTGCTGGGAGCCAGCATATTAACTAAAGAACCCAGTCAGCACAAATATGTTGGGTCAACGGATTATATTCCAAAAGTTATGAATATACTTAAATCTTCCTGTAAAAAATGCAACTTGGATTTTGGAATTAACAAACAACCTAATGTCAACTATTAAAAAAGATCGGGACCCAATTCCGAGTAATAGCAGATTTGGAGTTTACAAAATACCTTTACAGGCCCTGGATACTGTTGACATAGATCAAATTTATATTGGATCCACCATGAGGAATTTGAACTTTCGTATCGCGGAACACAAGTACAGTGTCAAAACACATTCAAACTCTACAGCACTTGCAAGATTAGTTAAACAGGGAGCTCACATCCCTCTGTGGAATGAGGCAAGAGTTATTTCTTCTCACAAAAACAAAAATGTGACTTTGCTAGCAGAGAGTTTACACATCGTCAAGAACGCTGATAAATGTTGGTTGTAACGGTGAAGTATCCAGATTCATACCTCCAACTTGGATGCAGTTAATTTCAAAGAAGAAGAAGCAAATAAACCAATAACTCGAACTTTATTTCGGAACTCACCCAATAACAATTAAGAAAGTCAGACTATGGTGACGTTTTTTGAAGTCATTCGGGAGCTGAACACGATGTATATAAACAAAAGGGACGTTCAACGGTGGACTCTTTTCAAATTTTTACAATATCTGTTTTAGTACTCACCTGAGGATGTGCTGGGAGCCAGCACGAAAGATCTAATGATGTGATTTTGACTTTCAGCTTTTGATTCGGTGTAAATAAAAGTCATTTTTCATCGTTAAATTTGAATTTCATCTTATATCGTGCAACGACGGCATTCTAGTAATTAGTGTTATTGGCACGAATTTAGTCTTCCTATATATTGAGGGTAACTAAATTTGCCCCTTTTTCAAGGGCTATTGTTTGCAACATTGTTAGCTGTGCATCTGAGTGATTTTCATAATCAGCTGTCCTTGATGTACCTGGGGTTGATTCTGTTGGTTATTTTCTGATAATTTTTTAATCTTCTTGAATAACCTATTTTTATCAATTCATAGTTCTTCCAATTTTTGATGAATCTTTCTCATGTAGTCGTCATAAGTATTATTTTGCTTTTGATCATTATTCTTTGCATTTCCATTAATCTGTGTATATGGCATAATAACAGTCTTTATGTAGTATATACACTGTTTTACATTTTAACTGTATTTGTAGTCTTAATCTTTTTAGTTCACAATTGTGAAAAATCTTTTTTTCCTGATTATTTAAATGTTTATTTCTGATTCTGAGATATTTGGGAATTATTCCACAATCTCGACAGTTTATCAAGAACTCTGACATTCTTCCTGATTTAGTTTAAATCATTTTTTCTGGAATAATGTCTTGTACTCTTCAATCTTATTATTGTTCATCATTGTCCTTTATACACTGCTGGCCACGCAAAATGCAACACCAAGAAGGACACGAGATAGCAAAGCCAGATTTACTGGACACATAACAACAGATACAAAGATGAAACAACTGAGCTTACAGGCCCACGCAACTTGCAGAACATGCAGACATCAATAGTTCGTGTGGCCCACCTGGTTGGCAATAACGGCCGCTATACGCCGCAGCATCGAACGAAAGAGGCTTTGGATGTGGGCTTGGGGTATGTCAGTCCAGGCTGCTTCCACACGTTGCCACAGTTCATCAGGCGTAGCCACGAGTGGTGCACTTCTTGGCCTTCATTTCTCTTAGTCACATGCTTTTTACTCTCATGTATCCAAGAAAAATATATATAGGCAGAAGTCCAGATCAACTATGGGCTCACCGTTATCGACAATATTTGCAGAATTCATAATGCAGCACTTAAAAGAAAAGGTATTTAAAGAACATACCCTGAAACCACTGATGTACTGCAGATATGTGGGCGATGTGTTGATATTTTGGGAAAATGAACAAACAGAACTAATGATTTTAAAGAAAAAATGGCATCAGTTTTTTTATCGATAGACTTAACAATGGAATTAGAAAAAAATAACCACCTACCTTTTTTGGATATCAACCTAATTAAAAATAACAGTAAAATTGATTACCATGTTTACAGAAAACCTACATATGTACCATCAATAATCATCTACGGAAAGTAACTTTTCTAGTTAACTGAAACTTAGTTTTTGATTACTAAGAAAATTATTAGAATATTTTTAGATTATTAGAAAAGATTCAGATATCAAAAACTATGTTTCAGTTAGCTAGAAAAGTTACTTACCATAGAGGGCTGTTTGGAAAACTTCAAAGAATTAGTGAGAAATTTCTAATCAGACTGGCTCCAGGATTACAAAATAAAATTAGTAACTACCTTCCAAAATTAAAACAAAAAGAAGAAAACGTCCTTTTACAGGAAGGTGTGGTTTACAAAATAAAATGTGAATGTGGTCTCAGCTATGTGGGAGAAACAGGCAGACAGCTTAAGACCAGATTGGAAGAACATAAAGCTGCAATTAAAAATTTGACAAACAAAACAGGTTTGGACAGACATTCAAAATACTGATCATAAGGTGCTTTGGGGCACTGTAGAAGTTCTGACACATCAACAGCACTTTTCAAGAGAAAAATTTTGGAAGGACTAGAAACAGAGAGAAGAGGTACAAAATTAAATGATTTGAAAGGTTGGAATTTAACTCAGGAATGTCAACACCTACTATAGTGTAGTCCTGAGGAAGGGTAGGGGTGCTACCCAAAAATTCAACTGTAAGTAAGATCCTTTTATTCCTGAGCAAATCCCATAATTTAGTGAAATTTATAATATAACAGTTAACAGGTTAACATCAAGTTGCTTGGACATGTGTAAATGCATTGTGGAAGATTATCTACACAAATATTACATTCTGTGGGCTTCTGGTACACAAACCATTACATGGACCCAGAACAAGGTGGATTGCATGTGTAAAATCGATCACCAGTGATTGAGAAAGCAATATGTTGCAGCCAAAAAATCCTGCATTCGACAGAGATGTTTCTAGTTTGTTGCATATCAGCATTTTTTCTTCTTTCAGTGATAAATAATCACATGACTATTCTTAGAAGTTATTGAATGACTAAACTTGAAGTATTTTAAGTGTTTTCTTAGGAAAGGTATGATTTTTATTTAAATGACATATTAGTAAAAGGTGCCCTACAAGATAAAATGTGAATGTGGCCTCAGCTATGTGGGAGAAAGGGATGACAACTTAGAACAAGCGCAGCACAACATAAAAGCTGTTATTAAGAATCAAACAAAGCAGTTTTGGTGAAGCATTTACAAAATACAGGGTGTAAAGTGATTTGGGATGCTGTGGAAGTACTTCAGCACACCCACAACACTTTAAAAAAATGGCAGAAGGCTTAGAAATAGAAATAGGAGTAGTAACTACATTAAATAATCAAAAGGGTTGGAGTTATCACAGGAACGGAAGCACCTACAGAGCTCTGAAGGTGGATCTTCTGTGAGAAAATTTGACAAGAAAAATCATGTATTTCCCAAGAAAACCCACAAAATATTAATACCACGCATTTGGGGCACAACTCAGCAGGACTTAACCATAACCAAACATCCAAAAGAGAAGTGAATTTCTCTGAATAAGTCCAATGAAGGAGATGAGTTATATCTAAAACTTTGCTGAATGTTAAAACTTTTTTATTGGTAAAACCCCATAAAAAAAGAATTCTCAAAATAAAGTATTAAAAAAAAAAAAAAAAAAAAAACTTTTCGATGTTTTTAGAGCACCTTATCCCAACAAGTGGTATGTGCAAAAAACATGCCTGAACAATGGTATATACATGTAAGATGATGAAAATTTTCAAGAATGAACTATCAATTATAATTTTATTTCACCAACAAACCTTTGCTCTTTCTAATTTCTGTCGTTGCTCATGAAAATGAGGTGGCACTTTTAAGGCTGAAAAAAAAAACAGAAAAAGAAGTATGCTCAGATTGTGGGAGAAGCAGATTACCACAAATAAAACAATCAATCTGAATCATTCCTATATGAAAAAACTGTTACATGATCACACCAGATATTAAAACATTTTTATTTTTTTTAAACCAACTTATGATAAAATGCTGAAAAATTCTGCATATGTCCAATTAACTATGCAGTGTAAATACACTATTGTAATTTCCTGTTCAACATGTATTATGTTATGATCCAAATTTATGAAATGTCATGACAATTATCTCACCAAGGCAAAACATTTTTACAATTAATATAATAATTTATCAGAAACTATTTGAATTCACTGGTGGCAAAAATATGCTGCACATGTGTAATGTGAAGCAAAATGTTGTTAATAAGGTGGTGATAAATATTCTGCGGTAACTTGGCCATGTTGAAAGAATGAATGATGAGATGCTTACTAAAAGAATTCATTCAGCCAAAGAAAGACAGAAGAAGGCCAAGGTACTTATTTGAGAACAGATTCTGGGATGTCTGCATAAGAAAAAGACAAGCCCGAAGTATGAAAGTTTTTGTGTGAGACATATGATGGATGTCAGTGAAGCTCAAATTATATGCTGAGATCACTATAAATGGAGACATTTAGTACATTAAGTAAGTAATGTACTTAATGTAGTAATTTTAGTAAGTAATTTAAGTATTTTTTTTTACTTAAATCTCTTAAAAATTTAAAATTTAATCTGACAGATGAGCTTTCTTTGAGGAGCTAACTTCTGAATCTCAGTACAGTTTAGTGGTATGTATGTATGCATGTATTAAAGTAAAATAAGGTTATGATTGCTAGGGTTTGTCTTTATTCTGAATGCATACCATATGTATGAGTATGTTCAACATGCATGTCATCAGCCTCCTGAAGGAACATTTCAGCCATTTTTGCTTAAGGTTATACATGGTCGAGTCACATTATTGTGACTACCAGCTAATATCCAGAGTAACCGCCGTGTGCAGTGCAGACAACAGCTAGACTGGCTGGGAGTGACTCAATAAGGTGCTGGAAGGTGTTCACAGGTATGTGGAGCCATGCTGACTGCAGTGCATCTGGAAGCTGCTGGAGGGTGCATGGTGGAGGATCCATAGAGCGAACAACATGATCAAGGTGGTCCCACAGATGCTCAATTGGGTTTAAATCAGGGGAATTAGGGGCCCAGGGAAGTACTTTGAAGTCTTCACTGTGCTCTTCCAACCACTCTCGGACATTTCTGGATGTGTGGCATGTCACCTTGTCGTGCTGGAAGATCCCCTCCTCCCCAGGGAAGACAGTCAGCATGTATGGGTGTATGTGGTCTACAAGAATGGATTCATAATGAATTTGGTCCATAGCACCTTCAATAGGTATGAGTGCACCCAGAGAATGTCACGAAAACATTCCCCAGACAACAACACTACCCCACTAGCTTGTGTTCTTCCAGAAATGGTTGAAGAGTGTTTGTTCTTCAATGTTTCTTGCCTTATACGCCAACGTCCATCCGTTCGATGAAGCAGAAAACATGACTCGTCGGATAAGGCAATTTTTTGCCAATCAGTGGAGGTCCAATTCTGATATTGCAGTGCTAATGTGAGCCTTTTCTGTGTTAGCATAGGTGCAGTGACCATCTGTCTGCATCGGAGCCCCATACCCAGCAGGGTTCGCTGAACTGCCATTTAGACACACTTCCGGTAGCCCCCTGGTTCATTCGGCCAGTGAGTTGCTCCATCGTAACGTGTCGATCAGCCCTCACGCACCTTGAAAGCCGGTGTTCACAGTTCACATCAATGGCACATGGTGCTCCACAGTTTCAACATCGCTTATTCGCAATGGTGCCATTTCTCCAATCACGATACACTTTACCACAGCAACACACAAACAGTTCACAAACTGCGCTGTTTCAGAAATACTGCGCTCCTTGCCCAGAAAGCAGATAATCATTCCTTTGCAAATCTGATATTATTATTATTATTTAGTGGAGGTTTAACGACCACCGTGAGCAACTCAATGGGCTATAAGCAGTCGCCCGTCCCTAATTTAGAGTCACTGGTTCTAGGGAAGGGAGAGAGCCAGTGCCGTAAGACAAACACAACATCCATGCCTCACCAGGATTCGAACCCGGACCCCTTACGGACGAATGATCAGAGGCCAGTGCCTTAGACCACTGCGCCACCGGGCGGCGCAAATCTGATAAACCGCTCCTTTTATCTATGACAGCAACGAGTGATATGTTTTCAGATTGCCTACAGCGCACCTTATATACCCTCCAAGCCAGCTCACGACACATGCCTTCTTTCATTGGCTATGCACTGTTGACGTCAAAAGTAGGAGGTAGTCACAATAATGTGACTCACCTGTGTATATGATGAAGCATTTCCTTGTACAATACATAATTATTAATTATGCATTCATGTACTAAATTATTGAGGTATATTTGCAATCTCATACGAAAAAGTTTGGCACTGCTTTAATGAATTCTGTGTTATTGGAATTGACAATGTTCTACCATTGGTCTTTACAGCACCATAAACAGTTTTTAGGGCTACTAGGAATTTTTCCTTAAGATCTGGAAGACCCTTACTAATGGAAAACCAGCTCTCCACAGAAGCATTTCTATGGGAAAAGTCAAAATCAACTTCTATAACATTCCATAAGTCTCCCATTTCTGCTTCTGTGGAAATGATTTCCATGTAAAATTTGGCAATTGATTTTTCTTTCAGAAAAATTTCAAAAAATTTCTGAAAGAAAAAAAAGGGATATATATATATATATATATATATATATATATATATATATCATCATCATCATCATCATTGTCAACCATTATCAATCCACTGCTGGACGAAGGTCTCCCCAAGTTTCCTCCACAACGGTCTGTCTTGTGCCAGTCTCCTCCATGTCACCCCTGCATACTTTCGAATTTCATCCACCCATCTCCCATGTGGTCTTCTTCTGGGTCTTTTCCTGTCCCTTGGAATCCAATCTAAAATTTCGGCTGTCCATCGATGATCTGTCCTTCTGGCAGTATGTCCAGCCCATTGCCATTTCAGGGATTTAACTCTGATCATGATGTCTTCCACTCTTCTCATTTTTCGGATCCACGAGTTCCTCTTCTTATCTCTCCTGGTTACACGAAGCATGCACCTCTCCATGCTTTTTTGAGTTGTCTGCAGCCTTTGTATGTCTCTTTTAGTTAAGGTCCACGTAATATATATATATATATATATATAATAAAAAGAAAATAGATCTTGCTTTTGAAGATGTCTTAAAGAAGGTTTTGAAACACATTAGAAACTGTTCTAACTTGATGTACAGAGATTTTTGGATAATTAATAATAATGCAGAAGTAATTTCTACTATACTCAAAGTTTGTCCCCTAGATATTAATAGTTATGATTTTGAAAACCTATATACTAATCTGCCTCTATCAGATATAATCACTACCTTTAAAGAGCTGTATGCAGAATTTAAACTTAACCAATTTGTTAATGTAGGAACTTGGAACTCTTATCTCAATTGCTGCATAAAAAATAACCATATCTTATATAATAATACTCTCTATAAGCAAGTGAACGGTATTCCCATGGGAACATCAACGTCCACGAATATCGCTAATCTATTCCTGTTCTTTAAGGAATATAAATTCATTAAAAATCACCCCACCTGCTCAGATAACTACCTTTACACTTTTAGATATATTGATGATCTGCTGTGTATCAATAATTCGGAAGTTATAGAGAGTGATTTTGATAATATCTATCCTAGCTCTCTTAACTTATGTAAAACCAACCACAGTAATCAGGAACTTGAGTTCCTAGACTTAAGCATTAAGCTCAACAGAGGTAACCCATCTATTAGCCTCTTTGATAAAAGAGTTAATTTTCCTTTCAAAGTAATTAAATATCTAAACTGGAATAATAACATTTCAACCAAAGTAATTGAGAATGTACTAATTTCTCAGGTCCTAAGAATTTCAAGAATTTGCAGCAACAATTTGGACTTCAATTACCACATTAATATACTATTAGATAGTTTTCTAGAGAACGAAATTCCTTCTTCTTTCATCAAAAGAACTTTAAGAAAAATTATTCTGAATAATAGAGTAAGGTTGGCAGATCTGCTTTAATTTTCTACACAGTTAATAATATGATTCTGACCAATCAAAGCCGTAAGGAAGTTGGCTAGAGGATGCCTATTAACTACCTAAAGGAACCTTAGTGCTATGGATATGAAGGTCCTATTAAAACAAAAAATTAAATAATATAAACAAAATCACAAAAAAAGCTTAAAAATCTGTTTATAAAAGAAAATAAAAACAAATAAAAAAGAAAACTAGTTATTCATCACTAGGATAGCTATACTAAAAATAGTAAAACCAACATTAAAATTAATAAGATTCTGATTAATCTATAGAAGCTCACTAAGGTGATTTAATACATGCAAAGATTATTTAATACACTACTCGTGTATTTTATAATATTTCTCATGTATTCTGGAGAGTTAATTCTGCTCTTTCTGATCATACAGATCCACAGTCTTAAGTTTATATATTTTTTTCTCTGGTTAAAATCTCCGCGGGTTGGCTTCTTTCTGTATGAGGAGGCCATCAGCCCCACCCTCACTGCCCCCCAGCGACTAGGGAGTGGCGGAAGAGGTCAGCCATGTTTTACCCTTGTGAGGAGAAAGTTTTTGTCACACAAGAGGTAAGCTCTCTTCCTTGTTTTTGGGTTCTAGGTTTTATAAGTTCAATG
The DNA here is from genome assembly GCA_039090855.1 of Macrothele yani. NCBI lineage: Eukaryota > Metazoa > Arthropoda > Arachnida > Araneae > Macrothelidae > Macrothele > Macrothele yani. The sequence continues at coordinate 1,598,501 of CM077027.1, forward strand.
TTAGCACTTCATGTACTTTTTCTCTGTTGATTTTTAGCTTTTCAGCTTTTAGGCACTGGCTTGTCTGTTAACTTTTTTGCGGGTTTTAACTCTTTCTTTTCTTTGTAACTTTGCGCGTCTTTTGGGGTACCTAGGAACAGAAGATGGCTAAGCTTGTTCCTTTTCTATGCGCTGTATTTTCAAAGTAGTTAAGTTCTTAATAACTAATTAATTATGCACTTAAAGCACTGCTGAAATACTCTGTACATATTGCAACTAACTGTTTAAGGCATATAACTTTCACAAAGTTTTCTTTAGTTAATTATTGTCTTTAACTTATTCTCGTTTTCGTGCTGTCATAAGTTGTAGAGTAGGGGTTTTAGACTCAAGTTTTCTTTCAAAAATCTGTTTTTTAAAAATTAATATTTCCTTTTTTAATTGCAATGTAAAAATTTGGATTTCTTTTGCATTGATTTTCAGGTTTAAATTCTCTCTTAAACGAATTTGGCATTTCGTTATAGCTGAAAATTATTTCTAATTATTATGTCACTCTCACAGCTTGAGTTCTCTTTAATCTTCTTCTCTCTGTTTAATAGTAACAGATGAAGAGCATGGGTCGGGCCAGGAAGGTTAATGGATGCAAGCGAAATTGTTAACTAGTGCTAGGTCATGCAACTCTACGGAGGACATGACATATATATATTTTTTAAAACTATTTTAGGTGGTAATGTTACTTGCATCTATGGCCTTGCAGAAACCCATTTCCAACTAGGTCTTTGTGGAAGTGAGAAAATGCAGAGTTTTTGCTGGTCCTTGATAAAGCCAAGGCTCAGTATTCTCGACACCTTCTACATTCAGTTGTTTTATTTTATTTTTTTATCTTTTCTCCTTTTACTCACACAGGTAGATACATAACCTTTTCTATGTTGTACTTGGTGTGAGTCAAAATTATATATGTATTTTTTTGCTTAGGTATCTTCTTAATAGAATATATATATATATATATATATATATATATATATATATATATCATCATCATCATCATCATTGTCAACCATTATCAATCCACTGCTGGACGAAGGTCTCCCCAAGTTTCCTCCACAACGGTCTGTCTTGTGCCAGTCTCCTCCATGTCACCCCTGCATACTTTCGAATTTCATCCACCCATCTCCCATGTGGTCTTCTTCTGGGTCTTTTCCTGTCCCTTGGAATCCAATCTAAAATTTCGGCTGTCCATCGATGATCTGTCCTTCTGGCAGTATGTCCAGCCCATTGCCATTTCAGGGATTTAACTCTGATCATGATGTCTTCCACTCTTGTCATTTTTCGGATCCACGAGTTCCTCTTCTTATCTCTCCTGGTTACACCAAGCATGCACCTCTCCATGCTTCTTTGAGTTGTCTGCAGCCTTTGTATGTCTCTTTTAGTTAAGGTCCACGTCTCTGCACCATACGTAAGCACTGGAAGGATGCATTGATCAAACACTTTTCTTTTAAGACATAATGGCATATTGCTCTTGAAAATTATGCTGTTTCTTCCAAAAGCTCTCCAGGCAAGTTTTGTACGCCGATTAATTTCTTCATCAATGTGACCCTCACTTGATATCTGTTGTCCAAGATAAACGTATGTGTCTGTTATCTCCAGCTTTTTCTCCATCAATCGATAAATCTTCATTTCTTGTAAAAGCATTGAACATCACTTTTGTCTTCTGAAAGTTCATTTTTAATCCCACTTCTTTACTCTTGTCAGCAAGTTCCTGGATCATACTCTGCAGCTCTGATGGGGTAGTTGCAAAAATGACTACGTCATCAGCAAAACGAAGGTGGGTTAGATAATCTCCATTAATCTTTATCCCCGTGTTTTCCCAGCTCAGCGACTGAAAAACACCCTCCAATGTGGCATTAAAGAGCTTCGGAGATATGGTGTCACCTTGTCTCACTCCCTTTCCAATTTTTACGTGTGTTGTATTTTCAAACAGCCTAATCTTTGCACTTGCATTTTCATAGATGTTATTAATAATATTAATGTATGCATCTTCAATACCGCAGGTTTTCAGAGCCATTGTAACTGCTGATGGTTTCACCGAATCAAAGGCTTTTTCATAATCGATAAAGCCATGCACAATGGAAGTTCATATTCCCTCGCTCTTTCAATTAGTTCTCTCAGCACGTGGATATGATCTATTGTGCTGTAGCCACTCCTGAATCCAGCTTGTTCTCTCGGTTGAGCCATGTCTAGTGCTACCTTCAAGCGGTGTGAAAGAACTTTAGTGAAGATTTTATAAACTACTGATAGGAGGCTGATAGGTCTGTAGTTTCCGAGATCCTCAATGTCACCTTTCTTATGTAGCAGGATCATTGTAGCGGTGTTCCAATCCTCAGGAATCTTTCCTTCATTAAGGCATCGAGTGAAAATTTGGGCGAGTACTGTTTCGATTTCTCCACTTGCTTCTTGTATGATGTCTACAGTAATTCCATCTTCTCCTGGAGCTTTTCCTCGCTTCATGTTCTTGATTGCATGTGCAACTTCTGCTGGAAGGACTGGAGGAACTCTGGTACTGGTATCTTTCATGATGTCTGGAGTGCATATATCATCCCTTTCATATAATTTGGAGTAGAAATCTTTCACTCTTGTCAAGATTTCTGCCTCTATTTCTTGTTACAGAACCATCTTCTTTTCTCAGTGCCATAATCTGTTTTCTTCCCTTACTGAGATGTCCCTTTGCTATCTTTAGGCTTTGGTTGTTTTCAATTGCTTTCCTCACTAGTTCACAGTTGAATTTCCTTACGTCTTCAGTGATACTTTTTCTTACTGTCTTGCATAGCTCTATATATTCCACTTTGGAAGTCACATCTTCTTTATTTGTCCTCATCTCTTCTTTTTTGCATCAACATTTTGGTTTTTCCTGATAATTTGTTCACATGCAACTTGTTCTTAGACCCAGCTAATTTTGTTGCTGTTTCCATAAGAGCTTTGGTTATTTTTCTGTTAACTTCAGAGATGTCCACTTCTTCCGATGTTAGGCCTTCTAAAGCAGAGAACCTGTTCTTCAGTTCTAACTTGAAGGTATTATGGTGTTTTTTAAGGTTGGTTATGTCAATAGATTTTGTTTGTCTTATGAGCTTGCCACGTTCAAGTTTGGTGTTGAGTGCATCTTACATCTCACCAATCTATGGTCACTACCTGTGTTGAACTTGTTTAGCACACTGCAGTCTTCGATGATGAATTTTTTTTTACACATAATAAAATCAATTTCACTTGTCGTCCCATTTGGATGTCTCCATGTCCATTTCCTGTGTGGCTTTTTCTTGAAGAAGGAGTTCAAGATGAAAAACCCTTCTGCCTCTGCAAACTCAACGAGAGTATTTCCACGCTGGTTTCTGTTGCCATGACCGAATTTACCTACTGAAGTTTCATTCTGTTGCCGTTGCCCTATTTTTGCATTGAAATCTCCCATAATTATTTTCAAGTGCTGCTTACCTTTATTATTTAGATGACAAATTTCCTCATAAAATTCTTCAATTTCTTCTTCAGGATGACTTGTGGTGGGTGCATAAGTTTGAATAATCTGAGCCTGGTATCTTTTCGAGAGTTGGATAACAAGTCGTGCAGCTCTGTCAGAGGAACTTTCAACTTCTACAACTTTATCCTTCAGTTTCTTGTTTATTATAAATCCAACACCACTAGTTCTGCCAGTATCTGTCCCACGATAGTAGAAGAGATGTCCACTTTTCAGTTCGATGAGATCTTCTCCTTTTCTCCTTACCTCACTTAGCCCCACGATGTCCCACTTGATCCTTTGTAGTTCCTCTTCCAATTCAAGAAGCCTTGAATCAGAAGATAGGGAGCGTCCATTGTAAGTAGCCAAGGTCAGCATCAGATGGCAGCCTAGTCCGGTCCTCCGGGGATTCTTAGCACCCTCTGCCTTCATGTCGCACTGGCCGCTGCCTTGGCCAGGTACATTCCAGCTGCCGGAGACTGAGGGCCAAGATTTAAGTTGTGGAATCATTTTGGAGGGGTTTGGCCATAACTCACCACGCTGGCCAAGCGGGTTGGTGAGTGTGGGATAGAATTTCCTCTGATCCCGATGGTATAGTTATACCGCTATGGGCGGTCGTCAGAGCCCCTTTAGTGGGAACAGGATGCACCACGAGAAGGCGGGGTTGACATTTGTCAAGGAGAGGCTATGATGTTACGCATCACCTGACCTTACATCCCTATATATATATATATATATATATATATATATATATTTTATTTTTTTATCTTTTCTCCTTCTACTCACACAGGTAGATACATAACCTTTTCTATGTTGTACTAGGTGTGAGTCAAAATTATATATGTATTTTTTTTTGCTTAGGTATCTTCTTTATAGAATATATATATTTTTTTTTTTTTTTTTTTTTTGTAAAATTTGTCCAATTCTTCTTTCAGAAAAATTTCCTTCAGCTTCTGCATGTTGAAAAAACACACTGTGCTATTTGTTTGCTGTCTGCTGCTAAGTCTACATATTCAGATATTTATATCATTCAACAGATTCAATGAGACCTCATGATCTCATCATAACCATTAAACAGTAAAGTAAAAAACAAAAACAAATTTCACAGTTGAGTTCTTTGAAATCCTGCCTCCTCGTGCAAATGCAATTTTAGTATTTATGCTTTTGCTATCTAACAGTGATGCCCAGATCAATTACTCTTTGGCACAAATGGTTGAAACTAGCTAGCATTCACTATAATTTTAAATAATTTTTCAGAGATGGTTACTTCTTTTACGATACCTTTCTTGATGAATTGAAGTATCAACTTCAGGAAGACGCTTTAACGAATGTAAATTCTGTTTTACATGTTCTGTAAAAAGGATACAGTCTGTGGTGGTGCATTAACTTATTCAATTAAAATATAAATTGGTTAGAAGTCCTAAAAAGATGTTACTTACGGAACGTGTTCAGTCCAACATCAGTAGTTATTGAGTTTCTTTGTCCAAAGTTGTATCTTGCTTCAATATGGTCAGTTGTTAGGGTTAGTTCGAGAGCCATTTCGTTATAAGTTGTACCCTACTTCGGATATGTCCAGTTGTTAGGGTTAGCTCCGTTATGGCTGTGTCGACATCATATTGAATGGGTAAAGGTTTCCAGATAATGATTAAAGATTCTTGAGTTAAGAGTTACTATATACATACAACTTGAAGTTCCACGTCGTACTTAGCCTTTAGGGCTATCTCATCAATGCTGCACTCTCTAGGAAATGCTGAGGAAGTCTTCAAAGTTTGGTCAGGTTCATAAAAAATTTAAAAGCTTTAAAAGGTTCCAGTTAAAATTGTTATATACACCACCCCATACACCGTCCACAGTCTCAATCACCGGACGCGCGTTTCACCTAGGCTCTACCCTGGCGTTTTCAACAGAGACTTCACACCCTCTGTCGAAGTCTGCTATCTGAAAGTCTCATGTCCACAGTGCGCATGTTCCTCATTTAACCCATTGCCAATGCCATCTAGTGTCAGGTCACATCAACTTTATCTTCATCTAAGTCATTCTCACTCTTCCTTTTTCTCTTCCTCTCTCTCCTCTCCCTATTCCATTTCTTCTCAGTTTCGATCAGGTTCCTCCAAGCGTACGAAAGGTCGTATGGACTGTTATTATTGCAGTTAAATGGTTTGGTCTTGTTTATTATTACTGCTTCTGCTATTTGTATTGTTCTCATATTATTCTGCTGGTTTAATATTGTAATTCCTTCCCAATGGGGTATATATTGACTATCCAAACAGAAGTCAATAAGTGCTGTTTTATTCTCTCTTATGCTCCAGTTCTTCATGTGTTCGGTCAATCTGATTTTAATATTTCTTTTTGTACTGCCTATATATTGGTTGACAATTTTATTTTGATTATTTATTATTGGTATAGAGTAGACACCCGCTTTTTGTAAGATTGGGGTCTTTCTGTGATAGTTACTAAGAGATTTCGTTATATCTCTCGTTTGTACACCAATATTCTAGGTCATATTTTTTACATGTTTTCTTCATAATAGTTGTGATCTCCGGTATATATGGTAATGATCCACAAAATTTTTTTACCTGTTGAGTCTGTGTACTCCTTTGTTGTTTATTTCTAGGGTTGCATCTATTAATAAGGTTATTTATTTTCTTCACATCATAACTGAAGTTTATTGCTGTGTTCTTTATCCAATTCAATTCATTTTTTAGTAGTTGGGTGTTAGATGTATGAGTAAACGTTCTGTTGATATATGATCAGAAAGCTGCAAATTTGTAAGATGCTGGATGGTGAGAGTTCTGAGGAATGATATTAGTGATGTTGTCAGGTTTCCTATATACTTGGAAATTGATGTTATTTTGTTTATGATATAGTAATATGTCTAAGTATGGTAAGATTCCATCCTTTTCTCGCTCCACAGTAACATTAATTGTTTCGTAATAGCTATTATATTCATCTATGTACATCTGTAGCTGGTTATCATCATGCTGCCATACCATAAGGATGTCATCTACGTACCTGCGAAACATCGATGGTTGTGGTATATCTGTTTTCAGTCTCATAGATTTTTCGATGTTCTGCAAAATCACCTCAGCCAACAAACCCAAAATCAGCGATTCCATCGGTGCTCCCGATAATTGTCGATATATTTTGCCTTCATAACTGAAATAATTGTTTTTATCAATAAAAAGAAGTGCTCTTCTTATGTCTTCAATTTGCTGTGTTGGTATTTTATTTTCACACAACCTTTCAACAATGAGGTCAATTGCATCCAGAGTAGGGGTATTCGGGAAGAGGGATATCACATCAAGGCCGGTATGTCTTATTTTCTTATTCCAATTGACTGCTTTATCCTGTATTAGTGTAATTACCTCTGTGCGACTGTTCACAGTATATTCATATTGTTTGTAGATAGGAGTTAAAAAATTATATAGTGCTCGCTCAAGATTTATCGTAGGTGACTTATTTTTCGCAACAATTGGTCTAAGTGGATTTCCAGGTTTACGAGTCTTTATTTTACCATAGATATTCGGGGTTGTAGCTCCCGTGGGAGGATAACCCCGAATATCTATGGTTTTTAAATCGTATCAGGAAGGAAGCATATCCCCTCCCACGGGAGCTACAACCCCGAATATCTATGGTAAAATAAAGACTCATAAACCTGGAAATCCACTTAGACCAATTGTTGCGAAAAATAAGTCACCTACGATAAATCTTGAGTGAGCACTATATAATTTTTTAACTCCTATCTACAAACAATATGAATATACTGTGAACAGTCCCACAGAGGCAATTACACTAATACAGGATAAAGCAATCAATTGGAATAAGAAAATAAGACTTACCAGCCTTGATGTGATATCCCTCTTCCCAAATAGCCCTACTCTGGATGCAACTGACATCATTGTTGAAAGGTTGTGTGAAAATAAAATACCAACACAGCAAATTGAAGACATAAGAAGAGCACTTCTTTTTATTGATAAAAACAATTATTTCAGTTATGAAGGCAAAATATATCGACAATTATCGGGAGGACCGATGGAATCGCCGATTTCGGGTTTGTTGGCAGAGGTGATTTTGCAGAACATCGAAAAATCTATGAGACTGAAAACAGATATACCACAACCATCAATGTTTTGCAGGTACGTGGATGACATCTTTATGGTATGGCAGCATGATGATAACCAGCTACAGATGTAACATAGATGAATATATTAGCTATTACGAAACAATTAATGTTACTGTGGAGCGAGAAAAGGATGGAATCTTACCATACTTAGACATATTACTATCTCATAAACAAAATAACATCGATTTCCAAGTATATAGAAAACCTGACAACATCACTAATATCATTCCTCAGAACTCTCACCATCCAACATCTTACAAATTTGCAGCTTTCCGATCATATATCAACAGAGAGTTTACTCATACATCTAACACCCAACTACTAAGAAATTAATTGAATTGGATAAAGAACACACCAATAAACTTCAGTTAAGATGTGAAGAAAATAAATAACCTTATTAATAGATGCAACCCTAGAAATAAACAACAAAGGAGTACACAGACTCAACAGGTAAAAAATAAAAATATGACCTAGAATATTGGTGTACAAACGAGAGATATAACGAAATCTCTGAGTAACTATCACAGAAAGATCCCAATCTTACAAAAAGCGGGTGTCTACTCTATACCAATAATAAATAATCAAAATAAAATTGTCAACCAATATATAGGCAGTACAAAAAGAAATATTAAAATCAGACTGACCGAACACATGAAGAACTGGAGCAGAAGAGAGAATAAAACAGCACTTATTGACTTCTGTTTGGATAGTCAATGTATACCCCATTGGGAAGGAATTACAATATTAAACCAGCAGAATAATATGAGAACAATACAAATAGCAGAAGCAGTAATAATAAATAAGACCAAACCATTTAACTGCAATAATAACAGTCCATACGACCTTTCGTACGCTTGGAGGAACCTGATCGAAACTGAGAAGAAATGGAATAGGGAGAGGAGAGAGAGGAAGAGAAAAAGGAAGAGTGAGAATGACTTAGATGAAGATAAAGTTGATGTTACCTGACACTAGATGGCATTGGCAATGGGTTAAATGAGGAACATGCGCACTGTGGACATGAGACTTTCAGATAGCAGACTTCGACAGAGAGTGTGAAGTCTCTGTTGAAAACGCCAGGGTAGAGCCTAGGTGAAGCGCGTCCGGTGATTAAGACTGTGGACGGTATGGGGTGGTGTACATAACGATTTTAACTGGAACCCTTTAAAGCTTTTAAATTTTTTATGAACCTGACCAAACTTTGAAGACTTCCTCAGCATTTCCAAGAGAGTGCAGCATTGACGAGATAGCCCTAAAGGCCAAGTACGACGTGGAACTTCAAGTTGTATGTAAATAGTAACTCTTAACTCAAGAATCTTTAATTATTATCTGGAAACCTTTACCCATTCAATATGATGTAGACACAGCCAGAACGGAGCTAACCCTAACATCTGGACATATCCGAAGTAGGGTACAACTTATAACGAAATGGCTCTCGAACTAACCCTAACAACTGACCATATTGAAGCAAGATACAACTTTGGACAAAGAAACTCAATAACTACTGACGTTGGACTGAACACGCACTTCCGTAAGTAACATCTTCAGGACTTCTAACCGATTTATATTTTAATTGAATAAGTTAATGCACCACCACAGACTGTATCCACTTTACAGAACATGTAAAACAGAATTTACAGACGTTAAAGTGTCTTCCTGAAGAACCTTGTGGTCATGTAATTGTATGTGAACTTTATGATAGAATCACATGAGATATAATGAAGTATCAACTGCTTGACCACAAAAGAAACATTTTAATGTAAGAGAGAACGGCACCATACAATTTAAGGTTTGAAACTACTTCAAAAATGGCAATAAGATGCATGCTACAAAATGAAAGAAAATTTAGCAAACATGCTGGTTGAAAACAATGATTTTTTTTATTTTTACACACAAAAGATTATCCTTAAATAAAAATAACTTACAAAATCATAAGCTCAACATGTTTCAACGTAACTAAAGTTATGTTTTTATCAGGGGCAAGTCCAACAATACATTCATTTAACAAAACAGCAGTTTGAAAAAGGAAACAGTACAAATAGATTAATAATTAATTTATCAATTTGAATCCCTTAACAAATAAAGGTAACTTGATCACGCCAGTTACGTTACATGAAAAAAACTTTTACAAGAAATTTCGTAACTAGCGTGATCAAGTTACCTTTATTTGTTATATTATTGTTACATGTTTTGCCCATCATCGTCAACTTGAATCGCATGCGTTCATCGTCCAAGAACAGGCTCCCTCCCAGATTTCAGCTGGACTCAAATCTCAGTTTAAAACTAGATTTTTGTTCTTGAATATCTCACAGAGAGTTGGGTCCAGCTGCAAACAAAACTATGAATAACTAATTGTTTCTTCTTCTAGAAGTTTGTACAGAAAATGGGCTTGCATATTTTGTCAAGAAGTTATCCTAATGCCTTAATTATCAGAGTTGACAGTTTGACAGCATGACTGTCAGATAGCCTGTAGAAATCACTGTGTGTTTCTCCAAAATCCATGTTTTTGTCCATAATATGTTGGCAAATTCTTGAATATGTATTATTATTCCTTTCATATATACACTAATGGGCTTAAAAATAGCAACACCCATTACAAATAAACTTTGCACTTTCATGATGATACCATGAATAAAATGGGTAATCCTGGGTACGTGATATAAAGCTCTCATATTGTTGTTAGCACTTGAAATATTAGTGACACTGTCAGCAATGACATCCTCATATAAAGTAACTCAGTTATGCTGCGTCAATCTCAACTGAAGTTTTGCTATGTTCTGGCGCATGTACGTAGGCCAGAACAACACAGGTGACAGAGATTTCAACCACTGGTAGGACCATATCAAGCTTTTTTTACCTGGGAGGGTGAGACTTGAAATAACATTCCTCAGAGTTCAAAATCACGCCCCTTCACGTTCCACTCAAATAATATGTGGTTTTTACTTTTTCACACACTGCCATTATAGGAAAGTAGTATGATCATTCAAAAATCTCATTTCAGGTTTTTGACATAATTTTATTAAAAATGTAAAAACTAGGTAAATGCCCAAGAACCACAGGTGGTAAATACCAGGTAAAGCGTAAACATTATGTGACCACCGACAACACAACACTCCACAGAAACGCAGAACAAATGAATATCGGATAGTGAACATAACAATGCGAAGAAGCTTTAGGGTTAGGGCTTGGAAAAAATATGTTCGAGGTTAAACGCTTCGAAAACTTTCTGTGAAAGACCACAAATGATTAATTAGCTCTTCATCCCAACAACATGTTCGGAAAGGTCATGGAGGTTAGGCATATCAGTATATTGTTTTCCATGCCGCCATTCACTGTTTTGGAAAATTCTCTTCCTGGATATAAGATATTCACACCTCATTGTATATGTTACTCTATACCCCGGTTAGCTGCATGGAATACTGTATGACACTAACTAAAGTCTTTAAAAAGAAAATACTGAAGGATGTTACCTTTCTTTTTTAGTTACAATTTCTATTTTTTACATCCCTCAGAGCATGAATTTATGCCCCTGGAATGACCATTCTGGGAGGGCAACAACTTTCCCTGCCCTCCCGGTAGCTACGACCCTTACCACAGGGGTCATGTGATTAGGGCTATGTAACTTGCATACATGTGGCAGGTTGATCACATTTAACATCCATTCGAATGAGTTATGCTGTATGCACAATGACACAGTATTTACTACAGTGGGTTGGGGAGGGGTACCTCTACTCAACACTATAGATTTGGTTCACATAGATATTCTACTGAACGAGAGAACTATCCCTTTCCCAGAGATAGGCAACTGTGGACCCATGTCATGTCGACTGTTATCCAGTGAAAAAAATTCTGTACCTTCCATTCAGTGGCTGCTCGTCTTAAGGAGCACGTGAGCACGTGCTCTACCCATAAGATAGCACTGAATAATTGATTCATTAATACCCACAACACGTAAGGGAAATATTGGTTTACTTAAAAAAATGCATTTATGGCACCTCTATTCATAGTGATTGTGGAATAGCTTTTTTACGAGTCTTATAGAGGTTATTTTTCGTCAAAGTTTGTTGTCATATTTTCGAACTAAAGCCTAGTTCGTCATCAGGACTATGTCACTGGAGTAGTTGCTGCCACTCAATTGGAAGAGTCCATCCGCAATTATCGTTAATTGTGGTACTTCTTCTTCTTGCTATTTCGATCCCTTCTTCTAGTTTCCTCTTTACTAAGTTTGACTGGTGGGCGATTATTTTCACTGAGTCCCAATTTATGGAGTGTCCACTTGCTTGTATATGTCTGTCTAGCCCTGTTTTGTTCCCAATGTTCCTAATAGCTGCTTGGTGTTCTTTCATTCGGACCTTAATACTTCTCCCTGTTTCTCCTATATAGCTGAGTCCGCAGTTACAGTCGATGCAGTAAATTACTCCTTCCTGCAATTGGATGTCCAATTCTTTCTGCTTTAAAGCTGGCAGGAATTTCTTTATTTTGTTATTAAGATCTGGAGCTAGCCTGATATTATATTTTGCTCCGATCCTTTTCAGGTTCTCGAAAAGTCCCTTGTGGTACGTAATTTTGCTGGTGAATTTGAAGTTGGTTTTCTCCTGCTTCTTTTTTGGCACTTCTTTAAATATTTTCTCAACATATGGGGAGGGGTAATTGTTTTCTGCCAATATTTCCTTTAATTCTTCTTTGTGAAGATCTTTCTGAGTAGCCGACATAGGGCTAGACAGACATATACAAGCAAGTGGACACTCCATAAATTGGGACTCAGTGAAAATAATCGCCCACCAGTCAAACTTAGTAAAGAGGAAACTAGAAGAAGGGATCGAAATAGCAAGAAGAAGAAGTACCACAATTAACGATAATTGCGGATGGACTCTTCCAATTGAGTGGCAGCAACTACTCCAGTGACATAGTCCTGATGACGAACTAGGCTTTAGTTCGAAAATTTGACAACAAACTTTGACGAAAAATAACCTCTATAAGACCCGTAAAAAAGCTATTCCACAATTTAAAAAAATGTCAAATCTATAATCGAAAAATAGATCCAAAATTAATTTTAATTCAGTTAGCTGCGAACTTAACGCCAAAGCGAACTTTATGCCAAGCAACTGTTCAGATCGCCATCATCGTTTCATCTCTGTGGGCACAATTTTCCTTGGCTCATCGACAACACAGCTCAAAAGCTGCTTGCGCATGCGCGTCATAGATCTACTGAAGCCATTTCGCAAAGCAGAAAAAGTAGCATTGGAGCACATGGAAAACTGGCCCGCGCGTTGAGTTGTGATTGTTGTCGTCTCCTCGGTTAACAAACAAGTAGGGAAGCAACCCTGCACTCCGTTTTACGTTTCTTTTCTGTCAAGATTTTTGTGGCTGTCTTGGTGTGGTCTGCAGTTTCATTTTGCTTATAACTTACAGGATAAAGTAATAAGTATTTATTTATGCACATCAATGAAATATAAAGTGTTACAATGTTCTCTTTATAAACATGAATACTGTTGATTATTTACTGAAACATTCGTTCGCCTCTCATTCATTGGAGCAAAATCTGGAAATTAAAAGGTTGGGTAGGCCCATGCCGGATCTTAAATTACAACAAACTTGTAAAGATAAAAATACAGAACGAATCAGAAAGTTTAACTGTGAGACATATAATAAGAATGAATGGATATCCGGCTGTGATATAAAAGATGCTGTATTTTGCTTCTCGTGCTTATTGTTTATTAGTGAAACTTCATGGGCTAAAACTGGTGTTAAAAATTTACGCCATTTAGCAGACAAAATTCAGAAGTATGACGTGTCTTCTGTACATAAAAATAATGTAATTAATTTGGTTGTACTAGGAAGGGGGAATATAAGGTCCCAACTAGATTTCTGTTACAGGCAGCAGATTCAACTTCAAAACGAAAAAGCAAAAAAAAAAAAAAAAATAGAGAGGTACTATCGCTTCTCATAAATTGTATCAGATTCTGTGGTGGGTTTGAACTTGCTTTGCGAGGACATGATGAATCGAACTCTGCTTCCAGTCCTGGAATATTTCGTGGTCTGGTCGATTTTAGCGCACAGTTGAATGATGCTTTAAAAACTCATTTAGACAAAGTTACAGTATTCAAGGGTACTTTGAAAACAATTCAGAATGAACTTCTGGACTGTATGCTTGAAATCTGCAACGAAGAGATTTCTAAAGAAATAATAGCTTCCGATTTTGTGGCTGTCATTGCAGATGAAACAACGGACATTTCCAATGTTTTTCAAATGGTACTGGTTTACCGCTATGTAGTTCACGACAAGATTGTGGAAAGGTTTTGGCGTTATGTAAATCCTTCTAAACACGATGCGGCATCATTGTCTTCTTGTATTCTGAAAGAGCTAGATGAACATTTGAAGAACACTCCAAACAAATTAATTGCTCAGAGTTACGATGGAGCATCGGTCATGAGTGGGAAAGGAAAAGGAGTGGAGACTCGTGTCAGGGAACACTACCCTTTTGCTTCTTATGTGCATTGTCATGCTCATCAGCTGAACTTGGTAATGTCAAATGCTGCGTCCATAAATCGTAACGTTCGTATATTCTTCGCCAATCTGGGAGCAGTGTGCGCATTTTTCTCCAAATCACCTCAAAGAACCGAAATACTTAATGAAATAGTTGGTCGTCGTTTGTCAAGAACATCAGACACTAGGTGGAATTTTCAAGCCAGAGCAGTCAACATTGTGTATGAGAATCGTGAAGAACTAGTCAAATGCATGGAAGCAATAGAAACAAGAGATGATATAAAGCAGCAGTCTACTATTGCTCAAGCCAGTGGTTTAAAGCATATATTAAAGGACGAGGACTTCATCTTCTGGCTTACTATTTTCCATCAAATAATGCCTCATGTTCGACATACTATACAACCAAATTTAAAAAAGGGAGATTGATTCAGCTCAGATTAAATGTCATATTAACAGCTTCCAGTCGAGCATGGAGCAAATCAGAGAAAACATTGAGACTGTGACCTCAGAATCAGAAACTCAACTGACTCGGAAGAGAAAACATCAAACTAATCATGAAAGCAGAATAAGAGAAGACAAAGAAGTATGTGATGTCATCCTTATGCAAACGAAAGAACGATTTGACTTCATAGGTCATCTATCTGCCGCTATTTTGTTTCTTTCAGACAAGTTTCCCGAATACGATAAAGAATTTCCTGTTGAATATCTGACATCAACAATTAAAGCTTACCCTTTTCTGAACAGAAAGAAATTGGAAACGGAACTCCAGTTAATTTATCGAAGAAATGAATTTAGGACAGTATTGGGAGCCATTCCATTATTGTCATTTTTTATTGACACAAATCTTGTCACTAATTTCTCTGAAAGCGTATTACTGCTTAAAATTATTATTACTATTCCCATGTCAACTTCTGAAGCAGAACGTTGCTTTTCAACTTTAAAAAGAATAAAAACTTTCTTGCGCAACACAATGCTCCAAGACAGACTAGCTGTTCTTGCCATGCTATCTATAGAAAGAAGAAACTTTATCATGGATATTCCCAACTTTATTTTATTTTATTTTATTTGGATTGGAGGTTTAACGACCACCGTGAGCAACTCAATGGGCTATAAGCAGTCGCCCGTCCCTAATTTAGGGTCACTGGTTCCAGGGCAGGGAGAGAGCCAGTGCCGTAAGACAAAACACAACATCCATGCCTAACCGGGATTCGAACCCAGACCCCGTTCAGACGAAAGATCAGAGGCCATCGCTTAGACCACTGCGCCACCGGGGCGGCTCCTGACTTTAACAATAAGGTCACTGATAAATTTTCTCAGAGAAAAGAACGAAGAATGGACTTCGCCTACAAAACTTACTAATTTGTGCATTTAGGATATCAAGGGCAGTTTCTGTTTAAATACTTTTTCCTTTTGTGTACTTTAACTGCCCTTCTGTGCTGCACGTTTGTATAGCAAAATTATGATATATACAGTATGTCGCAAAAATAAAAAAGCTGCATTAAACACCTATTATGCATTTATAATAAAAATCTGCTGCTTTTTGTTACTGCTTAGGTTAAATTGATAGTTCTCTTCCAACTTCTGGAAAACAAAGAAAATAACAGTGACATAATTTTGGGTTCTAACAATACGCAGTATTACAAAAACTAGTTGCAGAAGAATCTAAACTAATGTGGAGCTACATTTATAGATTAACCACCGCTAAGAATATTTCCCGAAATCCTTTGTATTTGAAATCGCAATCTCTAACTGCAACCTTAAAACTTATTTTGCCCTAGTGATTTACATACTAAATCTCAGTTCAAACCACACTTCCCAGTTGGTGAGCTTCCTGATAAAACAGAAGTACTTTGGCATTTATAGTTAAATTACATAACTTATGGGACTGAAAATGCTTGTTTTAAAATGTTTTGAAGGTCAATGTCAGTCAAAATTTTGAATATCAGAGAAAGACATAGAATTACCCTTACACATCTCTTCAATATTCAGGACTTTGTGATGGTCTTGTTATTGTAGGGTGCTCCAGTCTCAAAACAGGAATTTATAAAGAAATCACAATCAGATCACATAAATCTGCTTGACTTTTCGTCATGTGTCACTCTAACAACATCATCACTAGGTATTTAAAATATACAGAATTCTAATAATTGCATGTATTGAAAATTATAAATCAAATCAGTTCATGCTGCACATTCATGGATCTTGTAGTTTGCACTGAAATCTTCACTGGCTGGACACCAAAATTTCCGAATGACAAAGTCTTTGAGAATCAAATATACCCAAAAGTGTAAATCATAGATCTAACCTTCCACTTTCCTGAGAGAGAAATAAAATTCCTGAAACCAATAAATGAAATATTGGATATCTATTCTTTATTATTAAGAATCCAACAAACAAACTTTGAGTTATTTATTGGTATGTTAATGTTTTAAAACCCTTAGGTGTCACTAAGGGTATGTTTTCAATGATTTCATAGATTGTTTTAATAAAATATGAAAGCGTTATATTGTTTGGTGTCATTCAAGGTATATGTTCAATGCTTTCATACATTGTTTCTATAATATACAAAATCATTATAGGTTTCAAACCCTTTGGTGTCATTCAGAGTCTGTTTTCAATGTTTCCATACATTGTTTTAATAGCATATGAAAGCATTATACTGTTTGGTGTCATTCAAGGTATAACTGTATGTTCAATGCTTTCATACATTGATATCATTGATATCAAAGCAATGTAAGCTTCAAACCCTTTGGTGTCATTCAGAGTTTGTTTTCAATGCTTTCATACATTGTTTTAATAACAAATGAACAGTACTTGAAATGAAAATTTTGAAGAGTTGCTTATGTTAACATTTAGTTAAAAATTCCCTGGAAAAAATACCTTCGCCAAAAAATCTCAAACTGAAAATGTAAAAAAATATCCTCGGAAAAAAACTTTTAAGAATGTAATTGACAATTCCGTGGAAAACTACTGCACCATAAGTCTCAAACAATACCGGTTGATTACCATTGGCTGGTTTGTGGACTCCAGCGAGCACTACTTATGCTATACTAAAGGACCAGGGTTAGACTTGTTTACAGCAAGGAATCTGAAATGACACCTGAGGTCCTGAATGACACCAAAGGGTTTGAAACATTTGTTTTAGATCAATAAATAACTCCCAGTTGTCATAGCCCTAAATTACCCATTGAACTTTAAAAGCTTACATATATGTTGTCATAGCCATAAATTACACATATACAACTTTAAAAGCTTACAGAATGATATGAAAATGGCATGTGTGTATCTAATATGTTTGTCAACCACAAGTATATCCACACATGACGATGATGGGCAAAACATGTAACAAGAATAACAAATAAAAGTAAATCGATCATGCTAGTTACATTAAGAGAACAGAACTTTTACTAGAAAGTTCGTAAGTTGGTAGCTTTCGACCTTGTCTTAGGTCTTCATCACGCCAATGGAGGACTCAGATTGTTTCAAGATTCTACATTTGAATGTTTGCTATTTTTGTTGCCACATCTTAGAATCGATCTCCAGATCATCGGGATGTAGAGAGGAGACCTTCTACATCATAAACCTTCTGCTGCCACCATTCATCATTCCCTTTGAATCATTCACTTTGCATCTCTACAAGCTCACAGCATTGAAGTCTTACATCCACAGGGCTTATCATTTGCAATAACCAACTTTCTCTTCAAGAAGAATTCTCCAGAATTTCTACAATAGCCCTCTCTCATGGTTTCCCTGCTCTTACAGTCAGCTCCCTCATAAAGAAATACGAAAGCAAATTGAAAGCCTTAATCCTCAAAAGAAAGAAAACCTGAAATTCTCCGGTTCTGTTCCTTACCATCCTTCCTAAGCTTATAAGTTACAAATTCTTTTCATGAGTTTTGGTTACCATCGTACCATAAAATCCCCCACCCCACCCTCAAGCATCTTGAAACTCCTACAAAGTGATAGGGACAAAGTTGAAAATCTGGATCTCCAAGGAGTTTACTGCATTCCTATCTCTTCTTCAACAGGTGATAACTTATACATTGGAAGCACATACAGGAGCATTAACCACAGAATTTTGGAACATAAGAAAGATGTTTTGAAAGCCAACCCAAATACAACCTTGTCTATTTTGGCAATGGAAGACATTTCTGAAATTCCCCGCTAGAACTAAGCAAAACATTTTGCTTCTTTTGACAATTGATTTGCCCTCCGTTACCGTGAAAGCCTGGAAATTCTTTTCAACCCAAAGACTTTCAATTCCGAATCTCCTCTCTACATCCCAATGATCTGGAGATCGATTCTAAGACCTAGCAACAAAAATTGCAAATATTCAAATGCAGAATCTGGAAACAATCTTAGTCCTCCATTGGTGTGATGAAGACCTAAGTAAGACAAGGTCGAAAGCTCCCAAGTTACGAACTTTCTAATAAAGGTTCTATTCTCTTAACATAACCAGCATGATCGACTTACCTTTATTTGATATCCACACATATACTTGAGAAAATCGTACTCTTGGTCAAAAGAGTGTTATAGATTTTGTTGTCTATGATCAGCATCTGAAACACTTAGTTGTTGGCACTCGTGTGATGAGAGGTGTGGATGTTGGTTCTGATCATTACTTTGTAGTGTCACGGGAGAAACTGAATGTTGGTTGAAGGAAAAAGAATAGGAAGAGGCCCAGGATGGAAAGAATAAAGGTTGAAAAAGGCTCCCTGAAGATCATCAGCGTTATTCTGACTTACTCAAAGAATGACTGAAGAAGCTGAAGTCTTGTGAGAGAGATGTAGAAAAGAAGTGGGAATGTTTTAAGCACTGTGTTGTCACTGCTGCTGAAGAGGTCCGTGGCACCACAATAGTGGGTAACAATAGAGGTGATGTTTGGTGGACTAGTGAGATTGAAGAGGCAGTAAAGAGAAAGAAGGAAGCCTATTTGGGGATGTTGCAAGGTAGAGTTTCTGTGGATGAATATCGCTGTAAGAAGCGTGAAGCAGCTAGGCTGGTTCACCAGAGTAAGGAAAAAGATGGGAAGGAGAAGATGGAAAGGAATGAATTGGCTTTTTGGAAAGAAAGAAAAACTTTCTAGAAGTGCATGAGACTCAGGAAAAGTAGGGGAAACAAAGTTGTAAGTTTGTAACTTGATTTGACATTAAATGTCCGTCATTACTGTTTCACACGTTACGCAAGATCTGCTATCGAGAGATTATTAAATTATGTTAGATACATATGGGGCATTGTATCGGCAATTAAAATCAAGAAACAATGAACTATATATGAACTTACAATACTCGTAGTGGCTGCTGGGGCTTCACATGTACGCCTATAATGTATTTATTCACAAGACATTGACGTAAGTATCCGACTCATTTAAAGAATGTGAACTTTTTCAATTGTGAAGTTTAGAAAATAAAATTCATGATATTGTAAAATCTGCACCCGATAAAATTGAACAAGATGAATTTTTACAATGAAAGTAAATAATTCCTTTAACAACAACGAAATATGAAACTGAATTAAAACCTTGCCGAATTTTTTAAAATACGAACTATAATCTTTAAGAGGAAATCATCTTGACCGCGAAGCACAAAGAAATAAATCTCTCGATTGTGAAGCACCACGACAACAACGAAACGTGAAAACGAATTACAACTTTGCCGAAATTTTAAAAACGAACAGTCTTGAAAAAGCAATAATCATCTTGATTGCGAAGCATAAAGAAATAAATCTCCCGACTGCGAAGCACCAAACTAGTTTCTGCTAATATTCATAGCTATCATCAGTGGTAGGTGCATGGACATTGTAATTACTGCACTCACTCGCTCAGGTATGCTGCTCAACCCGAATGCATGTTCAGCCTTGCCGTGCAGATATTTGCGCATCATGGTTTGGGTTTTACTGCGCATCTTGAACTGGATATCTTCATGAACAAATTTAACAGTTGTTATCCATCAATACAGGTTAGTAAAGAAATTGAAGTTAACGGCCAGCTAAACTTCTTGGATATCTCTATACACAAGGATAACGGAATTATAGAATATTCAGTTTACCAGAAGCCGTCATATGTACAGGCAATTATCCCAAAAGATTCTACACACCCTTGGAAACATAAGACTGCAGCGTTACATTTTTTTATTAAAAGAGCCATTACACACTCATCCAATAAAATATCAGAGATCAAAGAGCTAAAATGGATTGAAAGGACAGCAGAAGAGTTTGGATAAAATAAAGGATTAGTCAAATCTTTATATAACAACATTACAGCCAGTATACATCGTTCTGAATATAATATTGAAAAAGAAAAAAGCAATATTATGGAAAATTTCCATACTTACCTTCTATTAGTACTATTTTAAAAAAGAATGTTACAACCACAATATTAACATTGCAGAAACAGTCATTGATAATGGAGGTATACTTACTACTACTAATAATAGATCAGTTCTAAATAAATCTGGCGTTTATGTCATTCCAACAGTTAAAGATGATAACCAAAAAGACAAGGTATGTATCAGAAGTACGCGTAGACGATTTTTGACTAGATTAAATGAACATATTACGAATTGGACAAGAAGAGATGAAAAAACTTCATTAATACAACATTGTATCAGAAATCATGTAACTCCTAATTGGACTAACACGAAAATTATAACATCGCATAGAGATGCCCAGATTCTGACCTCTGAGGCTATAGTCATTAAGAAAACCAAAAGATACAACTGTAACGTTAATAGCCCAGTAGAGCTTCAGTTTGCATGGAGATACTTTATTGAACAGGAGAGAAAACATTTCAAGAAAAACAATAACATAAAACAGCTTACATCAGGTATTACTTAAAAATACAAGTGCATATTTCTACTCCATAAATGCTACTTGTTTCTTTTGTTTAACTACAGATGGCGACACCATAGATGTGTGCAGTAAAACCCAAACCATGATGCGCAAATATCTGCATGACAGGGCTGAACATGCATTCGGGTTGAGCAGCATACCTGAGCGTATGAGTGCAGTAATTACAACGTCCATGCACCTACCACTGACGATAGCTATGAATATTAGCAGAAACTAGTTTGATGCTCCGCAGTGGGGAGATTTATTTTTTTATTGCTTCGCAATCAAGATGATTATTCCTTTTTCAAGACTTTGTTTTTTTAAATTTCGGCAAAGTTGTAATTCGTTTTCATGTTTTGTTGTCGTCGTGGTGCTTCGCAATCGAGAGATTTATTTCTTTGTGCTTCGCGGTCAAGATGATTCCTCTTCAAGATTACAGTTTGTTTTTTAAAAAATTCGGCAAGGTTTTAATTCAGTTTCATATTTCGTTGTTGTTAAAGGAATTATTTACTTTCATTGTAAAAATTCATCTTGTTCAATTTTATCTGGTGCAGATTTTACAATATCATGAATTTTATTTTCTAAACTTCACAATTGAAAAAAGTTCACATTCTTTAAATGAGTCGGATACTTACGTCAATGTCTTGTGAATAAATACATTATAGACATACATATGAAGCCCCAACAGCCACTACGAATATTGTAAGTACATATATAGTTCATTGTTTCTTGAATTTAATTGCCGATACTATGCCCCATATGTATCTAAATCATTTAATAATCTCCCGATTGCAGAACTTGCATAACGTGTGAAACAGTAATGACGGACATTTAATGTTAATCAAGTTACATTATCGTGGCCACGTAAAAGTATGTTCATTGCAAATTGGCGAAATTTGAACAACGATATATTTAAAGTTGTAAGTTGTTTGAAGAATAGGATCGGGGAAATTATATGGGAGCCCAATGAGTTAAGTGAAAGATGGGGTGAATACTTCTATGAGTTATTAGATCGAGAAAGCAAAGGTGATTCTGAGGCAGAAGCAAATGATGTCACAATGAAGGAGGTAAGCACAGGAGGGATCTCAAGAGACGAGGAGTGTAAAGCTCTAAAGTCTCTTCAGAATGGTAAGGCTATAGAAGTTGATGGCATAACTGCTGAGATGTTGAAATAGGGTGGTGACACTGTAATTGACTGATTAACTGAAATTTGTCAGCCGTACTGGGATTTAGGAATGGTCTCTTGGGATTGGAAGGATGCTATCACTGTTCTCTTGTATAAGAAAAAAAATTATCAGACTGACTGCAAGAACTATCATGGTATTAGCCTACTGAGCGTGCCAGGGAAAGTGTCTGGTAAAGTCATTACTGAAAAAGCACAAGGTGTAACATCAGAGAAAGTGTGGGATGTTCAGAGTGGTTTTATGCCTGGTAAAGGCTGCACTAACCAAATTTTTGCATTACGCATGATGATTGAAAAGTATCTGGTTGTTGGTAAGAAAGTTTTTGCTGCCTTCATAGATTTAGAGAAAACTTACAATCGAGTAAATAGCATACTTTTGTGGAAGGTATTGAATAAATACGGTGTTACTGGGAATTTACTTAATAGTGTAAAAGCCATGTACGTTAGTAGTAGAGCTTGTGTACATGTGAATGGTGTTTTATCAAAATGGTTCTCTATTGGTGCAAGAGTCAGACAAGGTTGTGTAATGTCACCATGGCTGTTTAATATATTTATGGATGCGTGCATGCGTGATGCCAAGATGCACAATACTGGTTTATGTCTTGGTAATATCCGTGTATGCAGATTGCTGTATGCTCATGACACAGTCCTGTTGGCAGAGAGCAAAAGTGAGTTGCAGAGTATGTTGCTCCGGATATACAAAGTTTGATAAAATTCAAACTGAGTATAAATAAGGAAAAAAACAAAATTATGATTTTTGAGAGAGAAGCTGTTAGTAGTGAATATAATATGCATACCTGTCAATCTGTAAAATTAATCTATAAAAAAAATTAATCGATATTAATCTGTAAAAAAATTAATCGATGTGTTCGATGAAAATTTTAATCGACATATTCTATGAAATTACTTGTTGTGCATATTGATTAAATGTACTGAACATATCGATTAAAAAACAATGTTACCTTTGAAACAAGTATCAACTTTTAATTGATATGACTACAGATGTTTGAATTTATCGGCACGTTTATTTCGATTAAAATAGAATCTATACATAATTTCTCATTACTATGCTATCATTATGATCTATAAAGAGCTAAAATTTATTTTTATGGAGGTTTGCATCTCAAGGGAAGGATGTTCCACCCTTTGACCCCCAAGTCCAATAGGATCGTATCCCACACCGTCACGGAACTAACTAAAATGTTTTCAAAAACGAACCATTTTCATGCTATGGCTTCTGATCATTCGTCCGAGATGGGGTGCGGGTTCAAATCCCGATGAAGCATGGATGCTGTGTTTGTCTTACGGCACAGGTTCTCTCCCTTCCCTGGAGCCAGTGACCCTAAATTAGGGACGGGCGACTGCTTATAGCCCATTGAGTTGCTCACGGTGGTCGTTAAACCTCCAATAAAAAAAAAAATTATCTTACGGAGAGACGGACGATGAGACAGTCAAATGAAATAAATGAGCGACTGAGGGACACTAATTGGTAAATTATGCTCAACTAAAAACGAAGTGAATAAACACTCTGCATGAACCGCATCCAGTTCATTATAACTTTTAACAAAGGAGGTTAATTTCGTATTTTTTTTTCACGCAGACAACATTAGATTTATGCATGGTGCTATATGAATAGTAATAACATTCCTTTCACAACGTGAAACGCTGAAATTACATCGACACGTAGAGCAAAATGCATATTTTTCAATTTTTGAAGATTTTGCAATACACAGGAACTCCACAAAATATGCATTTTTATATTGCTGCTCATATCGAATAACTAATACTAAATTTATTGACTCTTGAAAAACAATGCAAGTAACGCTGCTATAGTAAAACAGTAACAGTTTAAAGAGATGCAATTTGCAGAGGAAAAAATAGTACCGCAACATATCAATTTGGTTGAATCAAGGCAAAATATTTTTACACACGTTATTGAGAGACGAACAAAGCACGGTTGGAAAATGTACAAACTTACTAACGGACGAGCAAAATAAATCATTGCTGGAGAAGCACTGGCTCGAATGAACATTGGACTTATTTTTTTCCTTTTAACTTCCTAGTAGAATTCTTCCGTTAGGTCAAATTTATTACCAGAGAAGAAGTTACGAAACCAAGACCCAATGCATTTTTAATTTCATAAAACACAGTTTTTGCTTAATTTCGTCATGTTGGGTATTGATCTGAGCTTGAAAATTACACAGATTTAAAATCCGTTTGAATTTTTTTCTACGATAACTACGTTCTCAGATCGCATTTCGAACTAGGAGTAGTAAAGACACCTGCTCCCAAGTGTGTGCTGCAATACAAGTCACATCCACTTTGGCCTCCTCAGAAGTTGCGACTCGGGGAGACGAAGAATGCATTAACTGAAAAGGAGAAGGGAGGGGGGGGGACAGCCAGAGAGAACCAAACCCAAGGTTAAACAAGCTCAGCTGGCTGTTATCCTTATCAGTTTACGTGTGGCGCAAGTTTTAGTGTTTGAAACAACGCAAAACCTAACACGTGGGAAAACTGTTGCAGATGTTCCCACAAACACATTACGAATAAGCTTATTTATCATAACTGAAAAGTTGTTCGTACTTACATCGGCGCTTTACTTTGAATGGAAATCCGTAAAAATAACATTTTGCCTGTAAAACCGTAAAACAAGTCACGTTTCCGTAAATTTGACAGGAAAATCGTAAAACCTGGCAGGTATGAATATGAGTTTAAATGGCACAGTGATTGACCAGGTGAAAGAGTTTGTGTATGTAGGAAGCATGTTTGACAGAGAGAACAAATTGGATGGTGAAATTAGTAGGAGAGTGATTCTTCATTGAAAGACATAGCTGCTTTGGGAGGTTTTCACAGAGATGATAGTAGCAGGATGTACCCTGATCAGAAGTTTAGGTCTATGTACGCTGTGCGAGAATGGCAAGCTTCACTCAAAAAATCTGGTGTATGCAACGGCGCCTACAAGTCTGCTGAATCTATGTTGTCGTATTACAGATGCTTGCAATAGTGTGACACCTTCCATGCTGAGGAATGTGCATGCAGAGTTACTTTCATGAATACAAATGTGTATTGTGGGCAATGGCGAACTCTTCGAACATACTAGACATTAACTTTTTATTACTGTGCGCCAGTTTGCCTTTTTGTTTTTGTTTTGTCTGACGTCATCAAACTGTATTGACATAAGTACGCATTTATGCAACAAATTGTGCGTATTTGCTCATATCTATACCTGTTCCCTACAAATGTTCACACAAAAGGTTGTGCATCGATTTTGGACATTTTAGGGTATTCAGGCTACAATTTATCTTATCCTTGTGAAACAAATGTCATTTTGTACTAATTAATTGATGCTCTACAACTTTGTAAGGGGAAATTTTGCTCTCTCTCTCTCTTTTCGCTTTCGATTTGCAATGGCTAACTTCTACATTTCGCCACTAGGGGCCCTGCTATCGGTTGCATTCAATCGGGCGTAGTCGCTTTACTATACCATTATCCCACTTGCATAACTGTACCTCCCTCTGTTCGTAAGTTATTCCAGACTAAAAGGGACTTTCCTATGCACCCTGTATATATCATCATCATTCTCAACCATTATCAATTCACTGCTGGACGAAGGTCTCCCCAAGTTTCCTCCACAACGGTCTGTCTTGTGCCAGTCTCCTCCATGTCACTCCCGCATACTTTCGAATTTCATCCACCCATCTCCCATGTGGTCTCCTTCTGGGTCTTTTCCTGTCCCTTGGAATCCAATCTTAAATTTCGGCTGTACATCGATGGTCTGTCCTTCTGGCAGTATGTCCAGCCCATTGCCATTTCAGGGATTTAACTCTGATCATGTCTTCCACTCTTGTCATTTTTCGGATCCACGAGTTCCTCTTCTTATCTCTCCTGGTTACACCAAGCATGGACCTCTCCATGCTTCTTTGAGTCATCTGCAGCCTTTGTATGTCTCTTTTAGTTAAGGTCCACGTCTCTGCACCATATGTAAGCACTGGAAGGATGCATTGATCAAACACTTTTCTTTTAAGACATAATGCCATATTTCTCTTGAATAGTATGCTGTTTCTTCTAAAAGCTCTCCAGGCAAGTTTTATACGCAGATTAATTTCTTCATCAATGTGACCCTCACTTGATATCTGCTGTCCAAGATAAACATATGTGTCTGTTATCTCCAGCTTTTCTCCATCGATTGATAAATCTTCATTTCTTGTAAAAGCATTGAACATCACTTTTGTCTTCTGAAAGTTCATTTTTAATCCCACTTCTTTACTCTTGTCAGCAAGTTCCTGGATCATACTCTGCAGCTCTGATGGGGTAGTTGCAAAAATGACTATGTCATCAGCAAAACAAAGGTGGGTTAGATAATCTCCATTAATCTTTATCCCTTTGTTTTCCCAGTTTAGTGATTGAAAGACATTTTCCAATGTGGCATTAAGGAGCTTCGGAGATAAGATGTCACCTTGTCTCACTCCCTTTCCAATTTTTATGTGTGTTGTATATTCAAACAGCCGAATCTTTGCACTTGCATTTTCATAGATGTTATTAATAATATTAATGTATGCATCTTCAAGACCGCAGGATTTCAGAGCCATTGTAACTGCTGATGGTTTCACCGAATCAAAGGCTTTTTCATAATCGATAAAAGCCATGCACAATGGAAGTTCATATTCCCTCGCTCTTTCAATTAGTTCTCTCAGTATGTGGATATGATCTATTGTGCTGTAGCCACTCCTGAATCCAGCTTGTTCTCTCGGTTGAGCCATGTCCAGTGTTACCTTCAAGCGGTGTGAAAGAACTTTAGTGAAGATTTTATTAACCACTGATAGGAGGCTGATAGGTCTGTAGTTTCCTGAGATCCTCAATGTCACCTTTTCTTATGTAGCAAGATCATTGTAGCGTTGTTCCAATCCTCAGGAATTTTCCCTTCATTAAGGCATCGAGTGAAAATTTGGGCGAGTACTGTTTCGATTTCTCCACTTGCTTCTTGTATGATGTCTACAGTAATTCCATCTTCTCCTGGAGCTTTTCCCCGCTTCATGTTCTTGATTGCATGTGCAACTTCTGCTGGAAGGACTGGAAGAACTCTGGTACCTTTCATGATGCCTGGAGTACATGTATCATCCCTTTCATATAATTTGGAGTAGAAATCTTTCACTCTTGTCAAAATTCCACCTCCATTTCTTGTTACAGAACCATCTTCTTTTCTCAGTGCCATAATCTGTTTTCTTCCCTTGCTGAGATGTCCCTTTGCTATCTTTAGGCTTTGGTTGTTTTCAATTGCTTTCCTTACTAGTTCACAGTTGAATTTCCTTACGTCTTTAGTGATACTTTTTCGTACTGTCTTGCATAGCTCTATATATTCCACTTTGGAAGTCACATCTTCTTTAGTTGTCCTCATCTCTCTTCTTTTTTGCATCAACATTTTGGTTTCTCCTGATAATTTGTTCACATGCAACTTGTTCTTAGACCCGGCTAATTTTGTTGCTGTTTCCATAAGAGCTTTGGTTACTTTTCTGTTAACTTCAGAAATATCCACTTCTTCCGATGTTAGGCCTTCTAAAGCAGAGAATCTGTTCTTCAGTTCCAACTTGAAGGTATTATGGTGTTTTTTAAGGTTGGTTATGTCAAAACATTTTGTTTGTCTTATGAGCTTGCCACGTTTGAGTTTAGCATTGAGGTGCATCTTACCATTCTATAGTCAGTACCTGTGTTGAACTTGTTTAGCACACTGCAGTCTTCCATGACAAATTTCTTGTTACACATAATAAAATCAATTTCACTTGTCGTCCCATTTGGATGTCTCCATGTCCATTTCCTGTGTGGCTTTTTCTTGAAAAAGGAGTTCAAGATGAAAAACCCTTCTGCCTCTGCAAACTCTACGCGAGTATTTCCACGCTGGTTTCTGTTGCCGTGACCGAATTTACCTACTGAAGTTTCATTCTGTTGCTGTTGCCCTATTTTTGCATTGAAATCTCCCATAATTATCTTCAAGTGCTGCTTACCTTTATTATTTAGATGACGAATTTCCTCATAAAATTCTTCAATTTCTTCTTCAGGATGACTTGTGGTGGGTGCATAAGTTTGAATAATCTGAGCCTGGTATCTTCTCGAGAGTTGGATAACTAGTCGTGCAGCTCTGTCAGAGGAACTTTCAACTTCTACAACTTTATCCTTCAGTTTCTTGTTTATTATAAATCCAACACCACTAGTTCTGCCAGTATCTGTCCCACGATAGTAGAAGAGATGTCCACTTTTCAGCTCAATGAGATCTTCTCCTTTTCTCCTTACCTCACTTAGCCCGACGATGTCCCACTTGATCCTTTGTAGTTCCTCTTGCAGTTCAAGAAGCCTTGAATCGGAAGACAGGGAGCGTCCATTATATGTAGCCAAGGTCAGCATCAGATGGCAGCCTAGTCCGGTCCTCCGGTGATTCTTAGCACCCTCTGCCTTCATGTCGCACTGGCCGCTGCCTTGGCCAGGTACATTCCAGCTGCCAGAGACTGAGGGCCAAGATTTAAATTGTGGAGTCATTTTAGAGGGGTTTGGCCATAACTCACCATGTTGGACAAGCGGGTTGGTGAGTGTGGGATAGCATTTCCTCTAATCCTGATGGTATAGTTATACCGCTATTGGCGGTTGTCAGAGCCCCTTTAGTTGGAACAGGATGCATCACGAGAAGGCGGGGTTAACAATTGTCAAAGAAAGGCTGTGATGTTGCACATCACCTGACCTTACATCCCTTTAATAAATATATATATATAGCAAAAACATATAAAGGAAAAAAGCAAAAAACCAAGAACAAATTTGAAATTCTGAAGTGCCAGAGGCTGCATAAAAGAAAGATCAATTAATATAAAAATGTGAAACTAAAGAGCAAATTTTGAACAAAGAAAAAAACAAAAATTCGGGGAACGAGATGTAGAACAACAATCACCACTTTCCAACCATCCGAAGCAGGCAAGCTTTAAACGATGGAAATTTAACAAACAGAAGAATGCAGGGAAGCATATTAATGACTGACTCACTGTTGGCTTCGTCAAGGGCAAGCAATAAGAAAATCACTCATTAATCTACTGAGACCAGAGAATTGTGGGTTTCTGCTATTTTAGTTTGCTATAAGGACCGATTAAATTTTTTACCCCTAAATTTAATATAAAGCTTTTTAATCAATACTTGCCACTATATTAAATTCTGTTGTATATGCTTTTCCTTGAAATTATTTTGGTAGTAGTCTCATGTTTTTAAATGCTCTAACTCATGCCAAGGGGGGGGGCCTTCTGAAACATCTATATTCCCAGGCTTAAATAATTACAAATTGAATACTGTAAAAAGATAAACAAAATATAACCACCCACTTTACCCTCCCCAAGTTTTCTACATTTGATCAAAAACTGAAGTACAAGATATTGTTTTAATTTTCATACATAAATATGATAAATGTGCAGAAAGCAAGATATGCTCATTCACTCACTCACTCTCTCTCTCTCACATACACACACACACATGATAATAATTTACACTAATTCACCTTTCTTCTTAACACAAAAATAAGAAATCATAGAACTTACATGGCATGATGCCTTGTTCAACTAACTGATTTATTGGCCTCCTAGTCATAAGTTTGACTTTCAGAGCTAAGAAAACGAAACATGGAAACCGTTGTAGGCATAAATTACAAAAATTAAGAGCATATAATTCATGATCATATTTTACACAAAAATCAAAATCATTCTCTCAAAATCACAAACATGTAGATCTACAAAGTAGCACAGTTAGGAACTGCCAAATTAAGCAGCCGCTCAGAATTCTGGGCGAGTGAAAAAGTAGAATACTGTATGTACATAATCACAAGCAGCTCTCACAGTGAAAAACAAACTATCATTCTGTTACAAAAAAGTCTTTATTGTACAGCCAAGAATTTATACAATGAAAAATAGTTCCTAATAGATATTTGCTACTGAAAGGTGACTCTCTTCATCAAGCTGCAGACTGTTCCAGCAAAGCATGTTATTGTTTAAACTTAGCCAGAAAACTTTTCACATAACCTTATGGGGATCACCAGTTATTGTGGTAAATCCCTTACTTAGCTGCATGCCTATCTTTGTGCATTTTTCATTGACAGATGAATTACCACCACTCTGATCTGAGCTGCGGAAAAGTTGTTGAACAATGTGGGTTCGTCATGCTTGACACTGTGTAAAGTCTGTGTGCTCAGTTACATGCTGAAGTTTTCATTGTTATACAATACCCTGCACTTTCTGCTTTAGCAATGTACAACATGATTGCTGTGATGCGTGCTGTCATTGCAGTTTGTGGGGCAATAAATGCACAATTCTGTATAGGCATGATGCACAAGAATTCAGTCATTTCTGTTTGTTACTGTTGTCTTTGACTTGTTGATGCAAAGTCAGACACCTAAAAACGTGTTTTTTTAATTAAAAAATATATAAAAAATAATAATAAAATATACAGAGGTTAAATTAATAAAAAGAAATGAGAAACTCAAACACCCATTAAATTTAAAATCAAATCAATTTTCCGTTCATTACAAGCATTGATAATCCTTTAAAATTACAGTTAAATCAATTTCTGACTGGTATCGTACAATAATAATTGATTAAATATAAATTAAATCAATTTTCTGTTGTACCCAATAGACGACGCTCGAAGTGAGAATCTCTAATATAGACAAACTAACAGGATGCGTGCCTGTGCATTGATATTGCTGATAAAATTGAGATGAGGACAAATACTTGCCATTCACAATTCCTTGACGTGTGCAGGAGCACATAAGAACAACACTGACGATGGTGTCAATAGATGCACTGAAAACCTAGGTTACGATTTTATCAGCCATATTCGTGAATGAACTTACTGTGTGCCTCATCTACCCACATTTTAGGCTAAAATTTATTAAAAATAGACTAATATATAAAAAAAAACACTTCTTTCAACATCAATAACGCTACTAACCAAGTAAGTATCCAACCATGTGGTTTTAAAACCAAATATTATTTTGATTACAATATAATAAAATATTACCATTTGACCCTTCTAAATATTCATTTTTTTAAATCAAACAAAGACTGATACATGTGGTTTATATTGCAAATCGGAAAAAACATGTACTATAAAAATAGTGTTAGTACTACAATGTTTGTAGTGTGAGTATATATGTTTCACATATTAATTTACTTGCAAATGTTAAAAGTCATTTCTGTGGTAATGATGTTCTCAGTTAGAAGTGAAGTTATTTTAAACTAAAAAATAGCATTGGGCAGAATGCACCAAGAATAGTATATGCAATTGTACAAAAAAACTCCATTTATTTGGGGTAAATTAATATACAAGCATAAACATGCGAGCTTTAAGCGTGATGTAAAACAGGGCAGGTTAACGACAGTTTTAGCATGTCAAGTAAAAAACCACACTGCTGTTCCTAAATGGGATGAGATAAAGATATTCACTTCATACACTAATGCAAGAGCCACTGCATATAGGGAAACTATTGAGATCCTATCCAACCCAAATGTTTGCAATGAGAACTTTTCTACTGACTTACCTGCTATTTGGTGCATGCTCCTGGGTGCTCCACACATTTGATTCTGAGAATGATGTAACCTGCACGAGGCTTTACCCTTAGCACCTAGCACGCTTTCATTGTTTATGTTTTTTAACTTTAAATTGAACTTCTCATTCTTCACACTGACTGTTTTCCTGATGAAGCCACCCATCTGGTGGTGAAAGCCCACATGTTCATGTTTGTATAATTAGTTTACCCCAAATAAACGAAGTTTTTTGTACGATTGCATATACTGAAGTTATTTTGTTTACACAGCCTGGGAAGATGAATGAAATAGCACTTTCATTATTAATTTTTTTATCCATAACAATGGTGTCATGTCAGTATGAATATAGTTATTCACAGTTTAAAAATCACCTTTCTACATGGCACACATCGAGAATCACTGTCGCCTTAATTTTGGGAATTAGGTGCTGTAAACCCAAAACATCAAGTTGAATTACAAGAGTCTGAGGAATTATATCAGTTGTAGAGATATAGAACAGTTTCATGCTTCCACATCTGTTTATAATATCTGCAGCTGATTCCACCTATTTGTTAGTTTTTGTCAGATACAGTCTTAATATTACAGTGCAAAGGTACCAACCTTGATAATGGCCACTTCCTTCTGTTATACAGGACTAGGTTTGGATGATTGGCAGAGATAGTTATGTTTATTCTAATATCAAAGTCCCCATATAATTTGCATGGGTTGTTATCTAATGCTTTAATGGGTTGATACTTACAGTATGATATTTCTGATACTAATACAGTCCTGTATCCAGTGTTAGTTGTTGGTGTATCATCTTAGCAAAGTTGTTGTGTTGCTATGGATAATCGATGTTGGCTAGTGTGATGCATTGTAACCACAGATGTGTTTGATGGTCTCACTGCACATACTACATTTGCCATGTTGCAGTCCCTCCTTTAAAATGTATCTTCTATAATTTTTGGGTGGAATCACTTTACCTTGAATTAATTATTATTAGTAGTAGTAGTAGTAGTAGTAGTAGTAGTAGTAGTAGTAGTAATATCATTTTAAGCTTTGAAACATTTCATTACATGAATACTAACTGAGCTAACCTCTGAGCACTGCCAGTATAGTAGCTGAACTTACCAATGAGGTCATCTACATACAATGTATTCTTAGGGCTTTCTCAAAGTTCAAATTTTGTCACTATTTCCTCTTTTTAGCAAGTGAGCCAATGTTTATTACTTTAATTCCAGTACTCAAATTTAAATTTATTGCCCAGCTACTGCAACATAGGAGCTGACTCATAGTATTGCAAGGAGGCTATCTACATATTACAGGTAGCTGCTGAGCCTTCTTGTCATGTTACAGGATTTAACAGCAGTGAGCAGTTGAGAAAAAGTTCTCCATCACATTATACACCAGTGTGCAAAACTTAAGGACAAAATAGAAAAAGTAAAATAATGCAATAAATATCAGAAACATCCAAAACACAAATTAACTCAAGACTATGTCTGGGAACAGGAACAACGACACATGCATAATAACAAAGCATGACATGATTTGGGTGACACAAGATGTGCTCATGCAGTCCAATAGCACCAGTTGAACAGAAGTCACCTGACGGTGTGCAAAAGTGTTACAGACATTTGATTGTGTTTGTTGTCTGCCAGAGATGATGAAATGGCCTATCGAGAACATCTTGATGATTTTACTCAAGGTCAAATAATTGGGAGGCTCAAGGAGCGACAAACTGTGATAAGTGTGGCCCAAGAGTTTGGTATCTCTCATAGTATTGCCACGCATGAGGAGTCAGCCCTTCAGGATTACAGGTACAGCTGCATGAAAGACCAGTGGTGGTCATCCACCAAAAAGTATCCCCAGTGAGGACTACTATAATCAGAGGTGTTTGCAAGACAAGGCATGAAACCCTGAAATCATCGGCGTCTCCCAATGGTGCCAATGCATAAACTCGAGACATAAATGAACATGTGAGGGTAAACCCCCCCCCCCCTCCCCGCACAACAAAAGTATTTCCGTTACTACTAGTATCTCTAATTATTATACTTATCAGCAAAGCTGTTACCGATACTTCAAAAGATAAAATGGTTTCACTTTGGGAATTGCTTACTACCTACCTATACCTTTTGCTCACAACAGTAAATTATTTTGGGGTTGAGCTTGCAGTATTAATTTGTTGCTAAAAAAATAAATTGCTTCAGTGAAATTTAAGTAACTTTGATTTCGACAACTACATGATATTGTCTTTAACATATACCACACAAAGAACATTAATAAAAATTTTGCATTTGTATAAAATAAACCAATTACACACATAACATACCTTTTAAAAAAGTTTTGCCTTTCTTTCCAATTGCAAAATTACCCATTTGGCAAATAAATAAAAGAAAATATGCAGTCAAGTTTTTATGTTACTAGAAGGGCAACTCCTCTTTTTCATAGGATATTGATCTTTTTTTAACAGAAATTTTAGTCGTTGAGTTTCAGTCAGGTGGTATTGACCTAAAGTTCTATTTACTAATAAAATAACAGTATATTTAGCAAATTGGATGTTGGTCTAAGTTCCATTTATTAATAAAAAAAACATCAGTATGGTATGGTGTTAATCTAAAGTTATATTTACTAATAAAATAACACTAGTTCTTAAAAAAGTGTGTTATCTTCATTTGTTTTTTAGCGGAGACGCTATCTGACGCTTACGTTTCCAACATCCTTCATTTGCAGTGTCTTGTTTGTGTACCAAAGAGGAGAAGAACCTTTACTATTACAAGTAGCCATTATAATTGCTTTAACAGGTTTTGGAGGCAGAACTGTAGCACATACTCCATTTATATATGCAGAAACATGACCCAGCTGTATCAAATTTTCAACACCATATCCCAGCTTTCTTCTTTTGGGTGTCTTTTTTTTTTTCTAGACAATCCCACCGGAATTTATTTTTGACTGAAGCCTCTAATATCTTGAGATTGTCAGTTTTGGTTAAAAATTTCATCGTTGACGACGAACTTAACTTAAACCGTGTAAACTTTCAAATTCCTAAAAACATTCATACATCACACACACAAAAAAAAAAAAACCATCACTTTTGCCTAAACAAAAAACCACAAACGTTTCATCAGGGAAACAAAGACACCTCCTAACCGTCACTGACTTACTAGTTACTAATACAATGAGGCAGGCTGCTCCCGCATGTAGGTGCAGACACGTGAGTGACGTACTTTATTTGCTTTAACTCGCTCCCTCCCCCACCATCTCCAAGTTCCAATCCCACATCACTCATCAGCAGAGATCGTGCTAGGATTTTTTCAAAAGAGTAAAAATACTCCTTCACATTTTTTGAAGGAGTATTTTTCTTTCCAAAGGAGTAATTTTAGAGAACAAACAATTACCACATTAAATTTTTAGCTAAATAATATTTAACATAAAAACAAATAATTACATCTATATATAAATATGTCAACATGAATTAGCATGTAATTGAATTTCTTTTATATAAAATAAGTAAATCGTAATTTATCAAAATCTTACATACTTGTCTTTTTTTATCCATGAGGCTGCAAAAAAATTTTGTTTTGCTTTTGAAAGACTGTACCAAAACTTGTGTGTGTGTTGCTTCACAGATTCAGTTTCTACACACTCAAACTTCAAAACAAGTTAATATTGTGGAGGAAGGAAATCTTCAGTCTATCTCAATCACAAAAGATAAAATAAACTTTCATTGGACATTGTGATGTACAAGTTTAGTATTACAAAGATCAACTAATTTATTATTTTGCAGCATGTTTTCCTCCAGCTCTGAAAAAAAAAATTCTTGAATACTATGTATGAGATGTTTACAGTTCACATAATTGAGACTTTGTTGATTCAACCATTCTTCTGATATGAGGAATGTCCAGTTTCTCCCTTTGCAAATATTTATAGAGGAAAAATAACATTTAACAATAATTCAGGGCAGTGGAAACATCGCGAAAAAAAATTACGATTACAAAAACATCTTCGCTCAGTCCGACTTCCGTTTTCGGAAATTTTTCCTCCGTTTTCAAGCTGAAACACAATCAGTTATCAAA
Source organism: Macrothele yani (assembly GCA_039090855.1). Taxonomy (NCBI): domain Eukaryota; kingdom Metazoa; phylum Arthropoda; class Arachnida; order Araneae; family Macrothelidae; genus Macrothele; species Macrothele yani. The sequence goes on from CM077027.1 coordinate 1,634,214, forward strand.
CAAAATTATATTTACAATAAAAATGAACAGAGGAAATATTGCGAGGGAAAAAAAATTACGATTACAGATTAAATCTGCAGTTCGTCTAACTTCCATTTTCGAAAGTTTTGAAAGATTAAATTCTGTCCCCAGCCATTATCTTCAATTTTGATGACAACAAAGTCAGAGTTACTCTTCGAATCCACGAAAGAAACTCGTGCCTGAAGTTTACAAGGACATTTTTGCTCCGTCGAACTTCCGTTATCGGAAATTATTGTCTACACTTTCAAGCTGAAATGCAAACGTTTATGCAATAAATTGATATTTAATAACAATACTGGACAGAGGAAATTTCGCGAGAAAAAAAAATTTGATCGCTGAAAAAAATTTCACTCCGTTTTGCTTTCGTTTTCGGAAGTTCTGAAAAACGGAATCCAGCCCCCAGGCGGAAAACGAACCCCTCCCCTGATCCTCAGAAAATAAAACATTGCCTTCAGTTTGTTTTTGTTTTTTTCATAGCTCTCAAGTATAACCGAAATGTGGAATTCCGCGAATCAGAAGAACAATCTCATGCCTGATTCGTAACAGTCTGCGATATGCAAAATGAACTGCTCATATGGCTACTCATGGAAGCCGATTCACGGGTCCATAAACTGATTATGTTCCCGATGTATTAGATTGCAATTTTCGGAACTCTGAACGATCCGTTTCTAAATCACGTATTTTTACAAAGGATACGTTTTTAACGCGCGAATTTTGCGAGCGATCCAAAAACGGACCCAAGATTTTATATTTATATATATTTTTTCTTAAAATTTCGTAACTTCAAAACACGTCACTTTTCACTTCCTCCACACCAACGCTTAACTGCACCAAAGAATATAAACGCTTCGACTGCACCATGCTGCACCGATACACCAAGGCTGAACTCGATCCTATCAGGCTGTAACATTACCTTTGAAGACAATAGACTTTTGGTGATTGGCCAGTGGGCGTTAGGAACGATTTCAGCCGTTAGATGGCACTGCGTCCCAAGGTATAAACACCTCAGTTTCTGCGTTGTTTTAATTGCGGGATTGTGTATGTTCGTCGTTTTTTCTTGTTTCTTTTAAAAAAATCTAGTTTTAAAACCAAACTGTTGTTTTCACAACAAAATCCAACCCATTGTCAAAATGGTTTACTGCTGTGTGCCGATGTGCACATCTTCTAAGAAGAAAAACGTGGGATTTCCATTCCATGAGTTTCCCTCAAATCAGAACCTAAAGCAACTGTTGCTGAAAGAAATATCTTGTCAGGATTTTGCTCCAAATAACAAGTTACCTTCAACTGTTGTTTGTGGTAAGCATTTTCATTCTGATAATTACGTACCTAATTCAATTTTAGAAAAAAACCTCAGTTATATAAACTCATATTAAGTAAAATAGTAGGTAAATGTGTAGATTTTCGTTTTAAATTATTTCGTCGGAAAAATATTAGTACTTCGAAAAAGTGCGACGTACAGGTTTTAGATTGTGAAAATTAATGGCAAATGGTGCAGAAATTTTCTGTTTCAAATGTCTTTTAAAGATTTTTATCGTAACATTTACCTGTACGTTCGATACGTTAGGCCTACTCTTCACAGCATCGAACTTGCAGGTAAATGTTACGACAAAAATCTTTAAAAGACATTTAAAATACGAAATTTCTGCACCATTTGCCATTAATTTTCATGCTCTAAAATCTGTACGTCGCACTTTTTCCAGGTACTAACACTTTTCCGACGAAATAATTTAAGACGCTAATCTACACATTTACCAAAATCTCGGCCCTAGATCGTTGAAGAATAAAGGAGGAATGAGATTTACACATGAATTACACCAGTTCCTACAGAAAAATTCTCTTGTCCAAGTACTACGAATTCAGAATACAAATATCCATCTGTTAATTTGAAAGTGAATATAAATAAAATCTCAAATGTAAATAATGATACGGAATCAGTTTGTTAATGCGAACAACGTCAATAGATGGCGCTGCGTCCCAACTCATCTTTTCTGTCCTCGCGGTTTTTGCTTAATGTTACAGCCTGATAGGATAGAGTTCAGCCTTGGATACACTAGCGTCTCAATCCCGACGCGGCTGAATCGTTACTTATGACCAATGCGCATGCCCATCGGTTGAGCCGCTCTACCCTGAAGGTTCTTCCGAATGATTGCCAAAAGCCGATCCCTAGCTGACTAGCTCGGCAATGGGAACCAAATCATGATTTTTTCATAAACTGTGACATAAAAGTTAACATACAATTTCTTGATAAAAAAAATGGTCATTTTTTATGACAAATCCCGGTGTAATCGCCGATTATAAAAGGAAATTGCATATGAAAAAACAATGCGTAAAAATACGCATTTCTTAATTTTAAAGCGTATTCGGCGTTTTTAAGGCGTGAAATACGCGTGTAGATGCGTTTTGCGATCTCTGCTCATCAGAGCGAAAACCTGTTTTTTTGCATCCAGGAGCAGAAGCTCCGACGAAATGACTGAGAATTAGCGCGCATGCCCTTCCCACGAACAACGGACAACCACAGCCCGAACTGCCGGATTCGTGTGTCAAGCTCGAGTCAGCTGCATCGGCGAGGAAGACTATATTATTATCACATTAATTCCTTGGTGAAAAGCAATTTTTTTTAGTAAATACTTTTGTCATGAATCATTTTTTTATTTATTTATTTATTTATTTTTTGCTTTGTCGCTTATTATTATAAGAACTCAAAATTTAACAGTCTTAAAAATGTCTTCAAAGCTAAACATCCGGAATTCCGGGCATGAAAGATCGCCGAAATCCGGGTTAGACCCGGAACACAAACAGCCCTGTATAATTTGCTCCTACAGGCCAAAAGGGATTGACAGCAGACAGCAAGTAACCTTGCAAAACAACTGAGCATGAGCACAGGATGCACAATATTGTGGTTTACAGTGGCCAGGTGACTATACAAAGGTGGACTGTTTTCCTTGTGACCAGCACGCTGTGTTCCATTAACAACTGACTGCTCAATAGACACCACTGACAGTGGTCCAGAGAACCTAAGGAAAAGGCAGCAGAACAATGGGGTACCAGTGTTCAATGATTTAAATCTTAAATAAAAATCAGTGATTGAAATCACAAATAGAAATCTTCATATATAATTTATGACAACGAAGCTTGCGGTGTTAAGATAGAATAATAATAACAACGTTTTGCACAATAAAATGTTTAAAAACGTTTCGCACAATAAACATTTTATTGTGCGAAACGTTGTTATTATTATTCTATAGAAATCTTCAATTATCCATTATGTATTGTAACATCCATTAAAATTTTAAATTGCAGTCTGTTCAAATTTTCAATTTTTATTTTGAAAATAGTGATCTAATAACAGTGCTAAATTTTGGTAATAAGTTTAGCACTGTTATTAGTAAACAAAATCAACTTCATGCTGAAACTAAATAAAACAAAAATATTATTATTAACCATGAAAGTTTAAATGCATTTTGTTGTAAATGTGTTTTTTGCCATAAAGAATTTTTCTTTGTGCCAATTCTTAATGGTGAACATAAAAGCAATTTTAACTAACTGGACAAAACCCGTTGGAATCGACAGTTTGTTTGGTTTGTTTTTTTTTTTTTTTGGTTTTTTTTTTTGGTTTTTTTTTTAAAGAATAAATTTATATGAAACAACAACAAATGTAAAATAAATTCATTCAACCACTTCAGTAAGGACAATAGTCCAGGTTCATGATTTTTTTTTTACTGAAGGTTTAACGACCACCATGAGCAACTCAATGGGCTATAAGCAGTCGCCCGCAATATTTTCACTAACAATGGTCAACGGAATGTTTATTTACATCTTTACATAATGGGAAACGTCTTACTACGTGAATAAACTGGATTGAATGAATATTAATTGTATATATACATCACACAGTCCAACGGCATAACGCAATCAAGTCTTCGAGAGTATTCGATGTTCCGATGAGAAGAACTTGGATACGAATGCCTGCTGGCATTGCTTTGCACATAGGTTTGCTCAGAAAAGATACTTTGGACTATCTCAGTCCCTCCATGCTTCTGCTTTCAACAGCACGTGAGTCAACCACAGGCAATTGAATGTCAATCACACACTTCTCCCATAGACTTTACATGGGAACTTTGCTGCCCCACCACGTCCAAATTGTTGCCCCAATCTCATTTTTCTCTTCACCTGGCACATCTACATGGTAAGATCTTTATTTTGATACCTCAACTATATCTTTATGTTCAGCTGTTCTCTCAAAATAGGACTCACAGTAAAAAACCTTATAGAATTAATATATAGATTCTGAAACTTCAAAAGTGAGATTTGTCTCTTTCCCATAAGATTATAAAGTCCCATGCTCCAAGGACTGCTAATCTCCTTTCATGGATGTTAGAAGTTGCGTTTTGTCAGTGGCAAATGAATCTGACCTTTTAACATTCACTAGTGTTCCCTTTCTTGCATATGAACTCAGTGGGTGGTAGAGGGTGATAAGGAACAGATAGACAGGAACGAATGCCAGTTTTGAAAGTATCATTTTCAGTTAGTTTCCTATAGTAACTGTACTATATGGTTAAGGGTTTCGATGCTTAGTGCATTTTAGGATAAGTATTGAAGAGTCAGCATGGCTGGAAGGAAAGAAAAGATATCATTTGGAACTATTTTGAATAAATTAAAACTGTGGCAAAAATTCACATGCTAAGTGCAAACTGGGGGGGGATAAAAACAAGCTGGCAAATTGTGTTCGAATGATCTATTCTACAAACTCTCAATTTCACATGGTGAAAAATAAGGAGTTCAAGAACCTTATTGAAATGCTACATCCTGGCTATAAGCCACCAACAGAACAGGATATAGCAGGATGTTTGTTAGATGAGGTTGATAATGCAATGGAGAAATGTTGTCAGTCTTTAAAAGATAAGATAGTCTGCATGAGAATAGATCTGGTCCAATGTCTACAATGAACCAGTTGTTTGTTCTTGTGTAACAACTTCAGATGGTGATGTCTATTTAGTGGACATTTTTGACACTTCTGGTAGCTCCCACAAGTGATTACCTTGAACAAATTTGAATGCAGAGTTTGAAATCAGTAGAAAAAATTCCATCATAAAATAAAGAGCTTTGTAATGGACAATGCTTCAAATATGACAAAGATGTGGAAGGAAACAGGGGGCAATGTTGACATTATCACATAAGAATGCACAGTTCACATTTTAAACCTAGCAAAAGACCTACATATTTCAAACGTCAAAGAGCAGGTCACACAAATTGTGAAATACTTCAGAAATCATTATTTTTTGTAATGAGCAGCATATAAACAAGCTGGCAGGTTAGCTCTAGTATTGCCCCAAGATGCAAGCTGAAATTCCATGTGTGACTGTTTAAGAAGTTACACCAATAACAGGCCAATACTCATGACAATAGTAGTGAATAATAAAGATGGTAATACTGAATCTAAAATCAAAGAAAAGGTAATTAATTTGGGTACAAAGAAAACTGCAGATGATTTATTGGCAATATATTAACCAACAGCCCATCTCTTGATAGAGTTTAAAGGAATGATTGCAAAACTTCTAAGGCAGTGGTGGTGTGGAAAAAGTTTGAAATTGTATTAAATGACATCTTAAATGAAAAGAAATTGGGAGTTGTTTCATAAAAGATATGGTCAAGCTTTATCTTCAGCTTCTTTGTTGTTTTTTTTTTTTTTTTTGGTTTTTTTGCCCTGTCTTTGATCTTCACCTTCAGGCAAAAAAACATGAATGTGGCTACTGCACCTGAAGAAAAAGAATTTCCTTTACAATTTGCCAGCAAAAAATATGGAGACACATTCCTGACTATTATCATTAAGCTTCTGGCATGATTCATTGGAACAATGAGGGAAATTACGGTAAATGTGACTGGTGGAATTTGGTTTCCGTAGTGAAAGAGTCCATAGAAAAAAACGAAAAAAGAAAAAAGAACTGGAAAGTCTATATTTTGAGGTTACTCACCTTTATTCCCCAAATTTTTAGGAGGTTTTCGTCTCTACACATTTCCAACACGTATTTTTCTTATTTACATCGTGGTTCAAGGCCGCAAACAAAAAAAACGAAAAAAAAAACGAATTCGGATTCAAAATTAATCCACCATAAATATACACAATTGAACTCCCTAAAACACTTTAATCTAATTAAAATTTCAATCAATAAAAACCTATATTACACATTTCCTAAAATGTCGAAGTTAAATAGCTGTAACCCAAACTATTTACAATTGCACTTCAGTGCCCAATTAAAATAAACCCAAATACCTGACACAACCATTATACTCAACAAACACAGACCTCTCTCTCCCCTCAGAAATAAGCATAACATCCAAGCACTTTCAGCCTCTGCCCAGGTCATTCTCAAGGAGCGGACACAACAGATGCAAACACCCGTCACCACCCACAAAACATAGCGAAGTGCTTGGATGTTATGCTTGTTTCTGAGGGGAGAGAGGTCCATGTTTGTTGAGTATAATGGTTGTGTCAGGTATTTGGGTTTATTTTAATTGGGCACTGAAGTGCAATTGTAAATAGTTTGGGTTACAGCTTTTTATCTTTAACGTTTTAGGAAATGTGTAATATAGGTTTTTATTGATTGAAATTTTAATTAGATTAGAGTGTTTTAGGAGTTCAATTGTGTATATTTGTGGTGGATTAATTTTGAATCCAAATTTGTTTTTGTTTTTTTGTTTGCAGCCTTGAACCGCAATGTAAATAAGAAAAATATGTGTTGGAAATGTGTAGAGACGAAAACCTCCTAAAAGATTTGGGGAATAAAGGTGAGTAACCTCAAAATATAGATTGTCTAAATAGCACGTGAATAATTAAGCAGCTAGATAACATTTGACATTTGCAATGCTGTATGAATATATGAACTGAAAAGTGTTTTGAAATTACTAACAGCAGCATCTACTTCAGCTAGAATTGAAATAATTTCCTTAACATTTAACATTGTGCATTCTAAGTCATTCTAAGTTAAGAAATAGGCTGGCGACTTAAAAAGCAGCAAAACTTGTATTTTTGTTCAAACTTCTGAACAAGTAGTTTCTCTCATCACCTGCTTTTATAAAAAAAAATCAATTAAAATTTACTTAGGAATTCATGTTTTTCAAGCAATATATATTACTTCGAAGCTTTTATGATTCAAATTTAATGGGTAAATTGTAGATTTCTTAAACTACACCAATGGTATAATGAGTAACACATTTTCTTCCAGTATTATAAATATTTAACGGGAATTATAACGAGTACTAACATTGAGGAATGCGAGGATTTTGTGCACAAATGTGCACACATGTTTATTGGTTTACATCAAATGATTTTTCTGAGAATTTAATTAATAAACCTTTACAGATACATGGTATACCTATTCATAATACATATCATTCTTAGCATAATAATGCAATATTTAAAATATCTTGTTGCTAACTTCTCAGAAAATTGGATCTCCTGGACCAGGAATCAAACCTACAATTGTTGATTTTCACTACATACATACATACATACATACATACATACATACATACATCCAAACTTATTAATTTACAGTGATCTTGACATACAACTCGGGCTTCACTGATATCCATTACACGCTGTACACAAGATCTTTTATGCTTCATACTCATAATCTTTTTCTCATGCAGACACTCCTGAATCTGATCCAACCATGTCTTCCTCAGCCTTCCTCTGCCTTTCCTTCCTGCCACTTGGGCTAAGAAGATTTTCTTAGTAAGCATCTGATCGCTCATTCTTTCAACATGGCCAAACCACCGAAGCATATTGGTCTCCACCTTGCTAACAACATTTTGCTTCACATCACACAACTGCAACACATCTTCATTCCTCACACGATCAGAACGTGCCTTGCCACAAACCCCTTATAAGTAACGCATTTCTCAAGCACACAAATGACTCCTATGTTCCTTCTGCAGTACCCAGGTTTTACTGCCATACATCAGCGTAGGAGCAATTACACTTTCATACACAGCCATGGGGGACTCTCTAGAGAACTCATCATTCCTGTGAAAACCCAGAGCAGCTATGACTTTCAATGAAGAATTCACTCACCTACTAATTTCACCATCCAATTTGTTCTCTCTGTCAAACATGCTTCCTAAATACACAAACTCACTCACCTGGTCAATCACAGTGTCATTTAGACTTACATTACATTCAGTGCTACCATTTCCTCCCTCAAAAACCATAACTTTGGTTTTTCCCTTATTTGTACTCAATTCAAATTTCATGCAAACTTCGTACATCCGAGACAACATATTCTGCAAATCACTTTTGCTCTCTGCCAACAAGACAGTGTCATCAGCATACAGCAATCTGCACACACAGATATCACCAAGACATAAACCACAATCATCTATTTTGGCATCACGCATGCACGCGTCCATAAATATATTAAACAGCCATGGTGACATTACACAACCTTGTCTAACTCCTGCACCAATAGAAAACCATTTTGATAAAACACCATTCACTCATACACAAGCTCTACTACCAGCATACATGGCTTTTACACTATTAAGTAGATTCCCAGTAACACCATATTCATTCAATACCTTCCACAAAAGTGTCCTATTCACTCGGTCGTAAGCTTTCTCTAAATCTATGAAGGCAGTAAAAACTTTCTCCCCAACAGCCAGATACTTTTCAATCATCGTGCATAATGCAAAAAACTGGTTAGTGCAGCCTTTACCAGGCATAAAACCACTCTGAACCTCCCACACTTTCTCTGATGTAAGACCCCGTACTTTTTCAATAACAACCTTACCAAACACTTTCCCTGACACACTTAGTAGGCTAATACCAAGATAGTTCTTGCATTCAGTCTGATCACCTTTTCCTTTATACAAGGGAACAATAATAGCATCCTTCTAATCCCAAGGGACCATTCCTAACTCCCAGCACAACTGGCAAATTTCAGTTAACCAGTCAATTACAGAGTCACCACCATATTTCAACATCTCAGCAGTTATGCCATCAACTCCTGGAGCTTTACTACTCTGAAGAGATTTTAGAGCTTTACACACTTCTTTTCTTGAGATCCCTCCTGTGCTTCGATCCCTCGCTGTGACATCATCTGCATCTGTCTCAGAATCATCTTTGCTTTCCTGATCTAATAACTCACAGAGGTATTCACCCCATCTTTCACATAATTCATTGGGCTCCCATATCATTTCCCCGATCTCATTCATCACACAACTTACAACTTTGTTTCCCCTATTTTTCCTGAGTCTTGTGAACTTCCAGGAAGACTTCCTATCTTTCCAAAAAGCCAGTTCATGCATTTCCACCTTCTCCTTCCTATCTCTTGCCTTACTCTGGTGAACCAGCTTAGCAGCTTCATGCTTCATTGAGCGATATTCATCCACAGAGACTCTACCTTGCAACATCCCCAAACAGGCTTCCTTCTTTCTCTTTACTGCCTCTTCAATCTCACTATACCACCAAGCATCACCTCTATTGTTACTCACTATTGTGGTGCCACAGACCTCTTTAGCAGCAGTGACAACACAGTGCTTAAAACATGCCCACTTCTTTTCTACATCCCTCTCACCAGACTTCAGCTCCTATAGTCGTTCTCTGAGTAAGTCAGAATAACACTGATGGTCTTCAAGGAGCCTATCAACCCTTATTCTTTCTATCCTGGGTCTCTTCCTATTCCTTTTCCTCCAACCAACATTAAGTTTCACTCGTGACACTACCAAGTAATGATCAGAACCAACATCCGCACCTCTCATCACACAGGTGTCAACAACTAAGTGTTTCAGACGCTGATCATAGACAACAAAATCTATCACTCTTTTGACCAAGAGTACGATTTTCCCAAGTAAATGTGTGGATATACTTGTGGTTGAAAAACGTATTAGATACACACAAACCATTTTCAATGCAGAGTTCAATTAATCTTTCACCATTACAATTCACACATGGATTATTAAACTTACCCAGAACATTGTCAGAAATTGCATTCTGCACACCTACTCTAGCATTGAAATTTCCTGCTATTATAACTTTTTCTTCAGCACCAAACTGGCTCAAAACAGCTTTTAGCTCATTCCAGAAATCTTCTTTCTTATCAGAAGGTTCAGAGTCACAAGGAGCATACACTACAACAATTACGATTCTCTGAAGTTTCACTTTCAAACAAATCCAGAGAATTCCCTCACTTATGCAACTATAGTGAATCAATTAATAGAGACATTTAACGTGGACTAGGAACATCAAACAAAGATCTTTGCTCTTTCCACGTTTATGAGTGAGTCACGGAAAAATTCTGATTGGCCGCCACCGGCAGTCGAACCCAGGGTCTTCCAGTTACGCGCCGGATATGCTTCCGCTACACCACAGCGGCCTCAAATAACTCCAGACTCAAGCATCTTTGGTGAATCCCCAGTATTGTGCAGGGCTCCAAGAAGCAACCTGCCAACTTGGCTTGGCAGTTAGCGTGTGTGAGTCTGGAGGTATTCGAGGCCGCTGTGGTGTAGCGGAAGCATATCCGGCGCGTAACTGAAAGACCCTGGGTTCGACTCCCGGGTGGCGGCCAATGAGAATTTTTCCGTGACTCACTCATAAACGTGGAAAGAGCAAAGATCTTTGTTTGATATAATGAATCAAGTTGTTCTTCATCTTTTAACTTAAAATCACACCTACACCAGCCTGTTCTCTCACATTATCCAATACTCCAGACCACACACTCACTGTGCCATTCACTTCTACCCCAATTTCCTTCTTTCTGGTTTCACTTACACACAGCACATCCAGTCTATACTTATTCATCTCCTCAATCACCTCATTCATCTTGCCATTTATACCTCTAGTATTTCATACACCAATCTTACATTCACTCAGCCGAGATCTCTTTCTCATACGCCGTTTAGAAAGTCCAGGTTGATGCCGTAGTGGAACGTCCTTCTCAGGTGTGGTAGGTCCACCATATCCCACACTTGAGTCCGGATATTGATTTCTTTTTGTCTTTTTAATCAGGTAAGTACATCGGTGTTGGGGATTAGCCCACAGCTGAGGGTTCCAGTTTGTCATTTAATTTAAGGATTCTTGAACAAAACCCAGTGAGTTGGGGTCTTTTTGCCAATGTAACACAGAACTAGCTGGTTGGTTGGTTGATGGAGTTTAATGGAGCAAGGGCCATGGTTGGCCAAAGAGCGCCAAACAAAGACATCAAAACGAAACAAAATTAATAAAAAACGTACACAAGGCTAAAAACAGGCTGATGCGGTAAAAATGAAATATGACAGTGAACAAGGTAAAAACTAGACGAGTTTAAAAAAGGAAATTTCCTGTAAAAATGAAAACACTGCTCTCGTGTCGCAGGCTTCACCAATAATAGTTTGCAGCGTAGCTGCTCTTTCGTCCAACAAATGAGAATGAAAATAACGAAAACGATGATCACAAAAAACACAAAGGATGAGTCACCAGGAGGGGGACGAACTGTCACTCTCCTCCCCCACGCTCCTCTGCAATGCTGGCCGAGGGTGGGGACGAACTGTCACTACTTCCCCCCCCCCCATGTTCCTCTGCAATGTTGGTTGAGGCTGGGGACGAACTGTCACTCTCCTCCCCCCTATGTTCCTCTATAATGTTGGTTGAGGGTGGGGACCTCGCTGAGTCCGAGACAGTTGCAATGTTGGTCAGGTGGACCGCGACAGTTGGATGGACACTGCACACCTTTGTGGATTGAGGGCCGGGTCTTCCGCACGTGCAGGCTTTCTGCTGGGAACTGGAAGAGTCGGTCGTCTTCAAAAGAGAAGGCGCAGACTCAGCTATTCGAAAAACCTGGAGCTCGGGGAAATCCACCTGCGTCGCGTGTTCAGCGGTAGATCGCTTGGCAAGTGCGGCGAGAGCTACAGGGCGCGGAACAAAGGGCTGCACAGGTTGTGGCAGAGACTGAACTACTGCGGCAAAAGCACGCTGTCGGTTGTTGGGAATACCCAACTTGGCCTTGGCAGCAGGGTACGAGAGGCCTTCCAAGGTTTTGAGGCGCTGGATCGCCATCTCGTCCTTCCATTTCATACAGTTGCGGGAGTAAGCTGCATGGGCCTCACCGCAGTTAACACAGCAGGCCGCAGAAGTGCAACCTTCCCCGTCATGTGCACTGGAGCCACAATTTGTGCAACGAGCGGAACTCTTACAAAATCGTTGTGAATGCCCGTACCTCTGGCACCGGAAACAGCGCAGAGGACTGGGAATGTACGGGCAAACTCCACAGACCTAGTAACCAGCCTTGATTTCGGTCGGAACTTTCGGGGAGTTAAAAGTCAAGATTACATTTTTAGACTTAATCAAGGAACCATCGCGCCGGAACATCATACGACGTGCAGCAATAACACCCTGATCTGCAAGTTCAGTCACCAATTCTTCCTCACTGCATGGCAAGAGATCAAACTCCGAAATAACACCCCGAGAGGTGTTAAGAAACGGGTGAGGTGCCACTTTGACAGGAATGCCTTGAAGACTAGTGAGGTGCATAAGAGTGTTACTCTGAGAAACACTGCAAGTTTGGACAAGCAGGTCCCCAGAGCGAAGCTTCCTCACAGAATTCAAGGGGCCAACCGCAGCGTCCAAAGCTTTAGAAATGAAAAAGAGAGATCTGGTGGACAGTCTCTCATTCGGATCGATGGATTCTACAACTAAGTGTGTAGCATGCGTAGTCACAGCAATCGAGGGGAGACGACGCTTCGGAGCGACTGGTACAGCTGCCGAAGAAGAGGTTCCACATTCTTGGTCCAGGTCATGGTCGAAAGATCGTTTAAGGTTATGAGACTTGGTAGGTTGAGAAGGAGAAGGAGAGTCGTTGTCAACGATCATTTTCTCAGGTGACTTGAATTTGGAGTGTTTGCTTTTGGTTTTACCCATGGAAAAAGAAGAAGGATTCGTCTGCAGACTACTCTACCCACCACCGAGCCCTACAAGGGAGAACTGGAGGTCCGCAAGCCAAGAAAATGACGCTGGACACAGTTCTGGAGCTTATACGTTGCAGATATAGTCCGTTGGCTGTGATCACACGCACTCGGCGGACACTTCGGCCTCCTGGTACCGTAATGCCAACGCCTTTGGCATGATCCCACAGCCCCCGGGCTTACCCTGCCGTGCTATACGACAAAAAAACCGCTAAAGCCCTGTACACAACTTGGTACAAGACTTCTGACTAGAGGTGGGTTAGTCTCTAGCCTCCCGTTTACAGCGAAGCCGGGGTCGAAGAGGAGTGTTGGTACACAGGAGGCACTGCTCCGGTCTCCTACGACCTCAGCCGCCAGACATCCCATTTCCGCCTCACGGGTCTCCGCACGCGGCAAACATGCAGGTAGGTCTAGCACCCGAACCAGCTAAAAGGAAAAAAGAAATCCAAAGAAGACAAATCCTGGAAGGGAACCTAAACGGAATCTCAGCAACCTACGAACTGAGCGGTTAATATAAAACAGTTAGTGGTGGAGGGTAACAAAACTACAAGACCGGGGTGTTAGTACATAACGTGGTAGCGATTAGGTAGAGTAAACAACACGGGCAACTAGCCAGTGGAGAAAATAAATAAAAACAAAAAAGCAAGACACAAGACCAGCTCGGGATCATGGGGCCACGACTCCCCAACAGCTGGATGAACAGCCGTCCCTGCAAACTCCAACAGCACCGAAATAAAAAACAAGCGGTAGCATGACATCAGATGTTGACCAGTCACAAGGTCAGCTCGGACCATGGGGGCGCCGCTCCCCAAATAACTGGAAAACCAGTTATCCCCGTGCGGGGAGAACTAGCTGGCACCTCTCCAAGATTCACAGAGGCCCTAGTTTCTATTGTGTGTGCCATTGTTACCAAGGAGCGCCCCAAGGAGGCAAACCCTTCGCTCAAACTAAATATTCAAAATGCTGGGTGGTATAAACAAACAACATGCCCTGGTAAAAATTTGGAGATCAGGGTGCGATTCTCATTTGGTGATGATAAAATTTCCAAGTTTCCTGAGAAGTTTTGAAAAAATTGTAACTTTTTAAAATATGACATTTTAATGCCAAACAGAACATGCAAATTATTTTTGTTTTCTTCTATTGCTTGCATCATTAAATAAATTTTAAATCAAAGGTTAAGGGTATGACTACTAATATGTATCTCCTTAGAAAGAAATCCTTTCAGTAATCTAACTGTAATTACAAAATTACCATGTCTGTCTATCTGACAGTCACCTACAAAAGAAACCACTTAATGTAGAGGTTTGGAATTTGGCAGAAACCTGTTGAGGCACATAGTGTGTGCACTACAGATGAGCACGGGCTCCTTTTTTAAGGCCCAGGTCCCGAATTCAAAGCCCGGGGCCATTTTATCATTATTTATGACTGGTCTGGGTTTGAATATTTCTGCAAATTCTCCCTATGTGAATGACAAAAAAATGAAGCATTTTGTTTTACTTCTATTCATATTTTCATCATCAGATAAGTAAGTTAATGCTCCTGGTTAATGTTGATTCCCCCCTCCCAATAAAAAGAGAGACAGAATTATTATATGCATCATATTTAGATAACAAAGTCCATTTTGTTTCCCAAGTCATCATCATCATCATTGTCAACCATTATCAATCCACTGCTGGACGAAGGTCTCCCCAAGTTTCCTCCACAATGGTCTGTCTTGTGCCAGTCTCCTCCATGTCACTCCCGCATACTTTCGAATTTCATCCACCCATCTTCCATGTGGTCTTCTTCTGGGTCTTTTCCTGTCCCTTGGAATCGAATCTAAAATTTCGGCTGTCCATCGATGGTCTGTCCTTCTGGCAGTATGTCCAGCCCATTGCCATTTCAGGCCTTTAACTCTGATCATGATGTCTTCCACTCTTGTCATTTTTCGGATCCACATGTTCCTCTTCTTATCTCTCCTGGTTACACCAAGTATGCACCTCTCCGTGCTTCTTTGAGTTGTCTGCCGCCTTTGTATGTCTCTTTTAGCTAAGGTCCACGTCTCTGCACCATACGTAAGCACTGGAAGGATGCATTGATCAAACACTTTTCTTTTAAGACATAATGGCATATTGCTCTTGAAAATTATGCTGTTTCTTCCAAAAGCTCTCCAGGCAAGATTTGTACGCCGATTAATTTCTTCATCAATGTGACCCTCACTTGATATCTGCTGTCCAAGATAAACGTACGTGTCTGTTATCTCCAGCTTTTCTCCATCAATCGATAAATCTTCATTTCTTGTAAAAGCATTGAACATCACTTTTGTCTTCTGAAAGTTCATTTTTAATCCCACTTCTTTACTCTTGTCAGCAAGTTCCTGGATCATACTCTGTAGCTCTGATGGGGTAGTTGCAAAAATGACTATGTCATCAGCAAAACGAAGGTGGGTTAGATAATCTCCATTAATCTTCATCCCTTTGTTTTCCCAGTTCAGTGATTGAAAGACATTTTCCAATTTTTATGTGTGTTGTATTTTCAAACAGCCGAATCTTTGCACTTGCATTTTCATAGATGTTATTAATAATATTAATGTATGCATCTTCAATACCGCAGGATTTCAGAGCCATTGCAACTGCTGATGGTTTCACCGAATCAAAGGCTTTTTCATAATCGATAAAAGCCATGCACAATGGAAGTTCATATTCCCTCGCTCTTTCAATTAGTTCTCTCAGTACGTGGATATGATCTATTGTGCTGTAGCCACTCCTGAATCCAGCTTGTTCTCTCGGTTGAGCCATGTCCAGTGTCACCTTCAAGCGGTGTGAAAGAACTTTAGTGAAGATTTTATAAACCACTGATAGGAGGCTGATAGGTCTGTAGTTCCTGAAATCCTCAATGTCACCTTTTTTATGTAGCAAGATCATTGTAGTGTTGTTCCAATCCTCAGGAATTTTCCCTTCATTAAGGCATCGAGTGAAAATTTGGGCGAGTACTGTTTTGATTTCTCCACTTGCTTCTTGTATGATGTCTACAGTAATTCCATCTTCTCCTGGAGCTTTTCCCCGCTTCATGTTCTTGATTGCATGTGCAACTTCTGCTGGAAGGACTGGAAGAACTCTGGTACTGGTACCTTTCATGATGTCTGGAGTACATGTATCATCCCTTTCATATAATTTGGAGTAGAAATATTTCACTCTTGTCAAAATTTCGCCTCTATTTCTTGTTACAGAACCATCTTCTTTTCTCAGTGCCATAATCTGTTTTTTTTTTTTTTCCCTTACTGAGATGTCCCTTTGCTATCTTTAGGCTTTGGTTGTTTTCAATTGCTTTCCTTACTAGTTCACAGTTGAATTTCCTTACGTCTTCAGTGATACTTTTTCGTACTGTCTTGCATAGCTCTATATATTCCACTTTGGAAGTCACATATCAAGTTAATTAATTTACCTAATTAATTGTTACTCTTGTTGTTTTTTCATTTCAGTGCCACTGAACTTACTTATCACTTCATTTATATAACATATTCTAATCTTATAGTTTCAGCTGAACTTTTGACGGTGACTGCTTATAGCCCATTGAGTTGCTCGCGGTGGTCGTTAAACCTCCAATCAAAAAAAAAAAAAAAAAAAAGAACTTTTGACGCATCTTGAAAGTGTAGTCCTGTGAGGTAGCACATCTCGTACGAGAACTGATCCTTCTGTAGCACCTGTATCAATTAAGCACTGTGCCACCTCCAGAAATTCTTGTCCTTTGATGATGTCAAACAGGTTGCATATCATAAGTGCAGAGTTTTGCATAAGATTTCAGCATTTTCTTTTTCACAGTGGCACATACTTTTTTCTTTCTTTCTTTAATTACAAAATTGTTCAGTTGGTTGCTTACTGCAAACTTCAACGTGTTGGGTAAGCCTGCTAGATCCCATCGAATACTTTAATATCCATTTATACTTCATATATTGAATGTACTTAACTTTGTTATTAGCTTCCAACAGAATTATTTCCTTGAAAGATTCTCCGTGTTTATTTGGGGAAACCACATATTTTCCAGCATCAATTTTTTCATTTTTTTCTGTTTCTCTGTCAGTCATTATTGCACTCTCAAAAACTGGAGTGAAACGTAAGTCGCATCTCAGATAAGATATAACCTTTGCACCTAATCAAAACCAGTGAAAAGTGTAGCACTTCTTTGCTCTTTGAATAACTTATCATGCAGAGGAGCAGCCTAAAGGCAAAAGTTGTGTTTGAGATTCTCAGTCGGCACTGGACACCATCCTCCTAATTTCCCTTTCCTAGCAGCCCTGGGCGAATTGGCCAGCCTTGAGACATTTGCAGTTGGCTCACCTTCATGTTTTCACCGAATGACAGAAAATTCTCATTTCTCATATTGTAGCTAGCAGAACTTTAAATTTTAGTTGCAATAAAACTTTATACTATCAGTTTTCATCATATCTACAAAAAATACCTACTAAAATCACTCAGACATTTTGAGCTACAATATGCATGCGAAACATGCAATAAACAATAATTAAGAATTTTAAGCAAAGAACAAGAGAAACTATAGCCTAACCATTCAGTTGTGCATTTCCTATTGTGTTAGTTAATTCAGTCAACAGTGTTAAATTAATTAAAAAAGTGAAAGGGAAAATTAACTAGGGACTGAGTTTATAGTCAAAGATTTGATATAAGAGCCCACCTGGGCTCATGTACATCTCTAGTGTGCATCTTGGAGCACTTTATTGAAATTCAAATTTGTAAAATTTGATTTTTAAATCTATTTCTTTGGGAAGATTTTGACTTGATTTCTTCAACAATGTTGAATTTTCATCTTTATGATTATTATGTTATAAGCTCACACAGCAATATTTCATTACACTTTTGCTTGATTTTGAGGGAAACAAACTACAAGAATGGCATGCT
The DNA here is from genome assembly GCA_039090855.1 of Macrothele yani. Lineage (NCBI taxonomy): Eukaryota > Metazoa > Arthropoda > Arachnida > Araneae > Macrothelidae > Macrothele > Macrothele yani. Next base: position 1,652,063 of record CM077027.1, read on the forward strand.
AAATGTGATAGAAATGACAATATTAATAGGTAGTGATAAAATATTTAGGCTGGACTTCCAAAGTCCTATGTGTAACTTCCAACCACAGTCTCCAACAGGTTTGTTTATATTCTAGACTGCAGCTCTGCATGCTACTATGAACTATAAACAGTTTCATTATTAAAAAAAATTAGTTCCATGATACTCTTTTTGAGAGGAAATATATTTCAATAAAATGCAAATAGAATACAAAAAATGGAACATGAGAAAAATGTGAATTTTTTTCACATTTCATTGCTTCAAATCTTACACAGCTATTCCTCCACTCACATATTCTTTCACCTCATCTCGCCAATTTATTTTACCTAGATGTATGCGGTGACTCATCACCTTGATTTGTGTTTCTTAGTGTTTATTAAATTACAAATATACACTTCGTTCTTTTCCAATTCCTTTCTTCTGATTACTCAAACATCTTTCAATTAAATGTTTCTGTGCGCAATATATCTGTAAAGGCAAAAATTAATAATTCCATGAATGTTAAATACTGTATATATTTATGTTAATTTAGGCATGTTAAAAAAAAAAGAAAAAAACTAAGCCACGTGCTCAGATGAGAACGAAATTTCACCTCGGGAAGGACTTTTCTCGCAATGAGGGAATAACTTTCTTTCTTTAACAGTGTTGTTGAATACCGCAGATGTCTGGCGTGCTACTAACGACAACAAAGGAGTTCAAGGTGAACATTCACCAATGGAAACATAGTATTCCTGAGAGACATTAACGTACACAGGAAATCTTTACATTTAGAGGATTTCAAAAGTAGAGCTAGACAATGCTCTATGTCTAAGGGCGCCAGTAGGTCTGGCAGTTTGTAATCTACATTTATTAGGATCGTATGCTGCTATTGTTTGAATGATATGCATGTATCTGTAGAGAGTCTGGTTTCAAGCGGAGACGGCGTTAGAAGAATGCCACTGGAGATCTCGTCCAGCGATAAGAATGGCAGGTATGGGGGTTGGTAGGGCCGGCAAAGGCTGCGCTCCCAAAGTAGAAGCCATATTAGCCAGAGGACTTGAGTTCGGAGCGATCCGGAATTTGAAAGGTCAGAGGTCAAAGTCTCAGAGCAATATACAGAGAGAAATGCTGCAATTCTCTGAAGAGGAGGAAAGAAGGTGACGTGACCCAGTAGAGAGGCGAAGGAGTTGGAAGTAGTTTTCAGAAGTGTCAAGACGTGGAAGCAGGAGCTCCTGAGAAATTATGTTGAATGCAGAAGTGAAGCCTAATACTTCCTGAGGGAAGTTCCGAGTTGAGGCAACTCGAGTACGGTAGGTGCGTGTATGCACTGCTATTTTTCTGACTGTAGCAGGGTTGGAGTACGGAATACTTAGTTGAGGAATCTAATAGTTTCCAGAGACTGATAACTGGTAGAGATAGGTGTATTATCCGATAACAGATTTGGGTTATATCAAGTCAGGTCAGATAGACTGTAGGCACTCTTGCTACACCGCCGTTTAGCAGGAAATTAGACTCTCAGACTATAATCTGTGATTATTAAATTTCTTTATCTTCTACTGCGGAGTATTACTATGACAAGGATCTTGTGACTTATTTTAAAACCTTTCCTCCCTTCCTCAATCAGCAGATCTCATAAGTAAAGCTGAGGAAGAGAGCACATGGGCCTTAAATTTACATTAGTAAATTAAGTATGGAAGAACCTAAGTAGATTTGCTGTGTGAGGATGGCTGCTAATTAATTCAACGGACGGCCTCCGGAACAGAGGCGGTACTTAGCACAAGGGCCTTAGGCTCATCCCTACAATATCCTATTCATAATTTTACGAAAAGGTGAACAATATTGGCCCAGAAGATGATGTGTGTATTTTTTGTTAAACTCAGTTGATGCCTGCCACAATTATTAATAGTAATATAAAGCAAATATTAATATATTCACATCAACACTTATGGAAACCTTGTAATTGTGCAATGCACATGCTGCAATATGTATAAAATCTATTCCCTTTCTACATTGTGTTGTTGGAGCTACACATAAATCCTCATTGATTCATGAGTGGTTTCCTGTTAGGAACATTTTCACCAAGTGACATGTAGTTCAGTTATAGACATTTTAACACCAGAGTTGAATAACAATAATAAATGATATAATACTAACATTCTTTGTTCTTGTCCATGGCTTGCTGTAAGGAAGCCTCATCAACTACAGCTTTAGGTGGGGATACAGTGTCTCTACTCTGGAGGAGAGGTATTATCATTTTTCCAAGTTGATCCAGATTTTGTTCGTCATTGTCAGTCATGACTGTAAAACTCAGATAAATATCTTTAAACCACTCTGGATATATGTTCACGATTGTTTCCAGCAAATCTTGATCAAGCTGAATCCACCAGTAGACTCGATCATCTCCTGAGGCTGGAAGTGGGAATGAGAGGATTAATTTTAAAAACAATGCTCAAAACATAGCATTGCAAAAGAATGAGGAACAGCAAACTCAAACATATAATAATAATAATAATAATAATAATAATAATAATAATAATAATAATAATAAATGTTCTAATGATTTCCTTTTACACAATTTAGTAGCATTTGATGGGAACCTGCAATTTTGGAAAGAGTGTGTTGATAACATGGCAAACATCAATAACTGATCCATACTCCCACCACACTCCTGCCCCAAAACATGCAGACTGATTAGTAACTTAAAATGCCTGAAAGATGGGAAGCTTAAAAGTAGAAAAATTAAAGATGGACTCTACAAAAAAAAAAAAAAAAAACCCTGGTGAGAACAACAATTGTTGAAATTATGGAAGAATTAAAACAACGAGTAACAGCTACTGCAAAGAAAATTGAAAGATATGACGGACGCATAAAACAGTACAAAGAAAATGCACAATTTTGGAATCAGCAACAAGTATTTTATAAATCATTGAGACAAAAGGCAATCCAAATAAACATCAGCCCATGCAAGAACAATGCCTTGACATTTTGGAAAGGAATTCGGGAAAGCCCAGTTGAACATAATAAAAATGCCTTGTGGATCAACAATGTTCATAAAGATTTGAAAGGAATACACATGGATAATCTGATGATAACAACTAATGTGATTACACAGCAAGTAAAGAATGCGAAAGCCTGGAGCGCACCTGGGCCAGATGAATTGCACGGATTTTGGTTGAAGTATCTTACAAGTCTTCATCAACGAATAGCTATGCAATTAAATATAATGCTACAGAATTCTGCCACAGAAGATTGGATGACAACAGGTCACACATTCCTTATAATGAAAGATAAAAAAATAGGCAATGAACCTACTAACTATCGTCCAATTACATGCCTCCCAACAACCTTCAAACTTTTCACAAGAGTACTAGCAAAATCAATATATGACTACTTATGGGGAAACAATTTGTACCCAATAGAACAGAAGGGGAACTTCAAAAGGTCAAGAGGCGCAAAAGACCAGCTGCTAATTGACAAAATGGTACTAAAAAAAACTCCAAAAGAAGAAAAACGAATTTGAATATGGCATGGATAGATTATAAAAAGGCCTTTAACTCATTGCCTCACAGCTGGATTAACACTCGTTTGGAACTATTTGGAGTTAGCAAGAACATCTGCCGATTCCTCAAAGAAAATATGAAAAACTGGAAAACAGTGTTACATGCATTTGGTGAAGAACTCGGAGAAGTTAATATCAAGACAGGCATATTTCAAAGGGGATTCTTTGTCACCTTTATTGTTTAATATCTCTTCAATTCCATTGTCAATGATTTTGAACAAAACAAAAATGGGCTACCACATTTCGGACCAACATGGAAAAATAAACCATCTGCTGTACATGGATGACCTTAAATTGTATGCAAAAAGTTCCGCCGAACTTGAAACACTGCTGCATACAGTGCAAATATTTAGTGATGATATACAGATGGAATTTGGACTGGAAAATGTGCAGTACTATCCATGCACCGGGGAAAAGTCCAGAATATAGATGGAATAGAACAAGAAAATGGTAATATAATGAAATCATTGTCAGATAATGAAAACTATAAATACCTTGGAATTCTTGAATCAGATAACATCTTACATACAAAAGTCAAATGTCTGACTCAGAGTGAGTATATCAAGAGAGTAAGACTAAAGTGAATTAGAAATACTGGATCGGAAAACTCGAAAGTTATTGAACATGCATCATGCACTCCATCCAAAGAGTGATGTTGACAGATTGTATTTACCTCAGAAGATTGGAGGCAGAGGGCTACTACAAGTACAACAGGTAGTATAGGAAGAAAAAAGAAGCCTGAATGATTACGTCAACAGAAGCAGAGAAAAGCTACTTCAGGCAGTGAATAATGAAAATATCTTAAAAACAACAGAAAACAAGGCTGAATACAAGAGGAAACAGTTTGAAAGCAGATTAGACGGCTGGAAGAACAAGCCACTACATGGACAATTTCTAAAGAATATTGATGGGGGAAAGTGACAGCAACTTGACTTGTGCATGGCTGAAATCGGGTTCCATCAAGAAAGAAACAGAAGGTTTGATTTTTGCTGCACAAGAACAAGCATTGCAAACAAATGTTATGAAGGCTAAAATCCAGAAAGTCAGTGATAATCCATAGTGTAGACTTTGTCAAGAAAAAGATGAAACTGTGTCTTATCTAATATGTGAATGTAGCAAAATTGCACAGACAGATTACAAAGTTAGACATGACAGGGTTGCACAATTGATTCATTGGTCATTGTGCAAAAAGCACAATCTGTCAGCTTCGAAAAACTCATGGGAACACAAGGCTAAGAAAGTCATAGAAAATAATGAAGTCAAGATCTTGTGGGATTTCAGAATTCAAACCGATCGACACATAGAACATAATACACCAGACATAACAGTTATAGAAAATCGGAAAGTCTGGCTAATTGATATAGCGATCCCTGGAGATGCCAGAGTCAATGAAAAAGAATTGGAAAAAATGACTAAATATAGAGACCTGGCCATATAAGTTACCCGGTTATAGACTAAACACACAACGGTATTCCCTATTGTCATCAGGGCACTTGGAACAATGTCAAAACAATTTATGAATCATTTTGAAAAATTGCAGCTTTCTGATATGCCACCTACAGAACTGCAGAAGACAGCTTTACTTGGGACATCATATATTTTACGCCGATTCTTGACTGATGCCTAGGTTTCGTATCAGTTAAACAATACCAGTCAATGATAATTTGCTGTTTATTTTGTTTGTCAGAGGCTGTGATTCGTATATTTCGAATAAAGAAAATAAATGTTCTAATGATTTCCTTTTACACAATTTAGTAGCATTTGATGGGAACCTGCAATTTTGGAAAGAGTGTGTTGATAACATGGCAAACATCAATAACTGATCCATAACATGCAGACTGACAGCAAATGATACAGAGAACTATAAACAGTTTCATTATTAAAAAAAATTAGTTCTGCCCCAAAACATGCAGACTGACAGCAAATGATACAGAGATACTGGGATGCTCTTTATAAGATACTGGGATGCTCTTTATATATAAGATACTGGGATGCTCTTTATAATGTGCACTACACAGTCACTTCTTTTATTTCCCTCCCATTTTGTCACTGCTCAAGTCAATAGTGCCCCACAGGACAAACCACTTTCATCCAACAGGAACACTGAGTAAACTGTTTCATAATTTTTTGGTAGTTAAATGCAAAGCCAATAAAGATGATTCACTAAAAGTTAAATTTAACACACACAAAAAAAAAAAAATGTGTGTGTGTGATGAGGGGTGTCCTAATTGCACCACAAGACATCAGACAAAGACATAGTAAATGTGTATGCATGCAAGAATAATCACATAACAGCACAACCTGCCATAATAAAATGCAAATGTATAACGTCTAACAAAACTGAATGCATTTCTATTTCATTTTACTGAATAAGAAATAGACCTAGCATACCACAACATCCATACATCAAAATGTCCAAATGTTTTCAGTGCATTACACACACAGGTGATTCGATTTCATTGCATTATATATGTAAAGATAATGTAATGTAATGAAATTGAATCTCCTACAAACTTCGCTAAAAGTAATGAAAATTAATTCGTAACTTAAGGCACAAAGCTTTAAGAGGGAAGAGAACTATAAAACATTTTATTTGTATCTTACTTGAAATTCAAATTTTAGTCCTACTATATAACAGTAAATTAGAAAGTTTTACCAACAGTTTTTGTTTGATAAAGAGTATACTTATGAACATTTCAGAAAACTCAAATTACCAAAAATTATTTCAATTTTTATTTTATTTTTTTACAGTTTTGGGACACAACTCTTGCTGTTCCATGGGGGAGTTAAGTGGTAAGGCAACTATGTAAAGGGCAAAATGCAAAACAAATATCAATGCAAAAAATTAGACACAATGCAGTATGATGTAATGACACTGTAATTAGATAACAAGTAAAAAATTACAAAAACTGAATACATTTACAGTTCACTATTTACTTGGCTCTGCTCAGAGTTATGTATTCACAATATTTGTTCAAAATAAAAGAAAAACCACTGTCCTACTCAATTCTGAGTTACTTCTTAGGCATATGTACTTCTAAACCTCTTTTTGTTCTTCAGTTCCTGTTTCCAGTGAATTACAAAACCTGAGTTGAAAATAGAGAACTATTCAACAAAGTCACACTAAACTATTGCTAAATCCTCAAACACAAACTTTAAAATGCAAAGATTTTTGCAATTCATGGTGAACCATAAGAAAACATCCTAACAATTTAAAAAAATACCACTGAAAACAGAGGCACTACTTGTTTGAAGACTCGTTAATAAATACAACCTGTTTTTCTCATGAAATTTCATTTACATCATAAATATTTCATTCAGAAAAGTTTCAAGACCTTATAAACATGGTCACAGATTGAATTTCAAACACACATAGTATGTGTTTATGAGACTGGCCATTGTACTACCCACATCTCCCTTTTAAAACTCTATACAGGGCTCTGGAATTCAGTTTCTAAGCTGCATTTGCTCAACATTTATTTATTTATTTATTTTTTATTTTTTTTTTTTTTTTTTGGGAATTTCATTAATTATATTTCCTCTTTGTTTTTTTTTTTTTTTTTTTTTTTTTTTTCAATTTCTAGATTTTAGGGCATACCTTATGAACTATTTGGATTTTTGTGACATTTTACCAAACACTATGATGACGATGATTTCAATACTTTGGTGAGAAAAATTTAGTAGCAGCAGCACGATGAAGAAGTCGCAGTTTTTGTAAAAAAATATCTTCCTCGAGTGAATATATTAAGTCACCAATGGTAAGCCAAGAGAACTTGAAGAAAAAATAGTTTACCTTGGATTCTCTGCAATGTTGCCTAATATTATAATCACATTATGAATTTCCCTTAGTTTATATGCATCAGCAGTTCTGGGTGAATACACTTTTTGCGTGCTGAAACAAATAAAGAAGTGCCATTTTTTTTACATGGGATAAGAGCATTTGGATGGGCTCACCATTCTTAATATTTAATGTGAAATGGCTCAAAAATTATATTTTCCAGCATTTATTGAGAAATTGCAGGATCATTTTAGTGGCAGATGGGATTGCCTTCATGGAGCAGTCTGCTGGGCAACAATGACACTGGTTGCAGCAACAGGAGCCTCTATGAATCTCAAAATAAATTAACCTTCAATATGAAAACAGTTGAGATTCCAGCCAGATCTGTGTGACATTGGCCAAAAGGCTCCAATTCACTGGGTTTATTCTAGAACCCATCTATGTACATCCTATGGGTTTTTTTAAGAATCGGATATTGAAGGACTCCAGTATGGGATATTGTAGGCCTAACACACTTGAGAGACTGGTCTGCAACAGAAGCAACATTGACCTAAGAAATCTTAACTATAAAACAGAAAATCCTTGTGTCTGTTGTTTGTCTGAAGCAGCAGAAACTCTCGAACACCGAGCTCTGGTATCATGAAATTTGCACAGCTTATTAATGCTGGAATTTCTAGGTCAACATAACTATTTTTGGCTCTCTACATCATACCCTTCCTGAGTTATGAGTTAATTAAGTTTTAAGGTGATTAGACACCACATAATTGTATAGAAGGCATAGTGTGTTCTACATCATGTGTGATTAATGACAAGTATTGCTAACAATTTTATTCAGTCAGAGATTCTTATAATTGGAAAAGTGTTCTAATGTGTATCCTCAACGCATGTTAAATAACTCTCGAACAGGGGCGAATATTCGGGTGTGCTAGGCGTGCACGGCGCACACCCACACAGAGTCGCAATTCAACCTATATTATCGATATCATTTTTTCGGATTTGTTTCTAATAAAACTCGCCAGAGTTTGTCCTAAGGCTTTTAGTGGTGGTTAAAATAAATTTTCTCTCATAATGTTTTAATTAATAAGAGAAGGTTCATTCAGTATGCATATCATATTCACGCTAGAATGCCAGGGTGTGCTGTTTTGCGTGCGCTCATCTGACGGCCTTAAAGCAGCTGTGGTACAAGCGCTCTCCAGACGGCGCTGCAGGTCATGTTCTTATTTTCCTGTAGTCTCAAAGGTACCAGCGGAACTCTCAAGGTGTGCTACCCAAAATCAGCACCGCTTGAGTCTCACAGAGCAGCCAGTTGCTGTTATTTTGTTGTTGTTTTTCTTTATATGTATTTCCAGTAAGACTTGCTGAAGTTTGTCTGCTAAACTCAATTCTCTTGTGCAATATTTTCGTAAAGAGAAGGTTCATTGCTTTGTGCAGTAAACAAAACGGAGTAAATAATATTTGCAGCTGCAGGAGTGCTATTTTAACAGAGGACACCTTAAGTCATTAAAGCAACTGTAATTCAAAGCTTTCCAGATGATGCTACAGGTCATGTTTTTATTTCCTCGTGGATCCAACGCAGAAGTTTAAATTCCCAGGGTGTGTGCGCTTAAAAAAGCACCACTGGTCACATTTGTTTGCGATTGGTATAGCGTGGAGTCATAAACACACTTCATCGTTCTGTTACGAGTTTTCTACCTTTTTGTCGCTGTGTGAATTGGTGCGTTTATGAGCACAGATACAATTGAATTTTGACATCTATATACAATTTGAATTTTGACATCCACTTAAGTTGATGATGTACTAAGTTTCCCATTTTTGCCAGAGAAATTTTGCAGATTGTGTAAAGCGGGTTAAAGAAAGTAAGCCTCGTGCTGTATTTAAAACTTATATATAAAGAAAATGATACCAAGAATTCCTTTATCACTCTAGCATTTGCACAGGAAATTCAGATTTTTCTTACAATGGAGTGTAAGAATATTCTTTATTACCGTAAGTTATTAGATGACAGCTAAATAAAAGAAATGCTTTTCGTATGTTCAAAATCAATGCACCAATTTTGCAGCTCCAGATACATAATAAAATTTTTGAGTGTCTTTTCCCATAACAGCGCACACCCAACCTAAATGGGCACGCGACGCCACTGCTGTCGCACGTTAAATAACTCTCGAATGCTAAACTCTGACATCATGAAATTTGTACAGCTTATTGATGCTGGAATTTCTAGATCAAGCATTAGTTTTTGGGATTTTGAGGTCAAGCATTATTGCTGAGCCAAATAAACAGAGTAAAAATCGAATGTTTGCTTGATAATGTTTTTGGTCGATTTGATTCCACAGATTCCATACATTCTGTTGCTTTAACTCTGCAAATATTTGTGACAGCAATGCCCAAAAGGAAGAGACCAATTTTTAACCAAACATGAATCGACACAAAATGCCAAAAGGTATCACGAACCAAGCAATTGGAAGAGGAAAAACCACAAGCACGTGCAGCGGACAAAACTCAAAAGCTGTTCGACAAAACAACGAAACTGTTGAGGAAAGAGAGGTGGGACTTGCTGAACAACAATTGCAAACAGCTACAAAACGAAACAACGAAACTGTTGAAGAGAGGAACGCACTCCAAACGTCCGATCGCCTATGAGATTCAAACTCAAGAGCTACTGAAAGTGAGGAGCAGCGACAGAAATGAATTCAAAGTGATGCAATTGCTCACCAGAACCAAATTTTGCATGAAACTGTTGAAGCTCGCAGAAATCAACTCCAGCAGGCGAGAATTCAACAAGGCACCACACAGGCAAGCAAGTGGTTATATTTGAAGGATGAAGCATTAAATTATAATCCTGAATTGGATTATTCAAACTTTCCATCAATTGTCATTAGTAGCATGTCTTTGAAATGCACTTTTTGCAATGTGCTGAAGTTTGAAGGCGAGACACCAGGATTGTGCTGTTCCGGAGGAAAGATTTCACGAAATCGGCTTTTTTTCTTTCATGCAAGCATCAATTTTTCTTTTCAAGAGTTTTTCAGTGAAATATAAGTGAATGCAAAATTAATATACAGGGCATTCGAGAATTATTGGGCACAGTACAAAATTATGCACAAAAAAAACCTATGAGCATTGTCTGTTTTTCTATGTCATGTATTACTACCATGGTTTCTATATTTTTGTTTTGCAGAATTATTATTCCCAGAATCCGATAGATGGCGTTTGGTGTGGCCTGATGAGGAATGTATGAGAAGTGCGCAATCAGTAGTCATATCAACCCTACAGCAGAAGGTGATGTGTGTGTTATGGCTTGCGGAATTAAAGTCTGTCATTAAAGTTAAAAGATGGTACCGTTTAGAGTAGGGTTGTAATCCTCCGTCAATGAATTCAATTAAGCGGTGGATGAAACAGTTTAAAGAAACTGGCAATGTGGAACATCGTGGAGGAGCCGGTAGGCCTAGCGTCAGCGGTGAGACGGTTGACCAAGTTAATGAAAATTTCTGACGAAGCCCCAGGAAATCCGGTCGTAAAGCAAGCAGAGAACTGTACATTCCGAAATCGACAGTTCACGATATCTTGCACAAGAAATTAAAGTTTCATGCTTATAAAATCCAAATAGTGCAAAAGATGCATGTAAATGATCCCACTCTGTGATAGGATTTTGCTGTAGATATGCTGAATTGAGTGGAAAACGACAAAAACTTTCTCAGTACTGTAATTTTTAGCGATGAATCCACATTTCATGTATCAGGTATTGTGAATCATCACAACTGTAGGATATGGGGCAGTGAACTGCCTCATGCTGCTATTGAACTGGAACGTGATTCTTCAAAAGTTAATGTGTGGTGCACCCTATCAAAAAGACAAGTGATTGGCCCTTTCTTCTTCTGCGAAAAAACCATAAATGGTGACATTTACTTGGATATGCTAGAAAATTTTGCTATACCCCAGATCAAAAGATATGACATCATTTTCCAATGCATTGGTCAATGTGTGTACGTAAGTGCCTAAATGAGCATTTCCCCAACAGACGGATTGGGCGTAGTGGTCCCATTCCGTGGCCTCCTCGCTCTCCAGATCTAAATCCATTGGATTATTTCATGTGGGGTTATGTGAAGGATCGTGTCTATCAGACGCCTTGTACTGATTTGCAGGAACTGAAGCAGCGTATCACAGCTGCTATTAATTCTATAACTCCTCAGATGCTTGCCAATACATGGCATGAAATTGAGTATCGCTTGGACATACTACGAGCAACCAAGGGATCTCACATTGAAATTTATTAGCTTGTGTAGTTACATTGTAAGTTAGTACAGCCAGTTTCTTTTTATCTGTTTAATGTTTTGTTTTATATAATTTTGTAATGTGTCCAATAATTTTCGGACACCCTGTGTATATATATATATATATATATATATATATATATATATTGTGGAGGGAACTTGGGGAGACCTTCGTCCAGCAGTGGATTGATAATGGTTGATGATGATACACACACACACACACACACACACACACACACACACACACACACACACACACACACACACACACAAGAATCTAAATCACGGTCAAAGCCAGGTGGTAAAGCTAGTTGTATATAAGAGAGCGAGCATAAAGTTTGTGCATGGAACACCAGAGGAATAAATGGAGAGATGAATGAGGTAACTGAAGAAATGAATAAGAACAAGTAGATGATGTGCATAAGTGAAACCAAGAACAAAATAATTGGGATTGAATAAGCGGGTGTGGAATGGTGAATTTGTGGTTTGAAGAGCTAGATGATGTATAGGAGTTATTTTAAGTAAAAAAACTTGATTTTCAATGAAAGAAACAAGCAGCAACATGTACCTAAAATGGACCTGGTACAATCGTCCAACAACAATTGGTCCAATGTCGATTCGTTCAATGGGACAATTGGTCCGAAGGTACGATTCGTCTAACGGTATGATTGGTCCAGTGCCGATTTGTCTAATGGGGTGATTGGTCCAATGGTAGAATCAGCCCAATTCCGTCTGATCTGTCCGAAATGTTACTCATGCGAAAGAAATCTCATCCATTCTGATTCTTCTTCAATGTTGTATGTAAGTACCAGTAGTCCAAAGTATGTAAAATAATGTTACATTTCATGCGCAAATCTGTGGTTACAGATTATTATTATTTTTTTTTTTTCGGAATCACTTTTTTCTTGTTACTCTGTCCTCGCATATGAAGTTACTGATGTAGAAGCCATTCAATCAACTTTGATGTTTCTCTCTAGCATTAAATAATAGAAAAGACTAGTTTTCCCGTTTCTGTTTGTAGCATACAGTGGGGTTCAGCTAAGTGGCTACTGGAAAATTGGATGGTGTTCGAACCTAGGCCTTTTTAACAATTTTTATTCTGCCAATGTCATATTCATAACTTTTACATATCAAATCAAGTTAATAATATTGTGATTTTACTTAGGCACTAAATATTAATTCATAGGCCCTAGGCCCTTTTACAAGTTTTTATTCTACCGACATCATATTCACAGCCTTTAAATATCAAATCAAGTTAATATTGCCCTTTTACTTAGGCACTGAATATTACTCGGCCTAGGCTTTTTTAACAGATTTTATTCTATCGATGCTTGCAGCCTAGGTGCTTGTAAAGAGATGAGAAATAAACCGCTGAGTGTTTTTTATTAGGATTTATAAAATGTTTACAAATACCAAATATTTAGGTTGTAACTTGAAATCTCCTAAAAAGGTCCACGGCCTAGGTGCCTTGCAAAGAGCTGAGAAATGGTCCATTGAGTGCCCCTTATTAGGTTTTATAAAATGTTTACAAATACCAAATATCTAGGTTGTAACTTAAAATCTAAAAAGGTCTGCAGACTAGGTGCCTTGTAACGAGCTGAAAAGGCCTCGAGAAATGATCCGCTGAGTGCCTTTTATTAGGTTTTATAAAATGTTTACAAATGCCAAATACCTAAGTTGCAACTTAAAATCTTTTAAAAATACCCGCAGGCTAGGTGCAGAGTTGGAAATGGGTCAAAAATTTTGGACCCGGATGTCACAGAATTGGACCCGACACAAAAAAAATCTGTTTGAATTCTAATATCTATATCTATATACAGGGAGTTCAAAAAGTCTCTCTGCAGGGGGTATCTTATGTAGGTCGTCACAGAAATGAAACAATGGTATTATATGGGAATATTTTATTATTATTTTATAATTTACTCACTTACAGGAAGTATTGAAACTACCATCCTTCATTTGCAAGATATAACCTAATTGTTTTACACGTTTTCAAACACATTTGCAGGTATCAAAAAGTCCCTCCGCAGTAATATTAAGGCTGTCCCACATAATTTTGATGGCGCTACAATCAAAATTTTTGAATTACGTAACTTTAATGTTTAATTTCAGTTTTTGTTGTTTCCTTGATAACATATCAAGCTTCAGAATATGTTTCACAGCAACACAAATTTTCACAAGCTTATGATGAGTTGAAAGTTTCCAAAATGTGGATGTTGTTTTCATCATCGCCGACCAGAAGGAAAGACACTCTTCCTTTAATTTGCATGACAAATCATTTTTCAGTTAGCGAGCACCAGTAAGTACATATCACTAAGCTGTTCTCTGAGATTCAGAGGTTAGCTCCAAAAAGAAATACAAACTTACAGATATTTTTACCTATTGTTGTCGTATCAAACTTCTCCATTTACATCGATCTCGACACAACTCGTGCTTCACTGATATCCATTACACGCTGCACACAAGATCTTTTATACTTCATACTCATAATCCTTTTCTCATTCAGACACTCCTGAATCTGATCCACCCATGTCTTCCTTGGCCTTCCTCTGCCTTTCCTTCTTGCTACTTGGGCTGAAAAGATCTTCTTAGTAAGCATTTCATCACTCATTCTTTCAACATGGCCAAACCACCGAAGCATATTGGTCTCCACCTTGCTAACAACAGTTTGCTTCACATCACACAACTGCAATACATCTTCATTCCTCACACAATCAGTTCGTGTCTTGCCACAAACCCAATAAGTAACGCATTTCTCCAGCACACAAACGACTCCTATGTTTCTTCTGCAGTATCCAGGTTTCACTGCCATACATCAGAGTAGGAACAATTACTGTTTCATGCACAGCCATGCGGGACTCTCTAGAGAACCCATCATTCCTGTGAAAACCTTCCAGAGCAGCTATGACTTTCAAAGAAGAATTCACTCGCCTACTGATTTCACCATCCAACTTGTTCTCTCTGTCAAACATGCTTCCTAAATACATAAACTCACTCACCTGGTCAATCACAGTGCCATTTATACTTACATTACATTCAGTGCTACCAGTTCCTCTCTCAAACACCATAACTTTGGTTTTTCCCTTATTTATACTCAGTTTGAATTTCATGCGAACTTCGTGCATCCGAGTCAACATACTCTGCAACTCACTTTTGCTCTCTGCCAACAGGACAGTGTCATCAGCATACAGCAATCTGCACACACGGATATCACCAGGACATAAACCACTATTATCTATTTTGGCATCACGCATGCATGCGTCCATAAATATATTAAACAGCCACGGTGACATTACACAACCCTGTCTAACTCCTGCACCAATGGAAAACCATTTTAATAAAACACCATTCACTCGTACACAAGCTCTACTACCAGCATACATGGCTTTTACAATATTAAGTAGATTCCCAGTAACACCATACTCATTCAATACCTTCCACAAAAGTGTCCTATTTACTCGGTCATAAGCTTTCTCTAAATCTATGAAGGCAGCAAAAACTTTCTTACCAACAGCCAGATACTTTTCAATCATTATGCGTAATGCAAAAATTTGGTTAGTGCAGCCTTTACCAGGCATAAAACCACTCTGAACATCCCACACTTTCAATGATGTAAGACCCCGTACTTTTTCAATAACAACCTTACCAAACACTTTCCCTGGCACACTCAGCAGGCTAATACTACGATAGATTTTGAATTCAGTTTGATCACCTTTTCCCTTATACAAGGGAACAATGATAGCATCCTTCCAATCCCGAGGGACCATTCCTAACTCCCAGCACAACTGGCAAATTTCAGTTAACCAGTCAATTATAGAGTCACCACCATATTTCAATATCTCTGCAGTTATACCATCAACTCCTGGAGCCTTACCATTCTGAAGAGATTTTACAGCTTTACACACTTCTTCTCTTGAGATCCCTCCTGTGCTTTCATCCCTCATTGTGACATCATCTGCACCTGTCTCAGAATCATCTTTGCTTTCCTGATCTAATAACTCACAGAAGTATTCACCCCATCTGTCACTTAACTCATTGGGCTCCCAAATCATTTCCCCAATCTCATTCTTCACACAACTTACAACTTTGTTTCCCGTATTTTTCCTGAGTCTCATGTACTTCCAGAAGGACTTTCTATCTTTCCAAAAAGCCAGTTCATGCCTTTCCACTTTCTCCTTCCTATCTTTTGCCTTACTGTGGCAAACCAGCTTAGCAGCTTCACGCTTCGTACAGCGATATTCATCCACAGAGACTCTACCTTGCAACATCCCCAAATAGGCTTCCGTCTTTCTCTTTACTACCTCTTCAATCTCACTATTCCACCAAGCATCAACTCTATTGTTACCCAATATTGTGGTGCCACAGACCTCTTTAGCAGCAGTGAGAACACAGTTCTTAAAACATTCCCACTTCTTTTCTACATCCCTCTCACCAGATTTCAGATCCTTCAGTCGTTCTCTGAGTAAGTCAGAATACCGCTGATGATCTTCAAGGAGCCTATCAACCTTTATTCTTTCTATCCTGGGTCTCTTCCTATTCCTTTTCCTCCAATCAACATTATGTTTCACTCGTGACACTACCAAGTAATGATCAGAACCAACATCTGCACCTCTCATCCCACGGGTATCAACAACTAAGTGTTTCAAACGCTGATCGTACACAACAAAATCTATCACACTCTTTTGACCAAGAGTACGATTTTCCCAAGTATATGTGTGTGGATATACTTGTGGTTGAAAATGTATTGGATACACACAAACCATTCTCAATGCAGAGTTCAATTAATCTTTCACCATTATCATTCACACAAGGATCATTAAACTTACCCAGAACATTGTCAGAAATTGCATTCTGCACACCTACTCTAGCATTGAAATCCTCTTCTATTATAACTTTTTCTTTAGCACCAAACTGGCTCAAAACAGCTTTTAGCTCATTCCAGAAATCTTCTTTCTTATCGGAAGGTTCCGATTCACAAGGAGCATACACTACAACAATTACAATTCTCTGAAGTTTCACTTTCAAACGAATCCAGAGAATTATCTCACGTATGCAACTATAAGTGAATCAAGTTGTTCTTCATCTTTTCACTTAAAATCACACCTACACCAGCCTGTCCTCTCATATTATCCAATACTCCAGACCACACACTCACTGTGCCATTCACTTCTTTTACCCCAATTTCCTTCTTTTTGGTTTCATTTACACACAGCACATTCAGTCTATACTTATTCATCTCCTTAATCACCTCACTCATCTTGCCAATTATACCTCTAGTATTCCATACACCAATCTTACATTCACTCAGCCGAGATCTCTTTCTCATACGCCGTTGAGAAAGTCCAGGTCGATTCCATGGTGAACCGTCCTTCTCAAGTGTGGTAGGTCCACCATATCCCACACTTGAGTCATTCTTAATATTTCTTTTTGTCTTTTTAATCAGGTAAGTACATCAGTGTGGAGGATTAGCCCACAGCTGAGGGTTCCAGTTGGTCATTCAACCTAAGGATTCTGGAACAAAACCCAGTGAGTTGGGGTCTTTTCGCCAATGTGACACAGAACTGGCTTCCACCTCTCCACGATTCACAGAGGCCCTAGTCGCTGTTGTGTGTGCCATTGTTACCACGAAGCGCCCCGAGGAGGCAAACCAGAAAGCCAAAATTCCACAGTGCAAATTTTTCTTTGAAAAAAAAATTGTTTTTTTTTTTATTTTTTTGCTTTTCAAAAACATAAAAGAAATAAACTGGGTCGAAATCGGGTCAGGAACACCTTGTTGACTTGACCTGTTTGACCTGCAAGAAATTGTCGACCCGTGACCTGTTTCCATCTCTGGCTAGGTGCTTTGTAAACAGCTGCAAAATGTTCTGTTCAGTGCCTTTTATCAGGTTTATAAAATGTTTTCAAATAACAAATATATGGAAATCATTTTTAAAAAGGATATAACAAGGAGAATAACTTAAATTAATATTCTTTCCTTAAAAATAAAAAAAAATTGGCCGTTGGAAGGATAATACCATTGGGCTAATCGGCATTGGACTAATTGTACATTGGACCAACTGTCCCTTTGGATGAATCAGCATTGAACGAATTGTTCGGGACCGCCTAAAATAAGGCAATATGGGGAATAAGAATGCACGTTGAAGTTACATAAAAAGGTACCATCAAATGGAAGCTTTCGAACTAGGTTGTTGCCAGATTCACGAACGTTATGTTTATTACGGTGGAGAACTGATTTCCAAATTATAGGGATATGTGGAGATTCCAAATTGCATTTATTGGAAGAAATATACATTTTCAAGTTTTCATGGTAGTGAGGTGCATTCAACCCCAAAAATAGGGCAATTCACTTTAAATCCTTCCAACAGGATTCAGCTAAGGAAATGTTCCTGTTGGAAGGATTCAAAGCAAATCCACCATTTTCAGATTCAAATACACATCACTGCTGTGAAAACTTGGAAATTTAACTTTCTTCCAATAAATGTAATTTGGAATCTCTACATAACATCCCCACTATCTGGAAATCAGTTCTCTACCATAATAAATATAACATTTGTGAATCTGGCAATCTTTTGCAGGAACCAAATGCTGGTCTGGCCACACCCTACTCATTCCCATCCAAATTCTGGTTGAAGAAGAGCTTGATTCACTATGGTTGCATAAGTGAGAGAATTATGTGGGTGCATTTAAAAGTGAAACTTCAGAGAATAGCAATTGGCCTAGTCATTCTAAACCTCCTGATACAAAGGATGGATGATTTCTGGAATGAGCTAAAAGCTGTTTTGAGCCAGTTTGGTGTAGAAAACAAAGCTATTCTACCAGGGGACTTCAATGCTAGAGCGGTTGTTTGAAATCAGTTGGGTTTTTTTCTGACAATGCTCTGGGGCAAATAAAAAATCCCAGTGAAAATGATAATGGTGAAAGAACAACTGAAGTTTACAATGAAAATGGGTTGTGTCTAATACATTTTCAACCAAAACCAAAATAGCCAATATGTTTTTCAACCACAAATATATACAAGGTGTGAAAAAAAAATCCAGACTGGTTGCATAAGTTCAGAATCCTGCAACACAGTACAAAGCGGTTTGGCACAGGTTCACCTTGGAACCTACTACGCATGTGCCGTGAGCGTGAGTCATATATGTACCTGCTTGTCTGTTGCGTTTTGTTTTTTTTTTTTGTTTTTTTTTACAGTAATGCTTTATTTTTACATCTATGAAGCTGTTCTTCACAGTTGTCATGTCGGAAAAAATTGATCAACAAATTTGCATCAAAATTTGTCAAAAACTTGGCAAAACTTGCAAAGACACATACTTAAAGTTACACAAAGTCTGTGGGAAGGATTGTATGAGTCCTGCATAAGTTTATGAGTGGTGTAAACATTTTAAAGATGGTCGTGAAAGTGTTGAGAGAGTGACGAATGGACTGGGAGTTCCACAACCAGCAAAAGTGAAAACAATGTTGAACTTGTGTTCATCATAGAAATAAGTTAATAAAAGCTAAAAGAAAGTACAATAAAAATTCTAAACTTTTTCTTGCAAAACATGCAAGTACTGCTACACACTTTTCCCAGTTTTTAATAAACAACAAAATCACAACACTCAGATTTCTGTTAACCTTCTGGGTATTAACAATGCAGAGACTTTCACTTTGTATCACATTTTTATTAGCATTCTCACAGAGCAGAGCTACTTTGTTATGTGAACTCTGTATCTATATTCTTTGAATTTGCCACCTTTAATATCAAACCAATTTCATTTATCGTTTAAAAAGTCATTATCATTCAATTACACATGGGAGTTTCTTTTTATGCTGTAGGAATTTAAAAAGAGAGTATTGTGGTTTTACAAAATTCACTTGTAAGAATATAAAAGTTTTCTGAACCTCTCATCACTTTAGGCAAAGCTCACCATCCAATCCTAACCAAAATCCAATAAACCCTATTATTTACTGAACCTAAGGAGGATCTCAATGGGAAAAGTGTCTTGAAATCTGAAAACTCCTCAGGGATTTCTGAGGCTCTTAAAGAACTGGCCACAAATACTTGGGAGCAACAGGGGTGACCGAACCATCCAGGGCTGGGTGGAAAACTATGTGACACCCACCCCACAAAAATGTTGGGAGGGCAATGCTCTTCCAATATTTTCAAGAAAAATGGAATTTTTTTTTTTCTATTTTTTTGTGAAAACTGGCAAGGTGGACCTCGAAACTATTGAATTCTCAGATTCAATCCCTCCTGATATTTTTTTAAGAACCTGCAATCTCTTGTGAACGCAATTTCCACTCGGTTTATGATCTGATAACGTAAAACATGTTGGGGGGAACAATACATTGTTTTTCTGAAAATCACGTCATCGTCATTTGCATAATCAGAGAAACAAGAATATTTTATGCATATGCTGTGCATTTTTGTGTTGCACAAAAACGAATGCACATACTTTATCTATTTTGCATCCGTAATTTTGGAATCATCGACAGACTGGGTAAGCAACTGTATAGTAAAGCACTCTAGAAGTTCATTGTAAATGATTAATACAAGACTAAACACAACATTTACATTTCATTACCTAAATAAATAAAAAAAAAAAAACGACTTTTGCATTTGATGTATTTCTTTCACGACAAATCATTACTTCCGTCGCATTGCCGACAAGGAACCATGAACAAAAACTGTCTATTGTGTTTTAAAACTATGATGGCCGTGCTGACTGACAGAAAGAAATTTCTACAAATCGGTATGTTCAAGTGACAACCCACCAAAACGAAAAAAAAAAAAAAATGCTATTAGTAGAGCGAAGCGAGGCCGAGCTCTCTATACAAGACTCCAGACAATTCGTTGTTCGGGCATAGGTACAAGATGACACATCCGATCACCGTGATTTTTTGCATGTGATTGGACATAGTCCATGGTTTTGACGCCTTTCGATTCCCGAAATTCCGCTTCATTCAGGAATAATCATCCCAAAACTTGCCTTTTTAAGGGTTTTGAGAAGGGGTCGTTTGTTAACTATCTCCTCGGAAGATCTTCAGCTGATCGCGGTGGCACTTGCCATGGAGAAAGGGAAGGACATGGTGAGTGACATGGGGTTGGTAATATGGTGATTCGTCGTGTCGTATAAAAATAATGGCCATTAAAAAACCACCAATTTTAACAAAAATTTAAAAAATCCGCAATGTTGCAAGTAACGTCATTGTATTTTGAACTCAAGTGAACTCAACTCAAATAAACTGTATAGCAGAGAATCGAAAAGATCGTAACGGTTTCCCGAATTATATAGCATTTTGGTTCTGTTTGGATTGTGTGTCCTGTGATGTTGACAGTTGTAAATAAATTATTTCTTATCTAGCTACATCTCCTTCATTACATGAAAGCTGACTAGCCAAGGATATCTAGTCATCGCAAGGTAAGAATTTTGCCTTAATGCTTTGAAACCGAACCCGAAATGCTATACAAGACTCATGACAATTAGTTGTTCGGGCATAGGTACGACATGACACATCCAATCACCGTGATGTTTGGCATGCGATTGGACATCGTCCATGGTCAGGTTTTGACGAATTCCGATTCCTGAAATTCCATGTCATTGAGGAATTTCAATTAAAACTAGATGGCCTTTTACTTGAACCGTTTGACGAAAGTCTGCTTACTAGCATTAATTTTAAAAAAATCGTTTGTATTGAAAAACGAAGAAATGGAAAGACTACCTCTGTTACCTCAACACTTGCTTAATCTATAATAATAAAAGCAAGTTTGTGTATGTGTGTGTCTGTCTTTGGCGATACAAATGATAAACGTGGTTCCCCATCTGAGTGTGTCTTTCCGCTTTGTTTACATGCAACCTGATCACAACCAACGTGAATGCACGAAGGAAAGTAGTTCACGAAAAATTTTAGGCATTTCTTTTTAGAATGTTTCGTACTTTTGTTCTGGAAGTCATAAATTTTAAGCATTCCTTTTTAGAATTTGTTGAGCGAAGCAAGGCTGAAGGCCGAGCGGTGCTCTCTTTACGAAACTCGAGACAATTAGTTGTTCAGACATAGGTACGAGATGACACATCCGATCACCGTGAGTTTTTGCATGCGATTGGACATCGTCCTTGGTCAGGTTTTGACGCCTTCCGATTTCCGAAATTCTGTGTTATTGAGGAAAAATCGTCCAAAAACCTGCATTTTTGAGCGAAGCGAGGCCGAAGGCTGAGCGGAGCTCTCTTTACGAGACAGTTAGTTGTTTGGGCACAGGTACCAGATGACACATCCGAGCACCATGATTTTTTGCATGAGATTGGACATCGTCCATGGCCAGGTTTTGACGGTTTCAGATTTCCAAAATTCTGTTTCATTGTGGAATAATCATCGAAAAACTTCCCTTTTCAGTGGTTTTGAGAAGGGATCGTTTGTTACCTATCTCCTCCAAAGATCTTCAACCAATTGCGATGACACTTGCCACAGAGAAAGGAAGGGACATTGTGAGTGACATGGGGTTGGTATCATGGTGATTGGTAGTGTCTTATAAAAATAATGACCATTAAAAAACTGACCAATTTTAACGACAATTGAAAGAATCCGCTCTCTATACGAGACTCGGGACAATTAGTTGTTCGGGCTACAACATGACACATTCGATCACCATGATTTTTGGCATGCGATTGGACAGTGTCCATGGTCAGGTTTTGACGCCTTCCGATTCCCGAAATTCTGTGTCATTGAGTAATTTCAATTAAAATTATTAAAATCGGTCCGTTTTTTAATGGTTATTATTCCTATAGGAGAGTGGAAGACATCATGATCACAGTAAAATCCCTGAAATGGCAATAGGCTGGACATATTGCCAGAAGGACAGACCATCGATGGATAGCCGAAATTTTAGACGGGATTCCAAGGGACAGGAAAAGACCCAGAAGATAGGAGGATGAAATTCGAAAGTATGTGGGAATAACATGGAGGAGACTGGCACAAGACAGACCGTTGTAGAAAAACTTGCAGAGACCTTCGTCCAGCAGTGGATTGATAATGGTTGGCAATGATGATGATTCCTATAAGACACAACCAATCACCATGATACCAACTCCATGTTGTTGCCGCGACAATTATTCTAATTTTGGGCACATTGCTTTCAGTATAGAAATTCTCCAATTTGGTATTCAAATACAAAATTAATTGTTTTTAATTATCTTAATTAATTAACATAATTAATTATGTGACCGCCTAAGTGGAGTAATTTTTAATTAGGTGCATGAGCTGTCATCCCAACCCAGGCCGCATTGGGAGTCGCTGGGTTCTTTTCTTCTCTTTTTTCCATTTTCCCTTCCGCGGGGGAAAGGAGATCTAAATTGCAAGCGCCAGGCCAGGTGCAAAATTTCGGAAAGTAGGCGAAAGGCATTTTCTTCCATTCCCAGCATGGGAGAAGCAACAGCATTGCGAATTGCACAATGCTTCCCAAACAACAATGGCGTTGCGGTGGCTACACGACGAAAATTTAAGGAAGAAAGCTTAAAGCGGTAAGAAGCTAAGGCTAGGCAATAAATGTCACCCAAGAGCGTTGTCGGAGAACATATTTCAGTCGGGCATGCGTGACTTCGAGCAGTTTTCAAGTTTTAAAAAGGGTTTGCTCGGAGTCTACTATAATAGAACCCAACAACGGGGTGACAGTTACGGCCAAATAAATTTTTAAAGGGCTTAGCTCAGCAGATGGTCAGCAGGCCAGGGAACATCTGCCCCAATGTAGCCACTGGTCAGTCGCCACTGGACAAGCGGTCCACTTGCGTACGAGGGGAGGAAATCCAGAACCAATGGTGGTGCGAGGGACGTTTTCTCGAGGTAAGGACACGCCTAGCCGCAGGGCGAGAAGGAAAAGCGAAAACTCGAATATAAGCAGAAACTTAAAATTTCAAGAAGGACGGGGAAAAAGGAACGAAAAAGAACGAAAAAAAAAAGTGAAAGAGGAGAGAAAGATATAGGAGCGAAAAACGAACAGAGAGAGGGAGAGACGGGGTAGGCAAAGAAATGCCAAACTATGCGGAGTGCCAGAAGTCCGTCGACTTGAAATCAAGAACTGTAGAACAGTAAAGTTCCGAGAAACCATCGGCTGTGTTTTATCCACGGAGGATACCAGCCAAGTAAACCACCCACAGCCACCAGACCACCAGCGTTTTCCTCAACCACCGGATCGATGAGCCCAACAGAAGTTCTATATAGGGTAAGACATCATCCTAATATTGCAATCCCTTGCATGCTGAGTATTCAGTTAAGTTTTAGAAATGAAACCTTATTGCTCACCCTGTACTGGTTGGATTGTTAGGGATATTGGTAGTTTTTACATTTTCTCAAGTAAACCATAACTTCCTTTCGTAGAGATGTGTTATAATTTAAACCGGTCCCACCATTTAAATTGTTCTAAAATTCAGCATTACACAGCAAATAAATTTTATATTTGTTTTCTTAAATCAACGTGTTTTTCTTCACGCTGCTCTGCAAATGGGTACGAGTGTCTGTGTATTAGTTTAAAATAAGCCATAGTTTTCTTCCTTTACAGATACCCCTATTCAAGCACATAACCGAATTGTTAGTTCTTTTTTAAATTTAATTTCTTTGCGGCATATGAGTTCTTGCGACAACCTCGTACGAGCTCATATGAATCACAACGCTTTTAAGTCCCAACGATGAGACTGGGTCGCCTATACTAGGAAACCCAATGTCATTGTTGCAAATCTAGATGATCGAGAATCGCTAACAAAATCTATGCCCCTCAAGTTCCCACCAGGACTTGGCGTGGTGACAATGTCACTAATCATTGATTTTTTCTATTAAAGAAACACGCGCGAGCATTCCATTATATTTGTTTACATTCCATAGTCCCAATTTTTCACGATGCAATTTGCTCGAGTTTTATAGTTCTTTGGCCGTCAATTTGAAATTATTTTCGTTCAAACTGATAAAAAAGAAAGCGGAGCACATTGTGGATACAAGAAAAACGTTAGAATTGGCACCGGTACGCTTTTTTGTTGTTGTTGTTGTTTTGCTTTTGTTTCTTTTCTAACAGTAACTTCTGAAGTCGCAGTAGAGGCCAGCAATATGGCATCAATGACGTCACTTGTCGGTTCGGTGAGTCTTGATGAAAAACGTAGTTCCCGATCTGAGTGTGCTTTTCCGTTTTGTTTACATGCCACCTGATCACAACCAACGTGAAGGCGTGGAGGAAAGTAGTTCATAATAAATTTTAGGCATTTCATTTTTTAAATGTTTCGTACTTTTGTTCTAGAAGTCCATAAATTTTACGCGTTCGTTTTTTAGAATTTGTTATAATAGACGCCTTAATGAGCTTAGATTTTGTAATAACTTCGCTCAAAATTTGCCAGCTGTGCCCGAGTTATCGGTTAGTGTTGGCGGCTTGTCCTAGTAACATATACACGGTGTTGTTCTGCTGTTCTAAATATTTAATTCACAGCAGCATTTTTTAATCTCGCGCCAGCCCATTTCCCCCTGTCATTCCGGAGATAATCAAAATGTGTGCAGTAATGAGGCACAAAGGGGCCAATGAAAAAATTCTGCAGGGTGATTTGTAAAACAGAGTTCAAGCAGAAAAAATTCATAATCGTTAAATATTTACAATCGAAGACGACATCGCATTTTATTTTTTTCCCTCGTGCTTTATCATTTTCTTCCGAGCATCATGCTGCTGAAACACGACGTTAGTAGTCCCTCAAACTTTTTCACGGCTTCTCAAATGGCTAGCACATAAATAATACTAAGTTTTAACATTTTCATTACATTGCAGAGGGTGGCATATTTTAGGCAATCGGGTACTTCTCGATCTTGCAGAGACAATTTAAACATAAAGAGATATGCAACGGATACGAAGAATAAAGACCAGACGAGCACGTGCGCCCGAGGTTAATTCAGCTTATGTGATTTCTCAGCCTAATGAGGCGTTCAATACAAGTACAAGGGCAAGGCGGCATATTGTGATGACAAGGGTTGAGCAATTTCTCAGATTGTTTACATAACCATTTTTCACGGCATGTGGCGCACTCGACTTATCACAGAGCCAGACATCCAGGAATCCGCCAGCAAGCTATTATCTCAAAACCGCTGATGCTGCCTGTTGAAGATCCCAGAAGAATGCTGGTGGGAGTGTTTCTGTTACCACTAGTTCCCTTCTCATTTGCTTGCCTATTTCAGACAGCGTTGCGTCAGCAAACGACACGAACGTCATCTCCAATCACTACCGAACATCAAAGCTAAATACCATCAGAAACGTAGCTACACATCACAGGGTACAGCGACACAAACAAAATTGCTTCTATCTTCGTAGTCCATCAATCATCACTAGCTTGCCATCCGCATGAACACAAGACATTGCCAAAATTTTAAATATTGTTGTTTGGCATATTTTGGAATAGTCAAGCATAACAATGTTTTCGGATAATACCAAACACCAGTGCTCAGACATTCTGCACCAGTTTAAGCTTCATTCGGACCTTCCTACGTGACTTGGGTCCCATTCATCCAAATCACACATGAAAAAAAAAAAAAAAATTAATGACTAAGTATACACTTCCCATAAGAGTCTAGGAAAATATATTTAAAAAACTTCAAATCTATAACATAGCTCATAGAAAACATTTGGGCATGGTTCGTAAAACTTCCGATAAAAAGCGGCAGCTGTTTTAAAGTCATCAGAGAAAAGGAGTAAAACACCAGACGTCTTAGCCTTTACCGGTGTGTATAAGTGCTAGTACAGAAAAATATGATAACGTGCTTTGAATATCTTATGGCGCACTCATATTTTTAAGCACGAACGATGCCACCGATTTTCTAGGGCATAAGGATCACACAATTCTTTTGACCCGTCTCTCAAACCTGACACGTTAAGCAGGCCTGACGAGAGGGATGGAGAGGAGGTGCTGTAGCTAAAGTAATTTTTTTCTAATTATCCACACATCAGTGATATGTTTTGCAAAGATATATCACTGCACATCATCTCCCCTCCGCACATCAGTGATATGTTTTGCAACGACATATCACTGATGTGCGGAGTTTAGAATATGAAAAATTATCCACCGCAAAAAAAAAGGTTGAAGAGTTGCAACCTGTCGGGTTGCCGGGAAGTAGGGGAATGGTGGGTGGGTGGGTGGTAGGTGAGGAAATGAAATATGGATTATGTGGTTAGTGGAGGAGCCCAGGTGTGTGGGGGGGGGGGGCGGAGATTTTATTGCACTGGGGCCCGAGCTCGATCTCCACGGCCCTGACGTTGAGGCATAAATGCAAAACCCCAGGAAGCTGTTTTCAGTAACAAGCAGAATTTTTTCAGTAATCCAACATACCACGGCAAATTTGGGTATCTAGCATGGCAACGAGTTCCAGTCTGTCACAATTATCACAGAAAAAAAGAAAAGAACAGGTACATTAAAACAATAATTTGCTAGTGGTAAAATTCAAATTGCTGTCTACAGGAAAAATCTAAAAGATTATTTTCAATAACCTTTTAATATCCTTGTTTTTGTTCTGTCTCTTTTAGTGCCATCATATTTTGGCAGAGTCGAAATCCACTGCTTCGCCTATATAACACGTTTTACTGAAAACAAAACTGCAGACTTAACCTGTGTTTTAAGTTTATAATTCAAAGTTGATGTTCATTCTTTCTGATTTAATGACAATAATTTCATCCAATATGCTGAAAGAACTTTCAGCCTGAGGACCATGATAAAAAGCTTTCACAATTTTAGATAAATGGTGTAACTTTGAGAATATGAATATTTTTGAACACCATGCATCAACCCTTACAAATTTTCTAACTTCCCACTTCCGTTTTCGCAACACTTTCCCTCCCTTATCAAACTGAAATGCAAATAATGGGGGGGTGATATTTGACAACAATTCAGGTCAGTAGAAACATCGCGAGAGAAAAAAATTATGATTATGGGATAAATTCACGTTCCGTCAGACTTCCGTTTTCGGAAAATTTTCCTCCATTTTCAAGCTGAAATACAAATATTTATGGCATAAAATTACATTTAACAATAGAAAGCAGCAAGAACATCGCGAGAAGCAAAATTTACAAATTACAGGGACATTTTCGCTCCGTCCAACTTCTCGTTTTCGTGATTTTTGCCTATATTTTCAAGCTGAAATACAAACATTTATGCAAAAATTTATTTTTAACACCAATGCTTTACAAAGGCAACGTCGGGAATAAAACAGAAACACCATTTGGGGAGGAATCTTCACTCCGTTTAACTTCCCTTTTCGACAGTCTTGAAAGACAGAATTCGATCTCCCGACGGAAAATGTCCCCCCCCCCCCCAATCTATTCAGTATAGCTTCGATCTCGAGAATAACCCAAACGATGACGAAAAAGCGAAATTTCGCGATTCCGCGGAAGAATCTTATGCCTATTTCCGAAGCAGAAAAATCAAATTCCGATAATGGCGATTTTCCGTAATTCCATCGACATGTCCGTACTAATAATTCCAACCAAAAATTCGTGATATTACAGAAAATCCATACTGGTTGGCATCTATGCGTTCAGGTAATTTTAAGGCATGCCACAATTAATTTTCTACAAAATGAATAAGTGAATGAACTTTGTCATCTATCTAGCTGTGCCACGTAGTAAGACTTTTTTAATCAGTGTATAGTCCCAAAGATAGCAAGGTAAATAAATAAAATAAAATAAAATAAATAAAAATAAGATAAACGTATACCACGAAGTGAAAAAGCTAATAATTTCATAACGAGGCTACAGCTGTCCAGTGATGAATTTGTTTTAAACAGTAACTACTTATAAGCAGAGATACTGTGTCTAAATCAGACATCAAGTTTATTACCTAGCTGGCCAATATTGCATCAACACCCCAAGAAAACGTGTTGATAATCTCGCCACCGTACCAGTCAACGGTTTCCAAAGAATTTCCGGAGATACGATGAGATGAATACACATATACAGTGCTGCAACTGGAGAACGAGACTAATATTAAGAGACCAGTGCTGATGCTACCATCTGCTATTGGGCCGCGGGTGGCCTAGTGGGCAACATTCGTGACTGCCACGGAAAGGACGTCAGGTTTGATCCCAGCAGGTACGAACGCTCGATTCACTAAATATCCGCCGTGCGTCGCATGGGCACGTTAAGCCATCGGACCTCGGGTACTGGCCCTCGGTAATAAATAAGGGAGTCTTCCTTCCCCTTTCTACCTCGCTTCCGTGTCACTTTTCTATCGGGCCCTCTAGCCCAAATCTCCTAGCTTCCTATTTCTAAGGGTTGTTTAAAGGCCTGGGGTCGGACACTCCTTCCTAAAATCCTCTACATATGATCATGATCATTTAGCCATCTGCTATAAGGAAAAACGAAATGAAAGTGCAAAGACTCCTCCTCGAGTACTGCAGTCAGTGTCAGCAAAAACTGACGTCATTTGAGATTTATCTCTTATAAATCTCAAATGACAGCACTTTGAATTACCCAGTGATCCGCTGGCCATTGGCGAGTAAAACTTCCGTCGGGCACCCTGAACTATTGATTTTACTGGCCCAGATGGCCAACAAGTTTTTTTTTTTTTTTCTTTCTAATTTGTCAGATGTTGAAAAATGAATTTGTTTCTTTTACCTTGCTGTATGGTTTTCTTTTTACGCTGCAAACTAATGATAGGTTTAAAAACAAATACTGGAGATAATTCCATTGAAATGATACATTATTTTCCACATATATTGTAAATATATTTAAAAACAAATTATTTTTCTTTTTACGGACAAGTGGGCATTTTGGTGGACCAGTGGTTTGCAAATTCTAGTTGTCCGCTGGGCCAGTAGAAGATTTATTTCTAATTCTAACACTGAAGAGGATTTGAGGAAGGAAGTTTCTGATCTGACCCCAGGTCTTTAAAAACCCTTAGAAGTTGAAAGCTGGGATATTTGGGCAAGAGTGCCCGACAGGAAAGTCACACGGAATCCAGATAGAAAGAGGAAGAAAGACGCCCCTATTTATAACCGGGGAGGGGCACAGGCCCGGGATCCGAAGGCTTAACGTACCCATCCGTATAGCACGGTGAATAATTAGTGGTTCGATTCGTATCTGCCTGGGATTGAACCTGAGACTTTTCCGTAGTAGTTCATCAAAGGACCTAGGCCCTAGGATGAACATAGTGTGAGCTTAACTGCACGTCTCTTCTGTGTTGTGAATGGGTAATGGTACAAAGAGTAAACATTCAAGTTTTGTGTTCGACTGAGCAAAGCAAACGTGCCATGGAAAACTTTTAAATGAAGAAACAAGTGCAATGGAGAGGCACTTGTTTCTTTATTTAAATCAATTTTTAAATTCTAAATCATGCGCGTTATGTCAAATTCGAAACAGTGGTTGAAGAAACCTAGTCAAAATCTTCCCGTAAAAATAGCTTGGAACTATTTATAGCGCGTAGTAACACACGGAGAGCGTTGGTCTGAAACATAAACAACCCGCCGACAACTGCGGCAGAAGGATATTGTTGAATCTATTCTTCGGTAGGTATTCCTCCCGTACAGGTTCGTAGTACAGTCGCACGCCTATATAACGAATAGCAAGGGAGAGTCAAAAGCATTCGATGGAACTTCGTTATAACCGGACATATAAAAAAGAAATACTTTTGGTATATTGCATTATGTCTAGTCAAAACTAGTCAATTATAAACTATTTATCAATTAATCAAAGGTAATTAATACTTGTTAAATGAAAACTACAGCTAGGAAAATAATGAGTGAGATCTGCATTAAGCAAAACATTTACCGAATGTAAAAATTATAGTAGCAACCGAAAATTTTAAATTTCACCAGTTACATGTTATGTCGGATACACGAGGTATTTCTATAGCTTGGTTTGTGGTTATCGCGATGAC
This sequence comes from Macrothele yani, assembly GCA_039090855.1. Lineage (NCBI taxonomy): Eukaryota > Metazoa > Arthropoda > Arachnida > Araneae > Macrothelidae > Macrothele > Macrothele yani. The sequence goes on from CM077027.1 coordinate 1,682,525, forward strand.
TGTTTTAAATGCTTTTAAACTTTCTCTGACGACGGAGTTAAAATGTTTCTAGATGCAAAATTAACTCTAAGGTTTTCCAAACAGAGACTAGGTGATTTAAAGGTTGCAAAAGGAGGTGATTAAAGACAGCATTTATTTCCCCAGGGGATATGTGTTTGGCAAGCGTGGTGGGGGGGGGAGTAAAGAAGGAAACTGAAACATTTCTGTCTTCATGGAAACGGTCCTATCTGTAAGGGGAATCACTGGGTGACGTCAGCAGCAGCTAATTTATTCCTTGTTTCCCAATAAATACGGAAGACTTAAAAACTGGGTGAATGCCACTTATTTTGTCTGCTGATAACCGGGCTGAACTTCAACATATGCGGTTATTCCAAAAAATGTTCATAATACCGGTGGTTAAAATAACAGGAGATAATATTATGAAGTTCAAGGGACCTATAAAAAAAGTTCGGTTTATGCGGAATTTCGTATTATGTGAGTTCGTTATATGTGGATTCGCGACTGTATTAGTCTGCCTCGACAAAGCCCCCACACTCTCCCTGCACCGCAGATGTATGAAAGCTTGACATATATAAATTGTGACGCCAATAAAAACCAGACTTTTATGATAGCTTTTATCACGGCTGGTGTAAGTTCTCATATTTTACGCCATCGTGCAATGAGACATCGTTGCGTTTCTGCAAAGTGTGACGAATATTGTTTACAAGAGTGTAATGAAATAATATTGAGTAAAACTGAAACGAAGTATTGTGTGAACTTATGGCACAGAATACCGCAACATCAGATTTAAACAAGGGTTTCGTCACTAATAATTGAAAGCTTTAAAAACAAAATAAATTCAAAATCTGCGAATACGAATTTACAAAAATAAAGAGGGGGGTGGACACCGCATGCATGTCCTTTGGCATATTTCTGCTAAATTTCAAGTCTATGTTCAATAGTTTCTTCTGTAGGCGACTGACAGACACGGTAATTTTTATTATGAACGACGATTCATAGAAATTTGCAATTTCCACCTCGACACTATCTTTGGTTTCAAAAGCCTCTAGTGAATAAAGGTTATCATCTCTATCATGTTTCTTCACGGTTTTCAATTTCTTGACAATTTAGAGTACTCTTACTTCTCAAACTTTTCTTCGACACTGAGATTTCAATCAAATGCTACATAACGAAATCTGCAATCCGCTTTTCAAGGCACTTTCGTTGTGGTAGGTATAAGACTGTTACTTCTTGCTTCGAAACAACATCCATGCCAGGCGGAAGCCGTTACTGCTTGTGTTTTCCTCTCACCAGTCGGCATAGTGTAACATCCATGCCAGGCGGAAGCCGTTACTGCTTGTGTTTTCCTCTCACCAGTCGGCATAGTGTTGCAAGCAAAGAACTTTAGTGCCAGAAAATGGCGTTGCGAACGTGAACTCTGCGCTCCGTAAATCGTATGTTTTTATTATTATATCGTACATCGTTGCGTGAGAAAGTGCTGTTTTGTTTTTGTCGTGCCTAGAAAACGAGCAACTGTTTGATGTTTGTGCAACTTAATGCTGTATTCGCTTTTCATGATGGTCTCGGTAAAATACGTATTTCTTGTGTTTTAAGAAACTGATGTCGTCCTTTTTGATACGGGCTTTAGCACGGGTAGTGTCGTAATAGCATAGTTTGTCTAACAACGAATGACATCTAGAAAACCTATAACGCCAACCGCATTTTTTTCTTTGATGCGCTGAATGATGTTTTATCATTAATTACATTTCGCAGGAGTTACATACGGTATTTTATGACATATTCCTAAAATTTAGTTTGCAAATAATATAAGACCTGAAAGATAAAGGAAAAAGCAGTAAGCGACATTAAAACCAATGCTGACATTTTTAGCAATCCTGTTATAAGGTTGAGCATTATCTCTAATAGTTATTCCTCGGATCCAAAATATGTATCGATAAGTGACGCCCTGAATGAAGTCTAAATCCAAGACGTTACAGCCAAGCTCCCTTAAACCACCATTTACCGCCTGACTATTTGAGAATATGCGAATAAATTTCTTTATACGATCTTACATGTCGACACTCCAATGCCCTGCGTTTATGCGGCTCAAAGGCTATGTTTCAGGCCCTATTTCCTACATTATTATTATTTATTTTTTTACTGGAATTCATTCTGGAATTTTTAAATTTGGAGCTTTTCCCCGCATAAAAATCTTGTTCCCTGAACTTTTTATGATAAAACGTTAGAATGAAAAACGTTCTAAAAAAATAACGGAAACATTCAATTCAACAAGCGAAATGTACATATCTCGTATAGCAAGTGTTTATTAGCATTTTTAAAAATTTCTTCCGCAATATGTCGAAAATCACTGTATGCTCTAAGGATTATGCATAAACATTTTATTGTGTGCAGTAATCCTCGAAGCATGATAACGCACAAGGCTGGGCATGTTTACAAGGAACACATTTAGAAACAATATATACAGTATTATCTTCAACAGAGGCCTAACTAGGACGGGGCAGGCTGCCCCGGGTACAGTTTAAGAATCAGATCGTAACTCGCAGCTTACAATGTGATTAAAATAGGAACTGAAGCTTTTGCGCCCGTTTCTGATACATAGTTTTTGGATCGTACTTCGTCATTTGTCCATTCTGCAAAATTGGCTTATAACAATATTTCGCTAGTTTAAAAAGAAGAAAAGGCAGGCTTGTACCTTCACAGCTTTAAATTCGCATTTCTTCCTCAAAATATTCTGGGGATGTTACTTGCTCACGTTTAGAAATGAAGGAGCGATTGTACGTACGTTGGAAAATAAAGTTGTCGTTCACATTGTTAAAGATTCTCTGGGGATATTATATCGTTACTGCGGCTGCAAGCCACGACTACCAGCTGTATTGATGTGGTACTGAAGGTCGAAACCAGTTGGGAAAAGCTGCACAAAAGTTTGATCATTTTTCTTTTTGTTTGTTTGGAGATATAACGACCACTGTGAGAAACTCCATTGAGCTATAAGCGAAGCCTGTCCCTGATTTAGGGCAATGACGCCAGTGAAGGGTGAGAGCCAGGGCCGTAGGACAAACACACCATCCATGCTTCACTTAGAACTCATGGTCAGAAGCCAACGCCCCGTAGCACACGGCCACCGCGCGGCGCAGTTTGATTGTGCCTCATGCATAGAGATACCATTGGGGTATTCGTTAATTTTATTTTGTAGGTTTTCGTCTGAGTGGGCGCGGGTTCGAGTAACATAGGTGGTGACTTTTTCCTAGACCCAGAGGCCCTAAATAAGGGACGGGTGAGTGCTTATATCCCTTGGAATTGCTCGCGGTGATCGTTGAATTTCGGAAACAAACAAACAAAAAATGGCAGATAGGGGCGCTTGTGTGTGTGTGTGTGTGTGTGTGTGTGTGTGTGTGTGTGTTTTCTCGGGAGCAGTATGTCCAGTTATATATGCCTTTGATCTTAGTTGTGGTGCTTTTTAATCTGATATTGTTGTTTTAGTTTATTTACATTAAAAAGGAGTAAGAAAACTGTTGTGGATGAGCAGTAACTTCAGTTTCCTTAACCATATTTTGTTCTCATACGATCTTACGTTTACCAACCGCAAGGTTCGTCGGGAATAGAATCCTCGCATCAAACTTTGCATTTTAACGCAAAGAATTAATATTTTCGGTGATAACTCTACCAATTTTACGAGAATGAAAATCTTAAAGACATCAAAAGTTTCAAGTTTAGCTTTGGTAAAAAAATTTAACACCCAATAATGCAAATGACACACGCCATAACTTACGACAGAAAATTATGATGTAACCTCACCTTCGTGCTCCTAAGAACAGCACTAATTCCTGATTACCACCAGCATTTGAATGGCGTTCAAGAGGGCACAAGCATTAAAAAAAAATAATAATAAATACCGTTTGGGTAAGTAAACGCAAATAAAATTAAGTAAAGGGAAATTCCATAGCATTAACCGTAAAAATGAACGAATAAATAAATATCCAAGCATTTAAAAATCGCGGAAAATGTCAAGTATTAGACCATACATGAGACCGACAACGGGGGTGTGGGAGCTGAACTTTTTACCTACATAAAAAATCAAAATGCGCGGCAAAAATGCGAACTACTTTCAGTTTGTCTTTTGTTGACTCTGCAGCTGCACCACAGCATCCACAGCTTAATTTTTGTTGCGGCTGATATCTTTCCTTCCCCCATTTCTATATTGTCGCTTTTCTTTTCTTTCACTTTGATGACAATAATTTCATTATTCGTTCTTTCTTTAAGCCTGAGGTCTATGAGTGCATGATATCAGAGCTTTAACTATTTTAGATAAATGGTGCAACTTTGAGAATATGAATACTTTTGAACACCATGCATCAATTCTTACACATTTTCCAACTTCGTCTCTTCCGGTTTCAGAGATTTTTCCCTCCTTATCAAGCTAAATGCAAACTTTTTTTGGGGGAAATAACATTTAATATTAACGCAAAAGAATGAAAACATTGCGGGAAAAAATTGCGATTACAGGAGAAGTCTTTGCTCCGTCCGACTTTCGTTTTTAGAAATCCCCTTCTCCCAATTTTCAAATGATATTTAACAACAAAACCATAAGGAACATCGCGAGAAAAAAAATACGATTACGGAAAATATCTTCACTCCGTCGACCTTCAGTTTTCGAAAGTTTCGTAAAGATGGAATTCCGTCCTCCGACGAAACCGTCATACTCATCTCACCATCAACCCTGCAAAAATTTATGTTCAGTTGTGCATAGATTTTGTGAAGAACCAAAATGAAGATAAGGCGAAGTTCCTCGAATTCGCGGAAGAATCTCATGCCTGAAGATTACAGGAAAATTTTCGCGCTGGCTAACTTCCGTTTTCGGAAATTGATGCCTACAGTTTCAAGCTGAAGTACAAACATGTAGGCAATAAAATGATATTTAATAACAATACTGGACAGAAGCAACATTGCGAGAAAAAAAATTACGATAACAGGAAAAATTTTCACTCCGTTCTTCAGTTTCCGAAAGTTCTGAAACATGAAGCACCGACCCCAAAAGGGATACGACACCCCCCCCAATTATCTTTAGTTCTGCATTGATCTAGAAAATGATCCAAAAGATGACCAAAAAAAAAAAAAAAAGCGGAATTCCGCGAAATCCGCGGAAGAATCTCATGTACACTGAAGTGCCAGAAAAACGGTACACCAGTCTAATACTGGGTAGGTCCCCCAAGAGAGTGCAAGACACAGAAATACGACGGGGCATGGACTCTACCAGCTTCTAGAAATACGCTGTAGGCAATGCACACCATACTTCCTGCAGAGCGTTCCACAATTCGGGTGTATTCCGAGGTCTCGGATTCCTGTGTTCGATAGCGCGTTGCATGGCATCCCAAATGTGTTCTATCACGTTCAGATCTGGTGACTTGGGTGGAAATGGCAACACCCCAAACTCAGATGAATGCTCCTCTAACCATATTGTGGCGTCCCGACACTTGTGTGGAGGTGCATTGTCCTGTTGGAACAGGCCTAACCCATCAGCATGAATGCAGGACATGAACAGGTGTACCTTGTCAGAAAGGATGCACACATAGCGTTGGCTGGTCACAGACGTTTGTAGACGTACCAGGGGTCCCAGTGAAGTCCATCTAAACACGCTCCATACCATTACGGACCCCCTACCAGCCGGTACAGTTCCCTGTTGATAGGCGGGATCTATGGCTTCATGGGGTTTGCGCCACACACCAATCCTTCCATCTTTCAGATACAGTTGGAAACGCGACTCGTCAGACCAGGCTACTTGTTTCCAGTCATCAGGTGTCTAGTGGCGGTGTTGCTGTGCCCAAGCGAGGCTCATAGCTCTGTGTTGTGCACCCATCAAGGCGGCTCGAGTTGGGCGTCGGCTCCCAAAGCCCATATCGTGCAGGGTACTTTGCACAGTCCGGACGCTGATGCCTGTTGAGGCTCCAGCATTGAATCCCGATGATACCTGCGAGAGTGTTGCACGCCTATCGCGTGAAACGATTATTGACAGCCGACGATGGTCACGTTCACCCAATGTCTTTTTACCGCCACGCTGGAATCGTAGGTTGGAGGTTTAGCCGGAATTCTTGTAGTCACGGTCAGTGGCGGCTCGTGGGTTCAAAAATAGGGTGTTGCACATCTACCGTTTTCCTTAGAAACACTACTCGCGAGCACTGGTCGTTTTTTTGTTGTTGGTGGTGGTGGTGGTGGTGGTGTACTTGGAGAGGGAGGATGCTGCTCAGGAGGAGTTTAGCATTATTAAAAGCAACGTAATGTAGCAACAAGATACTTTCTACATAATTACCATATTCCAAAATTTCAAATTACGTAATAACAATTAATGGATAAGAACATGATATCAGTTCTTACCATAAGTTATTTGAAGAGAAAGTCCATCCTTCTCTCTTTCTGCGTAGCGAATTTGTCAATAACTCTCTGGTTGAAGTCGGGAATATCTATGATAAGATCCTTTTCAGTAGAAAACATGGCCAAGGCTGACAAGCTTTCCTGTGTCATTGAGTTCCTCAAAAATGTTTTTATTCGTTTTAAAGAGGGAAAACACCGTTCTGCTTCTTTTTTTTTTTTTTTTTTTTTGATTGGAGGTTTAACGACCACCGTGAGCAACTCAATGGGCTATAAGCAGTCGCCCGTCCCTAATTTAGGGTCACTGATTCCAGGGAAGGGAAAGAGTCAGTGCCGTAAGACAAACACAACATCCATGCCTCACCGGGATTCGAACCCGGACCAGTTTCGGGCGAATGATCAGAGGCCATCGCTTAGACCACTGCGCCACCGGGGCAGCCCGTTCTGCTTCAACTGATGTCATAGGAATTGTTAGGATAAGTTTCAGTAACGTGTAACATTCACTAAATGTTTTTCCTAACTTGTTCTTCATGAGGAACTCGCATAAGCTAACACCCCCTGAGAGTGATCTGAACTCCTCTGCACAGTAGATGGACAAAAGTTCATGGCGGACTTTCATTTTATTTATAAATGGATACACGGCACACACTGTTTTCAATGTCTCCACTGGGAATTTAGTGGCACAATGAGGGAACATTTGTGGTAAAAATAACAAAGCTGAAACTAGATGCCCTGTGAAAGTAAACCTTTCCTTAGCCTGAAAAATAATGACATCACAGACTTCTTTTTCTTCTCTCATCCACTCAAAGTGGTCAGTTTCCCGTTTTTTTAAAAGAAGCAGATGTACCCTGTGTCGTTGCACTCTCACACCAACATCAATTTGTTCCCTAATTGTCACTGCATTTGTCTCAAACACAGAAATAGCTTTCTTTACTGTAGAGGGATCAAGGTCACTTTTTTGAAGTTGACCGAACAAAATTTCTACAGGAGGCATGATTTTAGCGAAAAATGAGAGCCAAAAGCTGAAACTTGTAGGAACCTTTAAATGACCATTAGCCTGGCAAATAGTACTTTCACTTTTAATGTCATTAGACTTAATAATGGTCTTCAGGGATTCGATTATCTCTCTCTTTTTATCAAAAACCGTATTGACACTGCGTGAGAGAAAATTCCATCTTGTAGGGGAAGCTCGGAGTAAACCTTTTTTCACAACCTGATCAAGTACTGCAGTTCGTTGTGGGCTACTTGAAAAAAAAAACCGTACAGATGCCTTGCAAACTAGAGAAAAAATTTCGTACATTTCTATTTATAGAAGTAGCTTTCATCAGAACTAAATTTATTTGATGAGCATAGCAATGTATGTATTCAGCAGCTGGATAAGATTTTTTTTTTTTTTTTTTTTGTGCGATTGATTTTTCGGGATTTTCATTAATTTTATGCTTCTTCAGCTCTTCTAGTAAACAAGAAGCCAAGGTTTGTGCGTCATGTTGTGAAGGAGAAATAAAATCCCAAAACCTTTCAACTGGTTTTCCTTTTATCACGTACCGGTAAACAACACATTTGGCCATTTGAAATATATTTGAAATGTCACTTGTTTCATCCGCAATGATGGCTAAAAACTGTGCTTCTTTCATTTTTTTTTGTTATTTCAACATGACACCTTCTAACATTATTTGCAAAATTTCATTTTGAATTGGTGTCGATGTTCCTTCAACGACAGTTGCCTTTTCTAAACGAGTTTTTAAATGCAGCATCTAGTTCCGAACAAAAATTAGCCAAACCTTTAAATATTCCAGGGTTAGACGATGTTTCAGTTTCATCATGACCTCTCAATACTAACTCGAAAACCCCGCAAAACCTAACACAATTTATTAAAATATTTAAAACATATCTGTTATGCCTAACCTTTTCGTCTATATGCTGTCTCTAACTGTTCAGCTATATTGACAGCACCAAAAAGTGACAATTTTAAAACATTTTTAATGTGCTTCTCTGAAGCCTCGTGTTTTTTAATGCGAGTGGTCAAATGATTAATATCTATCACGCCTGAAACATTAATATCTGTCATGCCTGAAACAAAATACTGACTTTTTTACATCACACCCATACAACCACTCATTATTTACGTAGAATTCTCTTTTAAAAAATCTTTTAAATCGTCGCCTACCAGTTGTTTACAACCACTCATTATTTACGTAGAATTCTCTTTTAAAAAATCTTTTAAATCGTCGCCTACCAGTTGTTATGTTCTGGACAATATTCAAGTAAGGTAATGGCCTTCCAAGTTTTCGTATATTTTGCTTTTCTTCATAGGAAAGTCCAGGAAAAGTATTTGCTAAAAGATTTTCAACAGTATTAATTTTAAATTTGCAAAAAAACATTAATTTATTAATAACAACAAAGCTAATAACGTATGTTTCATTGGCACAATAAAAGAATAACGGATTAGAAAATTAACAAATACTACACAGCACACACATAACCTCTCCAAAAACGCAAAACGTCCGATGTCAGACTATTAAGTTTGCACATAGTGGCAAGACAAGAACGCTGAGCTTATCTGCGGGTTTCAGGTTACATGTGATCTCCAGAGCAATGGGTTACTGCGCATGCTCTAGCGGGAGAAAGGCGAAACGAGGTCATTGGTAGTATATGAGTTCACATATATGCAAATAAATTGGGAAATGTTGCGCTTCACGGAAGGTAAATGGTTTGATTTCATGATTTTGATTTATGTAGGAGCAGTTTTTTGCACTTTTATTTCGTTATTATCATAATAAGTGTGATTATTACGATCGTTTCGTATGCTTAACCCAACGCCACAAGACGCTCATAGCTGCCATGTTGGCTGCCGAGCGTCCACGCCGACGTCATTTCAGCAGCCAATGAGAGGCGGACATCGTAGCGAGCCCAACCTTATACCATGAGATATATCTAAAGACCTTGATTGGTAGTGGGGTTGCTAAGAGTTTGCAACAACTACATATCTACTGGTTGGGAATGCAACGACTGGGTCTAGCATTTCGAGTTATACCTAGGACATTACGGCGTCGAGGTTGCAGCTCGACTGCAACACCCAGTCAAGCGACGGCTAGCTCATACACTACTCCCAACATCGCATCGGTTATTGGATTGTTTGAGTTGACTGCACTATTTATTTTTGACTGATTTCAAGCTAAATAAACCAATTTCTCATAAAAAAAATTAATGTTTTATTAACAAAATATTCTTTTTCTTTATAATGAAACTGGTTGTTGCGCAACAAGGCAACCTGATCACCGGCCCACACTGGTCACGGTACGCCCTTGCAATGGTCGTCCGTGAAAATCCGAACTTCGTTTCTACATCCGAAATACTATGGCACATCTCACGAGCGCCAACTATATGACACTGCGTTGAAAATCGCTTAAATCGTTATTACTTGGCATTCTCATGCCGAAAACAGCTCTGACAGCTGGAAAGGATGTCTATCGCTTTATATACGCACTGGCGGACGCAACCGAGTACGCGCATAGGTGACGTTGCTATGTATTTTGCATAAGCTCGTCTGTACCAGTTTTTCTGGCACTTCAGTGTTTGTTAGAAACATTTATAATAAGTGACACTTGCTGAGGGAAAAATTTAAAAAAAAAAAAAAAAAAAAAACTTACAACACCCATCACACACCCGACTTAACATCAAATATTCCCAAAACGAAAAATTTCTAAAAGACGTCCATGCCATTAATAAAAACGAAGTTTTCAGCTCATTGTGCAAAAATGCCAGAAAAAAAATATTATTCATTGAAACACTGCGAACTAAGCACGTTCACATAAAATCTGTTAGGTCATAACTTATTTGAGAAAGAAGAAAAACAAGCAACGAATATATCTTAACGGGTAGCATACTGTAAAAAGACCCGAAAAATTAAGAGTTAACCGCTCTGTAAAAGTATTTTTTAGAACTGAATGAAGCAGAGAGCATGACTTCAGTTACATCTGTAACCACGGCTACGAAACGCATTTGAGTGCAGTCATAAAAGCAACATAATGACGCAAAAAAAAACGATGACTGTATATCGTCTTCGGAAGAGGAAAAAAATATCTAGCCAGATAATGTTTAAAACAAATATTTTTTGTCAGATGTTATATCACAATAATATCAGCAACACGTTTTTTAACAGGATGCCCCCCTCCCCCTCCACTATCATACGGAATGATGGAATTAAATTTTACAATTTAAAATGTTGAATTTCTTGGCAGACGTGGTACTTGACAAGCAAAACGAAAGTGAGTACGTGATTCTAAATGCATTTCACACACACACATCATCGTCATCACTAAGGAAATCACATTTGAGTGAAGTGAAGTGGGCAGCGCATTAAATCACATGCAACTGGCGACGATAACACTGAATCACAGACATGGAAACTCTGGTTTATGCGATCAACATTAAGGCATTCACTTGGGTGTTCGACTAAACCAGGTAAAATAAAAAAATAAAAAAAAACTAGCGGTATGCATGCGATTGGAAGCAAGCAGGTTGCGAAAGTGTGACAGACAACTTTTTTTTCTCTCTTTAGAAATAAATTAAAAGGAAAAGGAAATGGTTATTTCGTTCTTCCCAGAAGCAATTACCTTGCCGTCAAACTAATAACGAAAGTAAGGGCGAAAGCAGGAGATACCAGGAAGGTTAAAAAAAAGTGTTAACGAGGGAAACATGCAACTAGGGTTATACAGAGAGCCAGAGTGATCCAGCTCCTTGCAGCGGAAGCTGCTGAACTAAGTGTCGGTCTGGTTTATTTTTAGACTTACACAGCGGAGCACCGAAAAAAAAAAAATTTTTTTTCTCTCCCTGTCATCTGTGTTACTATTTCCTTCTTCCTAGTAACCTTTGCATACTATATTTTGCTAACTTAGCTGTGAACCATAGCACTTAATTCAATAAATACAGTACGAAACTGCGATTGAAAAAATAAACAGTATGACAGACGACAGCAAGGTAAAAGTTCCAGGACATTCTTAGTGGAAAAGAAACAAGCATTTGTTGATGTAACATTTAAAGCCCTTCAGGAGCATGAAGGAATCGCTCATCCCTCATTTGAGAAAGGAAGAGAGATCATGTCCAAAGAAACTAATAAAACATCAATGCCTTACAGGTTTCGAACCTGAAACCAGAGCTCTGATTATTCAACTACAGGCAACATACGGGTAATATGCTCAAATTACAATTAAAGTTCAAACTTCCACTTCTATCAGTATACATCAATGACTGATACAGGGTGTCTACCAAATTGGGAAACGTAATTTCATGACCAATTAACGATTTTTATGACCATTTTAAAAAGCTACCCCTCATTCTCTTGATATATACAGTCCTATCCAAAGCAGTAGTAGTATATAGAGGGCCGCGGGTGGCCTAGTGGCCAACGTTCGTGACTTACACGGAGAAACCTTAGGTTCGATCCCAAGCAAGGTACGAACACTCGAACCACTAAATGTCCGCCGTGCGTCGGATGGACACGTTAAGCCGTTCGACCCCGGGTACTAGCTCCCCGGTAATAAATAAGAGCGTCTTCCACCTCCTTTCTACCTCGCTTCCATGTCACTTTCCTATCAGGCACTCTAGCCCAAATTTCCTAGCATCAGACGCTCCCTTCCAAAATCCTCTACATATGATCTGCGTGGAATATGTGGCACACACATAGTTAGAGTAAGTATAACTAAAGAGGAGAAACATTAACCCCCCCCCCCCTCTTTCTATGTAAAAAGTGCCCCTTGCCTTTCTGCTAGTAACAGAAAACTGACATCATACTTGGACTGTGTCTAAAGTAAGTTGAAATGCTCACCATTGTGTATATACGTACACAGAAATAAATCAAGCTGTTCTTTCCATGTAACATAATAACAGAAATTTGAAATTCTTTGTTCCTGAGATGGTGTAATGGTTAGCATACTACAGCGCAAATCGGGGGATGCGGGTTCGATTCCTGTTCCAGGACGATGAATTTTTTCCAATTCCTGTGGTGATGTTACATACAAAGAACAGCTTGATTTATTTCTGCATTAATTATTCCATATGTTTCAACTTGATACAGTAAGTATAATACACTGCTGGCCACCCAAAATGCAACACCAAGAAGGAAGCATCCGATTGGACGAAATTCGCAGCATGCGTCGCCCGCGAAAGGACATGCAGACGATTAGCATTGCAGGGCATATGCAAATCATAAGCGCCCGGCACGCCACCGAGTATCACTATAAGAAGGGTGCACAGAACGCGGGGTGTAAGTAGTGGAAGTGTGTTGTTCTGCCGGACCTGTGCGTGGGAAACTTCCTGATCACTCGTCGCGAATACGGTAGTCATTCCAGCAAGTTTCGGAGTTCGACAGAGGACGAAAATAGTGGTTTATCGCGACAGCTGTTTATCGTACCGAGACATTGGCGCCCGTGTGGGACGACATCCAACCACAGTGAAGCGAGTATGGATTCGGTGGGTGCAGGAGGGACGGACGGACGGACCGACGTGAGCGATTGCCGCAGCCGCGGCACATCACCGAACCGGCATGTTCTGCGGCGGGCATTGACGGCTCGCACCGCCACATCACGAACGTTAGCGCAGGAATTAGGGTGTGTTGCGTAACAACCTGTGTTAGCACATACCGTTCGACGCCGTCTGCAGGAGCGAGGACTTGTGGCACGGCGCCCCTTGCCCCGATTACCAATGACGTTACACCGCTGGCGAGTGCGGCGGCAGTGGGCCGTTGAACGCCGTACCTGGACTACAGAATGGCACGACATTGTCTTCTCCGACTTATCCCGCTTCTGCCTGCAACACCACGATGGTGGGATCTGTTGGTAACGCCACCGCGGCGAGAGACTGCATGATGTCTGCATTATGCATCGCCATACCGGTCCGTCGCCTGACGTTATGGTTTGGGGCGCAATTGGAAATGACACCCGCACCCCTCTGGTACGCATCGCCAGTGCACTCAACAGCCACCGCTACATCTCCGACGTTTTGGAGCATGTAGTCCTCCCTTACCTGCAGGAACTGCCAGCGGCCACGTTTCAACAGGACAATGCGCGCCCGCACGTGGCACGCATCGTGCAACAATTTTTCACAGCCCACCAGGAGTCACTGCTACCGTGGCCCGCATGTTTTCCCGATATGTCGCCCATCGAACACGTCTTGTCGCTGATCAGCAACCGAGTGGCCCGGCAAGCACCACCCGCGGTACGCCTGATGAACTGTGGCAACGTGTGGAAGCAGCCTGGACCGAAATACCCCAAGCCCTCATCCAAAGCCCCTTTCGTTCGATGCCGCGGCGTGTAGCGGCCGTTATTACCAGCCATGGGGGACACACGAAATAATAATGTCTGCGTGTTCCGCAAGTCGCGCGGGCCTGTAAGCTCAATCGTTTCATCTTTGTATCTGTTGTTAATGTGTCCAGTAAATCTGGCTTTGCTATCTCGTGTCCTTCTTGGTGTTGCATTTTGGATGGCCAGCAGTGTATATATTAAAGAGAAGGGACACTCCGTCACCCCGTTTTCTACATAAGAAGTGCACCCTGCCCTTCTGCAAGTAAAAAGAACTGACTCATCATACTTTGACTGTACCTAAAATAAGTTGAAATGCTCACCACTGTGCTACATATTTCAAAAAAACCGTTTCCTTAATATTTATACCTGGAAAATGTAGTAACCAGCATAATTTAAATTGCTAAATTCATCTCAAAATTTCGCACACATATTTGTTTTATGTAAAACGTATTTTGCTTTAACAGTTCTCTTTGTGGGGGAGTACGTAATTGTCCTTTTTTGATACTTGGATCATTAGATGGAAACCACATTTACATCATTTATATTTATTTTATTACTTAGATTGTCACCAGGAAATGAACAATTATTAAAAATAAGAAGAAATTCTTGACCCCAAAGCAAAATTCCGTGACTTTTTCATGACCTTGACGATCCTTTTCTGAATTCGTGACTTTTTCGTGACCTTCAAGACCAGTAGACACCCGTGATAACTCAGGCCACTAAACATCTCAGTGAAATACAAACGTCATTTGAACTTTACAAAAAAGAAAAAAATCTTTCTTCAGTGTTACTATTTTCATTTTTCCTCGAGAACAAGTTTTTTTTCAACTTTTAAGTGGACAAATAAAAACATCGCGCATTCGCTGTACTGTACTGCGTGATTTCATGAGATCAGGGTACACTTCAGCGATGACAAGTAAACCCCGATCCTTTTTTACTCCGAAGGTGATGGATGCTTAATCCATAACAGTTCTCAAGGAAACCAAAAGCGGGAAAAGATCGAATCGTCACTTTATTTACCCTATCCTGCGTCGTGCTGCGCAAGAGATAAACGGGCAATGAAGAGAGATCAGCGCCAGAAGTTCCCGCAAACACAAATCTGAAATCAAGTCCAGTTTACATATTCTTATCCTCTAAAATGTATCTTCTGAAAATCAAAGCTGTAAGTTCAATCGGGTGGGCTAAGCAAGGGCTTCCAAAATCTAGCAAGACGTGTTCACGTGACTTCCACTACGCACGTGCGTTTTGTAATATTCGAAGCAATTCGCCAAACTTACCCCCTTACAAGCTTTTGCCAATCTGCGGACCCAGCTTCTTCAATGTCTTGCCAATCTGCAGACACACTTCCTTTGGAAGGTTCACGAAATAGTTCTGAAACTGCTTCGGCGTCAGACTGTGACAAAACTACAAAGGCCCTTTTCAGGGTCCGGAACGTTTTTCAAAAAGGAATTCTCCAAAATTACTTTGCAGAATAGGGAACCTATGATCCCATAATTGCACACACTAATTCACACACCTGAAATCAATAACTGTGACAAAAATATAGAAAAAACTCAAATTTTAATTTCAGTGAAAACTAAGAAAGCTACACAGTACACAGAAAGAGAATGTGCGGTAAGCAGGGCCTGATTTACGGGAAGGCATTCGGGGCACGTGCCCAGGGCCCCGACCTTTGAGGGGGCCCCCAAAATATAGTTATATATTATTTGCTTTGCATCAAACTGACTCAAAATGTTGATCTACTGAAAAAAGTTAAAATGGTAATTTCAGAACTGTACGCTACAAACATGTGGAAATGACTATTATAATTTCCGCAAATAAATAGAACACCATATTATTGGCAAATTAATGTCCTAATCTGCCAATAATAACTATGTAACCGGTCATCAATCATACATGCATGCATGCACATAACACGGGATACCGGGGTCCCCCGGAAAGCCACTTCCTAATGTCTCCTAACTGTCTAAGTCGGTCCCTGCCTGTAAGTGGTGCCTCAGTGGCTTAGAAAATAAAAACGTGAACACGAAGCTACGGCACAAAGCACTAATTTAAATAAAGTCATCTATAACGCAAAATTAAAGAAGAAAGACTGAAAAAAAAATTTAAGTAGCTTAGACAAATGTGTAGGGGAACAAAAAAATTACTATTAAAAGTAATTTATATAATTCTGTGTCAGAGCACAAAAAGTACAAGATATCACTATATTAAATCTCAATAATTCACGGGCACAGGTCCAAGGTTGGAAGTATAGCCTGGAAAGAAAAAATTCTTCTCGGAAGGCTCCCTAAGAATTATAAGTACAAGGAGAACAAAATACACCAGTGAAAAAAAAAAGAAATACCAGCAAATTCGCCGGAATTTTTACTAACCCCTCATAGTCGTTTTGCAATTAGTAATTCTAGCTCGCTTAGCAAGCTAGATTTTTGAAGCAAAACATAGTTAATTACAAAACGTTTTTTGAGAACAAAAAAAAAAAAAAAAAATGAGCCGGGTAGTAAAACCCCCCATACGAAATGTCATTTGAAAACGTACACATGTCACAGCTCAGAAATTTTTGTGCCGATTTGACCACTAAAATTATAGAAAACAAAAAAGAAAGTTAATTAATTCTCCTGTTAACAAGTATGAATTTTTAACTGAAAAAATTCATGAGTTAGAAACTCACGGAATTCTAGTAAAAATGAGAACAGCGCTGCAAATTCTGAGAAAACAAAAATAGATGACATTTGTGCGCAATTAGCGATAAAAATTGCTGATAAAAATTTTCAGGATAGTATTAATTTAAACCAGCAAATCGCAGAAATTTCCAGTGAAACATTAAATGTTACTGCTGAAAAGGAAAAAAAGTGGCAGGGAAGGGGGTCTTTTAAGGGCACTGTGTAAAATGTGCTTTAAATTCAGAAAATTTAGCCGATAGAAGTAGATGAAATACTTTCCGCAGAGCAGGACCGGAACCAGACTTCTTGCCGCCCTGGTGCAGAAAAACAGTTTGCCGCCCTTTCCACAATTTTTCAGAAATGAATATACGAATGAATTACACTGAAGAACAATTGAATTAGAGATACCTGTCTAGTAATGTGTAGCACCACCTTTCGCCCTGATGACGGCGGCGATTCGTCTCGGCATGGACTCCCCAAGACACTGGAAGCGTTGGGAAGCTATACGGATCCACGACCCCTGAATAAGCTCCCACAGTTCACGAAGATTTGATGGCGGGGGTCAGAGCCTCGAACATCTCTCTCGATGGCATCCCAGATGTGCTCGATGTCAGGTGACCTAGCTGGCCAAGGAAGCAAGGTCACGTCGGTGGAGTGTTCATCCAACCATTCGGATACAATTTGGGAGCGATGGCACGGTGCATTGTCTTGTTGCAGGATGAGGTCCCCAGGGGAATGTTGAAGACCCACAAACGGGAGCAAATGGTCGTCCAGGATATCCCGGTAACGTTGACCTGTGAGGGACGATGTCACACGTACCAGGGGTCCCATTTCAGTCCACGTAAACAGTCTCCAGACGAGAATGCCACCCCCACCAGCTTGAAGAGTACCCTGCTGGCAAGAAGGGTACTCTTCAAGCTGGAGTACCCTTCTTGCCAGTATACTCGTATCCTGCCATCCGCATGTACCAACGTGAATATCGACTCATCAGTCCAGGCAACATTTTTTCACATGTCTAGGGTCCAGTGACGATGTCTTCGTGCCGATCTTTGCACCCTGTGATGTGCGGTCAGCAGCGGTACCCTCGTGGGACGATGGCTTCTGTACCCCATAGCGAGGAGATGGTTCTGGATGGTGTGGCTGCTTACACGTTTTTGTGCACCAGCGTTAAATTGCCGAGTGATTTTTTGCTCTGTGGCCCGTCTACCCGCTGTTAAACTGCGAGCTAGCCGACGATGACCCCGCTCATCCACACGCTGTTGTCCACGGCTGTTGGCCCTTGCAAAGATGGGTTTACCGGATTCGATGTACTCACAGTGCACCCGTGACAGAGCGGCTCGTGAAAATCCCAGTGCCTGCACGACTTCCGAGATGGAGTGACCCATTCGTCGGACCCCGGCAATTTGCCCACTTTAAAGTGCGCTTAGATCCTTCGTCTTACCAATACTGTGTCCGACTTTTACTGCTTCCCGTCGCATCACTCCTTATGTTGTCGGATCGCTGCATACGTCATGTCGTTTCCGTTTATAGGACCGCCCACAGCGCCACATTTGCCAACTGTAGTTAATTCAATTGCTCTTCAGTGTATATATCGGACACAGTATGGGTAAGACGAAGGATATAAGCGCACTTTATCGTGGGCCAATTCTCGGGGCCCGACGAATGGGTCACTCCATCTCGGACGTCGTGCAGGCACTAGGATTTTCACGAGCCACTGTGTCACGGCTGCACCGTGAGTACATCGAATCCGGTAAAACCATCCCGGCATGGGCCAACTATTATGGACAAGAAAGTGTGGATGAGTGGCGTCATCGTCGGCTAGCTAGCAGTTTAACAGCGGATAGACGAGCCACAGTGCAAGAAATCACTCAGCAATTTAACGCTGGTGCACAAAAACGTGAGTAGTGTATAAAAGGGTGGTTTCACGCCAGTGGAGGATCAATGTTAACCTATGGGATTCTTCACTTTTTGGTGGGTGGAGGATCATGGGGTAGCGGAGGATCAGAACTTCCGCCATCTTAGATGATTGCGTGGGGGTGATAACGGTGTGGGGAGGTGTTGCAGGGGTGTTGACAGATAAGACTGCAGCGTCTTAACATGATATCATCAGATTGTGGAGTTGGCGTTATGGTTAAATTAGTATTTCGCAATGCTATCTCGGTACGGAGGGTGTATGACACTACAAACGTTTTATTTATTTTTTAAATCTAACACGTGTGTGGAAACATTTCTTTCAACCTCCCATCTTGTGAATTTTTCTTTTTATTTCCTTCAAGTAATTTTTAAATTTTGAATGTTTTTTTTTTCCAAAGAGTTTGTTTTTCTTCATGGGTTTTTAATATTCTTTACAGTTCTCCGAAAAATAGATATGAATGTTCTGATGTCGGACGACACCACTGTTCTGGTGGATGACATCATGCTTCTACGGCCAGCCTCATTTTCCCCTCAGAAAATTTTACTGGGTGTGCGGTTTTGCAAAGTTTTCTTGTTTTATTATACCAAACCTTTTAGTAGATAATTCTTTATTTTTGCTATTTAAAGTATTTTTATTTAACGACGTTCGGGGTTTAATGTATGTTAGCGAAGTAATATTCGAAGCTGATTGTATTCGTAATTCGATCGAGAATTATTTTTTAGCCCACGATTTTTTTAATGTAATTTTCGCTCTTGATTCATGCATTTCTCTTTCGTCTAAGTCTCCTCTTCTAGGAAGTGTTATTGTTTTATTTTTACTTAAACAGTTCTTTTTTCTTTATTTCATAAATCATTTTTCCATTTAGCGAAGTTTTTCACAAATTTTTTTCTAAAATATCACTTTTAAGAAGCGTTTTTATTTCTTCTTTTTTCCTCTTAAATCATTTTTCTTACTTGATTTTAATGTATTCCTATATAACTTAAACCATTTTTCTATCTTGCTTTTCATGTAAGTGTACGTGAATTATACAGGTCTATAGTGGTTATACGTAAAATTCGATTGTAACAGCATATTTTTTCCAACAAAAGTTTCTTCACTATTACTTTTTGTCCCTATTTAACTTAAATTATTTTCCAAAATGCTATTATATACTAGTATTCATTAAGCCTCACGATATATCGGCATTACTTTTTTCAAACTTCTTGATGTATCGGCATTATTCTACTTCTACTTTTATAAAGAATTTATTTTTCGATTTCTTTCCAACAAACGTTTTTTCTTTATTATTTCTTTTTCCTATGTAACTTAAATTATTTTTTAAGAATGCTATTCTATGTTTGCATGCCATTAAACTTCTCGGTGTATCCGCTTTATTATTTTTTTCAAACTTAACAAACTTTCGTCCACTTTTATTCTTTCTAACTTTATTTTTTCGATTTCTTTCCAGCAAACGTTTCTTAACGACTAGATATTGCACGATGTACAAAACTTCAAATTTTTGTTTCCCTACACAGCTTAAATTATTTTTCTTACTTGCTTTTAAGTATTCCTAAAAGCTTGCACATGCGTGAGTATGCATACTTTTTTTTTATTCTATCCTAGTTTGCTATACTTTTTTATTCATTGATCCAGCAGAAAGCATTCACTCTCAAGACATACATTCTAAAAAGTTCGTACTTATACTAAAATTTGTATTACTTGCAATATATTTTCTGTGTATTTTCCTAACTCGACCGAAAAAACATTCATTCTGGAAACAGCGACAAAGTCCGTACTTCCACTAAACATCGTATTCTTACCGATATTCTTTTTCTCTGTATAGCATTCTGCTAACTCATCAGAAACACATTTGTTCCCAACACATAGTTAAAAGATCGTATTTCCCCAAACAAAAGTAATCTTTTAAGAGAGACTTACTTCTTTTCCCTGTATAACGACTTAATCTATTTTTTGAAATGCTATTCTGTTTACGTATTTGTTTAAGTTGGCTTTGCAACTGCTTTATACTCTACTTCTATTTTTTTTTCTTAATAGTTTTTTTTTCTTGTTACTTTCCAACAACTTTGTTTTCTTAACGCTTTTATCTCCCTCACTTTTCCATAAAAATGTTCCTAACATCAGAAATGTAGTAAAAACTTCAGATATTTTTTAGTCTCTCCAACATTTATTCTCGTATCATATCAACTAAAATATCATACTTTCATCAAAAATCATATTCTTAACGGGTTATTTTTACTTTTTTTTTATGTATTAGCAAATATTTATTGCTAACTCACCTCACCAAAGTCAGTATGAACACACCTAACCACATTCCTTTCCCTCATTTATTTCGCATTACATCGAGATGTAATGGGGAGGGGATGTATGTAATGGGGAGGGGATGTAAGGTCATCGAGAGGGGATGTAAGGTCAGGTGATGCGTAACATCACAGCCTCTCCTTGACAAATGTCAACCCCGCCTTCTCGTGGTGCATCCTGTTCCCACTAAAGGGGCTCTGACGACCGCCAATAGCGGTATAACTATACCATCGGGATCAGAGGAAATGCTATCCCACACTCACCAACCCGCTTGGCCAGCGTGGTGAGTTATGGCCAAACACCTCCAAAATGACTCTACAACTTAAATCTTGGCCCTCAGTCTCCGGCAGCTGGAATGTACCTGGCCAAGGCAGCGGCCAGTGCGACATGAAGGCAGAGGGTGCTAAGAATCCCCGGAGGACCGGACTAGGCTGCCATTTGATGCTGACCTTGGCTACCTATAACGGACGCTCCCTATCTTCTGATTCAAGGCTTCTTGAATTGGAAGAGGAACTACAAAGGATCAAGTGGGACATCGTCGGGCTAAGTGAGGTAAGGAGAAAAGGAGAAGATCTCATTGAACTGAAAAGTGGACATCTCTTCTATTATCGTGGGACAGATACTGGCAGAACTAGTGGTGTTGGATTTATAATAAACAAGAAACTGAAGGATAAAGTGGTAGAAGTTGAAAGTTCCTCTGACAGAGCTGCACGACTCGTTATCCAACTATCGAGAAGATACCAGGCTCAGATTATTCAAACTTATGCACCCACCACAAGTCATCCTGAAGAAGAAATTGAAGAATTTTATGAGGAAATTCGTCATCTAAATAATAAAGGTAAGCAGCACTTGAAGATAATTATGGGAGATTTCAATGCAAAAATAGGGCAACGGCAACAGAATGAAACTTCAGTAGGTAAATTCGGTCACGGCAACAGAAACCAGCGTGGAAATACTCTCGTTGAGTTTGCAGAGGCAGAAGGATTTTTCATCTTGAACTCCTTTTTCAAGAAAAAGCCACACAGGAAATGGACATGGAGACATCCAATTGGGACGACAAGTGAAATTGATTTTATTATGTGTAACAAAAAATTCGTCATCGAAGACTGCAGTGTGCTGAACAAGTTCAACACAGGTAGTGACCATAGATTGGTGAGATGTAAGATGCACCTCAACACTAAACTGGAACGTGGCAAGCTCATAAGACAAACAAAATGTATTGACATAACCAACCTTAAAAAAAACCATAATACTTTCAAGTTGGAACTGAAAAACAGATTCTCTGCTTTAGAAGGCCTAACATCGGAAGAAGTGGATATTTCGGAAGTTAACAGAAAAGTAACCAAAGCTCTAATGGAAACAGCAACAAAATTAGCTGGGTCTAAGAACAAGTTGCATGTGAACAAATTATCAGGAAAAACCAAAATGTTGATGCAAAAAAGAAGAGAGATGAGGACAACTAAAGAAGATGTGACTTCCAAAGTGGAATATATAGAGCTATGCAAGACAACTCGAAAAAGTATCACTGAAGACGTAAGGAAATTCAACTGTGAGCTAGTGAGGAAAGCAATTGAAAACAACCAAAGCCTTAAGATAGCAAAGGGACATCTCAGTAAGGGAAGAAAACAGATTATGGCTCTGAGAAAAGATGGTTCTATAACAAGAAATAGAGGCGAAATTTTGACAAGAGTGAAAGATTTCTACTCCAAATTATATGAAAGGGATGATACATGTACTCCAGACATCATGAAAGGTACCAGAGTTCTTCCAGTCCTCCCAGCAGAAGTTGCTCATGCAATCAAGAACATGAAGCGGGGGAAAGCTCCAGGAGAAGATGGAATTACTATAGACATCATACAAGAAGCAAGTGGAGAAATTGAAACAGTACTCGCCCAAATTTTCACTCGATGCCTTAATGAAGGGAAGATTCCTGAGGATTGGAACAACGCTACAATGATCCTGCTACATAAAAAAGGTGACATTGAGGATCTCAGGAACTACAGACCTATCAGCCTCCTATCAGTGGTTTATAAAATCTTCACTAAAGTTCTTTCACACCGCTTGAAGGTAACACTGGACATGGCTCAACCGAGAGAACAAGCTGGATTCAGGAGTGGCTACAACACAATAGATCATATCCACGTACTGAGAGAACTAATTGAAAGAGCGAGGGAATATGAACTTCCATTGTGCATGGCTTTTATCGATTATGAAAAAGCCTTTGATTCGGTGAAACCATCAGCAGTTACCACGGCTCTGAAATCCTGCGGTATTGAAGATGCATACATTAATATTATTAATAACATCTATGAAAATGCAAGTGCAAAGATTCGGCTGTTTGAAAATACAACACACGTAAAAATTGGAAAGGGAGTGAGACAAGGTGACACCATATCTCCGAAGCTCTTTAATGCCACATTGGAAAATGTCTTTCAATCACTGAACTGGGAAAACAAAGGGATAAAGATTAATGGAGATTATCTTACCCACCTTCGTTTTGCTGATGACATAGTCATTTTTGCAACTACCCCATCAGAGCTGCAGAGTATGATCCAGGAACTTGCTGACAAGAGTAAAGAAGTGGGATTAAAAATGAACTTTCAGAAGACAAAAGTGATGTTCAATGCTTTTACAAGAAATGAAGATTTATCGATTGATGGAGAAAAACTGGAGATAACAGATACATATGTTTATCTTGGACAGCAGATATCAAGTGAGGGTCACATTGGTGAAGAAATTAATCGGCGTACAAAACTTGCCTGGAGAGCTTTTGGAAGAAACAGCATAATTTTCAAGAGCAATATGCCATTATGTCTTAAAAGAAAAGTGTTTGATCAATGCATCCTTCCAGTGCTTACGTATGGTGCAGAGACGTGGACCTTAACTAAAAGAGACATACAAAGGCTGCAGACAACTCAAAGGAGAAGCATGGAGAGGTGCATGCTTGGTATAACCAGGAGAGATAAGAAGAGGAACTCGTGGATCCGAAAAATGACGAGAGTGGAAGACATCATGATCAGAGTTAAATCCCTGAAATGGCAATGGGCTGGACATACTGCCAGAAGGACAGACCATAGATGGACAGCCGAAATTTTAGATTGGATTCCAAGGGACAGGAAAAGACCCAGAAAAAGACCACATGGGAGATGGGTGGATGAAATTCGTAAATATGCGGGAGTGACATGGAGGAGACTGGCACAAGACAGACCGTTGTGGAGGAAACTTGGGGAGACCTTCGTCCAGCAGTGGATTGATAATGGTTGACAATGATGATGATGATGATGACATCGAGATGCGTCAAAACTTCGTGCATATTTCATTCACACAATGACCAGTTCTAACGTGTCAGACATTACACAACATGTGAATTTGCTGTATTTCCCTGTAGGCGTTAACTTTCGTTTCCACTTACTTTCGTTTTAAATAGGTGCTCTTTATCGTAACTGTTTTCCTGATCACACCTCATTTATTTAATTATTTCAAGAACATGTTAGTCTTGAACATAGAGAACAGTCTATGGTATTCTATGTTTTCTCTTGATTCGTATAAAAGAACAGACAGAAAAACTCTCCGAAAACAACAGCTAAACCTCATACATCAACTCAGTGAACAATATATATCCCTTCATGCAGTCTTAACAAAATGAACAATATATATCAACAGTCAGAAAAACTCATTCGCTTTAAATAGGTGCTCTCTATCATAACTATTTTTTTCTTACACATTTGAGAGAGTGTGTAAAACAGGTAAGTTATCTTTTTTTTATTCTTAAACAGCAAAAACTGAAATTAAACATACAAATTTCTTAATTCAAAATATTTGGCTGTATCACCATCAAAATTAGGTGGAACAGCCTTAACGGAACTTTTTGACTTTAGGTGGAACTGCGCAGGGACTTTTTGACTCTCTCAAATGTGTTTGAAAACATATGTAAAACAGGTAAGTTATCTTTTGCAAATGAAGGATGACAGTTTCAATACTTCCTCTAAGTAAGTGACTAAATTATACGTTCCTATAATACGTTTGTTTGATTTCCATATAACCTAAGAAGTTTCTCCACAGTGGGTACACTCTGGATAAACTTTTTGAACGCACTGTTTATTTTTTATAGTTCAAAGCAGATTTGTCCGGGTCAGTTACAGATCCGGGTTGGGTCCGAGTTCCAAATTTTTTACCCATTTCCAACTCTGGTTCTGATTTGCGTCACCGTTGCAAAGCGGTCGGTATGTACGAGCCTGGATAGTCTACGTCTAGCCCGGTCTTTGGTCACGATCAAAGTCGCACAGGTCACCACGTTTACCCATGTTCGTTGATTGCGATGCACTGTAGGGAAGATCAGATCCGATCATATGTAGATGATTTTAGGAAGGGAGTCTCTGACCCCAGGTCTTAAACAACTCTTAGAAATAGCCCAGCAAAAACAGTCTTGCTGGGCCAGCAAGACTGTTTTTCCTGGGCTATTTCTAATAAATGTTGGAGAGACTAAAAAATATCTGAAGTTTTTGTTACATTTCTGATGTTAGGAACATTTTTATGGAAAAGTGAGGGAGATAAAAGCGTTAAGAAAACAAAGTTGTTGGAAAGTAACAAGAAAAAAACTATTAAGAAAAAAAAAATAGAAGTAGAGTATAAAGCAGTTGCAAAGCCAACTTAAACAAATACGTAAACAGAATAGCATTTCAAAAAATAGATTAAGTCGTTATACAGGGAAAAGAAGTAAGTCTCTCTTAAAAGATTACTTTTGTTTGGGGAAATACGATCTTTTAACTATGTGTTGGGAACAAATGTGTTTCTGATGAGTTAGCAGAATGCTATACAGAGAAAAAGAATATCGGTAAGAATACGATGTTTAGTGGAAGTACGGACTTTGTCGCTGTTTCCAGAATGAATGTTTTTTCGGTCGAGTTAGGAAAATACACAGAAAATATATTGCAAGTAATACAAATTTTAGTATAAGTACGAACTTTTTAGAATGTATGTCTTGAGAGTGAATGCTTTCTGCTGGATCAATGAATAAAAAAGTATAGCAAACTAGGATAGAATAAAAAAAAGTATGCATATTTCACGCATATGAAAGCTTTTAGGAATACTTAAAAGCAAGTAAGAAAAATAATTTAAGCTGTGTAGGGAAACAAAAATTTGAAGTTCTGTACATCGTGCAATATCTAGTCGTTAAGAAACGTTTGCTGGAAAGAAATCGAAAAAATAAAGTTAGAAAGAATAAAAGTGGACGAAAGTGTTTGTAAAGTTTGAAAAAAAAAATAAAGCGGATACACCGAGAAGTTTAATGGCATGCAAACATAGAATAGCATTTTTAAAAAATAATTTAAGTTACATAGGGAAAGGAAATAATAAAGAAAAAACGTTTGTTTGAAAGAAATCGAAAAATAAATTCTTTATAAAAGTAGAAGTAGAATAATGCCGATATATCAAGAAGTTTGAAAAAAGTAATGCCGATATATCGTGAAGCTTAATGAATACTAGTATATAATAGCATTTTGGGAAATAATTTAAGTTAAATAGGGACAAAAAGTAATAGTGAAGAAACTTTTGTTGGAAAAAATATGCTGTTACAATCGAATTTTACGTATAACCACTATAGACCTGTATAATTCACGTACACTTACATGAAAAGCAAGATAGAAAAATGGTTTAAGTTATATAGGAATACATTAAAATCAAGTAAGAAAAATGATTTAAGAGGAAAAAGAAGAAATAAAAACGCTTTTTAAAAGCGATATTTTAGAAAAAATGTTGTGAAAAACTTCGCTAAATGGAAATATGATTTATGAAATAAAGAAAAAAGAACTGTTTAAGTAAAAATAAAACAGTAAAATTTCCTAATAGAGGACTTAGACGAAGGAGAAATGCATGAATCAAGAGCGAAAATTACATTCAAAAATAAATCGTAGGCTAAAAAATAATTCTCGATCGAATTACGAATACAATCAGCTTCGAATATTATCTCGCTAACATACATTAAACCCCGAACGTCGTTAAATAAAAATACTTTAAGTAGCAAAAATAATCATCTACGAAAAGGTTTGGTATAATAAAACAAGAAAACTTTGCAAAACCGCACACCCAGTAAAATTTTCTGAGGGGAAAATGAGGCTGGCCGGAGAAGCATGATGTCATCCACCAGAACAGTGATGTCGTCCGACACCAGAACATTCATATCTATTTTTCGGAGAACTGTAAAGTATATTAAAAACCCATGAAGAAAAACAAACTCTTTGGAAAAAAAAACATTCAAAATTTAAAAATTACTTGAAGGAAATAAAAAAGAAACATTCACAAGATGGGAGGTTGAAAGAAATGTTTCCACACACGTGTTAGATTTAAAAAAAAAAAAAAAATGAAACGTTTGTAACGTCATACACCCTCCGCACCGAGATAGCATTGCGAAATACTAATTTAACCTCATGATATCATGTTAAGACGCTGCAGTCTTATCTGTCAACCCCCTGCAACACTCCCCCACAGCGTTATCACCCCATACGCAATCATCTAAGATGGTGGAAGGTCTGATTCTCCGCTACCCCATGAAATTCCACCCACCAAAATGTGGAGGATCCCATAGGTTAACATTGATCCTCCACTGGCGTGAAACCGCCCCTTTATACACTACTAACGTGTAAGCAGTTACACCATCCAGAACCATCTCCTCGCTATGAGTACAAAAGCCATCGTCCCACGAGGGTACCGCTGCTGACCACACATAACAGGGTGCAAAGATTAGCATGGGGGCGGGAACCATCGCCACTGGACCCTAGACAGGTGGAAAAATGTTGCCTGGACTGATGAGTCGAGATTCACGTTGGTACATGCGGATAGCAGGATACGAGTACGGCGCAAACCACATGAAGCGATGGATCCTTCTTGCCAGCAGGGTACTCTTCAAGCTGGTGGGGGTGGCATTCTCGTCTGGAGACTGTTTACGTGGACTGAAATGGGACTCCTGGTACGTGTGACATCGTCACTCACAGGTCAACGTTACCGGGATATCCTGGACGACCATTTGCTCCCGTTTGTGCGTCTTCAACATTCCATTGGGGACCTCATCCTGCAACAAGACAATGCACCGTGCCATCGCTCCCGAATTGTATCCGAATGGTTGGATGAACACTCCACCGACGTGACCTTGCTTCCTTGGCCAGCTAGGTCACCTGACATCGAGCACATCTGGGATGCCATCGAGAGAGATGTTCGAGGCTCTGACCCCCTCCATCAAATCTTCGTGAACTGTGGGAGCTTGTTCAGGGGTCGTGGATCCTTATGGCTTCCCAACGCTTCCGGTGTCTTGGGGAATCCATACCGAGACGAATCGCCGCCGTCATCAGGGCGAAAGGTGGTGCTACACATTACTAGACAGGTACCTCTAATTCAATTGTTCTTCAGTGTAATTCATTGGTATATTCATTTCTGAAAAATTGTGGAAGGGGCGGCAAACTGTTTTCTGCACCAGGGCGGCAAGTATTTAATCTACTTCTATGGGCTAAATTTTCTGAACTTGAGGCACATTTTGCACAGTGCCCTTTAAAGACCCCCTTCCCTGCCACTTTTTTTTCCTTTTCAGCAGAAACATTTAATGTTTCACTGAAAATTTCTGCGATTTGCTGGTCCAAATTAATACTATCCTGAAAATTTTTATCAGCAATTTTTATGGCTAATTGCGCACAAATGTCATCTATTTTTTTTTTTCTCAGAATTTGCAGCACTGTTCTAATTTTTACTAAAATTCTGTGAGTTTCTAACTCATGAATTTTTTCAGTTAAACATTCATACTTGTTAACAGGAGAATTAATTAACTTTCTTTTTTGTTTTCTATAATTTTAGTGGTCAAATCGGCACAAAAAATTCTGAGCTGTGACATTTGTACGTTTTCAAATGACATTTCGTTTTTATCACTATGGGGGGTTTTTACTACCCGACTCATTTTTTTTTTTTTTTTGGTTCTCAAAAAACGTTTTTTAATTAACTATGTTTTGCTTCAAAAATCTAGCTTGCTAAGCGTGCTAGAATTACTAATTGCAAAACGACTATGAGGGCTTAGTAACAATTCCGGCGAATTTGCTGGTATTTCTTTTTTTTTTTTTTTTTTTTTTTTTTTTTTCACTGGTGTATTTTATTCTCCTTGTACTTATAATTCTTAGGGAGCCTTCCGAGAAGAAATATTTTTTTTCCAGGTTATACTTCCAACCTTGGGCCTGTCTCCGTGAATTATTGAGATTTAATATAGTGATATCCTGTACTTTTTGTGCTCTAACACAGAATTAGATAAATTACTTTGAATAGTAATTTTTTTGTTCCCCTACACATTTGTCTAAGCTACTTAAATTTTTTTTTCAGTCTTTCTTCATTAATTTTGCGTTATAGGTGACTTTATTTAAATTACTGCTTTGTGCCGTAGCTTCGTGTTCACGTTTTTATTTTCTAAACCACTGAGGCACCACTTACAGGCAGGGACCGACTTAGACAGTTAGGAGACATTAGGAAGTGGCTTTCCGGGGGACCCCGGTATCCCGTGTTATGTGCCTGCATGTATGATTGATGACCGGTTACATAGTTATTATTGGCAGATTAGGACATTAATTTGCCAATAATATGGTGTTCTATTTATTTGCGGAAATTATAATAGTCATTTCCACGTGTTTTTAGCGTACAGTTCTGAAATTACCATTTTAACTTTTTTCAGTAGATCAACATTTTGAGTCAGTTTGATGCAAAGCAAATAATGTATAACTATATTTTGGGGGCCCCCTCAAAGGTCGGGGCCCTGGGCACGTGCCCCGAATGCCTTCCCGTAAATCAGGCCCTGCTTACCGCACATTCTCTTTCTGTGTACTGTGTAGCTTTCTTAGTTTTCACTGAAATTAAAATTTGAGTTTTTTCTATATTTTTGTCACAGTTATTGATTTCAGGTGTGTGAATTAGTGTGTGCAATTATGGGATCATAGGTTCCCTATTCTGCAAAGTAATTTTGGAGAATTCCTTTTTGAAAAACGTTCCGGACCCTGAAAAGGGCCTTTGTAGTTTTGTCACAGTCTGACGCCGAAGCAGTTTCAGAACTATTTCGTGAACCTTCCAAAGGAAGTGTGTCTGCAGATTGGCAAGACATTGAAGAAGCTGGGTCCGCAGATTGGCAAGAGCTTGTAAGGGGGTAAGTTTGGCGAATTGCTTCGAATATTACAAAACGCACGTGCGTAGTGGAAGTCACGTGAACACGTCTTGCTAGATTTTGGAAGCCCTTGCTTAGCCCACCCGATTGAACTTACAGCTTTGATTTTCAGAAGATACATTTTAGAGGATAAGAATATGTAAACTGGACTTGATTTCAGATTTGTGTTTGCGGGAACTTCTGGCGCTGATCTCTCTTCATTGCCCGTTTATCTCTTGCGCAGCACGACGCAGGATAGGGTAAATAAAGTGACGATTCGATCTTTTCCCGCTTTTGGTTTCCTTGAGAACTGTTATGGATTAAGCATCCATCACCTTCGGAGTAAAAAAGGATCGGGGTTTACTTGTCATCGCTGAAGTGTACCCTGATCTCATGAAATCACGCAGTACAGTACAGCGAATGCGCGATGTTTTTATTTGTCCACTTAAAAGTTGAAAAAAAACTTGTTCTCGATGAAAAATGAAAATAGTAACACTGAAGAAAGATTTTTTTTTCTTTTTTGTAAAGTTCAAATGACGTTTGTATTTCACTGAGATGTTTAGTGGCCTGAGTTATCACGGGTGTCTACTGGTCTTGAAGGTCACGAAAAAGTCACGAATTCAGAAAAGGATCGTCAAGGTCATGAAAAAGTCACGGAATTTTGCTTTGGGGTCAAGAATTTCTTCTTATTTTTAATAATTGTTCATTTCCTGGTGACAATCTAAGTAATAAAATAAATATAAATGATGTAAATGTGGTTTCCATCTAATGATCCAAGTATCAAAAAAAGGACAATTACTTACAAAGAGAACTGTTAAAGCAAAGAGAACCGTTAAAGCAAAATACGTTTTACATAAAACAAATATGTGTGCGAAATTTTGAGATGAATTTAGCAATTTAAATTATGCTGGTTACTACATTTTCCAGGTATAAATATTAAGGAAACGGTTTTTTTGAAATATGTAGCACAGTGGTGAGCATTTCAACTTATTTTAGGTACAGTCAAAGTATGATGAGTCAGTTCTTTTTTACTAGCAAAAGAGCAGGGTGCACTTTTCATGTAGAAAACGAGGTGACGGAGTGTCCCCTCTCTTTAATATATATTATACTTACTGTATCAAGTTGAAACATATGGAATTATTAATACAGAAATAAATCAAGCTGTTCTTTCTATGTAACATCACCACAGAAATTGGATCCTTCTTGCCAGCAGGGTACTCTTCAAGCTGGTGGGAGGTGGCATTCACGTCTGGGGACTGTTTACATGGACTGAAATGGGACCCCCTGGTACGTGTGACATCGTCCCTCACAGGTCAACGTTACCGGGATATCCTGGACGACCATTTGCTCCCGTTTGTACGTCTTTAACATCCCACTGGGGACCTCATCCTGCAGCAAGACAATGCACCGTGCCATCGCTCCCGAATTATATCCGAATGGTTGGATGAACACTCCACCGACGTGACCTTGCTTCCTTGGCCAGCTAGGTCACCTAACCTTTTTCCCATCGAGCACATCTGGGATGCCATCGAGAGAGATGTTCGAGGCTCTGACCCCCCTCCCATCAAATTTTCGTGAAATTTTCGTGAAAAATTTTCGTAACAACGCTTCCGGTGTCTTTAGAGTCCATACCTAGACGAATCGCCGCCGTCATCAGGGCGAAAGGTGGTGCTACACGTTACTAGACAAGTATCTCTAATTCAATTGCTCTTCAGTGTGTATATATATATATACATATATAATATACAACTGCATATCCTAATATATAATTTCAATGCAAAAAATAGGGCAACAGCAACAGAATGAAACTTCAGTAGGTAAATTCGGTTACGGCAACAGAAACCAGCGTGGAAATACTCTCGTAGAGTTTGCAGAGGCAGAAGGGTTTTTCATCTTG
The DNA here is from genome assembly GCA_039090855.1 of Macrothele yani. Lineage (NCBI taxonomy): Eukaryota > Metazoa > Arthropoda > Arachnida > Araneae > Macrothelidae > Macrothele > Macrothele yani. The sequence goes on from CM077027.1 coordinate 1,714,119, forward strand.
AACTCCTTTTTCAAGAAAAAGCCACACAGGAAATGGACATGGAGACATCCAAATGGGACGACAAGTGAAATTGATTTTATAATGTGTAACAAAAAGTTCGTCATAGAAGACTGTAGTGTGCTAAACAAGTTCAACACAGGTAGTGACTACAGATTGGTGAGATGTAAGATGCACCTCAACACTAAACTTGAATGTGGCGAGCTCATAAGACAAACAAAATGTATTGACATAACCAACCTTAAAAAACACCATAATACCTTCAAGTTGGAAATGAAGAACAGATTCTCTGCTTTAGAAGGCCTAACATCGGAAGAAGTGGATATTTCTGAAGTTAACAGAAAAGTAACCAAAACTCTTATGGAAACAGCAACAAAATTAGCTGGGTCTAAGAACAAGTTGCATGTGAACAAATTATCAGGAAAAACAAAAATGTTGATGCAAAAAAGAAGAGAGATGAGGACAACTAAAGAAGATGTGACTTCCAAAGTGAAATATATAGAGCTATGTAAGACAGTACGAAAAAGTATCACTGAAGACGTAAGGAAATTCAACTGTGAACTAGTGAGGAAAGCAACTGAAAACAACCAAAGCCTAAAGATAGCAAAGGGACATCTCAGTAAGGGAAGAAAACAGATTATGGCACTGAGAAAAGAAGATGGTTCTGTAATAAGAACTAGAGGCGAAATTCTGACAAGAGTGAAAGATTTCTACTCCAAATTATATGAAAGAGATGATACATGTACTCCAGACATCATGAAAGGTACCAGTACCAGAGTTCTTCCAGTCCTCCCAGCAGAAGTTGCACATGCAATCAAGAACGCGAAGCCGGGAAAAGCTCCAGGAGAAGATAGAATTACTGTAGACATCATGTAAGAAGCAAGTGGAGAAATTGAAACGGTACTCGCCCAAATTTTCACTCGATGTCTTAATGAAAGGAAGATTCCTGAGGATTGGAACAACGCTACAATGATCCTGCTACATAAATAAGGTGAAATTGAGGATCTCGGGAACTACAGACCTATCAGCCTCCTATCAGTGGTTTATAAAATCTTCACTAAAGTTCTTTCACACAGCTTGACGGTAACACTGGACATGGCTCAACCGAGAGAACAAGCTAGATTCAGGAGTGGCTACAGCACAATAGATCATATCCACGTACTGAGAGAACTAGTTGAAAGAGCGAGAGAATATGAACTTCCATTGTGCATGGCTTTTGTCGATTATGAAAAGGCCTTTGATTCGGTGAAACCATCAAGCAGTTACAATGGCTTTGAAATCCTGCGCTATTGAAGATGCATACATTAATATTATTAATAACATCTATGAAAATGCAAGTGCAAAGATTCGGCTGTTTGAAAATACAACACACATAAAAATTGGAAAGGGAGTAAGACAAGGTAACACCCTATCTCCCAAGCTCTTTAATGCCACATTGAAAAATGTATTTCAATCACTGAACTGGGAAAACAAAGGGATAAAGATTAATGGAGATTATCTAACCCACCTTCGTTTTGCTGATGACGTAGTCACTTTTGCAACTACCCCATCAGAGCTGCAGAGTATGATCCAGGAACTTGCTGACAAGAGTAAAGAAGTGGGATTAAAAATGAACTTTCAGAAGACAAAAGTGATGTTCAATGCTTTTACAAGAAATGAAGATTTGTCGATTGATGGAGAAAAGCTGGAGATAACAGACACGTGCGTTTATCTTGGACAGTAGATATCAAGTGAGGGTCACGTTGATGAAGAAATTAATCTGCGTACAAAACTTGCCGGGAGAGTTTTTCGAAGAAACAGCATAATTTTCAAGAGCAATATGCCATTATGTCTTAAAAGAAAAGTGTTTGATCAATGCATCCTTCCAGTGCTTACGTATGGTGCAGAGACGTGGACCTTAACTAAAAGAGACATACAAAGGCTGCAGACAACTCAAAGAAGAAGCATGGAGAGGTGCATGCTTGGTGTAACCAGGAGAGATAAGAAGAGGAACTCGTGGAACCGAAAAATGACAAGAGTGGAAGACATCATGATCAGAGTTAAATCCCTGAAATGGCAATGGGCTGGACATACTGCCAGAAGGACAGACCATCGATGGACAGCCGAAATTTTAGATTGGATTCCAAGGGACAGGAAAAAACCAAGAAGAAGACCACGTGGGAGATGGGTGGATGCAATTCGAAAGTATACGGGTGTAACATGGAGGAGACTGGCACAAGACAGACCGTTGTGGAAGAAACTTGGAGAGACCTCCGTCCAGCAGTGGATTGATAATGAATGATGATGATATATATATATGTAAAAGCTTCCAGGAAGTTCATGCCTTATGGACAATGGCACTGCTTCTTCTGTGGCTTCGAAAAGCCATATAAGCATACATAGCACAACCAATCCTTGTGGCGAGAAAGCTTTCCATTAGGAAATTTACATACTCGTAATAATTTAAACAATGGGAACATGTCATTAAACCTCCGAGAGTTTAATAGGTCGACTCGTCCTCAGCGAGCGTTCTTCAAGTAACAGAGACAAAATTATTGTTCCTGTGGAAATACTATTGAAAGCGTTAAACAGTGAGCTGGCTTTCGAAACAATTTCCACAGGATGAAAAATTTTGTCTCTACCACTTTGAAGAACGCTCACAGAGGACCAGTTAACTCGTCCATGGAAGCTCAGAGGATTCAGAAAAGATTAGTCACTGCACTTTCTAACTTAAAGCAATGAAATTTATTTTCTGCATCAAAAGTAGGGTATTTTATAATCCACAATTAAGCTAAACGAATTTCCCCTTTCTAGCTTTCAAGCTAGCAAAATTTTCCAAAACATTTTTCAAATCAATTTTCTCGAACATCTCACTTTCAGAGATATCAGAGCCAAGTCAGTAAGTCTTTGTTGTAGCATTGTTGATCTCAAATCGTTTTTGATCAGTTTTAATGTCAAGAAGGACCTATCTCCAGAAGCAATGTCACTCGGAGCGTTAATAACATCCGTAATGCTGCTGTAATGTTTGAGAAAAGTTGGGAAAGTTCCCGTCAGTGTATTTTTATAAATGTACTGCAAGACATCTTTTGGTGAAGTTTCGGTTATTAGGAAACTCGTAATGATATTAAATTCATCTGCAAGTTCCGCAGCTCTTATGTTCTTCTGGCGGATCTTATCAGTTTCGTAGGTAGCTTTATTTCAAGATACATGCAATGTTTCAACAGTTGTTGTTTACTCAGTTCCGACATTTTCTCAAAATCGTACAAAAAACTGAACACTTACGTGATTTTGAAGCAAATCAAATCTTTCGTCGATTGGTCTAACAGCCGTGCCAATGATAACATAAAAAAAATCTATGCGGTAATTATCTTAGGGTTGGTCATAGTTTCATCTTCGTGTTCATATTCGAACATAATTTTCTCTTTTCTCCTGCGAAATTGTTGAGAAGGAAAGTGTGGCTCTACATTACATGAGGTGGCAATTACAGACGCAGTATGTATCACGTGTTCAAATTTATCTCGGTAGTTTGTAAGACTTTTTTTAAGGAGGTCTAAATGTTCAATGCAAGATGATAAATCTGCGTTTCGATTTTGCATCATTTTTGAAACAACGTTTACTCTCGATAGCAATTCATACCATACACTGAAGAGCAATTGAATTAGAGAAACCTGTCTAGTAACGTGTAGCACCACCTTTCGTCCTGATGACGGCGGCGATTCGTCTCGGCATGGACTCCCCAAGACACCGGAAGCGTTGGGAAGCCATACGGATCCACGACGTCTGAACAAGCTCCCACAGTTCACGAAGATTTGATGGAGGGGGGGGGTCAGAGCCTCGAACATCTCTCTCGATGGCATCCCAGATGTGCTCGATGTCAGGTGACCTAGCTGGCCAAGGAAGCAAGGTCACGTCGGTGGAGTGTTCATCCAACCATTCGGATACAAGTCGGGAGCGATGGCACGGTGCATTGTCTTGTTGCAGGATGAGGTCCCCAGTGGGATATTGAAGACGCACAAACGGGAGCAAATAGTCGTCCAGGATATCCCGGTAACGTTGACCTGTGAGGGACGATGTCACAGGTACCAGGGGTCCCATTTCAGTCCACGTAAACAGCCTCCAGACGAGAATGCCCCCCTCACCAGCTTGAAGAGCAGCCTGCTGGCAAGAAGGATCCATCGCTTCATGTGGTTTGCGTCGTACTCGTATCCTGCCATCTGCATGTCCCAACGTGAATCTCGACTTATCAGTCCAAGCAACATTTTCCCACATGTCTAGGGTCCAGTGGCGATGTTCCCGCGCCCATGCTAATCTTTTCACCCTGTGATGTGCGGTCAGCAGCGGTACCCTCGTGGGATGATGGCTTCTGTACCCCATAGCGAGGAGATGTTTCTGGATGGTGTGGCTGCTTACACGTTTTTGTGCACCAGCGTTAAATTGCCGAGTGATTTCTTGCACTGTGGCCCGTCTATCTGCTGTTACAATGCGAGCTAGCCGACGATGACACCGCTCATCTACACGCTGTTATCTACGGCAGTTGGCCCTAGCAGGGATGGTTTTACCGGATTCGATGTACTCACAGTGCACCCGTGACACAGTGGCTCGTGAAAATCCCAGTGCCTGCACGACTTCCAAGATGGAGTGACCCCATTCGCCGGGCCCCGACAATTTGCCCACGATAAAATGCGCTTAGATTCTTCGTCTTACCTATACTGTTTCCGACGTTTACTGCTTCCCGTCGCATCACTCCTTATATTGTCGGATCGCTGCATACGTCATGTCGTTTCCGTTTACAGGGCCGCCCACAGCGCCACATTTGCATAACGCCAGCTGTCTCTAATTCAATTGCTCTTCAGTGTATAACGATAGAACATATAAACGTAAAAGGTTCCCATTTTTCTAACAAACACTGGGCTTCATGCTTGGAAGGTAACTCACTTTTTCATCATCAAAAATAGAGTAACACGAAACATGCGAAGTAGGGCCTCAACGGTCAACGCGGCAAAGGAATATGCACACCTATAGGGGAACAGCGTTCCCGCATCTATTCCTTCAATTTTTTTCCAAGTGACTTAGCGAATTGCAGGATGAAGGGCTCTGAATCTTTGGAGGATTTTGTCATCATCATCAACGAAATTGAAAAAAGATTTAGTGCGATTGGCCGTTGCATACAAAAGTAATAACTAAAGTTCCGCACACATTAATCTAAAACGGAGGCGGATAGTGAAATTGGGAAAAGGACTGCGCCATGTCAAGGTCAGATTCTCAGCAACGCAGTGGTGTCAGGACGACGCGCTATCATTTGCTGTGTGGACGTGGGAGGGTTTGGAAATGAAAGCGTGCAACTCCTTAGGTCGAGTCACGGCGTTAGACCAGAGCTCGTACGTGAAAATGGAAACTCTGCATGGTAAAACTCCGACACAGACCCACACTGCCTTGCAAGAAGTTTGTGGGGAAGAAACTCTTGATCGAAGCACAACTGCTTTCAGAGGACAAAGTTGAAACCGAAAATTTGTCAAAATCGCTCAATTTATTGGAAACGGTAACGATCTTGCTGCATGACAACGCATCGTGGTGCTGCATCGGTACGGGGACTTTTGTCGAAATATGGCTGGGAAACTTTATCCCACCCACCATACAGCCCTGATCTCAGTCCACCACTCTTGGATCTTTTCTAAAGTTAAAAAATCGGCTCCGTGACATCCGCTAAGAATCGCTGGAGGAACTGTCATTGGACGTGACCCAAGTAATACGACAGCTGAACAAAGATGGCGTACTACGGGGCATCCAGGACCTACCTCACCGCTGGCGAGCTGTCATTAGCAGCGGTGGGGTGTACATTGAATGGCAGTAAGGTAAGTTTTCTTCGTTACTTCACACGTTTCCCAAAAATGGACAGTGTGCACAACTTTTACTATGACCATCGTAGTATACAGCAGCATTTTCGTAGATGGTGAGCAAAGTTGGTGAAAAAATAAAACTGCTCTCTCAAATGGCCAATTGTGGAAAATATGTTGTTTTCGCGTAATTTTATGGGGTGTTCTATCTGTTTTATCTTTCAGGATCCCCCCTCCCTTGCTCCTTTGTCGCGTCTTCATGTGCCACTAGTTTACAAGGCAGATTAAGTCAGGGCAGCTTAAAGTTTCAGCATTTAGCGGGAAACCGCATAATCTGAAAATACCAAATTTTCGTTGATTTTGCTTTAGGATCTTTTCTATCAGAGCACTATTTCCCAGCATCTATCCCCTTCCAAAGCACTCAGCGAGTTGCGGGTCGAAAGGTTCTGAACCTTTCAGGGTTTCGTCCTCGTCGTTTCAAAAATTGCCTCCGCTCAAATGCGTGAAATAATTTACGAAAAAAAATTCATGATCGCATTCGTCCACTTTTCGCCTTGCAATTCAAATAATTTTATTCAAAAGGAACTGAAAAAGTTTGATAGTCTACCAATAGTAATCAGTTCACGTGGAGTAAATATTGCTGTGGAATAAACACTATTTACATCATCTACATTTACTTTTCTTTTTACGCCACATAAGCGGTAAGTTTTTGTGACTCAACTGATGTCCGGAGAGATTTATCAGTACCAAACATGACACAGTTCTTGGAGAAGTGAGACTGATTTTTTTAATGATGCGCTCACAACAACAGATCAATTAACAAGAAACATGTCAAACCGGAGGGTGAAGGAAATTGAACCACGCGTTTCGGTGAAAGACAAGGATGAGCGATCCCATTTGCACCAGTGAAAATTTTATCCAACAGAGTTTCGTGCTGAAGTCAAATAGATTCCTTCCATGAAGACAGATCACAAGAATGCAGTTTTTCTTTATACTGGCCGATGTTAACGGTGGCAGCATTAGAATTGCAGCTCCTTCCAAATTATAATAGATTCACTTTATTAGAAAAATATAAAAAGTTGAACTTGAAGACATTAATAAACACAACTGTTTCCCCCAAAGAAAGAAATCATCTGGTATGCATGCACTTTTTTTTTATAACCTGTGGCTTTAGAATCTCTCGATCTCTCTGTATCGTAACACCTGAAAACGGTATCCGCTGTCCCTGCGAAGCCACATGTAGTTGCTGATATGCATCTACAACAGTCCCTTCCTTCTCAAGCTTCACCATCGTTACTTTGGGCGTGAAATCAGCATACGACCGCATCGTAGAAGAATTACAGCCACACTCTCGTTAAAGAAAGAGTATTGAATTCAAACTAAGACAGCAGAAGTGATAAGTTTTAGTACTTACGTGGCTTCTTATGTGGATTCAAATGTATCTTCATGTATGGAAATGTTCCCTTACAAGTATATGTTTGTCCGAAAGTCGAAAGCAGCGCAGATAAAACTTTCCCCACCTCACATTCAGTAGCAAAACGGTTAAACAAATAGTTTTACTGCTGAATTTTATAAATATAGTAGGCTTGTTTTAAACAAAAAATATGATGCAAAATATTGCCTGCAAAAAATTATGATTATTTAGCATCAGTTTTTTTTTTTTTTTCTATCGTCTGTGCCTGGAAGTTGTCGCGTGCCGCCTAGGTTGCCGATCCCTGGACTATAACAGCAGCAGTTTTGATTAAGCAGAACATGCAATATGGAAAGTGACTGATGCTGAACTTACTTATCAACTGGGCAGGAAATGGGTGCTGGGTGAAAGTGCTTTTCTCAATAAGGAACTGCAAAAAGTGAAACAATGCATTGCTAGCAACCTCAGAGAGAGCAGTGTTCATTACTGCACCTGTACATATGGATGACACAAAATTCTCAGGACAATGAGCGCAATAATTTGACAAAAGAGCAGACATATTACGCTAAAGATTGATGAATTGTTTTCTTTTTCATTTATAAGTCTGTAATCAGTATTCTAAAAATAAGTTTTACGTAACCTACAATTAAATCCACATAACGAAGAACAGAAGTTATGTCAGACGCAAATCTACTGTTAGTTTGCGTTTGATATAATATATTTTTTAAATCTACATAGTTTGCCCTAATGGGAAAACTATGCATCTGGAAAATTAGAAAGCACAAGAATGAAAGTTTTCGAGTTCAGAAATAGCCACTGCTATTTCTATTTTCTTTACCCGAAAAAAATCGAAATTACACTTCCTATAAAAGATGTTTCATCGAAAAGGATGAAAAAAATCCCAAAGGAAGACGCACAATCTCAAAGAAGGTCTCGTAAGAGATTACTTTCTTACTCATCAGATAAAGAGCTCGACCCAGGAACATTTCGTAAGCTCAAGAAAATTCTTGGCTTCACCACAAGGAGATACTAATTTCGCCCAAGGCTTTTGTGCCTTCCCATCAGGGTGCCCCCCCCCCCCTTGTTTTTTTTTTTCAAAATTAATTTCACCGGTTTTTTTTTTCTCTCCCTCTACTCAATTTTTTGGTTTAAATAACTCCCGTTCAAAATTGGTTAGGATGACTTTTTTGCGTTTTGTGAGCTTTCCCACTATATTTGAGACATTCTGGGCTCACTCCTAAATTTTTTATTTCTTGTGCAAACAGCTTTATGCCAGCGCAGTTTCGGACCGCTAAATTAAATTTTATTCATTCATGGGGAAGGGAAGAGCACGTTTAGTTTTGTTTTATCATTTTTTTTTTACTCATTATAATAAGTTAATTTTTAAAGTCCAATTTTAATTACGAATTAGGATAAAAAAAAACAGAAAAATGTCGTTACGGTTATAGAAATGAGATGCAGAAAGAATTCTTTTGAAATCGGGCTTTCAGAAGCCTAAATATATGTATGAAAGTAAATACATCGCGACGTTACCCACGGGAAACAATTCCTCTGGAAAAGTCAGGCGTACGTGCTTTGCATTGATCATGCCAGAGCCAGCCGATGTAAAATGGTTTCTTCCCATCCGATAATTTGGAAGGCATTGCCGTTGAAAAAATCCATCTAAATTTACGCCATCCAGCGGGAAATGTTCACACTAAGAGAGCTCCTGAAATGCACAAAATATGTGGCTCGTAAATACAGCTGTCGGGTGAAAAAACAACAACAGAGGTTCGCCAAAAATACAAATTTGACAGTTGGATATATATAGTGACAAATGCAAACGTACACACTTACGTTACCCTCCCTCGTTTCCGGATTTTACAACTACAATGAGCAACTGTAACGGCAATAAACAGTCGCCCATCCTTAATTTAGGGCCACTGGTTCTAGGAAACGGAAAGAGCAAGTGCTGTAAGACAAACACACCACCCATGCCTCCTTCAGGACTTGAACTCAGACCCATCTCAAACAACTAGCCAGAAATCTGCGGCTCTGGCTACTAGCGGCTCTTAAGTCACTTCGCAGAAGCACTTAGTGTTGAAACTATGTCGTGCAATGTACAATATGCATGGAAAGTTTTGCGCATATAGCTCCAGTTACCAATGCAAGAAGTTTCCCCAGACAGACTTTCAGAAGTGTAGATATAGCGCAAACGTAATTTTATGCCACCTTACGGAGAAAATTGTGTTTCACAAATTCGAAAGTGCGCGACTTCTCATGGTCCAATGTAAAATGAATTCTCCGAATCGCACTTACAGAGGTGGAGATATACAGACACTTAAGCGTACCGCTAAACTGAATTTACAAGCACTTTATGTACGAGTAATACATATTCGGAAAAGAAAAAAAGGTTCGTGCGTAATATCACGTTGGTTTAAAAGGATTTTTTTTTCTTTATTTCAAACATAAAATGCATTTTGTGTAAGAATAAAAACTCGTTGTTTTCAGCATTCTTGCTTTTTTTTTTTTTTTAAATTCAAAAGATGTGCTAAGTACGGGGCTACCACTGCATACTTGTAAGCAAACTACTGAAGAGAACCTATGACTCCCTAATCGTTCGTTAATCACATGGACAACTCTTTCCTGCACACCATGAAGGATTTTAACATTTCACTCCAGATTTCGGCGATTTTGCCCTTTACACAATGATCACAGTTCTTCAGAGGATAAGCGCTGTCCAGCTTTAATGCAAAGACATGTGTTGTCCACCTTGAATGCTTATGCTTCTTTCTCAATGAAACAATAAGCAAAGAAAGAAATATAGCTAGAGGGATTCTTGTGTAAGTGCGACATCGTAACAGAAAAAGAAAAAAAAAAGTTAACTCCCAGTTGTGTGCAAACAATAGGAGACCGAATTCTGTGGCAATTACAATCACCATAAGAATAAAAGACCTCAACACTGCAGCGCAATCACTGATGCGCATTAGCACATACGTGCAATAATTTGCAGCAATAGAAGATTTGCAGTAGCGCACCCAGAAATTTTCCAGGGGGTATGAGCCGTGGCGCACAAAAATTTCGCAAGGTCGAGGTGACTCCCTAAATTTACCGAGAAAAATAGTCAGGTGCTATAACAATTAAGAAGGAGGTTGACTTTTGTACATTTATTCTTTCCTGTTACTAGTAATGTTACAGTACAATAAAGTTAAATGATCAGAAGAAGCAGTAGATGAAATTCTTTTACTGGTTAGATTTTTCTAAATTTATTTAACAGAACTACTCCCCTATAATTATTGTATGTTATAATTACGCGGTACATGATTAACAAGTATATGTAGATCGCGTATCGTGATTTTGTGTTTCAAACTTCGACGTAATAATTTTCCACTCTGTCAGCCCAAAGGGGGGACCCGGGCACACCACATACCCCCCCCCGCCCCGTAGGTGCGCCGCTGGATGTATGACGTCACCAACGGGTGGCACTAGCCCCTCACCTGTAACTGAAAAAAATTTACCACGCCACCCTGCAGATTAAGACACTTTTAAATGTATAACTGAATTGTCAAAATTTCTGGAACAATTTTGCATTTTTCATCTTATGTAGTTGACGTTTGGGAAATAAAATGAAGATTTAATTTTAACAAATTGCATTGGCTGTTTACAGCGTTTGTAGTTTTCTCTGACTGTTAACAAGACGAAGTCGCACCCGTTTTTGAATTGAACTAATGTTGTTCGCCCACTGCCCCTACTTTTCTCCTAAACCAACTTTGATATTTAGGTCGAGCTAAGTCACTGTATGAAAGCGCTTACACCAGAAAAATGGCGAAAAGAGTTAACTGCGATGGAACAGAGATCACTCATACAAAACAAAGAGTGCGTGAGAAAAACTATTTCTGAGGTATTCCTGCATTGAAAGAAAATGCGTCAAAATGCCAGTTAAACAAAAGGAATCATAATTCGCTAACAAACACAAAAGGCTCGACAATCAAACAAGTTAGTAAAATCATGCAATGCATTGATTATAATACGCTTTCCAACATACCAGAAATAATTACTCTAGTTATCACTCAAGTTATGAGAATAATAGCTGTGGAATAAATCTCGGTCCCGTGCCCTGACCTTAGATCCCATTACGAAGATATTCAACAGAACCGGTTCGGTATACCTCCGAAACAACATGATAAAGTTTTGTCGCAATCGAAACATTTTTTACGTAAGTTATGATGCATAAGGGCTATGGAATAGATCCCGCTCTTGTGTCCTAACCTTTGACCCCATTTCTTTTTTTTCTTTTTTTGATTGGAGGTTTAACGACCACCGTGAGCAACTCAATGGGCTATAAGCAGTCGCCCGTCCCTAATTTAGGGTCACTGGTTCCAGGGAAGGGAGAGAGCCAGTGCCGTAAGACAAACACAACATCCATGCCTCACCGGGATTCGAACCCGGACCCCTTACGGACGAATGATCAGAGGCCATCGCTTAGACCCCTGTGCCACCGGGGCGGCGACCCCATTTCGCCCATTTTCAATAGGATTCGTCCCCAGGCAGGCCCCTACAACATACTAACATTTCGTCCAAATAAAAGCATTTTTAAGTAAGTTATGACGCATAATGGCGATGGAAGTGATTCCGCTCTTATGTTCTGACCTTTGACCCAATTTCGCCCATTTTCAATACGGTTTGTCCCCAGGTGGTCCCCTACCACATACTAAAATATCATCGAAATCGAACCCTTTTTACGTTAGTTATGGCGCATAAGAGCAGTGGAACGGATCCCGCTCCTATGTCCTGACCTTTGACCCCATTTCGTTCACTTTCATTAGGGTTCCCTCCCAGCTGGTCCCCTACCACATACTAAAATTTCATCGAAATCGAACGATTGTTACGCGAGTTATCGTGCGGACGGACATACGCACACAACGCGTGACGTAATCAGGCAGATGGGAATCGCGACCATCTGCTCGAAAGAGTGTGACGTCATAAAACTTTAATAGGATCCACACACAACGCGTGACGTAATGAGACAGACGGCGTGACCGCGCGCCAACATCTCAATCGCGAGCTTGCGACGTAATAAGATTTCTAAGCATGGGTAACATTAACGGGACGACGCCATGACACTAAAAACGTGGTAATTCGGGGTGGTTATTTAACCAACTCAACGAATTTTCCTAAAGTCGAGATCAAGCTAAATCGATTTCTTACCAGATAACGGTAGGTTAACGACTTTCGTCAAAATCCTTAGAGCCGTTTTCAAAATAAAATTTACATAGATACAAGAATTGCTCCTTTAAGGTGGACGTCAAGTAATTTTGCTTCCTATACTTCCAATGGAAAAACTTCTGTACACATTTTCTTCACAATTAATGCGTTCCCAAGGATGAAAATTTGAACATCGATTAAAATAGCTTCATTTTATAACTTGGAATACTTATTATTTTATAAAACATAACCATAATAATGCAATCCAACATTTATTTGTCTACTGACGTCATCAAAGTACAGGTCGCGCAATCTTTTTTCTGGTTTCAACACCACCAAAGGAAACGTTATTGTTTTTTAATATAATTATGGTAATGTTTTAGAAAATGTTAAATATTCCAAGTTTTAATAAAGTTATTTAATCGATGTTAAAATTTCCATCCTTAGGAACACACTAATTGTGAAGGAAATGTGTACAAAAGTTTTTCCATTGGAAATATAGGAAGCAAAATTACTTGACGTCCACCTTAATAGTATGGGATAAGGGCGATGGAATGGATCCCGATCCTATGTCCTGACCTTTGACCCCATTTGTCCCATTTTCAATAGGGTTCGTCCCCAGGTGGTCCCCTACCACATAGTACAATTTCATCGAAATAGAACCATTTTTACGAGAGTTATCGTGCCGACAGACGGACGGACGGAAAAAGCTGGAGCATATAAGCTTCTTCAACCTATGGTTGGAAAGCCTAAAAAGGCCAAGTAGGATCGGGACCGTATAACAAAGCAGGATCGAGACCGTATTACTGGAGTAATAAGAAATACAGAGGCTGACGGATGCTCCTGATCAACAATCGTTTGAATTCGTTCAGCAATATACAAAATTCGTGGCCACAGGAACTTGAACGCTCATCTCGCGTTTATTTACCTTTACTCAGAAACTTTGTAACCCCATCTGCTCAAGATATCTTCGCGGGCGGTAAGCTGGACGTCTCGTGATTAATGCAATGAAAACTAAATTGGTGACTTCCGTCGTGCATCTTTTCAAGGGCACACCCATTTAGAATTTTCTTAAAGCTCGGGAAGAGGAATACGCACTCAAAAACCATATAAAAAATAACAGTGCATGACAAAAAAAACAACGGCTAAAGTAACTCATATCATTAACGGAACTAACCAAGCGGAGAAGAGACATAAGAAAACAGAGACATTCTCTAATTTTTCTTTTAAGGCAAACAATCTGAATGCAATTTAAGAAAGCTTCAAATGTCATAAATGTTCCACTGCAACGTCTGAAAAGTTTGGAAACGATGGTGAATAATTCTTCTCATTTAACAGAGACATGGGCCGAAAGTAACTTACTTTCCTGAATTTGAAGGGCGTCGCAACTTTCCTTGGCCCAGAATTATTTAACATGTTGTGGCGCAAGTTCAACTCATGAATCGCCTACTATTTTGGGAACAGACTGCGATGTATACAACAGTAATTTCAAATATTAGCCGAGTAAATCAATTCCGACGGAATACAAGGGGGAAAATCGCCCGAAAAGTTAAAGAGAAAAGGGAAGCTGAGAAGAAAAGTAGAGGGAGTGGGGGAGATGCAGGCAGGCAGGCAGGCAGGCAGCACGTGGAAGAATCATTTCTTTATAGGCCTCCACAAATGCTCGCTAGTAGTCACTGAAGAATGCCTGAGTAGGATGTGGAAGAGAGCCATTTGGCACCAATTCCATTATCACCAACAGCTTTAAAATTGACGGTCGTCACTTCCAATCTACGTCAAATGACAAGACAAGTAGCTTTTCTTTACTGCATGGTACCTGTCTGATAGAAGAGTCGAGTTCGAAGCGGGGAATGGGCAATCCTCGCGTTCGTACCATAGAGGGTGTCCGCAAGGATCCAACTCCGGGCCGCTCTGGTGGAATATAGTGGCTGATTCAGCACTGAACCTAGACCTGGGGCCCGCAGTGGAGATACAAGCCTATGCGGACGATTTCGTTCTCGTGGTCTCCGCCTCAGGGAGACACGTGATCGAAAGAGAAGCACATAGGGCCTTGGATGTGCTAGAAAATTGGAGCAGAGAAAGCAAACTGTGCTTCGCTCCTGAGAAGACCACTCTGCTAGCAATAGCTAAGAGAGGAGTAATGAAAACACCACCCCAGTGCAGATTCCAAGGGTGCACTATCAAGGCGGTGCGTGAAATGAAATACTTGGGTGTGGTCCTGGATCAGAGTCTATCAGGGCTGCCACACCTGAGGCACCTTAGAACAAGGTGCACGATGATTCTCAATAGATTGAATGGCATGAGGTTAACGGGCAAAACCAAGAAGGCCATCTATCAGAGAGGAATTGAAAGAATTCTGACGTATGCAAGTGGGGCATGGTGGAACCCCACAGTCAGAATGAAGACGGGGATAAACCAAATCCAAAGGTTGGCCCTACTGGGGATAACCGGTTGTTTCCGCACAACGTCAACCCTAGCACTCCAAGTGCTGGCGGGGTGCGAGCCGGCAGACCTAGTAGTGGAAAGGGAGGCAGCAATGCACTGCCTAAGGTCAGGCGAGGACGCCTACCTTCTCGGTGCGCCGCATCGAGCCTCCGACATGGAGATGGAAAGTGTGGACTGGCAGATCCACCCTGCCGAGGAAATTTGCCCACCGTGGGACAAGGAGAAACCCACGGGAGTTGGGCATGAGCTGTTCACGGACGGCTCAAAGTTGAAGGGACAAGTGGGGGCAGGCTTCTGTGCGTTCTCGGACGGGAACGAAGCCACTGCAGGAAGCGTGAAATTATCGCAGAATGCTTCGGTCTTTCAGGCTGAACTTCTGGCGATAGAGATGGCACTCACCTGGGCACTCCCCAGGCGTAGTGACGAAAGAATAAAACTCTACTCGGACAGTGAGGCAGCACTGCAGGCTCTGAGTAGATTCAGGGGAAGAAACCCCATCGTCCAGAGGATCAAAACCCTCTTGAGGGCAGAGGGAGATGGGGCAGTTAGTTTCCACTGGGTACGAAGCCATGTCGGAACCCTAGGAAACGAAAGGGCAGATCAGCTGGCGAAGGCAGCCACGCTGAAAGAGACGGTCGACGTGCAATGCAGAACGCCGCGAAGGTGCATTCGCGCAGCACTAGCACGTCGGACCATGACCGAATGGCAGGTCAGATGGGACACGGGAGAGACAGGGCGGAAGACACACAGAGTGTTTCCGAAAGTCTCGACCAAACGAGCACAGAACAAACAAGCTCCTGAATCAGGTACTCAGTGGCCATGGCATCAGCCCTGAATACCTGGGCAGATTTGCCATCAGGAGCTGCACTTGTCCCTGCGGAAATAGAGCGGCAAGCATAGAACACTGCGTGCTCGAATGCAGTGGCTTCGCCGAATGGAGAAACACACTGATCCCAGGTGTGCAAAGAACGCGAAGATTGGATCTGCTCATCCAATCCTCCGTTAACAGGAGGGGATAATAGCCTTGGTTGAGAGGCTGACCCTCCAGCAACACACGATCTTCCCCAATCAAATGGGGACCGAAACGCAGGAGGTGAACGTGCACACCGAAAGCGAATCGGAAGATCAATGAGGGCGAAAGTCTGTAGGCAAGCAGACGATGAGACCACCAATGTAAATATTGTAAATAAATTTTGCTATCTCTTGATGTGAGTCCTAAGCATGAGGACAAGTGTATACATGTGTGTAGATGTTTTGTAAAAGAAAATAAAGGGAAATTATTCCCCAAAAAAAGTTCGAGGGCAAGGAATCTTCCAGTCAACGATAAAGTAACAAACGACCTTTCCCGCCAGACAGAGCGGGAACCCAGACAAGGTATACTAGGTCGCCTGCCAGCACGTCACCACGGGCTGGTCTCTAGGCCATTGGGGTGGCCAGGGTCCGAACCAGTGTCTCAAGGCAGGATAATTGTCGCAACATGTCAAAATAACATCCAAGGTGCTCAATAAGTCCCCGTGGAGCCAAGACAGATTGGCGGAACGGGACAATGAAATCAGTATTACTGCATGGTTGTTACTCCACACTTACAATCACGAGATTTCCTACTTTTCAGAAACACTCATTTTGCATTTCTCGATTGTTTGCGAGGTAAAAGCTACGAAGAAGGCACAAATTGAAGCAAGTCGGCGGGGAAAAAAATCACTATTGATTCCTAGGAATTACAGTATGCACAATAACGAACATGGTGCTAATAACCAAACCTTCACGACGATTCAGGGATTTAACAGACCACCCATGCCAAGTGGATACTGTACGAATTTCTTTAGCTACAATTCCAATAAGCACACTAACTACTACATAGCGCATGCAAATCACGACACAACCTATATCACTTTTTTTTTAAGATGTAGTCTGCATATTTAACTCATTGGTTGGTTGGTTCATTGATTTTAATGGCGCAAGGGCCATGGTTGGCCAAAGAGCGCCAAACAAAAGACATCAAAGCGAAACAAAATCAATAAAAAACGTACACAAGGTTAAAAACAGGCTGACGCGGTAAAAATGAAATAAGAGAGTGAACAAGTTAAAATCTAGATGAGTTTAAAAAAGTCAATTTCCTGTAAAAATGAAAACACTGCTCTCGTGTCGCAGGCGTCGCCGAAAATAGTTTGCAGCGTAGCTGCTCCTTCGTCCAACAGATGAGAGTGAAAATGACGAAAACGATGATCACAAAAACGAACACAAGTACACAAAACATGAAGGACAGTGAGACGACAGTTGCACGCCTCACACACCGGGACACTTTCGCCACACAGCAAAAACCGGTGAGTAAAACGACAGTGCCCAATGCGGAGACGATGCAAGAACAACTTCCTCAGACGGTTCTTCCGCAAACTAGACTTCCATAGTCCGATCTGTGGTTTGATAGAATGCAGCTTATTGCTGCCCTGCTGAGACCACAGGGACTGCCACTCGTCCAGGAGAAATGTCTGGATCAAAGGTCTAAAATCGCGGAAAGACAGTGGCAGCTGAGCTGGCGACATGGCGGAAACAGACCTGGCAGAGAGATCTGCCAGCTCGTTACCCCGGATCCCAACATGGCGAGGAACCCAACAGAATCGGACCAGGAAGCCATCACCCTCCAAAGTTCCAAGAAGACGACGGACATCACGAATGACAGGTGAGTCCGTGTCCTCCGGAGAAGATAAAACTTGGATGACGGACTGGGAATCAGAGCAAACCATAGCGCGACGACGTGATCGAGACTGTATGTGGCACAAAGCGAAGTGTACCACACGCATCTCTGCCGAAAAGACGGTGGATTCAGGCGGAAGCCTCTCAGCATATGAGGCATCGCCACACACAAAAGCGGATCTAACGACATCCCTGGATTTCGAGCCATCGGTGAACACAGGCACGAAATCCGGGTAGACAGACTGTTTTTCAGCAAAGAGCTGCTGGTACACCAGAGCAGGAGTGGACGACTTAGGCCACACACAAAGAGAAAAATCAGCCGTTGCTTGAACGGTCTGGTGGTCAAACCAATTCTAGACAAGTTCAGACCAGCATCGCGCACTATGGCAGACATCCGAATGTTGAAAGTCGGAATACAGGAGGGGCGGTGGAAAAACAAGCGGACACAGTCCGGTTGGAAGATGAAACCATGCAGTGGATGATCAGGAAAAGATTTCAGTTTTGTATAAAACTGAAGAGACAGCTGCTTACGACGGATGCATACCAGCGGCTCAGGAGCCTCCGCATACAGGCTATGCACGGGAGAGGTACGGAAAGCACCAGTACATAGCCGCAATGCCTGGTGATGGACGGGGTTCAAAGGCTTTAAAACCGATGGACGTGCTGAACCGTACGTAATGCATCCGAAGTCTAACTTTGACCGAATGAGAGAGTGGTAAATGCGAACCATTGAGCACCTGTCAGCCCCCCAAGATGTTCCAGAGAGGACCTTCAGGATACTCAATGACTTCGTGCAATTCACCTTCAAAGACTGAATATGAGGCCGGAAGGTGAGCGCTCGGTCAAAAGTGCACGCAAACGGTCTTCTGCGTCAAGAAGCCAAATTTCAATTTGGGAAGCCCAGTGAAAGATCTTGGTAATGGCAGACTGGAACTGTCTGTCGATGGTGCGCATGTTAACAGAGGCGCAAGAGATCTGCAGATCATCCACGTACATGGTTCCACGAACCGTCGGAGGAAGCAGTTGGAAAATATGGTTGACACGAAGGATGAACAACGTAACTGAAAGAATGGAGCCTTGAGGTACACCCTGTTCTTGCGGGTACATCGCAGAGAGGATTGACCCGACGCGCACACGGAAACTCCGGTCCTGGAGAAATCCGGCGATGAAAGATGGTCAATTTCCCCGCAATCCGCACTCGTGCAGATCACGGAGAATGCCGTATCTCCAGGTACGGTCATAGGCTTTCTCCATGTCGAAGAATACGGAGACCATGTGCTGACGCCGGACAAACGCCTCCCTGACAGATGTCTCAAGGCGAAGATGATGATCGGTGGTGGATCGAGATTTGCGAAATCCACTCTGATGAGGGGAAAAAATGTGATGAAACTCCAAATAAAATATGAGAAGAAAATTAATGATACGCTCAAGTACTTTGCAAAGGCAGCTCGTCATAGCAATTGGCCGGTAGTTCAACGGGTTGGTGGGATCTTTACCAGGTTTGGGAACAGGAACGACAATGGCAGTGTGCCAAGATTCGGGAAAGACATGCTCTTGCCAAATCCTGTTAAACAGGATTAGCAGACATTCAAGAGAGGACGGAGAAAGGTGCTTCAGCATCTCGTAATGGATGTTATCTGGTCCGACAGATGTCCGGCCGGACCTATGCAGAGCGGTCTTCAGCTCCACGGCAGTCAGCGGGCTGTTATAATCTGCGGAAGAAAACGGTCCAAAAGAAATATTGGACCGCTCAAGCCGCGGCTGTAACTGCCGGAACGAAGCAGGGTAATTGCTGCTGCTGGACACCGAAGAAAAAGCGGCGCCCAGACAGTCAGCAATACCCTGAGCGTCAGCAACCGTTCCTCCATCACTCTCAAGAATGGAGTTTTCCTCAGATGGGTACTGTCCTCGAATCTTACGGATCCTGTTCCAAACGATCTTAGGGCTAGTATTGGTGTTAATCCCGGATACATATTGTATCCAGGACTCTCGTTGACTACGCTTACGAACCAATCGCGCGCAGGACTTTGCTTTCTTGAAAGCAAGTAGGTTCGCGTCGGTGGTGTACCGACGAAACCTACCCCAAGCCCGATGTTGGGCCTGACGAGCTGCCATGCAAGTGGAATTCCACCATAGTCTCGGGTAACGTGGAAGTTTAGTCGACGTCCTGGGGATGGTAAGTTCTGCCGCTTGCACAATACAATCCGTTACCGCCGCAACAGCGTCATTGGCAGTTCCTGAGGTCACTATAGCTGGAGTAATACTTGCCGAAGCCGTGAATGTGTCCCACTTGGCGCGATCAATATTCCATCTAGCAGGGCGAGTAGGGTAACGGCACCCGCCACTCGCTAGACGGAGAAAGATGGGAAAGTGATCGCTGCCAAGGGGATTACCAGACACGCTCCAGGACCAGGCAGCATATAATGATGGCGAACTCAGAAACAAATCAATGGCTGAGTACGAGCGGATGGTTTCATGAAAATAAGTAGGAGCTGCCATGTTGTGGAGACAGAGGGACGTGTTGGAGAGGAGAGACTCAACAACACGGCTCCTGGAGTCTCGAGTGGTAGAACCCCACAACGGATTGTGTGCATTGAAATCTCCTAAGATGAAGAAAGGAGGCGGCAGCTGGTCAACTAAATCTTCCAGATCCGAAAGGCTTACAGCTTCATCTGGGGGTATGTAGATGGAACACACTGTGAACAGAGTGTTCACAGATAGTCTCACTGCCACTGCCTGCAAAGTCGTCCGAAGGGCAACTGCAGTGACAGGAATACCATGAGGAACAACGACGGCCACTCCTCCGCATGCGATAACGCCGTCCAGGTGATCTTTGCGGAAAAGGGAATGTCTCCGCAGCGAAGGAGTGTCCGTCGTGCGAAGCTTTGTCTCCTGGAGACACACGCACACGGGTGTGTGCGAAGACAGTAAGCCTTTTAAATCATCAATGCGTGAACGCAGACCTCGGCAATTCCACTGAATGAGCGTGGCCATAATGAAAAATGAAATGAAAGAATGAAGACAGACGACTAGAAAGTCTCCATGTCGTTCGTCACCTCCAATCCATCAGCAGTGTCTGGGGGTAACACAGGGCTGTGTTTACCCCCTGTGTTGAGAGGTGGTTTTTGCCTGCTCTGTTTCGGGGAGGATGAGCCTGGTTTCACCTTCCCCGGCTTCTTCTTTGCAGTGCCCTGGGTCCCTGTGCTGGCAGATGTTTTCGGCATAGAGGAATGTTTAGGCGACGATGTTGATGTCGCCTTGGAGGCAATGCGGCGAGACTTCAGTGCCTCCAATCCAGCAGCAACGATGTCCTGAAAAACAAAAGGACACCGCGCTGGGATGGTCACCTCAGTCTGGACCGCCACTGAGGCCTTCTGCACCACAACTGAAGCATAAGACCGCCGGCCTGGTTGTAAAGGGGCGATCCGCCGTCTAGCCTCGGGATATGAGAGATGCTCAGTTGTCTTCAGGCGTTGGATTGCCTGTTCCTCTATCCACTTAGGACGCCGCATAGAAGATGCAGGATGAGACCCTTTGCAGTTGACACAATGATCAGACTCAGCAGAGCATTCCGCCAAAGAGTGTTCTGTGGAACCACAGCGACCACACTTCGCAAAATTACGGCGAGATTGCTGGGATTGACTGTAATGCTGACACCTGAAACATCGCAAGGGGCTCGTGATATACGGCCGAACATCAAGCCGTACATAACCTGCCTTGATGGAAGTAGGCAGAGTTGGGGAGTCAAAAGTGAGGATGATGTTACGGGAGGGAATAGATTTCCCATCCCGCCTAAAAAGAATCCGCCGAACCCCAATGACATGCTGCTCACCAAGTTCCTCCGGCAATTCCTCATCGCTGCAGTCAAGCAGGTCGCGGGAGTTGACTACACCGCGAGAGGAATTGAGCTAACCGTGGGGAGAAACCTGAACAGGAATGCCAAGCAAAACGGTCGTCTCCAGCAAGGTGGCACTGCGGCGTGGATTAGAGGTTTCCACGAGAAGATCCTCTGAAGGGAGCTTCTTGACACTCTTTGGAGAGCCTGCAACGGCCTGCAGAGCCTTATTGATCCAGAAAGGACTCTTGCTACTGAGGGACTGTGAAGAGTCACCAGATTTGATTAACAGAAACAGAGCATTGCAATTAGTTGACACAAGTTTCTTTGTTGAGGAAGGTGTACCACCTTCCTCCACAGGGTGCTTTAAATTGTTAGCATGGGAAACACTTTGGTTTGCCATGAAGAAGAGAAAATATTCGTCCGCCGACCTCCCCACCCACTACCGAGTTCAACGAGGGAGAGCCGGAGGTCCGCAAGCCCAAGAGGACGCAGGACACGGCTCTAGGGATAGTCAGCGGATATAGCAAGTTGGTAGGGCAGACACACGCTCGGCGTGCACCCAGAGTTTCCTGTGCCCGGAGAACACCCCTTTGGCATGCCCACCCTACCCCCAAACTCACCCTGCCGAACCGAACGACAAGCCGCTAGAAGTCTGGACGCCACTCGGCCACAGACTTCCTTGACTAGGAGTGGGTTAGCTCCCAGCCTCCCGTTTAGGATGAAGCAGAGGGCAAATAGGAGTGTTGGCATCTGGGGACACTACAACCCAGCCCCCAGATACCTCAGCCTCCAGAATCCCCATTTCCACCTGTACGGGTCACCGCACACGGCAAACGTGCAGGTAGGTCTAAGCTAACCAGCTCCGGAAAAACAGAAAATGTAACATAAAAGAGAAAAGACAGGGAAGGGAACGAGGAACAAACCCCGGAGCTGGGGCCTCATCACAACCTCAGCAGCCTACAACTGAGGCGGGTACATGTCAATTAATGAACTGAAGACGAAAAAGCAAAATTATTAGAGAAAATCGGCTCGGGCCGTGGGGACTCCATCACCCATCAGCTGGATGAACAGCTGTCCCTTCGGTGATGATATCGTTCAAGAGTAAACGAAATGTATTCCGTCACAAGGTGAGCTCGGGCCTTGGGGACGCTGCTCCCCAAATAACTGGAAAACCAGTTATCCCCGTGCGGGGTTTACCTCATTGCTGTTACAGTCACAGAGCGTGATGTATAAACTCTGTTCTGATATTTGTTTAAATATGTTAAACGACAGCTTTACAAAACAGTCAACAGAACAACATCCGAGATGTATTTATTTGCCGGAATAGCGTCAGGAATCCCCTTCCCTTCCCCTCCTTCGGAACTAGATCACTAAGTAGATGCAATCGGGGATTTGTGATAGGTAAAGAAAACGAATCTTTGACGAAGGTACTACTCACTGCATTACAGCACACACACTTAAAAAACACTTAAGACACTTCAACAAAAACCTCAGTACGGCAAATCTCCATACAGTAGTATTCCAGTACCAAATCCGCTAGCCAGATATGATACACGATAGCATGCATAGGATTTTGCCCAACAGATTTTAAAAAAAACTTTAATGATAAATCACTAGTATGTTCATCAACAGTCGTTTATTACAAACAGCTAGGAGTGAATAGGGCCACTACGCAAATCCTACGAAATGGTATACAAATTCCGCCTATGGAACGCACCGTACAATGAATGCCTTACGACTTTATGGGAACCACATTCAAGCAATATGTGCGTGCGAAAGAAGAAAGATATACGCAAACGCTAAAACTTAATTGTTTCGTGACAAAAGCTACACCAAGCACAAGCGCCCAGAATCTACGTGCAGAATGTACTTTGCCACCAGTTATTCGGAAAATTACAAAAACACTTTAAATGAAAGACAAACTGTTATACACCCACATTAGCACATTTACATTTTCGTATATGTACATTTTTAGTTATGTACAGTCAAACCTTGATTTAACGAACTTCAAGGGACCAACAATCTTGTACGTAAAATCGCGGAATTCGCTAACTCGAAGAAGCCTTTCGAATGAAACATTCAAATTAAGCTAGTGTTCATAATGTAATACGTAAGCAGCTATGTTCTCTTTCTTTCAGTGATTAACTTTTCTAGTGCTACCTGTGTTCATCAAAACTTTGTCCGTAAACGAGCTGTGTTGTTTAATTTTAGCTGTAGATTTAACACTGAGAAGAAAAGGAAAAAAAAAAAAAAGAGCGATTTGGCGAAAAATTCCAGAGGTTCAGGAATGGGTACGTACCATGTGTGTCCCTGACTTCCCAGAGTGCTATTGTTCTGTCTGTAGTTGAAAACAAGAATATTCATGGTACTCTAGATTTCCTCCCTCATACCGCCTTTCATTTTCCAGCTTACCACTCATGCAAGAAAACGTTGTGCTCCTTTGGAACTTGTTGGTCATTTGCTTCGTCCTGTAAGAAGCTTACGCTTGATAGTCAGAAGAAAGGCGAACTCATTTATGATTCTGTCAAGCTGTGTCGCAGATGATGTTCTTTAAAACGCTGGCTAACTGCATGCGTAAAATTTTCCTCTTACGCGAAGCTCTCTTTCTATAGCTGACTTTTAACGTGAAAATGCTGGTTAACACAGCTCTCTTTCTAGCTGACTTTTAACGTGAAAATGCTGGTAGTTTAAAAAAAAAAATGTTCGCTAAATTGAGGAAATGTGTTCTTTAAATCGGGAAACGCCAAGCATTGATTTCAATGTGGTTCCGTCCGGACCACAAAAAATGTACGTAAAATCGCGGAATTCGTTAAATCGCAGTCCATTAAATAGGGGTTTGACTGTATACAGTAAAACCTCGAAAATCTGGCCTTCAGAAATCCGGACATATTTTTTCTCAGCTCAAAACAAATTTACAACGCCGATGAACCAAGATGATATTGAAGAAGTTTCGAAGCGCCCAGTGTTGCAAGCGAAAGAGATATTAATAATGCTGGTGTGTTCTAATGCTGTGAGAACACATGACTGTAAACTTCTTGACATTGAAAAAATGAAGATACCAAGACCTTTTTAACGCATAAAGTTCTTTTCAGAGAGTTATCAAGCCAACAAAAAAGCATCAATAACTTTGAAAATTATGGTTGAATAGTTAGAGAATGATTTTATCCCTAATGCTCGGACTCATTGCACATCTGTTAGAGTGGAGGGAAAATGGCAAATTCTTTTGATTTTGGACAATTCTTCAGCCCATACCGAATTACACTGTAAAAAAAACATTTGAAATTCACGAGCCACTTTCAGTGATTACTTTCGTGAATTAACGAAGCATGTTTTTGATACAACCTTTTCCGTGAAATGACAAAAAGAAATTCGAATTTCACGGATTTTTCGTTCGTCAGGAAAATTCTGAATTTTTAGAATACTTTCCGCAATTCTTTTTGTGTATTAACGGAAACACTCCGTTCTCACTTTTTCCCTATCCATATGACGAAAACATTCCGGTAATAAAACAGATTCGCTGGATACCTGAGGTTTGATTAACTGTTAAAATTCCAATCGTCTGCCAAAGGAAGTGATTTTGAAGTTCTGTAGCGAGATCGAATATTGTGGATATTACATCGCATGAATTTTGGTTATTGTGGCACAGGATATTATTTCTTCGCCTCTCCCCATTTTGTGCACCAGCTTTCAATATTGTGTACCGTTTCTTATTTCTACCTTTGCAAACTCTTATTGTTTTTCGCACCCACCCAGTTTAGTGACCGCCCCGAAAATTATTTTGTGGCACCACGATATCCGTTGCAGACAGATCAGGAACTTTTGTTGGCTATGGGACTAGAATCTCCCTGACTTCCTGCGTTTTATATTTAATCTTATCAAGTTCAATTAAAATGCCTCAATTTTTCTCTTTCCATTTGCAAACTGCCGAGCTGATGAAAGACCGGACATGCTGACTGCAGTAGAAATATCTCAACAATGTTTGTCGAAATGAAATGAGCTTGTTATACACTATATTGACAAAAGTCACCGGACACCCCTTAAAAACCAAATGAACGGATCCGCTGCGTTGTTAAGTTGCGTGGTACAGCTGCAAACGGTATAAAAACAAACCTGCAGCTGACCGCGATCATATCGCACTGTGAGATTGAATGAAAATGTCGCGGCGGAAGAGAACCAACTTTGAGAAAGAAAAGATTGTTGGGTGTTATATTAGTAGGTTCTCCATAAGAGAAACCAAAAAGCATTTAAATATACCAAGTCAACTGATAGATGACCTCGAAGCCTTAGGAGAGTCGTTACAGCACAAGACCAGAGTGTACAGGTGTGTAAAAATGCTGGAACCTCGGTATGTTCGCGTACCATTTGCAGAGAACTTCATTCCATGGGTTACCGTAGTCGTGCGGCTGCTTATGAGCTTTTCATCTCCACTCGGAATGCTACTCGCCGTTTAGCATGGTATAAAGAACATTTATCGTGAACCGTAGATCAATGGAAACGGGTCCTATGGACTGATGAATCCAGATACACGATCCATCAGTCTGATGGCCATGTGTGGGTATGGAGGCAGCCGGGGGGAAAGCTATTTACCACAGTGTACTGTTTCTACGGTCAAGTTTGGAGCTGGCAATGTACTCGTGTAGGCGGTGTTTTTCGTGGTATGGTTCCGGCCTATTGGTTATCGTGGGCAAACCTGTTAACCAGCACGTCCACCTCGATATTGTGGACAATTATACCCTACCAACTCTGTGGCAATACTATGGAACCGAGCCTTGTTGGTACCAGCAGGATAATGCACTGATCCATAAAGCAAAGACTGTTACGGCGTGGTTTGACGATAATTCCGTATCGTGTGTAGACTAGCCAGCACAAAGCCTTGATCTTAATCCCATAGAGCACCTATGGAATGAATTAGAGCGCCGCATAAGAAGTTTGGAACCAAGGCCTACTACTAAGCAACAGTTAGCGGGAGCGCTATGTACTGAATGGAAGCGCATATCTATCGCTGTGTTTCAAAACCTTGTCGAAAGAATGTCTCGAAGGGTCAGTGCATGCATTCAGGCCAAAGGTGGATCGACACCGTATTAATGTATGTCAATAAATGCTGTGTTGTGTTTCTCTTCTAAGAGTCCGGTGACTTTTGTCAATATAGTGTATATACGTATATATATGTGTGTGTTCAGAAAATGTTATGTATTGTTACACCTGTGTGATCGATTGAAGTTTAGTGCTTCGACGAGTTATTAGAAAATGTCCAATGTTACATCACATCGTTACTGAGAACGATCTGAAATAACATTTTCTAACTAACCAAATAATATTTTCGTTAATTAGTATAGTGTTACAGTGGACACCCCCCCCCCCCATCCTAAAACCTGAAGAAAACTCTAAAATTTGTCCGCCATGTCGCGTATGGTATGAGGTAGCTAGGAATCACAGTTCGGCAGGCTCACATGTTCTTTTACAGTTCAGTTTTTTTATTTATTTCTCATTTACGTTGTTTTTTCTTTCGGATGTTCTCTAAATTAATTAACAAAATTGCGGGATAATTGGGAAGTCGCTCCAATGCTCTTGAAGGCAAGAAACGCAATATTTTTGCCATTTTGAATTATTTCTACCTGTGGGAAAAGGTAGCACTCAATGGTTGCTCTGGAAATTGATAAGAGCAAAGCGATAGGCCCAGAAGAGGACTTCTAGATTTCTTGAGGAGGGGCCGATGTTACGACCCACCCCCGCCATTAATTTAGTAATTAATGGGCGTGGTTGATGTGTGAAATTAATTAAGTATTAATTGTTCGAGGCTTGATTGGAGTTTAAAAGTGTAAACAGCAGATAAAGTTTTATCTGGGGGTTTGGAAAGAAAAGAGGCGAAGAATTCTCTCTCTGGCTGGGTGGTCTCAGAATAGCTCTGTTAGGTCATAAATATCAGGGCGCAGCTGACGGGCAGCCTATGCAACACGGAAAGGGAAAGAGGAATACGTATCGAATGAGCCACTTGAGTAGGAATGAATGAAGATAGGGGACGAAAGGTTTAGCGAATAATCGTAAATTCGTCGATTGTTTGGGGCATTTTCGAGAACAATTGCTCTCTGTGTGGTCCGTGCAGAAAAATAAGAGTTCGCACTTGGCATGAAAATAAGGAAGAAAGTTTAGTTGTCTGTGCGCTCTCCGATGTGAAAGGCTGGATGCCTTGGATCTGCAAAAAATGAATTGGGAAAAATGAAGCAGCAAACCTCCCCGCATTTGGTAAGAAATGGAGACAACTCGAGGCAGCTGGAGATGCCAGTTTGCCATAAAGACAGCAGAATGCCTAAATCCGCAGGATAAAGCAGAAATTTCTAGGCTGGAGCGTAATGGAACTCAGCGACTGTTTGGCCTAATGAAAGCCAAGTTACAGGGGAATTAAGAAGTCTGCGAGTAGACAGTGGTCATTCCAATGAGAAGCGAAGCCAAGCAAAAGTCGGGTTCGGATGCCAACCACTGCAGTGTGGAATCGTCACCCCCATTCATCCCCTACTGTGGAGGAAGTGAAGAGATGCGCTTGTCTTACGGGGCGAAGCGAGGCCCCATGTGTGCGTGTGTGTGGTCGCGTAAGCAGCGAAGCCACTACGTGTAAGTGCGACGGGATAAAAACATGTCGAAAGAAAAATATGAGCGTAAGAGCGGTGGCTTCGATACCTAACAAATATACAGGTGAAATGTTGAGTTGCCGATATACGCTTAAGGTAAAAGCACGTCTGATTTCGCTCGGCCGAGAAAATTAATCTTGGAAACCGCAACATCAGATGTGAGAGGGCCTATTTTGCTTAACGGCCACCTTCAAATCGTCACGAGAATAGATCAGTGTGCACTCTAATCATTGCAACAAAGTGCGGCGTGATATTACCATTTTTAATTGTGTGCTTCATTTACATCAAGCGTCAAAGTGAAGTGTTGAATCATCGGTGCTGCCACATGGTGCAAGTGTCTGTGTGCGTGTTTTTTTTTTTTTGTCGAGTGATATTATGTGATGCACAACGGATTTGCACAGCAAAGTCACGAAACTGTAAGTAGATGAATATTTCCTTTTTCTTTCTTCGCACATCTGCGAACTTGTGCCATCCCGACACCCAAAGCTGCATGGACATAGATGCAGTAATGCTGAGTGACTGAACCTCAGAGGAAATACCTGCACATACAGATTTCAATTTCTTACAGGGCCCATTTCCTGATTACTTTTTTTACATGAATAAGGGAGAAGGTGTGGCCACAAATTCCGCTGGGCGGGACAGTTTCTTTTAACTTTGGTTCAGGACCAACGTCAGCGGGGCAGGGTTCTGCATGTGCATGCTTATTAGATTTAGTTAATTAACTTTGGCAGTATTTCGCACCTATAATCTTATACCGCAAATTAACGTGCTTGTGTATTTTGTGTCGCGAGTATTTTTAATGTGATCGTTTGCATATAATTTTTTTTTCATTCTCTAAGCAATTGTATATGAATATCACCTGCAGCTCTATTTAGTGTGTAAACGAGTAGTATCTCTTGTTCAGATAGTCCGGTGGAGACTCAGTCGGCTGCGTTATCCGACAGTAAAGTGTGACACCGTATGCTGCCCACATATGAGGGGCAATTGTCTATGCGCCTAGAGAGCGCCGGATCTGTTTAAATCTCGCAGAACGTTATTAAATGTTGTGTTGTGTATTTGAGAATCATGTGTTATTTGCGAAAGTGAGTGTTGTACTGGCTGGTTGGGGATTGAATGTACCGGAGTAAGATCCGGACCACTACACTCAGTCACGAATTGGTGATTGCGGGTGAACCTCATCACAACTCTGATCCCAAAGTATCATTTTTTTTAGATTATTTTATTTTTTTATTTGTTGTTGTTATTTTGTTCACAAGGTGGATTCACCCAAGCCTTATGCTTCGGGTCATTCTTCAACTTTTCATTTTTTATGTTCTGGTGTGAATCTTTGAGTGCAGCAGTGCACCTGAGATTCTCACCTGGTGCCGTGGCCAACTAAATTGTACTTCAGGTCTCGAGCACCGTTACCGGCCGACTCGGCAGGAACACTGCTAGTGCCGTGTAACATTAATGATGCCGTTGTCCCAGGATCGATACCTATATTTTGCAGCTAGCGGAACAACACTCATGTTCGTAAAATAAGTGCGAATTGACTGCCATTACTATTTTTATTTAGTTTTGTTCGGTGCGAATTTTGTATAATCTAGCATTAAGTAAGCCTTAAGCTGTTTTCTAAGAACTGCCATAATTTTAGTGGGTAAGAAAAACAAAATGGCTAACACGAAAAAATCGTCATCTGCGAGTCACATGGATTCAGATGATTCTGGTGGTCACTCTGACGGAGAACATGTGAGCACTGGGGCTGCAATTGTTCCGGAAGAGAGTACACCTGTTACAAGTACAGCGGGTACATCACAGCTGAGACAAACAGCTTTAGCCGCACCTATGGTTTACGGTGAGCAAATAGCGGGATGCATAAACATGTTGAGGCTATTTACAGGCACTGATCCGCTGTATCGTGCTAAACACTTTTTCAGGATGTCGAAAGTGTAGCGATGGTGGGTAGATGGTGTGAGCAAACTAAACTCGCGATTGCAAAATCTAAATTTCGGGAGAGAGCTGCTGAATTTCTATCTGATAGCGATGAGCTGAGGGCTGAAACCGAATATGTAAATTTTAAACGGCTTGTCATTGATCGCTTCCAAGCCGAAGAGCCATTGGTAACGCGAATGAAGCAGTTTATGAATTGTGTGCAATTGCCAGGACAAGACGTTCGGCAGTACGCAACACGTCTTAAGAGCGCAGCTACGAAATATCATGGTCATAAGTCGGATATGTCCGAAGAGACAAGGAAGCACAGGGATCAAGAAGCGATGTGCCAATTTATTTCAGGGTTATCTGAATCGATTAGGCGTTGGGTACTAACAAAATGCCCGGAAACTTTGGATGCTGCAGTTCTCATCGCAATTCAAGAGGAGGAGAATTTAGCACTCATGGGTAGAAAAACTTCGGTGAATACGGTGGAAGGAGCAGAGGGGACGAGGAGTCGGTAATGCTGGCCCGCACTTTGCAACAGATGTTGTCGCGTTTGGAAGCCACGGAGAATACGGTAGGGCAGTTAGTCGGGAATTCTCAGGGAAGAGAAGACAGGAAATCGGAAGGGAATGAGAGAAATAGAGAGACATTTCAGCGATCTAACCCCCAGCTCTTCGGGGCGGAACGAGCTAGATGGAAGGAAACAAGGCCAGATGATCGCCGGGGTTTCGGTAATCGAAATGATTCACTCGAGGAGAATTGTGGATCGCAACAAACACGGCGCAGCAAAAGTAGAATTGTGTGCTTTGGGTGTGGATTAGAAGGCCACGTGATCCGGTTGTGCCCTAATTTGGATGGGTCAAATATAACGGAGACAATACCCAAACAGGTATATAGCAGAGGAAGTGGAAGAGATTCTCATTACGAGGTATCAGGAAAATTTGGTACACAGAAACCAGATTCCAAGAATAAGTCTTTAAACTAAATAAGGGTCGATTTGTAAGAGGTATCTCGGCCCAGTCAGAGTTTAAATCCTCTCAGGTGCGTTATGTTTCTATTCAAAGTGGGGACAATTTGCCGATTATTAACGCAGATCTCGAAGGCGACAAAATTAAGTTATTAGTCGACACGGGATCATCGGTAACTCTTTTGGCGAAAGATGCTTATTTAAGATTGAAAGGTCGCAGGAAATTGACTCCCATCAATTCAGATTTAAGGATAAAAAGCATCACAGGGGAAACCATTCCAACCTTAGGATGTTACAACGTAAACCTGCGAATCAAAGGAAGAAATATCTTTGTCAAAGCCCATGTGTCAAAATACCCGCTGAGTGAAAATTACTCAGCATTGTTAGGAATTGATGCGATGCGAACACATCACTTAACCTTCTCTGCCCATTCGAATCAGCTGTTGTTTCCCGACCCCCACCCACGCGGTGCTCTCCGCAGAAAGAGAGGGACGCGGACGATATGCTTGAGGAGGGGTGACTGTTGCCTCCCTGGCGCAGAAAACTTGTGTCCCTCCCAACGCAGAAATGTTCCTTCAAGTGAAGTTGGGAACACCGCTTCGTATGAGAGTACAGACTGTCTTGTTTGAACCGCATCCACGTGCACGCAAAGATGGATTACTTTTGGCACGGTCTGTTAATAATGTCGCATCAAGTGGTTTATATGATGTAAAAGTAGCAAACACTAGTAGTTCCCCTATTTGGTTAAACAAACATACTAAGCTATTTCAAGTAGAACCTGTGGAAATCACTCAGAATTCACGGGAAATAGGTGTAACGCAGCGCGGTACTTTGCCTGTGTCTGCCGGTGATTTTAAATTGGAGCATTTGAATTATTTTGAACGTGAGAAGGTTTTGGAATTACTGATGACATATTCCGATGTTTTTGCACGGGATCCCATAGATTTGCAGGGCACTGACCTCGCTGAACATGAAATTCATCTAACAGATGACAAACCCTTTAAGCTTCGCCCATACAATGTTCCGCATGCTCTTAGACCTGAATTAAAAGATCAAGTGAATGAATTACTGGATGCTGGAATTATTTCTAAGTCGGATAGTCCATATAGCTCCCCAATTGTCCTCATTCGAAAACGGGACAATTCATATCGTTTCTGTTGTGACTTTAGAAAATTGAATCAGATAACCAGAAAAGACAGTTACCCAGTCCCCAGAATACAACAGACCCTATCTCTTTTGCATGGATGCCGAATTTTCTCGAAAATAGACCTTTTGGCAGGGTATCATCAAATCAAAATCAGGGAACAAGACAAGCACAAAACTGCTTTTTCCTGCGAATTTGGTCATTTCGAGTGGAACCGTCTCCCGTTTGGATTGTGCAACAGTCCTGCAACTTTTGAAAGAGCTCTAGACTCATTGTTTTTGGACAAGCGTGATGATGGCATTCTAGTGTACGTGGACGATATTTTGTGTGCATCTAAGACCTTAAATGAACACTTGGAGAAATTGGAGTTAATTTTCCAACGTTTAAGAAGGCACAAGCTTAAAATTAAGCCAAGTAAATGTGAGTTTGCGACCAAGGAGGTTACATATCTTGGGCACCTTCTGGATGGTCAAGGAGTAAGGCCAAACCCTGAAAACGTGGAGGCCGTACGGGATTTTCCAGCCCCACGCACTGTTAAGCACGTCCGAGCCTTTTTGGGAATGGCGGGCTACTACAGGCGCCATATCAAAAATTTTGCATCCATTGCCCAACCTTTGACAAATCTCACCAGGAGAAATGTAAAATTTATCTGGGATGAGCAGTGTGAGGAGTCCTTCCAGCAATTGAGGAGGGCGCTCATAAGTGAGCCGCTGTTGGCTTACCCAGATTTCTCGAAAAGATTCTTCGTGACCACAGATGCATCCAAATTGGCTATTGCGGGTATACTCGAGCAGGAGGACGAAGAGGGCGTCAGACATCCTATTGCATTCTTCAGCAGAAAACTTAATCCCGCAGAACAAAATTACAGCGCAACTGAGCAAGAGGCTTTGGCAATAGTTGCATCCATCACGCATTGGCGGGAATATTTAGTGGGTCGGCAGTTTACAGTTATAACTGATCACAGACCCTTAAAGTGGCTGATGACGCTAAAGACTCCCAACTCTAGGCTTGTTAGGTGGAATCTCAGTCTATCCGAATATGATTTTGATGTAATGTATCGCCCAGGGAAGAAGAATACAAACGCGGATGTGTTGTCGAGGCATATTGCAGCAGTGGTAGCAAGTGATGCGGCTCCAGGCCCTACATTTGATGCTGAGGCCATAAAGGCTGCACAACGGGCAGACCCGAATTTGGTCGAAGTAATCGATTGCATCGAGGGGCGTGACTACTCTGCTGTTGATAAAATCACAGATACCTACTTCATGCGTGACGACCTGCTATATCATTTTTCCTTGCCAGCCAAAAACAGTCCACGCAGACTTGTTACTGAACAGTTGGTGGTGCCTGACTCTCTAAAGTCTGAGGTAATGAGAGCTGAGCATGATGGTATAAGCGCAGGGCACTTAGGGTTTGAGAAGACATTGGGGCGAATTAGACTCAAATATTTTTGGCTCAATATGTTTGCTGATGTAAAAAATTACACTGCTAGTTGTGAGGAGTGTTTAAAACGCCGGGGCTACAAGAGAAACCAAAAGGCGGGTTTAATTACCCCGGAAATAGTGCCAGTTCCGTGGTCCAAAATTTCCATGGACATCGCAGGACCTCTTCCCACGACAGAGAACGGGAACAAGTACCTATTGGTAGTCACCGACTCTTTTACCAAGTATATTGAGCTAATCCCCTTAAAATCTCAAACAGCCAAAGAAGTAGCTGAAAAATTCTCGACGCACGTTATAGCGAGACATGGTGTACCTCATACTTTGTTGACTGACAGAGGAACGAACTTTTTGTCAGAATTAATGTCCGAACTCTACAGAAGATTAGGCATTAAGAAACTGAATACGAGCCCGAGGCATCCGGAGACTGACGGACAAGCGGAACGAAGTATCCGTACAGTGATGCACTCCTTAGCGCTTTACTGTTCTCCGACTGGGAAAGATTGGGATAAGTTTACAGATTTTGTAGCTATGGCGTACAGAGCGGCCACTCACAGCGCTACTCGGGAAACTCCCAATTTCCTCATGTTTGGAAGGGACTTTAATATGCCTGGGCATTTGCTGAGCGAGGAAATCCCTTGGAGCTACTCTGAGCACCCGAATGATGCAGAGAGCTTGGTTATGCGAATGCAGGAAGCATTCAGAATTGTTCGCGATAACCTTGAAGAGGCAGCCCAGAACTCAAGGGACTATCGGGCACGGACGGCAGTAGATAAGCAAATCAAGGTGGGTGATCTTGTTTATCAACACGACCCTTCGGCGTCCAAGGCAAGATCGCGCAAGCTGATGAAACCGTCCATAGGACCCTTTAGAGTGGTGGAAAAGACTTCACCAGTTAACTTCAAAATTGTGCCGGTGAACGATATGAGGCGTCCTCGCCTAACCCATGTTGATAGGATCTTTAAAGCCCCACAGAGAAGGGTATTCGACACGTGGCATTTCCAGGAAACAGTTCGGGATGCGGGAGATGAACCTGAGTCACAGCACCTCGCACGAACCACATGGGAGTCCGAAGATGCAGAATTGTATGAAGATGATGAATGGGAGAGCCCAATGTGGATGCTACAGTCGGGCGACCCAACGCCCTCCGCAGCAATTCCGCCTCCCTCAGAAACAGAACCCTTTGCAGCGCGAACCCGCATGATTGTAGATCCCTTACGAGTGCAGGGAAGCCAGGTCAAAAGTCCTCCAATCATTTCGCGGGCGTCGCTGAGACCAAGGGATGATTACGGGCGGGTGTTAAGGGCTAGTAACACCATGCCACACACTGACAGACGGGGAGCAGTCGACATTATAGTGGATCCCCAGGAAGACTGTGACACCACGATTATCTACGATGTTGAGAAGGAACTCGAAGACAGTGGAACGCAAGAATTTGGCATCGAGCGCAGATAAAAGCGGGCGTAGGAGCATCGAACGTGAGAGATCTGTGGAACTCGTGGATTCTCGAAGCTATGCCTCATATTTAAATTTTTTTTCCGCCTATCTCGACGGGTAGCAATGAACGTGTGATGAAATCCTTAAACTTTCCTTCCACTCCGGGCACTTAAATCCGGAATTAGGTGCCTTGCGACGGTGGGAAAGGGTTGAGTGTTTACAGTTAAAAAAAAAATAGAGTGATTGGATGAATAAACTTCATCCAGTCATCCCTTTTTTCTTTCATGGGGGATGGAATGTTACAGTGGACACCCCCCCCCATCCTAAAACCTGAAGAAAACTCTAAAATTTGTCCGCCATGTCGCGTATGGTATGAGGTAGCTAGGAATCACAGTTCGGCAGGCTCACATGTTCTTTTACAGTTCAGTTTTTTTTATTTATTTCTCATTTACGTTGTTTTTTCTTTCGGATGTTCTCTAAATTAATTAACAAAATTGCGGGATAATTGGGAAGTCGCTCCAATGCTCTTGAAGGCAAGAAACGCAATATTTTTGCCATTTTGAATTATTTCTACCTGTGGGAAAAGGTAGCACTCAATGGTTGCTCTGGAAATTGATAAGAGCAAAGCGATAGGCCCAGAAGAGGACTTCTAGATTTCTTGAGGAGGGGCCGATGTTACGACCCACCCCCGCCATTAATTTAGTAATTAATGGGCGTGGTTGATGTGTGAAATTAATTAAGTATTAATTGTTCGAGGCTTGATTGGAGTTTAAAAGTGTAAACAGCAGATAAAGTTTTATCTGGGGGTTTGGAAAGAAAAGAGGCGAAGAATTCTCTCTCTGGCTGGGTGGTCTCAGAATAGCTCTGTTAGGTCATAAATATCAGGGCGCAGCTGACGGGCAGCCTATGCAACACGGAAAGGGAAAGAGGAATACGTATCGAATGAGCCACTTGAGTAGGAATGAATGAAGATAGGGGACGAAAGGTTTAGCGAATAATCGTAAATTCGTCGATTGTTTGGGGCATTTTCGAGAACAATTGCTCTCTGTGTGGTCCGTGCAGAAAAATAAGAGTTCGCACTTGGCATGAAAATAAGGAAGAAAGTTTAGTTGTCTGTGCGCTCTCCGATGTGAAAGGCTGGATGCCTTGGATCTGCAAAAAATGAATTGGGAAAAATGAAGCAGCAAACCTCCCCGCATTTGGTAAGAAATGGAGACAACTCGAGGCAGCTGGAGATGCCAGTTTGCCATAAAGACAGCAGAATGCCTAAATCCGCAGGATAAAGCAGAAATTTCTAGGCTGGAGCGTAATGGAACTCAGCGACTGTTTGGCCTAATGAAAGCCAAGTTACAGGGGAATTAAGAAGTCTGCGAGTAGACAGTGGTCATTCCAATGAGAAGCGAAGCCAAGCAAAAGTCGGGTTCGGATGCCAACCACTGCAGTGTGGAATCGTCACCCCCATTCATCCCCTACTGTGGAGGAAGTGAAGAGATGCGCTTGTCTTACGGGGCGAAGCGAGGCCCCATGTGTGCGTGTGTGTGGTCGCGTAAGCAGCGAAGCCACTACGTGTAAGTGCGACGGGATAAAAACATGTCGAAAGAAAAATATGAGCGTAAGAGCGGTGGCTTCGATACCTAACAAATATACAGGTGAAATGTTGAGTTGCCGATATACGCTTAAGGTAAAAGCACGTCTGATTTCGCTCGGCCGAGAAAATTAATCTTGGAAACCGCAACATCAGATGTGAGAGGGCCTATTTTGCTTAACGGCCACCTTCAAATCGTCACGAGAATAGATCAGTGTGCACTCTAATCATTGCAACAAAGTGCGGCGTGATATTACCATTTTTAATTGTGTGCTTCATTTACATCAAGCGTCAAAGTGAAGTGTTGAATCATCGGTGCTGCCACATGGTGCAAGTGTCTGTGTGCGTGTTTTTTTTGTCGAGTGATATTATGTGATGCACAACGGATTTGCACAGCAAAGTCACGAAACTGTAAGTAGATGAATATTTCCTTTTTCTTTCTTCGCACATCTGCGAACTTGTGCCATCCCGACACCCAAAGCTGCATGGACATAGATGCAGTAATGCTGAGTGACTGAACCTCAGAGGAAATACCTGCACATACAGATTTCAATTTCTTACAGGGCCCATTTCCTGATTACTTTTTTACATGAATAAGGGAGAAGGTGTGGCCACAAATTCCGCTGGGCGGGACAGTTTCTTTTAACTTTGGTTCAGGACCAACGTCAGCGGGGCAGGGTTCTGCATGTGCATGCTTATTAGATTTAGTTAATTAACTTTGGCAGTATTTCGCACCTATAATCTTATACCGCAAATTAACGTGCTTGTGTATTTTGTGTCGCGAGTATTTTTAATGTGATCGTTTGCATATAATTTTTTTCATTCTCTAAGCAATTGTATATGAATATCACCTGCAGCTCTATTTAGTGTGTAAACGAGTAGTATCTCTTGTTCAGATAGTCCGGTGGAGACTCAGTCGGCTGCGTTATCCGACAGTAAAGTGTGACACCGTATGCTGCCCACATATGAGGGGCAATTGTCTATGCGCCTAGAGAGCGCCGGATCTGTTTAAATCTCGCAGAACGTTATTAAATGTTGTGTTGTGTATTTGAGAATCATGTGTTATTTGCGAAAGTGAGTGTTGTACTGGCTGGTTGGGGATTGAATGTACCGGAGTAAGATCCGGACCACTACACTCAGTCACGAATTGGTGATTGCGGGTGAACCTCATCACAACTCTGATCCCAAAGTATCATTTTTTTTTAGATTATTTTATTTTTTTATTTGTTGTTGTTATTTTGTTCACAAGGTGGATTCACCCAAGCCTTATGCTTCGGGTCATTCTTCAACTTTTCATTTTTTATGTTCTGGTGTGAATCTTTGAGTGCAGCAGTGCACCTGAGATTCTCACCTGGTGCCGTGGCCAACTAAATTGTACTTCAGGTCTCGAGCACCGTTACCGGCCGACTCGGCAGGAACACTGCTAGTGCCGTGTAACAATAGTTCTGAATGCAAATTCCAGAGCTCACAAAGATAGAGTTTTATAACGTTTAGTAAAAAACAGTTCAGTCAACATCAAAGGTACATGAAAGTTTTTTTGGGGTTTTTTTGGGTTTTTTTGGGGGAGGGGTTGGGGGGCACCATGCGACTCAATGGGCTATAAGCAAAGCAGTCACCAGTTCCTAAAGTAGGGTCGCTGTTCCCAGGGAAGGGAGAGCCAGTGCTGCAAGACAAACACACCATTCATATGATATCTCACCTGGACCCACCTCCCGGCACTTCAAACAGCTGCGGTACTGGGGTGGCTATATGAATTTTAATTATGTGAAATCTCTTGTCAACAAAAGTTCGTGCTGTAAACATCGAATCAAACCGACATGTAAGCTACCAAATAAAACTTGCATCTGCTTTCCAGCTCTAATGTTCAAGTTTTCAGAGGAGGTTGTTCACATTGAAATAGTTTCAAATGTCGTGTAACGTAAATTGTGATATTATTTCGCACAATATATTAACCTTCCAATTGAGACCATGTGCTAATATAGGAGATAGAAATCAAAATCTTCCAAATGTGTGAGAAAAAATGTGAAAAAGAAAAAACGGAACCTTTTTTTTTTTTTTTTTTATCATCATAAATTGATGATGTAAAATGAAACGTTTCATAACTGCAGCACAGAAACCCAGTTTTGAAAAAAGAAATTCCGTAAAAATCAGTGATAAAGAAAAGCTTTATAAACACACTCAAATTTAGCGATATGTTGCACCAAAAAGTGGACTCACCAGCTGCACCACCTCATGAGGTAAGGTATATACCAATACGTGGTGCAAAGAAAACCCGTGCAATTAAGCCCCATAAAATGGAGCCACGCAGCACCATAAATGTTCAAAAGTGGCACAGGTATATACCAATACGTGGTTGCAAAGAAAACCCGTGCAATTAAGCCCCATAAAATGGAGCCACGCCGCACCAGAAATGTTCAAAAGTGGCACAGTCCTGCACCATAATATGGCGTACCTTTGTACTATAACTTGCACCAAAATATGATGCAACTTTGCATCACTTTCAAACATGATTGGTGCAAATTTGCACCATGTTGGTAGGGTTTCTGTGCACCGCATATCAGGGTACCTTTCCGTCAAAACGTGGGGCAGCTGGTGTAGTGCCACTTTTTGGTACTACAAAATCAGCTAATGGTGTTGCGATCATTTTATGGGATTTTACAGAACTGAGAGACGCACCTCGTTTATTTGATCACTGAACATTTTAACCAACAAAGCGCTTAGCCGGTTGCTTAAGAATGAGCAACACATTTGAATTATTTTTCACACATTGAAAGAAACTTATCCTCGAGGAAGCTCGGTCGCCGCAATGTGAAAGCCTGAAGTTACTATATCCTCGTTATGCCCCATTTAAACGGATCTACTATTTCATGTTTTCTATGCGATTTAGTTTCGCTGGGGTAGTAATTTCTGATTTTGAAATTCGGACGATCACTTAGTTCCAGCAAACTATCAAAACTTAAGATTGAGTTTTACATAGAGGTAGCTTTCGAGCTACATTTTAGCGTTAAAAGAGTACTACTATTGGAACTTCCAAATGCAAAATACGCAGCAGCTGGCACGTCCCACACACTTTTTTCGACACGTATTTAGAAGCATAACGGTCATGTGATGCTGAAATGACGCTTTCAACCGGTAGTACAAATGCACTGACATTTCAATATCATTTTCGAATTAGAAGTAGCACCTCCTCTAAAAAACGCGTATACCTTAAAATTGCGTGAATGAACTAACAGTGAACATTTAACACTGGAGTTTGCGCACGTAAGGACTCCGTTCTACCCTTGGTCTGAATCTAAACTCCACAAATATTACACATATACTCAAGAAAAATACATGCGAATGCGCGGCATATACTCGCATACCAGGCCACAACAGCTCGAACCTTTAAGACAGGATTCAAATCGGTACGGAATCAGCATTATTAAGGTTTACATCTCGGGACTTCGTTTTCTATACTGAATCAGGAATTAGGCACGGTACACGGTGGACTGGGCCTTAAAAGTTGACTTGTCTATGAGTATTTCAACGATACAAACTCAAAACTTTCAAGTCGTTCACCTTCCTCTCAAAAATTTATTATCTGAAGAATCAATGTTTTGCTTTCCTTATTTTACAGCACATAATTTCATACATTTCAGCAATAAAAATCAAGATATGCTACATCCTCTTCTCGCAAAATATTTTAGGCTCGTCAATTTTAGAGAGCAGGACACATCATTAACAGCCAATGGATTTTTTTTTTATTTTTCTGCTACAGTCTCTCAACCCTGAATATAATCTTATTTCCTTCAAGCTAATGAGAACATAGCCACACAAACCAGTATACAACTCATTCTCAACAAAGTACTTCTTAGCATCAGGTGTCCTCTTTAACAGCACCACGGGGTGGCACTTCGTTCTCCAGGAGTGTTAAAAGCTATTAAGTCTTCCACAATTGTAGAAGGGTAAAAAAGCAATTTACAGGCTTTTGTACATATTTTTTAACTTAGAGCGTGAAGGTTCCCTCTTACTAACTAAAGTTACATCGGTGCTACAGTGGTCAGAAGAGTGGAATCTTGCTAATCGTCCGAGTTGGGCTATCATCTGAGTTGCACTTAAAAAGGAAGACAACAATAGCGATAGATTCTACTCACCCAACCGTTGCTTACTAGAGGGAGAATCTGAAAAACCGGTAAGTGGAACAGGGATCCTGCGTCATAAGATGCTCTCTGCTGGATAATGCTACACAGACTCCCTTGCAAAGCAATGGTGTCATTGACTTATTCTTCAAACAGCGATTACATAGGTAACATGGATTTTATGAACAGTGAAAAAGGGAAAACCCTATTGATAAATTCAGGACACAACTTCTATTACGATCAAGAAATGTGTGTGTGTGTGTGTGTGTGTGTGTGCCCACGCATATTTACTATTCTATGCGCACCATGTTCCAACAGCGGAAAAGACTCTAAAGGATGTGTGCCTCTTGAATGTAATTAGGCAGTGAACCGGGAGAGGCTCTGAGTGCAATAGATCCTTCTTGCAGTTTCTTGAATGCAACTGACTAACACCCGGTGAACGGGTGAAGTAAATTTGCAAGCCCGCAGTGGGCCAACCAAGGGTGGCCTCGGACGTTTCGGTCTGAACCGAGCTTTGCAGAAATAGGTAAAGCTCACGCAAATTTCTAGGCAGAGTACCGAACGTGGAAACTACTGCACTAATGAAAGGGTCCTATACAGCTAGAACTGTAAGTGATGGGTTTAAAATAAGACACTTACTGAAACTGTAGGGTGGAACTGAAAAGTGAATTCGTCATTACCCCCAATTCTGTGTCAAGCATTTAAGTGAAGCAGTTGCTTGATCAGCTTTCATAAAACTTTTGTCATTCTGAGTATGGCCACAACGGATGTAAAAAAAAACAAAAAAAACAGGAAACTTCCTGCTCAAAAAATTAACGAAATTCTGAAGTTAAAATAAGATTCACAACTGACGAGAATGCGTTAAAATCAGTACTACATGTGTAGGCTTTTTTCATAATAACATCGGTTGAAAAATGATGCAACGCAAATCATACGGCATTTCTGTAAATAATACGGCAGCATTATTTACAGAAAAACATCGTCTAAATAACTTTTTATGGCGTCATTTTTGTGGCACATCGCCAAATCATCGAATCTAATATCTCCGAAGATTCGAGGGCATATTCACATCCTGTTGTAATGATAGAAGGATGGAAATATTGAGATGTGGGATGGGAAACTTTAATTAGAAAGACTAAAAATAAGAAATGGTGAAGTTATGAGAGTCGTAGATGTGAAAAATAAGAAATGGTGAAGCTATGAGAGTCGTAGATGTGCAAAATAAGAAATGGTGAAGCTATGAGAGCCGTAGATGTGACACACCCAGTACTGAGAGAGGGAGAGGAAAGGGGACAGCAGGGATGGAGCAGGCGAGGCGACGGATGAGGATGACAAAGAAGAAGTCTGGTATATCCTCAAGTAATTTGACGATCATTCCAATAAAGTAGGATCTGTTGGTACTCTTATAGTTATGAGCAAAGCACTTGTTTTATTTTCGCCGAAGATTTAGGCCTTCATGAAATTGTATCTCTTCTCCATGTTTTCAACAAGAATGAAATGCACCCGACAATTTGAGAAGGAAAATTATAATCTTGCTTCGCCGTCACAGCACAACTATGATTTCTTCAAACAAATCATGCAGTTGCAAATAATTGAATCGTAAAAAAACTGATTTCAATTCCGCGTGACTATCCAATCAACAAATTTACAAATGTATAGACAACAAAAACCGAACGGGCGAACGAGCATGCATAAAATCTGCTTCCATTGTTGAATTTACAAACATTTTTGTTGACTGCATATCAACAAATTTTTTTGGTTGATTCAATTATTTTTTTGCTGATTTAACAAAACGTTTTTCTCAGTGCATAACATCAGCTTCCGCGATCACTAAGTACAACATTTCGTCAAAGTGCAGGGGGTGGGGATGACGTTATACATAAACTCAATTTTATATGCGCATTCATATTCACCGAGGGGGTAGAATTTACGTACAGAATGGCAGCTTCAGTTCAACGGTTTCGTATGAAATGAAATCCTAATGACTAATGCTCAGAACTGTTGTCTTGCTTCACCTTTAGTAAATACTCAAGAACTAAGCTTTCAGTTTTTTGCTTCAGCAGTTCCGCAGCACGCAGAAAAAAAAACGTCAGATCGCCAGAATGGTGCATTTGCATTCACAAAACATAAAATATACAGTGTCGTCAAAATTTCAGTTCCCAATGCTTCCGTGATTACAGCAAGTCTTTGTATATTTAGCTGGAGAAAGTAAGAAAAGAAAATATTTAGAAGGATGTTACATACCTATGCAGTGGATGCAGTCTATGTTATCATCCTCTTCACAGGATATAGTGGCTACTGGAGACTGACACGCCAGCATTTCTGATGTGGGATCTTGTAGAATAAAACCATATACGTTGGAAAGTTGAAAGTAGAATTCAATGGATAATCCAATGCATATGCCCAGTCGAAGAACAGTTTTAATTTTAGCATTAAAAAAGCAAAGCGTCAGCTGCTCAACTCTCATTGAGTTCAGCAAAATGAATGGAATGTATCAGAGATTCAAAATCAGGACGAAACCCCAGAACATTTTTCACCAATACATCATCTCATGAACTCCGTATTAAACCCGAATTACTCATTCTTTATAAAGAAAACATGAACTATTGTTTCAGCTGTTATGTGCGAAGCCAGAATTGCAGAAATCTTGTAACGTGAGTTGTAACGGAAAACGAGGTACCAGTTCCACTGTGTCTTCCGTAATGAATGGAACAAATATTCGGAAGCATAGCACAGCCAAGTGTCATTATTATTACTACGACTCCCTCCAAATCAAAATGTACTCTAGGTTTCCCAGCAATCATGATTCGCATGTCAGTAGCAAAGCAAATGATTAGGCAATACGAGCCTCAATGTTAAAAACTGTCATATCGATACAATGGTATTTTAAATGCCATTGAAATGAAGACGTTTCTTCTCCACCAAGAAAAAAAAATTGACTACAATTAGCTCGCATGTTGATGAGAAGCTCTTTTTTTATACATGAAACACATTTCACTTACTAACTGACTGGATTACCTCCACAGAAGTCAATAGAAATACGATAACAAAACAGTTTAAAATTCATTTAGCATTAACATATTTCTGCACCTTTCTCGTTTCCTAAAGGTTAACTACGAATATTTCAAATGATCTGGGCAGTGTCACCGCAAATGAACAAACAGTAATCTTTAATCAGCAGAGATCAAATACCGATCTATAAAAGCTGAACTCGCCTTCTGAAAAGAAAACCGTTTCAATGAGAAATTAAAGCAACTTCCCTTCTATACGCGACAGCGCAATAGTTCAGAAGCAAATTTCTTCTGCATGGAGTTTAATATCTCCAGCCAACTAAGTGGAACGAGTTTGAAATTAAGAGTCGGACTGGAGAAACAAATGTAAAGTGTTTTTAGGAACTTAAAAAACATCTCTTCGCCGCACCAGTTCTACGACTATATAGCTAAGTAAACACAAAATCCAGGGTTAAAAAAAAAATTGACGACACTGACTGCAACGGTAGAACTTCTGAAGAGTATGTTCTCAATTACCGACAAGTAAAAATCTTGTAATTAATAAATTAGAAAAATGTTCCACTAACTACTGTTTTGCAACTGATCTGCCACGATTTTGACACAACTGAACACCTGTTCGGGCAAACTACCAAT
Organism: Macrothele yani; assembly: GCA_039090855.1. NCBI lineage: Eukaryota > Metazoa > Arthropoda > Arachnida > Araneae > Macrothelidae > Macrothele > Macrothele yani. The sequence goes on from CM077027.1 coordinate 1,758,372, forward strand.
CAACACAGGAACATAAAGGTTTCAGCAAGAAGATATCATATGGGTCATCCACGTTATGAAATAAAAGGACGAATGACGAAGGTATTATTTATCACTGATGCTCACTGAAGTTGTTACTGCACAAACACACACACACTTGACGATTACTGTTGAAGTTAAGACCCCAGTATGACAAAGCTAGAAAGCCATGAATGCCGGAGCAAAATGCTTGTATTATTTTTTCTGGGAATTGAAAATCAAATTTCTTTTCCTTGCATTATCCATATGAGCACTTAAGCCATTAATTATGCACACACACGACAATGTTAGAAAGAAACATTTATGTGACGATGGTTATTATTGTGTTGTATTTCAGAACATGCGGCTCGGCAGATACGATAAACGTGGTCGCCGAGACTGGTGGTGGTGACGGCTGGTAGTTGGTGAATGGAAGGCGCTCTCTCCTTACGCAGGCGCTCTTCCTCCTTCAGTCTCCTCTGGACTACCTCCAACAACAGCGAAACCCACGGAAGAGAGAGACGACGCTCTTCTTTATCTACATTTTCATAGCTGCCCCTTGATGATGGATGCTCGCAGAGCACCCTACTCTAAATATAGGGCCTATTGAGTCAGCCTTCGGGCACCCACCTCTCCTACGCAGACAAAATATTTGATTAATAGGTCTAAAAGAAATAATTATGAAACCACGTTTCACTATTTTTAGAAATACATGAAAATTTTCATAGATGATAAATCTTATGATCCTAGTAGCGAAGAAAGGGAAGCACAAGCATTACATCACATGCACGGGTGGTCCACGATTTATTTCAGTCAGTGCAGACAAATTAAAATTATTTATTTTATCCAAATGACTGGTTCTAAAGGGACAACACGAAGACTACACAAGGTACTACTGTACGACGGGTGGAGTGCCTTTTGCTGCGCTGAAAGAACGCTACTCCCACGCCGACGTTTTTTCTGGGTATGAAAACAGCGCTCAGGTTCAAACAACGTGGGGGGAAAGAACAACTGTACGTATCTTTATTTTGCTTCATACAACTTGTAGCGTTCTTTACGATTTACAGGTTTCAGAAAACACTACTTAAGATTTCGGGAATACTACCTCTTCTTATTTAGACTCTAAGTGCAACGAAGTCACTCAAATAAATTTCAAAAACACTTAGTTACGGTTTTACATTTTTTTCCCCCCATCAAATAAGCACTTGCTCAAACATTCCAAAATACGTGAGGAACTAATCACAATAGTATTAATTTTTCGACATTGATTAACGTAAGTTAGTAATCAAAAAACTGGATGACTCCAAACTCTAAATATATATGAATACAGTTCGAATACGCAAACTTAAAAAAAACACAGCTTCCACTGCCACACACTTTGGCCACTGCTTCAACATTATATATATCTAGTTATCTGTACTAGCGTCTCGCGACAGCGATATCCACATGTATCGAGTTATATCATTGGCAGCAATAAAACCGGCACTGAAGCGGCACTTGTTGTTTACAGCGGAACGCTAGAACAGCTCCGCGAGCAATCTACTGTTTTCGATCTGGCAAAGCTCAGTAAATATTTAGTTGTCCGTCCATATTACCCTTCGATAGTATTAAAATTCCATGAAGTTGTCGTTGAATTGGTCTGTTGTATTTCATAATGCCTCAATGGAATTTGTATCGTCTCGTTAACGATGTCTTACGAGATAGAAAAACATGCATATCATGGTGTGAAAGATATGGTTCGCTACCCACCCTTGAAATAATAAGGAATCACGAATGGCAATAAATATCGCTGCTTTTCTTCTTTAATTGTCTTTTGCTATATATTTCTCAGTAAGAATTAAAATACTTACTGTAAATACGAAAGGATAATTTTTTATCAGTCTCCCAACGTATATAGCGGTAAGATCGTTCATTTTTTACGCTTTCCAACCGTAGGTTGAAGAAGCGTCTATGCTCCAGCTTTGTCCGTCCGTCCGCACGATAACTGGCGTAAAAATGGTTCGATTTCGATGAAATTTTAGTATGTGGTAGGGGACCACTTGGGGACGAACCCTATTGAAAATGGGACAAATGGGGTCAAAGGTCACGACGTAGGAGCGGAATCATTTCATTGCCCTTATGCGTCATAACTTGCGTAAATATGGTTCGATTTCAATAAAAGTTTAATATGTGCTAGGGGACCACCTGGGGACGAACCCTATTGAAAATGGGACAAATGGGGTCAAAGGTCACGACGTAGGAGCGGAATCATTTCATTGCCCTTATGCGTCATAACTTGCGTAAATATGGTTCGATTTCAATAAAAGTTTAATATGTGCTAGGGGACCACCTGGGGACGAACCCTATTGAAAATGGGACAAATTGGGTCAAAGGTCACGACGTAGGAGCGGGATCATTCCATTGGCCTAATGCGTCATAACGCGTAAATATGGTTCGATTGCAATGAAATTTTAGTATGTGGTAGGAGACTGCCTGGGGACGAACCCAATTGAAAATGGACGAAATGTGGTCAAAGGTCAGGACATAGGATTGCGATCCATTCCATCGCCCTTTTCCCATATTATTAAGGTGGACGTCAAGTAATTTTGCTTTCTATACTTCCAATGGAAAAACTTTTGTACACATTTCCTTCACAATTAATGTGTTACCAAGGATGAAAATTTGAACATCGATTAAAATAACTTCATATTATAACTTGGAAAACTTAATATTTTCTAAAACATAACCATAATTACATTAAAAATCAATAACTTTTCTTTTGGTAGTGTTGAAACCAGGAAAAAGATGGCGGGACCTGTACTTTGATGACGTCCGTGGAAAATAAAAGTTGGATTGCATAATTACGGCTATGGTTTAGAAAATATTAAGTATTCCAATTTATGAAATGAAGCTATTTTAATCATGTTCAAATTTTAATCCTTGGGAACGCATTAATTGTCCAGAAAAAAGATGGCGCGACCTGTATTTTCAAGACGTCAGTAGACAAACAAATGTGCGGATCCTATTAAAGTTTTATGACGTCATACTCTTGCTGGCGGTCGCAATTCCCATCTGCCTCATTACGTCACGCGTTGTGTGCGTATGTTCGTCCGCACGATAACTCGCGTAAAAATCGTTCGATTTCGATGAAAATTTAGCATGTGGTAGAGGAATACCTGGGAAGGAACCCTATTGAAAATTGGCGAAATGGGGGTCAAAGGGCAGGACATAGGAGCGGAATCACTTCCATCGTCATTATGCATCATAACTTACGTAAAAACGTTTCGATTTGGATGAAATATTAGTATGTTGTAGGGACCTGCCTGGGGACGAATCCCATTGAAAATGGGCGAAATGGGGTCAAAGGTTAGGACACAGGAGCGGGGTCTATTCCATAGCATCATAACTTACGTAAAATTGCTTCGATTGCGACAAAACTTTATCATGTTATTTCGGAGGTATACTGAACCAGTTCTGTTGAATATCATCGAAATGGGATCAAAGGTCAGGGCACAGGAGTGAGATATATTAAACAGCCATTTTCCTCATAACTTGAATTATTTCTAGTATGTTGGAAAGCGTATCATAATCAATGCATTGCATGATTTTACTTACTTGTTTTTTAGTTCTTTTTCTACATCTCAGTTATAGTTTTCATTTAGTACACGAATTTTTTTTTTTTTTTTTTGATGAAACCAACGTTGGTCATCATGATGAATAAAAAAAAAAAATAAGAACAGAATGCAAAGATAACCACCCATAATGTTTGCATTCGAATGTAAACAACAGCAGATGCATTGCCAGATCAAAAACAGTAGATTGCTCGCGGAGCTGTTCTAGCGTTCAGCTGTCTTAGCTGTGAGAAATGAGGAATGCGCCCGTTTGTGGAAGGATAGCCATTTTTATATTTGGATGTATACTGCGAACAGGTTAAATTGTTCGATTTGTGCCGACAGCCGCCAATGAAGAAACTAATGTTAATTAAGATGTAAACAACCTGTGTCACGACTTCGACAACGTATACGAACTACAAGTGCTGTTTCAGTGCCGATCGCCAATTGGTGGGTGCCGGTTTTTTTTTTTTTTTTTTTTTGATTGGAGGTTTAACGACCACCGTGAGCAACTCAATGGGCTATAAGCAGTCGCCCGTCCCTAATTTAGGGTCACTGGTTCCAGGGAAGAGAGAGAGCCAGTGCCGTAAGACAAACACAACACCCATGCCTGACCGGGATTCGAACCCGGACCCCTTACGGACGAATGATCATAGGCTAACGCCTTAGACCACTGCGCCACCAGGGCGGCGGTGCCGGTTTTATTGCTGCCAATGAGATAACACTAGCGTCTCGCGACAGCGATATCCACATGTATCGAGTTATCTGTCACATGCGTACGTCACGCTGGCTGAAATCAGAATTGTTGCCAACGTCATCCCATGAGCGAGAAAATATTACGTTAAAGTTGAAAACGCTAAAAGAGAAAGAACTCAAATTTACATAGAGAAAGCAACTAAAAATGAAAGTTAATTTAGAGTATGGTGATGTAGCACGTGACGTCATCGAGAAGTTTCAGTCAAGTGGCAACAGTCTTTGCAAGTTCCTGAAGGACAAGCATAGCTGGCTGTCCTGCACTTAGTGTGTAAAGTCTAAAGTGCAATCATTAGCGGTCGGTGTTTATAAAAATTTGAAGTAAAATGCCTAGATTTTGTGGCATTATGAATTGCGGTAATGGAGGAAATCGAGACCGTTAGTCTTTTTCAGGCTACTAGCTGCTGTCTCTAAAGGCAGTACCGAAAAATTCGCTTCTAGAAAACACTTTTTTATTGAAGAGTTATATTCTTCAAAGGCAGAGAACCTTTTAAATGTTAGTTTTATCCAGAAATCAGTGATTTCTGGTAAAATAGAGAATCTATCTTTTACTTGTTCAAACGCTATTGGAGTGCAGTGCTTGCGCTTATTTGGGGCAGGCGTTTCATTCGTTGATTCAAAGTTTTCAAGTTGAATTTAAAAGGTGTTGGCTGGTTTTTTGCGTAGGTTTTATTGCTACTGACTATTTTCTTGTAGAACACCTTTTAGAGTTTGTCTCTTAGTCAAAATATTTCTTAAATAAACGCTTCGGTCTCCAATTCTGTGCACGTGGTTTTTTATTTTGTATTTTTTTCTCCAGGGACTTCTTTTCAGAAGGTTCCTGGTTGATTTAGGGGTGTTGAAACTTTTTATGGGGCTAAAGGTTAATTTGTTAGCAAACCTGACTTTTGGTCAGAATCAAATCTCTGGCTCTTCTGTATTTTTTAGATCTCGAGCACACCGTTCCACTGACTCACTTTTTTCTTCTTTTTTTGCGAGTTTTTGGCTTTTCATTTTCAAGGTTATTGGCTGTCGGTGTTGGGGTTTTTTAGTTTACTACTTGTTCTATATGATATTTCCTCCCCAAGCTACCGTTGATTTTATTTTTAGTACACCTGGACTTTTACCTGGAGCTGAAGCACACTTTTGCGGGAAAATGCAAATAATGGCTAAAATTATTGTCCAAATAAAATCCTTTTTGGTGTCTAGGTCTGTTTACAGGTCGGTGTTATGCTGCTAAATTTATTTACGGATAAATAGATTATAGGGCACAAATCCCAGCAAATTTATTTTGTTTTTTCACCACAATTTCACGGAAAAAAAAAAAAATTTTTTTTGCTCATTTTTCTAAGGGTTGGAAATCGCTTCCCGGAGCTTAGAAAGACACTTTTTGTCGAAGAATTAAACTCTCAAAAAGGCATAAAAAACCTTTCAAGGGTGAGGGTGAGTTTTATCCAAAATCAGCGATTCCTGGAAAGAAAGAAAACCTATCTTTTTTTACTCAGGTCTCCGCACCTGGGAGGGAAGAGAACCTTACTTATTAAGTCAGATTACCTATTTTCTCCATAAATTGCTGATTACTCATGAATTTGTGATCGTACTAAATTTACCCTGTAAAAGAATACCGACGACGAGAAATTGTCATATGCTTCGAAACTTTTATATGCCTCGAACTGTTCTGCGGTAAAGCGCACTTCGACCAAAGACGAAGTAATCGAAAATATTTACTATTTGCACTTTCGGAAAACTTTCGCATGACCTTCGAAGATACTTGCAGTCAGCACATAAAAATCTTTTCCTTCAATCTCTTTAATTTTTTCCAAATACCGCATTTTGTACTCCGAAGTGAAAGTTTCAAAGAAAGACGATATCATTTCAACGGGGCTGGTTGTCCTTCACTTACATTACTAAGGGCTCGTTGCCATGCTGAGAGTCACGTGTCTGCTACATCCTCATATGGTATAAACTGTCTTCCGATGATCGAGAACTTCAACCTAACTCCTCTACGAATTTCAGCTTGCCGAATTCTTAAGGAACAGGTATTAGTAATAACTCAAACACAGCGATGTATGTCACGGTCGCAGAGCAGAAGACGTTTCGTGAAACTCGAATGCATTGTCCACCAGGGGTGCGCTGCTGATCGCCAATATCGCTTGCGAAAAAAATCGTTTTGGCGACTGATAAAATGTTTTGGCAAAAATATTGGCGATTACCTTTTTTAATGACGTCCAAGCAAACACAATCTTTAATTTTTACTCGATTTGGTACCTGAAAAATGAAATTTGAATGTTAGTTACTTTTTCTTTTTTACATTGCGTGTGAGACAGAAAGCAATTGCATGAAAAGAGCGGCGGCGTCGCTCCCGCCTGCCTCTTCTCTTCTATGCTGCTGTCTGTCCAATGTCCATATCTCGCGTTCACCCAATTCTCTGGTCGACCCTCGTGTCTCATCTTCACTTCTCTTGAGCACTACAAGAAGTTTTAGTCTCGTGACGCCATCAATGACGTCATGTGAGTTGTTTCGCACTTCTTCCGGTAAAGTGGTCATTCCGATATTAGCATTTCGCCTGGATCGCTATTGAAGTTCTCTTCGCGCTTGAATGTATATCTTCATGGATAAGAAAAGAAAAAGGCTACCGGAAGCCGGCGCACGTTCTATAAAAAGTTTTTTTCTGTCGCAGATATCCGATTCTCCTCCAATATTACAACATTCTATAAGCGAAATATCATCGACATCTACTTCAAGAACCGAACCGAATGATGAATTAACCAATCCACCGGCATTACAAGCTTTTTGCGAAATACCGCATGCTTCTACTTCTTCAGAAATTGACAATGTCGATAAATTACAAAATTCTTCGGAATTATTGGATGTTAAAACACGAAACAAGAATTAAGAACAACGTTACTGAAAAGGGACGAAGAGATTTCAGACTAGAATGGAATCGTAACAGACCATGGTTACGGTACGATTCGAAGCAAAGGGAAACTTGCATAAATGCTCAAGTTCAAAATATTTTCACAATTGGATGTACAATTCTGAATAAAGAAAATGTAGTGTTAAGTCTTTTAATCTCAACAGCCATGGAGCTGATGAAAAAGCTTTGAAGGAAAAGAAAAATATGAAAAAAGCAATTTGAAAAGACTTTCAAAAAGCCAGGAAGCAATAATTTCTGCACTGCGAAATGTATATTTTATGGCCAAAAATAGTCTACCGAATAGTCTCTTGGGAGACTTGAATAGCTTGTGCATCATTCAAGGCGTAACACAATTAAAAACCCTGAATATTGATAAGCACACAAGTTATACATATCATTCGAGTGTTAACAATTTTCAAAAGGCTATTTCTAGCATTATTGTGGAAGAAATTCTAAGGGAAGTTTTGGAAGCAAAATTATTCAGCTAATGTTAGATAAATCCACTGATTCATCTGTTCATCAGAACATGATCGAACATATTCGTTACACGAAATACGTTGAACCAGTGGTGAAATTTCTATCTACTGTATAAGGCAGTTAGAGAATACTACTGCAGAACACATTACAAAAGAACTGCTGAAGTGTTTGAAAGAAAAAATCTTGCTTTGGAATATTTATGGGGAGTTGCCACTGATGCTCCAGCCGCAATGACTGGTAGAAAATCGGGTGTTACCACCAGACTTAAGACATTGGTTTCTCATCTGCTTAGCTTCCATTGTATTGCTCATAGGCTAGCATTGTCTGCATCTGTTGCTGCTGACTCCATCCCCAACCTTATAAAATTCCAAGAGATTGTGAATAGTATTTTCAGTTATTTTCATTTGTCCCCGAAGAATATGTCCAAGTTGTAAAACGTACAAGCTGTGTTGAAAGAGGCAGAATGTTCAACCAGATTCAAACAAATGTTCCACACTGGGTGGTTATCATTTGAGGGTGCTGTGCAGGCAATATTATGCAATTATGATGCGTTAGTTGGTGTTCTTCAGGAAGACAGGTCAGCAAAATCAGCCAGCTTGGTAAAGAGTATCAGCACATGTGTTTCTTTATGTCACACAATTCCTCTGTGATGTCCTCAACCATATAGCCATTTTATGTAAAAGCTTTCAAAGTTCAAAAATAGATTTTTCAACTGTAAATTTCCTGTTGCCTTCTACTAGATATTATCACAGAATTAATCGCATCAAAACAAGGTTTAAAATTGAAAACCTTTCTGGAAGAAATTGTGGTTGGTTATGAAGGAAATGCATCATTCCATGGGCATACAGTTAAATACAGTGAAGATCTTAAATTACATGCACGTTTTGAAGAAAAAGACTGTGAAGTGACCCGCAGCATATCATTGGTACTTTCTTTCCAAGACAAAGAGAAGTGTGCGTACTGTTTGTGAACACTTCAAACACTCATATATTTTTAGAAGAACATACACTTATGACTGAAGTCAAAAGTCAGAAAAGGTGTTGTGCAACAGCAACAAAGATTTTTCGGTTTTAGAAAATACTAGATTTGTGCTAGTCTTGCGAAGATATTTCCTCACGCTGCCACAATCAACAGTGGACTGTGAAAGGGGATTTCCATGGCAATACTTGATAACCATCAACCAATATTGCACGACTTATATGAAAATAGTTATTAGATGAAAGTTCTATAAGTAATAAAGTGCAATATTTCAATATCTATTTTTTTTTTTTTTTTTTGCGCAGACCCTTTTAGAACCAAGCCACAGAATAAATGTAATACCCAATTTTTCAACTTTTCAGTCAGTTTGAAACTTAACCTGTCAACAATTCTTTGTTTAGAAATTTTATAGGTAGTAATGAATTCAAAATTGAAAATAAGTATCCATATTTCTTTGTATTAGGATTCAGGATCTATGACAATATTTTGCTGCTTAATTGTAAACAATCTATAACTTATTGCTTTTTTACTATTGTGCCACGTGGTTGATGTCTCGTCGGGTGATGTATCTATTTTTTTTTTTTACTTACTAAAAGTAGCAGGAGGCTGTGAGTTGCGTCCCGCACTGCTACATCACGTGTAATGTTGATGAAGGACTGGTAGGCGCTTCCGATGGAAGACAACCGGAATGTATAAGACGGTTCAGTTGCGACTGGTATTGCTGCCACCAGAGGTACTCTACAAACTAAGTGACGAATATCTCAATTTACACCATTCCACATGGATTACCTGTACATGGAAATTTATTTACATACAATGCATCAGGCTGCACAATGATTTTTCATCTCTTGGTTAATGCCATTCACGCTTTTAAACGCACAGTGATCAGTCCTCCAGGTCTATTTAGACCACAGTTCTTATAATTGAGCAGTTGACGTGATGAAGACACTGTCCGTCCTCCTCTTTTGGTCCACAGAGTCACAGTAGTTATAGAGAATATATAACAACAATCAGATGGAATAGTTGACCTCTCTCCGATATATCACCTGGTGCATTCAGCCAGATATTGGTACAGTGAGAGACACAGTGCCAGGGTTATTATGCTCCTCCTGACCCGCAGTTCAGGTCTCCTACTTTTGTAGTAACCGCAGTTACTGTTTCGAACTTAGTGACCCTCGTCACTATTTGCCCCAAAATTTGATGACCTCGGCCATCAGAGCGCCATTGACTTCATTCTTTCTCCACTACAGTTACCCGAGAATGCCCCGAATTCCCGCTCTTTCTGCAACTCTGTCTCTATTCGCGAGCATCTCCACAGCTTTGGGCAACTCTTACGCAGCTGTCATCTCTCTCCGCTGAGGACACGCCCTTCTTCTTCGATGCCCTAGCTTCGCGATCACGACCTCCCTACCGAATAACCCAACATGGCTTCCACCCGTTCATTTCCTAATTTCCAACCAACTCATTTTCTACAGAAATCTGATTTGGGACGTTGTGCTTCCCACATCGCCACAACTATTGTAACAATTTATGGTTTCTATATTTTCAATGGAGAGTGAAAAATTTGGCAATTTCAGATTACATTTGGCGAAAAAGAATTTAATTTGGCGAATGGGTTAGCGAAAACTTTTTAAAAGCCACTCCTGGTCCATTATATGTTTTGTCCACATTTTACCGTGTGCTATAAGTATATTTTTCTCGTAATGTGACAGCAGCCACTTTTTGAAACCGGCTATGGGAGTGTGCGCGAGCTCGTTATCCTCTACGACAATCATAATGCCGACTCCTGCATCACAAATGCCACTAGTTGCAACATTAACGAACCAAGGCAATATAAAGTCAAACCGAATACTATCCAACTAAGCACGACAAAAACCAGAGCATTTTGTGAAACTGGTAGATGGCCATCTCTCACATTACACAGTTAAGAATAAGTGACGAATTTAAAAAATTTCTGAGAACATACTCCGAAGATAGGTTTCTCGGATAAGTTATCAATCAATACACATGTTGACACCTATCCAAATGACGAAACTGAAGATTTTTTTTTCTTTCAATAGCAAGGTATTCCTCATTTAAATTGACGCTTCTTAGGAACATAACCTACGAGACAAAGAACTGTTCAGTACATTTAAAATTTCTTGTTCTTAAATAATAAAATACTAAATTTCAGTATTTTACATAGAGTTAGTCTTATCCAACGTTCCTCATATACAGTTATCGATACAGTTATCGATACAGTGTTCTATACAGCTTTTAAGTGGCTGAACATTCCTGGAGTAGAGTTTTTATCTGAGTCTTTTATTTGAACTGTTATATCACCTACGACTGCTCCTTTCCGTATGCATTATATGAGGATGGACCTAACAGCGGACAAAGCGTTTTTAAATAACACTGCATTAAGAAATGCTCACGATGATTCCGCCATTTGTTCGCAGACGCACGTACTTCGTTCAAAGTCAAAATTAGAATTGTATTCCCTACACGATGGCTTTGCTCTGAGCATTACAGTCTGCAGCTATTGATATTAGTGTTGTCTCAAAGTACCCTCAAAACAGCAGCACACTCGAAAAAAGAAAAAAGAAAGAAAAACGCACAATGGTACTTTAAACACCTTGTAAATTTCGTTTCACATTGAGCTTTTCCTACTGATTCCCCACGAGAAGTAATTTCTGTTGAGTTATCCAAACTGCCATTCGCGTTTGCTTGCTGCACTACCACAGTGAATCAAATGTTCGTCCCGATTGCAGCTAAAAAGTTGAATGATGCAAGAAAGCCACATACAGGCACAATTCATTCTGCAAACGGCAGGCCATTGGTTTCTGTAATCCTCTGCCAACGTTCCACCAGAGCCACTATACCACGGGGTTACCACTCAACGGGTTTTGAGGGAACAAACTCTCTGACGCCAAATTCCACATCCACCACTGAAACGAAGTGCCGTCCTTGTAAGAAATGGATCCTGGAGCGAAACATGTGGTAGTCGGCTGGTGCAGGGTTCGGACTTTATGGAGGACAGGGTAGGATCTCGACCCCTTCCAATTAATGTATGTTTTGGCAGACCACTTTGGAGGTGTGACTTGGGGCATTATCCATTTGCAGCAACGACAGCTTCCTGTTGATAAACGTTGGGTAGCACTGGCGCAAAAGATCATGGACCCGCTGCAGTTATTCGGCACAAAGGTTCCCGTCTGCAGCCTGACCACCCACTTGGCACGCGAGCACAGGAACTTCGCCATTCCACTAAATGCATAGCATGACCTTCCTCTCAAACCGCATTCTTTGCACCACTGGCTGTGCTTCCTGGCTCCCAGTAATAGGATAAATTTAGGAATACCAACTTTTCATCACCTGTGACGATATGACGCCAAAACCTGTCATCCTGCGAGTTTGACATCGGTCTATGACAGACTGCTACACGATGTTCCTCCTGCTGGAGTGTAAATTCATAAGAAACCACTTGATGGCACCTGGAGGAGATACCAAATTGATGCAGGTAACAAACAATAGTGGATTGTGAAGACCTTACCTCAGCTATTACCTGTCGTGTACCGGCCCGGGTTTCGCTGCCGCAGCTTCGACTGGGTGGCAATGTTGGTGGTCGTTGGGCGTCCTGACCTCGGCTTGTCTTGGAGACTGGTGTCCCCAGCATTGAAATGCCAGAACCATTTTCACGCAGTGCTGCTCTCCACTCTTTCCTCGCATTCAAATGCACAAAGTACTCTCGCTTCTGCCGCCGCGTTTAACCCGTTTTTTTTTTTTTTTTTTTTTGTGTGTATGTGCGGGTTTTTTTTTTTTTTCAATAGTGGCGTAAGAGCACCCGCACAACATGTTTATCGACCATCATCCCCTATTCACCTAATAACGCAATGTGGCTCCGTGCTTGCACGTTATCAGCCTCGTGTGTTCACGTCATCGCGGTACCCAGTTGACCCTAGCGTGTATTTCACACAGGAATGGAAACAAAACATTATGTTTAGCTTAGAACGAGGCGAACTTTTGACTCACCTTGGTACTTCAATTCCGTTTTAAAAAAGGTGAAATACATGAATAAATAAGAAAATACTTATTCTCATACTGAAACAGAAAGGTAATTCTCATACACCACCAAAAATGAAGTCCAGATATTTACAACATTTATTTTTCACACTCTAGGCTCCCATTACCTAACGACTGTACGCAAGACCATTAAGAGAAAATGACAGTAGTGCAAATTCATTGCTTTCGTGAATTTACCTAATAAAGTGCATGCTTTCTATTTCTCACTCTCTCTCTCTCTCTCTCTCTCTCTCTCTCTCTTCTTCCGATACCAATTACCAATCGAAGGAGCATGCATTTCACCCGTTTTCTTTTTTCAATCGACATTAACGCACAAAGATCAGTCCTAACTACCGATTCTATCGTAAAAACAACTTAATGGCTCGCGAAAGATGGCGCTGATTCCAGCATGGAAAGTGTCTGTGGCTTTCAGGGATATTCAGTATTCAGTTTGAATTGATTTTAAAGAGAGTATGCAAATTATATATATCTGCTTTCTCTTCATTAGTTCTAGCTGGAGCTCCATCTGCCTTTCTTAGCGGAGGAGCTAGATGCGTGTTTTTGTTTTGCAAAGCACTAGTCAGGTTCCAGAGAGTAACTTCATCTTTTTTCTCGGGATTCTCCGAGTAATCAATATGTTGTTCTCCTAATCTCTCACTCCAGGAACCACGGACAGATTTTCGAATATCTTTTCTAATTTGATCTTATAGAGTAGTAAATATCCTTAAACGTAATATTTCTTATCCTTTGCTATTATCTTCTGTATTTTTTTTATTATTATTATTTCCTTGATCATGCCAATAAGCTCTTTAAGGGAGGAAGTACGGATTTCTTATCTCTTTTGCTTCAGTTTGGCAATCCGTTATTATTTGTATGGCAAGGTTAAAACAAGAGATTGCTAGATCAATTTCTTCTTTAGTTCTACAAGTACCTATATTGGGTGATGCAATTTGATTAATTTTTTCTCCAAATTACTTCCGGTTGGTAATCATTCTGAGAGGTATAGTAACTATTTTATCAGAAAAAAGGTTTAGTAGCACTGGGTTGTGGTCATAGGAGAGCGAAGCTTCAGTATAAATTTCAAAATACTATTTATTATTTTTAAATAAAACAAAATCAAGTACATTGCTTGGTCCTCCCTTAATCATTCGAGTAGGCTCTGATGGGGCCCTTCTGTCAATGATTATTCTAGCATGTATTTGGAAATATTGATACCACTTTTGTTAGCTCTGTCGCAATACCAGTAACGATGCTTACTATTAAAATCAACCACAATGACTGTGATTTTCTTCAAAAAGTTTGACAAGAACTTCTCTAGTAATTACGTGACTTGGGTAGTTTTAAATAGCTGTGAATTTAATAGGTCCCTGTTTTCGTTTTTACAAAAACAGAATGTGCTTCTATATCATCCATTAAACCACACGGTGTTTCATAATGTTCTAAGTTTTCTTTTATGACAATTAAAATACCGCCTGAGTGCGTATTTTGATTTTGCCTATACACCATGTAATTAGGAATTTTAAATTTGACACTCTCAGCTAACCAAGTTTCATTGACTAGTGCAGTGTCAATTTTTTGTTATATTTAAGATATCCTAAAAATTCCCTGTGCTGTCTTATAATCCTTTGTGCATTCCAGAAAAGAATAAGTCAGTCCATTTCTCTACGTGACTAGAACTTCGTCAGCATCAGTGGGCTGAGTTTATGGATTTCTGTTTTCTTCTTGCACATGGCTCTTAAAAGGGCCTTTTATTTTTTCGTTTTCAACCTTACTGCTTTCAATTTCAATCAGATCTTCTGCAGATTGCTGTTCCAGATTAGTGCAATCCAGTACAAAATTGATACCAACAATTTTTTTGGCTAACTGCGCACAAATGTTTTCAACTTTACTTTTTTCAGTTGCTGTACACTTTTCTTGGGGGTACACTTACCCAAGAAATCACTGTTACTTACTTTTCGAATTTCTTTAATTAAAATTTCCATTTTATAAACGAAAGCAGTATTAGTTATATTTGTATTTTCAATAATTTCAAGGACCAAGCTTTCACTTAATGTCCCACTTTCGGACCGCTTTTTTTTTTTTCTGAGCTCAGAAAAATTTTTCTTTAATGCTATGGCATGGGTGGTACAATTGGCCTCATCATCATTATTCTCTAGCTCTCGAATTTTGTCGATCAATAACTTAAATTTACTGGTAGGAGTATTACCTGTTTTATTTCTATTTTCTACAATTATAATAGTTGAATTGGCACGTAAATTTTTAAAAAACGAGGATATTTTTGTTTCAGTACTTTTTTTTTTTTTTAAGTTTCTAAAGCGCAGGAGATGGCGAAGACCGGCTGTCCGATACACTTTTTTTCTTCTGCAAAAGTTTGAACTTCAATAATCTGCTTCAAAAAATCTAGTTTGTAAGAGTTTTATTTTCTTTAGCTATAAGAGGGGTGGTCAAAATTTCCAAGAGTTAAATAGCGGAATTTTAATTTCGGTAGCACTTTTTTCTTCTTTATCCTGGATATGCTAGGCAGCCTACCAGAAAAATCTGTTTTCACCCTTTGTTTTCTATTGGGAGTTCCTGCATAATTGACTGCAGTACGCCCTTTGTTTTGCTTTTTTAGCTGCTGCTTTTTTACCACTTTTTTCTTTTACCTCTTTACCAAAAAACGTATGAACAAGGTTCCACTGTATATGACTTCCTAGAATATTTAGTATGAGAAGATTAAGGAGTGAAAAACATCACAGTAACGACAACGTCCACTTCTATAACGATTACCATATTAGCACATTCTTCAATTTCAAAACATTCAATCGAGTTCAGTCTTCAGGATCACAAATTGAATGACAAAAATGTATTAAGAGGAAGGGCACCCTCACTCAACTGTATTATGCCCAATAGAAGATCGCAATTATCTTAGTTGCTGTTGAATGCCAATTTGTATCTCTGCGCTCAGACAAAAAAAACAACAACCCAAGGAAGTCTAATTGGTGCTGTAGTGCGAAAACTCTGGAGTTGATGCATGTTCAGTTCTTCGCGTTAAAGCAATTTTCTCATTTTACGTTCTTTTCTGTTAAATTTAGTATCGATGCTGCTAATTTCTCATTTTTGTCCGAGACGTCGTTGCGCGGAAGCGAAGACCAATGAATGCAACACCGATACGGACGCCACAGACTTCCTCCGTCCAACGAACGTATCTTTGAGAAGATAAAAAAAAAAAGCAGAAACCAAATGAGAGTAATACTAGAAGCTAGGAGTACTAATAACGCCGACCTACCTTCCCTCAATCCTACGCTCTACTTCCTTCCCCATAACTGTGCACTCAAAGCCACGGTATTAAAAGAAAAAAGGGAAAGGAGGGGAGAGAGTTAACAGGGGAGGAAGCCGTATTTATTTTAAGGTCGCGTATATAAACAACCTGTAAACATACCCGCAGAAATCTTATCGCCTACGACTGCTGAACAAGAAAACTTTTCACACTAGCAAAATAGTCAGCCAGTTGTGGAAGAAGATGAAATACTTTTGAACGGCATCATCATCGTCACTCACTCAAACTCGCAGCGTTTCCAAAAATTTTAAATGCGTTCAACAAAACACATCAATACACAAATGAGACAAGAACTCAAATAAAGACTATAAAACGCACGTCTAATGACAAACATTTACATATAATCCGACAAATGCTAACGCCACCGTTCGTTCCTCAACAGCCGTTGACGATAGGAATGCAACAAATTTTTAAAGTGCGAGAAAAATACCTAACCTGGATTCAAATAATGTTATGTTTTTATAAGGACTGCGGTACTTACAAAATGATACACAGAAAAATGATTAATGCTATTCAGATGTCTTTCTAGTTCTAAGCGCTCAAAGATAAACAACGTTCATAATTTTCGTTTACAGTGTGCGAATTTTTGCACTGTCCAAACAGTGCTCTACCTAGTGTTTATACATCATCAACAGCCATAATCATTCCACTGCTGGATGGAGGTCTTCTCATGTCTGTTTCACGCCACTATATTCTGAGCACGTCAGGTAATAAACTGTGTTTCGCACAAAAGGTACATGTAAGTCATAAAAAAGCTGTCTACGTACGATTAAAAAATTATCCCCGCTGATACTATAGACTAGTTTAAAAAATTTTATTCACAAGTAAAAGCAAGTTAAAAGCGAGATCTTTCGGGATCCGTAGATCCCATCTTCAGGCTTAAGGCCATAAAGAACAACAAGTGGTCCACTTATATACAATCAGGTTTGACCCATGATGCGACGCAGCAGGCGTTGACTTTGGTCAACATAGCAAATCAAAACGATCAAAAGTTCGAAGATATGAAAGGTTATACAATATTGTCCGTAGTGGTGCCAGGCATATCGATGAGGATTAGTTTTTTCCATATGTGAGGAATGAATGACGGAAGTTCTGGGTTACAGCATAAAAGGCCCATATGAATGGATATATATAGGCTCTCGGAGAGGAAAACATTTCCCCTTGTTACTTTAGAGTTCAAAACCACGGCGTTCTTCCAGTCTGGTATTTCCCCTCTTGGTCCACAGTTTCAGTTAGTGCTGTGTTGGTGGAGCCTGACCTCAAGTAATATTGGTGTTCCGATAATCGGACTGTTAAGGTCCTGAGTGTCGAACCTATATAATACTTAACATCCTCTGGATTATTAGGGTTGACTAAAGGTATGCGGTATACACCAGGTCTAGATAGGTCGGGAATCACGTCACGATCAGTTCTGATAATAGAAAAGATGTTACGAGTCGAGACTCCAAAACCAAGACCATATTTCTTGCAGGTCTTTCTATGGATTGTCACAAGTGGTTGAGAAAACTCAGTCTTGCCAATATACCGCAAAGTTGTTTTTGGGGTAGCTAGGGTAGAGGATCGAGTTCGTTGAACTATATTCATGAAGCGTCCGATGTACGAATCCGGGTACCCAAAGTATCGGGCCATAGTCCGAATGTACTTAAGTTCATTGCCCAGAGCCCCGGGTGACGATGAATGAGATAAGCTCGTTTAATATAGAAGTAGAAGGAGGTAGATTTATGGCAAATAGGGTTAAAGGACGAAAACGGAATCATACAGGGCACAGCGGTTGGTTTGTATATCGTAAACCAACCGCTGTGCCCTATATACAAACCAAACCAACCGCTGTGCCCTATATGATTCCGTTTTCGTCCTTTAACCCTATTTGCCATAAATCTACCTCCTACTTCTATATTAAACGAGCTTATCTCATTCGTCGTCACCCGGGGCTCTGGGCAATGAACTTAAGTACATTCGGACTATGGCCCGATACTTTGGGTACCCGGATTCGTACATCGGACGCTTCATGAATATAGTTCAACGAACTCGATCCTCTACCCTAGCTACCCCAAAAACAACTTTGCGGTATATTGGCAAGACTGAGTTTTCTCAACCACTTGTGACAATCCATAGAAAGACCTGCAAGAAATATGGTCTTGGTTTTGGAGTCTCGACTCGTAACATCTTTTCTATTATCAAAACTGATCGTGACGTGATTCCCGACCTATCTAGACCTGGTGTATACCGCATACCTTTAGTCAACCCTAATAATCCAGAGGATGTTAAGTATTATATAGGTTCGACACTCAGGACCTTAAAAGTCCGATTATCGGAACACCAATATTACTTGAGGTCAGGCTCCACCAACACAGCACTAACTGAAACTGTGGACCAAGAGGGGAAATACCAGACTGGAAGAACGCCGTGGTTTTGAACTCTAAAGTAACAAGGGGAAATGTTTTCCTCTCCGAGAGCCTATATATATATCCATTCATATGGGCCTTTTATGCTGTAACCCAGAACTTCCGTCATTCATTCCTCACATATGGAAAAAACTAATCCTCATCGATATGCCTGGCACCACTACGGACAATATTGTATAACCTTTCATATCTTCGAACTTTTGATCGTTTTGATTTGCTATGTTGACCAAAGTCAACGCCTGCTGCGTCGCATCATGGGTCAAACCTGATTGTATATAAGTGGACCACTTGTTGTTCTTTATGGCCTTAAGCCTGAAGATGGGATCTACGGATCCCGAAAGATCTCGCTTTTAACTTGCTTTTACTTGTGAATAAAAAATTTTAAACTAGTCTATAGTATCAGTGTTCTTACTTTTCGCGTTCCATTTCAATTTCAGTAATTAGAGGTATTTATATTTAACTTCTTACCTCTTCCGTGAGTCCGTATACGGGCCCTCCTGCAGTCAGGAACTTCTTTATCTAACATCTATGCACACGGTCGAATACACAAGAACATCATATTCCAAGACAGTTTCACATCAAAGGTATACTACTAATTTATTGCAGATCATTTTATACGAATTAGATGTAATTACACAAACACTCACACACACACTGAAGATTTCGTTCTTTTTCTTTCGCGTTATAAATCTTAATATCAGTCCTTACATTACGACCTCTGCGGTATTATCTGTTCCGCCCTTTCCACACGTCATCACATGTCCGCCATCTTCTCACATCTGACGTCGGCCGCCTCCGCTGCGCCCTCTGTCCGTGAAGTCCAAACATCCTCCGGCCCCAAATAATTGGGTTCAGTCTTTTCTAAGTCCAGCTCTAGAGGGTAAAGGTGTTGTACTGGTCTTTTGATCAATGTTCCATTAGGCAGTCTCACTGTACATGAACGTACCTTTCTCTGATTTGTGCTAAAGTCTCGGCAACTCCACCATGTCCTACCTTTATATGACTTCGCTTTATTAATAGGTCTGACAAATAACTATTGGTTGTCAAAATTACTGGATGAACTTGGTCATAGTTCAAGTCTGCATTCTGTAGTCTTCCTCCAACTCTCATTATACCGTCGTCGTCCAGAAATGGATTAAACGTGTAGATTTTTGAATCGGAAGAAATGTCGTGTTCACAGTTCAGAGCATTTACTTCGTTTGGAAAACACTCTCTCTCTGGGATTGTTTAACCCAATAAATTTCCTCTGAGTTTAATTCTTCAACTGTCAGAACTCTTGTTCTTTTTGAGTCTTTATTTCGAACATTATGTACGAATCTTAGAGTCCATGCTGTCACACGAAGAACAGTTTTCAATTCACTGTTTTTTCTAATATCAAAAATAGGGGTCCTCCTTTCTTCCGTTACACAGCTTACTTGAAGGGTCTCTTTTCTCTTTCGTTTTCTTTCTTCCCTTGCACTGTCGTCTGTGGACAAGTCAGCTGATAATTTTGGCCATGATGTTTCCTCTCTAATTAACCATTCTGGTCCATGCCACCAATGACTATTACTTTTGATGGTTTCAATCTTCTCTCCTCTGGTGAGTAAGTCTGCAGGATTCTCTTTTCTTGGGCAGTATGTCCATGATAACGGATCGGACTTCCCTTGTATTTCTTTTATCCTATTTTGCACAAACGGCTTCCATTTTTCGGCATTTCCTTTTATCCAGTGCAAAACTGTACTGGAATCTGTTTAAAAATGTAAGGTCAAATCAAACTTCTGCTTGACTTGCCTTTCAACAGATTCAGCTAGTCTAGCTCCTATTAACGCCGCCATCAATTATAGCCTAGGTAAGGATAGTTTCTTTAAGGGTGCTACTCTTGCCTTTGAAATCACATTTCTTGAATTTATTTCATCTTTGGTTTCATATCTCAAATATATCACTGCACCATAAGCCTTTTGACTCGCATCTGTGAAACAATGCAACTTGATATTTCTCAATTCCTTTTCTTCGATGTCTCCGAAATAATATCTTGGTATGTCAACATTTTCCATCTGTGATAACTCTGAGCACCAATCTTTCCAATTTTTCTCTAGTTCTATGGACAATTCTGCATCCCAATTTGCACCCGATTTCCAAACATTTTGTAAGATAATTCTGCCTCTTATTGTAAATGGACTTAAAAAACCAATCGGGTCATATAGACGACTAACAGTCTTCAGAACTTCTCTTTTGCATACCTTGTCCCTTCTCTTTCTCATATATGCAATCACTTCAGAAACGTCTATTCGTATAATATCTTTCTCTCTATCCCATAGGTATCCCAAAACTTTATTGCTTGCAGCGCATTGAATATCATTTTCTTCATTATTCCACAATTGTTGAAGGGATTCGCTGTTTGTTCTCCATTTTCTCATGTTAAAGTTCCCCTCATTCAAAATACATCTAACGTCTCTTGATAGTATCATTGCTTCATTTTCATATGTTGCTCCTCCAATTAAATCAACCACATATAGACAATTCCTCAGTAGCTTGAATGCATCCTCATACTGTTGTTTATATTTGTCTATATGAACTCTTAGCGTTGCAGCCAGCATAAATGGGCTTGACTTCGCACCAAATATGACTCTAGTCATTCGTAGTATTTTTACTTTGAGGGAGTCTCTGTCATCTATTTCCTCATCAATCCACAAAAATCTAACTGCATCTCGGTCTTCTTTGGCAAGAGCAATCTGTAAAAATGCCTGTTGAATGTCAGCTGTAAATGCGACCCTTTTGTTACGGAATCTGATCAACAAATCCAGCACATCGGGATTTAGGTTTGGCCCTGCGAGTAAACAATCATTTAATGATGAACAGTTCTCGGCATGAGATAACGCATCAAATACTACGCGTAATTTAGTGGTATCCTTGTTTTCCCTGTTTACAGCCTGATGTGGCATGTAATATATTACATTGCTACTATCATTCTTTGTTTCCTCTGCAATTCCTCCTTTTAAATAATTTTTTATAACCTTCTTATATTCTTCGTAGAACTGTGGTTCCTTATTGAACTTCCGAACAAGCGATCTCAATCGTTTTTCAGCCAAGTTGTAATTATCCTTCAAATCTTCTATTTGTTGATTCCACGGAAACCGTGTCACGTATCTATCATCTTCCTTTTTCAGATTTTCTCGAAATTCCTCATAAATGCGATTATCTTCTGTTTTATCAGTTTGGTCGATACTTTTCTTTATTCCTAGCGTTTCAAGATCCCAAAAGTTCTTCAACATTTCATTCATTTCAAAGTCAGCTTTACTTATACTTGTGGCACTTTTCATAACATTAATGACAGACTGTGACGCCAACGCATTTGACAGCGCCGAGGTGCCACTAAATGTCCACCCAAAAATAGTTTGTGAAGCGACCAAGGATGGCGCTATCCTACGCACTCTTCCGGTTACAACCTTCCAATAATAGTCAGCTCCGATCAAAACTGATAATTCTAAGTTGATACAGTTTTCCGCTCCATCTGCTAACAACATTTTTTCTTTTTCACAATAACTTCGTATTTCTTTACCTGAAGTACTTATCAAAGCATCGCTAATGTTATTTGTTTCCAAAGCCTGAATCTCGATTCTGCGTCCAGTTCTTGCATCTTTTAAAACCAAGCGAACTCTTTTTCCTTTCTCTGTTACTGGTGAATTCGCGGCAAATGAAAATATCGTTAATTGTTCTTCTCCTGTCACTTGTAACTTGAGCTCTTTAGAAACAGTTTCCATAACAAATGTCCGTTGCGAGCCTCCGTCCAGAAGAATTCGCACGCTACGACTAGTTTTTCCCACTGCTTTTAGGGTCATGGTCTGTAACAGAACACCGTCCTCTTGCTGAAATGCGTGTGCAATATGTTTTACAGCTGAGGTGCTTCTTTCGGCATCGCACATGAAGGTATTGTGCTTTCGATGACAAAGTTGACACCGATCTTTTGATAAACAAAACTTCGCCAAGTGATATTTTTTGAAACAGTAAAAGCATCTTCCTTGTCGCAATAAATTACGTTTTTTTCGCCTATTGACAAAGGACATCTGTCTAAATCATGATCCGACGAACAAAATAAACAACTTTCTCTAACACAATGCTCGTTATTTCTTTGAACGTTGACCGCAGTCAATCTGTCTTCAAGGCGTTTTACACAGGACTCTGGGTTATTTTCTACAGTAGCATTCAGTTCGGCGGCCGAAGGAAACGTTTTATTTTGCTTCATGAATTCTTTTGCGCGCGTGTGATCAGATCTGATGGGCGTATTGTTTACTGCCTTAACACTCTGAGAAAGATTCGGTTTTAATTCTGTGTTTCCGCAAATTGCCTGGGTGCGCTCACGACTTTCAATTTCTTTTCTTATAAATTCCATAACTTCTTCTATATTCCAAATCTTATCTGCTTCCCGAAGTCTGTTGAATTCTAGTACTAATTCACTGGGAACTAATTTCAATATCATGGGACACAACTTCCATAAGTGTCGGAGATTACTCCCAGCGATTCGAGGCTTCTTAATTGGACTTCGCAATTATCATACAGCTTCCGCAGACCAAATGTGTCTGTTAACCTCTTAACAGGTGGTAGAGACAATAACTTATTCATATGTGAACTTATAACATCTTTTTTTCCGAACCTACCCTTCAAAATTTGTATGGCTTTGTCATAATTTGCTTCGGTGATAGGTAATCCAGATATTGCAATAGCAGCTGCTCCGCCCAAATAAGATTTCAAGTAACTAAACTTGTTCAAATTATTTAAACCCTCATTTGAGTGTATGGTCGTATCAAACTGACCCCAAAATTCCAACCAATGCGATGGATCTCCAAAGAATTTTGCAAGCCCTAATTTCGGTAATCTTATCGCTGTTCCATGTATATTATAAGACCCCGATGTTCTATTCTCTGTTTCCTTCGTGCCGCTTTCTTCAGTGTTTCCGATCACTGTTAAACAGCGCTGCGCTTTGGTTTTCCATAACAACACGTTTTCGTAGTATTCCTGACTAGCACAATAATCGTTTTCGAATTCTTCTACAGGAATAACTCGCTCAATTTGTTCACCAACTGAAATCAAATTTTCTTCTTTAATCAATAATTGAGCTAAATTATTCTCGATAACTTCCCTTTCAATGGGATCCTCTTCAAGAGCTTCCTTTAGTTTATTAATAACAATGGTTGTTAATCTGCGATTAACCGCTCTTTTCTTTTTTAGTTTGTCTAAATCCTCCGCCATTACTTATTTTAAGCAATTTCAGTTTCACACTTCAAATTCAACACTGGTGAAAATATTGCCTTCAGTTTGTATTTGCAAGAGAGCCCCACGTTGGGCGCCATTAATGTTCTTACTTTTCGCGTTCCATTCGCGTTCCATTTCAATTTCAGTAATTAGAGGTATTTATATTTAACTTCTTACCTCTTCCGTGAGTCCGTACACGGGCCCTCCTACAGTCAGGAACTTCTTTATCCAACATCTATGCACACGGTCGAATACACAAGAACATCATATTCCAAGACAGTTCCACATCAAAGGTATACTACTAATTTATTGCAGATCATTTTATACGAATTAGATATAATTACACAAACACTCACACTGAAGATTTCGTTCTTTTTCTTTCGCGTTATAAGTCTTAATATCAGTTCTTACATTACGACCTCTGCCGTATTATCTGTTCCGCCCTTTCCACACGTCATCACATGTCCGCCATCTTCTCACATCTGACGTCGGCCGCCTCCGCTGCGACCTCTGTCCGTGAAGTCCCAACAATCAGCGGAGATAATTTTTTAATCGTACGATAATTTTTTAATCTTTCATGACTTACATATTCTGAGCAGTTCTCTTTCATGCAAATCCTTTTTGAATTTCATCGACCCATCTCCCACGTAGTCTTCCTTTTCGTTATTTTCCTTTCGTTTGGTATCGATATCCAGTCTAGTATTTCAGTTTTCTAAGGGTGGTCAGTTCGTATGCCCATCCCATTACTATTTCAGGGATTTTGTTTCGACCATGATATCTTCCACTCTTGACATTTTTTGCTGATCCAAGAGTTCCTTTTCCTATCTTTCGTGGTTACGCGAAGCATGGAGCGATGCGTGCATCGCTCCACGCTTCTTTCAGTTGTCCACAGCCCCTGTATGTCTATTTTTGGTTAAGGTCCATGTCTCCTTAACAATCACGATGAGCAACTCAGTGGACTATAAGCAGTCGCCCGTCCCTAATTTAAAGCCACTGGTTCCACGGAAGGGAGAGAGCCAGCGCCGTAAGTTAAACACAACATGCCTCTGCGGTATTCGAACCCGGACCTATCTCGGACGAATGATCAGAAGCCATCGCTTAGACCACAGCGCTACCGGGGCAGCATCCAAGACTCCGATTCATAAGTAAAAACATATGGATTACAGGCATGGACCTTAACTCCTGTGCGTACAGGAACAATAATTATCAACTTGAAAGATAGCACCATGTTCGGGAACAATGTTAGAATTGTGGAATGCACTTGGTCATCTGGAAAAATGTGCCGGTGCTAATTCTACCCTGGAAAGTAATGATGGAATCTAAAAAATACCACGATGCTGCTGCCCAAATAAGTACTGGTCCTCATGGACGGACCAGTACTTATTATTATTATTATTATTATTGGGTAAAACTGACACGAATATCAAGGTAAGTGACACACGGAACCGAAAACGTGCCTGGAAAGAAGCAACTGAATTTACTACTGTACAAAACCGGTGGAATTAGCAGAGCAAGCAATATAACTAACCCTTCACTTTTTACTAAATAAGTTTTACAGAAACGAAATCGCAGTGCTAATAGCAACGCGATCCCACAGACAAGTTTGCAATAACACGACAGATAATTCGGTTTTTGTCTTCATTAGAAGCATGGCTTTCATCTGATTATCCGAAGTTGTGAAATAAGGCAAATAAAATTAGAACTCAGTTTTATAAGGTGATACAATTTTTCAACTTACTAAAAGGGATACCAATCAGCACATCTTTATGAAATTTTTAGCTACATAAACTGCGTTCGTGTATGCTGTCTTCTACATGCAATTTTGTTGTTACCGTAATTTTCGGCCTAAGCGCCACGCCGGCGTGATAGCCGTATCTGACAAAAATTGCGATTTAGGAAACAGATTCTCTGTAACAGCCACACTGTCGTACAGCCGCATCCCAAATTTTTGTAATCTCTTAGCCACTGATGTAAGAGCTTCGACAAAATAGCATTGAAACATATTTGGATCATTTTCTAAACTACCTGCAAGTTTTTGAAGTCATTTTTACAAAATTTTATAATACCTTTTACGTCAGTTTCGGTAATTTAATGATCTAATACAGAAATGAAAATCTGTGCTCTTTTCATTAGTATCTCTTTTATTTACTTGCCCTTAATGGTCGTTCGTAGAGGGTGATACTAATTATGAATTCCAACTTGTAAATACAGTTTTCACTGCATGAACAAAAAAATAACGCGAGGAATATTAAACAGTCACTTCTGATCAAATACTGTTCATGAAAAGCGTACACTGTTAAAAATTTTGTATTATGTTGCACCACTTTTTAGAGCAAAAAAGCGTACAACTGTGTGGTAAGTGAAACACATAACAACATGCTGCAACTGTGGTGCAGAGCAGTGCTAATTTGCGCCGGAGCTCCCTAGAGCTCAGCTCCGGTGCTTCTTTTTTTTTTTTTTTATTGGAGCTTTAACGACCACCGTGAGCAACTCAATGGGCTATAAGCAGTCGCCCGTCCCTAATTTAGGGTCACTGGTTCCAGGGAAGGGAGAGAGCCAGTGCCATAAGACAAACACAACATCCATGCCTCACCGGGATTCGAACCCGGACCCCTTACGGACGAATGATCAGAGGCCAGCGCTTTAGACCACTGCGCCACCGGGGCGGCCCCGGTGCTTCTTCATTTTTGGCGAATATTTCATTATTAGCTGGAGAGCTCCGAAAAAGACTTTTTTTTTTTTTCACGCCCGGACGCTGAAGGGACACCACACGTCAAAATCAATCCTCCTCTTTCGATAAAGTCTAGGAACACACGAGCAATAACTCACCGTTCGCCGATACATCGTGAACACACCGACCTCTGTTGTGACGTCTCGTGCGATGTGCCACACAGTTTTCTTGCAGCAGTCTCTGGCAACGATGGAAAGTATATGAGGGTTAACCGTAACTGCTGTTGCCTGAACCTCCTTGATTCTATCCTCCTTGGTTATCGATGCTGTTGTCCCACACTTTGCCTTGCTCGTTTCGTTTGATGTTTCTACTGTACGTGGGTTTTAAATTTTCACGTAGGTTTGTATTAAAATATGAGTAAGCAAAAAATGTATGATTATTTAGGTTGTTCCAGCAGTAAAGAAACAGCTTTGACTGAACCGTCTAGCGTGACTCCGAGGGATAACGAACTGCAGACGACGAAGACAAACCATCCATGTGTTTCAACTGAAGAGAATCCAGGTGAAAACACCTTCTCAAAAAATTTGCCATCATGCTGGTCAAACCAACAGGGTTTGTATCTCTATTCTAACAAAAAAGGACCTGCCGCCGCCGCTGGTTTTTTTTTTTTTTTTTTTTGATTGAAGGTTTAACGACCACCGTGAGCAACTCAATGGGCTATAAGCAGTCGCCCGTCCCTAATTTTGGGTCACTGGTTCCGGGGAAGGGAGAGAGCCAGTGCCGTAAGACAAACACTACATCCATGCCTCACCGGGATTCGAACCTTGACCCCTTTCGGACGAACTATCAGAGGCCATCGCTTAGACCACTGCGCAACCGGGGCGGTCCGCCGCTGTTTTAGAAATTTCGCGACACTCGCGCTTTTGTAGCTCGCAGCACAAAAAGTATTAAACACAAAAATATGAAATTTACATCGTTTGTAGAGAATTGTTCGGAGAACAAGCTGAAATAAATCATTTTTCGATTCTGGCGACACTTCAAGAACTATTGTATTTCAAAGTTAAGGTAAGCAAAAAAGTGTTATCAGTTCGCATTCCGGACACACTAACAGCAACAGAACCACGAAACTCTGTAGGCATATAGGGCCATGGCTAGATTTTTGCGCCTAGTCACTCTTTTTTGAATTTAGATTTAGTTTACGAGAAATTAAATTTCTAAATTTCACAAAATTCTCTATTTCGCGATGGGATTCATTTTTAAAAACGAATATATGGCAAGCTATAAATCATAATGCATTGCATTTTTACTCACGACTATTATCACTCTTTTACATTTTTTTTTTTTAAGAAAAAGTCATTTTCTGATTTTTTAGCATTTTTTTAAAGACGCAAAGGAAAGAAACGGGCGGCTTACTCTGCCTTCAGCGTTAACCACACAGAAAAGTCCTGGTCCCGTGAACTGCTGCCATGATGACGCAGCTATTTTTAGCACTCTCTTCTCCTGCTTAATGACGTAGTAAAAGGGGGCTCTGATAATTTCTAAAAAAAAAAAAAAGTAAGCCCTGATGCAGAGTGGCACACGTTGGATTTTACAATATGGTGCATATTTGTATCATGCTATTGTGTATTTCATGCACCGAACAGTGCTATAATTTTTCTCAAAAAGTAATGCAGCTGGTGTAGCATTACTTTTTGGGCAACATACCACAGAATTTTTAACAGTGTATAAATAAATAGATGACTGAGGCAGAAACCTACTGGAAAGAAATTAATATTTATTTATTTTTTAATTTAAAAAATTTTACTGCCTGCGTGAAAACCACGAATGCAAATTTTAATAACAGTTTTAAATCTGTTTGTGGAATAATGCTTCTCGGAAGTGCTGCAGATTGTGACACGACAGAAATTTGGGGTCTGCTACAAGTTATTGTTATTCATATTTGGCTTCCTCTCACCTAGCTAGGAGATGAAAGAATCAACCAAAGGAGAGCAATTTTGCTGTGTTCCAAAACCTCTGTTCACTACAATTTTGTAAGAAAAGCGGAAAAGACAAGTCTTTGGGGAGCGGTGGGGATGGCGGTGAAGGATCTTTCTCTTGTTCTCCATCAACTTCCAGGAATAAATGTATAGTCTAAAAAGAGGGGGAAATTCATATTTATTCATTGTGAAAGTGATGCACACACAGCTACAATTGCTGTTTGCTGAGTAATTGTACAGAAATAAAAAGTCGCTGTAAGCGCCGCATCGGCATAAGAGACGGGGGCGCGGACAAATACTTTTTTTTTTCCATAAGAGCCTCGGCTCTTTGCCCGAAATTTACGGCACTTTTTTCGTTCCTTTTACTTGAGTAATAATGATACCTGGTGCTCACATTCAGGCCTTTGCACTACTAAAACCAAATAACCAACCAACCAACCAGTTACATAGAATTACACCTATAATTGCCGATATATGCATGATTTATAGCAATGTTTTTACGTTTTATTTGGGAGGAAAAAAATCGTGTTAATTGTGATTGTCTGTATGGCGCGATATCCCCTGATCTCTAATAATTATTATTGAAACAGATTATAATCTGTTTCCAAATATTCCTTTTCCACCGGAGAACACTATTAGCCTTGTGGATGACTATTCATGCTCTTTCGAGTTCTTCAAGCTAGGTAACATAAATGTGAGTTCATGTTTTGCACAATACCTACACTTCTAAAAATCGGCATGGAAAATTCTTCCGTTCGATAACTAGAAATATGCAACTTCCAAGTACTTCTTGCTTTGCTCTCTTACTGCCATGTGGCGCAAATGCATCTACTTGCACTGAGCACTACACATCAGCTTCAATGAATCTCATCCATAACATTCTGTTTTGCATCTCACAGCTATCATCACTACAATATTTTTTCAAGCACTTCTGAACTGCTACACCTTTCATCAAGCGCCGTATAACAATGAGTAACGGGAATAATTGGCCGTGGCTCAACATCTGGGCGATTAGCGATACGTCACATTCATGATCCTGCATAGGACATGCCGAAAATTTTCGCAAAAAAATCGATGTTTGAGGCTGTTTCACGGAAAATTTTCCAGAGCGACGGTTCAAAAGTTAATGTTGCCACGCCTCACGCTAATTAGCATTCACGCCTGATACATTTTACAAATAAATAATAGTAGCAACTTAGTGAAAGATGCCACCTCCTCTGCCCTTCTGATAAATAAAAAAACAAAAAAACACTAGGAGTGAGCATATGGTTCGCCATAATCTACTTGAAATTCACTAAAGTTCGTATTGCTGTACGTCAGCGCTGCGGATGGACGATTACACATTATACCCAAGCTCGTCTAATTGGAAACTGGAACCGAAGTTCTCGGGCCAGGAAGCCACCACATAAATCGTCAAAGAAGCAAAAAATACTTTAAATAATTACTTCATATACAACGACGGAAAAAAGAAATATGACGTTTCTACTAATTAATGAAGGAACGGTACCAGAAAAGATATGGAAGTGAGTGCTCCAAAGAACATGTGGCTGACGCTACTGACCCCACCTCACGCGCGATCTAAATTTCCCCGACCAACACCTTTCGGTACTAGTTAACGGAGTTTCGCTTGCAACTGAAAAGTCAAGTATTATCGCTAGTGGCCTTTGTTAGGTAGGAATGAGGCTGAATCAGCTTTTTCCAAAAGAAGAAAAAAAAAAAATAGCCCTCCTCCTTCTGAAGCATTCCAAAGCACGGGGTAATGATTACGCTAGAGGCAGGAACGGATATTTATAGACCCGTTGCATACATGCCGCCGCTCTTGCGTGGAACGGTTCACTTCCTATAACGTAACACTACCTCAGAGCAATCGAATTTCACTCTCGATCAGCAGCATGATCAAGGAGGAAGGAACCTATACTACTTACATCACCCAGCGCCGCCGTCTGTAAGAAAGAATGCACCACACAGCCAAAAACAGGCCTACAAAGAAATAGAAAAAAGAAACACATCGCTTTAAGATTCGCTTTTACTTCTGAGTTACCCCATTACATTCAGACTAAAATTTTGTGCTCACTAAACTGAGTGAAGCAGTATAAGGAGCATAACATTTCCGTCATATATACATCCCTCAGAGTTGCTCGGAAAATTTGAATCGAAGAGTAGTCAGACATCACGTATCCAGCACTTACGTCCGAGATGGACGGAGAAAATCTTATAAGTACGCTACTGGCTCCTGTGAGCTGTCGTTAACTAACATACAACGGATTCAGGCAGCAGCGTCGGAACCGCGGGGGCAGCGGGGGCAAAACATCACATTTGCCCCCTCAGTTTTCTTCCTTTTCAAATTACATATGTTCATGATTGGAGATCTCAAACATTCGGGTTTTTTTATAAGTTCATTTTGATAAAAATTGAGTATTGCTCTTCATTTTTTACCATGAACTATCTAGAAATCTGAATATTTTTCTTAATGTCATTCACTCCTGAGACGCCAAGAAATGCTAGTTGCATTAAACAGTCCAAAGGGCTGGTTCCCGTTTGAAGACCAGCAATGTTTTGTCTCATTAGGTGTAAAAAATTAGTCTTCCATCGAAAAAAAAAAGATAATGAAATGGAAGTAAGGTGAGGAATGAGATATAAGTTCCTGTAATGTTTAATTATAGCGTCTACGGCTACAATTCCTGTGGAATTCCTAACAATCCAGAAGTGTCAAGATCTGTGGTTTAACGCCGTTCATGCGTACAGTTAGTTTACATTGAGAAACTGTATGGATTTATATATATACTGTATGGATTTATATATATAGTGAATGTCCTTCTGCCAGAAGGACAGACCATCGATGGACAGCCGAAATTTTAGATTGGATTCCAAGGGACAGGAAAAGACCCAGAAGAAGACCACATGGAAGATGGGTGGATGAAATTCGAAAGTATGCGGGAGTGACATGGAGGAGACTGGCACAAGACAGACCGTTGTGGAGGAAACTTGGGGAGACATTCGTCCAGCAGTGGATTGATAATGGTTAATGATGATGATGATGATGATGATATATAGTGAATGTTTAATCGAAAAAAAAAATTTCAGAAAATTTTCGTAATGAAGTCAGCAAGTCTTCTTTTACAGTAGTACGATAAATTTTATGCCAGGGTGAAATATTTTGTTCCCCGACATCTTGCCCCCGCTGTCAAAAACTAGTTCCGACGCCACTGTTCAGGTTACAGATGAGTTGTCCCCATTCTCATTATTCTGCTGATACTTACTCAGTGCCCGAGCAGAATACGGGTTAGGGCATTAGGCGTAGTGGTTAAGAAGTTTCATCTCTGTCTAGCAACAAATCTCTTATTATTCATAAGTTTGCTTATAAGGTGAAGTTCATTTTTTAAAATTATGTAATAAAATTCTGCAGATACAACAAGAACAGAAGCAGTGCTGCTGCTAAGAGATTAAACTTCTAAACACTGTACCTGACGCCTTAACGTTGTTTCTGTTCAGGCACTCAGTCTAAGCATAAAAAATGTAAGGGAAAATAAGGGAGAGGGGAAACTAACGATTCCAACCAGTGTCTTATCACGCATCTCAAAATTTCTGGCATGCAACCAGGATGTGAGTTAGCCTCTAAACCTACTAGAGATTGATTGACTGATTGGTCAAAGAGTTCACTTATTCCCATTTCGAATGTTTGCCTCCCTCTGTGTGTGTGTGTGTGTTTTCCCTCCCCGTATTCAACCAACTCGGAACACGAAATTTTATGGTAAGAGTTGTAAGCTTGAACAAAATTAAAGAGAGAAAAAGAAAAAGGCCAACTTCAACACACTTTGACAGCTGTATTTCCAAGACATTTCTAACTTCCGTAGCCATGTTCAGGGAGATAGTAGTAGCTCCGATATTCAGGTAATATGTTAGTAATAGCAGAGCTCCGACATTCCGGTAATTTCTGATTTTATCAGTTAGATAAATCTTGCCCAAATTCTAAGCAAAATTGGCCGATCTCCTTTAACTCCAGATGATGGATTAACTACACTAGATATACACGAAACTCAAGATATTAATCGAACTCCATCAAAAATTCAAGGAGCTCAACGATTTCTTCCAAAAATGAGAACACTCCTTCCTAAAATAAGGAATTCCACGACATCCTCTTGTAAAAATTTCACTCCCCCAACCCTCCCCTCCCGCGCCATTTCCACGATACCAAAAATTTCTCCAAGCTCTATTGACGCGAACAGTATTAAAAACGAAATGATATTTAGAGTTCTGCTAATTCCTCGTTGAAAAAAAGAAAAGAGATGCAGCCAGAGATCGCGTTAACGCCTGGAATGGCGTATTTCACGCATCAAAAACGGAAATTACTTCCTAAAAAAATCAAGACGTATTTTTACTGCTTCAAAAATTATCCATCCTGATTTTAAAACCAACCTCTAACCTCTTTTTTTTTTAATTATTATTATTATTATTATTATTATTTTTCCTCGGCTGTTCAACACGGCAGTTGCGCCATCGACAGCGTAATGTCTCCCTCGTTCCCCATCCCAGCTCTGCATTTCGTATTAAGGAGAAGAAAAAAAAAGTCCCACTTCAGGGCTTCTCTTCTCGGATTTCGCATAACTGGGGCTGCAGGAAAACACGAATCCAAAGGTTCAAGGCATGTGTGGAAAAAATTCGTTATCTATGTCACAACTTGGGAGGAGAATTAAAGTGATCTTGAGCTCTGCCGTGCCGTTACCGGCACGACACGTGCGCTTAAACCCAAACGAAATGGAGGGGAAAGCAACATATATATATATATATATATATATTTTTTTTTTTTTTTTTTTGATTGGAGGTTTAACGACCACCATGAGCAACTCAATGGATGGGCTATCAGCAGTCATCCGTCCCTAATTTAGGGTCACTGGTTCCAGGGAAGGGAGAGAGACAAACACAACATCCATGCCTCACCGGGATTCAAACCCGGACCCCTTTCGGACGAATGAGCAGAGGCCATCGCTTAGACCACTGCGCCACCGGGGCGGCCCGAAGGTTTGTGGACAGCATTGTCGAAAAAAGAAATAGGCTTTCTGCATCTAAAAAAGTTGGATGTGGAGGTGGAAGACTCCCGTTATTTGCAACTTCTGTTGCTTTTTTTTATTGTACTTCGATGTTTTGGGAAAACCTCAAAATATGAGTAAGCATTATTTTGCGAATGCGAACAAAAATTGCGGACAGTAAAAAATATATGTATGTTTTCCTCTCACTAAAGCATCAGGAAATATCACAAATGCACCATCAGATACTTTTTCTGTTTTATACACTGCCGGACAATTGCTAAGGACGGATGACAATAGCAACGATAGCAACCATAAAATGGAAGGCAGGAAAATGGGAAATTAGCATAAGTGCGGGATACAGTAAGACGTGTTGTGCGTATGCAAATTTTGGATTGCCGAACTTGTTCGTGACGTCATAGCGCTGATAAGAGATATAAAGGATTTGACGCGTATTGACCGTTGTTGTTCAAACGCAAAGTTGAAAGGGAAAGAATCAATTGACGAACTTGCAATTTTCAGTATGTCTTCCCGACATCACCTAGATGATTTTACGCGTGGCCGTATTATTGGCAAGATTGAAGAAGGGCGAAAAATAACAGATGTTGCCAGGGAGTTCGACGTCAGCCCCAGTGTTGTTTAAAGGCTTTGGAAATCATTTCAAACAAATGGAGAGTGTAGCAAACGTCACGGGGGAGGTCGTGTTCGCAGTACGACACCTGCAGAAGATCGGAACATAGTGCTATCAACAAAAAGACACCGGCGCAGCACAGCTAGTGAGGTAGAAAATCAGTTTATGGCTGCTACTGGCAAGCGGATCTCCCGAAAAACTGTCGCCAGACGTTTGCAAGAAGGAGGACTATACGCCCGCCGTCCTGTTGTGTGCATCCCATTGTCCAGACGTCACCGTACCGCCCGTTTGCAATGGTGTCATCAACATCGCAATTTGACTGATAACGACTGGTCTGCTGTCCTCTTCTCAGATGAGAGTAGATACAGTCTATCGTCTGATTGTCGACGACAACTGATCTGGCGTGATAGTGGTACTGCATACTGTCCAGCAAGCATACAGGAAAGGGACCGATATCCGACATGTAGTGTCATGGTATGGGCTGGCATCATGATCAATGGCCGTACGTCCCTCTATGTGCTTCCAACTGGGACTATGACTGGCCAACGATACATTAATGATGTTCTGCTACCTCATGTTCGCATGTTCTTTGGTGCTGTCGGTGATAGATTCATTTTTATGGACGACAACGCAACATGTCATCGAACAGTCGCTGTCCAGGAGTGTCTTGAGAGCGAGGATATTCAACGCCTCGTATGGCCAGCACGTTCTCCAGATCTGAATCCCATTGAAAATGTGTGGGATGCTTTGGGGAGGAGTCTTGCTGGTCGCCAATGCCCTCCAATAAACAAGGACACCCTCATCCGTGCACTGACAGAGGAATGGGATAAATTACCCCAACAGCTGCTTGATAATGTTGTGCAAAGCATGACATGACGTGTGGAATCTTGCATCGCCCTCTATGGTGGCCATATCCCGTATTGACATCTTACGCCGGAACGCCTGCGGACGGTAATTGCATTTTTCACGTTTACTTATTCTGCACAAGATGGCCTGTTTGTCCCTTGAACACGTTCCAAAGCCTTCTGGATTTCAGAGCACAATAAATTGTCTTTCTTGTAATGTCCTGGCATTCTGACATTATTTTACTTCACTTGGCATCCAACCACACTTACTTTTTTATGCGCTATATAGCCGTTTATGATCCGTCCTTAGCAATTGTCCAGCAGTGTAGTTAAATGAACTTCCAACCATTTCGCTATTAAACAAAGATGCTTGACAGTACCGGTATCTGTGTGATTGACAATGCATTTTCTTAGTGTCTTTAATCTCCCTGCCCCCTTCCATTTTTATTTTTTTCACCACTTTCGTTCGCGGGAACTGAAGACACCTTTCTTCTCTCTGTTTTATTTAGAAGTCCATGTGCATAGATGCCAACCTCTAAAAGTAGTTTTCAGTAACCAACATGTTCATTTTTCAGTAATTTTCAGTAACAATTTTTGTTTTCAGTAATTTTCAGTAATCCAGTCTACAGCGGCAAATTTAAGTATTTAACACTGCAACAAATTTTAATCTGTCAGAACTATTAACAAAATAATAACAATAATAATAATAATAATAATACAATAAAAAATAATTTGCTAGTGGGAAAATTTAAAATACTGTCTACCAGAAAAATATAATAAATTACCTCCAGACATGAAGAAAAATTATTCCTTGGAATGTTGCCAAATTATTATGATAAACTGGCTGTAGTTGCCATTTTGGCCTTCCTTAGTTCAATTTGTGAAAACTTCTTCTGATAGCATAGTTCACTGTGTGCAATGCTGTTTATTTTTTCTACTAATAAAGAAGACAGCACATGACTACTTAAATTAGGTCTGAATCATTCATGGGTTTTTTTTCACAATACTAAAAATTCTTTCTGTACTTGCATTTCTATGAGGGACTATTAAAATCATTTTCATAATTTTGCTTAATGATTCATACTTTAATTGGCCACTTTCATTTTTCATTAAAAAAATTCTGTGCCACACTTCATCCATTCTCCCAGAAGTAACAGCACAATTAAAATTTTTAAACTGGTAGTGAGTAAATTCAGATTTCACCTTGTCAGGTTCTTCTGGTTTCAAAATTGGAAACAGGGAACACATATATTGGACTGATGCAAAAGAAACACTTTGCCTTAATGCTATATCTGCAATTTCAGCATGACTCAGAAATTCATCATTAAGTGGAAATTTTCTTAAAATGTAATTGCAGCCTGCCTTGTAAAATTCCCTTACCTCAG
Source organism: Macrothele yani (assembly GCA_039090855.1). NCBI lineage: Eukaryota > Metazoa > Arthropoda > Arachnida > Araneae > Macrothelidae > Macrothele > Macrothele yani. The sequence continues at coordinate 1,794,586 of CM077027.1, forward strand.
AATAAAAAGTAGCCACTGTGTCTTCACTCAGATCTGCAGTTGTGCCTATATAAGATCTCGCTTTTGACCCAATTACGAGATCAGTTTTCTTTTGATTTCTCCTTCTTTCAAAATTTCCATGTGCAAGAGATGTTGCTGTCACATCAAATGCCGATGGCTTGATAAATCGCACAAGCAATTCAGATAACAGACTATGAAGTTTTCTTTTTAATACATGCACAAGCGGAGCTTCCTGCAGCAAGAACACGTTAACAGATGTAAACAAATGAAGAGTAGCAGATAAAAAAAGACAAAGTTTAGATGAAGGATTTCCAATCATACTTGCAAGGTTCTTATACTGTGAATTAGCTTCTTCATTGTCACTAAAATAATGTTCTAGAGCAGGGGTGCACAACCCGCGGCCCGCGGATAAATATTTTATACTATTGAAAACGTGAATATATATATTGTGAATGATGAGATTTTTTCCCATTATTGTAGGCCCTAGTTGAAATAATAAAATTATAAAAATGTTTGTTAAAAATAAATTAAAAAGTAAACAATTATTGGACAGATTTTAAGTTTTGCATAACCAGACTGCTGCAAGGTTCAGACTGACTGTGGAGTCACTCTTACACAGTGTTGCCAACTCATCCATTCCAAAAGTCTCCAAATCAGTGATAAAAAGTCTCCAAAAAGTGAAAAAAAAGTCCCTAAAAAGAACGATTTTAATTATGTCGAATTTTTGTACGCCATTTAAAATTTAATGGCTCATTAGGCTATTGTTATTATTAATTTGGCACTTTAAATTAATAACATGAAAAAAACTGAATGTGTTTATATTATTATTTAATATGGCTAAATAGTATATGTATGACGCCCCCATTGGCTCAGTGGTCTAAAGACTGGCTACTGACTATTCGTCCGAGATGGGTCCGGGTTCGAATCTAGGTGAAACATGGATGTTATGTTTGTTGTACAATCTCTCCCCCTTGCCTGGGACCAGTGGCCGTAAATTAGGGATGGGTGATTGCTTATAGCCCATTGAGTTGCTCACGGTGGTCGTAAAAACCAAGGAGGTTAGAAGTAAGAGGAGGTGGCAACAGCCCCTCTCCCTGTGCTTCTGGCGTGACGCCACTTTTTATCAGCTGACTACGCCAATGCGCCCAACCTAAGAATCTCCTGTATATCTCTATGGGGAAATCGTGATTTTGAACGGGTTTTTCGGACCCGTACTCTACCCATACAGGCATGAAAAAATTGAGGCTGAAATATTCATTCTCATAATAAAAAATTTCCGGAAAAAACAGGAAAATATGTGTTGGTATTTCTTTAAAAAATTGAACAAAATAATGATTTTTTGAGCGGAAGTGCATAGTTGGCATGGTTACTTACTGCCCATGTGCAAGTAACCATGCATACTGCCCATGTGCAAGTAACTATGTTTAAAATATAACCAAAAACCTAATGTTAAGAAATAAGAAGTCCGAAATATTCCTTCTTTCCATCCTTGGTTTGCATGCGCTAAGCAAAATTGCTTAAGCCACAGGAAGTGACGTCACGTTCCCGAACTCCGCAGCGCAGACTCCCGCCACCTCAGAGAGGAGACAGAAACAGCTGATCTGTTTTGACTTTACTCAAAACGGGTCCCTTCACCTCCTCTTCTTCTAACCTCCTTGGTAAATACCCCAAACAAACAAACACACAATTTATATATATACACACATATATATATACTTAGGGGGAGAGAATACGGCAACAATTTTTAAATAGCCAAGATGACTAGCTATGCGCACTTAGTACGTGCAGTATGGTGGACCAATAAATTATAGCATTGGAGGTGAGCTTATTTCTCGCACAAGAAAAAAAAAACATTTTCTTCCCAGTTATATGTCACTGTTATTTTGATGTAAATAAAACATAACTTTTGTTTTAATGATACAATATTTCTGCGAATGGAAACGCAGAAGTGAGTCCCACCACTATCGTATTCACAGCCTAGGAGATCCCACGAAAACTCAACGGTAATAGGCAGGCGTCCTATGCCTGATAAGACGGAGGAAAAAGGGAATTGGCCGCCCCGGTGGCGCAGTGGTCTAAGCGCTGACTTATGGCCATTCGTTCGAGAAGTGTCAGGGTTCGAATCCCGGTGAGGCATGGATGTTGTGTTTGTCTTACGATATTGACTCTCTCCCTTCCCTGGAGTCAGTGGCCCTAAATTAGGTACGGGTGACAGCTTTATAGCCCATTGAGTTGCTCACGGTGGTCGTTAAACCTCTAATCAAAATTGGAACTATGGAAAATTAAAGACTCTTCCAATTTCAAAAACCGCATTTTAAATACTTGAAATCATAAACGAAAAAAAGGCCCTGAAATAATTAAAGAAAAAGTCACCTAAAGTCTCCTAAAAATGTAGGTAATCCCAAAATAATATTTTTGTGACAAACTCCAATCCAAACTCCCCTGAATTTAGCGACTTTACCCCTAATTTGGTAACACAAGTCAGAATACGATGCACCCAGATGCTCACCCCCAGCACTAACCTGAGGGAGAATTATAAGTAAACAGAAAGTACGGGAAAAAGAGAGGAAATGCATTAGAAACCAGCAACGGGTATTTACGAACGATCTTGTTGGATGAGATGTTAACATGGGCGACGAAGTTTGATAACGATTGCGATTAGTCGTGAACCAATTGGCATTTGTTGCTTTTACGAAAGTTTAAGTACTAGCGGTTACGGTTTATAATGTTTGTATAAAATTTAAGCCTTGGAAACTAGAAAAATACTTTGTCTCAAAGTTTATGGAAAAAACAGCTAAAACGGAAAAAGGCGCTTAAGTCCCCAAAACCACGAGGAAAATCCCCTAAAAAAGTCTCTAATCCCAAACCAAAATTTTTGTCTCTAACGTCAAGCGAAAAGTCCCTAAATTTAGCGACTTTTCCCCCAAATTGGCAACACTGCTCTTACAATACAAGTGGATGTGAGCACGTGACTGACACACCGACTCATCGTTGTGCGGCAGGGGAGGATGAGGGCGCTGTGTGACCTTGAAGTGGTGTAGCGCGAGGCTATTTATAGGTTTGTTATTTCTGACTGGACGCCACGTCGTGCACTGGGAGTATCATTGTTGTCGTGGCAGAGTTCACGTTTGTGAGATCAGTATCATGTCTGTAAAAAAGCGTAAAGTGACGGACGAGTGTTTCAAGAGACCTGGAGTGAGAGATATTTTTTTATTGAATACAACAGCAAAGCAACGTGTTTAATTTGCAAAGAAACAGTTGGTGTTATGAAAGAGTACAATGTAAGAAGGCATTATGAGACAAAACATGCTTCAAAATACAACGAATTTTCTGGTAATATGCGAAAAGAGAAAGTAAAAGAACTGCAAAGAAAATTAAAATTTCAACAAAATCTTTTTCGTAAGGTTAACGATGAATCGCAAATTGCGGTAAAAGCAAGTTTTATTGTGTCAAAGATTTTAGTAAAAAGAATGAAGCCGTTTCAAGATGGCGAGCTAGTTAAGGAATGCTTGGAAGAAGTGGCAAATGTGGCATTCCCAGAGAAAAAAGTATTATATCAAAAATTAGCCTTAATCGAATGACAGTTTCCAGGAGGGCAGAAGAAATGGCAGTGGACATTGAGCAAACACTACAAGAAAAAAATATTGGATTTCAAGTACTTCTCACTGGCAATCGATGAAAGCACAGATGTGACTGATACTGCCCAGCTTTGTATTTTTGTGCGTGGTGTTGACGAGAATTTTCATATTTCAGAAGAATTACTGGCATTGGTTCCTATGAAAGACACAACTAAAGGATGTGATATTTATCGTGAAGTGAAAAATATTTTAGAGAAGTTTAATTTAAATATGGAAAAACTACATGGCATATCAACTGATGGTGCACCTGCCATGGTTGGAAGTAAACAAGGGGCTGTCAGCTATTTTGCTAAAGAGTGCAGTGATCTAGTTACTATTCACTGTATTTTACACCAAGAGAATCTGTGTGCTAAAAGCATACGTATGGAGCATGTGATGAAGGTTGTGATTAAAGTGGTCAATTTCCTTCGTGCCGGAGCTCTTAATCACCGCCAGTTCAGAGAATTCTTATCAGACATGGAATCCCAATATGATGATGTTATTTATTTTACACAAGTTCGTTGGCTTAGTGCTGGGAAAATGCTGAAACGAGTGTATGACTTGCATCAAGAAATCATAATGTTTTTACACAGTCGTAATGAGTCTCAACTAGCAGCACATTTTGAGAACAGCGAATGGGTGAGTGATTTATGTTTTTTAGCTGATATGACCCAACATCTCAATGAATTAAACATTAAGCTTCAAGGTAAAAACAACATGATCAACAACATGTGTTACATATTAAAATCATTTGAGGTTAAACTCAGTTTATGGCAGTCACAACTAAGCAATGGACTACTAGCAAATTTTCCAACAATGAAAAGTTTTGTTGAAAGTTCTGAATTCCATGTAAATGTGGCTAAATATGCATCTCTTGTAGTGGACCTTCACAATGAGTTTAAAAGACGATTTGAAGATAAAAGAAAATTTGAGGTTTTGTTTGATATGTTTTCTCTACCATTCACTACTGACGTTGCGTCAGTGCCACTAGATTTCCAGATGGAATTAACTGATCTTCAGTGTAACAATGGGTTAAAAACAAAATACTCTGAAGTTTCTCTCCTAGAATTTTACAAAAATTACTTACCGAAAGAAATGAAATTGCTCAAAGATCATGCTTTAAAAACGGCAACGTTGTTTGGAAGTACCTACTTATGCGAGCAATCGTTTTCTTTGATGAAACAAATAAAGTCAAAGTGTTGTTCCCGTTTAAGTGATACACTATTGGAGGGAAACTTGCGCATTACCATCTCTAACATTGAACCTGATATTGACAGACTATTGAAAAATAAACAATGCCAAGCATCTCATTAGGAGCATTAGGCTACTACTTGATTTGATGGTCAGTTTGACGATATATTGATTTTAATTTTTTATATACTTTGATGTTAAGAATTCTGTTTTTTGTAAAAATAAAAATTTTACAACCTTGTGATAGTATTATTTTATTTTATATACCCCTAAACCTTTTCCAGTTAGGAGTAAGTTGATTGTAAATCAGTAATTTGATAACTTAATAACGCAATTTGCCAAAAAAACTTCAAAAATGGATTTAAACCATTTAGAGGACATAAAAATGGTATTGAAACACATTTTTTGTCTGCTGGTAAAATAGGTTATTCGGATAATAGTAAAATTAGCTTTAGCGGTAGGGTTTGGCAAGTGCCTATGTGAAAAGGTAACTTGCGGCCCGCCACTTATTATGTAAAAATAAACTTGGCCCCCACTTATAAAAAGGTTGTGCACCCCTGTTCTAGAGCCTCTCACTGTTCTAAAATTCTGTCAATGGATTCCAAAAGTGATAACCAGCGAGTATTGACATGCTTTAGAATTTTGTGTGGTTTAGTACCACAAACAGCTTGACTCAGTTTTAGATTGTTTCCTCTTTGAACTTTTTTCCAAAAAAAAAAAAAAAAAATACAACTGTATCAGAAACTGCTCAACATTAAATCCTTTCAGTTGAGTAGCAGATTTCTGTGCAGCTAAATTTACTAAATGGCATGAATATCGCTGCACTATGATTGCAGGCTGAACCTTCTTTATGTAAGAAACAACGCCTTTTACTTGACCTATGATAGTGTTAGCATTGTCACAGGAAAATGACACACAGTTGCTCCACGAGATATTTTTTTAACAAACTCATTGTTCAAAACGTTGAATATTCCTTCACCTGTATTATTACTTGATTCAACCAATGATAACAAAACAGTTGAATTTTTCCCTATTTTTTCGTTAAAATATGTTATTGTAATGGGATACAGTTTATTTGCTTGAGCATCATTACTTCCGTCCGTAGATAGAGAAAAAGGATTTTTTTTAACTTCAGATACGATGTTACTTGTAGAAACACTGGCCATGTGCTGAATTTGTGCAGTAGCCTTGGTTCTTCCACACGAATATTTTTTTGCGATCGCTGAATCGGGAAACATGGCTTGAAATAACGGTTTTTCAAGCCTTCAGTTTTCGGAAATTTATCCAACATTTACAAGCTGAAATACAAATATTTATGGAATAAAATGATATGTAACAATACTGGGTAGAGGAAACATCGCGAGAAAAAAAAATTACGATTATCAGAGAAATCTTATCTCCGTCTACTTTCCGTTTTCGAAGGATGAAATTCCGTTTTCCGACGGAGAAAACGATCGCCGCCGCCGCCACCAATCCTCCCAAAATTTAAGTTCAGTTATGCATCGATTTCGTACATGGTCCAAACGATAACAAAAAAAGACGGAATTCCTCGAATCAGCGTGAGAAACTCGTCGCCGAAAATATTACGGGGAAATTTTCGGGCGGCCTAACTTCCGTTTTCGGAAATCGTTGCCTACAATTTCAAGCTGAAATTAGGCAAAGAAATTATATAAAACAGTACTGAACAGAAGCAACATCGCGAGAGAAAAAAAAATACGATTACGAGAAAAATCTGCACTTCGTTTAACTTCCGTTTCCGAACGTTTAAAAAGACAAAACAACGTCCCCAGACGGAATACGACCCCCCCCCCACTAATATCCCGAAAATTTCTTCACTTTTGCATCGATCTCGAAAACAACAAAAAAAAAAAAAAACGGAGGGGGACTCCGCGAATCCGCGGAAGAATCTCACGTACGAATTAACCGCTGAATCCATTTCGAATGTCGTAAGATAACGCTAAAATATCGATGACCGGTAAATTTTAACTTTTGGCACAAATTTGGCGCGGATTTCGCCGAAATGGCGATTTTTTAGCAGAATGGCGCGAGAACAACGTTTTGGCGCGGACTGGCAGCCCTAAATGTAGCATTTAATTTTTTCCCCCAGAAAAACTTGAAGAACCAACAAAAAATTTTAAGTTGATGAAAATTTGCTTTATATCTCAGAAAATTAAATCAAATGGCGATTTTCCGTAATTTCAGCGGTGTTTCCGTACTTCCGTAACAGCAACCGAAAATCCGTAAAATTACGGAAAATCCGTACTAGTTGGCATCTATGCATGTGATACAGCCTGACAATCATAAATTAACCAAGTCCTATCTACTATAAGATGAAACACGTAGGATGAGAGGGCAGCAAAAGGGAGACGGGAGGAAGTATTCTAATCTTTATTGTTCAGACGTGGACTTTAAGAAAGAGCATTACCTAGGGGGAATTGAAAGAAATCTTTGCCGCAGAGGTGAGGATGCATTTTGCATTTCTTTAACTTCAGGAATTATTATTCTACATTAAAGTTAATTATTTTAATAAATATAGCAAACTAACTGCATGTCTAAAGAACAGATTTTTATTGTTATGATAGATGCTACGAAAATCGGTTTACGGTAGACCTGATATTCAATTCCAGTTGTTTTTCTGGTAAGTTGGATATCTAGATATGGTAAAATACAATTTGCTTTCTTTTCTAAACTAAGTTTGATAGCTGGGTGTTTTTGAGTGTACGATTCAATTTCTTTTTCGCCATGATGCCAAAAGATAAAGATATCGTCAACGTATCTCATAAATAGACATGGTCTTTTAATATGCTTGTTATTGAAATGTTGTGGTCTCTATTTCTTGAAGAACAGCTTCAGTAAACATTCCGGTAGTGGAGATCCCATTAGTGCACCGCTTTTTTGCCTATAAATGTTTTTTAATTGAAAGTAATTATAATCATTTATATATTTTAGTGTCGATACTATACTTGATACTTCTGTGGATGGTATGATGTTTTCTTCATTCAACTTCTTATAGGAACGTCCGTTGGAGTGTTTGGATAAAGTGATACGACGTAAAGACTTGCCATAAAAAAGTATCGGTTTTTTGCACTGTTTAATTTTGGTGATTGTTTCTGTGCTGTTTTTATGGTATAAGGGTTATTCCATGTCAATTCAACACAGAAAAATAGCATTTTCAACCTGAACTCTTCGGACTTTTATGAAACTTTGTAGATTTGTTGATATACACAAGAAATGAATGTGTGCTAATTTTTAGCACAATAGCTTTTAAATTTCCTGATATAGGAAGTCAAAAAATTCAAGAAATTTGCCAATTTTCAGTGTTTTGTACGATGTAAAAGTATTTATAACTCAAGTTCTTTTTGTCACACAGTGATGAGATTTGGTTCTTTTAAAACCTCTTTTTACTGGCTTTAAAATGATGTATTACTTAACGCATATGGTTAACATTTTACTTTCAAGGTCACACAATTTAAAATTTGACCTTGAATTTTTCAAAAAGTGACATTTTGATTTTTTTTAATCATATGTGAAATTACATGACATGGTGGTGATGACATGTTATGAATTTGAGGGTGGCAATTAAAGGGCATCCAAAGTTACAAGAAATTGTTAAAATTACATGCTCAGTAAACTTGCCATAAAAATGTGAATGTCCACTGATCAATAAAGAAGCTTTGACAATCTAGCCAACTATCAGCATAAAAAGAAACATGCACTATGTTTGGTGATGGGTTACTCTTGTTTATAAATCATTTTATGTAATATTTATGGCAATATGAAAACTTTCATATTAACATCTTAGCAGTTCAGCTTTAAACAAGGGTACATGTTATTTGCTGAAAAGAGTTTATATAATGCATTTGAACTTGGCACTGCTATCTAATTTTAAAATCTTCAAAAATTTATCTCCTTCAGTGATGACAATTTTATATCGTAACCATTGAAGAAAACTATATGTGAAATAAAAAGCAAAGTTTGCATCACATGAAAATGCTTTTTGTGTGATGCTTTACATTATTTTGCAGTGAGACTAATCACATCAAAATGTGAAACAATTACATTCTGGTGCAAATGTCATAATCAGCATAAACTCGTTCTGTAATTTTAATTTTGTTGGTAAAATTAAAATTTCTTGCACTGGAAGTGTTCCTGAGTTTTTTTATTATCTTCTTGTAAGATTTTGTAAATTCATTCAGTTGCTGTCTTTTTTATCCACTTTTTAGAATATATCAGCTCTTGGCAAGTTTAAAATATCTTCTTCGAAGGGATATGCGGTATTTACGTATAAGAGGAAGGGACATGAAGATAACGAAACAAAATTTTTAATTCATCCTTGTCTTCAAAGATATTCAAAATGCAGCCATTCCACAAGTGTTCTGTACAAAGACATCATAAAGACATATATATCTGCAAGTAGTATCTCACATTTAACAGAAGTAACATACTCTATTTTGGTAACTGTAGAATTTGAATAAACTCGTATTCTGTTTTTGTCCACTGAGATAAAACAGTGAAATTTGTGAGTGCTTGGTATTGTTCTTCATGTCTTAAAATGTGGCTGTAATAGCTTTTTTCAGCTTCATACTGACTTTCACTGAGATATTCAAAATCACAACCTGGCATGCTTTTTGTTGTCCAGTTAAGTAATAGGGTGTCACAATCAGTGTTATTATATGGCTTTCATAAACTTGTTTTATCTGCAAGACTTAAAATCGCTACCAACACCATCATAAGCACTATTGCCGTGCAGGAGTTGCACTGCTGATCGTATTCTTCGCAATTTGCGAAAAATAAATGATTTTGTCGATGGGAAAAAAGTTTTGGCGATTACCTTTTTGTACTGTTATAAAACTTTGGCAAAAAAAAAAATTGAGTTTGGCGAATAAGTTGGCGAAAACTTTGAAAAAGCCAGAGCAACCCCTGACCGCAGGATGTTGCATAAACGTGTGTTCCAAAATCTATTCATTATAAGGAGCTGCTTGTTATTTAGCTATAAATGAACGCCTTAAATGAAAAAAAAAATCCAAAAAATAAATAAGTAGCTATAAAATTATCAATAGTTTTTTCGTTAAAACAATTTGTGGATATCCACTGCTCGTAAGTTATGTCATCAATTACATTAGAATCAAATGAATCATTAAAAATGTTTTCTAAATGTTTCAGTTCTTGGGCATTTTTGTATTCACCGAAATAGCAAGCTGGTGGAGGTCATTCACAAATCCTATGCACTGTGCAGTCTTCATATGTTTTAATTTTTGATATCGCGGGTTCCAGACAACAAAGACAAACTGCGCCTAATGTGTTGCTTTAAGTTAAAATCGTGGTACAATCCAAAACAATCGCTTAATAATTTCAAAATTCTGAAGACGATTTCGAACCTCAGAAATGACCGCTCCATAATGTTGACACTAACGGACAAATCCGGCCAGACAGCGATTATGGACGCAGCAGACTACAATAAGAAAGTATAGGACTTTATATCCGATTCTGGTTCTGTAATCTTACGAACGAACCCTGTAGATTCTTGGATTGCACAGGTAAAAAGAGCTGCAAGACTACCCGCTATTCCGGACGATCTCAAGAAAGCCGTCGAATTACAGCCTGGCCCTCAAATCCCAAAACTCTTCGGAAGACTTAAAAACACCACAATCCCAGCAATCCATTCAGACCGATCGTATCTACGAGGTCCACACCGACGTACCATCTAGAGAAAGCATTATCCAAATTCCTGACTAATCATATACCCAAATCGGACTTTATAGCAACTTCTACTCCTGATTTTATCACAAAGACCAAGCAGCTCACTGTTCAACAATGCGATATTATCGGCAGTTTCGACGTGGTTTCTCTTTACCCATCGGTCTCGTGCCGGAAGCCATCGGAACGTTGAAAGAGGCTATACCTAATTCATCCTTCTATTCGCAGGAGTCTTGCCTCAACATAGTCAAATTAATGGACTTTATATCCAATTCCAGTTACTTCAGTTTCTAGGGACAAATCTATAAACAGATAGATGGCGCTCTGATGTGATCCTCATTTTCAGCAGTCCTCGCGGAAGCAATACTTCGCCCAATTGAGCAATATATATTCTCCAACATCACCCCAAGGCCTATTACATAGCTACGATATGCGGACGACATATTTTTCATATGGCCTCACGGAAAGGAGACTTCCCGCTTTTCCTTGATAAAGTCAAGTATATACACCTTGAACGCAATGGTACCTTACTTTATCTTATCTGGACGTCCTGGTGAACAAATCGCCAGACCACCGCCTTCGCAAAGTCTATTATAAACCCACCTCCGTTTCCAATTTGATGCTCCGCAGTTCATTCTGTCCTAATTCAAACAAGAAAGCTTTCTTCCGTTTTTAAATTAGAAGAGCCTTCGCCGTCTCCTCCGATGTTCACTCTACACAATGCAAACTAAAAAACATAACCGAATTGGCCACTGAGGCAGAATACACCTCAAACCAGATACAAATTTTTATTGATAGATCCAGCAGTGTTAATCCTTCAGTGCCACAGCTATGCTACTTGGGCTTTATTCCCTACATACTAAATGTTTTCTATCAACTCAAGAACGCGCTCAAGAGGATGAACTTCGGTGTCGGCATAAGGTCTCAGGCATCTTTATATACCCTGCTTAAAAGGAATATTGACAGAGCCCCGTTTCTCAACGAGGAAGGTGTTTATGCCATCCCACTACAACATCCGGACGGTTCCAAGAGATACTACATCAGAATGACCAAGCGTTCGTTTGGAATAAGACTCAAGGAACATAAAAGAGACACAAGAGATGGAAAAGTAACCACTGTCCTATCCAGAGAAATCCGCTGATCCTATGTGGGATATCAAGAAATTAGATTCCTACTCCACGCCTAAATCTACTGCCATTCGCAAAACCTCCGAGATCATAACCAACAGTGAGGCTTGCAATTAACGCCTCTTTAGAATTGCCACAAGTTTCGAACCAGTTCGTCAAATAATGATGCATTTTTCCCATGATACCGCATGCCCAGCTAACATGACGCCTTGTTTCTGTTAATGAATAATCACATTCGCATCTATTCATTTACTGTCTAGTCAAGTCACCGCGTTCAAATTGCTGAAGTGTTCTATTGGGTTGTCGGAAAAGTCATGACGTATTTTAGGCATGTTTTGCAAAGGTCATTTATTGATACAAAGAACAAAGACCAATCAATGATATAATGCCCGTTTTGTTCGATAACATTTTGCCATTTTTCAGTAAGCTGAAGAATGCCTCGTTCATAGAAGGATCTGTCTTTCGTGGCGAAAAACTATATATACAAGGTGCTGATTTACAGCCTCATCTGAATTGAACGTTATACCACACAAGGACTGTTGAAGAGAGCGAAACAAGTGGAAGTCTGACGGCGCAAGGTCAGGCAAGTATGCTGGGTTTGGCAACACATCCCACCCAAGCTCCAATAATTTTTGGCGAGTGATCAAACTTGTGTGTGGTCTCGCGTTGTCGTGACGGAACACACCTTCTTTACGATGAACGAGCTCTGGACGTTTCTGGGTGATGGATTCGTTCAAACTGTCCAATGGCCGACAGTACACATTCGAATTGATTGTTTGGTTTCGTGGTAGGAGCTCGAAAAACAAGATACCTTTAAAATCCCACCACACTGAGACCAGAACCTTCCACCGATGAATGTCTGCTTTGGATGTCGTTTGAGGCGAAGCAGCACGTCGGGACCAAGACCGTTTGCGCAGCCCATTGTTGTACACAATCCCCTTTTCGTCACCAGTTATCAGTCGCTTCAAAAAGAATAGTTTTCTTCACGTTTAATGAGCATATCGCAGATGTTTATACGCGCCGTCAATTGAGCTTCTGTGAGTTCACGAGGAACCCGCACATCGAGCTTGCTTACGTATCCCAGCTTCTTCAGGTGGTCGTGAACGCTTGAATGATGGATGTGCAATGTGTCTGCAATCTTTCATGTCGTGTAACGTGGGTTTGACTCTATCAATTCCTTGATTTGGTCGTCATCAACCTCGGTGGGCCTCCCGGACCGAGGAGCATCGTTGAGGTCAAAATCACCAGCACGGAATTTTGCGAACCACCGCTGGCACTGACATTCTTGTAGAGCATTATCACCGTACACTTAACGCAACTTTTCACAAGCCTGACGCACGTTCTTTCCTTTACGGAAGTAATATAGTAAAATATGTCGAAAATGCACAGTTTGGTCTTCCATCTTCAACTTGATGTCAAATCTCCGCAAATCAACCAAATCGCTCACTATTCCTTTTAGACTGCAGCTAGAACTGGCACCTGTCGAATGCCATAGCGGTAACAGAGCTGCACATGCCTCTATATAGAACTTCCGAAACCGCCCAACCGCCATCGGGTGCCAAAACATGTCATGACTTTTCCGACAACCCAATATTATCTAGCTTGCTGTCTACCTTCCTTGAGAAAGTCATCTGGTTGAACTGTGAAAGCTTGGAATGATTTTCTATTCTACGTCAAGAAATTTGGTTTACTAGTATAGTTATACTATTTTGAGTATAGTTTGTGTGCGGTTCCTGTTCATTAATTAAGATTTCATTTGTTAAATTCACTCCGTCTAACTTCCGTTTTCATGCACGAGACTGACGAATAAAAAGAAAAGCTGAACTTTTTAACCGGGTAAAAAATCTGAACGCGCGGCGAAACAGTGTGAAAATAACACAGCATAGCAAGACAAAATTGTACACTTAAATTTATTTTTGTAAAAATTAAACTAGAGCATATCATTCTATTCAAAATATAAAAACACTGACATTGAACAACAACACAAGATAGAGAAAACATCACGGAGATGAAAGTTATGACGGCGGGCGGAATCTTCTCTCCCTCCGACTACCGTTTTCGGAATTTTTTTAATTTATGGAATGAAATTATATTTAACAACAATACTGGGCCGAAGGAATATCGCGAGAAAAAAAATACGATTATGGGAGAAATCTTCACTCCGTCTAACTTCGGTTTCCGAAAGTCTTGAAAGTCGGCATTCCGCTTTTAGACGGGACCCCATCACCTCAACTTTCTGCTCAGTTATTCATCGATCTCGAGAATCACCCAAATGATCACAAAAAAGCGGAATGAATTCCAGGAATCCGCGGGAGAATCTCGTTCCTGAAGGTTAAAGGGAAATTTTCGTGCAGTCTAACTTCCCTTTCCGAAAGCTGTTCCAACATTTTCAAGCTGAATTACAAATATTTCTGGAATAAAATTATATTTAACAACAATGCTAGGCAGAAGATAACTACCATTTTTGAAAGTTTTGAAAGACGAAATACCGTCCCCGGACGAAAAAAACAACCCCAACTAATCCTCCTAAAATTCCTCTTCAGTTTCGCATCGACTCAAAAATGACCCAAATAATAATAAAAAAAAAAAAAAAAAAGTCCAGGTAGGCTTAATTCTGATTGAGCCGTCAATTTGGAATACGTTGGACTACGACTTGCAGATCAGAGAGTTGAAATGAGCTAGTCGAGCATGGCTTCAAAGCGTTTATTTAATTTGTTACAGCCAACACAGGTCTATGATATGAAAAGTAGCTTACATAATTTTTACAAATAATGCTGGATACATTGCGAACACAAAGCAGATCGTTACACGAATTATTCAACGTGGTGATCTGTCTTCTTGGGATTCTTACATTCCTCATCACTTGCTCTTGCCTCTCGTTTTGATTTTCTCCTCTTTTGTTTCCACTTCATTCATTCTGCGAATTCCGCGGCATTGTTAAAAATGTTAACCCGTTCACACGAAAACAATTTTTTCTTTAATTTTAGTTTAAATCACTGCGATATGTTTTTTTATATATTTGAAAAGATCTCGTTGAAAGCTTTCAAACGACGATACCACACAGTCGTTTTGCACTCACGGTTGTCCAGATAAACCGCGATATAGGCACTCACTTAACGACAGCTCGGACTTACGACCAGTTCTCCAGCGCAGGGAATCCCTTTTCTCAGTGTGAGAATGATAAACGTAATACAACACATAGCAGCAATCACAATGACAGGAGGTGGACGAGTGAATTTAATTCGGGCATTAATTTGCCGAGTTGCACAATGACAACACTTCACCTAAGATTTATTGGTTACAGTTATAACAAGAAAGATGACACCGAATTTTCGGGTGTAATAAGCACGTCTTTTGAATCCGTTCTGACGCAAATTAAATTTATCAAAGCTATTCAAAGTCAATGGAGCCGGTATGGAAAACAATAGTATCTGACGGAAGAAAGAAGTTTTTCAATCGGATTTTTTTTTTTTTTTGATTGAAGGTTTAACGACCGCCGTGAGCAACTCAATGGGCTATAAGCAGTCGCCCGTCCCTAATTTAGGGTCACTGGTTCCAGGGAAGGGAGAGAGCCAGTGCCGTAAGACAAACACAACATCCATGCCGGACCGGGATTCGAACCCGGACCCCTTACGGACGAATGATCAGAGGCCAACGCCTTAGACCACTGCGCCACAATCGGATTTTTAATCCCTCAGATATTGCTGTAAACGGAATCGTGAGCTTACCCCTCTGGTTGCAGACTTGTGCTTTAGGAAAAACATGAATTTATATGAGAAACATTTCTCACCGGAAAGGCTCTCAAACACAGAAAGAATTTTTTAAATCGGACTCTTAGAAACAGAGATATCAACAAAAATAAGATGTGACTTTACGTCCCCTGGTGGGAAAACCATGCATTATTTTAGGAAGAAAGTATTCTCCAAAGGTTTTTCCATATGAGCGGATCGTTCCAAGAAAAAAGAAAAATTAGTCGAGTTTTCAGGAGCCCAGATTTTGCTACAAATATATCAGAAGCAAAAATTAACACTTACGCCCCCTGGTGACCAAACCATTATTTACCAAACATTAGAAATTATGTGAAAAATATTTTCCATCAGGTCTTGTATGCGAAACAGGAAGAAGGTTTTCAAATCGGAGTTTTAGAAGCAGAAAAAACGCGATTTACATTTGTGCTCCTTAGCGGAAAGTCTATCGTTTACTTGAAAATTTTGAATTTATAGGGAAAACATTTCGCATCGGAAACACTATCCAACAAAGAATGAATTTTTCAAATCGGACTCCTTGAAGTAGAGATATTGACAAAAATAAGATATACATCTACGCCCTCTGGCGTAGAAACCATGCATTATTATTATTTTTTTTGGTTGGAGGTTTAACGACCACCGTGAGCAACTCAATGGGCTATAAGCAGTCGCCCGTCCCTAATTTAGGGTCACTGGTTCCAAGGAAGGGAGAGAGCCAGTGCCGTAAGACAAACACAACATCCATGCCTGACAGGGATTCGAACCCGGACCCCTTACGGACGAATGATCAGAGGCCAGCGCCTTAGACCACTGCGCCACCGGAGCGGCCATGCATTATTTTAAGAAAATGTTTCTAAAAGGTTTGTCGACATGAGTACTATCGGTCTACAAACGACGTTTTTTTAAACGAGAATTTAGAAGCTCATATTTTGCTGCAAATACATCAGAAGCGGAAATTAAGATTTATGCCTCCTGGTGGCCAAACCATTTTTTTTTACAAAAATTAGGAATTGTGTGCAAAGGATTTCCCGCCAGCAGCTGTATCCGGTGCAGAAAGAATTTTTCAAATCGGAGATTTAGAAGCAGAGATATAGGGGTAAACGCAATTTACCTCTACGCCCCCTAGCGGAAAGTCTATGAATTATTTGAAAATTTTGAAATTATATGAAACACATGTCACACTGAAAACACTATCCAACAAAGAAAAAAATTTTCAAATTGGACTCCTAGAAGTAGACATACTGACGAAAATATGATATACATCTACACCCCCTGGCGGAGAAACTAAGAAAATATTCCAAAAAGGTTTATCTATGTGAGTGGCATCAGTCCAAGAAAGAATTTTTTCAATCGATATTTTAGAAGCTCAGATTTTATGGCAAATACATCAGAAGCAAAAATTAACGCTTACGCCCCCTGGTGGCCAAAGTATTCTTTACCAAAAATCTGAAATTATATGCAAAAGATTTTCCATCAGGAGGTGTATCCGCTGAAGAAAAGTTTTCAAATCGGGGTTTTAGAAGAAGAATTATCGGGAAAAATGTAATTTACTTTTACGCCCCCTAGCGGAAAATCTATGTGTAATTTGAAAAAGTAACTATATCTAAAATACTCTTCGACATAAATGGAATCGAAAGATAAAAGAATTTTTTCAATCGGATGTTTAGAAGCAAATATGTGGAATAAAACGTATTTTTGAATTCGATATCTGCATTTACGCCCTCTAGCGGCTAAATTGCACATCGTAAAAAAACGAAATGAAGGATCGCCATTCACATATTTCAAGCTTTCCAACGCAAAAATAATTTTTCAAATTGGTCTAATAGTTGCAGAGATATCGTGGGTACAGACGGACGGACAAACCGATAACATAAGCACGATCTTTTTTAACAAAAGACGTGCTAAAAAAACAACAGCAGCTTCGTTTTGCTTGTTGAGACATTTTTGTTCATGTCGGGCTGCACGCACACGCTTTCAGCAAGAAGGCGAAGTTGAAAGTCTCCCACTCAAAAGTAGGTCACCTGTGTTTTTCTCGATGATGATGCGCGCACTCGGTTCTTTCTCCGACAGTGGAATCGAGAGAAAGTCCTTTTTTCTCTTATGAGTTTCTTGCTCTCCTTGATGTTCCCACATCGCCGACACGGGCGGCGTCTTTCAACAGTCTCGTTCCCGCAGTCGGTCAGTATTCACTACACGAAGCGTTCACAATCTCCAAGGCTACATAAATCAATGAGCCATTCCATTATGACCACCCCTGCATATAGAAATGAGCGCACCTGGAGACCAAACGGTGGCGCAGGTGAAGTTCGCAGAGCAGTATGTACAGGGTGTTTCAAAACTAATGGAACAAATTTTAAGCAGTGATAGAACACACCGAAACAACCACTTTTCGTCATAGAATGCATGGTCGCAAGTCACGCGGTTAGGCGCTGGAGGGCACTTTCTGATTACCCACACACGCCGTCTTTCGCAACTCAAAGACCCATATCTTTTACCGGAACGTCTGGATGGGAGAACGTACCTTATTTTCCTTCAACAAGGCTTGCCTGAATTGATCTAGGCTGTCTGCCGTAAAATGTGGTTCCATCATGATGGAGCGCCAGCTCATTTCAGCACTCAGCAGCGTGATTACTTGAACGCCACATTTCCAGGCAAATGGATTGAACGAGGTGGACCCATCGCTTGCCCCCCCCCCACGATCACCAGATCTGTACCCTATGGATTTTTTTAATGGGGACATCTTAAGTTTGTAATGTACGACACTCAAATTGCTTCCAATGAGGAACTAGTCGCTGATGCAGCTGTTCGGGAAACGCCTGGTATTTTCCACAACATACGGGCATCTTTACGTCAACGATGCGAAGCGTGTATCAGGAGTGGCTGTCGCCCTTTTGAGCAACTTTTGTAAATGTAATTAATTTCAGTATTTACTTATTAATGTTTGCAATTTGATGTAATTTTGCGATGTCCCGTTTTGTTTTTATTTTGTCTGCAATAAAGCTTTGTTTTGATTTGTTGTGCCATTTCTGTCTTTGCGATGCGAAGACGGCGACATGTGTGGGGAAACGGAAAGCGCTTTCCAGCGCGTAACTTGCAATCATGCATTCTATGACGAAAAAAGCTGGTTTCGGTGTGTTCTATCACCCCTTAAAGTTTGTTCTATTACTTTTGAAGCACCCTGTATACAACTCAAGGACCGGCTTTCGGTTAGTAAAGTGTTCGGAGTCAGAATGGGAAAAGCTGCTGATTTATCGGAGTTTGATAAAAAAAAAAAAATTGCGATGGCACTGTGCCTCGGAACAACTATCTTGGAAACGGCGCGGCTCATGGGTTATTCACGTGCCGCTGTATTGAGTACAGATCAAAAGTGGTGCACAAATGGCCAAACGACGAACCGTCGTCTAGCCGTGTGTCGTCCGCAACTCAGTGATGCCAGAGACTGTCGCGCATTGTTCACAGCCACCGCAGGTCCACAGGGCGACAAATCACCTGCAGCTACAACAGTGGTGATCAGGGCAACTGGCACCTCACTGGGCGCAGCCTTATGCGCATAGGCCTGCGTAGCCGAAGACCCAGCCGGGTCCCCATGCTCACTGCAAGTCATCGCCAACAACTTCTGAAATGGGCCCAAGATCATCGAGATTGGACCGTGGATGATTGGAAGAAAGTGGCCTGGTCTGACTAATCAAGATTCCTGGTGCGTCACGTAGACGGCCGAGCGCGGATACGCCGATTACCAACGAAGCACCTGGATGCATTGTTGGGCGGAAACGGGCCGGCGGCCGCGGTGTTATGCTGTGGGCGATGTTTTCTAGCGACACTTTAGGCCCCATTATCCCAATAGCACAATCCCTGACAGCTGTCAGATATCTGGACATCGTTGCGGAGCAATTTCACCCATTCATTGCAACTGTGTTCTCTGCTGGTGATGGCCATTAACAACAGATAACGCGCCATGCCACACTGCCAGAGTCGTCAAGGAGTGGTTCGAAGAACATACTGGAGACTTTCTATTAATGCCCTGGCCTCCAAATTCACCTGGCATGAACCCAATCAAACATTTGTGGGTCGACTTGGAAAAGCAGATTCGCGCTAAATCACCACCACCAAGAAATGTTCGGGCACTGCAGGACCGGCTGTTGACATTATGGTACTACACCCCAGAATACCAATCGCCACCTTATCGAATCGATGCCTCGCCGAGTAGCAGTTGTTGTGCAGGCTAAAGGGGGGTTCTACAGCTTATTGGGTAGGTGGTCATAATGAAATGGCTCATCGATCTATTTCGTTTATAAATTTGTAACTTTATTGTGCACTCCATAGTACAAGATGTTGGCGAAAAGGAAGAGCGTGACTTCCCCCGCAGGAAGCGCCAAAAATCGAAGGAAAACTATCGATTTTGAGATGAAAATGAAGATCATAAACGACCATAAAGCTGGTGTAAAAGTTAAAGCCGTAGCACGTGACGTGGAGCTGGCGTATTCGACCGTTTCGATGATCTTGAAGGTTAAAGATAGAGTGAAAGAGGCAGTGAAAGCGTAGACAGGATTTAAAGCCATAATAACTAGGCAGCGGAAAGGACTCATTCGTGCAATGGAGAAATTACTGGCGATCTGGTTTGATGACCAGAAACAAAACAAACCAAAAAAAAAACCGCCTATGAGCCTTTTAAAATTCAAGCCAAGGCACGGCACGCAGTATCTCTGAGACTTTGAAGGCGAAGAATCGACGGAAACATTTACGGCAAGCCATGGATGGTTTCAACGGTTTCGTCGGAGATTCAACCTGCATAATCGAAGTATCAGCGGTGAGGCGGCAAGCGCGGACGTACAAGCAGCGGAAAAATTTGTTGACCAATTTGATGAAATTATCAAGAAAGGCAGTTACAGCCCGGAACAGATTTTCAATGTGGATGAAACCGGACTTTTTTGGGAAAAAATGTCCGAAAGGTCTTCCTTGTGTATAAGAAGCTAAAACAATGCAAGGTTTTTAAAGGACAGGATTACGTTGTTGTTGGGAAAAAAATGTCCCTGCGTTCAAGTTAAAGCCTTTCCTCATCTATCGCTCCGAGAACATCCTCGTGCATTGAAGCAGGTTAGTAGGCACGCGCTGCACGTTTACTATCGTGCAAATAACAAGGCATGGATGACGCAAGCTTTATTTGAGGATTGGTTCATCAACTGCTTCATACCCTCGGTCAAGCATTTGTCTGGAAATGGACGTTCCCCCTCCTGCTTAATACCAGCATCTTGATGATCGACACCCGGATGTAAAGGTACTGTATCTGCCTAAAAATACGACTTCTTTCCTACAGCCAATGGACTAGGGGGCTACAGCTACGTTCAAAGCGTACTATTTGCGCATAACCTTTTCCAAAGCTGTAGCAGCAACAGAAAGTGGTAAAGTAACCCTTCGTGATTTTTGGAAATCATACAACATTTTACACTACATAAAGAACATTGAATCAGTTTGTGAGGGAGTGACTATGCAAGGGATATGGAAAAAATGCCTGAAACGTTTCGTGAATAATTTCGAAGGATTTGACAAAGACGTGCATATTGATGTCATACATAAAACGATTGTGGAACTTGCTAACGTGCTTAATTTAGATGTTGAAGTGGAAGATATTGAAGAATTAGTGGAATATTAAGAGGAGAGCTAACTACAAAAATTTAATAGAGTTAGAAGCGCAGCAACACTTGCTGGAAGAGCACGAAGAATAAAGAATGGAAGAAGAACAAAAGAAGTTCACTGTAATGGGGTTAGCTGGTGTGTTTTCGAAAGTGAACGCGGCTATATTAGAACTACAGGGTATGAATCCGAATGTAGAACGGTTCAAGAAAATGGAACGGCAAATGAATGAACTTTTACGATGCTAACGTGACATTTATGAAGAAAAACAGAAACTTACAAAGTAGATCACACTAACGAGATTCTTCTCAAAACCTACACACAGGCTCTTTACCACTGCAAGAACTTCCATTTCTTCGCCTTCATCTCCCTTACTTCTACAGCTCCTGATAACCCTACTGATAACTCCGATGATGACACTGATGACCTCGAACTACTATCACACTTTGAAGGATTCGATGACGAAAATATTAATCTGAATGGTTTTTTTATTTCTTATGAATGAACTTTGATTTTTTTGGCACATCATTTATATAATTTTTGCTGATAGTATTTTTATGTTCTGTAATATGTAAGAGTGCAAATTAAAGCAAAGTTATCAAGTTGGAGTTTCCTCTAGCTAGACCTTTTCTTTATTCAGAATAAATAAACGATTAAGCTCCTCGCTTATCGACCAATTCGCTTCTCACTTAACGAACGACGGAACTCGGTCGTTAAGTGAAAGCTCCTGTATTGTCAAAAGTGTTCACCGGTTCACAAGAAAACAATTTTTAAAATGTTCAGTTCAAACCACTGCGAAATGTTCTTCGTATATTTGAATAGATCTCGTCGAGAGCTTTAAAACGATACCACGCACAGTCGTTTTACACTCACGATTGCCCAGATAGAATGAGTCAAACGCGGCGGCACACCCAGAAATATTGCATCGTCTCCCCCGCGCACAGGGAGCGTCGCGTGCACGATGTATTGCGCAGAACGCGAATTGGATTCCATGCTGTTTACGAATATGCTAACACTGTTAGTGTGCAGCAGGAGTTTTAACGCCATAATGATTTCAAATGGGACCTATTTTTGTCACGAGTGGTCGGCCGTAAGTCGCCCCACACTAGTCGCGGACGTAGTCCTACGTAAAAAAAAAAAAAAAGAAATTCCGAGACTTCGCGGAAAAATCTTATGTGCAGTATGTAAATTACAAATGTACCCAGATCTACATATTTTATTACTTTCGTTTTTGTTATCTCAAAAAGCTTTTTATTTGAACGTTTTTATAATAAATCCAGAAGTCAGGGTCGCTTACGTGGAATTTGAATGCAGTGTTTAAACATTAAGGCGGAGAAAGAAGCATCATCGCAGAACTGCGTACATTCACGGTGATGGCTGTATAGTTGTGTTAGGTAAATGATATGCAAAAAATTGTTTTGACTAAAATCATTCACGGCGAGGAAGTAAATACTGATTGATATTCATCGCGTGAAGCCTGGAGACCATGCGCTTTATTTGTTGTCTTCCACAACGAACGTTCATTCGACTTTCTTCTCGCTACTGTCAACAACCGCTAGTAGTCAGTAGAAACAGCGGTTCGATGTTCAATAAATCACAATGTGCGAAGAAATACTTCGATCCCATGCAAATTATCAAATCCGTGGAGCTTGTAACCACTATATTTGCATATGAGAGAGGTTATATATAAGGGCTGTTCATGAAGTTGTGAGACTTTCTGACTGAAAGAGTCAAAACATGGCTTATCTAAAAATTAATCGCCGCCAGCATTTAGACAGCGGCCCCATCGTTGCACAAGTCCTTGTATTACTGCCGCATAGAGGAGGCAGGCTGCTGCAACCACTTATCAACAGCTTCAGGCACCTGATCATCCGAAGTGAAACGCTTGCGTCTGAGAATATTTTGCATAAGTCCAAAGATGTGAAAATCACAGGGCGATACATCAAGACTATACGCAACGAAAGAGCTGCAATGTCCTTTGCGTGGTAACTGCAGTATGCGGCTGGGCGTTATAATGCAGAAGCACAATACACTGAGTGAGGTTGCGAGGTCTCGCGTTTTTGATGGCTTGCCGAAGTTTCATTAAAGTTTGACAATATCGTCCGGCATTGACGGTTGATCCTTTTGGTAGCCACTCAAAAGGCAATGGTCCTCGATGGTCAAAGAACAGGGATAACATCACTTTGCCTGCGAAAATGGTGCACCGTGATTTCCTCGGCGGTGGAGATGATGCATGTTTCCATTGCATGCTCCGGCGTTCCGACTTTGGCTAAAATTGATGACACCCGCTTTCGTCCCCAGAAATAACGCATAGCAGGAAATCTTCCCCTTCTTCATGGTAGCGGAACAGATGCTGTAACGATAGTCCCATTCGTTGACTCCTCTGCTCATCCGAAAGATGTTTCGGGGTGGTTGTTCGTCCACCACTAAAGAGCTGGCACCACCGCATTACAGTACTGCGTGGAAGACAAGCAGGCATATACACCACATGAATTCGTCTATGAATTTCTCTCGGTGGCATTTTCTCCGCTTTCAAAAACTGCATTACAGCACGTTCAGCAACTTAGGACATATCCATATCTCTTAAGAGAGAACAATAATATTATAATTCAAGACTACACGCTTGTGATATTGATTAAGAATAAATTATCAACGTTTAGTCACAATTAAAAGCTTTATTAGCATCGACTATAGTTTCGCAGAGCTTCTGGCTAGGCGAAACTATAGTCGATGCTAATAAAGCTTTTAATTGTGAATAAACGTTGATAATTTATTCTTAAACAATAATATTAGTCCAGCACGTTACAAGGCTTCGGTAACAAACAAGTTGCAATGCAGTTGCATTGTCCTTAATCGTCTGTACAGTAGCGCCACCCATTGACAAAGTTAGGAAGCGCAAACGCACTCCAGCCAAAGAGTCTCACTACTTATTTAACAGCCCTTATAAGTAAAAGAAAGTAAAGGTATTTTATTCACTACTCGTAGAAAGGCATGGGCGGATACAGTGAGAGGGCCAGGCCAGGGGTCCACCCCTAGTTTTAGATTTTTTTCCTTATCCTACAAAAACAAGAAAAAAAAATGCGGAAAAAAATTTTCAGCATAAAACAAACACGATTAAAATTATAGTTTTGATACAGATTTTCGCTATAGCTGTCTGTGTACGTTGTGAATTACGACTTTTGAACGGCAACTCCGCTCAAAAATGAAAACTTTGTAATATGATCACAAGCATGTTAAAAATGTATATCATCATCATCATCATCATTGTCAACCATTATCAATTCACTGCTGGACGAAGGTCTCCCCAAGTTTCCTCCACAACGGTCTGTCTTGTGCCAGTCTCCTCCATGTCACTCCCGCATACTTTCGAATTTCATCCACCCATCTTCCATGTGGTCTTCTTCTGGGTCTTTTCCTGTCCCTTGGAATCCAATCTAAAATTTTGGCTGTCCATCGATGGTCTGTTCTTCTGGCAGTATGTCCAGCCCATTGCCATCTCAGGGATTTAACTCTGATCATGATGTCTTCCACTCTTGTCATTTTTCGGATCCACGTGTTCCTCTTCTTATCTCTCCTGGTTACACCAAGCATGCACCTCTCCATGCTTCTCCTTTGAGTTGTTTGCAGCCTTTGTATGTCTCTTTTAGCCAAGGTCCACGTCTCTGCACCATACGTAAGCACTGGAAGGATGCATCGATCAAACACTTTTCTTTTAAGACATAATGGCATATTGCTCTTGAAAATTATGCTGTTTCTTCCAAAAGCTCTCCAGGCAAGATTTGTACGCCGATTAATTTCTTCACCAATGTGACCCTCACTTGATATCTGCTGTCCAAGATAAACGTACGTGTCTGTTATCTCCAGCTTTTCTCCATCAATCGATAAATCTTCATTTCTTGTAAAAGCATTGTACATCACTTTTGTCTTCTGAAAGTTCATTTTTAATCCCACTTCTTTACTCTTGTCAGCAAGTTCCTGGATCATACTCTGTAGCTCTGATGGGGTAGTTGCAAAAATGACCATGTCATCAGCAAAACGAAGGTGGGTTAGATAATCTCCATTAATCTTTATCCCTTTGTTTTCCCAGTTCAGTGATTGAAAGACATTTTCCAATGTGGCATTAAAGAGCTTCGGAGATATGGTGTCACCTTGTCTCACTCCTTTTCCAATTTTTATGTGTGTTGTATTTTCAAACAGCCGAATCTTTGCACTTGCATTTTCATAGATGTTATTAATAATATTAATGTATCCATCTTCAATACCGCAGGATTTCAGAGCCATTGCAACTGCTGATGGTTTCACCGAATCAAAGGCTTTTTCATAATCGATAAAAGCCATGCACAATGGAAGTTCATATTCCCTCGCTCTTTCAATTAGTTCTCTCAGTACGTGGATATGATCTATTGTGCTGTAGCCACTCCTGAATCCAGCTTGTTCTCTCGGTTGAGCCATGTCCAGTGTCACCTTCAAGCGGTGTGAAAGAACTTTAGTGAAGATTTTATAAACCACTGATAGGAGGCTGATAGGTCTGTAGTTCCTGAGATCCTCAATGTCACCTTTTTTATGTAGCAAGATCATCGTAGCGTTGTTCCAATCCTCAAGAAATTTTCCCTTCATTAAGGCATCGAGTGAAAATTTGGGCGAGTACTGTTTCGATTTCTCCACTTGCTTCTTGTATGATGTCTACAGTAATTCCATCTTCTCCTGGAGCTTTTCCCCGCTTCATGTTCTTGATTGCATGTGCAACTTCTGCTGGAAGGACTGGAAGAACTCTGGTACTGGTACCTTTCATGATGTCTGGAGTACATGTATCATCCCTTTCATATAATTTGGAGTAGAAATCTTTCACTCTTGTCAAAATTTCGCCTCTATTTCTTGTTACAGAACCATCTTCTTTTCTCAGTGCCATAATCTGTTTTTTTCCCTTTACTGAGATGTCCCTTTGCTATCTTTAGGCTTTGGTTGTTTTCAATTGCTTTCCTTACTAGTTCACAGTTGAATTTCCTTACATCTTCAGTGATACTTTTTCGTACTGTCTTGCATAGCTCTATATATTCCACTTTGGAAGTCACATCTTCTTTAGTTGTCCTCATCACTCTTCTTTTTTGCATCAACATTTTGGTTTTTCCTGATAATTTGTTCACATGCAATTTGTTCTTAGACCCGGCTAATTTTGTTGCTGTTTCCATAAGAGCTTTGGTTACTTTTCTGTTAACTTCAGAAATATCCACTTCTTCCGAGGTTAGGCCTTCTAAAGCAGAGAATCTGTTCTTCAGTTCCTATTTGAAGGTATTATGGTGTTTTTTAAGGTTGGTTATGTCAATACATTTTGTTTGTCTTATGAGCTTGCTACGTTCGAGTTTAGCTCATAAGGTGCATCTTACATCTCACCAATCTATGGTCACTGCCTGTGTTGAACTTGTTTAGCACACTGCAGTCTTCTATGACGAATTTTTTGTTACACATAATAAAATCAATTTAACTTGTCGTCCCATTTGGATGTCTCCATGTCCATTTCCTGTGTGGCTTTTTCTTGAAAAAGGAGTTCAAGATGAAAAACCCTTCTGCCTCTGCAAACTCTACGAGAGTATTTCCACGCTGGTTTCTGTTGCCGTGACCGAATTTACCTACTGAAGTTTCATTCTGTTGCCGTTGCCCTATTTTTGCATTGAAATCTCCCATAATTATCTTCAAGTGCTGTTTACCTTTATTATTTAGATCACGAATTTCCTCATAAAAATTCTTCAATTTCTTCTTCAGCATGACTTGTGGTGGGTGCATAAGTTTGAATAATCTGAGCCTGGTATCTTCTCGAGAGTTGGATAACGAGTCGTGCAGCTCTGTCAGAGGAACTTTCAACTTCTACAACTTTATCCTTCACTTCTACAACTTTATCCTTCAGTTTCTTGTTTATTATAAATAAAACACCACTAGTTCTGCCAGTATCTGTCCCACGATAGTAGAAGAGATGTCCACTTTTCAGTTCAATGAGATCTCCTTTTCTCCTTACCTCACTTAGCCCGACAATGTCCCACTTGATCCTTTGTAGTTCCTCTTCCAATTCAAGAAGCCTTGAATCAGAAGATAGGGAGCGTCCGTTGTACGTAGCCAAGGTCAGCATCAGATGGCAGCCTAGTCCGGTCCTCCGGGGATTCTTAGCACCCTCTGCCTTCATGTCGCACTGGCCGCTGCCTTGGCCAGGTACATTCCAGCTGCCGGAGACTGAGGGCCAAGATTTAAGTTGTGGAGTCATTTTGGAGGGGTTTCGCCATAACTCACCACGCTGGCCAAGCGGGTTGGTGAGTGTGGGATAGCATTTCCTCTAATCCCGATTGGATAGTTATACCGCTATTGGCGGTCGTCAGAGCCTCTTTAGTGGGAACAGGATGTACCACGAGAAGGCGGGGTTGACATTTGTCAAGGAGAGGCTGTAATGTTACGCATCACCTGACCTTATATATATATATATATATATATATATATATATATATATATATATATATTTGAAAATACAACACACATAAAAATTGGAAAAGGAGTGAGACAAGGTGACACCATATCTCCGAAGCTCTTTAATGCCACATTGGAAAATGTCTTTCAATCACTGAACTGGGAAAACAAAGGGATAAAGATTAATGGAGATTATCTAACCCACCTTCGTTTTGCTGATGACATAGTCATTTTTGCAACTACCCCATCAGAGCTACAGAGTATGATCCAGGAACTTGCTGACAAGAGTAAAGAAGTGGGATTAAAAATGAACTTTCAGAAGACAAAAGTGATGTACAATGCTTTTACAAGAAATGAAGATTTATTGATTGATGGAGAAAAGCTGGAGATAACAGACACGTACGTTTATCTTGGACAGCAGATATCAAGTGAGGGTCACATTGGTGAAGAAATTAATCGGCGTACAAAACTTGCCTGGAGAGCTTTTGGAAGAAACAGCATAATTTTCAAGAGCAATATGCCATTATGTCTTAAAAGAAAAGTGTTTGATCAATGCATCCTTCCAGTGCTTACGTATGGTGCAGAGACGTGGACCTTAGCTAAAAGAGACATACAAAGGCTGCAAACAACTCAAAGAAGCATGGAGAGGTGCATGCTTGGTGTAACCAGGAGAGATAAGAAGAGGAACACGTGGATCCGAAAAATGACAAGAGTGGAAGACATCATGATCAGAGTTAAATCCCTGAAATGGCAATGGGCTGGACATACTGCCAGAAGAACAGACCATCGATGGACAGCCGAAATTTTAGATTGGATTCCAAGGGACAGGAAAAGACCCAGAAGAAGACCACATGGAAGATGGGTGGATGAAATTCGAAAGTATGCGGGAGTGACATGGAGGAGACTGGCACAAGACAGACCGTTGTGGAGGAAACTTGGGGAGACCTTCGTCCAGCAGTGGATTGATAATGGTTGACAATGATGATGATGATGATGATGATATATATATATATATATATATATATATATATATATATATATATATATATTCTATTAAGAAGAGACTGAAGCAAAAATATTTTTGACTCATACCAAGTACAACATAGAAAACGTTATATATTGACCGGTGTGAGTAAAAAGATTATAAAATAATAGAAAAACAGAATGTAGAAAGTGTCGAGAATACCGAGCCTTGGCTTTATCAAGGACCAGCAAAACTCTGCATTTTCTCACTTCCACAAAGACCTATTTTGAAATGGGTTTCTGCAAAGCCAACCCATTTCAAAATAGGTCTTTGTGGAAGTGAGAAAATGCAGAGTTTTGCTGGTCCTTGATAAAGCCAAAGCTCGGTATTCTCGACACTTTCGACATTCTGTTTTTCTATTATTTTATACTCTTTTACTCACACCGGTAAATATATAACTTTAACTTTTTCTATGTTGTACTTAGTATGAGTCAAAAATATTTTTGCTTCAGTCTCTTCTTAATAGAATGTGAGTTCTGAATTTTCATAACTGCTGCGTTGCGCGTTTTGATCTTCAGGTTATTTTGCAACTTTCGGTTTAAATTCTCGAGTTTTATCTTATGTTTTCGGCTCTGCTCTTAAGTGTATATATATATATATATATATATATATATATATATATATATATATATATATATATATATTCTATGGGATGTAAGGTCAGGTGATGCGTAACATCACAGCCTCTCCTTGACAAATGTCAACCCCGCCTTCTCGTGGTACATCCTGTTCCCACTAAAGGGGCTCTGACGACCGCCAATAGTGGTATAACTATACCATCGGGATTAGAGGAAATGCTATCCCACACTCACCAACCCGCTTGGCCAGCGTGGTGAGTTATGGCCAAACCCCTCCAAAATGACTCCACAACTTAAATCTTGGCCCTCAGTCTCCGGCAGCTGGAATGTACCTGGCCAAGGCAGCGGCCAGTGCGACATGAAGGCAGAGGGTGCTAAGAATCCCCGGAGGACCGGACTAGGCTGCCATCTGATGCTGACCTTGGCTACGTATAATGGACGCTCCCTATTTTCTGATTCAAGGCTTCTTGAATTGGAAGAGGAACTACAAAGGATCAAGTGGGACAACGTCGGGCTAAGTGAGGTAAGGAGAAAAGGAGATCTCATTGAACTGAAAAGTGGACATCTCTTCTACTATCGTGGGACAGATACTGGCAGAACTAGTGGTGTTGGATTTATAATAAACAAGAAACTGAAGGATAAAGTTGTAGAAGTTGAAAGTTCCTCTGACAGAGCTGCACGACTCGTTAACCAACTCTCGAGAAGATACCAGGCTCAGATTATTCAAACTTATGCACCCACCACAAGTCATGCTGAAGAAGAAATTGAAGAATTTTATGAGGAAATTCGTGATCTAAATAATAAAGGTAAGCAGCACTTGAAGATAATTATGGGAGATTTCAATGCAAAAATAGGGCAACGGCAACAGAATGAAACTTCAGTAGGTAGATTCGGTCACGGCAACAGAAACCAGCGTGGAAATACTCTCGTTGAGTTTGCAGAGGCAGAAGATTTTTTCATCTTGAACTCCTTTTTCAAGAAAAAGCCACACAGGAAATGGAGACATCCAAATGGGACGACAAGTGAAATTGATTTTATTATGTGTAACAAAAAATTCGTCATAGAAGACTGCAGTGTGCTAAACAAGTTCAACACAGGCAGTGACCATAGATTGGTGAGATGTAAGATGCACCTCAACACTAAACTCGAACGTAGCAAGCTCATAAGACAAACAAAATGTATTGACATAACCAACCTTAAAAAACACCATAATACCTTCAAATAGGAACTGAAGAACAGATTCTCTGCTTTAGAAGGCCTAACATCGGAAGAAGTGGATATTTCTGAAGTTAACAGAAAAGTAACCAAAGCTCTTATGGAAACAGCAACAAAATTAGCTGGGTCTAAGAACAAATTGCATGTGAACAAATTATCAGGAAAAACCAAAATGTTGATGCAAAAAAGAAGAGTGATGAGGACAACTAAAGAAGATGTGACTTCCAAAGTGGAATATATAGAGCTATGCAAGACAGTACGAAAAAGTATCACTGAAGACGTAAGGAAATTCAACTGTGAACTAGTAAGGAAAGCAATTGAAAACAACCAAAGCCTAAAGATAGCAAAGGGACATCTCAGTAAGGGAAAAAAACAGATTATGGCACTGAGAAAAGACGATGGTTCTGTAACAAGAAATAGAGGCGAAATTTTGACAAGAGTGAAAGATTTCTACTCCAAATTATATGAAAGGAATGATACATGTACTCCAGACATCATGAAAGGTACCAGTACCAGAGTTCTTCCAGTCCTTCCAGCAGAAGTTGCACATGCAATCAAGAACATGAAGCGGGGAAAGCTCCAGGAGAAGATGGAATTACTGTAGACATCATACAAGAAGCAAGTGGAGAAATCGAAACAGTACTCGCCCAAATTTTCCCTCGATGCCTTAATGAAGGGAAAATTCCTGAGGATTGGAACAACGCTACAATGATCTTGCTACATAAAAAAGGTGACATTGAGGATCTCAGGAACTACAGACCTATCAGCCTCCTATCAGTGGTTTATAAAATCTTCACTAAAGTTCTTTCACACCGCTTGAAGGTGACACTGGACATGGCTCAACCGAGAGAACAAGCTGGATTCAGGAGTGGCTACAGCACAATAGATCATATCCACGTACTGAGAGAACTAATTGAAAAAGCGAGGGAATATGAACTTCCATTGTGCATGGCTTTTATCGATTATGAAAAAGCCTTTGATTCGGTGAAACAATCAGCAGTTGCAATGGCTCTGAAATCCTGCGGTATTGAAGATGCATACATTAATATTATTAATAACATCTATGAAAATGCAAGTGCAAAGATTCTGCTATTTGAAAATACAACACACATAAATTGGAAAAGGAGTGAGACAAGGTGACACCATATCTCCGAAGCTTTTTAATGCCACATTGGAAAATGTCTTTCAATCACTGAACTGGGAAAACAAAGGCATAAAGATTAATGGAGATTTTCTAACCCACCTTCGTTTTGCTGATGACATAGTCATTTTTGCAACTACCCCATCAGAGCTACAGAGTATGATGCAGGAACTTGCTGACAAGAGTAAAGAAGTGGGATTAAAAATGAACTTTCAGAAGACAAAAGTGATGTACAATGCTTTTACAAGAAATGAAGATTTATCGATTGATGGAGAAAAGCTGGAGATAACAGACACGTACATTTATCTTGGACAGCAGATATCAAGTGAGGGTCACATTGATAAAGAAATCAATCGGCGTACAAAACTTGCCTGGAGAGCTTTTGGAAGAAACAGCATAATTTTCAAGAGCAATATGCCATTATGTCTTAAAAGAAAAGTGTTTGATCAATGCACCCTTCCAGTGCTTACGTATGGTGCAGAGACGTGGACCTTGGCTAAAAGAGACATACAAAGGCTGCAGACAACTCAAAGGAGAAGCATGGAGAATTGCATGCTTGGTGTAACCAGGAGAGATAAGAAGAGGAACACGTGGATCCGAAAAATGACAAGAGTGGAAGACATCATGATCAGAGTTAAATCCCTGAAATGGCAATGGGCTGGACATACTGCCAGAAGAACAGACCATCGATGGACAGCCGAAATTTTAGATTGGATTCCAAGGGACAGGAAAAGTCCCAGAAGAAGACCACATGGAAGATGGGTGGATGAAATTCGAAAGTATGCGGGAGTGACATGGAGGAGACTGGCACAAGACAGACCGTTGTGGAGGAAACTTGGGGAGACCTTCGTCCAGCAGTGGATTGATAATGGTTGACAATGATGATGATATATATCTATATATATCATCATCATCATCGTCCACTATTATCGATCCACTGCTGGACGAAGATCTTCCCAAGTTTCCTCCACAACGGTCTGTGTCTTGTTCCAGTCTCCTCCATGTCACTCCCGCATACTTTCGAATTTCATCCACCCATCTCCCATGTGGTCTTCTTCTGGGTCTTTTCCTGTCCCTTGGAATCCAATCTAAAATTTCGGCTGTCCATCGATGGTCTGTCCTTCTGGCAGTTTATCCAGCCCATTGCCATTTCAGGGATTTAACTCTGACCATAATGTCTTCCACTCTTGTCATTTTTCGGATCCACGAGTTCCTCTTCTTATCTCTCCTGGTTACACCAAGCATGCACCTCTCCATGCTTCTCCTTTGAGTTGTCTGCAGCCTTTGTATGTCTTTTAGCCAAGGTCCACGTCTCTGCACCATACGTAAGCACTGGAAGGATTCACTGATCAAACACTTTTCTTTTAAGACATAATGGCATATTGCTCTTGAAAATTATGCTGTTTCTTCCAAAAGCTCTCCAGGCAAGTTTTGTACGCCGATTAATTTCTTCATCAATGTGACCCTCACTTGATATCTGCTGTCAAAGATAAACGTACGTGTCTATTATCTCTAGCTTTTCTCCATCAATCGAAATATCTTCATTTCTTGTAAAAGCATTGAACATCACTTTTGTCTTCTGAAAGTTCATTTTTAATCCCACTTCTTTACTCTTGTCAGCAAGTTCCTGCATCATACTCTGCAGCTCTGATGGGGTAGTTGCAAAAATGACTACGTCATCAGCAAAACGAAGGTGGGTTAGATAATCTCCATTAATTTTTATCCCTTTGTTTTCCCAGTTCAGTGATTGAAAGACACTTTCCAATGTGGCATTAAAGAGCTTCGGAGATATGGTATCACCTTGTCTCACTCCCTTTCCAATTTTTATGTGTGTTGTATTTTCGAACAGCCGAATCTTTGCACTTGCATTTTCATAGATGTTATTAATAATATTAATGTATGCATCTTCAATACCGCAGGATTTCAGAGCCATTGTAACTGCTGATGATTTCACCGAATCAAAGGCTTTTTCATAATCAATAAAAGCCATGCACAATGGAAGTTCATATTCCCTCGCTCTTTCAATTAGTTCTCTCAGTACGTGGATATGATCTATTGTGATGTAGCCACTCCTGAATCCAGCTTGTTCTCTCGGTTGAGCCATGTCCAGTGTTACCTTCAAGCGGTGTGAAAGAACTTTAGTGAAGATTTTATAAACCACTGATAGGATGCTGATAGGTCTGTAGTTCCTGAGATCCTCAATGTCACCTTTTTTATGTAGCAGGATCATTGTAGCGTTGTTCCAATCCTCAGGAATTTTCCCTTCATTAAGGCATCGAGTGAAAATTTGGGCGAGTACTATTTGGACTTCTCCAATTGCTTCTTGTATGAGGTCTACAGTAATTCCATCTTCTCCTGGAGCTTTTCCCCATTTCATGTTCTTGATTGCATGTGTAACTTCTGCTGGGAGGACTGGAAGAACTCTGGTACCTTTCATGATGTCTGGAGTAAATGTATCATCCCTTTCATATAATTTGGAGTAGAAATATTTCACTCTTGTCAAAATTTCGCCTCTATTTCTTGTTACAGAACCATCGTCTTTTCTCAGTGCCATAATTTGTTTTCTTCCCTTACTGAGATGTCCCTTTGCTATCTTTAGGCTTTGGTTGTTTTCAATTGCTTTCCTCACTAGTTCACAGTTGAATTTCCTTACGTCTTCAGCGATACTTTTTCGTACTGTCTTGCATAGCTCTATATATATTCCACTTTGGAAGTCACATCTTCTTTAGTTGTCCTCATGTCTCTTCTTTTTTGCATCAACATTTTGGGTTTTCCTGATAATTTGTTCACATGCAATTTGTTCTTAGACCCAGCTAATTTTGTTGCTGTTTCCATAAAAGCTTTGGTTACTTTTCTGTTAACTTCAGAAATATCCACTTCTTCCGATGTTAGGCCTTCTAAAGCAGAGAATCTGTTCTTCAGTTCCAACTTGAAGGTATTATGGTGTTTTTTAAGGTTGGTTATGTCAATACATCTTGTTTGTCTTATGAGCTTGCCACGTTCGAGTTTAGTGTTGAGGTGCATCTTACATCTCAACAATCTATGGTCACTACCTGTGTTGAACTTGTCTAGCACACTGCAGTCTTCTACGATGAATTTTTTGTTACACATTATAAAATCAATTTCACTTGTCATCCCATTTGGATGTCTCCATGTCCATTTCCTGTTCCTGTCTGGCTTTTTCTTGAAAAAGGAGTTCAAGATGAAAAACCCTTCTGCCTCTGCAAACTCAACGAGAGTATTTCCACGCTGGTTTCTGTTGCCGTGACCGAATTTATCTACTGAAGTTTCATTCTGTTGCTGTTGCCCTATTTTTGCATTGAAATCTCAAATAATTATCTTCAAGTGTTGCTTACCTTTATTATTTAGATGACGAATTTCCTCATAAAATTCTTCAATTTCTTCTTCAGGATGACTTGTGGTGGGTGCATAAGTTTGAATAATCTGAGCCTTGTATCTTCTCGAGAGTTGGATAACAAGTCGTGCAGCTCTGTCAGAGGAACTTTCAACTTCTACAACTTTTTCTATCAGTTTCTTGTTTATTATAAATCCAACACCACTAGTTCTTCCAATTCAAGAAGCTTTGAATCAGAAGATAGGGAGCGTCCATTATACGTAGCCAAGGTCAGCATCAGATGGCAGCCTAGTCCGGTCCTCCGGGGATTCTTAGCACCCTCTGCCTTCATGTCGCACAGGCCGCTGCCTTGGCCAGGTACATTCCAGCTGCCGGAGACTGATGGCCAAGATTTAAGTTGTGGAGTCGTTTTGGAGGGGTTTCGCCATAACTCACCACGCTGGCCAAGCGGGTTGGTGAGTGTGGGATAGCATTTCCTCTAATCCCGATGGTACAGTTATACTGCTATTGGCAGTCGTCAGAGCCCCTTTAGTGGGAACAGGATGCACCACGAGAAGGCGGGGTTGACATTTTTTAAGGAGAGGCTGTGATGTTACGCATCACCTGACCTTACATCCCTGGATAGCGTTTTCATGTGACGACGACGACGATATATATATATATATTTTCAAAAAAGGCGCCGTGCGTGTGAATGTTTTAATAAAATTGAGCAGAAACCTGGGGCATCTCAAAAAAAAAAAAAAAAGAGTCCTGTATACGCCACTGTAGAAAAGAAATGAACACGTAAACTTTTGGTTATTTTCTAGCGTGCACATTTCTCACACGCTTGTTAAAAAGATCGTGTAGAAGCTTTTTCCTATCGTCTGCCGTCGGCGAATGACATTTCCGACTATTCCCATCGCAGCCAATACTACTACTACTAATATATTCCCTGACTTCGTCGTCACATGAAAACGCTATCCATGCAATGCTTTCAACAGAGAATCGAAAAGGTCGATCATTTGGTGAGAGATGCACGCTTGGGAAACGGATTGGAATTTGAGATCTTGAATTATTTTAGTGAATGCAATAATAAGTGAGGACGACAATTTCGATTCTTTAAGCACGACTCAAGAGCAAATTGAATCCAGCTTATTCCCAGTGACACTCTGTCTCAGAAATTGTCACTTCCTAAAACAACGTGAATGTGGCTTATCAAAAGAACATGCACACTTCTGAATCTTATTGTTTGTCAGGTACGATATGTGCTTCCAGAGTACGCTTTGATGCTTCGTCCCCGGGAGCACAGTGTGTAGCAAGCAATTTTATATATTTATTTATTTTATTTTTGTGTATTCTCAGCGGAGAACTACTCACGGATCCCCACCACACACAAGATTGAACAGATTTCTGATCATCGGGCGCAATCGAAGAAACAACTCCTTTCCACATACTTAAAAGTACCTCGTACAACAGTAAATGCTGTTATACAAGAAAGAAAAAAATTTGATTAATGTTGTTACTGAAATGATCGTTTGTTAATCAACCAGCAGTCATTTTTAATGTGTCCATACATTCATTCATAGATTGATTAACACGCTTTTGTTACAGGGTAACTAATTAATAAATATGAAATGTTCAGACTGATACTGAACACAAAATTCTTATGATCAGATACTGACTGATGGTGCAATCAGAAAAGGAAGACGCCTTGTTTATCCTGGAACTTATGGAGACACAATTAGAACACACAGCACGAATGATTTCTCCCCCTTCCACAGATGCATCATTACAATTACGAACAAACTGTCATCGCTCTTTAGTTTCTGTTCTTATTAAAAACCAATAAATATTCTTTTGTTCATTAAAACACACACTGCTAAAAAATTCTGTGAAGTCTTGTTGCCCATGTATTATTGCGATCAAAGCACATTTTACCATTTCAGGGTAGAAGAGCCTGTGTGTTTGTTTCCAATGTGAGTGTGTGATAAGTTCACCCCCTAAATTCGTCCTATTTATGCAGAAGATGGCTAGAAAAAGAGAAATCCCTCACCATAAAAAGATGAAAATTATCCATTCGTTTTATAGTGATATTCTATGGAAACTGTTGAGTGACCAAATAATTACTCTAAGGAAAATCATCCAGCATGAATTATTGGGAATCGATTACTTGTATTGGTATATTAACTACTCAAGGATAAATTAAAAACTGCAGATGATACAAATTTGTAGCACCATCCTCAATGGAAACCTGTACCTGAAGCTTGATGTAAAAACAAAAGTTATGTTACGGAGCTTTTGTCAGACTTGTATTTTACAGTTACCGCGTTTATTTACAATTAAGTTCAAAGTGTGGTGTGCATGCAGCATTTCTATCCTTTGCCTCAAATCGCAGTAACTTTGCTTGAAGTTGAATGTCGCGAAAACCCAACCTCCTACATCGTTCAAACAATCTTCTTTTTAAAGGAAACCCAAGTGTGTGTTTTTTTCTTTTTTTATGGCGAAATTATGTGTACAGTAAAACTGTGAAACAGCAAAATAAAGACCATAGAGACTTAAATATAGGATCTTGAGTCAGACTACTGGGAATGCGCAAATGAGTTTTCACCCTTGCTGCCGCAGTCAAATAAAGTGAGCACATGAAGAGGAGAAGGCTGAGCAGCTGCGTCGAAGAAAGTGCCAAACACATTAGGCAAAGACGGGTATGCATGTATGGAGCACAGCTGGTCAGTGTTTGGATTTTTCCTCCACGAATTGTTTAGCTAACGCTGCTTTAATCCGCACGGATGAGGCTGATGAAGGAAGCACTGGAAGAGGCATCCGTCGTCAGACAACTCCTTCGCCCCAAAACACCTAAAACAACACTTACTCATGCCACTGGCATCTAAAGTTTACCTCAAAATCCCATTCCATGCAAGACACAGTGGAGGGAGGACGGCCGCAATGACAACGCTCACTGCACCTTTCTTCGCTTCTAGAACAGTTCCTTCGAATTTCAATTAGATTATGCTGAATGAGCAAACCCACTAACCCAGATTCTATAAAAATAACACAACACAAAAATTCATTTGTTTTGTAATTATACACAGTATGGTGTTAAATTTCACAAGCTACAGGAAAACTGAGAAATGATACTTGTAGGTAGGTATGCGTTTCACGTAAGGTTGAAGGGTGAATTTAATACCGCTTATGGGCTGCTTCCACAAAGAAATTTCATGCTAAAACGACCCCATCAGAAACTCATTTCTTCTAGAACAGGCACCTCCATGTAATTATTTCGCGCATTATTATTTTTACTATTAATTTACTTCCGGATCTAGAGCGATGCAAAGACACCACTGAAACGCAAGACTGCACTGTGCAAGTTTCGTGGTGATACTGCAAAGCATCTGAGACTCAGCAACCAAACCACTTGTTCTTGAGACACTCTCGGATACACTGGAAGAGTCTATTTCCTAGTAGTGCTGTTATTCAATACTTTGTTTCTTCAGAATACGAATACTTAACAAACCCAAAACCGGAATTTCAATACTTTGATAGTGCGGACATTCAAATACCCAGAATTCAAAAACAAAATTCCAGATATCTGGACTTCAAAAGAAGATACTCAGATATCTAGATTACAAAAATCGAAACCGAATATCCACAGTGAAAACGAAATTCGAACACTCGGGTTTCGAAAATATTTGGATGTTCAGCGCAAGTTTCAAAGAAACTGGCGTCCTGTGTGCACCTAATAGGTCAGAATGGTGCACGAAATTCGCTACTAGATTTTTCATTCTGAAGTAAATGATGCGCAGAGCTGTGACGGACCATCAACCTCCACCTGGTGCATGTAGAAAACCTGGTGAACTATGAACAGATATACGGCAAGTAAGACAGGTTGCTGACGGCGATTTTGACCGTCCGTTTTGTTACTGCCCATTTAACAGGCGAAGAGATCTTCCGTGACACTTATTCGGCCAGAGAACATGCAAAAGGTTTTCATTCACTGATAAATATTCACATACGAAGCCACAGAGTAACATATGAATCCTGTGCAGGGCAACTTACTGCGTGCTAAGTGTTAATTAAAGTAAGTACCATACCTTCAATTTCAGATAATTTGAGATATTGCAATGTTCCTGCGGTGAGGAGGGTCACCAGATAGTTTCCCATTCCCTTAGAGGGGAAAATCATTTACTTTCCAATTACAGAAGAAATTAGCCATATAAAGGAACAAACCTGAAGACCAAATTTACCAGGAGAAAAAACAGGTTTAGGAATTTTTCTCGAAACAACAGCTGTACCACCACAGCTTTAGCCTTAATGGTTAATTTGTTTATATTTTTTTTTTAATACGAGTAAAAGGACAAAAACTGAGAGGAGCACTAACTGTTAGATGAACGATATACATACATTTTGAAGATTAATTATTATTTTTCAGCTTAACACTAAAATTCTTCACTTAACTCACATTAACAGCAAAAATTATTTTACTCTCATTGACCTCCTTCGAATATGGTGGGTACATTTTTTCTTAAATTTCTGTTTTACGTTTAATTTAATCGGTATTTCGACTTTTCTTTCTGGGTTTTTATATAAGAATCGATTACACAGGGTGTCTACTGATTTCCAATGAACCAAATTCATGACTTTTTCATGACATCTTCAGTTGAATTCATGACTTCTCAACAATGCGTGGCACAATGACAACCATTCTAGACTCATAATCTAGTACCCTTGGCTTGAGATCCCAGGTTATTTTTATTAACACTGAAATTAATTCCATGCGACAATAGTTTAGGCAAAACTGATGTCTATAATATTGCTGCTAAAATGGCTCTACGGGGGGAGGGGGTGCTTTTTAATGAACTTCTACCCGAAAGCCAGTTGATATGAAAGCTGAATGTAATTCTTATGTCACTAAAATTGCTTAACATGAATAATGTAATTATGTATGACTTGCACTATGCCATTCACCAAATTCTATGTGTTTAAAGAAATAAAACATTCAACTCTCATCTAGGATGGGGCATGGCTATTTTCAGAAATATTTATCATTACATCTATTAATACACAAATTCTTTTAACATGGTAATGCTGTAAAAACTTACAAGTTTTTTATTAAGGCAATATAAAAGCTATGAATGTACAAAATTTATAGAGACTGAAATTTCACAGTGAAAGACTCAGTGTTTAAGCATCTTAGCTAAACTTGTTATCTCAGAATCTAGAACTTCAGCTTCTTCTTTTGCCTTTTCTATAAGCTTTCTTTTCTTGTCTTTGAGTTATTTTAGTTCTTGGACTGCTCTTCTTTTACGATTGGCCACTTCTTCTTTGTCAGATTTCTTCTTCTTTAAGGCTTCTACTCTTTTTGATGAAGCATTTTTTGACAGCTAATATCATTGATTTTGTGATGTCCACATTCAGTTCTTTCTCACTATTAGCTAAACCACCTAACGATTGTATTCGCACTGTAAACACTTCTTTCTGCAACAACTGCATCTTTTAAGTTTTCAATTAAAAGTTCTTTGGTAACAGAAAATCCTTTTTCAACTGCAGCATTGCCATGAAACATGCATAGCAGCTTCTGTAAGAACTTGATAAAGTCATGATTCGCACTTTGTAGTAAATTCATCAGGAAGTGATCAATTTTTTCTGCCTTAGGATTGAACTGTTTCAGTTGTGTTTTAGAAGATTCACAAAATTATAAATATTCCCTCTTCACAACATCGCCTTTTGATGAAGACATATGTTTTTTTACATATATGTCATGGGGCATCGACTACACGGCGGTTTATAAGGGTGCCGGTTCGTGTTTTCTTCTAGGTGTGCGAATTTGTCTTCATTCAGGTGCTGATACAAAAAAAAAAAATCATGACAACGCACTCAATTTCATTACTTTTTCATGACTTTCATGACCAGTAGACGGCACCCTGTTACAACACTGTGAAGATTTTATTGGAACTGGCGATGTAAGAACATCATTCATTACCATATATAGTTGTATAATAAATGCAATACATAGTTGTAGTATTATAATACGAGATATTCTTCCCGAGAAACTGACTGCAAAGTAATTCGAGGGAAACCTACAGTATTTCCATTAATGCACGCTTTTGTAAAGGTCTTACAGAACACAGGATGTTTTCACTATTTTGTCCACTCCCTGTACATACTGTAGAGTGAAATAAAAACCACTTTCTTCACTACCCAAGAAGCGCTCAATGCTGGGTATCTAGAGACAGCAGCATTTGTAGCAGCTTTCCGGCGACTGTTGGAATTCAAGCAGTTTCCGTCCGATGAGACAGGACAACCAGATAAAGGACGATGCTCTACTGGGCTGCAGTAAAGGATTCACGGTAGGCTTGTGTGACAAATTCATCATGCATACATCGATCGGTGCAGAAGTAATCGCATCTTAATTAATTCAGTACCCCTGTCCTGGTTTATAGTTTTTGACGTTTAGCGTCATTTGTCCTTTTGACATTTTTTTTTTTTTTTTTTTTTACGTTTAGCATCATTTGTTTTTTTTGATATTGATTTATCAAAACTTGTACGTTCAAAAACCCGTTTAAAAAAAACACCGTCTCTTTTAAGAGCGGAAAATATTGTCCACCGGATTTCGAAAAACCCACTTGCAATTAACGAGGAAGAAATTATTTTTCATATCA
Organism: Macrothele yani; assembly: GCA_039090855.1. Classification (NCBI taxonomy): domain Eukaryota; kingdom Metazoa; phylum Arthropoda; class Arachnida; order Araneae; family Macrothelidae; genus Macrothele; species Macrothele yani. The sequence goes on from CM077027.1 coordinate 1,835,993, forward strand.
AAATATTAAAAAACAAAATGGCACCGAGCAAAGATGGAATAAATTATGAAAAAATTGCAGTCTGCATACGTGCAAACACTTGCAAAAATTTACAAGGCAACTTTAGAGCTAAAATACTTTTTTCCACATGACTGGATATCAGCAGAAGTTATATTACTGCCAAAACAAGGAAAAAATTTAGCTCTACCAGAAAATCACAGACCAATTTCTGTAATGCCTACAACGGGCAAAATATTACAGAAAATTATTCCCATTAGAATTCAACAATACTGTGATAAATTTCCCATTATACCGTATGTTCACGGAGGTTTTAGAGAAAAACACCCCACTTTACATTAGCTATCCAGGGTATAGCTGAAAAGAACTTTGAAAGTTTAAATAAAAAACAAGCATACGGCAGCAATATTTTTACATTTGCCAAGGCATGTGACAAATACTCGCATGAAACAATGATCTTTAAGGTTATTTTCACATGACTTTCCTACCTGGATTATAGGAATGACGAAATCCTATCAGCAAAATAAAATATTTTGTGTAAAATTAAATAGAAAAACATCTACGCTGAGAAAAATTGAAGCTGGAGTGCCACAAGGCAGTGTGTTGGCATTAACACTTTATTCCATTTTTACGTTAATGTATGTAGGGAAGCTCACAACTTCACCAATACTCATGTTACGGAGCTTTTGTCAAACAAAACAAGAGTATACTACTAAAACTCTTAATTTTTTCAGAACTTTTTTTTTTTGTTTAATCTATCCTCCTATGGCAACATGTTCCCACATCTATTTACTCCTATTTTTTTTTCAGCCTTTCCAAGAGACTCAGCGAATTGCAGCTAGAATGGCTTTAAATCTTTTGAGGATTCCATCGTTTCGTTTTGTGCTTCATTCTCGCTACGGAGTCAGCTGTCCGTTATTAACTGACAGTCAATGATGTTTCACCATTTTGCACACATCAACCAATGGATATTCACCGTTACTGCAAACATTTAAATGCTGAATCTCTGGTACAGATTTCCGTTTTTTCACCGAACTGCTAAAGCAGTATAATTTCCTGTGAAAAATCTAAAAGTCCCTGAGTGGTATTCAAAAGTATTTCCTGAGGAATCTTTTTCATTTCCAACAAATTCATCCAACGTGGTTCCTCATTAAAACAAGCCTGCAGATATTATTCAAAGATGAAATGATACCTATCCTTTTTCGCCATCAATATGTTTGCTGTTTGAATACAATGGATTCTATGTAGTCGATCATAAAAATGAGTAAAAAGAAAAGAAAGAAAACACAGAAAGAGTGATTCAAACCAAGCCGTCGTAAATTAAAACGGCCACTTATTTGTAACGCCATACAGCTCGCCTGTAGACATTTTGATGTGAAGTGTAAGTGTCGCATTTACGAACTCGGATTACCTGTTGTTAGCAAAACAACTGTTACCTCACAGCTTTAATGAAAGTTACAGTGTTATCACGCGTCTTCGGCAGCTTAGCAGACCGCGAGATCGAAGCCAGTTTTTGTATCACATTAGCAAATTTTTTCGGCGATTTTTGGCAGACAAATGGGATTAATTTCTGACAAAGTTCAAAGTCCTTCGAGGAGGGTCGTGCATTAGTTAAGAACACATCAGTGTTTGATCCCCAAAAGAGCTAAATAAAATTTTTACATTTCCAATTATCAGATTTGGTGAAAATTATTGACATCAAATTTACTTTCGAAGTTATTAAAATAACTTAGATTTCCGATTACAAATTTTAAAGGAAAAATGCACTAGGAACAAAAAACTGCGCAAGGCAAACGAAAAAAGAATTAGCGCTAATGCTCTGTCTCAAAGAATTACGACACTGCGCAGATATAAATGTCTGCTTCCTTCAGAACAGATGAATAAAAAGATCAATCTGCGTGTCAACAAACGGGGAATCTGATGGCAGTATTCTGAACGAAGGTGCAAACTCCCCCCCCCTCCCTCCAAACCTGGCACAGAAAATCAGTGAAACTTTTCAGGGTACTGTGCCAGGTTGTAAGGTAAGTGGGTTACTTCCTAAAGGATGAATCCACTTGAAAGGAAAAACCAACAACACCGTTACTTTCCTCCCAGTGGCATGACGAAGTATCGACAAGCTCAAGAACACTTTTAGCAGTTGTCAGCAGAAGTCAAGAACTACCGGATGACTTCCAATAACAAACAGATTTTTAGCTCGTTCGTTCGTCAAAAGTGAATGAAACTAAAAGCAAAATAAAACAAAGTCACGGCAACACAGGACAATAAACAAACTAAACCATGTCTCGGCGCAGATGAATGCTCGCAATCAGGCTAACAAAAAAGGCCACTAAAGTCGTGACGCGCGTGATAACACCAACGCAATATATCAAAGGTGCCTTTAAAGCAATTCTTACCTTGAGGCCAAACCAGTAACGCGCGTAACTTTCAGAAAACTGTAGAACCTAACTTTTCAGAGCCAAAACAACTTTCTACAACACGTGCAGCTGCTATATTTGATCTGTTTTGGATTTGCCACAAACATTCTCCCCTTCAACACTCCAATCCAGTTGAAAATGTAAAGAGAACACTATTAACGTTGGGAACTGGCAGCACGCACACACGCACTCTTCATTCATGGCAATAACACAGTAACTGTGAATCGTTCCCATGATATCGTAGTAAGCTTCGACTACAACCGTGGTTCTCATTTGGTAGTTCGCTACGATGGTCTAATGCGTTAGCGCTAAAAATTCTTTAATGGCGCCTCAACACTTCATTACAGGGTGCAAATACGAACACATTCAATGTTCAAGATAAAGAAAATGATCACAAAACTAAAATTTTGGAACCACACAATTGAGTACAGTATCACTGCCTTGTAATACTGCATAATACCTTACTAGAAGATGAACTATCTTTGGATCAGGCTGCCCAGAAAGACATCGGCGATCGTCTTAAATTAAAGAGGTGACTATTTTCCTGAAATTTCCAATAAATTAAGTTGAATTTGCAACATATTTGATATGTCTTTTACTGCACAGACTGATGAATTGACGACGGATGAAAAAGAAAATTTAACTAGCAAGTCATCCGATTTAGTACAACAAAACCATTCAAAAATGACAGCCTAATGAATTCTAAAAGTAGAGAATGAATTTCCATCTCTCAGCAAGAGAGCCTTTTAAATTATCCTACCATTTTCTACCACATATTTGCGTATAAGAGAGCATTTTCAAGTTATTCTTGTTTTAAATCAAAATACAGAAATAAACCCGATGGGAAACCAGATTTAAGATTGTGTTTGTCTCCAGTGTTGAGCCAAATACTGCAAACCGTTGTCCAGATAAAGTCCAACATCGAAGTTAACTTTACGTATGATTAATATATTATATGTTAAACATCTTCCAAGTTATAACTTATTTCATTAGAAATGTTATTTATATTGAATAGTATATTATATTGTTACGACTTTTGGGTGCGGTAATTTCGATTAGCTGGTTTTGAGAGAGGCGGGTACAGCGTTAATTGTTGGTTGAAAAATTAACTGCTAGTTGTTTACCCCATTGCGAAAGAAGAAAAGACATAAGAGCCCCTTTTTTTTGGAAGGGAGATATCTGAAGCCTGGGTCGCTCGGTGTGGGGAACGCAATGCGTCCCCCTCCCCTACGCGCGACGGTCAAGTTGGTTGGCCGTGTAAGTGTGAGGTGGTGGGATGTTTGGAGAAACCGTTAGAGTGTCACCAAATCGGAAAACTTATGACGTTTGCTAATCCGAACCTTGGCAGAACAAAGAAGTGTTAGTTGATTTATGTGTTTCCCCACATATTCCAAATGCAGAGACATACATCTCTTAACTCTTCATCGTGCCGAATGTTTTTAGGAAGCAATAAAATTGACAAGAGTTAAAACAGACCCCTATCAACTGAGCAAAGAACTCTTTGGCAAAATGTGAATGACCTAAAAAGATTAGTCTGGTGAAAATCCGAAGGAAAAGGATTGGACTCTGATAGCGGGACCAGAGGAGATCCTGCGGCGCAGTATTTTTGCGGGGGTGGAAAAGATTCTGCCCGAAAAAGTCAGCCAGCTGAGCTAGGAGCGACCGGGCGGTTGACGTTACCGCGAGGAAATAGGAGGGCGGGGCGGGGGGGGATACCTCTTTTCCTGGTGCTAGATTGCACGTAAGTCCTGGATGTAGTTTTGTACCGAGAAAGCAAGCAGCATCCCGGAGATCAGACGAAGGGATGGAATTGCAGCCCCGAGTGGCTGAGGTGGACGACCGGTAGTGTAAGGCGAATTACCTTGGGACAGACGGACGGATCGGCTGGGACGAACAAACGGACGGATCCTGCTATCAAGTCAGCAGCCTCGTTCAACCTCGACGTTAGTGCACATAGATGCGTACGTGGCTTCATACAGGTGAATGCTGTGCAAGAGAGTAAGTGGGACATGGGGTTCGACCTCCCTCTCCGTCGGTCATAATGCGCGCTTCGAAGTGGACGTGCCGTCACACAGGTGAGCTGCAGAGCCAAGATAACCGAGTGCATCAAATATATAAGTGAGTGCATCAAATACGGATACACGTGGAAAAGCTGTAAGTACTGTATTTATTTATGCATGCTGGATGTGAATAAATTGGCTCCGGTCAGCAAATAGACTTTTGTCGGCTGAGAACTGCTTAAAGCTGGATTGTATAGGCCAATGAGTAATCATTGAACTTTAATGATAAATTCAGCCCATGAGCTATCCCGAAAGGGGAGAGTATTCGACGCTCCTCCTTCCTCTTTTGTATATAGACGTCTTCATCTTTATGTTTTATTTTTAATTGATTAAATGTCTAAGCAAAAAGCTAATCGCAGTAAATCCGTTTAATGGCACACAAAACTTTGTTAAATAACGAAATAGCAAGCTTTCGCCATAAACGTGCGGCTTCGTCTCACTTGATTCAGCAAAATGAACTAAATTATCTTGTTTGAGATCTAGGATTTTTCAAATCAACAAGCAGAGGTTTTGGTTCAAGACTTCAAGAGTCTTCTGGCCCAGAGTACCACAGTATCTCTGTTCAGAAAGAGAAATTTAACTTTATCTGCTTATTATGAGATACAATATGGTTTATATTTCTGCATAGACATTTCAGGGTGCAAGAAATTGGAACAACTCACGCCCTTCTAAGGAATGGCGTTTATTTAGAGATTCGTCAGAATTCAGCTTAAATGCTTTCTTGTTGCATAAAGGAAACCAAAAACCTTCCACATTCCAGTGACACACACTGTGGATATGAAAGAAACTTATGAAAGCACTGAAAATATATTCACTGCTATAAAATATGACCAATTTAAATGTATATGTGGTGACCTTAAAAAGTCATATCTATCTTGCTCGGGCTTCAAGGAAGCTTCACACAATTTTGCTGTTTTCTGCGTTTGTGGGATAGTAGGGCCAGAAAGGAACACTACAAAAGACTGGCCCAAAAGAGACGTTTTTATTCCTGGAAAGGATAATGTGCGGTATAAGCCTCTAGTTGACCCTCTGATATTCTCATCCCACCACTACACGTCTAACTGGGGCTTATGAAAAACTTTGTAAAGGCTATGGACAAAACTGGTCAAGGGTTTTTGCACTTGAAGGGAAAATTTCTCAAATTAAGTTATGGCAAACTCAAAGAAGGGATCTTTGTTGGTTCTCAGATCAAGAAGCTACTGAATGATACAGTCTTTGAAGAAAAACTGAATATGAATAAGGGGGCTGCATGGAAATCATTCAGTATGCTGTTCAGGGTTTCCTGTGGAAATACATACATACATACATCCATACATACATCCATACATCCATCCATCCATCCATACATCCATACATACATCCATATTTTGGGTTCCCGAAAAAGTTTATACTTTTGTTAATTTATCCATCTTGAATAGAATTGATGCTTTTACTCATAGAGGGCTACGTTGGTTACTTCCTTAATTAAATATACAACAGTTAAAATACTATTCAATTCCGTGGAAAGTCCTGATATTGCACACGTGCTCTTAACAAAAAGCACGGTTAAGCAATTCGCACCTTGCCTAGCATTTCCACTATTCTTACGTGTTTCACATGAGTTAAGTTACAAAGCAAGAGGTTTCTGTCTCAGTCAGTCAGTATTCGTTTGGTCTTCAAAGTTTTCCAAGTATTTATGGAAATGCTGACCATTTGACCTCAAGCGCTTTAAAATCTTCTGAACCACGACACTTATACTTAACACAGCTTACAGTAGACTCCCCTTTTCCACGTATGAGTTGTGACAATCGGAAATGTTCCTCATTGTCTTGTGAGAAGCAGCGATCTCGACGCTCAACGATTTATAATGTTCCTGTCACACACAGCAATCTGAGAGAGAGAGAGAGAGAGAGAGAGAGAGAGAGTGTGTGTGTGTGTGTGTGGACCCAAAGGGTGTCCTATCCAATTTCGGCCAACGCTTATCTCCTCAATGGACTAATTTGTGATTGCGTGCACATATGGTGTTATAGAGTACACCTGCAACCAACACTTATTTTCACTACGACAAGCCCGTAGTACCAACAAATGACAAAGATATCTAAAGGACGCAACACTTTGAAAGCAATACTGTTCTCGAATAATGCATTGCAGTTGCAGCGATATGATCCACTTGTCATTAGACACTTCCCAGTTCATTGGGCATAGCGCAAATCTCAACTTTTTATCTCAGCACCCTTGACTGCTAAGAATCCTAAAAGATCGTTAACAAAATTCGCGGCTAGTAGTTCCGCATATGATGCTATATAAAGCGTAAGTAACGTATAGTACAATAACTAATAGCGCTGATAAACATGTTACAATAAAATTGCAAATACAGGAACTTTAATGATTTTCTAAAAAACCACTTCTTTCAATCTTGATTGCTTCAATCATGATCAACTTTCTCAGAGTGGCAAAGGGTTGGTTTTCCTATCTTTGGGCAAACACGGCAACTTCCCTCTCCGGCGGAAAAGGTACACATCACACTACGGTGAAATCGGTTGGTGACACGTACGCGGGTTCTTCGCCAAGTTTCTTTCATGCTTATCACTGCAGTGATAAGATTAATCACCACGGTAAACTACAGTCATGTTTATTCTTCAGTTCCAGATGTGCACGCACCACTTCACTTGCAACATTACGTTCATACTCCGTCAGAGGACGGCACATTCTTCATAGTTGCCAGGATACCACCTCCCCACCCCATACCCCTTTCCTAAGATTAAAATGATCACTGCAAAGTAACTCTCAGGACTATATTCGAATGATATCAGAACATTTTTTGAAAATATATTTTACAAAAAAAGTTACCAGAAACTGACATTTTCTATATAGTTACAACTTCAGCGTGTTTTACATTTTTAAGAAAACTGTTTCTAATTTGGCTTATAACAAATGATTCTTAAAACAATAAAATAACAAAAAGCCCAGAAAATTAAGTTTACTACTGTTTTTCACCGTCGTGATGAAATTTCTTCAAGTTCAATCACAAATCTCTCGAAAACCAAACACACAAACTGAAATTTCGATAATACGTGAGAAAGAAGCACTGCCACGCTGCAGAAAATTTCCTGAGATTCACAAAATTTTCAGTGATTCCTTTTGTGAATTAACGAAGTATATTTCTGATTCAAACTTTTTGTGAAATCACTGAATGAAATTGAATTTTACGGATTTTTCACACTGGAATTGATAGAAACGCTCCTGTTCGTCTTGCACCGGTTAATGACGGGAAACTATCGTTTCTAAGAAGTGTTAACAAAAAGTTCTGAATTTTCTGAAAATTTCTTACGCATATTAATGGCACATGTTCCATTCTCTCGTCTTCCGTACCCGTATGACTGAAATTTTTTGGAAACAGGAGTGATTCGTGGAAAGAAAGATCGCCGCATAGCTGGAAAGTTTACATTTAAAAAAATTAAAAAACAATGGTCATTGCTACCGCTACCCGACGAGAAATAGAAATATTTATCTGATGATATTGTGCCTAACTCAACAGTACGTTTACACCACCTCGAAGAAATGTGTATGCACTGCGGCACCTTGAGAAAACTGCAGGAAAAGCAAGAGCTACAGGGAAAATTTTGCTCACACTTCCAGTTATCCTATGTAAAAAGAATGATTTTCAAACGGAAATTTCGTGGAAAATTAAGAACTACGCTTGTGCCACCCAAAGGAAAAAAAACTGCGTCGGAAATGTTGCTAAGTTACACAAAGATTTAAAAAAAAAAAAAGAAAAATAAATGCCAAGAGTATTCTCATGATCTCAGTTACGAAAAACAATAAGGATTTCTTATTCGACTCACAGATGCGCAAATACACTGCTGGCCACCCAAAATGCAACACCAAGAAGGACACGAAATAGCAAAGCCAGATATACTGAACACATAACAACAGATACAAAGATGAAATGATTGAGCTAACAGGCCCGTGCGACTTGTGGAACACGCAGACATCAATAGTTCGTGTGGCCCTCATAGCTGGCAATAACAGCCGCTACACGCCGCGGCATCTAACGAAAGAGGCTTTGGATGTGGGCTTGGGGTATGTCGGTTCAGGCTGCTTCCACACGATGCCACAGTTCATCAGGCGTAGCCGCGGGTGGTGCTTGCCGGGCCACTCGGTTGCCGATCAGCGACCAGACGTGTTCGATGGGCGACATATCGGGAGAGCAGGCGGGCCACGGCAGCAGTGACACCTGGTGGGCCATGAAGAATTGTTGCACGATGAGTGCCACATGCGGGGCGCATTGTCCTGTTGAAACGTGGCCGCTGGCAGGTCCTGCAGGTAAGGGAGGACTACAGGCTCCAAAACGTCGTAGATGCAGCGGTGGCTGTTGAGTGTACCGGCGATGCATACCAGAGGGGTGCAGGTGTCATATCTAATTGCACCCCAAACCATAACGCCAGGCAACGGACCGGTATGGCGATGCATAATGCAGGCGTCATACAGTCTCTCGCCGCGGTGCCGCCACACGCGGACCCGACCATCGTGGTGTTGCAGGCAGAAGCGGGATTCGTCGGAAAAGACAATGTCGTGCCATTCCGTAGTCCAGGTGCGGCGTTCAATGGCCCACTGCCGCCACACTCGCCGGGGGTGTAACGTCAATGGTAATCGGAGCAATGGGCGCCGTGCGACAAGTCCCCGCTCCTGCAGACGACGTCGAACGGTACGTGCTGCACAGGTTGTTGCGCAACACATCCTAATTCCTGCGCTAACGTTCGTGATGTGGCAGTGCGAGCCGTCAATGCCCGCCGCACAACGTGCCGGTCCTCTGGTTCGGTGGTATGCCGCGGCTGCGGCAATCGCTCACGTCGGTCCGCCCGTCCCTCTTGCACTCACCGAATCCACACTAGTCTCCCTGTGGCTGGTTGTCGTCCCACACGGGCGCCGATGTCTCGGTACGAAAACCGCTGTCGCGATAAGCCACTATTCGTCCTCTGTCGAACTCCGAAACGTGCTGGAATGACTGCCGTATTCTGCGACGAATCATCAGGAAGCTTCCCACGCACAGGTCCGTCAGCACAACACTTCCACTACTTACACCCCGCCTTCTGTGCACCCTTATAGTGCTTCTCGGTGGCGTGCCGGGCGCACATGATTTGCATATGCCCTGCAATGCTAATCGTTTGCATGTCCTCTCGCGGGCGACGCATGCTGCGAATTTCCAGCCAATCGGATGCTTCCTTCTTGGCGTTGCATTTTGGGTGGCCAACAGTGTATAATACTGTATTTACATATGAACGTACCGGTGAACGGACAAAACAATACAGTTCAGTACTTGTGTATGTGCGTTTAGGACGTTTTCTGGAAAAATCGCATTTTCACAAAGTTTTGATTGCTGTGAGTAGAGATGTTTCCGTGGAACTACTTCGTATTTCGGGCCACATTGTTTTGGCGGTTTAATTAATTACAAAGTCCAGGTGTAATTTACTTTTTTGTTATTGAATTTAAATTATTTTTTCTTTGCTCCCTTTCGGCCTCACAACCCCCTTTTCCCTATTGGAGCATAAAGCCCAGGTGGTCAAGGCGGTTCCCTCAGACACCCGTGAGAATGACCGAGGAATTTCTCTTCTTTTCACTCTTGTGAGAAGGAGCACAGCATCCACGAAATTTATGAAAAGGCCCCAGTTGCTGGTAGGACAAAACATCCCGGTATTTCAGTAATGCACATGCGAAGTCCGAACCTCGGTCAGATGAATAGGCAAATTTATGTTTTACTACCAGCTCCTCTAGAAGTAGGCACCAGCAAAAGTCGTAAAATACACTGCGGTGTCACAAGAAAGTCGTAGCTCTGTCAGAGGGAAGCCCCGGCATTCTTTCGTTATTCAACAGGTCCGCGAAAATATGTCCCATTTAAAGTCGAGTCCGGTTTTGTTATTGATAAACCGGACTCTACTATCAAGCTTAATATATTAGAAGCCTTCCACATATGCCGGAACTCGTCACGGCTTGTCAACATGACATGACATCGACTCCATTTTTTCAAGCGCGTGGAAACAACTCACCAAAACCTGTGACCGTCAGAATTCTGATGATGTCAATGATTTGAATGTTTACGCTCCATTCGTCCTGAGGAAGCCGAGCTAAACGCTCTGCGAAACTACAGTCGATGTATAATAGACATTTTATTGTGCGAAACGTTATTATTATTCTATCTTAACACCGCAAGCTTAGCAGTCATAAATTATATACCAGTTCCAATCTTATCTGTATATATACATATGCATGGTCGCTATGCCTCCTCGTAGATAGATTGAGGGATTTATTTTAAATTTAAGCTCAGAGATGTAACAGGCTTACGAAGCAGTGGACTAGTTAACATGGCTAATTTTATCCTTTTAATTTAACGTAACTTTCATTTGGCCTCCACCTGAAGGCTGTATTTGCTTAATTCAACGTATTTTTCTTATAATAAACCTGTTAATTACTTAACCTGGTGTAGCAAACTTTTCTAGGCTGTGTATATTTTTCTAATTCATAATTTGCGGCATATGGGTTTTTTACGAATACCTCCTAACAGACCTATATGAAACACAACGCGACGTCCGTAAACTTTGAGATTCGGTTCCTTAATTTTAGGGGGAGGACGCAACCTCACTGTTTATCCAGTTAGACGATGAAATAAGTATTCCGCGACCACCGCAGTACCGGGGGCGTGGTAATAGAGATGCTATTTAAAATAAAATAAAAAGTGATTACTTTCTGACCCTCAAACAGTTTAATCGAGAAATGAAAAGTTGAATTCCTCAGCAAGGTTCAGAATCCATTCGTCCCGCAACGCAATGCGTCTCTTGGAAAGACTGTAAAACAGAAAAAGAGTGAAGTGGGAGCCCTGACAGGAAATGTAAAGGAAAAGTTCGGAAATAATTCGAGTTTTTAGGAGTATACGGCTTCCCGTTAAGAATGAAAGTTGTAAGCTGTCCTACATACTATACGAATACCTGTAGTTAACGCGCTTATAAAGCAGCTTTACGAACATTTTGTGGTGGGAATGATACATTGCAAAAACTTGGCAGAGAGGAGTGTTTTTAAAAACTGATGAGCACAAAGCAAGAGGAAAAAATCCGGGTAAAAAAAAAAATGAATTGTCTTGCCGCAACACTGTTATTCAAAATGCACAAAAGAGATACAGACATCAGCAAAGACTACTTGGGGTGGAGGAGTACTCTAAAATAGCATTGCTCGCTCTTCCATCTCATACGTTCACAGTGCACGTTCTTACATTCCTAAATGTTGTTTCTCGCAGCACCTAACTTTTCCCCCACCCAAAGCTCCAATTGTAGTTTAAATAAAACGTGCGCGCACGAGGTACACACCCACAATCTCATGCACAAGGAACAGTGTGTGTGTGTTTTTTGTTTTTTCAACGTTTACTCTAAGTGGCAGATTTGGTGGTTAGGTTGTTGGCCTTTGTCCTCTAAAAAAGTGTCGCTCTCGACGGTTTATTAATAACTAACGGAAGAGCGCTACGGAAAAAAGGTAAAAAAAATTCGATGTGTGGGTGGAAAGATTTGCTGGTACGAATACGCAATGGAAGTAGCTGAATATTTTTCAAGTTCGTCATTTATCTTGGAAGTCACAAACTATATTTATTTCCTGGTGTTACTTTTTTCCAAAACCTTTTACTTTCAAGATTTCACGACAAAGCAAAACGTATGGATAGCAAGAGATCACATGCATTTTCTTGCTTTTTTTTAATTTTTGGGGTTTAACTATTACGATGAGCAATTCTACTGGCTATAAAACAGTTCTTCTTCTTGGTTACTCAGTCCAAGGACTGGTTGTTCAGTAGATGTACTCTGTCTCTCCATTCCTCTCTATTCTCCGCCGTTCTCTTCAAGTCATAGTATGTCCTAGTATTGGTGTCTTGGAGTTACTGGGCCACAAAACTATTCCTTGGCCGTCCTCTTCCTCTCTTGCCTTGGATTTTCCCTTCCAAAACTTTCAGAATCGGGCCTCCATGTCGCAATGTGTGTCCCATCCATAACATTCTTCTTCTCTTTAACATGTTTATCAGATTCCTGGGTTCTCTCTATCTCCCCTGGAAATCCACATTAGTCTTTCTATCGAGCCAACGTATTCTCTCCATTCTTCTATAGCTCAAACCTCAAATGCCTCCAGCCTATTCACTTTCCTCTAGGTCAATGCCCATGTCTCAGAACAGCATAGAGCTACTGGCCAAACATATAACTTTTAAATTATCTTCTTCAATTTTAGATCTATATTTTTGGCTATCAATAGTCTTTGATTCTCTCTAAAAGCAGTTTTTGCCATCCCCAGTCTTATTGTAATTTCCTGTTCACATCTCGCATGTTCAGCAATGATTTGACCCAAGTAGCGAAATGATTTAACTTGTTCGATGTATTGTTCTTCAATTTTAAGGAAAGCCTGTTTTGGAACCTTCGCTATAAGTTTTGTCTTATTTTTATTTATCTTCAATCCATACATATCTGTATTTTTGTGTATTTTTGACATCATGCGCTGTAATGATTTGGCTGATCCTGAAACTATTGCTTGGTCATCAGCAAACTTAATAGCCTTAATTCTCTCTCCATTAACCCAAACTCCTTCACTGGCGCTCCCCAAGGCCTGTTCCATAAAAAAAACAGTTGCCGTCCCTAATTTAAAGCGACTGGTTCCAGGGAAGGGAGAGAGCCAGTGCATCAGATAGACACACTAACCACTCATGCCCTGCTCGAACGACTAGTGAGAAACCAAGGTTTTTGACCATTCGGGCGCCTGGACGGCAATGCATTTTTAACAAGAAAGAAGAATGTTGTTTGTTGGTTGTTGTTTTTTCTTTATTGGAGGTTTAACGACCACCGTGAGCAACTCAATGGACTATAAGCAGTCGTCCATCCCTAATTTTAGGCCGCTGGCTCCAGGGAAAGGAGAGAGCTAGCGCCGTATGAAAAACACACCATGCCTCACCGTGATTCAAACTCTTACACATCTCGGACGAATGGTCAGAAGCCAGCGCTTAGACCACTGCGTCACCGGGACGGCAGGAAGAATGTTACAGGAAAATTTAATAAACATTGAGACAAAATGGGGTTCCGCAGATTGTTGATGGCTTCCAGAGTTCTTAGAATACGTCAACATTTTCACTGCTGTCTCAGCCCAAAAGAAACCGACGGAAGAAGACTCGGTAAATCCTATGAAGCCCAGAAATACATTTCACTACCCCCCCCCCCCCCCACACACACACACACACACGAGATGCACAGATAGCATATATACTAGTTTTAGTTTTCTTTTCAGATGAAACAGACGACACGCAAAATTCTCTGAAACGTTCAATCAATTTGGAATAGCACACAGCCTTAAGAGATTTATGCAATTCAAGAAGAATCAATTTAAGCCAACTATTTGTCACAGCGTTCAGATATCGCAAATTACAGCTTGAAACGCTTCAAATTAGGGTAAATAAATGCAACTAAGCAAACGTCTTCCACACACGAAAAACCCACCGGCAAAAAGAGTAAGAAATTGAATCTAATTTAGATTTCTATGTGCTTAATGCACTGAGTTCAAATGCTACAAATGAGATTTCAAATTAAAATTTAAAAAACAAAACAAAAAAAACCCTCATAAGTTGCTCATTCTGGTTCAATTTGCAGGCAACGCAGTTTTTATTTCACCTCCGTTTATACTCGCATACCACATATCTTGGACTTAACTCGTGGACACAGCGAACTAACCTAGCACTATGAAAGCTTGTGCCTACGTAACTCCTTTCTGTATGATTTAATTAAAACAAAAGAGGAATTGCAATCATTCTTCATTCCTCTGATAACGAAAGTTTCCCACTGAATTTTTTAGAATATATATATATATATTCTATAAAGAAGATACCTAAGCAAAAAAATACATATATAATTTTGACTCACACCTAGTACAACATAGAAAAGGTTATGTATCTACCTGTGTGAGTAAAAGGAGAAAAGATAAAAAAATAAAATAAAACTACTGAATGTAGAAGGTGTCGAGAATACTGAGCCTTGGCTTTATCAAGGACCAGCAAAAACTCTGAGTAGTTTTATTTTATTTTTTTATCTTTCTCCTTTTACTCACACAGGTAGATACATAACCTTTTCTATGTTGTACTAGGTGTGAGTCAAAATTATATATGTATTTTTTTGCTTAGGTATCTTCTTTATAGAATGTGAATTCTGAATTTTCAAAACTGCTGCGTTGCGCGTTTTGATCTTCAGGTTATTTTGCAACCTTCGTTTTAAATTCTAAAGTTTTTCCTTAGTCTTCAGTTTTGCTCTTAAGTATATATATATATATATATATATATATATATATATATATATATATATATATATATATACCTTAAGCGTATATTTCCTCCGTGCATTAACAACGAACTCGATTTGAATACTGTTGGCCTAAACATGAGAATAACCTTTAGGGCGGAGAAATTATAAAATTGCACCTCTTTATAAACCTCTAGCGAACTCACGTCACTTTAAAGTTACACAATAGTACGACATACAATTCTGTGGTATATTTGAAAAACAACTGTAAATCACAATTTCAAGGTAATGGTGATTTGAGGTTTGTCCGTGAAAGGGTGACTTTGTAGCCTGTAAAGCCAGTCGCCAGGTAAAGATGTCAGCTTGACAAGTGTTATTAACATAACACCGCGGAAATTCCGAAATTTACAAGGCATAAAAACATAGGCAGTGTGCCTGACTTTTGTACATCACGCATTCCAGGAAACGTGTACGAAATTCAAATAACAGACTTGCATAACTTACAACTACCTTTCGGATTTCAAGCGGGACGGTCGCACGTTGGTGTGGTCTCCCGTGAGTGGTCTGTCTGTGAAGTGTTCTTCTTCGGTTGGCTTTTCGCCTGTAATTTGCGATAGTTTATGGCGTATCTAGTCTACCAGTGCATCAATCAGTCTGGTAAAATGATTTTTTAGCGGTTAGCTTTTCTCAAAGCTCTGTTAGAAAATTCTGGAATCCATTTTTTTCCCCGTTTAGCTTACAGTTCAATCGTAAAGATTTCATTTCTTTAAGGATTGCCATAACTGATGTCATAGTGCCGCTACCCGATGCCGAAAAGAAGGATGTCTCCCACGTCCTATCCCCTACCACTGAAGTTCTAGAAACAACTGCTGAAGGTCCAAGGAGATCCAGAAGAATTCCAAACCTTCCTCCGTAAATACAGACAAATGTTCAGAAAAGAACCAGAAGAACAAGAAGATTGGTAAGTGAAAAGATCTCTTACTCTGTGCCTGCGCAATTTCCACGCACGCCATTTGCGCAATTTTCAGATGACTCTCCTTGTGTGTCTGCGCTATTTCTAGATATCTCTTCTAAAAAGCCTGCGCAATTTCCAGGCTGCCTTTTACACGTGGAAGGCTCTCAAAACGGTAGATTTGTCACTGCTCCGGCACCAGACTATTATTGTCTTGTGGAAAATAGCTCTGAAAATGCTACGGCATCAGGCTATTGTTGCGAAATTAGTGTGAATGAATTTGCGTCCGACTAGTTAAAAAAAAAAGGCCGTTCTCAGGGCTGGGTACTTTTCTCAAAAAGGAACTTGCCATTTCTGGACTGCAGAATAAGGAAACTTTGCTTCCACAATCTCACAAACAAATTCACATTAGTAAACGAAATTTCTTTAACAAAAATACTGTAAAAACTCAAACTGAAAATTTGAGTGAAAACGTGGCACAGAGGGAAAAAAAAAACAAAAAAAAAACTCACTGCTACGGCTGTGAGCATTAAACTAAATGAATCCATACCTAACACAGAATTGATTAAAACAGACTTTAAAAAATATTTAAGTTATATTAAGACAATTGCATAGGGAAGTAAAAAAAATTACTATTAAAAGTAATTTACTAAATTCTGTGTTAGAACGAAAAAATATGTACCTCATTGAAACTCAGTGAACAATGTTGAGAGTATTAATAAGGAAGTTGATAAATATCCTAAATTATCAGCTAAACACTCAAGTGAAAAAAAGCAAAAATTACTAGTAAAAAAACAGAAATTCCTGCTAAAAAAATGAGAGTAAAAAAACATTTTCCTGGTAGGCTGCCTAAGCAAATCCGGGATGAGCGGTAGGGGACTGACACTGAAAATAAAGAAACATCCACAAACTCTGTGGAAGTTGTGTCAATCCCTCAATCTAGTCAATGTATTAAAATACATAGCTCGTTCAGCAAGCTAAAATGTTTTGAAGAAAAAGTTAGAGCAGAAAACCTTTTCCGAGAGAAAAAAAAATGGGAGTTGATACACCACCTTCCACACTGTAAAGAAAAAAAATGCACTTGAAGATGAACCAGGCAAACAACTCAGTCAGTTAAGAGAATGTTTGGCTCTTAAATTTATGGAAAATAGTAATAAAAAAAAAAGCACTCCTTCTGTTACTAAGCTGGAATTTTTAACCAAAAAAAAAATCATAAATTAAGATCTAAACCTTAGGGGACGGCACATGTAATAAAAGTTATTTAGAATCTAAAGAAAGGAAAGTTGGAAGACATTTGTGCGCACTTAGCCACAAAAATTGCTGGAAACAAAATAATGGAGGATAGCACTATTTTGGAACAGCAAAATACTGAAAATAATAATGAAACTGAATATTGCAGGCGTATCAGAAAAAAAAGGCCCTTTTCAGAGCAAAGTGCACTGTTAAAAATTTTGTGGTAGGTTGCACCAAAAAGTGGTGCTACTCCAGCTGCACCACTTTCTGAGAAAAGACACACAACTGTGTAGGGTAAACAAAACACAACAGCATGGTGAAACCTTGTATCACGTTATGGTACAAGGTTGCTCCACATTATGGTGCAAGATAGCACCATGTTTTTGGATTTTGTTTGCTCCACACAGTGGTGTGTCTTTTCTCAGAGAGTGGTACAGCTGGAGTAGCACCACTTATGGTGCAACCTACAGCAAAATTTTTAACAGTGTGCAAAAAGATGCAGAATCTTGAAATTCAACCCATAAAAGCTGGAGAAAAATTCTTGTTACTAGTAAAAATAGACTGAATATTCTCTTTTGGATTGCACAAGGAATAAAAAGACAACACAAAGAATTTTGAGCTTATCTTAAATATAAGAAAACTGATATTGCGCTAATCAATGAAACTTGGTTAGCTCAGAGAGTCAAATTTAAAATTCCCAATCACACAATATCTGTTTGGGCAAGATAAAGAAAGGCACACACAAAGGAGGTATCTTACTTGGTATTAAAGAAAATCTGGAACATCACGAAACACCATATAACCTAGAGGAAGGTATAGAAGCTCACTGTTTTTGTAAAAACAAACACAGGGCCTATTAAATTCACAGCTATCTATAACAATCCTGAACACTCAATTACCAAAAAAATCTAGACAAATTATTTGAAGAAAATTTTACCACAATCATTGCGGGTGATTTTGATAGTAAGCATCGTTATTGGTATTACAACAGAGCTAACAAAAATGGAACTAACATCTTCAAATACATGCTAGAAAAAAATATTGATATAGGGGCACCTTCTGAGCGGAGGATCAAGAAATGTACTTGACTTTGCTTTGTTTAACAATAATAAATTTTATTTTGAAATTTATCCAGAAGCCTCGCTTTCTTCTGACCACAACCAAGTGCTACTAAATCTTTTATCTGCCTAAGAAAATTATTGACGTGATAAAAGAAAAAAATAAATATAGGAGAAAATAGCGAAGGACAAGAAATATTACGTTTAGGGATATCTATTACTTTCTAAATGATCAAATCAGAAAATATATTCGTATATTTGAAAATGGTTCTTGGGGTGACAAATTAGAGGAAATACATGTTGATTACTGTTGGATCTTACCTTTACAGGCTGATGTGGCCGCGGCACCGGGTGAAGTATCGCCTGCAGTGAAGCACCCGATATCTCCACCGAAAAAAAATAAATATCTAAATAAAAATAAAAAAAAATAAAGAAAATTTTGTCAAAAATTTTGCTCTCCTCCTCTGCTGCTAGGGGCTAGCAAGGAGTTTTCCTACATGCGTTGACAACCGAAAATTCTGCAACAACAAATTAATTATCTGATTCCAATAATTAATAATGACCTCCCATAATTAATTATAACAAATTAATTATTAACTTCCCGCAAAACCCGTACCGCGATTGGGCGTGGATGCCTGGATTTAACTCCAGCACGTCCCAATCTACCGAAAATCACAACAACGCACACACACACTCGAAAAGATACCCAACGCTCATTTCACGTACGCTTGACATTTAATATCCAACGTTATATTATATACACTGCCACCTTTATCCACGAAGTGCACAAAAATCTGCTGAGATGAATGTATGGTGGGCTGCTCTATCGGCAGCTTAATTATGCACAATGATTTAAACACTTTATCACTGATTAAACGATAATACTGATTCAACTAACTCTGATTTAACAATTAACACTGATTCAAACACTGTTCACTGATTGAATCCTAGTATGCCTAATAAACAAATAGAGCAGAAGGAAACATGTAAGAGATTACCCAAAACATTTAAATACACACTTTAGAAAACTATAATTGAGTACGAGCGTGGGTACCAGCAATTAAAATGATACAGTAATTATCATGACTGCCGCAGTTTAATTATAAGCTAAATATAACTATACCATTACACACACCTGCATAGGCTTGATGCCAAATTAGCAGGGAAAGAGCTCTTAAAACTTATGGCCATAACACAAATAAAAATCACGAATAAAATGTGTTGGAGGCCTCCGCTGTCGTGCGTATTCATTTTTACAGGGGACAGAGTTCTATATGCTGTTCACTGTCCGACGGCACTTGTACGTCGTGAGCAAATGTTCATGTAAAGATAACATACCTTGGCAACCGTTGTCTGAGGTCCTCAGCGCAGAGAAGTGGCAAGAAATATCCTGCCTGTAGACAGCCTAGGCAAAAGTGCACTAATGTCGACCTAGTATCGGTCGAGAAGTCCAAAGGACTGAGATGTCCTCGTTTAAGAGGGGATCATTCATAGCCCTCCCCTTACGTGCTTCTCTGCTTCTTTTTCCGAGCTCTCCCAGCGGTCAGCTCTCAGGCCTAGGTTCCATGCAGCTCGCTGGTGCTGTTCTCGTGCGTGTGTCTGGCTTTGCCACCGTCCTGAGAAATCCCCGCCGCTTGTTTTCTCTTCTGCTCGTTTCTCTCCTCTTTGTCCTGTCACAGGGCTTCTCTTAGTCACTTGAAAAGGGATTTATCACCTTGTTTTCAACTGTGGGTGATAGTCGGTTCCCCCTTATCCCGTTCAGTTCGGAGAAAAACTGCAACCACCGAATGTCTCTCGGCTTGCAGAGGGACTTTTGGGGGGTGAGTTTTGCAGTCTTTCGTTAGTTGAAAATGCACACGACTGTTGCTATGAGTCCGAAATAGAGATGGTCTGTTGCCATGTGGCCTTTCACAATTCTCGTTTGCCAGAAGGCTACGAATTATGCACTTATCAAATACTGAACAAATTTTAACAATGGCAGTGATGAACAAATTAGAGGATCAATTACCGTAATTAATTATAACTATGAGTGCTGCCTTGCAGTTACATCGAAACACAAATTTACCGCATAAATGAAATATAAAAATTTTCCACAAGTTAGGCTGCACCCTATAACAATCCTTCTACCTTCCAAAGAAAAAAAAAATATGAATGTATTTTTTTTCTCATTGAAGAATGGAAAATTTTGAATATGGATATCTCCCTCTTTCTATATTCCATGACATGTCTAATTCCGGATTTTAGACACATCAAGGGTAATGGGAAAGTATCGATAACATCTCTGATCCATTCATCATTGCCCATAACAAGAAAAGAATATAAACATAAGTTACACAGGTGAGAGCCAATGTGCGTCCGACCAAAACCCTTTTTTGACTCAACGTGCCTTTCCTCTTATCTAAGTCTGCACTTCTGCGCGGTCCTGAGTTTGGCTCGAGAAATCTTCTTCCTCCTCACAACTGTATATTTCTGTGCTATCACTATCCTCCTCGTCTGCAACCATTTCTTCGCTGGATTTTTCCCCTTCAGCCTGATGTCCAAAGCTGAGAGGTTTCCCCACTCTCCCCGTGCTCATCTCGGGGTCTCAACGACGCTCTCGTTATGATGGGGGACTTTTCTTTGCTCCCCTCTGCGTTTCCTCCGTGAGCTACCGCGTCCTTCAACATGGGAGCAGGCTGGGCCGCCGTCCCGGTCTCTTCCAACCCCTGACGTGTTTCAGATTCATGCGGCTGAAAACAGCGCATATCCCTTGTGATCACCGGCCAAACGGGCGTCACCCAGTCCTCATCCTGCTCTGAGAACTCTTCTTCATGATGCCTTTCGTCTGCGGTTGGCATACCTATGCTCAACGAAATTTCTTCATCCCCCTTTTCATCTTGAAATTGCCCTGTGTCAAACACCCTTCTCTGTGGTGGTTTGAAAATCCTGTCTACGTGTGTGAGTCGAGTTCGTCTCATATCATTTACTGGGGCGATTTTAAAGTTCACTGGGGATGTTTTCTCAGTACTCTGAAAGGTCCTATAGAAGGTTTTGCCAACTTTCGCGACCTTCTTTTGGATGCTGATGGGTCGTGCTGGTACACTATGTCCCCAATCTTGATCTGTTTGTCTACAGCAGACTTTGCTCGATATTCCCTGGAAGTTTGGGCTGCCTCTTCCAGATTATCCTTGACAATTTTATACGCTTCTTGCATCCTCGTGACTAAGCTCTCGGCGTAGCTCTGGGATTCAGCGTAGTTAAAAGGGATTTCCTCATTCAACAACTGTCCTGGCATGTTCAGATCTCTTCCGAACATGAGAAAGTTGGGTGTTTCTTTAGTCGCACTGTGTGTCGCGCTTCTGTAGGACATGGCCACAAATTCTGTATACTTGTCCCAATCCTTTCCCTTAGGGGAACAATAAATTGCTAAAGAGTGCATTATTGTCTGAATTTGTCTTTCGGCTTGTCCGTCTGTCTGTATGCATGGTGTGGAGATGTATTCAGTTTTTGATGCCAAACTTACGGTACAACTCGGTCATTAAATCGGACAAAAAATTTGTTCCTCTGTCCGTGAGTAACAGATGTGGGACGCGCTATCACGTTAGAAGCAAATTTTTCGGCAATTTCTGCAGATCGCATAGTCTTTAATGGAATCAGCTCGATGTACTTAGTGAATGAGTCGGTGACAACCAATAAATATTTATTTCCATCCTCTGTCAGTGGAAGAGGTCCAGCGATATCCATCGAAATTTTGGACCATGGGACAGATACAATTTCCGGGGTAATTAGACCCGCTTTTTGCTTCTTTTTGAAACCACGACGTTTCAGGCATTGTTCGCAACTCGCCGTGTAGTTCTTGATGTCTGAGAACATGTTAATCCAAAAGTATTTCTGTTTAATTCTCCCAAGGGTCTTTTCAAAACCGAAGTGACCGGCGCATAGTCCGTCATGTTCTGATTTCATCACTTCTGATTTTAACTTATCAGGTATCACTAACTGTTCTGCGATCAATTTACGTGGGCTGTTTTTTGCTGGTAAGGCAAAATGAAATAAAAGGTCGTCCCTCATAAAATAGGTGTCAGTAATTTTGTCGACTGCTGAATAATCACGCCCTTCAAGACAATCAATTACTTCAGCTAATTTAGGATCTGTTCTTTGTGCTGATTTCAGAGTTTTGTTATTAAGTGGTACAACTGCTACTGTATCATTGGCTTCCACTGCTGCAATGTGCCTAGATAACACGTCGGCGTTTGTGTTTTTCTTTCCTGGTCGATATTGCACATCGAAGTTATACTCCGACAGACTAAGATTCCATCTGACCAGTCTAGAATTAGGAGTTTTCAAATTCATAAGCCACTTTAGAGGTCTATGGTCGGTAATAACCGTAAACTGCTGACCTACCAAATATTCGCGCCAATGGGTGATGGATGATACTATTGCCAGTGCTTCCTGTTCTGTCGTGCTGTAATTTTTCTCAGCTGGATTAAGTTTCCTGCTAAAGTAAGCGATGGGATGTCTGTGTCCTTCGTCATCCTCCTGCTCGAGAATACCGGCAATCGCTACTTTGGAGGCGTCTGTGGTGACGAAAAATTTCTTGCTGAAATCAGGAAATATTAATAGTGGCTCACTCACTAGTGCATGTTTCAGCTCTTGAAAAGATTTCTCGCAGTGTTCGTCCCAAATGAATTTCACGTTTCTCCTAGTAAGGTTTGTTAGCGGTAAGGCAATGGACGAAAAATCTTTGATGTGGCGCCTATAATATCCTGCCATTCCAAGGAATGCTCGAACATGTTTCACTTTCCGTGGAGTAGGGAATTCCCGAACAGCTTCCACGTTCTGTGGGTTAGGTCTTATGCCCTGACGATCTAAAAGGTGCCCTAGGTATGTCACTTCTTCCGCCAAAAATTCACACTTACTGGGCTTAATTTTTAGATGGTGCTTCTTTAATCTCTGAAAAATTAATTCCAATTTCTCAAGGTGTTCAGATAATGTCCTGGAGGCACACAAGATGTCATCCACATATACCAAAATGCCATCATCTCTTTTGTCCATAAATAGAGAATCAAGTGCTCTTTCAAATGTTGCCGGACTGTTGCAAAGTCCAAAAGGCAAGCGATTCCACTGGAAATGTCCGAATTCGCATGAGAAAGCAGTTTTATGCCTATCCTGTTCTCTAACTTTAATTTGGTGATAACCAGCCAAAAGGTCAATTTTTGAAAAATACTTGCATCCATGTAGTAAGGATAAAGTTTGCTGGATTCGGGGAACAGGGTAGCTATCCTTTCGGGTAATTTCATTTAATTTTCGAAAATCTATACAGAAACGATAAGAGTTTCCGCGTCTCACGAGAACAATAGGAAAGCTGTAGGGACTATCTGATTTTGATATGATTCCTGCGTCAAGTAATTCGTTTACCTGAGCTTTTACTTCGGGTCTTAGGGCATGTGGTACAGTATACTGACGCAACTTAATAGGTTTATCATCCGTGAGATGAATTTCATGCTCTGTAAGATCCGTACCTTCTAAGTCTAAAGAATTCCGTGCAAAAACATCAGAATATTTCTGCAATAACTTTAGCATTTTCTCTCGTTCGCTAAATTCCAGGTGGTCTAATTTAAAATCTTCCACAGAGATTGGTTGAGATTTTCGGGATGTTCCTCGCGAACAATGCTTAACTTCCACTGGTTCTACCTGAAAGAGTTTCGTATGTTTATTTAACCAAATTGGTGAATCACTGTGGTTAGCTGCTCTTACATCATACAGTCCGCTTGCCGAAACATTATTAACTGACCGTGCTAAGAGTAACCTATTTCTGCGTGCTCTCGGTAATGGCTCGAACAAAATACTTCCTTCTGTTTTCCCCACTGAGGTTTACTAAGCGCCACTTGGAGAAAAGTTTCGCTGTTGGGGGGAATGCAAGTTTTACGAGTCAGTGCTGCTATCCTGGGGTGTCTGTTGGAAACATCATTACCTCTCCGCTCCTGTGGGGTGGGTGGCTGAGATGGGGGGTCAGGGAAGTGAAGCTGGTTTGTATCTGCTTCGAACGTAAGACGGTGGTTTCGTAAAGCATCTATTCCCAACAAAGCTGAGTACTTTTGACTCAGGGGATTTTTTGTCACAAATGCCTTGACCCATATGTCTCTTCCCTTAATTCGCAGATTTACCTCGTAGCAACCCAGGGTTTGAATCACTTCTCCTGTGATGCTTTTGATTTTTACATTTAAATCAACAGATTTTAACTTTCTGCGAAATTTTAATCTACGATAAGCATCGTTAGCTAATAAAGTGACTGATGACCCTGTGTCAATTAGCACTTTACTTTTATCCCCATCCAGATCCGCATTAATGATTGGTAAATCATTCCCATTTTTCATAGACACGTACCGCACTTTAGAGGGTTTTAAATATTTCTGAGCCGCACTACCTCTCACAGTTCGACTCCGATTCAGTTTAACTGTTTGTTCTTACGCTCGGGTCCTTGAGCACTAAACTTTCCTGTTGATTGATAATGAGTATCTGTGTCGTTGTTATTCCTAAACCTCTGTTTCGGTGTTGTTTCTGCCCTATCCCTATTTCGACCGTTATTCGGGCATAGCCTGATCACATGACCTTCCTGTCTGCATCCGTAGCACATAATCCTGTTGCTCCTGTACTGCGCTTGCTGGTTCTCAGCACGCGAGCGATTTCAGTACCCGATCCTCTGCGTTCATTATTATTTGCCCCATACTGTCGAACGAGTTCGAGTCCAGATGACTGAAACCTGGGTAACTGCAAACTTTCTTCCTCTCTGAAGTTTCTTTCTCGTCTCCGATTTTCGCTTTCCTGAAAATTTACGGCTAACTGACCCACTGATCTTTCCGTCGCTTCCATTCGTGCCATCATCTCTTCCAAAGTACGCGCTAATAAATCAGATCCTGGGTTTTGTTTCCGATCTCTCTACTGCATTTACTGATGCTTTCTTACTCATGAGCGCCAAATTATCTTCTTCCTGAATTGCTGTGAGAATAGCAGCTTCTAGAGTTTCTGGGCACTTCGTTAAAACCCAGCGCCTGATAGATTCGGATAAACCAGATACAAACTGACACATCACTGTCTGATCCCTATGCTGCCTGATGTCTTCTGACATATCAGTTGTATGACCAAAATATTTTGCCGCTGCACTTTTGAGTCGCGTTGCATACTGTCTTACATCTTGTCCCGGCATTTGAACACAACTCATGAATTGTTTCATACGGGTAATAAGAGTTCTTCCGCTTGGAAACGATCGATCACTAGACGTTTAAAATTTTCATAATTTCCTTCTAATCTCAGCTCATCACTATCTGACAAAAATTCTGCAGCCCTTTCCCTGAATTTCGACTTTGCTACTGCCAATTTTGTTTGTTCGCTCCATCTCCCTACTGTAGCTACGTTTTCTACATCTTGAAAAAAATGTTTGGCACGATATAGAGGATCTGTGCCTGTAAAATATCTGAGCATATTAATGCATCCTGCTATCTGTTCACCGCCGTACATTAACATACCTGGAGCTGTCATTCTAGTCTCTGACACTCCTGCGATACTTGTTACTGAATTACTAGTTACTAGATCAGTTGATTCTCCTGTGGGAATGCTATGTTCCTCCCCATCATGATGATCAGAATCATCTAAGTCAGTAGGTTTGGTGTTCGGCTTCTCTCCTTTATTTGCCATATTTAAATACACTTAACCTAAGGCAGTCTTTTACACAAAAATGCTTAAGGCTTACAATACTTATGATATGCTAAAATATGCTCGTACTGAAATAAATTTGATATGGCAGTCAGTTCGCAATATTCCGAACGTTTGTGTGTGTTGCTCTGGTTTGGAGGTACAAACAAGTAAGAATCCTGGTCATCGGAACCAATTGTTGGATCTTACCTTTACAGGCTGATGTGGCCGCGGCACCAGGTGAAGTATCGCCTGCAGTGAAGCACCCGATATCTCCACCGAAAAAAAATAAATATCTAAATAAAAATAAAAAAAAAATAAAGAAAATTTTGTCAAAAATTTTGCTCTCCTCCTCTGCTGCTAGGGGCTAGCAAGGAGTTTTCCTACATGCGTTGACAACCGAAAATTCTGCAACAACAAATTAATTATCTGATTCCAATAATTAATAATGACCTCCCATAATTAATTATAACAAATTAATTATTAACTTCCCGCAAAACCCGTACCGCGATTGGGCGTGGATGCCTGGATTTAACTCCAGCACGTCCCAATCTACCGAAAATCACAGCAACGCACACACACACTCGAAAAGATACCCAACGCTCATTTCACGTACGCTTGACATTTAATATCCAACGTTATATTATATACACTGCCACCTTTATCCACGAAGTGCACAAAAATCTGCTGAGATGAATGTATGGTGGGCTGCTCTATCGGCAGCTTAATTATGCACAATGATTTAAACACTTTATCACTGATTAAACGATAATACTGATTCAACTAACTCTGATTTAACAATTAACACTGATTCAAACACTGTTCACTGATTGAATCCTAGTATGCACAATAAACAAATAGAGCGAAGGAAACATGTAAGAGATTACCCAAAACATTTAAATACACACTTTAGAAAACTATAATTGAGTACGAGCGTGGGTACCAGCAATTAAAATGATACAGTAATTATCATGACTGCCGCAGTTTAATTATAAGCTAAATATAACTATACCATTACACACACCTGCATAGGCTTGATGCCAAATTAGCAGGGAAGAGCTCTTAAAACTTATGGCCATAACACAAATAAAAATCACGAATAAAATGTGTTGGAGGCCTCCGCTGTCGTGCGTATTCATTTTTACAGGGGACAGAGTTCTATATGCTGTTCACTGTCCGACGGCAGCCTGTACGTCGTGAGCAAATGTTCATGTAAAGATAACATACCTTGGCAACCGTTGTCTGAGGTCCTCAGCGCAGAGAAGTGGCAAGAAATATCCTGCCTGTAGACAGCCTAGGCAAAAGTGCACTAATGTCGACCTAGTATCGGTCGAGAAGTCCAAAGGACTGAGATGTCCCTCGTTTAAGAGGGGATCATTCATAGCCCTCCTTACGTGCTTCTCTGCTTCTTTTTCCGAGCTCTCCCAGCGGTCAGCTCTCAGGCCTAGGTTCCATGCAGCTCGCTGGTGCTGTTCTCGTGCGTGTGTCTGGCTTTGCCACCGTCCTGAGAAATCCCCGCCGCTTGTTTTCTCTTCTGCTCGTTTCTCTCCTCTTTGTCCTGTCACAGGGCTTCTCTTAGCCACTTGAAAAGGGATTTATCACCTTGTTTTCAACTGTGGGTGATAGTCAGTTCCCCCTTATCCCGTTCAGTTCGGAGAAAAACTGCAACCACCGAATGTCTCTCGGCTTGCAGAGGGACTTTTGATGAGTTTTGCAGTCTTTCGTTAGTTGAAAATGCACACGACTGTTGCTATGAGTCCGAAATAGAGATGGTCTGTTGCCATGTGGCCTTTCACAATTCTCGTTTGCCAGAAGGCTACGAATTATGCACTTATCAAATACTGAACAAATTTTAACAATGGCAGTGATGAACAAATTAGAGGATCAATTACCGTAATTAATTATAACTATGAGTGCTGCCTTGCAGTTACATCGAAACACAAATTTACCGCATAAATGAAATATAAAAATTTTCCACAAGTTAGGCTGCACCCTATAACATTACTCAGAAAATCCCGAGGGAAAAAAAATACGAAACTCTGGAACCTCATCAATAAAGCGCAGCAAAGTAAAAACACGCATCGAGCTCCTCCACTTAAGAAGACTGATGGAACGCTAGCTAGAACTAATGAAGAAAATGCCGAAATATTTCCAGAATCTCTAAAAAAATCAATGTAAATTAAACACAGAGGGTGAGTCGAAAGTTTTGCAATATTTGCATAAATGCATGTGTTGCGGCGGGTATGTCAAATGTTTAAACTAGTTTAAGTCTCGCACAACAATCGGTCGAAAGGGACATAAAGTGGTAGTCGTTGCTGTGAACAGCACTGCATGTCGGCGTTCTGTCTGTGGTTGGGACGCCTAAAAGATCAGCCACCACCAGCTAATTAGGGAACTTTTGCTTTACGACTTTGAACTCTGCCATAACGCTGCTTAAGCAACACGAAACATTTTGTCATGCGAAAGGGAAGGTTCCGTGGACCACACACCGAACCAGATGGTTCAAGAAATTTCGCTCAGGTGACATAAACCTCGACGATCAGCTAAGGTCAAGTAGGCCACGAACAGTGGATTCTAAGGCCGTGCGCCAGGCCGTAGAGGCAAATCCGACATCCAGCACTCGGAAATTATCAGGCAAGCTGAGCATATCACAGACCACCGTGGTTCGTCACCTTCAGCTCGGCAAGGTCTACAGGAGTTACCGCATTGTCCCTCAAGACTTGTTGCCAGTTGAAGCAAACCGCCGGGTGGAAGTGAGCACGAAACTCCTAGCAAACCCGCGCAATGTACGTTTCATCAAGAGAATTGTTACGTGCGACGAAACGTGGGTCTATTTCCGTAATCTTAATACACAACGGCAGTGGTTCAGCCCGGCCAGCTTCCAGAACCTGTTGCCAAACGTGGGCGCTTCGAGCACAAGGTGATACGCTGCATCTGGTGAATTCCGAGAGGATAATCCATTACGAATTTGTACCAGACGGTCCGACTATCGACGCCAATCTCTACTATGAACAGCCGAAGCGGATGTATGCCGTTTTGGAGAAGTGCCCGGCACGGATGAACAGAAAGCGTGCTCTCCTACAGAAGGACAACGCTCGGCCTCATACCGCGCGAACGACCTAGCCAAAACTCCAAGAACTTGTGGGCATCGAACTGTTGCCACACCCAGCATATAGTCCTATACTTTGAACTTGTGGGCATCAAACTGTTGCCACACCCAGCATATAGTCCTATACTTTGAACTTGTGGGCATCGAACTGTTGCCACACCCAGCATATAGTCCTATCCTTTGAACTTGAGGGCATCGAACTGATGCCACACCCAGCATATAGTCCTATACTTTGAACTTGAGGGCATCGAACTGATGCCATACCCAGCATATAGTCCTATACTTTGAACTTCAGGGCATCGAACTGATGCATATAGTCCTATACTTTGAACTTGTGGGCATCGAACTGATGCCACATCCAGCATATAGTCCTATACTTTGAACTTGTGGGCATCGAACTGTTGCCACACCAAGCATATAGTCCTATACTTTGAACTTGTGGGCATCGAACTGATGCCACACCCAGCATATAGTCCTATACTTTGAACTTGAGGGCATCGAACTGATGCCACACCCAGCATATAGTCCTATACTTTGAACTTGTGGGCATCTAACTGTTGCCACACCCAGCATACAGTCGGAGCTTGCCCCGTCGAATTATTACTTGTTCCGCTCCATTGCCCACTTCCAACAGCCAGGAGGTGGTGGCAGCTGGGGTGAAGAGAGTTCTTCGCCTCGAAGGACAAAAACTGGTACCGCCGCGGAATCGAAGAACTGGCAAACAGATGACTAAAGACGGAGAAACACGATGGCCTATACTTTGAATGACAGTTAGCTTTCGTCGGAAAGGTACGTATGAAGACATAAAGTGCTCCAAATATTGCAAAACTTTCGACTCACCCTCCGTAACATGCATGATACAGATTCAAGTGGATAAAATAAAAAAAATCCACAAACAAGTACATGGAGAAGATATTGCCCACTCCAGACAAAATTACTACAGGAACACACCTCCATGAGGAATTTACTAGCAGAAGAAAGTCAAAGGCCAAATCAATTGTTAAAAAAATATAACCTCTAACAGAAGAAATAGATCGCGAAAAAAGCGGGAAGAAAAATGCCCTTTTAAGGGCAGAAACCTCAGTAAAGGAAAATGACAACGTAAAAAAATTGACAAAAAACAACCGCTTTTTTAAGAACCGAAGATAGTGTCCACCGGAATTCGAAAACTCATTTCCAATTGAAGTTATTTTTAATACCAAAAAGTTAAACAAAAGGCACTGAGGGAAAATGTAATAAATAACAAAATTAGGGGGAAAACTGCAGTTTGCTTAGTGCAAACCCTTACTAAAATTTATAATGCAACTTTGGAGCTAAAAATACTTTGCAGATATGAATGAAAATCAGCAGAAATTATTTAACTGCCAAATCCAGGGGGAAATTTATAGCTCTACCAGAAAATCACAGACCAATTTCTCTAATGCCAATGACGGGGGAAATATTGAAATTTATTCTCATAAGAATCCACCAATACTATGATAAATTCCTTATCATGCCATATGTCCAAGGAGTTTTTGAAAAAAAAAAAAACTCCACTGTACATCAGCTATCCAGGGTACGTACATACATATCACACTAGCTGTTTTTTGAGATTCAGAGATTAGCTCCACAAAGAAATACAATTATTTATTTATTTATTTATTTGAGGTTTAACGACCACCGTGAGCAACTCAATGGGCTATAAGCAGTCGCCCGTCCCTAATTTAGGGTCACTGGTTCCAGGGAAGGGAGAGAGCCAGTGCCGTAAGACAAACACAACATCCATGCCTCCGGATTCGAACCCGGACCCCTTTCGGACGAATGATCAGAGGCCATCGCTTAGACCACTGCGCCACCGGGGCGGCCACAAAGAAATACAAACCACCAGATAAGTTTTTAACTGATTATTACTTACCGTTGCCATATCAAACTTCATTTACAGCGATCTTGACACAGAACTCGGGCTCTACTGACATCCATCACACGACGTACACAAAACCTTCTGTACTTCATACTCATAATTTCTTCTGAATCTGATCCTCCCATGACTTACTTGGCCTTCCTGTCTTTTTTCTGCCACTTGGGCTGAAATTTTTTTCTTAGTAAGCACCTCATCACTCATTCTTTCAACATGGCCAAACCACCTAAGAATATTAGTCTCCACCTTACTAACATTTTGGCTCAACATCTAGGATAGCTGAAAAGAATTTTAAAAGTTTTAATTAAAAAAATCAAACGGCAGCAGTATTCCTAGATATTGCCAAAACACTTGAAAAAATGCTCACATGAGGCATTAATTTTTAAGCTTGTTGCACATAAGTTTTCTCCCTGGGTAAAATTGTAGAAATAACAAACCTTTCTCTAAAACAGAACTTTTTGTGTTAAACTAATGAAAAAATCCGCGCTGAGCAAAAACGAAGCTGGAGTGTCGCAAGGCAGTGTGTTGGCACCAATACTTTATTCCAT
The DNA here is from genome assembly GCA_039090855.1 of Macrothele yani. Lineage (NCBI taxonomy): Eukaryota > Metazoa > Arthropoda > Arachnida > Araneae > Macrothelidae > Macrothele > Macrothele yani. The sequence goes on from CM077027.1 coordinate 1,867,212, forward strand.
CTTTACGTAAGATTTTCCTACTTTCAATAACAGAAATCTGTAATTTATGACTACAAAACTTGTGGTTTTGAGATAAAATAAAAATACCAACGTTTACCACAATCGACGGTTTATTATATATCGACTATAGTTTCGCAGAGCTGTTGGCTCGGCATCATCAGGACGATTGGAGCGTAAACATTCAAATCATTGTGACATCATCAGAGTTCTGACGGTCATGGTTTTTGGCGAGTTGTTTCCACGCGCTTGAAAGAAATGGAGTCGACGTCATGTTGTTGACAAGCTGCGAAGAGTTCCGGTATATGTGGAAAGCTTCTAATACATTAAGCTTGATAGTCGAATCAGGTTTATCAATGGGCGTAGCGTTTTCAAACAAAAATGTTTAGATCACTTATAAAAAGTGATCTACACATTGATCAAAAAGAAACAATTAGACATTGTGTCAGCCAGATAATAACGTCAAAGTCCTTTCCACCATTTAAACCCAATTTCAACCAGGAAGAACAAAATGCTCTAAAAGAATTACAGTCAAATCGTGATATTATAATTACTAAAGCAGATAAAGGAGGACAAGTTGTTATTCTGGACAAAAAACATTATGAGGCGGAAGTCGAAAACCTTATTTCCAAAGGACCCTCCCTATAAAGAAATAAAAATGATCCATCGGAGAAACAAAAGAAGTTCGGAAATTGATATCAAGTTGCGTAACTTGATATCAATTTCCGAACTTCGTTGTTGATCTTTTTGATAAGCGCCGTGGCATTGATTTTAATATAAATTTCTTTACACACTGGACTTCTAACGTTTCTGTCATCACACACCGAAATTTAATTATATCACAATCTGTACGTGTTAATAGAATTTGTAACACTTCCGGCAAACATTTGTAAGAATCTTAAATTTCTGCTTCATTGTTTATTGATCAATCAAGTCCCTTTCAGTTTCATTGCTTCGTATGTTTTTAGGAACTCTGTGATTCTGTTATTTCTGCTCCCGTTGACAATATACGTTCTTCTAACAAATGACCCTACAAAATTAATATGTAGGTTATACTTTTTGCATGGTGGGTCACTTGCACTTTCCTTAATCTAACATACTTTTACACACAACACAGCTGTATATTTGCATACTAGTTCCGGCGGCGGTGCCCATTCTTATCTATACGTCGGGTCCTGTCGATATGCCTTTCTGAGCCGCTACTTCTGTTGATGTTGGTTGTGTCCAGGCTTCGACTGTTAACTTAAGATGTGTGACTCTGGTGTGTTTCACTAGCATTTATTCAGTGGCTTTGGGAGCACTGCCAGGGGATTTCTGGTGTTTATCCGTCCCTTTTCTGGTCTCAGAAAAGCCACATGCATAACGGGTGCTTCCCTGATGACGACCGTTAGTGCATCTGCATTATTTGCGCGTTAATTTATACAATTTTTTTCCGTTTATGTGACTTACCTTTTTGAGTACATTTGTTGAGATTTTGATCTAGGTTATGTACTTGTATTTTATTTTTGTACATTGGCTATAGCGTTGGTTTAGCGGCTTTCGGCGCTTTCTACTGACTATAGTTATCCGTTCACATATTTTCATATTTTTATACTTGTACCTCATTTTTTCATACTTGTTCTTTTTTTGTTTCATCTTTGTAGGTAAGTGTTTAGATTTCATAATATTCTGATTTCAAAGTTGACTATATCATGTGATTACTATATTGTCCTTAAATAATATACACTACTGGCCACCCAAAATGCAACACCAAGAAGGAAGCATCCGATTGGCTTCAAATTCGCAGCATGCGTCGCCCGCGAGAGGACATGCAAACGATTAGCATTGCAGGGCATATGCAAATCATGTGCGCACGGCGCGACACCGAGAAGCACTATAAAACGGGTGCACAGAAGGCGGGGTGTAAGTAGTGGAAGTGTGTTATGCTGCCGGACCTGTGCGTGGGAAGCTTCCTGGTGTCTCGTCGCAGAATACGGCAGTCATTCCAGAACGTTTCGGAGTTCGACAGAGGGCGAATAGTGGCTTATCGCGACAGCGGTTTATCGTACCGAGACATCGGCGCCCGTGTGGGACGACAACCAGCCACAGTGAGGAGAATATGGATTCGGTGAGTGCAGGAGGGACGGACGGACCGACGTGAACGATTGCCGCAGCCGCGGCACACCACCGAACGAGAGCACCGGCATGTTGTGCGGCGGGCATTGACGGCTCGCACCGCCACATCACGAACGTTAGCGCAGGAATTAGGAGGGTGTTGCGAAACAACCTGTGTCAGCACGTATCATTTGACGTCGTCTGCAGGAGCGGGGACTTGTCGCACGACACCCATTGCTCCGATTACCATTGACGTTACACCACCGGCGAGTGCGGCGGCAGTCAGCCGTTGAACGCCGCACCTGGACTACGGAATGGCACGACATTGTCTTCTCCGACGAATCCCGCTTCTGCCTGCAACACCACGATGGTCGGGTCCACGTGTGGCGGCACCGCGGCGGGAGAATGTATGACGCCTGCATTATGCATCGCCATACCGGTCCGTCGCCTGGCGTTATGGTTTGAGGCGCAATTGTATATGATATCCGCACCCGTCTGGTACGCATCGCCGGTACACTCAACAGCCACCGCTACATCTCCGACGTTTTGGAGCCTGTAGTCCTCCCTTACCTGCAGGACCTGCCAGCGGCCACGTTTCAACAGGACAATGCGCGCCCGCACGTGGCACGCATCGCGCAACAATTCTTCACGGCCCACCAGGTGTCACGGCTGCCGTGGCCCGCCTGTTCTCCCGATATGTCGCCCATCGAACACGTCTGGTCGTTGATCGGCAACAGAGTGGCCCGGCAAGCACCACCCGCGGCTACGCCTGATGAACACTGTGGCAACGTGTGGAAGCAGCCTGGACCGACATACCCCAAGCCCACATCCAAAGTCTCTTTGGCTCGATGCCGCGGCGTGTAGCGGCCGTTATTGCCAGCTATGGGGGCCACACGAACTATTGATGTCTGCTTGTTCCGCAAGTCGCACGGGCCTGTTAGCTCAATCATTTCATCTTTGTATCTGTTGTTATGTGTCCAGTAAATCTGGCTTTGCTATCTCGTGTCCTTCTTGGTGTTGCATTTTGGGTGGCCAGCAGTGTATGTACATACACTATCTACCAACAAGTAATTTGACACCTGTGATAGCAAAGGAAAACGAAGTTTATTCACCTTCAATAGTTGGTGGAGCCTCCACGAGCGGCGATTACAGCTGCGACCCTCCGGGGCATACTTTCAACCAGGCGTTGTACGACGGCTAGCGGTATTTTCTTCCACTTGGCTTGGAGAAGACTGGTCAGTTCCTTCACCGATTTCGGACGGTGGGGGCACCCCTTAAGTCGACGCTCCAACTCGTCCCAGAGGTGCTCGATAGGGTTAAGGTCCGGGCTCTCCGCACGCCAGTCCATTCGATTAACCCCATTGTCACCATACCAAGCCATGGTGGACCTCGCAACATGACAGGTGGCATTGTTATCCTGAAAGTAACATGAGTCCACCCCGTAAAACTGCCACAACGTAGGAAGTGCATGGTCATCCAAAATGGTGCAGTAGGTCTCGGCGTTGAGTCTACCAGGAATTGCGATCAAGGGTCCCGGTGCCATACCAGGAGGAACACCCCATAGCATAATTCCACCGCCGCCGAACTTCACAGTTGGCACAATACATTCCGGCAGGAGGCGTTCTCCAGGCAGACGCCAAACCCAGACCCTGCCATCCGAACGGTAGAGGGTGAACCTTGATTCGTCGCTCCAGAGAACCTGTTTCCATTGTTCAACGGTCCACTGTCTACGTTCTTTGCACCACGTTAGCCAAGCAGCGCTACTGGACTTGGTGATCAAAGGTTTGTGGGCGGCAGCACGTCCGTGATAACCGAACAGATGGGCTTCCTTACGGATGGTATTCATCGAAAGAACACTCCTGGATGCCTGTTGAAACTCCTCGCGGATGTGGCCCATCGATTTGGTGCGGTTCTTCCGAATTTCTCTGGCCAGCACCCGTCGGTCTCTTAACTCCCAGTTTTGTTAGTCTGCCGGGTCGGGGCACATTCCAACAGTCACCTCTCATTTTCCACTTGCCAATCACGTAGGCCACTGTCGATTTTGGGTACTTCAACTCGCTGGATATGTCACGTATGGATTGGCCATTTCTGTGATACCAGACGATTACACCTTTCTCGAAATCAGAGAGCTCCGAACTGCGTGGCATCTTGCATGCGGCTGGTTGCGTTGTCGTTTCCCACACGATATTTAACGGCGGCGGCCGTGACGTGTATCAGGACCGCAGATATCGTCGATTGCAGGGGTATCCAATTATTTGTTGGTAGATAGTGTATATATATATAATTTTTTGGTGGGATTTCAACTTGCATCTATGGCTTTGCAGAAAACCATTTCCAACCAGGTCTTTGCGGAAGTGAGAAAATGCAGAGTTTTGCTGGTCCTTGGTCTTTGCTGGTCCAGAGTTTTGCTGGTCCCAAGGCTCGGCGTTCTCGACACTTTCTACATTCAGGTTGCTATTATTTTATCTTCTTTTTTTACTCATACCTGTTGGTTCTTGAGTTTTTTCTTTGTTGTTTTAGTACCTGTTAAAATTTTTGTTGCTACTGCCTCTACTTAATAGTATATATATATATATATATATATATATATATATATATATATATATATATATACCCAAGAGCAGAGTCAAAGACAAAATTTTACCTAAGAATTTAAAACTTAATTTGCTAAAAAACCTGAAGATCATGACACGCAACGCAGCAGTTATGAATTTTCAGAATTCACATACTATTAAGAAGAGACAGATGCAAAAAAAAAATTTATCTGGTGCTAAAACAACTAAGAAATACTCAAAAACCAACAGGTATGAGTAAAAAGGAGATAAAGTAACAGCAACCTGAATGTAGAAAGTGTCGAGAATGCCGAGCCTTGGCTTTATCAAGGACCAGCAAAACTCTGCATTTTATCACTTCCACAAAGACTTGGTTGGAAATGGGTTTCTGCAAAGCCATAGATGCAAGTTTAAAGCCCACAAAAATATTTTTAAAATTAACACAACTTCCCCAGAGTTGCATAAGGAATCATTTAGTAACAAGTTTTTGTATGCATCTATAACTTTCCTGGCTCAACCCACGCTCGTCATCTGCCACAAAAAACAGAAAAACGATTACAAAAACCACAAGTTGTGAGAGTGTCTGAATAAGCCATCTGAATTATTCAGCTAAAAAACACGTTGCCAAGCAACCTTAGCGCCTAAGAGAGATTTTAAACATGAATAATAGTACCTAAATACTACAAAGTCTTATGCTTTGTGGTGAAAAAAAGCTTTATCCAAAATGCCATAAAATAAAAAAAAAATAATGAAAAATTTTTATAACGAGATTCCTAAAAGGAAACGGGATTTTGGTACCCACAACTTACTCAACAACTTACATAACAAGAAAAAAATAAAAATAAAAAGATGCTTTGGAAAAAATTATATGAAGTTAATTAGTTGCTATATTTACAAATATTCCAGTAGTGCTTTAAGAGTATAATCATGTAGATATTAAGTTCCTACCAACAATGAAAAAACATCGTTGACAACAAGAACAATAAAACACGGCTAACTACTCAAACAAAGTGCCCAAAAACACGCTAATATTCCAAGTTAAGTGAAAGAGAAAAACTCAAGAAGTTAGAAAAAATGCTTGCTCCTAATTCTTGATGCTAAAAAACTAAAATTTCTGCCAAGAATGTTCATTAATTAAACTTAGAACGAAGTAAGATTAAGAACAAAGATGAGAGCTTACCTCCCAAGCCACACTTGCAGCTCAAGTGTTAAAAACATGGCCGAACTCTTCTTTTCTCGGCCGCTCCCAGAAGCAGGGGTGGGGGTGGGGGAGGTTCCCAACTTTAACCCTGCCTGTTAAATTTCTACCAAGAGAATTATACAACTAAGAATGAAGTCCTGCTTGTCCAGATAGAGTAGAATAACTATCCAGAATACATGAAAAATATTATCAAATACACTTGTAGTGTATTCAATAACCTTTATATGTATTTAATTACCTTAGTGTACTTCTACAGACACTTCAAGATCCTATTTATTTTAACGTAAGTTTTTCTATTTTTAAGATATATAAAATATATATATTTAACAGCAGTGCAGTTCGACCTGTTTATGCATGCACCATTTACAGTACCTTGCTTCGCCTGGGGTTCCACACCCAGAGACCAAAGAGGGTACCCCTGATAACATCGCAAACGTCTTTAATGGGCCAAGGAAAGTCGGCAATGGACCCTCGACAGATGGAACAAGATCGTCTGGAATTATGAGTTCCGTTTCTCGCTGCACCATGCTGATGGCCGGGTTCACATATGGCATAAACAGCCCTATCCCCTGGTTGCACAGTAGGTGTTCAACAGGCCGTCGGAGGTAGTGTTCTGGTCTAGGGAGCTTTTTGTGGCAAGCCTTACGTCCATTGGTTATCATCCCACAAACATTGAATGATGGACGACGGTACAGGGACCCGTTAGCCAAACATCTCTGTCCATATCTGCAGGAGGTTCCCCGGATCACAGTGCCATCGGGCTCGTATAACTACTGAGTGGTTGGAGAAACACGACAACGAATTTGCCACATTGTCTTAGCTCCCATACTCCCCTAACTGTAATACAAATGAATATTTGTGGGATATGCTAGAACGGGGTGGGAAAACTACTGGTCGTCCTGCATGGAATGAGCGTAAAATGACAGCTGTTGCAGCGGATATGGGTCAGGTTAGCCATGCAGGATGTTCGAAACCTAGTACAATCTGTCCATTCGTGTCTGCGTCACAGAAAGGTGGACCAACGCGTTATTAGGCAGGTGTTTCTAATGCCAAACGAACCAAAGTGTATTTCCTTTCAAAATGCATCGCGGAACTATTATATTTCTAGTCCGTAATAACACACTGATAGCCGTGGCTAAAACGTAAACAAAACTGCCGGTGACTGCAGCGGATGGAGCTCACGTAACATTTGGGAAGGCCCGCCCCAAAATGTTGGCACAACCTACGTAAATATTGTCGCTTCTATCAACTTTGACGTTAGATTCTCGTAGTTTCTTTCCTCAAAATTACGCAAAAGTGTAATTAAATATTGTTGTGTAAACTTATAAAACAGTGAACAGCATGATCACATTTCAACAATGGTTGAAGAAACCAACTCAAAACTTCCCGTATAAATAGTTTTAAAAATTTGAATTTTAAAATATGACTCGGTGCATATACAGGGTGTCCGAGAATTATTGGACACATTACAAAATTATGTTAAACAAAACCCTATGAGCATTGTCTACTTTTCTATGTCACGTATTACTAACACGGTTTCTGTATTTTTGTTTTGCAGAATTGTTATTCCCAGAATCCGATAGATGGCGCTAGGTGTCGCCTGATGAGGAATGTATGAAAATGCGCAATCAGTAGTCATGTCATCCGTACACCAGAAGGCGATGGGTGTGTTATGGCTTGCGGAATTAAAGTCTGTCATATATGCTTCTTCGAGGCCGCTGTGGTGCAGTGGAAGCACATCCGGCGCGTAACTGGAAGACCCTAGGTTCGATTCCCGGTGGCGGCCAATGATAATTTTTCCGTGACTCACTTATAAACGTGGAAAGAGCGATGACCTCTGTTTGATGCCCCTAGTCAAAGTCAAATGACTATTAATTATTCATTCGCCTTCTAATAATTTGTTCAGTTGCTGCTTACCATCTCTGGTGAATCCCCAGCATTGCGCGGGTCTCCAAGAAGCAACCTACCAAATTGGCTTGGCAGTTGATGTGTGTCAGTCTGGAGGAATTAGAAGCCGCTGTGGTGCAGTGGAAGCATATCCGGCGCGTAACTGGAAGACTGGGTTCGATTCCAGGTGGCGGCCTACGAGAATTTTTCCGTGACTCACTTATAAACGTGGAAAGTGCGATTACCTCTGTTTGATGAGGTACCGTTAAGAGTATGGTTGTAATCCTCCGTCAACGAATTCAGTTAAACGGTGGATGAAACAGTTTAAAGAAACTGGCAATGTGGAACATCGTGGAGGAGCCGGTAGGCCTGGCGTCAGCGGTGAGACGGTTGACCAAGTTAAATGAAAGTTTCCAACGAAGCCCCGGGAAATCCGTTCGTAAAGTAAGCAGAGAACTGTGCATTCCGAAATCGACAGTTCACGATATCTTGCACAAGAAATTAAAGTTTCATGCTTATAAAATCCAAATAGTGCAAAAGTTGCATGTAAATGATCACACTCTGCGATACGATTTTGCTGTGGATATGCTGAATCGAGTGGAAAACGACGAAAACTTTCTCAGTACTGTAATTTTTAGTGATGAATCCACATTTCATGTATCAGGTATTGTGAATCGTCACAACTGTAAGATATGGGGCAGTGAACCGCCTCATGCTGCTATTGAACTGGAACGCGATTCTCCAAAAGTTAATGTGAGGTGCGCCCTATCAAAAAGAGAAGTGATTGGCCCTTTCTTCTTCTGCGAAAAAACCATAAATGGTGACATTTACTTGGATATGCTAGAAAATTTCGCTATACCCCAGATGAGAAGATATGACAACGTCGTTTTCCAACAAGACGGCGTGATTCCGCATTGGTCAACGTGTGTACATAAGTGCCTAAATAAGCATTTCCCCAACAGATGGATGGGCGTGGTGGTCCCATTTCGTGGCCTCCTCGCTCTCCAGATCTAACTCCATTGGATTATTTCATGTGGGGTTATGTGAAGGATCGTGTCTATCAAACGCCTTGTACTGATTTGCAGGAACTGAAGCAGCGTATCACAGCTGCTATTAATTCTATAACTCCTCAGATGCTTGCCAATACATGGCATGAAACAGAGTATCGCTTGGACGTCCTACGAGCAACCAAGGGATCTCGCATCGAAATTTATTAACTTGTGTAGTTACATAGTAAGTTAGTACAGTCAGTTTCTTTCTATCTGTTTAATGTTTTGTTTTATATAATTTTGTAATGTGTCCAATAATTCACGGACACTCTGTATTCATGTGCCTCGGTAATTTTCTGCCAAATTTCAACCTCGACGTTCAGCAGTTCATTCTGTAGACGACTGACAAAGATAGGAAGACACCGTAATTTTACTGTACATAGCGAATAGAACTCACGATTCACAGTACATCAGTAACCTTAATATATCCACACTCATTTCCCATGCTTATTACAAACTGCAATAGTCTTACATAATAACGTAAATTAACAGCCAAAATCATGACTTAGTTCAACTTTCATCCATCTGATTGCGTTACCATTCAGGGAGAAACAATAACATCAAAACTCACCCGTCAACTACCAACATTACAGCAGTTGGTTGTGGGAGGGTTACGAAATATAAACACAAAAAGATTTTAAATAAAACAATACAAAATAATTTTCTAAGGTCATTTTTTTGCCTAAAATTTTAGATACTTCAGATTATCTTTTTAGGTATACAGTTGACACACTAAAAAGAAATTTAGAAAATATGATTTTCGTGCTCCGAAAAAATACTTGCTGACGTTGACTTTATCGGATTTCTGGAAAAACTGGTCAAGAGGGAATTTAACCCCAGCATATTTCACCTGATTTAGAAGTCTAACAAGTACTATTTCCTTATGAACAACTGTGCATGCTTAAGAACTTCGCGCTGAATTTAACTGGATCAGATTCTTCCGTAATGCTTGGGAACTGCTTAAGGTACGTGAAAACTTCATTTTCTTCGCCGTCAAAAGCCTTAGTTGAAAGTACCTTGATAACCATAATCTTCAGTTTCACATGGTGTCCTATTTGTCAATTTTATATCTACATTGGACTGACTCTGAAAACGCAGCAATTAATTCACTAATATATCCAATGTTAACACTCTTCCATGTCCATTTCTCATTCGTAAGATGAAAAACTTCTTTCGCACTTGCACAAAAATGTTCTTTGATGTTTTCTTTTATCCTTGAGATTACACCTTTACAAGCACAGAGTCGGTGACTTTTGACTATCTTTAAAAGATTTATTGCCCAATGATATTAACTATAATGCCAACTTTTGATGCCATGCATCTTTCCCGACAGTAGTAAAGTAATTTCAAAGTAAAATAATTTCGATGTAACGAAAATGGGTAACGGAAGTAGTCAAAACCATTGTTGAAATCCGATTTTCGAATGCTGCCCCAAGAAGTGACAACAACAGTTAATTTCATTGTTACTCAACAATATATTTTACCAAATTATCATTCTTTTATCACGTTCTACATAAACTTAGCAATAAGTTTTTGCAATCTGCTTAAATTACGAGAACCTGATGCTAAATGTGATAAAAAGCCATTACAAAAATGCATTTTGATGCCATACATCTTTTTCCCGACAGTAGTACAAGTATGCGTCGTAGCGAAATTTGGCTTCCTCTCGACACCCTCCTCCCAAGGGAGGGTTACCTGCTATTGATGAGAGCTTTAGAATGAGTCCTCCTCACTAACACACTTACGATTCAGCTCTTTTCCCCCTCCTTCCCCCCTTATCTTGAGGTTAGATTTAGCTTCCGCGTGCGCATAGACTTTGTAGCAGCAGCACCACATTTCATCGGTGTCAAGGTCGTCTTTCTTACGTTCGTCTGAATCTAAATAATACATAAATACAGTTTCTAAAAAAACGTAACAGTCAAAGTACTTACTATTGACGCCACCAGTTTAGTAAGTATCTACTTTTATTTACTCATTAAAGTAGATATTTTTATTTTTTCACTGATTTTACGACAATAACAATCATTAATCCACTTACCTAAGTACAGCTCAATGTCAGGAATTAGTAAACCAAATTTTTCATTATGATTTAATTCCACTTAGTATGTACCGGGCTGTGTGGCTGGGTGTGGTCGTGAGTGACGCGAATAAATGCAATGCGTTGTACGTAAATAAATGTATACTCTCGTTCTATTTCACACCCACAAAGATCTTGGCATGGGAAAGATGAAAAGCATAAATTTTCTAGAAAGAGTCCAGGGTACTCTCTCGATTTTTTTTTACTTATTACTTTTCCTTGAGCACCACTTTTTCATGGTTTCATGCTTAGTTTCTATGGAAACATCTTTTTCCTACTTTTAGTGTGTGTGTGTGTGTGCGCGCGCGCTCATTGTTATTATAAGCTGTTTACTATTAAATGCGATAATATGAAATTCCTGCTTGTTTTCGAGAATCTTCCATTCGCAACAAGGGTTAGATGTGCATCTAATACGGTATTGTACTCTTGGTTCACGTAATTCACTTTGCAGCCATTTCTTCTTTCGGCATTTCCCAAACCTTCAAAATTCTTAATTAAATCTCGTATCTGGGATATTTAGTTTGCTTTTTCGTTAGATCCTTGCTAAATCTTTCACATTTAGAAGAATTTCCCTAATGATCCAGATGGTGCTACCGATTTTATATTGGAACATGACTGAGACACACTGTATACGTATGGCGTGCGTACTGTCTTTTTGTTTTGTTCTTTCCAGAATACGATTACGTTTTCATTGAAAACGTAATTTCCCTTTCCAAAAAGGTCAAAGCGATGGTACCATTTTACTGATGTATCCACTTTCATATTTATAATTTTTATACATTTAGACTGCGTAATTTCACGTGAAAAAACAATCATGCACGGATAAACAACCGTCGGGTAATCGACAGTATATACCCTACTGACACTCAACCGAACGCGAATTCAGGGGAGGTGTCAAGGTTTAGTTTCTATTACTACTACTCTTCTGTGTTATGCGTTCGTCGGGCGTTTCCAGAAATAAGAACCGGAAAGAAAAAACTTCGATCATCCTAGGTAAATATATACCAGATAGTTATTGTTACACATCTTTCTTCAAGCGAAATGTCTCTCAAATATTCCAGCAGTTTTCGCGAAGAATAGAAATTTTAGCGGAGTAACTTCTATGCTTCTTAGGAATTTTACCTCTTGCAACGGTAATTAAATTCCACCAAGTCTAATGTTATCCTGACATGCCTTCGCAATTAACTGGGCTTTACAGAGATCAGCAATTCTATACATGAATGCTAATATTTTAGAAGGAAATATTTGCCTGATAATAGATATTGCTGGGAAAGGCCGGTGTTTTTTCATGGTGCCTCAAACAGGGGAAGATGGAGGGAGTTCTTTCTTACTTTTATACAGGGCCACTTTTACGGAAACTCGCTATCAATAGTTTATTATTAGGACTACCAGATAATGAAATACTTATTGATTTTCAATAACATGTTCAACCGAAATCGCAATAGGATGAAACAATCTAAGCACTTTTATGTGTTCTGACTTCTAAATAGTTCAAGTCTACTGAGTTACGATATCATCATCATCATCATTGTCAACCATTATCAATCCACTGCTGGACGAAGGTCTCCCCAAGTTTCCTCCACAACGGTCTGTCTTGTGCCAGTCTCCTCCATGTCACTCCCGCATATTTACGAATTTCATCCACCCATCTCCCATGTGGTCTTTTTCTGGGTCTTTTCCTGTCCCTTGGAATCCAATCTAAAATTTCGGCTGTCCATCTATGGTCTGTCCTTCTGGCAGTATGTCCAGCCCATTGCCATTTCAGGGATTTAACTCTGATCATGATGTCTTCCACTCTCGTCATTTTTCGGATCCACGAGTTCCTCTTCTTATCTCTCCTGGTTATACCAAGCATGCACCTCTCCATGCTGCTTTGAGTTGTCTGCAGCCTTTGTATATGTCTCTTTTAGTTAAGGTCCACGTCTCTGCACCATACGTAAGCACTGGAAGGATGCATTGATCAAACACTTTTCTTTTAAGACATAATGGCATATTGCTCTTGAAAATTATGCTGTTTCTTCCAAAAGCTCTCCAGGCAAGTTTTGTACGCCGATTAATTTCTTCATCAATGTGACCCTCACTTGATATCTGCTGTCCAAGATAAACATACGTATCTGTTATCTCCAGTTTTTCTCCATCAATCGATAAATCTTCATTTCTTGTAAAAGCATTGAACATCACTTTTGTCTTCTGAAAGTTCATTTTTAATCCCACTTCTTTACTCTTGTCAGCAAGTTCCTGGATCATACTCTGCAGCTCTGATGGGGTAGTTGCAAAAATGACTATGTCATCAGCAAAACGAAGGTGGGTTAGATAATCTCCATTAATCTTTATCCCCTTGTTTTCCCAGTTCAGTGATTGAAAGACATTTTCCAATGTGGCATTAAAGAGCTTCGGAGATATGGTGTCACCTTGTCTCACTCCCTTTCCAATTTTTATGTGTGTTGTATTTTCAAACAGTCGAATCTTTGCACTTGCATTTTCATAGATGTTATTAATAATATTAATGTATGCATCTTCAATACCGCAGGATTTCAGAGCCGTGGTAACTGCTGATGGTTTCACCGAATCAAAGGCTTTTTCATAATCGATAAAAGCCATGCAAAATGGAAGTTCATATTCCTTTGCTCTTTCAATTAGTTCTCTCAGTACGTGGATATGATCTATTGTGCTGTAGCCACTCCTGAATCCAGCTTGTTCTCTCGGTTGAGCCATGTCCAGTGTTACCTTCAAGCGGTGTGAAAGAACTTTAGTGAAGATTTTATAAACCACTGATAGGAGGCTGATAGGTCTGTAGTTCCTGAGATCCTCAATGTCACCTTTTTTATGTAGCAGGATCATTGTAGCATTGTTCCAATCCTCAGGAATCTTTCCTTCATTAAGGCATCGAGTGAAAATTTGGGCGAGTACTGTTTCAATTTCTCCACTTGCTTCTTGTATGATGTCTATAGTAATTCCATCTTCTCCTGGAGCTTTCCCCCGCTTCATGTTCTTGATTGCATGAGCAACTTCTGCTGGGAGGACTGGAAGAACTCTGGTATCTTTCATGATGTCTGGAGTACATGTATCATCCCTTTCATATAATTTGGAGTAGAAATCTTTCACTCTTGTCAAAATTTCGCCTCTATTTCTTGTTATAGAACCATCTTCTTTTCTCAGAGCCATAATCTGTTTTCTTCCCTTACTGAGATGTCCCTTTGCTATCTTAAGGCTTTGGTTGTTTTCAATTGCTTTCCTCACTAGCTCACAGTTGAATTTCCTTACATCTTCAGTGATACTTTTTCGTGTTGTCTTGCATAGCTCTATATATTCCACTTTGGAAGTCACATCTTCTTTAGTTGTCCTCATCTCTCTTCTTTTTTGCATCAACATTTTGGTTTTTCCTGATAATTTGTTCACATGCAACTTGTTCTTAGACCCAGCTAATTTTGTTGCTGTTTCCATTAGAGCTTTGGTTACTTTTCTGTTAACTTCCGAAATATCCACTTCTTCAGATGTTAGGCCTTCTAAAGCAGAGAATCTGTTCTTCAGTTCCAACTTGAAAGTATTATGGTGTTTTTTAAGGTTGGTTATGTCAATACATTTTGTTTGTCTTATGAGCTTGCCACGTTCCAGTTTAGTGTTGAGGTGCATCTTACATCTCACCAATCTATGGTCACTACCTGTGTTGAACTTGTTCAGCACACTGCAGTCTTCGATGACGAATTTTTTGTTACACATAATAAAATCAATTTCACTTGTCGTCCCAATTGGATGTCTCCATGTCCATTTCCTGTGTGGCTTTTTCTTGAAAAAGGAGTTCAAGATGAAAAATCCTTCTGCCTCTGCAAACTCAACGAGAGTATTTCCACGCTGGTTTCTGTTGCCGTGACCGAATTTACCTACTGAAGTTTCATTCTGTTGCCGTTGCCCTATTTTTGCATTGAAATCTCCCATAATTATCTTCAAGTGCTGCTTACCTTTATTATTTAGATGACGAATTTCCTCATAAAATTCTTCAATTTCTTCTTCAGGATGACTTGTGGTGGGTGCATAAGTTTGAATAATCTGAGCCTGGTATCTTCTCGATAGTTGGATGACGAGTCGTGCAGCTCTGTCAGAGGAACTTTCAACTTCTACCACTTTATCCTTCAGTTTCTTGTTTATTATAAATCCAACACCACTAGTTCTGCCAGTATCTGTCCCACGATAATAGAAGAGATGTCCACTTTTCAGTTCAATGAGATCTTCTCCTTTTCTCCTTACCTCACTTAGCCCGACGATGTCCCACTTGATCCTTTGTAGTTCCTCTTCCAATTCAAGAAGCCTTGAATCAGAAGATAGGGAGCGTCCGTTATAGGTAGCCAAGGTCAGCATCAAATGGCAGCCTAGTCCGGTCCTCCGGGGATTCTTAGCACCCTCCGCCTTCATGTCGCACTGGCCGCTGCCTTGGCCAGGTACATTCCAGCTGCCGGAGACTGAGGGCCAAGATTTAAGTTGTAGAGTCATTTTGGAGGTGTTTGGCCATAACTCACCACGCTGGCCAAGCGGGTTGGTGAGTGTGGGATAAGCAAATTTTTGTATTGACCAAAAGCCCTGCAGACTTTTGGTCTATTCTTATTCAAGCGATAGATGGATTCAGTAAATAAGGAACAGGATCCCAACGGTCCTTCCCAAGTAAGCATGTATCTTAGTACCAAAAATCCAAAAGGTTTGGGTACGAACACTTCTATCTAAGTAGACTAGACTTTCAATATGTAACGACTCCTGGGTTAATCTTACCACCAAAGAAAAAAACAAGTAGAAAAAAAAATGTAAATGTGCTACCACCACTCCAGTTTCAGTAGCATTAAAATGGTAGGTCTTAATTCTGATAATAAGCAGAAGGAATGCCATAACGTAAGAGAATGCCAAAGAAGCAATGCGTTTTCATTTCAAAATACATTTCTCCTTTAATGACCTCCCATTAGCACTGAAAGCTATAAGGAACGCATTGCAGTACGTCGTTAGATGACATACTGGTACTTTTGTCACATACGCAAGACATATTAAAAAAAAGTATTTTTCCTTACGCGCCTAATACACTGCTGGACAATTGCTAAGGACGGATTATAAACGGCTATATAGCGCATAGAAAAGTAAGTGTGGTTGGATACCAAGTGAAATAAAATAATGTCAGAATGCCAGGACTTTACAAGAAAGACAATTTATTGTGCTCTGAAATCCAGAAGGCTTTGGAACGTGTTCAAGGGACAAATAGGCCATTTTGTGCAGAATACGTAAACGTGAAAAAAATGCAATTACCGTCCGCAGGCGTTCCGGCGTAAGATGTCAATACGGGATATGGCCACCATGGAGGGCGATGCAAGATTCCACACGTCGTGTCATGCTTTGCACAACATTATCAAGCAGCTGTTGGGGTAATTTATCCCATTCCTCTGTCAGTGCATGGATGAGGGTGTCCTTGTTTATTGGAGGGCATTGGCGACCAGCAAGACTCCTCCCCAAAGCATCCAACACATTTTCAAAGGGATTCAGATCTGGAGAACGTGCTGGCCATACGAGGCGTTGAATATTCTCGCTCTCAAGACACTGCTAGACAGCGACTGTTCAAGGACACGTTGCGTTGTCGTCCATGAAAATTAATCCATCACCGACAGCACCACGGAACATGCGAACATGAGGTAGCAGAACATCATTAATGTATCGTTGGCCAGTCATAGTCCCAGTTGGAAGCACATAGAGGGACGTACGGCCATTGATCATGATGCCAGCCCATACCATGACACTACATGTCGGATATCGGTCCCTTTCCTGTATGTCTGCTGGACAATATGCAGTACCACTATCACGCTAGATCAGTTGTCGTCGACAATCAGACGATAGACTGTATCTACTCTCATCTGAGAAGAGGACAGCAGACCGGTCGTTATCAGTCCAATTGCGATGATGATGGCACCATTGCAAACGGGTGGTACGGTGACGTCTGGACAATGGGATGCACACAACAGGACGGCGGGCGTATAGTCCTCCTTCATGCAAACGTCTGGCGGCAGTTTTTCGGGAGATCCGCTTGCCAGTAGCAGCCATAAACTGATTTGCTACCTCACTAGCTGTGCTGCGCCAGTGTCGTTTTGTTGATAGCACTATGTACCGATCTTCTGCAGGTGTCGTACTGCGAACACGACCTCCCCCGTGACGTTTGCTACACTCTCCATTTGTTTGAAATGATTTCCAAAGCCTTGAGACAACACTGTGCCTGACGTCGAACTCCCTGCCAACATCTGTTATTTTTCGCCCTTCTTCAATCTTGCCAATAATATGGCCACGCGTAAAATCATCTAGGTGATGTCGGGAAGACATACTGAAAATTGCAAGTTCGTCAATTGATTCTTTCCTTTTCAACTTTGCGTTTGAACAACAACGATCAATACGCGTCAAATCCTTTATATCTGTTATCAGCGCTATGACGTCACGAACAAGTTCGGCAATCCAAAATTTGCATACGCACAACACGTCTTACTGTATCCCGCACTTATGCTAATTTCCTCATTTTCCTGCCTTCCATTTTATGGTTGCTATCGTTGCTATTGTCATCCGTCCTTAGCAATTGTCCGGCAGTGTACTTTGATATACGTACAATACTTCCAGATCTTTAGCAGCCCCATTTCCCTTTAGAAAAAAAGTTCAAAGCACACACATATTCCTACAAATTCCAGCAGTCCCCCTTCCTGCTACAACGACAAAAAGTTCCAATCACAATTACATCACAATGGACCCTTGTGGGAATCACGGAAAACCGTAAGATGGGAGGAATTACACGAAACGTAGCTCCGCGCTAAGTTAATAAATAGAAGTAAAAAAAAAAAGAGTGAACAGTTAATCCGGGCTAGACACTACGATTTAACAATTTTTGGCTACTATTCAAAGCCAAACTTGAGCTCAACCGGAAAAAATGGGAGTACAAGGATATTTTCAAAGTTTCTGTATGTTATAATTTTTTTAATGAGCGGACTGCAGCTGACAACGGGGTATTGAATGCAGCGTGCGCACTATTTCTCTCTCATACTATATTTTTTTTTTTTTTAATTTTAAAGAGAGGTACATTTTGCTTACACATTTCTAAACAAAACTCAAGATCATTCGCGAATTTTTAAGCAGTAAGCATCATAATGCGTTCAACAAATCAGTCTTTCACAATGTCAGGCTAATTAAATCCTTGAAAAGAAGAGTGAAGAGGGTGGGTGGCTCTCGAAACTTAGGAAGCTTTCGCGGTGCTGCCTAAGAGTCAGTCCGTCAGTGAGTTTACAGGGGACAGACATATTCCTCAGGAGTGACTCACGTGAGTCATCCAATGTACGAGCGCGAGGTTTATAAAAGCACGGCCAAGACCTTGGCTGCCAGCAATTTTCCCGGCTGTTTCCAGCAGATGTTGTTACTTTATGGAAATTAGGACCCCGTGAATCCGAAGGCTGCCAATTCCATCAAGGTCCGACAAGCCTATTTCCCGAGCTGAAATTTCTAAACGTGACAGTTGCATTTACACGGATTTTTTTTTCTTTTTAAAATCCCCCTTATCCCACCCGTCTACCTCAGACAGTAAATAAGCCATCTATGACAGTGAAGCGTACCTGGTCTGTCAATGAAAAATTCAATGAAGTCGTTTCATTGGATTAATGAAACGGAATAACGCCATTGTGTTCCAATGCGTCAAGTAAAATTATACATGTATATGTTCCTATACTATTAGCGTTTATCATTCACTACTCAAGCACGATAGCATAAACAACGACAAAACTAAAATGTTTTAACACGACAGATTTTAGTTTATACGCATTAAATTCTCAAAGTTAATAATACTTGCAATTTAAGTTTATCTGTACAGTGAGATTCAACTGCACAGTTCACCTCGAAGACAATGAAGAACAGCAGCATTGTTGGAGTTTGCATTAAGTTTTTTCGTTCCGTTCATTTCGGTACATGCCTCTTTCGCAGAAGAGAAAATAAATATGATGCGCACTTTTATGCAGTGGTAAACTCATGTAAAAAATAAAGGTACGGGCAACAAATAAATCATTTACGCTCTGATAGGATAAGTGCAAATATGGGCAACAATGGTCAAAATGAAACATACACTCTAAAGACGACTGAACGACTGCTTGACTACGAAGACCCTCAAACAGGTTCAGCCACTATATGCTGCAATTCGATGAGTCTTTTGAAAAGGGAAGGGGAGAGGCAGAAGGAATAGTAATGATAACATTGTGCCCTGATAGAAAAGATCGCACAGTACAAGCAAAGAAATATTAAGAGTTCTTGGAAGTATACTATTCCCATTAAGTGCTGCAGTTATAATCTGCCCTATTAATAAATACTTACCTGACTCAAATGGTGTCCACTTCAACCATGCCACGCAGCAGAAAGGCAGAGGACACGGAGATGGGGGAAGCAAAAAAAATAGAAGAGAACAACGCAAAATAACTAGATTGTCTTGACATAAAATACTACACCGTTAACAGAATCACAGAATCTGGATGTTGGAGAGCAAAGTCAACGCCATTCCCAACAGGGTGTCTACAGTTTCTGCTAAATCCAGCATGGTATACTTTTAAGTGATTAAAAAAATTTCTGAGTTCACAACACGAAAAACAGTTATTTGGTTATAGAGTGATTCAAAATATACGCAGCTGAAATTATTAAATTTCTCACTGTAAAAATTCGATAAATGCACATAACACAAAGGAGTAGTTAATAATTCCGTACCAGTGAAAAGACTGCAGCAAACTATGGCTACACCGTGTATTTACCAGATGAATTCTAAACTGGCATTTTTTCTGAACAATGTGAGCTAAAGTTATATACAGACGTAAATTCATCTAGAAAAATGAAAGGTCAGGTGCTGCGCAACATATCGCCTCTCCTTGACAAATGTCAACCTCGCCTTCTCGTGGTGTATCCTTCCTGTTCCCACTAAAGGGGCTCTGACGACCGCCAGTAGCGGTATAAACTATACCCTCGGGATTAGAGGAAATGGTATCCCACGCTCACCAACCCGCTTGGCCAGCGTGGTGAGTTATGCCCCCCTCCCGAGAAGCAGGAAACTGTGTCTGGCACTTTATTAATCGGAATTGTTCTATTATAAAGCAATTTTGAGGTTACTTATTTCTTTTATCGTGTTAAAAGAAACTAAAAAAAAATGGCAGTTGAAATCGTAGTTTATTGTTTGTTTATAACATCAAGATGACAGACAGATGGGTTCGTGTTTAGAAATGTGAGAGCGCAGTGAGTGATTGCATCTCTAATTTGAAACTCCACAGACCACAGGATCCAAAGCGGCGCCAGGAGAGCCGGAGATCGAGTGCTCAGGTAAATGCTGCTCTGATTTCGCTTTCGGTCTAAATAGCCGCAGAGGGCCGGAGGGGAGAAATGGTTTCGCTTTCGGTCTAATAGTTGCTATCATAGCAACTATTAGATGGCAAATTCAACGTCAAAGTCACTTAAAGGTACGATGGCTTCACCTATCGTTATAGGAATTTTTAAAATCCACTTCATGACTGAGATTTCATTTTTTTTAATAATTTTCATTTTTCAGACTGTACTTGCTTTCATCTTGTTGTTTTCATGTGATCTCTGTCTCATATTGTCAGTTTTTTTGTTCTTGTTTTTCTGTTAATACCGCGTAAGTTCATGTGTCGTTACTCGCTAATACTAATACTAATATACTAAAAACCAAAGAGTTTAGTTTTGTTAAGTGATTAAATAGATTTTTACTGTGGAATGTTTTTTTTTTTTTTTAAACACCCAGAAACAAAATTCTAGTTACGGCCCTGGGATAAATAGACAGACAGATTAAATGTTTGCTGTGGAATATTTAACCCCCACCCCCGAAACTAAAGTCCAGTTACGGCCCTTACATTTATCATGACACTTAAGCCAAGTCAAAAGAATTTTTCACATTTCACCTATACACAAGCTGAAATTTCATCAAACTAAAGCGTCTTTAGTTACGGTACATAGCGATAAATTCTGCATCAGAACAGGTGGGGAAAATATAGTCGCGGTTACAGCAACCTAATACAAACACAATTTTTCGAATGGAACTTCCTTGGAAGAGCAGATACAATGCCCAATGCAAACTATACTGTTCCGCTCCTAGCGGTTGGTTGGTTCGAGTTTAGTGACGCAAGGGCCTCCAAGGGCCGAAGAGCGCTACTGGAAAATCAAAGGGCATAAACGACACTGAACACGATTAGAGCTCCAGGGCCGGCTGGACCATAGGAGCAACCGGGGCGGTCGCCCCGGGCCCCGCACTTTACAAAACAAAAACAAAATTGTTTTTGCTAGAATTTTCTATATTTATTGTTATTTTTTTTTAAGTTTTGGGGCGCAAGGCCCTCAAAAATATATTTTTACGTTTTCCAACGGTAGGTTGAAGAAGCGTATATGCTCCAGCTTTGTCCATCTGTCTATCCACCCGATAACTCGCGTAAAAATTATACAATTTCAATTAAATTTTAGTATGTGGTAGGGGACAACCTGGGGACGAACCCTATTGAAAATAAGGGAAATTGGGTCAAAGGTCAGGACATAGGAGTGGGATCCATTCCATCGCCCTTATGCGTAATAACTTAGGTAAAAATGCTTCGATTGCGACAAAACTTTGTTGTTCCGGAAGTAAACTGAACACGTTATGCTGAATGTCATCGAAATGGGATCAAAGGTCAGGGCACAGGAGCTAGATTTATTCCACAGCCATTATCCTCATAACTTGAGTAAAAATGCTTCTGTTGCGACAAAACTTTAGTATGTTGTTCCGGAGGTATACTGAACGAATCAATAGTCAGGACAGTTTGTATTTCTGGTATGTTGGAAAGCGTATCATAATCAATGCATTGCATGATTTTACTAACTTGTTGTAATGTTGTTGTTTTTGCAGTTTATAACCCCCCCCCAAACTTATTTAAACCTTAAACTTTTCCATATTCATGAACTAAAAAATTAAAAATTTCATCACATTTTGTGACTCCCTATTATATACTCAACAATTTGTGTGTAAACCTGGTACTGAAATTTAAAAAAATAAAAAGAACAATATCAAAGTTGTATCTGGGCTATATATGGAGGCCAATCGTTCAGTGACTTTAAAAACAGTGTTGGAAATAAAAAATAATAAAGCAATTTTTATACATGAGCGCGTATAAGAGGTGAATAAATTCATTAACTTACCAGTTATTCCACTTTCCATCAAAAATCAATCACTAAAACATGTACCGGAAAAAAATATATATACGAATTTATTTAAGAGTGATCGTTATTATCCAATACGCAAAAATGTTTGCTATGGAAAAACATTCGCTACGCAGATTAGTTAAAGCTATTTGTTTTATCATTTTGTAGGAAAGTTTTTATTAAGATAATAAAGCAACCTAAACTTCCTCCTCTCTCCAGAAAGAAAGTCGTAGATTTCAGCACTTTTTATTCTCTTCCTCTCTCTTTGTCTGTCTGCTGTCCGCCCGTCTCTCTGTATATCTCTCACTCTGTATATCTGCCTTTCTCTCACTGTCTCACTATCTGTCTCTGTCTCTCTCACTCAATGTCTATCTATCTATCTATCTATCTATCTCTCTCTCTCTCTCTCTCTCTCTCTCACAGTCAGTCTGTCTCCCTCTCTCACAGTCAGTCTGTCTCCCTCTCTCACAGTCAGTCTGTCTCCCTCACTCTCTCACAGTCTGTCTGTCTCCCTCACTCTCACAGTCTGTCTGTCTCCCTCTCTCACAGTCTGTCTGTCTCCCTCACTCTCTCTCTGTGTCTGTCTCCCTCTCACTCTCTCTCTCTCTCTCTCTGTCTCTCTCTCTCTCTCTCTGTCTGTCTCTCTCTCTGTCTGTCTCTCTCTCTGTCTGTCTGTCTCACACTGTCTCTGAAAAATGAAAATACACTAAAATTATCATAAACTGTTTACACACACACTCTGAATTTTTCAAGCTCACAATAATTTGAGATAATCATTTTCCTTTATGATACTTTTTGTCTATTTTCATACAATGATTTCATTAAACTATGAGATTCATTTCCTAGGGCCCTCTATATATGAAATTTCGCCCAGGGCCCCGCAAAAGTTCAATCCGGCCCTGGAGCTAGCCTATGTTAAAACGATTTTCCCAATCCGACCCATACGAACCACGATAATGAACTAGGAATCTGAATTTAGAACACAGAACAAATTTTGCTTCACTCAAGCTGAAAAAGGCTTAAAACGTTTTGGTCTTAAATGGCTCCTATAGTACGTGAAAAAAAAAAAAAAAAAAAAACACGTGTTCATTCTACCCACGGAAAAAATATGGATTACGCAGATCATAAAATATATGTAATGTTTCGCTCACAGTTCTTACTATTCAATGAGAAAAATATAGCGGCTAGATATCGGGAGATCCGTGGATTCAATTGCCGGCGGCGGCCGAATAACAGTTTTTCGGTTGCTGTGTGTGGTTACAACGTGGAAAGAGCGATGCATTTATTTATTCAGAAAATGAACTTTTCCAATTCCTTTTTGGGGGAAGCGTCGATTGCGTGCAACACATAAAAATACGTGTGCGCCATCTGCATTACAGAAATTCGAAATACTTGAAGCATTATCTTGGAGCACTATCCTCTGCAAAAAAACAAAAATTCTAGTCCACCTCCTAGATACGGAGCCTCTTCTTACGAACAAGTGGGCAAAGTGATACCACATAAGCACTCTGGTTTTTTTTTCTTAAAATGAACTTGCTTAAAAAATGCAGTCTTACAAGTATCTTTTATGAATTATCCACACTTCATTTGTGTATGAAAACAAGAAAGATGACACCGAAGTAGGGTGTAATGAGCAAGTCTTTTATATCCTTTCAGACACGAAAAAAAATATTTCAATGCATATTTTTAGGGGAAGAAAAAATTCAGCGAAAAAGAGAATACACTAACTCAGGGCTGGAAAATTACAGGATGAAATATTGTAATTTCCGTCGTATAATCCGTGGATTATCAGTTAAAAAGTTAGAACTTTAGGAGCAGATAATGCACCGCTTAAAAAAGTTTGGCGGCACTTTAATTTTTAAAAAATCCGAGTGATGTCCGCTTAACTGTTGGTATTGGAAAAGTATTGAAAATGCCTTCACATGGGAAAAAATGTAATGCAGGCAGAGAACCGCAAAGAGACGGAAATACATTGTTGTTTTCTACTTACTTGCATTTTAACAGAAAATATGATACAAAGACTGTACATTTGCGCATGCGGAAGTCTAAGCGGGAAGCAAGCTGAGCTATTCCACGGTATGCAACGGTTGCCTTCTCGTAAAGTAATAATCCCTTTGTGAATCGGATTCATTTGTTTTGCTGCAGTAATGCCGTTAGTTAAGTATTTGGCATTTCGGAAATGTTCGCAGAAACATTTTCCGAAATGCCAAATACTACGATTGGCCGCAGTTTCTACGGAATTTTAGATCTAACTAATGAACAACGGTAATGTTGAAAAAAACTAAGAATTTTTGTTCTTCATTCACTTAAATTAACACAAAGGTATTTTTTAAAAAGTTACTTCTTTTAATAAAGCAGATCGTTTCTTTCTTACTGCGTTGGACTTTTAGGTCATCCTGTGAATACACTTTCTGTCAGAAATTACGGCACAGAATCAACACAACAGGTGCGGACTTTACGACGACATATATATGTTTTTAACTTCACGGTCACCGGTACGTTGCCGCGGATCAACTGGTGGTGAGTATAATTCGACAACCCATTCCATTTTGAACTGCACATACCATCACTTATAATTTTCAATTATTATAAATTCAGTTTCTGAACTCCTCACCTCATCAATTTATTGTCCAGCATGAAAAATACTTGTTTCCGCACACAGGTGGTTTTTCGATATGTCTGTGGTTACCTGAATTGTAAAAAGTAACTGGTATGAATTCACGGAAAATTCCTGAAAATATTACGCACCAAAGCTGCCAGTAGGTCTCAGACTTTTAACGAAATTTTCTTTCTGAAAAGTTTCCGAAAAAACTTCAGTATTCTGACAGATTTTCCGTTCTCACTAATTCTGTAATTTTAAGAAATATTACTTTCGGATTTTTCCACTTTTACCCAGAAATTTACCGAGTTTCCGAAAAGTTCGACTACTTTTGCAGTCCCTTCACAGAAACTTCTCTCAACACATTTTTTTTTTTTTATGCCTGAATGCACGACACATTGTTGACATAAAAAATGAAGAAATAATCCTTACCCTTGTCGGCGGTGGAAATCGAGCCCATGACAGCTTGATCGCCAACAAGTAACGCTACCGTCTGAACTAGCACACTTATCAGCATTTAACGTTTAAGGTAGAGATCTAAAAGGACTGGATTTGCTCAATAATGAAATGTTTTTCGCTATGAATGCGGGTTTATTAGTCATTTTATTTCCTGTAGCAGCTTATTTTTCTGAATACGTTTATAATTTATTATTTCTGTAGGAACTTATAAACAAATTTCATTTCTTCTATCATGATTTTTCAAAGCAAATGCATGTTTTGAACTTGAGATTTTTTAATACTGACAACGACTTTCAATTACGTTTAAGAAAAGGTGAAATGACTTCGTAATATAATTTCACAAAACTCCCAATATAAAATTTACTCTAGATAGCTATGACAGCCTTTGTATTATGTAGATGTCTACAGACTGATACACAGACAACATACTATCTATCACAGGTACGCCACTTCAAGTACACTGTATTTCTATGGTAACACGATGTACAATAGCAGGCGCGCCTACTGGAGGGAGTATCTGTTACCACAATAATCTTTATATCATGCTATATGCCATCCACAATACCCGAGCTAGCTACAGAACCTCAAACTCGGGCCTCAGGTCTGATAACAGACGATTTAAACTAAATACTCGTAGTTAATCAAACTTCAAGTACCTCAAGAGTATTCCCGCGAACCGCTCTTACTACAGGAAAGATTCCGTCATATGAATACAGTACACACACACACAGTCGTGGCCAAAAGTCCTGCACCAATAAGACCCAAAGTCAATTTTTGATATTTGAAGTCAACTTACACAGCGTAATGGTAAACTCAAGAATAAATGTTATACGTCATTTTAAAGGAAATTTTATGCTGAATTCAAATATTTTTACAGAATGTCATTACCAGTAACAGTAATGAAATTAAAAGCAAAAATGTGCAAGTGAAGAAACACAAATCCAGTTCTAAAAAAGCGTTCGCGCCCCTCTAATCTACTACAGCTTTCTCCAACGTCCGTTAGTGAGATATAAAAGGATGTAGAATCGTCTGCCGACTTAGAGCGCAGTTGCTTGTAGTCAGTTGACGGAAGTTTACGCAGAATCCTGGTGATATTTGAATTTAGGAATGTCCAAGACTTGAAAATTGGTCCTGTCGCTTCAAACAAGGGCAAAAATTATTATTTTGCACGAACTGGGATTCAGTAATCGTAAAATTGCTGTTAAATGTGGCTGTGATCATTCCACTGTCTTGCGGACCATTAAAAAGAGTTGCAGAAACTGGATGTGTGGGAAACAGAAAAAGAACAGGTCGACCAAGGCTGTGTACTGAACGTGATGATCGCATGTTAATTCGTCGTTCCTTAAAATCAAGATTTAAAACAGCCACTGATTTAAGAAATGAGTGGGAGAATGAAGTAGGCATTATTGCTTCTGCACGTACAGTTCGTCGTAGGCTACAAGAAAATGGACTGACTGCACGAAAACCTTGATTTACTGAACAACATCGGCTCAAAAGAATTGCTTAGGTCAAGTCACACAAGAATTGGACTGTTGATGAATGGAAAAATGTTATTTTCAGGGATGGAACTGTTACTATTTCCGCTAATAATGGAAATAATTATGTACGTCGTCTGGCTGGTGAAAGATATAAGGCATGCTGCACCCAGCCAACAATCAAGTGCCCACATCCGGTGATGTTATGGTCCTGTATTTCAGGCAGCGGTGTTGGCCGTCTGCACATGGTTGATGGCACATTGAATGGATCGAAATATGTGGATATTTTGGAGTCCGAACTGCTATTATCTGCACAAGACATGGGTTTGCGGAATTTTATCTTTCAGGACGATACACGCCATGTCGTCGGTCAAAGTTGGTTGACGAGTGGTTTAATCGAAAAGTTATAAGAAAACTTCAATGGCCGGCACAGTCACCGGATCTTAATCCCACAGAGAATCTGTGGATGAGATTGAAGCAAAAGATCCGTCAACAAGGACCCACATCTAAAACAGTCACATCTAGTCAGAATCAATTGAGTCTGTAAGGGCCGTATGGCACCGTGTTATCACCAATGGACAACTAGAGAAGCTCATTAGTTCCATGCCAAGAAGGTGCACTTTATTGCTAAGAAACCGTGGTTATCCAATTGAATATTAAAGCGTATTTTGCTTGTTAGTAAGTTATTTCAAGTGTCCTGCAAGTTTCAATAATGTATTGTCACTAATTTTACGTTAAATGCATTGTACACTAATTTCACAAATTCCACTATTTTTTCCTTTTTATGAGCAGACGCTGTACTTTTGCTTGTAACTTCACTTCTATTACTGGTAATAACATTCTGCAAAAATATTTGAATTCAGCATAAAATGTCCTTTAAAATGATGTATGATATGTATTCCTGACTTTACCATTACGCTGCATAAGTTGACTTCAAACATCACAAAATGACTTTCCGTCTACTGGTGCAGGACTTTTGGCCACGATTTTGTGTGTGTGTATATATATATATATTAGAATGGTCCTTATTTACATAGTAATTTTTTTTTTAATTTTTCATACTTACCCCTTAATATTGTTGAGTCTGGAAAAAACGTTACATAAAAAATGTGGGGATGATTAGAGATTTTCATGACGTGTAACACCGAATCCAAACTTCGTAAGTAGGTTGTATCGGCAGTTAACATAAGGAATTTAAGGAACGACAACACTCGCGAAATTTAAGCGCACACGGAAGGCGAAAAAGAAGTTCACAGAAAACATCCATCTTTCCTGCTTCGTAACCTTGCAAGCACTTCTCCTTTTCCGTAGATTTGCGCATGCGCTATTGGAGCGTAGTACGGAAATTCTCCTGATGTGATTGCGCGCTCTGCTGCAATTGAACGCGCTGGTCTCCAGTAAGTGTAACGTAACAACAAAACAAGTGTGAACAATGAACATGGCTTCAGCTTCACACGCTTCAGTTGTAACTCGCAAAAACTCCGAAGTCCGGCTGGTCGGGCAACCAACTGATATTATTCCGGATAAGAAGCTCCCGTCGAAAGGAGAGGTTCTGGGTCGTTTGTTCTTCCTTATAAGAACGGAAAAAAACACAGTTAAGAATACTTCAAGCATTATGACGCAAGAGCTGTCATTCTGGGGAAAAGCCTGAATACCTACCATGGCTGACTACAACATCATCCTAAAGGTTCAGAAGGAGTACATCCAGTGGCGTGCTCTTTGGAAGGGAAGTTCTCGGCGATCTGAACCGCAGATATAGATAAGGAAAAACTCTTCACCGAGGAATTGGCCAATTTTTTCGATATCGCCCATGCCAACGCCCTTGAAATGATTACCATTTTTGAAGACAAAGAGTTTCTACACTGCTGGCCACCCAAAATGCACCACCACGAACGAACCATCCGATTGGCCTGAAATTCGCAGCATGCGTCGCCCACGAGAGGACATGCAAGCGATTAGCATTGCAGGGCATATGCAAATCATGTGCGCCCGGCACGCCACCGAGAAGCACTATAAGAAGGGTGCACAGAAGGCGGGGTGTAAGTAATGGAAGTGTGTTGTGCTGCCGGACCTGTGCGTAGGAAGCTTTCTGACGCCTCGTCGCAGAATACGGCAGTCGTTCCAGCACGTTTCGGAGTTCGACAGAGGACGAATAGTGGCTTATCGCGACAGCGGTTTATCGTACTGAGACATCGGCGCCCGTGTGGAACGACATCCAGCCACAGTGAGGCGAGTATGGATTCGGTGAGTGCAGGAGGGACGGACGGACCGACGTGAGCGATTGCCGCAAGTGCGGCACACCACCGAACGAGAGGACCGGCATGTTGTGCAGCGGGCATTGACGGCTCGCACCGCCACATCACGAACGTTAGCGCAGGAATTAGGGTGTGTTGCGCAACAACCAGCTTCAGCACGTACCGTTCGACGTCGTCTGCAGGAGCGGGGACTTTTTGCACGGCGCCCATTGATCCGATTATCATTGACGGCCGACTGCCGCCGCACTCGCCGACTGCCACCGGCGAGTGCGGCGGCAGTCGGCCGTTGAACGCCGCACCTGGACTACGGAATGGCACGACATTGTCTTCTCCGACGAATCCCGCTTCTTCCTGCAACACCACGATAGTCGGATCCGCGGCGGGAGACTGTATGACGCCTGCATTATGCATCGCCATAGCGGTCCGTTGCCTGGCGTTATGGTTTGGGGCGCAATTGGATATGACACCCGCACCCCTTTGGTACGCATCGTCGGTACACTCAACAGCCACCGCTACATCCCCGACGTTTTGGAGCCTGCAGTCCTCCCTTATCTGCAGGACCTGCCAGCGGCCATGTTTCAACAGGACAATGCGCGCCCGCACGTGGCACGCATCGTGCAACATTTCTTCACGGCCCACCAGGTGTCACTGCTGCCGTGGCCCGCCTGTTCTCCCGATATGTCGCCCATCGAACACGTCTGGTCGCTGATCGGCAACCGAGTGGCCCGGCAAGCACCACCCGCGGTACGCCTGATGAACTGTGGCAGTGTGTGGGAGCAGCCTGGACCGACATACCCCACGCCCACATACAAAGTCCCTTTCGTTCGATGCCGCGGTGTTTAACGGCCGTTATTGCCAGCCATGGGGGCCACACGAACTATTGATGCCTGCGTGGTATGCAAGTCGCACGGGCCTGTAAGCTCAATCGTTTCATCTTTGTATCTGTTATGTGTCCAGTAAATCTGGCTTTGCTGTCTCGTGTCCTTCTTGGTGTTGCATTTTGGGTGGCCAGCAGTGTATTTACCCAAAAAGAGAAGGGGAAGAAAAAATACATTTGTGGGGAAGACAAAAAGTTAGCAAGGCAGGAAGAGAGAGAAGGAAGACAATTTCGAGCGACTGAAACGAAAACACGCGGAACAAAGGGATCAGTTATTTGCAAAGGTTGAACTAGCATCATCGAGTAGCAGCAGCGCTGAAGAGGAATATCGCAAAGCAATCACAGCAACAGCAGGTTCTCCAAAGAAAATAAAACGAGCGAAAAAGAACATTGTTTTGCCAGCGCTTGCCTCAGCACTTGATCACACTAAGGTGAGCGACCGAAATGCAATCTACGTGCTCTCAGCAACTGCTGCCACTCTGGGACATATTGTAGAAGAATTTTCGATCAACCGTAGCACTATACGTAGATCAAGACTTGACGCACGGAACAAAATCGCAAACTAGCTGAAAGAAACCTTCGATGCCCAAACTTCCCTCCTAGCCTACTGGGACGAGAAAATCCTTCTGGAGCTCACAGGCACAGGTAAAGTGGGCCGACTGCCAGTTCTTGTTTCTGGGGCAGGAGAGCCAAAACTTATTGGCGTTCCAAAACTTCATTCCGGAACAGGCGAGGAAAATGCCAAAGCTGTGGTGGATTGCCTAGAAGAATGGGGAATCAAGGATCACATCCAAGCAATGTCATTTGACACAACAATTAGTAACACCGGTCACAGGGCAGGGGCTTGCAAATTTATTGAATTCAATTTGGAAAGAGACCTTCTGAATCTCGCATGTCGCCACCACATTATGGAGATTGTGGCCCAAAAGGTCTTTGCCGCATGTGACATCCACCCTACTGGTCCTGACATCCTGCTTTTTAAGCGCTTCCAACAGCATTGGCAATTTATCAACCAGAAGAATTTTGAAGTCATCGAAGAAGAGGTCACGGAACAGGAAAATATTATCAACTTCTGTGAGCAGCAGCTAACTGACAGCCAACCACGCAACGACTACCGGGAACTGCTAGAACTGACTATAATCTACCTAGGTGCCAGTCCTTCCCGAGGAATCCGGTTCATGCAGCCCGGAGCCCTCCGCCAAGCTAGATGGATGAATGGCTCGCGTCATTTAGGCAATAAAAATATGCCTTTTTCGTTCTCAATTTAAAATGACAAAACGAGAGCAAGCCGCCATAAAGAGATTCGCAGCTTTTGCCGTCAGCCTGTACGTCAGATCACGGTTTGTGGCACCACTTGCAGCTGCTGCTCCAGCCAGCGACCTTGCTTTCCTGAAACAACTGGCGACTTATAATGACAAAGTCGTGTAAAGTGCAGCTATTAAAGCCTTTTCCAGACATCGGAGGTATCTGAACGAATTGTCACAAATAACGAAGACCAGAAACTTTCGTGCTGCAGATTGGGGAAGAACACAGGAAGAAATTTCCAAATGCACTAAAAATGACCGTGAGTGACAGTAAACAGCAAATTGAATAGTAATTGAAGAGTGTTTAATGTTTATTTGCGGACAATGGACAATGTCATTCCTTTATTTACTTGTACAATAAAAGAATTTAAGAGGCAGATTCTAATGTAACGTCTCGTGTTTCACCGTTCCATTAAGTATAGAAATGCGTAAAGTTTGAACTCCGTGTGACACCTCTTAAAATTGCCTGATCAGCTGAAAATTCAAGATACATCACTTTCTCAACTCAGTGAACAATATTAACAGGTAAGACATTAACATTTTTAATCTTAGTTTATAAGGACCACTCTAAATATATATACACAGGGATCATAGCATACTTCTGGAAAATTTTAGGTAGGAATTTTAGGAATTTTTTAGAAAAAATTTTAGGAAAATTTTAGGAGTGTATTTCAATAAAAACTAGATGTGTATTTGTATACATCTAGTAAAACAACTTTGTATACATTGTAAAGAGTTTGCTTCACACCCTTCAACCATATATACTGATAGACTGCGCATGACATCAAAATTTCTGGCTCCAACATGAAATCACATGACAACAGTCAAAAGATGGGTTACACCTGCTGTGCTTATGGTTGCTCTGAGCGATATAGTAAAGAAAGTTCTATGATTTTTCATGGGTAAGAAACGAATTAAATACCTAAGTCAATAAAGTTCAATTACTTAACCAGAAACTTGCAGCTATTGATATAAAAATATAGTAACTTACGAAAAAAAAAATGGAATGCATGTTCCAAATTCTTCGCAAATGTTCATCACATTATAAATCACAAAATGTAAACAACCCGATCATGCATGTATATAGCTCATAAGTAAACTTACCTGAAGAGTTTTCATTATATATGAGGCGCATTTACATAATACACCGAAAACACTGAAGTTCTGCAGCGTAAATTAGTAATCATAACAGCATTTTTACACGAAATTTGGAGTCTGATGATGACGTGCCCAATGTTTGAGCCATGGCGGCTTTGATGCAGCTATTGCCAATGTGCAGTCCATTAGTATATATGGTCGAAGTTAACACCCAAATTTTTTGCATAACGTCTAATGTCTAAAGTTTAAGTATGATTTACTTCTAATGTTCAGTTCTTATCTTTTCACGTGTTATTATCATATTCAAGTATATTTACCACATTCAAGTTTCACTTTGAACATTAATATGCTGTTGAACCAGAAGCAATTCACGATTTTCACAGTAAAGTTTTCAGGTTTCACATTAAATTATAATATCCTAAAAAGGTAATTGAAAACCAAGAACTATGTACAATTGTTCACTGAATTACTTTTTTCATATTATTGTTTTAACCTTTTCCTGATTAGCCTATCTTTTTCTGCTTCTACCACAACTAATTTACTTTCAGTTTTCTTTGTTTCAGCTGAACCTTGTATGATCAAGTTAGAGGCAACTGCTATTTCAACAGTATTTTGTTTTTCTACAGCTTTTTCTCATTCTTTCTGTTCCCTCTTGAATTATTGCTAGGGAGGCTTCTTTATCGTTTTTAAGTCTATTTATTTCTGCATCATTTTCTTTTATTTTGTCATCAAACTCAGCTTTTCTTTTTTTTCTCTAGCTGCTTTTCCTTATTTTCCCTCTCTTTCTGCTTCCTTTCTTTTACCTTTTTTGATTCTTCTTCCTTCAGCTTATCAACATACTCTTTATAAAATTTATGTGAATCACAAACACTATTTAACAAATTTCTTGTTATGGGAACTTTACTTACACATCCATAGTGTTTAATGGCCCCTTTAACTATTCTTAATGATGTTATAGTTGAGTCTTTTAAGTTAGCCTTGTCCTTCCTTAACAGAGCAGTGTTAACCGAAAATCCCCTTTCTGCATCAGCATTACCATGAGGTAAAACTGAAATTGACTTTATGAGTTTAGCAAGATTTGAGTATTTTTCTTTTCCGCTAGAGTCTTTAATAATAAATATATTACGCCAGTAATGATCAATCCGCACTGGAATATGCCCTTCCTCTGAAAATTTCACTAGTTCATCTAGAGTTGGCTTATCGCAATTTAAAAGTTTCCACTCTTCTCTTACTCTATCAATTTGTTCCTCAGAAAGATGCAAAACACTTGAAATTATGGTTATTTCCGAAAGTCCTTCAGTGACTGAAAGTTGAGTTGACTCTTTCTTTGGTTCTTTTACCTTTAAAACTTCTATGTCTCTTAGCTTTTGATTGCAGAATGGCAAATTTGACTTTAAATATTTTGTGGTTGCAATTAGTGATGATCTTACATCTAAGAGAAATAATTTCTGCCTGGTCTCCTGAACATTCCTGAGGAGATTTTTTGTCTTCATACCAACTTCTAACTCCCCTAGTTTTTTCCATGAATTTTTGTTTTCAAAATCTACATTCTTTAGGTCTTCTCCAAATTTCCCTGCTATAACATCATCTTGGATAAACTGAGCCATAACATTCCTCATTAAAGTATTTAAATCAGAATATAACTGGTGTATTTTTGGTTCTTCACTCTGATAACATAATGAAAACTTTTCAAAATTTTGGTGTGAAAATGAAATTAATGCTAAATAGCAAGGAGTAAGCTCATTTTTCAGGAAACAGTGAATTCTTTTATACCTTGCCGAATTGCGCAGTTGTTTTTCAAATTTTTTTTGAGATGGCAAGAAGTTTAAAAAATATTCTGTAATATTTAGCCATTGATCCAAGAGCCTCTGGGCTACAGAACCAACGGTTAACCATCTGTTGCTGACATGGCAAAAGAAATTTGGCAGTGACCAATGTTATATCCTCGACAGATTTATAATCCTCTCGTCTTGCAGCACTACTCTTTAAAAGTAATGCATATCAGTAGCAAATTCGTCAAAATCTATATTTAAGCTTGTCAAAAAAATTTTAAATGCATTACTAACAACATGCAGGTTGCAAAAACCTAGTTCCAAAGATTTCTGGCCTGTTTCTTGTTTTACAACTTCATTGAATTTGCGTAAAAAGCACTTATTTACATTTGGGCTGTCCATGGATACACAAATAATTCTGTTCAACGAAATATTGAAGGATGATAACACATCAAGAATTTCTTTTAGCAAAATATCTGCTGTTGCATGACCCAGAAAAACGCTTGTTAGGTATCGGCAAGAAACTGAATTTATTTCTGAAGACCAGTACCTGAGATACACATCCAACTGCCGTTTCACTTGTGTATTTGTAGTTTCATCAAATGCTATAGTAACCTTTCCTGGGCTACTAGATGCAATGTCTTTTTTCAAATCCTCTTCAAAATATTTTGACAATCCATGTGATATCACATAAGCAACTTTTTTTTCTTTAAGTTGCATTTTGGCTGCAATAGCAGAATCAGGAAACATTTCTTTGAAAAGTTCAACTGTTTCAGTGCATGAAACAAAAGACATATTGTCCTTAGCAACTTTCATGGCCCATAATGCTTCGGCTTTAGCCAACTGTAAATCATGACTCAGTACTTCACTAATATTTGTTTTGGGCTGAAGATCCCGTCCTCCAAAGGCTTTCAGGATGGACTTATTTTGAAATTTACTTTGAAATTTCTGCAAATGTTTTTTTCCTTTATGATGCGCTTTTACTTGTGAAAAGCCACTATTAGAAATGTTGAAAATTTCTGAACACAATATACACTTAGCAGAAAATATTGTTTCAGTTGCAGAACACCATTCTTTCAACTTCACTCCGTCGAATTCTTTGGCGAGCCACGCATCTTGAAATTTCGTTTTGGATTTAGGCATCTTAAACACTTGTATTACTAACCAGAAAATGAAAGGGAAGTACAAAAAACACGTTCCAATATTGCAAAACCAGACAACTTCCCGAAATTTGGCTGCGAGGATGTCAGAAGATATGAAAAAAAAAAAAAGCAGGTCACCACTAGAGAACTGAACCTGCACACAGCACAGAGAACACCATAAAAGACGTAAAACCAAAAACTATCATACGCATCTCACGCAAGTTCAGTCAAAGCGAGTCTGAGCAGAGATATATTGCGCATCGAAGGTCGCTGTCGCCGACGCATGATCGAAGGTCAATGATCACGTGCTCTACTGCCTGCCAAGATAATACTCAGCTACCATCCCATCGTCATTACCGGAGGTTACGGAAGGAGACCACATGTTTCCTCTTTGCTTCCACCCACCTGCGGTTTACAATAACAAAACATCAGCAGAAAGAGGAGGTTCCACAAGGCATGTACAAAAATAAAGTACGATCTTCTGCGTGCCACGGAGTTCGTCTGCAAAGCGCAAACCAGGGGTGAAAATGACCCCCTCCCCTTTTCCCTTAGATCTCTTGTTACTCTCGAAAACTGTTCGAAGGCAAAAAAATGGAACGCCCGCCCCGAAGCAAGTGCATCTCGATGGCGTCATTTTTCCCTCCCTTCAGCAGCACAGCATATAGGCTGTGTTTCTACAATAACAGGTCTTTTTACCTTACCGTAATGGTAAATTTATTGGCGTTAATAACGGTTGTGTTTTTAATAAAAATAAGCTTACGAAAATTTTATGATGAATAGCAAATTTTAGGTCTAATTTTAGGAATTTAAGGAGGGTCACAAAATATTAGGAATTTTAGGAGGAATGCGATCCCTGTATACATATACTAGCTATAAGTGTGCTAAACAAGTTCAACACAGGTAGTGACCATAGATTGGTGAGATGCAAGATGCACCTCAACACAAAACTCGAACGTGGCAAGCTCATACGACAAACAAAATGTATTGACATAACCAACCTTAAAAAATACCATAATACCTTCAAGTTGGAACTGAAGAACAGATTCTCTGCTTTAGAAGGCCTAACATCGAAAAAAGTGGATATTTCTGAAGTTAACAGAAAAGTAACCAAAGCTCTTATGGAAACAGCAACAAAATTAGCTGGGTCTAAGAACAAGTTGCATGCGAACAAATTATCAGGAAAAAACCAAAATGTTGATGCAAAAAAGAAGAGAGATGAGGACAACTAAAGAAGATGTGACTTCCAAAGTGGAATACATAGAGCTATGCAAGACAGTACGAAAAAGTATCACTGAAGACGTAAGGAAATTCAACTGTGAACTATAGTGAGGAAAGCAATTGAAAACAACCAAAGCTTAAAAAGCTTAAAGATAGCAAAGGGACATCTCAGTAAGGGAAGAAACCAGATTATGGCACTGAGAAAAGAAGATTGTTCTGTAACAATAAATAGAGGCGAAATTTTGACAAGAGTGAAAAATTTCTACTCCAAATTATATGAAAGGGATGATACATGTACTCCAGACATCATGAAAGGTACCAGTACCAGAGTTCCTCCAGTCCTCCCAGCAGAAGTTGCACATGCAATCAAGAACATGAAGCGGGGAAAAGCTCCAGGAGAAGATGGAATTACTGTAGACATCATACAAGAAGCAAGTGGAGAAATCGAAACAGTACTCGCCCAAATTTTCACTCGATGCCTTAATGAAGGAAGATTCCTGAGGATTGGAACAACACTACAACGATCCTGAAATATAAAAAAGGTGACATTGAGGATATCAGGAACTACAGACCTATCAGTGGTTTATAAAATCTTCACTAAAGTTCTTTCACACCGCTTGAAAGGTAACACTGGACATGGCTCAACCGAGAGAACAAGCTGGATTCAGGAGTGGCTACAGCACAATAGATCATATCCACGTGCTGAGAGAACTAATTGAAAGAGCGAGGGAATATGAACTTCCATTGTGCATGGCTTTTATCGATTATGAAAAAGCCTTTGATTCGGTGAAACCATCAGCAGTTACAATGGCTTTGAAATCCTGCGGTATTGAAGATGCATACATTAATATTATTAATAACATCTATGAAAATGCAATTGCAAAGATTCGGCTGTTTGAAAATACAACACACATAAAAATTGGAAAGGGAGTGAGACAAAGTGACAACATATCTCCGAAGCGCATTGGAAAATGTCTTTCAATCACTGAACTGGGAAAACAAAGGGATAAAGATTAATGGAGATTATTTAACTCACCGTTTTGCTGATGACGTAGTCATTTTTGCAACTACCCATCAGAGTTGCAGAGTATGATCTAGCAACTCGCTGATAAGAGTAAAGAAGTGGGATTAAAAATGAACTTTCAGAAGACAAAAGTGATGTTCAATGCTTTTACAAGAAATGAAGATTTATCGATTGATAGAGAAAAGCTGGAGATAACAGATACATACGTTTATCTTGGACAGCAGATATCAAGTGAGGTTCATTGTAGGGCGAGAAATATCAATTCTTAGACAATGCCTTTTGTTTCCCGCCGTATAGCGAGCTACCGCCTGGCATTTACTATACGATCTGGCTATCAAGGCGGCTGAAGGCGTCCTTGAGTATAAGAATAATTACCTCGACAAAACTCAGTCCAGTACACGTAAATAAAAAACAGCAAGATTTTATTATTCCGATAACATTTGCTTCAAGAGTTTCCGATGGCTTCCCGCTCAGGGTACCCGTGCTGACCGCGTGCTACTTTTTCACAATTCTTTCCGCGATACCTGGTGGACGAAGGAATTCTCCTTCCCGTTCACCACGCTGTATTTCTGCGACACCCGCAGCCCTTTTGTCAAAAACCGGTGTCCAAACTAGGACCCTCTCTCCTTGACGACCGAAGCTCAACTGTCTCCCAAAATCTCTTGGCCCTTTCGGTCCTCTCCCACGCATGCGCAAGAAAAAGTAGTTACCCCGGTCAGCACGTGAAATACCTGAGCTCAGGAATGTAGTCGGATACCCGCAGGCGATTACAACCTTGCACGTATACAAAAGCGGTATGGCAACTTGTTTAACAGAAGCCCTCGAGCAGCCGACTCTTCAAAGTCAGGTGCTGCAGGTGTTCATGCACCACTCTCTTAATCCTCACATAGGATTAAAATTGTTCCACGTGGTGATGGGTGTCAGTTCTTAGTTGAAACAACAAAATGGCAGAATGAAGCGTCCGTCCGCACGTGTTCATCACAACATTAAATTAAATAAATTCATAATTGACAGTCTGATTGCGGGCGACTCTTACAGTCACACTGATGAAGAAATTAATCGGCGTATAAAACTTGCCTGGAGAACTTTTGGAAGAAACAACATAATTTTCAAGAGAAATAAGCCATTATGTCTTAAAAGAAAAGTGTTTGATCAATGCATCCTTCCAGTGCTTACGTATGGGGCAGAGACGTGGACCTTAACTAAAACAGACATACAAAGGCTGCAGACAACTCAAAGAAGAAGCATGGAGAGGTGCATGCTTGGTGTAACCAGGAGAGATAAGAGGAACTCGTGGATCCGAAAAATGACAAGAGTGGAAGACATCATGATCAGTGTTAAATACCTGAAATGGCAATGGGCTGAACATACTGCCAGAAGAACAGACCATCGATGGACGACCGAAATTTTAGATTAGATTACAAGGGACAGGAAAAGACCCAGAAGAAAACCACATGGGAGATGGATGAAATTCGAAAGTATGCGAGAGTAACATGGAGGAGACTGGCACAAGACAGACTGTTGTGGAAGAGGCTTGGAGAGACCTTCGTCCAGCAGTGTATTGATAATGGCTGACAATGATGATGACTAGCTATAAAGCACATTGAGAAAAGAATACAACGGGTTCTAGAAATCCCTTATTGCTATTCAAGCGTTTATTAACGACGTTGGAAAATATCTTCGTACACGATAATTTTTGTAAATATCTTTTCGGAATCTGGAAGTAGTTTTCCTTGTTCTGGCCCATGGACTATAACCGTGGCATCATCAAATCTTCGAACTCTTGACAATGCAACATAAAGTTGTCCATGGCTAACATTGGTTCAAGAAGGTAGACTAGATACCTACTTTCTCCAGTGTTTGACCTTGAGACTTATTAACGGTCATAGCAAAAGCGAGCTTTACAGGAAATTTTCGTCTTAATGTGAATGGGAGGTCTATATCAGTAGGTGCGAGGTCAATTCTCGGAATAAAAACAGTTTTACCACATGCTGAGTCTGTGAGTACTTCCGCAACGATCAAATTGGGTTTTAGTTCCTTAATTATCAGTCTTGTTTTATTGCGTAAACTTTGTTGTGTATTGAAGTTTCTCAAGAGCATGATAATAGCTCCAATCTTCAACTTCAGTCTGTGAAGTGGCATTCCTGATGGAGTTTGCTCATTTAAAAACTCTATAGGATAATACTGTTCAGTATTTTCTTCGCCATCGGCATCAATCGAATCAGAGCTTAAGTATGTGCTTGCTGTCCCCTCTAAGAGATCATGAACATTCACATTTAATTTGTCAACATCAGAGTTTTTGGGACACAGAATGGCTTTCTTTGCAAATGTTTTAAAATCAGAAATTTTCAAGTTCTCACCAAATATTTTTTCGGCTATATCGCCACCTTATAAAATATGTGTAGGTATCTCTATCACTTCCTCTGTTAGGCATCAGCTGTTTCATGGGCACCATCACCAAGTCATAAAAGCCATTCACAGTGAATGATGAATCAACAGATCGAACATTACTTTTGACATCAAACAGAGGTCATCGCACTTTCCACGTTTATAAGTGTCACGAAAAAATTCTCGTAGGTTGCCACTGGAATCGAACCCAGGGTCTTCCAGTTACGCGCCGGATATGCTTTCACTGCACCACAGCGGCCTCGAATTCCTCCAGACTCGCACACACTAACTGCCAAGCCAATTTGGCAGATTGCTTCTTGGAGCCCCGCACAATGCTAGGGATTTACCAAAGATGGTAAGCAGCAGCTGATCAATCAGTGTAAGCATATCCGGCGCGTAACTGGAAGACCCTCGGTCGATTCCCGGTGGCGGCCAATGAGAATTTTTTCGTGACTCACTTATAAACGTGGAAAGGGCGATGGCCTCTGTTTTATGTTCCTAGTCCACGTCAAGTGTCTGTATTAATTATTCATTCGCCTTCTAATTACATGTATTTGATCAGTTGCTGCTTTACCATCTTTGGTGAATCCCCAGCATTGTGCGGGGCTCCAAGAAGCAACCTGCCAAATTGGCTTGGTAGTTAGCGTGTGTGAGTCTGGAGGAATTCGAGGCCGCTGTGGTACAGTGGAAGCATATCCGGCGCGTAACTGGAAGACCCTGGATTCGATTCCCGGTGTCGGCTAATGAGAATTTTTCCGTGAGTCACTTATAAACGTGGAAAGAGCGATGACCTCTGATGTTTCTAGTCCACGTCAGGTGTCTGTATTAATTACTTTTGTGTCTTAAAATCTCAAACTTCTCCCATAATTGGTTGAATTTAATGCTGGCTTCGAGTATTTTGGTTCTGTCACCATGTTTGACAACAGGGAGAGTTTGTCTAAAGTCTCCTCCAAGTAAATGGACTTTGCCACCAAAAGGTTTCTGATTTCTGATAATATCTTTAGCAAAATTCCTCCAACCATTAACTACAGGTTCCTCTTACTCAGTTAATAGCTCTATTAAGGCTATTGACAACATTAAGCCATTCTTACGAAAGGGAAAGCAGTATGTTATGGCATCACTCGATGTTGTCTATTTATACTCCAATGTGCCAATTGGAGATGTACACTCCATTATTGAGAACCGCCTATTGGCTTTGAATTCTTATACTATTAATGAAATCCAAGCAATTATCGATGCTCTACGTTTCGTACAGAAACACACATTCTTCCGGTGTGAAGGAACCATTTAACGCCAGACTGAAGGTGCGCCGATGAGTTCCCCACTTTCAGGGGTACTCGCTGAATTGTTAATGCAAGACCTAGAAAACAAGGTTTTACAATATTTCCAACTCTAGCCTGATCTCTACATTAGATATGTAGACGACATACTTATTTTCTGGCCGCATCATAAAGACAAAATTGAAGAGTTTGCTAAAGAGCTCTCAAAACATTACAGTTCCATAAATTTTACTATTGAGCATGAAAATAATAATACGCTTCTATTCTTGGACATCTTACTAAAAAGGCACCCCGATACCAATTGTTTATCCTGTACAGTGTACAGAAAGCCTACAACACAATCTGCTATTATTCCGCATAATTCATCGCACCCAAGAAAACAAAAACTAGCAGCTATAGAGCACATGGTACGAAGAGCCTTCACCCACTCCTCCAATTTTCAGGCTAGAAGAAATGAGTTAAATCACATCCACATTATTACGATGGCTACCATAAAGTGATCGTTGAAAAAATTGCTCGATCGGCGAAATGTCTAGTCAAATGTACCTTACAAAGAGAAACCAGAGTTACAAAATGCAACACCAAGAAGGAAGCATCCGATTGGCCTGAAATTCACAGCATGCGTCGCCCGCGAGAGGACATGCAAACGATTAGCATTGCAGGGCATATGCAAATCATGTGCGTCCGGCACAACACCGAGAAGCACTATAAGAAGGGTGCACAGAAGGCGGGGTGTAAGTAGTGGAAGTGTGTTGTGCTGACGGACCTGTGCGTGGGAAGCTTCCTAATGCCTCGTCGCAAAATACGGCAGTCATTCCAGAACGTTTAGAAGTTCGACAGAGGACGAATAAGTGGCTTATCGCGACAGCGGTTTATCGTACCGAGACATCGGCGCCCGTGTGGGACGACATCCAGCCACAGTGAGTATGGATTCGGTGAGTGCAGGAGGGACGGGCGGACGGACCTACGTGAGCGATTGCCGCGGCACACCACCGAACGAGAGGACCGGCATGTTGCGCGGCGGACATTGACGGCTCGCACCGCCACATCACGAACGTTAGCGCAGGAATTAGGGTGTGTTGCGCAACAACCAGTGTCAGCACGTACCGTTTGACGTCGTCTGCAGGCGCGGGCACTTGTCGCACAGTGCCCATTGCTCAGATTACCACTGGCGTTACACCACCGGCGAGTGCGGCGGCAGTGGGCCGTTGAACGCCGTACCTGGACTACGGAATGGCACGACATTGTCTTCTCCGACGAATCCCGCTTCTGCCTGCAACACCACGATGGTCGGATCCGCGTGTGGCGGCACCGCGGCGAAAGACTGTATGACGTTTGCATTATGGTTTGGGGCGCAATTGGATATGACACCCACACCCCTCTGGTACGCATCGCCGGTGCACTCAACAGCCACCGCTACATATCCGACATTTTGGAGCCTGTAGTCCTCCCTTACCTGCAGGACCTGCCAGCGGCCATGTTTCAATCGACAATAAGCTCCCGCACGTTGCACGCATCGTGCAACAATTCTTCACGGCCCACCAGGTGTCACTGCTGCCGTGGCCCGCCTGTTCTCCCGATATGTCGCCCATCGAACACGTCTGGTCGCTGATCGGCAACCGAGTGGCCCGGCAAGCACCGCCCGCTGCTACGCCTGATGAACTGTGGCAATGTGTGGGAGCAGCCTGGACAGACATACCACAAGCCCACATCCAAAGTCTCTTTCGTTCTATGCCGCGGCGTGTAGCG
Source organism: Macrothele yani (assembly GCA_039090855.1). Taxonomy (NCBI): domain Eukaryota; kingdom Metazoa; phylum Arthropoda; class Arachnida; order Araneae; family Macrothelidae; genus Macrothele; species Macrothele yani. The sequence goes on from CM077027.1 coordinate 1,909,917, forward strand.
GCCATTATTGCCAGCCATGGGGGCCACACAAACTATTGATGTCTGCGTGTTCCGCAAGTCGCACGGGCCCGTAAGCTCAATCGTTTCATCTTTGTATCTTTTGCTATGTGTCCAGTAAATCTGGTTTTGCTATCGCGTGTCCTTCTTGGTGTTGCATTTTGGGTGGCCAGTAGTGTATGTTGGCACTGTGGACTATATACCTGAAGTCAGTACAATACTAAAGAGCATATGCAAAAAAACACCACATTGCCTTTAGAGAAAGTACGAAAAGTATTCAAGCCATCGTGCAAAACGACCGTGACCAAGTTTCCACACTCAACAGACATGGGGTTTACAAAATACCCTTAATTCCTGTTGACCCAGAAGATCCAGCAATAGCATATATAGGATCCACATCACGCCCATTGCGCACAAGACTATATGAGCACAAGAACTCAATTACTAATAACTCTGATGCTACCCCTCTTGCACGATTAGTTGATAGAGGTACCTACCGACCAGACTGGACGCCAGTGTGCTGAGCTCAAATCGTACAAAGCTATCCCTCCGATTCGCTGAGAGTTTATGTATTTTATCGCACAGGTCCACGTTTTGTTCCAGTGCCTTGGGCCATATTAATGCAGCCAGAAAAGCATGTTCCTCTCCAACAACACTTAACTCCTAATAATTCACTAACAGTTTGACGATTAATGTCAACTTATTAATTATCCTGTGTATATATTTCTTCGCATATGTAATAGCAATTCATAGTATTATTTGTTGCATCCTTTTAGCACATGACCAAACTTCCACTATATTTAATGTAAACCTCGTTGTTGTTATCACGTGCTCTCGTAATTTGAAAATGCGCCGCCCCGGTGGCGCAGTGGTCTAAGCGATGGCCTCTGATCATTCGTCCGAACGGGGTCCGGGTTCGAATCCCGGTGAGGCATGGATGTTGTGTTTGTCTTACGGCACTGGCTCTCTCCCTTCCCTGGAACCAGTGACCCTAAATTAGGGACGGGCGACTGCTTATAGCCCATTGAGTTGCTCACGGTGGTCGTTAAACCTCCAATTAAAAAAAAAAAAAATTTGAAAATGCTTCTTGCTATCGTTTTTTTGTTTTGTTTTGTTTTGTTTATGTATATTGAAATACCTGACGATGGAGCACTTGGTGCTTCGAAAGATCTTGTAAATTGCTGTGCCTTAAAAATGTCTATTTTAAGTACAGATAGTATTAATCGTGCTGAAAAGGCTTTTCTAATCGTGCTGAAAAGGTTTTTCTAATTAAAATAACATTAAAATTGGGTGGTGAAACAAAGATAAGAATGTATGTGGGTTTTCGGTATGTGACGTCATGATGGTGAAATGCCGAGATCACTACACAGAAGAACGAACGCTGGATGGCGTGAGCATCGGTCGTCGGCGCGTCACTAAAACATGCTTCCAGAGACAAGTAAGAACTGCGGAGAGTTCTGAAGCGTAAACACCGAGACAGTGCTGTGTGCCGAAGGGTTTGTATTTCTTAGCGGAACGAGTAGGTTCTGTTGTTAGTGTATTCTATATCAATTGTAAGTGTACATCAGATTAAATGTGCGTGTGTGCGCGCTCAGAGTTCGTCCAGCCCGTCCATTATTTAGGTGTTGTGGTTCGATGAAACAGTAGTGGGGAAGTTTCCGAATACCCCACATGTATGCAAAAAATCTCGTAGTTGCCGAGGCATGCTGCAAACTGATGCTTCGTCTAAGGTTTTCTCCCATATTTCATCATTCTTAATTAAACCTTCCTGCAATGCAGCTTCTTGGAAGGTATATAGAATTCCATTGACTGTTCTTAGATCTGTATAGTTTTTCGCTCCAGACACATGAAGTAGCAGTAGTCTCAAACGATATCTTTCTGGATCAGATCCAAGGTTGACTGAATACATTCCTCCAATCACATGATCTCCACCACGTTTTCGTTGGACCCATTGTCTTTCTTTTTGATTGAGCACATTATGTCTTGGCATGTCGCTATATGAAATGGATCAAGCATCTTCATTGCTATCATTTAGTTCGAACCATGCTGTCAGCATTGTATCTGTTTGAGCATTATGAACAACTGCATTTCGATCAAGGTTTAAACGCTCCGGATTAAAGGTAATGTTCTGTTCTTCAGGAAGGTAAACAGGTAATCTAACTATTGTATGAGATTGCTGATGCATATAATAACCAACTATTCGCCACATTGACTCAGGTGCGCTAACGTATCGGGAATTAACATGACTTTTTACTTCGTCATATTTGGTGTTGTGCTCTGTTATATGCACATTTGCACAGTCATGACCTTTGTATACGTGCTTGAAAAGATATTTCACAATTTTCACAGTAGCGCTCACCTCGACATTAATGTGGCAATTGTAGTTTAACAACAGATACGGATTATAAGGGACAATCCAGCTGTTATCAATAATTTTACCATGTACAGTTGTGGTTGCACTATTCTTTCTACGGCGATGTAAAGGATGCCCACCTTTGTTTAGCTACCGTTTCATTTTGGAAAGACTTATGAAATTGCTTGGTACATTTGCCATCTTCCATACAGGGTGAATTGTGATTACTTTCACCACACGGGACATGAACCATGTGTTTCGCAACCGTTGCATGTAAAACTGGTAAATACTCTTTATCTGGAAGTTCTGCCAATACAATTTGACCAATTTTCTCAGGCAATGTAGGTTTGTCCTCTTTCAAATGAAGAGCATATCAGCACGAGGAAGCCCTCTTTTTTGAAATTCGATTACATGAACGTTGGCCACCGGAACTCCAAAAATATGTCTTTTGGTTATATCGTCCATTAATTCTCTCAACTTTAGTTGGAAGACTCTTGCAACTAAATCTGGATGGTTTTAGGCAGATTGACCGTTTAAGTTTTCAGTAAATTTTTCCCATTTCGGGTTGGAAGTCACAGTAAGGAAAAGATCAAGCTTGCCATACGTTCTGACTATCGCCATTGCATCCTGATAATTTTGCATCATATTTTGTAGACTACCTTGAACTGATGGCAAAATATGGGCTTTTCCAGGAAGAAACTCATCTCCAGCATTCTGAATTTAGTCCATCTGACTTTTATACTTTTCGACCCTTAACTGACTGATTTTTTCGTATGTAATTCAGTTTGTTAGCTTTCATTTTTACATACGCATCAACAATGTATCGCTGCGTAAGCTTTCCTTCGCTTAATAATGGCTTGAATTCGTCACGGATCGAAAGACGATGTTGATAGTACTTACTGCATTTGTGTAACCCTTGACCGTGGCTTTGTACATTGGTTAGCAACACTTAGTAGTAAAGGCGTTGGTCTATGTTGCAACTTTGATCACCACGTGGGAAGAGAACAGGATAAACCAAAGGCTCTAAATTTGGATCGAGAATGCTGATTCTTACTGTTTTTCTACTGTTGGTGCTTGCACTTGCACGGCAATGAATCAATAAGTCACGTCCGAGTGGAACTTCACCATCTGCATTTCCAAATTAATGGCAACCTCATTAGATCTTAGAGCAGTATAACGCCTTTGATCATTTAAACGATCTTGAATAATAGCCATTGATACATTAGAAAGAACAACATTATTCATTTCAGCATCTTGAATACTCTCTTGCTCGACTTCATAAAGCATTTTACATGCTTCCACAAATGGATTATTTTCCGTCATGAATGTACTCAGCGTTTGTAACAGATCTTTATTGCACCCACTATTTTCTCGCATTTGCACTCTTTGGGCAGCAGCCTCATCAGGATCCAATATGTACAATTGCGCTTATTTCCGCCGTTCACCATTATCAGGATGCAGTGCTCCTGCACGATGATAGATTAACCTATTTATTCTAAAACAATAAGGCCCAGAACCTGGTGCAGGAGCCATTTGTGCTGCTATCGATGCAAATGTAGGAAAACTATTAATCGACCGTATGTTAACCATAAAGTTTTTTTAATGCTCGTGTTGAGATTTTATAAGTTGTTCAATTAATGGAGAAATGCGAATGGGGTCTAATTTTACCTCTCCTTTTGAGCAGCATTTCAAAAACTTACCATCTGAAGGTCTCTTGCCTGCAAAGTTTTTGGCTTTACAAAATTCACAAATTTGCTCAAGAGTGCCACATGAGTGTCTCGCTACAGTCTTTTTATCGTCTATAACGTTTGAAGCCACATGAGAGTAGCATTTGTTTGTCGTTGTCGGTTTGTTAATTTCTTCTGTTCGGGGGTTATATTTTGTGCCTCTACAATATGAACATTTCTCATGCGCTGAGATTCAGCTTCAATATGTTCCTGCGTCATATTAGTATACAATCACGCAAACGTCGAATTTCAGAATTTCTTTCAACAGCACTGCATTTTTGTCTCTTTTTTCGGGTATGTTCGACATTCCGGCGGTTAACCTCTTGTCTTTCGAATGCAGTGCGCTGTTCGTGCCTTGCTCTATCGTAATCGGCCTTGCGGCGTTTATCTTCAATCTCTTCATCTAAGAAAGGTAAATTTCTTTTTTGACGCGGCATAGGCGAGGTTTAAAACAACAGTCAAGTTCGCGAAGGCCACTAACGTTCGTCCTTGCCTTACTAAAATTAAAGTTATCCACGTCGTCGCAAGTACGTAAGAAAATTAATTAATTTAATAAATATTTATTTTTTCTAGGAGGAAAATGCATGAAAAAATAACAATCTTGTAAAACTCCTTACAGCCCAGAACGGCATGCTTCCACTTTCAAAGCACTCAAAAAAAAAAAAAAACATAAATAAATAAATAAAAACTAACGTCGAATGAAAGAAAAAAGATGTAAACAAAACATCAAACAGGAACGGTTACGGATAACACGTTGTGAGCACCGGAATATAAATGTTCGTCTTTTTCTGGTAAACAGCGTAATAAAGCATATCAAAAGTATGTAAAGTAGAACCAAAATTCCTGACATAGTTTTCCTATTTCTAAAGAGTTGACCGTGTGACGTAACGCAACTCTGACGTCATGTGAGAATGATTTGGATGAGATGACGTCACACCAGCAACTGTGTTCTTTGTTGGTATGACAACAGAACAAAGTGATATACGCGTGAACTGTGCGCGTGTAGGTGATGTCACCTGCACGAAAAGCTAATCGTGACGTCACAAACATTGGTTTCTCGGTTGTTGCTATAACGACTTAAAAAGTGATTCATGTCGTCGGCAACTTAGGCTTTTATATATCAGGATAAGGTTGAATCAGAAATAGTCGTTAATTCACGAAAGGAATCGTAGGAAATGGCTCGTCAATTTCAGGAAACCTTTACGTGTGGTGCAACATTACGGAGGGGGGAGAGAAAGGTGTACCCAACATTGCTGCTCGTAAGAAGATACAGACAGCCAAATTTGGAACGCCAGAACGCCGAGGGATCTGTAACGCTGACTTCTAATTATTTGTCAGAGTTGGGCCCGCGTTCGAAACCAGTTTGATGCAAGAGCAGTGGTGTGTTTATCCGATGGCGCTGCGCCGCTGCCTTTGTTACTTCCTGGAACCAGTGACCCTACATTTGAGATGGGCGACTACTCTTAGCCTTATGATCATAATGATCACTGTTGTGGCTTTATACAAAATTTTAAAAAATGCCACAACAGTGAGGGGTGCACTGCTGCCACCTTCAGCAAAATTGCTTAAAACAAATTAAAGATTCACCTTTCATTCCAATATTCTGAATTGCTCATAACGATACAATACTGTCAAAACACCTGTTTCCACTGGTATAGCTGCGAGCTCTGATAGCAGCAATAAAAAAGAGCTTTATGCTTAAAAATCTAAACCCAACAACTAAAGCCATTGTTAGTACCTTCACGGTAGAGAATGGGCTGTCTGGAGTTCAATTATCCTACGGTAGCTACTTGAAGTTAAAAACTTGTTTGCTATTGTGTAGCTAGAGTAAAACTGTGGTATATTCAACATTACACATTTTTGCAGATTGCTTTAAATTCTAAAATTACGTAACATCTTTCCAATAAGCAAAGAATTCGATAGAGTAGGTTCTCAATTTAAGCGAGTTCGGCATATGCGATTTCTCTAAAACGCGAGAGAGAAATTTTCCCAGCTGCTAGTTATATGCACGAAAATTCACTGTTATGCAATTCTGTGCTCTGGAACATAGAAGAGATTGGACGCATCCGCACTTGCAGCTTTTCCGCACATAATGTGTGTGCGTGGCCTTGACAGGTCACGTGAAAGGTGTCATGGTACACAAAACAAAGGATTACTTAGCCCTTAGCCTCGCAGTAAGTACAGTATTGTGCTGTTGCACAGTACGGATATGTTATAATACTATAACCATTCTGTTTATTGCACCCTGATTTCACCTTATTAGTGCTTATGGATTTCAAAATGCTTCAAGTGATTCCGCAACTGATGGAACAGTAAATAAACTAAAAAGAACCTTCTTAACTTAAAAAACGAACTTAGAAACTATTCGATGCGTTGACGCTTGGTGAAGAATCGACGTGCGTTCAGTATGGGTGAGTCACCACGACAGAACATAAAGAATGCAGACAAAATTCGTACTGCTTCCGTCCCACTGTACGGCACAGTTCGCCAAAATAATAATGAAAATTTGAAACCATTATTAATGGAGAAGATAGAAAAAATGATACTGCTTTTCACTGAATACGAAACAAAGCAGTCAAGCCTTAGTAACATAGTGCCTCGGACCAAAGCTCTCAAGATTTATAAGTCTCTTTCGCAAGAGGAAAGTCTTGATGAACCTGAGCCTTTTCTAGAAAGTAAAGGATAGTAGGATGTTTATTTGACGCCAACACAATTTGAAAATAACCGGAGAAACTGCAAGTGCTTATCTACTGGCAAGTTTCCTGAAGAATTAAATGTAGCTATCAAAGAAAATTGATATCCCAAGCACGTGTTCAATGCGGATGAAACTGAATTACTTTGGAAGCGACCACAACTTAACATCAGTAAGGGAGAGAAAGTTGTTCCTGGATTTAAAGCAGCTGAAGACAGGAGGTTGACCGTGCTCCTATGTGCCAATGCACAGCAGGTGTTAATGCTCGGAAGCAAAAACTCACAAGGAAGACCAGTAAGATGATGTACCTCAGACCACGGTCTGCCTCTCCTGTTACAACTGCTTTTGAATCGGGATCATCAACGTTAATCCCTTTCTCGGAAATGAAACTGGATAACCTGCAACAACTTCACTTTTGCCCACCCATGGTGTCTGCTGAGAAATGCCCCATAGATGAAGTTTCTCCCATTGATGTAGCTCTGCCTGGTTTCGATTATTCTGATCCAGATGATCCCGGACCCACTTCTTCGGATATGCAAACATCTACTACTACAACCACAATCTCATCACCCGCAGCCAGACTGACATTATCTCCAAGAACGTTGATTTAGTTCAGTAAAAAGTGTTTATGTCAATGTATGTATTCATAAATTTGATGTATTAACCTGATTTCAATGTGGATACAATAATTTGAGGCATATTTTTCGTTGCTGTATGCAACCCGTTTTTCTCCATGAGCACGCACGCATTCGATTTAAGCCATTTCAATTTATGCGAGGTTCCCGCAGAACGTAATTCTCGCATAAATCCAGGACTTACAATAAAGATATTTATCTTTAAGGAGTCTTCCGAAATTAGCACTCGCTGTGGAGAACAGAGCTATTCTCATTTCCGGGGAAATCATTATGTGTTCACTTTGACAAACAATTCATGTTAAATTTCCGTGTCTATAATAAAGAAATTTAACATGAAACTTCGCCTAATTAAATCTTTGGTATGTGAGAATATGATATTTCAAATGTTGCTGTTACAATGAACATGTCTTTGCAAAGTGTTTCTACTATTTTATCTGTTCATCCACTATGTGCCTGTACAGCACCAATGTGAAAAAGTAAAGCGAAGTAATTATTAAATGAAATTTCTTGTGTGAAAGCGCTTCGATTCTTCTGTTACTTATCTGAAAAAACGTGTATCTACAAGATATCTGAAAATCTTGGAAGAAGAAGTGCAAACCTCGTTCTGCAGGTGCGGGCGGCACCCTGTGAAGAGCCCCATTAGCTATCAAATCGGTGTCGGTAAATTCATGAGTGAACAATGAGCATGCCTTTTCATAACAAAATTTCGATTCTTTGGGGAATCACGAGTAACCTTCCAGATAAAGCATGAGGTGATCAAAATAAAAATCCCTGAAATGGCAATGGGCTGGACATGCTGCCAGTAGAACGGAACACCGAAATTTTAAACTGGATACCAAGGGTACAAAAAGACCACGTGGGAGATGGGTGGATGAAACTCGAAAGCATGGAGACTGGTCCAAGACAGACAATTGTGGATATACGAGTACATACACTGGCGTGCAAAAATTAAGGATGAGGCGGTTTTTCGAATGTAACGTCGTGCAGAAGTGCTGCACATCGACTCAAATCATACCATAAGATCCCCAAGATGTAAGAATATGGGACAAGTGAGCAAAACCGTCCAAACAAGGAATCCAAAGGATACAAAGGTATACTTTATTGAAAAGGTAGTTTCGAGCACAACTGGACAAAAGACAGAAACGTCCATGTGACAGGCGGCTGCCAAGAAAAATCCAGTCTTTAGTAGGGGATATGATCACCCCTGACTGCGTTGCAGGATTTACAACGTCTGTCCGTGCTGAGGACGAGGTTGTCAAGGAGCTGTTGTAGCGCCAATCGCAGCTGCGGAATCGTTGCTGGCGGCTGGTGACGTGCTGCCAAGCGTCTCCCGAGAAGGTCCCACACGTGTTCGATTGGATTTAGGTCCGGGGACCTTGCGGGCCAATCCATGCGTTGAATATCTTCACTCTCCAACAGCCACTGTACGATGAGGTGTAGCGTTGTCGTCCATGAAGAGAAACTCAGGACCCACGGCACCTCTAAACAGACACACGTGAGGCAGAAGAACCTCGGTACAATAGCGGACACCAGTGACTGAACCTCCTTGGAAGATGTGGAGGTCAGTACGGCTACCAAGCATGATACCACCCCAAACGAGAACTCCGTCACCTCCAAGCCAGTCCCTTTCGATGATGTTGGAGGTGTGGTTGCGAGTTTCCGGCTAATTCTCCAGATGTGTATACGTCCAGAATCGCTCGTCAGACTAAATCAGCTTTCATCCGTAAAGAAAACTCGACCCCATTGTTGATTTCTCCAGTATTTGTGTTCCTGGCACCACAGAAACCGCCGTCTCCGATGAGCATGCGTCAATGGCACACACCGTACTGGTAGTCGTGCAAATAGACCACCTTTGTGCAGCCTCCTGGCCACGGTAAAACGCGATAACGGACGTCCAGTTGTCTGCCTTGCGATTTTTCCCGCTGTCTGCCGTCTGTCTCTTCTCGCCTGTAGGACAATATACCGGTCGTCCGCCGCCGTGGTTGCTTGTGGACTACCACTGCTAAACTCTCGGACAGCTGTTCCTGTCGTTTGAAATGCTCTCCAAGCTCGTGAAACGACGCTGTGAGCGATTCCGAACTCCTCAGCTACACTAGTCACACTTCGACCTTCTTCCAACTTCCCAATGACGCGACCTCGGGTAAAGTCATCCAGATGTCGTCTACTGGATTGCCTGTTGGCCATATCACATGGTGGCAGCAACTCGACGTCGTTCAAACCGATGTACACCGTGCAATAGCATAGCTTTCACCGAATTGCTAAGCGTACACAGCCCGTGGTGTGCTTTATACACTTCCGACCCCCCCGTCATGCTGCATATATGCGCATGCCCTACCGTACCGGACCGGACCCTAGTCTATCTCCTGTGAGTGGTCTTTCGGTCCGTTATGCCTGCTCGTTCAGCTGTTATGCTAATTTCTCCTCTTCGTCCTTAATTTTTGCACACCAGTGTATATCATCATTAGCAACCATTATCAATCCACTGTTCCCAAAGTTTCTTCCACGAGTGTCTGTCTTGAGCCAATCTTCTCCATGTCCCTTCCGCGGGCATTCTTTCGAATTTCATCCACCCACCTCCCACGTGGTCTTCTGGGTGTTTTCCTGTCTCTTGGAATGCAGTCAAAAATTTCGGGGTCTCCATCGGTGGTCCGTTTTTCTGGAAATATGTAAAGCCCAGGAGACTGAGTGCCAAATTTTAAGTTGTGGAATATTGGGGGGGGGGGGACATCATTCGCCACGCTGGCCAAGTGGGTTAGGTTTCGTTAAACTTCATTGTTGACAAAATTGTAGTTCCTATGTTTTGATTTACTTTATGTAATACATTTTTATTTATTCTCATTTCTGTGCCACAAATAATGAAGCATATCTTCAAGAATTTCTTTTTTACTGATGAATTTCCTCTCAAAGCAATTCGTCTGAACAAATAACGAAATGCTTCGTGCATCATTAATCAGTTGTGTGTGTTCTTTTTACTACACATACTTCGGCAGTGTATGAAGAAACATTCTGAGACTATTATTGCACGCTATACCGAGTTTTCTTACAATATTTTACAATAAGTAACACGGTAAAAATCACTACTATACTCAGGTCACTAGTTTCCTGGACAAGCAAGCCGCTTACTTTTCTGTCTGATTGTAGCACTACGAAAAGGTGGGGAGGATGAAAAAAATGGAAAACCCGTCCTTGACAGTCGACAGATAATTACACAGCGAATGGCTTCTTTTCTTCTGTGCTCTTCAGAAAATCAATTATTTTAATTAACAGGGATACGATGAATGACAGACCACTAAATGGCGTCCTCTTGTAAATGCTAAATAAACAACCTAGAAGAAGCCCCTCACCATCCTTGAAGTTCCAAGAACCCGCACTCACCCTCACTGACATAACATCGGTGCCCCGAGACGGCGAGTTGATGAGTTAGAAGCATCATAAAGAACGAATGGGTTCAAGTAGTTACTGTTTCCAATGCGAACTATTCAATACTTGACGCAGCACAACGGACAGCTCCAACCTGAACACATAATTGCACTCTATCTCATACACATACACGTCAGTCTGCAGTGTCCCCTTTACAGCAAACGTATATATTCGTGTCTTTTAATATCCTGGGAACAAACAAACTTGAAGCAGCGCACAACAGCCACAAATTATAAGATAACTCTAGAGTTCTGTTCAGTGATTTTGTGCATTTTCCTGAAAACGCAAGCCACTGTCATGTCAGAACGTTCATGTCGTTATCACACTATACATAACATTGAACCGGAAAAAACAAAATAAAATTTGAACTACAACCTGACTTATCCTTTGTGCCCGTACACTTAAAATGCTACTTTTCAGAAATTGGGTACACAACACCTAACTCCTATTCCTGTGGTAGTTTACAATGAAGACATCTGAAAAGCTAGTTCGTCATGCTACGTGTTTTGGGTGGGTGCGTGGGAGCATTCATGCAAGTCGTCAGCACGATGGTATTAAAATCATCGGCTTAATGAAACATTCTGCTGAACCTGCGAAACGGGAAAGTCACTGTTCCTAACACACATGTTGCAAATTTTCGTCACTCGCTCAAACGATACAACATAAGACAAAAACGAAGACACTGATCGCCTTTTATTTATTTATTATTATTGTTTTTAATTTGCAAGAGAAAATCATAAAATGGAGCATTACAAAACATTAGTGTTTCAAAAGGTGGCAACATTAATCCTTTGCTCAGCAACCCGGAAAACATTCCATCAAAACAACCTCGATCACAGATTTGTCCACTCGAATTTTTCAGTTAAAGTGTTAACACTGTAAAAGCCAGACAGATGCAACTATACAACATCACTCAGAAAAACTGAGTCTGAGATCGCCACCAAATGAAACTCACATGACATGACGTTTTCCAGCCGACGTGTTACACGTGACAAAAAGCCTGTTCAAAACAAATCAGTCGAGTGAATTTAAGTCCTATAAAGGGCCGGATTAAGGGAAGGGAGGGGGTCTAGCGGGGCTACAGCCTAGGGGCCCACCATTACCAAGGGCCCAGGTTGCGTGCCGCTACACCACAAATAATACACAGCTTATATACGTATGTATATGCAGAGAGAAGTAAAATAGTTTCAGTTTTGTCTCGTATGATTTCAACTCTATCACAAACAGTGGCTAAAAAACGAACACATTTCAAGTCAGTGACTCACTTAGGGTAAATGTTCCTTGTCGCTGTGCATAGCGGGACCGGCGAAACAGTTTCAGCATTTTCACTAATATCCACCCACAATTCCCTATTTGCACTTGGAACCATTAATAAGCGAATTCCACTGTGACTTCACATTGCATAACAAAAAACATGTACCGAGATTGAAAAGTATACAATGCTAAATTATTAAAAATTCCAAGACAAAATCTAGGAATCTTAAGCTTTTAACTCATGTTCTTGTGAGAACAGTGGAAAATACAGTGAATTTTAATGAAAACTGCCGGTAATTTATTAGTTTGAAGAATGCACTACACGTATTATCACAAGCATATTGCTAGTTTCGTGTTTAAACGGACTTCAATAACGATTGTCCGCCATAAGTTCTTTGGGGGACCACTCGAATGTCTTAGCCTTGGTAGCCCACTGAGATGTCTTAGCTTAGAGGCCTACTAAGGCCTTAATCCGGCTCTGGTCCCACAAAAAAAAAAAAAAAAAAACGATGACAAATACTTACGGGAAATACATTTGGTTTCCGAAACCCTGTTAAGGAAAATATTGTTGTACATATTCTCTTCCTCCCCACACACACCTACGTCATAATAACGAACACACTGATCTGTGTTCTCTGACATGTCAATGGTAACAAGGCTATCCTATATCAAAACTACATGTACAAATTTGTTATAAGGCAACTGAATGAAAACACACAAATACATATGAAACATAAAAGATAAAAACAACTAAATCCTGCAGTGAAGGACGTTCCTTGTCGCTGCGATTCTCGAAAATATGCTTGCGAAACACGCAGAAACCTACTACTGTCTTCGCATATAAAGAAGAATGAGACAGCGAGGGCAAGAAAAAAAAACATGGTTTCGAAAACACTTCTGGGGAAACATTCTGTGCTAAATTGCAACCACGTCATTGCATCATTCTATCGAAAGTCATAGTTTTTAATTACCACATATTTTCAAAAAGATAACAGAACCGCATCCAGCCGAAAAATTACGAATACTCCTGTTCAAACGACCAAGTAGATCTGCGTATTTTGACGGCGACACTCCCCTCCTCCCTTCTTTTTCGATGGCATTAGAATGATGGTGAAATACAACGCAATTTAAACTACCTTTAGTTGAATTCTGATACAGGAAGACGTGATTTTGATAAACTCATTTTTCGAATTTCCCTAACATCACACAAATAAGAAGGATAGCACCAAACTTTGGGGTTTATTCAACTCATCTTTTGATAGAAGTCCCGAAATTGATATGCTAAAGTATCTTAATATGTATTCAAAGCACGTCAGTAGTTATCAAAAACCTTTTTTCGACATTTCTCCAGGAGGCAATTTTTTTTTTTTTTAACTGACTTCTGGTACCAGAGGTGTTGTGGTAAAAGAAAATACACACATGAGCCATCGAGTGTAAAATTTGGCGATAAATACAGATGAAAAATATGGAAAATTATTTTATGATTACAGCAATCTGTTTAAAAAACTTTTGAAATGTCACTTTACCACAAAGAAAAAAAAAAGTTTTCCAATGCCGGTAAAAGCGAAATTAGAAAACATTCTTTCGTAAACGTGCCTAATTTAAATAGATACATGACACGCAGCGGTAAATGCTGATGGCGTGGTTAGCCCGACGTAGTGGACTTTTAACAGCAGTCATTCAGCTGAAATCCAAAGGGTACGAGATCTTAACATGACTCATCAACAGCATTTGTAACCGTATCATCCATCATCACTTAAAATGACTTGAAAAAGGTAATAAAACTTAGAAAATGCATTATACACAACACCGGAATTCCCTCCATACAAGCTTCGGCAATGCATAGATATCATATCTGCATTAATGAACTATTTCAGGAATGAACAGTAATATGAGAAGTGCAGGTGCTTTATTATACATCAAATTGCGCCAGGGCCTATTTCTAAATATTTAACAAAATTGCGCTTTTAAAATTTTCCGTTGCACATATACATTACTTGTACTGCATTAGGCAAATAAGTAAAAACATGTTTCCCTTTCACAGTAAAATATATGAATAAAAGTCTGAAATAAAAAGCATCACCAGCTCGCTAAGCAGCGTGTCTATCTGAACAGTAAATGAAGTAAAAAATCTGGCACTACAATGAACACTCAAGTTTTTAACGCAAAGAACTACATTGTACTTGTTCAAAACACACAAGGTAATTAATGTCACCAAGGCTGCGGGCATTTTATTGGGACTCTGTACTTTTTTTTTTATTCCAAAATTAGCTTAAGAAAAATAAAAAAATCCCCCGCGAAAAGCGTCACCCCCCCCCCCTTCTTTTCCTTTCCATCTACGTCGGAAGTGTACGATTCGGTAATCGCACCTGTTTCACCAACAGAAGCATAAAATTTGAAAAGCACAGCAATACACTATCCACAGGAAAGAATCTTCACTACCGTTGTCATAGTCCAACGGACCCTCTCTACCCAATATGCGACCCACAACGTTATATAACAATGGCACCTCCACCAAGAAGTTTACTTACTGTTTGTATATCATGGTAAGACATATTTCGCGAGGTATTCGTGAAACTGGATAACCTGCACCATCCAGACGGTACTGCCACTGTCCAGTAATACACCTAAGACCAAGGACCATCACCACCAGCACCGCAGCTACTCTGAAAATCGGTACTTCGATCTCGTCAGTCATCATTGCAAAATATTACCCACAACTTTCAAACATCAACAAAGGTTGAGATCTCCACGAATACATTACCCGTTAAGCTCCATAGCCCTAATTACCGTAGAAGAGTGGCGACACATGCATAAGCTTAACTGAGCTGCTATCTGTTGTCTCGCCTCGCAAGATGCAGTGGAAATTGGTTCTACGGAGTACAGGTTCACTTTGCAACGTTAAAATTTGGAAGAGGAGTGTCATGGAATAGATCTGTTTCTCACAGTATTCTCAGACTAGAATCGCCGTGACAGGACAACATGAACCGAGGTTATCCGTAACATTTTGATTAGCGCAGAGCTCTCTGCGATGAAGAAGTTCTTTGGCAAAGACCCTTGTCCCTTGAAAGAGAATAACGCTCAATCAAAGCACAGGTTGGCTTAGGCACATAAATGAGCAGAAGTTCAACTGCCACACAATACACAGTCCCGACTGGAACTCTATAAGTTGAACTGAAATGTCCGGGAAGACCGGACTAACCAGTCCCATACTGGTAGCTGTGCTGGTCATCATTCTGCAGCAAGAACTGAGTACAATACAAACTGCAACATGTGAGTACCACTTGGGTGAGGGGTCGCTTTGCAGTGAGTGAAGGGTAGTCCTGTGCGTGTGTGAGTGTGTGCATCTGTACTTGTAGGGCATCGAAAGTGTCATCGCCAGTGGCTCCGATTCGAGACATGCAGCAACAAAATAAACAGCAATACCATTTAAAAATAGTAACAGATACAGAAGGACTGTATGCGCCGTGGAATCATCTCGATGCTACTGCTTTATGCAGCTAGTACGGTACTCACGCGTTTCGGATAATGCCGCATCACTTCGAACCTTGGCACTCTAACTTTCACAACTCTCTATTTCTTTCATTGAATTTTTTTTTTTTCATCTTTTCACATTTTTAAACCTTACGTCGTCCTGTATGTACTTCATAAAAATGGTTAAATTGTTATGTTAGAAGTTTTATAATCAAATAAATTAAATATCGTTCTGTAACAGTCTGAGATAATTTACTAACACACAATTCGGTGTATTATCAAATCCAGAATGTGGCTATACGCTAAACAGAAAAGGGTTCATTTTTACTGTCCAAACTTATGCAACTAGGATAATTCTAATGAGGGGGAACGGCAGTAGTGAGCAGCACAGCAACGAAACAAGCATAACATACTGAAGCGGTTAAATTGCACTTCCGTGTAATGCGGGTTAGAGAAGTAGAACGCTGAATTAAAATAAGCAAGCACCAAAGAAGTTCGCAGAAAAATCTGCATTGACGAATTTTACCGAAATGCCCTGGCACTGGTCCAGCAGACCTACTCGATATGGGGGAGGGAACCTGCTTACACCAATTAACGCATATCTTTAACTAACAAACGGCAGGGAAGGGTACCACACAGAAAGAACCTTCCTCTTTTCCTTTTTTTTTTTTTTTTTTTTTTTAGGGATATAAAGTAAAAAAAAAAAAAAAAAATAGATGCCTTCAGACTATGCTATTACGTAAGAAGCTAAATCTTTTTACCACACATGCACAAATTAATACTATACAGAATGGGCACAAAATAGATAAAGACACATCGCCAAATTTTTATTTATTTATTTATATTGAAGGTTTAACGACCACCGTGAGCAACTCAATGGGCTATAAGCAGTCGCCCGTCCCTAATTTAGGGTCACTGGTTCCAGGGAAGGGAGAGAGCCAGTGCCGTAAGACAAACACAACATCCATGCCTCCGGATTCGAACCCGGACCCCTTTCGGACGAATGATCAGAGGCCATCGCTTAGACCACTGCGCTACCGGGGCGGCCATCGCCAAATTGAAAATAACTACAGCAACATTTAGCGGATATTATTCACAGGGTGATTCACTCGGGACTGAACACTTATTTTTTTTAATTAACTCGCGATTGCAAAAGGCACACTTGAATGAAATTAATGTAAAACATACCTTGATCCATGACAAAAAGAAATGTCTCATAGAAGGTGCGGGAAGTGCCCACCGCCAGCGTCCAGGCATATATTCACTCGACGCTCCATATTGGCGAATGTGCGTAGTGACGTCGATGGCAACAATTTCACGTGTGATGTTGTCTTTCAGTTCCTTAATTGACCTTGGCTTGTTGGCATAAACCTTGCTTTTTAAAAGTCCCCGGAGGAAAAATCTGGGGGTGTCAGATCGGGAGACCTAGGGGACCACAGGTCTTTGAAGATAATCTTGTCTTGGAAAAAGCTCCGAATTTCTACCATGCTCTTATTTGGAGGTGTGGCACATTGCACCGTCCTGTTGAAAGTAACTATCTGTAAGTTCCTGATCATCAAGCTGGTTCACAAATTCATTAAAGATTTCCAAGTATTGGTCGGTATTCACAGTGTCTTTAAAAAAGATTGGCCCAATGATACGTCATCGGGACACCGAACACCAGACACCGATTTTCGCTGGATGCAATGGCTTTTCACGGATGGCGTGGAGATTATCAATGGCACACACCCGTGTATTTTCCAAATTTACATCATTGCCGGATAATTGGAAGCATACTTCGTCAGTAAACAATGTTATGTCCAACAGGGCTGGGTTTTCGTTTCGGCGAAAAATTTGGCAAACAAACCATTGAGAATATGCTAATCGTTTTGCAAAATTCGGTGGCTGTAACTCGTTCACAGGCGTGATACGGTACAGCTTAATATTCGCCTGTTTGGCTGCTCTTTGACATATCGAATACGATCATCCAGTCTCTTGGGACAGCCGCCAAATAAATAGATTTTCGTGCGGATGCCAGCAACCGCTGCTTCACATCCGCTGTTGTGTCCCTCCGCTCATATGCGGATCCACCAAGCTTCCCGTTCTCTCCAGCTTCTTCGCCAATTTCGAAATGGTGGCTCTAGTGTGTGGTTTACGCCCACAAAATTTCTTCAGAAACTCTCGACATTGTTTGAAGGAACCGGTTACCCAGTACTGACGCACAATGAACACACGCTCTTCAACTGAGTACGCCATATGCATTCGACTGTCTGCGGAGACACGCTATTCCCCCATCACCACTAGATAGATGGCGCGTCAGTGCGGCGCCACTCAGCTGCAGGGGACACATTTTATTCACAGGTAATGCATGTCGACTGCTTCCTCAGGGAATAAAGAACCCTCCGTACGGGTTTCACGCTCATCGTATACTCACCATCTCATATATTCCACATAATATGTGTTTAGTCCCGAATGAATCACCCTGTACTATAACGATTGCTAACAAACTTCTGACCGATACATATTTTTTTTAAATCAAACCAGCACAGACATGGGTACAGTGAGAAGTAAGAACACATAGCAAATAAAACAGTTTATCCTCAAGTATGTAACAAAAACATTCAACATAAACTGTGATATATATTAAGCTACTAGTACATTTAAGCTACATTTACCTTGATCAACAGATATCAAAGCAAGGGTCAAATTCATGAGGAACTTCATCGACGCATAAAACTTGGCTAGAGAGCTTTTGGAAGAAACAGTACAATTTTCAAGAGCAATGTGTCATTATGTCTTAAAAGAAAAGTGTTTAACCAATGCATCCTTCCAGTTCTTACATATGGA
This sequence comes from Macrothele yani, assembly GCA_039090855.1. NCBI lineage: Eukaryota > Metazoa > Arthropoda > Arachnida > Araneae > Macrothelidae > Macrothele > Macrothele yani. The sequence continues at coordinate 1,928,295 of CM077027.1, forward strand.
GCAGACATGGTTCTTAAGTTTTAACTAAAAAATACAAAGGCTGCAAACAACTGAAAGAAGCATGGAGAGATGCATACTTGGTTGTAACCAGGAAAGATAAGAGGAACTCGTGGATAAGGAAAATGATAAAAGTGAAAGGCATCATGATCACAGTAAAATTCCTGAATGGCAATGGGCTGGACGTGTTGCCAGAAGAATGGACAACTGAAATTTTACACTGGATTCCAAGGGACAGAAAAAGACCAGATCGATGGATGAAATTCGAAAGCATGACGGAGTAACATGGGGGAGACAGGCTCAAGACAAACAGTTGTGGAAACTTGGGGAGACCTTCATCCAGCAGTGGATTGATAATGGTTAACAATGATGATGATATAATAAGCAAAAAATATTTAAAAAGTAAATCTGATACAATGAAGTACACATAGATAACTAGGATGAAAGTTACATCATTTAACTTTTAACTAACAAGTAGGAAAATTTTTCATAGCAATCAATGTCCATCTCTATGGTTAATTTTCTGGGTTGTTGGTTAAGATAGGGCTGGAAAAATATGTTCCACATTTAGGAGCCGGCTTCAAAGAAACGAATTCAAATTTCAAAGAATAACAAAAATGTAATGTGTGGTGATGATGGAACAAAAAATAATGTATTTGCCCCCCCCCTCTTTTTTTTTTTTTTAACCCAAACCACTTACTGCTAAATAAATTCTAATTTGGACCATATTTTCTTCCCCATTTTTCTAGCCGCTGCTCCAAAAAATTTGAATTTTAGATTTCGATTTTATTAAAGTACAACTTGAAGTTAAATTTTGCCCAACAAACTCAAAAGTATCGTATTTTCCTTCGTATAATCCGCGATGACGTATAAGTCGCGAATTTCAGAAACCAATTTAAAAAAAAATTCTTGAGCATAATCCGCGACGGAAAGAAAATAATTCTTACGTATCACGGGCGGTGTATAAATAAGCCGTAGGTCGTGAAATTCTGAAAAACAATTTTTCTTTCCCTTGTCTAACCCGCGACGGCGCATCCGCAGGTCGTGAAATTCATAAATAAAATATCGGTACCTGTCATGTTGATCCCGCACGATCATTTCTTACAGAAAAGTCGTGATTCACAGTATCATCCAAAAGTTCAAAGAAGTAGGAAAAAAACAATCTCATTAAAAAAAGTCACTGTACTTTCTTAAATACTTTTGAGGTATTTTCAAATAAAAAAAAGAACAAAAATTCCCTATTTTTGTTAGCAATATCGTTGTTTATGAGTTAGAACATCTGGCATTTCTCCAAATGTTTCTGGAAAAGTAAGGGCCGAGAAAAGCTTTAAACAATGCGATTAAAAAAGTGATTACGCTACCGAGACGGCGACAATTACGTGCTATGGAATAATAACTCAGCGGGCTTCCAAAAGCACTAAAAGAAGTCTTCGGTCACCGCAAATAGCAACATCGCCTTCGTTGCATTAGATAGGGTAATTCAACATGATTGCCCCGATTACAAATGGCCATACCTGGTTTATGAACATAGATACAGAGATCACATTGCTGCACAATAAAGAAGGAAGTTTAGAATTTTGTTTCCATACCTTACAAATGTTCTATGTGACTCCCCCTGGGTCACGCAGACAACATCTAAACGGTAATCCATTTCATGCCATACATTATGAAGCATGTCCGTAGTCACTGATGCCAGTGCAAGCTGAATGCGCATCTTTAGTTCTTGCAGTGTTCTCGGCAAAGGTAGCACATACACATGGTCTTTGACATACCCCCACAAAAAGAAGTCACAAGGAGTAAGCTCCGGGCACCTGGGGGGCCACTTGCAGAAAACCCTGTCGTCCAGTACACAACGACCAATTCAGCGGTTTGGAAGAATTTGCAAGACCATACCATTTTGGAAAAATTTTCGGAAGACCATAGCAACACAGCAGTAGGTTCCAATAAAATTCAAAAACTTCCTTCTTTCGCGTAGGGATATCAGCTGTCTATTTATCTTCATAAACACGTTGTCATTTGTAATCGGGGCAATCATTTTGAATTACCCTGTATTTTTTATCAAAATGATCGTAAGTTAAACTAAACCGTATCTCCATCTCTTTGCGACTCTCTAACTTCGTACTGCGTTGCATTTTATCTGTTGTTAACACATTTCGATACTTTCCTACCACCACCAGTTCTCCTGACACCACGCGGATTTTTTAAAAATCAAAGCGTCATAAAAAAAACTTTTTTAAGAGGTGTATTATCCTCAGAACCTAATTATACGACGGAAATAATGTATTTATTTTTATTTTTTTTTAAATTATATAATTTACTGCAAATTACGAAACTAGAAGAAAAAAAAAAAAGACGCCAACAACTGATTTTTAGGCGCCAACGGCGACATGGCGCCCAGTATTTTCCCCGTCCGGAGTTAAGAGGTGATTCCGGAACTTCTCGAATACACACTTCAAATTCGTATTTATATCTCTATGTATTTATTCTTTCAGTACATATATGCGTATATGCATCATCATCATTGTCAACCATTACCAATCCACTGCCGGATGAAGGTCTTCCCAAGTTTCTTCCACAATTGTGTCTTGAGCCTATCTCATCCATGTTACTCCGGCATGCTGCACTGTCTTCCATGTGCTCTTCTTCTGAGACTTTTTCTGTCCCTCGGAATCCAGTCTAAAATTTCGGTTGATCATCTGTGGTCCGTTCTTCTTGCAACATGTCCAGCCAGATCAGAGTAAAATTACTGAAATGGCAATACACTGTCGTATCAGAATACGACCACCAACGGAATCACGGTGTACCCGCCCAGACAGACGCGTTAGAGAGTGCACGGCACAAGGTCGACTACACGGATATATAAGCGGCCGACCAGAGCAGATGAGCCATAGTGCGTAACGTGAGCACAATGGGCAGAGGTAGTGATTGACGGACGCTCAAAAAAGAATGATCATCGGTTACCGCGCCACGGGTGAAAACATCTCAGAAACAGCAGACTTCGTGAGCTGTTGGCGAAGTGCTGTAATAAGGGTGTACCAAGAATGGACCGCTGGGACACCGAGTACCTCCCGACGTCATAACTACGGAGCCCTAAAGGATATTGACCTCAGGGGAGAACGCCGTCTCCGTCGACTGGTGGTCGTCCTTGTGGCAATCTACCACGCAAATGAACTTTGGGGCACCCAGGTACGTGTCCCCGATAATAGTAGAGCGAACCCTGTTACGCCGCCCCTGTGGCACAGTGGTCTAAGCGATAGCTTCTGATCATTCGTCCGAAAGGGGTCCGGGTTCGAATCCCGGTGAGGCATGGATATTGTGTTTATCTTATGGCACTGGCTCTCTCCCTTCCCTGGAACCAGTGGCCCTAAATGAGGGACGAGCGATTGCTTATAGCCCATTGAGTCTAAACCTTTATATAAAAAAAGAATCCTGTGTCACGCATGGGTCTCCGGAGACGACGCTGAGTCAAGGCGCTTATGTTAACTCAGGTCCATCGGCAACGACGCCTGCAGTTCGCATGGGAATACCGTCATTGGAAAGTGGAAGAGTGGAAAGGGTGCCGCAACACGTCTTCCCAGAGCGTCTCACAAGTGTTCTATGCGATTTAGATCGGGGGAACGTGCTGATCAACCCACCCACAGAATGTCTTCACTTTCCAACAGCTCATCAACGGCCACCGTGCGATGAAGTGCGGCGTTATCGTTCATTAACACGAACTGTGAGCCAATGACGCCTCGGAACAGACGAACATGGGGAAGAATTACAGTAGCGCACACCAGTACAGCACCTTTCCAGTGTATGGAGCTCCGTACGTCCATCGGATCAGAATGCCTCCCCATACGAGAACACCGCAGCCGCCATAACTATCACTTTCATTTATGTTTTCGGGGAGATACCGAGTGTGCCTACCTCACGCCAGATTAGCTGACGTCCAGAATCGCTAGAGACTAAATCTATTCTTACTAGGAAAGGAAGGATTACCATACTCCACTGTTCTGCTGCCTTGTCATGTTCTCTGGACCACTGTAAACGGTGTTTTCGGTGAGCAGTTGTTAATGAAACACAACCTACAGGTCGTCGGGCAAACAGTCCTCCTTTGTGTAAGAGCCTGGACACTGCAAACCGCGATATTGTGCATCTTGTGCTCATGTTCAGTTGTTTTGCAAAGTTATTTGCTGTCCAGTATTGATCTCTCTTGGGCTGTAGGAGCAGTTAGCAGTCTTCACTGTGGGGTGGTTTCCGGTGGACGACCACCACCGGTCTTTCACTCAGCTCTACGTGTAATCCTGAAAGTCGACCACGTACGCGATACGATGCAATGGGCGATACCGAACTCTTGCGCCACACTCATCACAGTTCTCATTCCTCGAGCCTCCCAATTATTCGACCACGCGTAAAACCATCAAGATGTACTCGACGGGCCATTTCCTCGTCTCCAGCACAAAACAAACACAATCGAACGTTGTAACACTTATGCACACCGACCAGTGACTTCCGTTCAACCGATGCTATTGGACTGCGGGAGCGCATTTTCACGTCACGCACACCGCACGTCATGCTTTGTTATTGCGTGTGTGTTGTTGCTCCTGTTCCCAGATACGGTACGGTTTGAGTGCTGCTGTTATTTACAGCGAAATTTTACTTTTTTCACTTCGTCCGTAAATTTTGCACACCAGAGTAGTATGATCAATGAGATAACAAATACAGAATGAGGTCGTCAGCTAAAAGACCGAAGGACCGCATTTGTGATCAACGTGATTATACTAATTCAAATGTACTATTGTAGAAAAGCCACACTAGCTTTCATTGCCCACCATTCTTGGGGGGAGGGGTTATTTTTACACACATACATGTAAAGACACCAGACCAAAAAAATTAGTCACCTGCAGCAATATAGTAGCGATTTAAAATGACACATTTCTAAGGTTATGATTAGAATTTTATTCAAATATTTCTGGTTTATCATCATCATCATCATTGTCAACCATTATCAATCCACTGCTGGAAGAAGGTCTCCCCAAGTTTCCTCCACAACGGTCTGTCTTGTGTCAGTCTCCTCCATGTCACCCCTGCATACTTTCGAATTTCATCCACCCATCTCCCATGTGGTCTTCTTCTGGGTCTTTTCCTGTCCCTTGGAATCCAATCTAAAATTTCGGCTGTCCATAGATGATCTGTCCTTCTGGCAGTATGTCCAGCCCATTGCCATTTCAGGGATTTAACTCTGATCATGATGTCTTCCACTCTTGTCATTTTTCGGATCCACGAGTTCCTCTTCTTATCTCTCCTGGTTACACCAAGTATGCACCTCTCCCTGCTACTTTGAGTTGTCTGCAGCCTTTGTATGTCTATTTTAGTTAAGGTCCACGTCTCTGCACCATACGTAAGCACTGGAAGGATGCATTGATCAAACACTTTTCTTTTAAGACATAATGGCATATTGCTCTTGAAAATTATGCTGTTTCTTCCAAAAGCTCTCCAGGCAAGTTTTGTACGCCGATTAATTTCTTCATCAATGTGACCCTCACTTGATATCTGCTGTCCAAGATAAACGTATGTGTCTGTTATCTCCAGCTTTTCTCCATCAATCAATAAATCTTCATTTCTTGTAAAAGCATTGAACATCACTTTTGTCTTCTGAAAGTTCATTTTTAATCCCACTTCTTTACTCTTGTCAGCAAGTTCCTGGATCATATTCTGCAGCTCTGATGGGGTAGTTGCAAAAATGACTACGTCATCAGCAAAACGAAGGTGGGTTAGATAATCTCCATTAATCTTTATCCCTTTGTTTTCCCAGCTCAGCGACTGAAAAACACCCTCCAGTGTGGCATTAAAGAGCTTCGGAGATATGGTGTCACCTTGTCTCACTCCCTTTCCAATTTTTATGTGTGTTGTATTTTCAAACAGCCAAATCTTTGCACTTGCATTTTCATAGATGTTATTAATAATATTAATGTATGCATCTTTAATACCGCAGGTTTTCAGAGCCATTGTAACTGCTGATGGTTTCACCGAATCAAAGGCTTTTTCATAATCGATAAAAGCCATGCACAATGGAAGTTCATATTCCCTTGCTCTTTCAATTAGTTCTCTCAGTACGTGGATATGATCTATCGTGCTGTAGCCACTCCTGAATCCAGCTTGTTCTCTCGGTTGAGCCATGTCCAGTGTTACCTTCAAGCGGTGTGAAAGAACTTTAGTGAAGATTTTATAAACTACTGATAGGAGGCTGATAGGTCTGTAGTTTCCGAGATCCTCAATGTCTCCTTTCTTATGTAGCAGGATCATTGTAGCGGTGTCCCAATCCTCAGGAATCTTTCCTTCATTAAGGCATCGAGTGAAAATTTGGGCGAGTACTGTTTCGATTTCTCCACTTGCTTCTTGTATGATCTACAGTAATTCCATCTTTTCCTTGAGCTTTTCCCCGCTTCATGTTCTTGATTGCATGTGCAACTTCTGCTGGGAGGACTGGAAGAACTCTGGTACTGGTACCTTTCATGATGTCTGGAGTACATGTATCATCCCTTTCATATAATTTGGAGTAGAAATCTTTCACTCATGTCAAAATTTCGCCTCTATTTCTTGTTACAGAACCATCTTCTTTTCTCAGTGCCATAATCTGTTTTCTTCCCTTACTGAGATGTCCCTTTGCTATCTTTAGGCTTTGGTTGTTTTCAATTGCTTTCCTCACTAGTTCACAGTTGAATTTTCTTACGTCTTCTGGTTTATATCATATTAAAATACGTCTTTTTTCTACAGGCAAAATTTTAAGCTGAACTTTTTGAAAAATTAAAATCAATGAGTCAAAAAGACAGATGTAAGTGACTGGCAAAAAGGTGTCATAGCTTTTGGCCAGTCAAAAGTACACAGCATCAAGGAAGTTGCTGAATTTGCAAGTGTTAGCAAAAGAACAGTTCCACTTGTTTATAAAGATTGACATAAGTCACACTTAACTGAAAATAAATGAAAAAACTGAACAAAACACCATTTTGTCAAGTCCTGATCGGCGCAGAATTTCTCACCTGGTTAACAAAACCAGATTTCAAACAAGGTGGAAAATCCTCCAATCTGTTAGTAATGGACCGCACACGTCTATATCTGAGTGAACATTGCGTAGAAAACTTCATCGAATGGATATCTGGAGTAGAGTTGCAAGATTGAAACCAATGTTAACTTCAGCTCACCGAAAAGCTCAATTAGCTTGGGCCAAAGTCCACAGGACATGGACTGTTGTTCAGTGACAGGCTGTCATATGGTCCGATAAATCCAAATTTTGCCTATACTCAAATGACGCAAAGCATGGGGTCAACACAGGAGGTCTAAAGAAACATTCAATCCTGAGTCTGTTCAAAGAGTTCTTGCCCAAAGAGGTGGGTCTGTGATGTTGTGGGGTTGTTTTAATAGATGAGAAGTAGGCCTAATAGCAGAAGTGAAGAATACAATGAATGAATTAGCATGCTTAACAGAAATTTTAGACAACCACGTGTTTCCTTTTGCACAACATTTGCAGGATTCTCATCAAATAAATAATTCTACTTACCAGGATGACAACTGTAGGATTCATAGACCTAATACCATTATGGGTTAGTGTGAAGAACATGATACAACTTTGGGACACATGGACTGGGCAGCTAAATCACCAGTTTTAAATCCCATCAAGAAATTCAGGAACCGCCTTGAAACGAAAAGCAAAAACTAAACTTTGGGATCCCAGGAATCTCAATGAATTGCAAGACAAACTGTTCTTAGAATGGTCGAAAATTGACTCGAGTTGTTTAAATCATCTTGTTCAATCTCTAACAGAAAGAATTAATGCTGTGATTTCTGCATGTGGTGATGTAACTAAGTACTAAAAGTAAATTTCTGAAGTGACTAATTTTTTGTCTGGTGTCTGTACACGCACGCGCACACACACAAATTAATAAATGGCATCTAAACATTGTTATACATGTCCCAAACTCGCACACACCTGCACAAGTTAGAAACAAGCAAACTACACATACAAATAATTTAATCAATTCAGAACTCTCAATCAATAAGTACAACAACAATAATTTTAAGAAATAAATATAGAACCTGGTAGTCAGCCACCGGGTGCCATTCATCGGGGAAAGTAATTCTTTCCCTGATGAATGGTACCTGGTGGCGGATTACCAGGTTGTGTATTTATTTCTTAAAATTATTGTTGTTGTACTTATTTGATGGAGAGTTCTGAACTGATTGAATTATTTGTATGTATGTATCTATATCTATATATCATGATCTTATGATCCTAATACACTACTTTTAACACCTTCCTGTGCTACTGAACTGTTTGATAAAATAGATATAGTAAGAAGCCTGTACACTGGCGTGCAAAAATTAAACACTAGATGGTTTTTCGAATGTAACGTCGTACAGAAGTGCTCTACATCGACTCAAAACATACCATAAGATCCCCAAGATGTAAGAATATGGGACAAGTGAGCAAAACCGTCCAAACAAGGAATCCAAAAGATGCAAAGGCACTTTATTGAAAAGGTAGCTTCGAGCACAACTGGATAGAAGACAGAAACGTCCATGTGACAGGTGGCTGCCAAGAAAAATCCAGTCTTTAGTAAGGGGATATGATCACCCCTGATTGCGTTGCAGGATTTACAATGTCTGTCCATGCTGAGGACGAGATTGTCAAGGAGCTGTTGAGGCATCGCGGCCTGTTCCTGTTGTAGCGCCAATCGCAGCTGCGGAATCGTTGCTGGCGGCTGGTGATGTGCTGCCAAGCATCTCCCGAGAAGGTCCCACACGTGTTCGATTGGATTTAGGTCCGGGGACCTTGCGGGCCAATCCATGCGTTGAATATCTTCACTCTCCAACAGCTCTGCGACAGCCGCTGTACGATGAGGTGTAGCGTTGTCGTACATGAAGAGGAATTCAGGACCCACGGCACCTCTAAACAGACACACGTGAGGCAGAAGAACCTCGGTACAATAGCGTATACCAGTGACTGAACCTCCTCGGAAGACGTAGATATCAGTACGGCTACCAAGCATGATACCGCCCCAAACGACAACTCCGCCACCTCCAAACCGGTCCCTTTCGATGATGTTGGAGGTGTGATTGCATGTTTCCTGCTCTCTCCAGATGTGTATACATCCAGAATCGCTCGTCAGACTAAATCGGCTCTCATCCGTAAAGAGAACTCGACCCTCATTGCTGATGTGTCCAGTTTTTGTGTTCCTGGCACCACAGAAACCGCCGCCTCCGATGAGCAGGCGTTAATGGCACACACCGTACTGGTCGTCGTGCAAATAGACCACCTTTGTGCAGCCTCCTGGCCACGGTAAAACGCGACAACGGACGTCCAGTTGTCTGTTGCATGTGCCTTGCGATTTTTCCCGCTGTCTGCCGTCTGTCTCTTCTCACCTGTAGGACAATATACCGGTTGTCCGCCGTCGTGGTTGCTCGTGGACGACCGCTGCTAAACTCTCGGACAGCTGTTCTTGTCGTTTGAAATGCTCTCCAAGCTCGTGAAACGATGCTGTGAGCGATCCCGAACTCCACGGCCACACCAGTCACATTTTGACTTTCTTCCAACTTCCCACTGACACAATCTCGGGTAAAGTCATCCAGATGTGGTCTACTGGATTGCCTGTTGGCCATATCACATGGTGGCAGCAACTCGACGTCGTTCAAATCGATGTACACCGTGCAATAGCTTTCACCGAATTGCTGAGCGTACACCGCCCGTGTGCTTTATACACCCCCCACCCCCACCTCGTCATCATGCTGCATATATGCGCATGCCCTACTGTACCGGACCCTTGTCTATCTCCTGAGTGGTCTTCCAGTCCGTTCTGCCTGCTCATTCCGCCGCGCTGTTATGCTAATTTCTCCTCTTCGTCCTTAATTTTTGCACACCAGTGTACTACGTCAACGCTGAGAAAAAGTATAAAGTACTAAATTTTATTAAGTTTATCATATCTAGGAGCAAACAGGTACACAGCACTTCACACACTCTATACATTAAGACACAAAATCTTTGAACCCCATACTAAAATAAACAAAAATCTATCAGAAATTAACCCTAATATAAATTAATTTTAAATAGTTGCTGTTTTGGTGTGGCATTTTGGTGATCTTTAATACCCACATTAACTAAACACATAAAATACAATGGTATATGAAATTTGCATTATCAGACCAAATCAATGACTAATTCCATTACACAGTGAAGATACAAATCCAGAAACAAATTTGTATTTCTGCCCCCCCCTCCCCTACAACCACTGATTTGGATGTATCCACTTTCTTAGCTATTTTTTTTTTTTTTTTAAGTATTTCCTTACAGAAAAAGAACGCCTTGGCAATTTACATTTTACATATACTCAGATATCAGCTTGATTTATCTGCTTTAGCCCACTTTGCAAAATGAGAAAAAAGAAAAATGCTAATGCACAAACACACCACATTTTTGATTGGGTCTTTTGCCAAGACTTAATTCCAGTGAAAAGCCTTAAAAGACTTAATTCAAGTGTTCATGGTTTAAATAAAATCTGAATGCTTTTGAAACATTGAATTTTCACTTAGTTATTTACTAGCTTGATTCTCCCCAGCGCTAACCAGGTATAATTTTTATGATATAATTTGTATAATTCTGCTTTTTACTTCGCTAAAGGATTGCGTTGTATCACCTCTTGGAACCCCTAACCACAGAAAATTTTTGATTTTTATGCACTCTTGGATTGAAAATGTCATTAGCAGTGTAGTAATAATATTAAGAAGAAGGTAGTGTAGAACACGCTAAGTTACGTATTAGCGTGTTCTACACTACCTTCTTAATTTGTTTGTTAGTTACGTGCATTGCCTACCACTCATTTATAGTAATAATATGTTTGAAATAAATAAACACTGGAAAAGATCTCAGTTACACTTCATTGTGTCCGTTTATGAACAAGGCTATCTTTCTTTAGGTGCTAAATTGCTCCTTTTCTATTACTTTTTGCTTTATCTGTTCCTTATCTCTAACAGCAGCTGTGGACTTCCTTTTTTTTTTTTTTTTTTGTTCCACATTAGTCTTGACACAATGGGGCTTTCAGAAGGAATGAAATGAAGATGAGCCTTAATACACCATTTTAAATAGTATTCACCTTGACAGCTGTAAAGTTAAATAAAAATTAGCTAACAGACACACCTGTATAATACCTTATGAACCGTACATAAAAGTAATTTACCTAACTAACGGAAATGCATGAAAGACTGATAGCGAAGAACTGCACTAAGAGAATTCCATAAATTTGTCATCACTAACACAAAAGCAGTTCCATAAAAGCAGAGTAATTTTTTTGAGTTGGTAACAGAGCGAAGGGGGAAAATAACCACGAAGATGATTAACTGAATTAAGGAAGTATTTATGTCAACAGTTATTAGCCATGGCAAGATTCTGGTTTTGTTACTGCACAGTTCTTTCAGGTACATCTGCATTTTGCCATACAGCTATAGAGGCAAGTGATTCAGAGTTAAGAAGTGAAATGCATTGTGCTATAAAATTTTGCTATTTTTTGGGTAAAATGGCTCCAGAAACAGTTGATTTAATGAAAAAAGCTTACAGAGATAAATGTTTGGGTGAGTCAACATTTTTTAGATGGCACCATGACTTCAAAAAAGAGTGTTTGTCGGCAGAACTCGCTCCTAGGCCTGGTCGACCTGAAAGTGTTGTTTACGGAGGGTATTGGTAACACTGTTTGGGTAATCCTGCAAGAAGATTGATGAATAATGTGTGAAGATATAGCAGCATCAACTAATATTTCAAAACGTCGGCATTCTGCATTCTACATGACAAAAATACTGCGGCATTGTGTGTGTTCCAGATAGGTACCTCATCACCTGACAAGAGAGCAATTGTTAGCCAGAGTTCAGGTGTGTCACGAGTGGAAACCAAGGATTGCAAAAGATCCAAACTTTCTAAACACAGTAATAACTGCCGATGAAACATGGGCCCACTATTTTGACCCCTCTCACGAAGCGCACGAGTGCCTGGAAACACAAAGGATCGCCTCCTCCAAAAAAAGGCCACCAAACCAAATCAGCTGGGAAGATGTTTTATTTGATCATAAAGGTGTAGTCTACCAAGATGCCATTCCTCCACAAATTACTGTCAATGCTGAGTATTACATTTCAATCTTTAAGCGTCTACAACGACACATATCGATTAAGCAACCGGAACTGGTGGACAAGTGGACTCTACACAATGATGATGCGGGCCCACATGTGGCTGCTTGTGTTGAACAGTTTCTTACGAAATGCAGTATTGAAATCATGCCACAGCATCTCTACAGTCCTGACCATGCTCTGTGCGATTTTCGGTTGTTTCCAACAATGAAGGAGAAGTTCCACGGCAAAACATTCAACACAGATGCTGAAGTCATTCAAGCTGTACAGGGGTCACTAAAACAGCTTCCACAAAATGCCTTCGCCACATGCTTTGAAAAGTGGACTGAATGATGGGATTGTTGCATATCATCTGAGGGAAGATACTTTGAGAAAGAATAACATATTTTGCTGTACCTATATTTCTTCATTTTGTGTGATTTTACTCTCAGTTTTTATGGAACAGTTGTTGTACATTGCAACAACTGCTGAAATAACAATGCCCTAATAAGGGAAGCAGCTTTGTTTCTCCTAATCAATACATGCGACAAACACTTTGCCAATCATAGCACATGCACGTAGCTACATCTTCAAAGTCACATACATTTCTCAGCTGTCCTGCACATAATTTCATTGTTCCTACTGAAATAGGATGGTAAATATATTTGTTTTCTAACAAGAAACCTTTTTGGAATTTCGACTTGAAACTGGCCACTGAAACTTGAACAACAAAGATAAACAATCTGCCACACTTTGAAGTATTTACTACGACTTGCTGATGGATTATGACAACAGTTTTCCTTTAATATAGGTTTTGTTTTTTGTAACAATTTTGCAGTTTTGGGCACCACTGGAAAACTGCAACAATATTCTGAAATATTGTCACAAGGTTTGTTCCAACTGCCTCTTGAAAACATGTATGTCCTTCTCAATCACAAGATTTTCATGTTCCTTCATTCAGATTTTATGGCCTTTAACTTTTCTTTTGCTATCACTGAGGTATACCCCAAAAGGCCATGGCTTTATTTCCAGAACAAGGAGAGCTTATAGGTGCAACAACAAAAAAATGTTCTTTGGTTAATCGCTTTTGTACAAAATACTGAAACAAAACAAATTTAATCTTATACTCGAAGTAAATCATACACGGCAAAACACAGATGGACAGACAGAAAGAGAAAGTCATTAGTATGTGAAAACAAGGATTTTTTTTTTTTAGTTACTTGTTTTTTGTTTGTTTTTTTTCTCTCCGGCTTTAAGCATATTGGCCATTTTACCTTTTAAGTCACAAAAGCTATGCAACCAGTCACTTGATCAACTGGAAAGAAAATTTACGCTCATTACAAAGAAATGGGGAAACTTGAGCTCTTCCGTTCAGTAAGAACAGTTGTGGATGATGACAAGTACATAAATTTTATCTCCTTTCATGCATTATATTTTTATAACATGCACACATTACCTTCCAACATGCTTTGGGAAGTTTTAATATTAGTTCCTGCTGTAAATCAGCTATCAGTATTGCTGTTATCATAGAAATCTTTGTGCTTCATGACAAACAACTGTAAAAATACACACAGATAACCAGGGTAGGGCAACTTCTATCACGTCATAAGTACGCCCTATGCACATGGCATTGTTTTCATTTATACTTTTTAAACATTGTATAATACAAAACAATTTCAAAAGTGCTATATTTTCATGCAATTTTTTATGGGGAAGGGGGCTATGTTCAATTACACTCACATTCTGTGTCTAGTCCTAAGATGATCTATTATTCAAGTAGAGTGTGCTGTGTATGTATTATAATTATTGCAACTGGAATCTCAATATGCCTTCAATTATTTATTTATATACAGTGGGAAATGATTTGGATTTCTTGACAGCCAACATTCTTCCAATAAGGAAAACTAATTACATGACTGAAAACTAGTGCTAATAAATCAGTGAATGGTTCAGTTACAATTATAAATACATGCATATCTTTACACATTCAGAAACCTGTAGCAGGTTGATATTAGTTTGTTTGGTATTTTTATGGAAGGAGGGCATCTATCTGTTTATTGAAAAACAGGTACCTAGAATCAAAACAACACACGTAACTTTAGAGTAATACGCACGTATTTCTCGATGTATCGAGATTTAAGAAAACATGTTTTCGATACGTTATTTTTTTCAGGTAGAACCATTTAATTGTGGTTTTAACTGCTGTAACTTTTTACATGTTATGTTTCCTTTCAGTGGAAAGCAATTTCTCGGTTGGAAGTTATTAATACTCGCTACGAATAATATATCGCAGTAATCAAATGTGATTCAAAGAAAAATCTTTCACGTACCTCTCGGTTGTAGGTGGTAGACGTTCAAATCCTTGCACTGTTGTTCTAATCAGGTTCTTGGGTGTAGGCTTTTTTGACTTACTTCAAAAAGTCCGCATGTTTCTTGAGTAGGATATACTTTAGTTGAACTACGAGAGGCACATGGAGATAAAGGAGATGTGAAAATTACGTTGGAACACTTTAAAAACGGAAAAATGAATCGCTCGTAAAAATATTCGCATGAGGAATTACAATCACCAAAAAACTTCGTCAGACTTCTTGGATGTATTGTCCGATGCATTTCGGCAGATCTGTCTGCCATCTTCTGGGACCTCTGGTCGTCCGTTCTCTCTGCAGTTTACGTTGAATATGCGACGTGCTCAGTTTGGGAATCTTTGTGATGTCATCGGATGTGTTGTCATTCTAGTGATTTGAAGACAGGAATATTTATTTTATTTTATTTTTATGTCTGCGTGTTTGCATTGTTTCTGTTCTGTTTGCCTTCCCATTTTTTCTTTTCTTCTATCAGTATCTTCCATGGAATTGGCATTTCTACTCCACTACTAATGTTGCAGTTGGTTTTTTTGTTTTTTTCAATTACGATTGCTTCGGCAAAATGGATGGTTTTTTTGGTTGTTTGCAAATAATTTCGATATTTTCAAATTCTGGTATTGTGTTATTTTTTTATGCAATATTGTACATATTGTACAATTTCCTCCTTTTTTTCCCAGTTCTTCATATGTTGTGCCAATCTTGTTTTTAATTTGTTTCTTGTGCTTCCCATGTATTTCACTCTATTGTTGTTGTTGGTTGGCTTAATTGGAATGCTATATACTCCTGCACTGTTCAATAGTTTTGTTTTTATTCTTGTAGTCTTACTGAAATTCCAATATCTAGATGTTTTTTGCATTCCTTTTTTATTACATTTGTAACCTGTTTTATGTATTGAAATTTACCACAATATTTTATATTTTGCTTGGTTTTATTTTTAGGATGTTTATATATGTAAATTACTTCAACTAAAAAAGTATATCCTACTTAAGAAATGTGCAGACTTTTTGAAGTTAGTCAAAAATGCCTACACCCAAGAACCTGATGAGAACAACGGTGCAAGGATTTGAACGTAGACCACCTACAACCGAGAGGTACGTGAAAGATTTTTCTTTGAATCACATTCGATTACCGCGATATATATTCACAACGAGTATTAATAACTTCCAACTGAGAAATTGCTTTCCACTCAAAGGAAACATAACATGTAACAAGTTACAGCAGTTAAAACCACCATTAAATGGTTCTACGTGAAAAAATAACGTAACTTTAGAGCTACATTTTTTTTTTTTTAATGTGGAAGTAAGTGCTTACTTCTACATTCAGAAATCATAACATCTAATTGCCTACTTCTACATTCAGAGAATCACAACATCTAAGTCTATGAGATCTAGAATTTAAAATCTGGAAATTAAATAACTGATTTTTAAAAAGCTAGTAAAGTCAACTGTTGGTAAGTTGAATCCAAAGGGAGTGCGAAAAAAATTTGATTTATCCAGAAAAGCATTATGAGCATAGGATAGGTGCGGGGAATTGAACTGTTTTCGAGTTAGCAAGAATTCTGTCTTACCGACGTTCGAGTTATAGAGAGTCAACTGTATTTTCAATCAAAAAAAAAAAATCCTCTTTCTGCCAAATTCAAGACCCTGTTACCAGACTTAATTTTTAATGTTATAAAACATACATCTATTTCAAGCTTAGATACAAGCTCTTACGAATGCCTACACACACACTTTCTTTATTGTTAATGAACAATCATGATTGAAAACAGCTGAAATATTAAAATTTCCGCAAGCGTTCATAAACCATGTGATTAAGAAAACCTGCTTAAGTTTCAAAGCAATAAACGATCATATAACCTCTGCTAACTTGAAACGGACAACCCAAATAATTCCAGATATAACTGTAGTCTATGAATCTAATCCAGATTCCTGAACATGATATTTCATCTCAACTGAAGGCGCAGTCAAGGACTACTTTGCATGGAAAACAACACTGTCACGCACCAGTGTTAGATTTTGCGTTAAAAAAAACTAAGATTCGCAATAAAAATGACTTAACTAGATGTAGATTCAATTACATGATTGCCATATCACTGCTCTTTTAAAATACCGTTTGACTGACGACAAATGGGAAGCAAGTTCGCAACATCCCACAAAAGACAACAAACGTTAATAAATTCTACAGAAAAAATTATTTTTCTTTCCTTATGTTTCGGACTCTAAATGCCATTAATCATAGTTTGAAACCTTAGTTACTGAAACGCTCAAAGATTTCAGTATTTCTCACTGACTTTCATTGGACGTAATGGACTTGTACAGTAGAAATGGAAAAAATCCCGTTGCGTTCTTAAACAGGACAACACCGAACACAGAATGGGAAAAAATTGCGCCTTCTAAAATGACGTGAACGCTTTAAAGGATAATTAAATGCCCAAACATGTATGATAAATGAATAAAAATTAGTTGTTGTTTTTTTACATCAAAAAATTACAAGTCTAAACCAAGTTTCAATGTACGTTATTGCGATAGATGGCAGCACGTGCTCTGTTTTTAACACAACTAAGGGAAGCTACGGGGTGTATTCCCGAACGTACATTGGCTGTCCTAACATACTTGCAAAACAAGAAGACAACTGTTTTTGTTTTTTCCCTAGAATATCTGTTTTCAATAAGGGTCATCACAATCTTCCATGAGAATGTACCCAGTAACTGTTAAAGCGCAATTGAAACTGCATTTTCCTTGCGCCGGTATATATATATACATTTTTTTTTTCTTCGGTGTCCAAGAAAAAAATAAATCTAAAGAGGCCACTACGGATGCAGGATGTGCTTGCTTCCGGTTTCACACATTCTGCGTGATTTTTCCCAAAACTTCCTCTTTCAAAACAGACAATAAATACAATTAAAAAGGAGAAAAATCACGTGAGCATACAAGTTTGGAACATAAACTATCATTTCTAAAGGCAGACATGAGTACTTCAAAATATCTGAAGTACTTTTGCCATAGTTACGATTTGAATTATCTAATGTCATTCCTTTGCTCGTTGGTGTTACACCTAGTTGGTCTTACTGTTGTTTTTAGATTAGTTTTTCCTTACACATTGGTGAATCTTTTAATGCTCCTTCACTCGCTTCAAAGTACACATATAACACGCTCAATCATTCATAACAAAAAATGGAAATAAGGTAATTCGTGCAAGTTATCTAAACAGCACATCTACCAAAACCAATGAGTCCACTGGATTACAGAAATAAATTTTCCAGACGTGCGCGTGTGTGTGTGGCCTTACCGGTAAAATTCCTGACCTTCAAAAACGTTTCAACACTATACGTCCACTAAAATGGATGCACAAATTTGTTTCAAGAAACTAAAAACAATTCTAATCTTCAAAATTAATGTTTCCCCCACCCACCCACCACACTTTTTTTTACCTTCTTGATCTTTTTAATTTCTTGATTTTTTTCATGTCATTCCTGACCCTGCACATGTGATAAAATTTACAAAATATCATGTTTGCATTAATTTATGCAAATATCCTACTAACCTTAATATTTTACCAATAGACACACACGCAGAGAAATAATTAAAAGCTTACAGACGCTTTTAATCTTAAGATAAACAGTAAGAGATGAGCACAACTTTTAATAAGATAAACAGTAAGAGATGAGCACAAATACACCAAGTTAATGAGGTTAAGAACAAATCCATAGGGTTTTTTTTTTTTTTTTTTAGTGTAGGGAAACTTGTATGGCCGAGCTTTCATGCACAAATAAGTGGCTTTGTCATGGCTTTGTCAAGGCTGATTAATATCTAACTAATGCAGAGAGAATCAAACATTGATCATTAACACTTGAAAATATACATACATATACTTACATTGAGTTAAGTTCACATTGTTCAGAACAAGAAAAGCGCGAGATGAAATGTCAACAAGAAAAAACAAAATGTAATGAAAATTCGGTTTTAACATTACAAGAAATCCGTCCACAGAGGGTGCAAGTCACAGGAAACAGTATCATTGCATGTGGAAGTTGTCGTGAGGATTTCAACTGATTCTCTATAGGCGGTCTCAAAGTGAGTGGTGTATGGTGCTATCTGTTTATAACTTGTCCATTGTGGTATTGCGTTTCTTAGGCAAACTTCTCTGGAGAGGGTAGAGTTGAGGGCCTCGTTTCTCACATTCCTTTTGTGCTCCGTTATTCCGGTACCAAATGATCTTTTTGTCATCCCTATGTAGCACACTTTTGCGTTGCATCGGGATATTCTAGTGGAATGAAGTAAACACCAGCTTTCTGGTCAAGGCCTTCTCTCATGGGGGAGAGCATATTTATAACTGAGGTAGTTGTTTTTATGCAGATATCCATTCCTAGTTTCTTTATAAGCCATTTTTTATAACAAATGTGAGGCCGTATGTATTGTAGGGATCCTATAAAGTCTAGGTGGCGCTTGCGGATCGGTGCATTAATGTGGTTCTTTACTTTATCAAGGATCAAAGTTATGAGTTCTTTCCTAAAACCAGCAGATGCTGTTTGATTAAAAATGTTTCTAATTTCTATTTCTTTGGCTTCATTATCTGGATTGCTCTTCTTAGATGGGATCGAAATATGCAGGTTTTATATTCCCAAGGTGAAAATGTGTCAGATGCAGGAAAATTTGGCACCGCACACGGTTTATAAAATACACTAGTGTGTAAATTTCCATTTTCTGATCTGTGCAGAAGCACGTCAAGATACAGTAATTTACTTGCATTTTTGAGTTCCATGGTGAAGTTGATAGAGGTATGTATTTCATTAATCCTTCTCGGGAAAGAGTCTAGTGAATCCTGTTCACTCTGCTTGCCAACCTTCATTCTATTCAATTACTACACTAGATAGCTTCATGCAGAGACCACATACAAGGATCTCAAAGTAATTGAATCAGCAAAGGTGCTCCACTTAGTGGTGGGTATACACAGTTCTGATAGATCACAAACACCACCACCTCACAGAACATCTGTTTCTGCATAATAATTCTTCAGCACTAAGATCACTCAGGAAAGTTTAGTTACTGTATCTTGCTATAACAAACTTTTTAACAGCTTTATTTTGCTGAGGTATATACAGTATTTAAGTATGGTGTGTGAAAAATCTTACAACTAGTATTCAAAAATACTTCTTAGGTATGATGGATGAACACTAGTACATCAGTTGTTTTTTTTTTTTTTTTTTTTTTTTTTTTTGTTGTTGTTATAAGAGTGACTTATAAAACAGCTAATAGTTTACTCAAAAACAAAAATCACTTTCTTTGCTTCAAACTACCAGTACAACTTTCAAATTTGGAGAAAATTCTCACATGATGTAAGTGGATGATCTGGACTAAGAAACTGCATGAGCTCTATATAGAGCAAAGACATTTATGAAGTCAAAAAATTTAAGTACAAATTCAGTTGCTCACTCCTTTAAGAAAAAAAAATTAGCACGGATGGTCAAAATGCCTTTCCTGTTACACAACATCAAGAATCCCTTAGTGCAGAGAAAACTAGTATCCTTTCAGAATAAATTACTTATTCTTCCTTATGTGTGGAGCAAAACTTTGGGTATTTCAATTTTTTTTACCACTAACATTTCAAATACGCACCTGGAGGAAAGGTGACAATACCACATCAGCATTACCCTCTCACACTGCAAAAACAAGATACGTAACACCATCCAAAGCATGAAAATAAGTTTGGGAGTGCTTCCAAAGAAATATGCCTTTTAAATTCTAAATAAGAGAAACCTTCAAACCATCCCTTCATTACAAACAGTCTGCTAAATTTCATTTTCTTTATTTTATTTCTCAGCAGGAGATCTGACTTGGATGACAAAGTGTTGGGAGACTTGTGTCAGCAACTAACAAGTTTCAGAGGAAATGGGTTGACAAACTGATTAAGGACAATCAGCAGATCACTCGGCGAGGAATTGCATTTCACAATAATAATGTGTGGGTTACGTTATTGCTTTTCTCAGATATCAGGTTTGTGCACAGTACGTTTCTCGGATGTTCACGCCTGAATTTAAAACTCTGAGACTTGAAATTTGCCAGCAATGTTTGTTGCATTACAAGGATGAAGGTGGAATTTTTCTTCCCTGCATAGTGACAGGAGATGAAATATGGGTGCGTCATTACATACCAGAAACAAAGCATCAGTCCATGGAATATCGCCACGCACACTTGCCCCAGAAAAAGACATTCAAATCGCAGGTTTCAGCTAGAGAACACGTGGGAACAGTGTTTTCGGACATAGATGGATCCACCTTGATTTGCTGGAACCTTGAACAGAAATTAACTCCGTGTGTTACATTTTGATGGCCCAAGCTTTAAAACAGTGATTAAGGAGAATTCCAAAGGGAAAAGAAAATATTTTCCTTCAACATGAAGCTAGGCCCTACACACACTGTGAAAGCCATACTGGAATCAATTGAAAAGGCGAATCTCACACTACAACATCCACCATACAGTTCAGACTTATCACCCTGAAATTTCTATCTCTTCCCAAAACTAAAAGAATCTTTGAGGACATCACTACTCATCCAATGAAAGAAGTTGAAAAGACTGTCAGGGTCTGGTTGCAGAAACAGAGGGTGGACTTCTTACGCGACAGCTTCGCAAAACTCGTTCATCATTGGTAGAAATGTATTCAGTTATCTGGTGACTATGTTGAGAAATGAGTACAGTTAGTAGTAACTGCATGCATGCTTTAAGGATTATTTCTGTGTTTGATTTATTAAATTTTCCCATCCAGTCCTGAGTAATGCTCATGGAGGTATTACTTTTCATTCAACCTTGTACAATACTAGGACACTATTTATGAACAATAATTAGTGAGAAAAACAAGTAGAGAAAGCATAGGTACTCATGAATTACTGTGCTACTAAATATGACTTAAGGATGTGATCTTGTGTCTCACTTATGTCAAAAGCATTTCAGGAGGAATTCAAAAGAGGCAGCTGACAACCTTAGAAAAACTACATTTTACATCTGATGTACTACAACAGTTCATAAACTGGCACAATTAAGTACAGTTAGGAAGACTAATTATGCTGATGAAGAAACACTTTCCCATTTCAACATGGTATTTCTGACCAAATGTGTCAACATAGAAAACAGATCTATGGTTATGGTGAGATTATGTTTCACAGCACAGCTGTCCAAATATTAACAATTGACAAATACATTAAGTGTATTGTCAAAAGAGTATTGAAGAAAAATATATAAAAAAAATATGAAAAATGAACAACAGAACACTCAAAAGAACTGAAATTAGAATAATGTTAAGGAATCAGAAAACACACATGAAAAGATTTACAGAGTTGCACAATGTGAAGAATAGTGTTGAATTAAACAATTATAAAAAATAATAATTTTCTTCCCTGCACGATAACCTTCCTCTCATGAAATGCAAAATTTCTCATAAATGAGCCATACATATTGGAAAACTCATACACAGTAAAGAACATCTCACCAGGTCTCTGTACAGCAACAAAATGTTAAAATATTAACCACAAGGTGGCACTGAATTTAGTAAGTTTCAATGACACTACATTTGCACATCTAGAAGTGATTCAAAAAGTTAGAAAGCAATCATACATGACCCCGATCGTAATAAGTGAATGGCTGAAGAATTTTGAAATAAAGAGAAACACTCCTATTTCCAGCACACACAATACAGTACTTCACGGCTGAACAACTTTCCAACAGTGGAACTCATCACTTCACTTACAAACCATTTGCAAAAAAAAAAAAAAAAAAAAAATGAAATTACAAAACAAAAGTTACGCTAATTATTTATTTGGCTCTAAGAATCTGCAAAAGCTGTAGCTTCTCCAGATGTGATAAATTAAAAGTTCAGTAAATCACAAAATTATTGTGGTGCTAAAGCTAGTTAAAATAATGTAAGGACCTTATAAATCACTGGAAAAATTCTGAAAACTGCAGAATTTCACTTGTTTGTAAAATATACTGTTTTTGTTAAGAATAGAAATAATTAAATATTAAATTATAAAAATGATGTATGACAAACCTTTGAGAAATCTATAACATCTGAACTTAAATGCATAACATGCAACTTTTGCAGAGTATCTGGGCAGTCCCGAGTCCGAATCAATGTGAGACTGCAATTTGGAAAAAGTTTAAAAATTTCTCTCAGAAAATTAGTTATAAAGCTGCTTTATCATATTACTTTTATCTTTATCGCACTCTGAAGCAAAGGGCATATTTAAGCAGTGTTCCATTGCTTTCACTGTGAAGTACACAAAACAATGGTACTACACCACTGATCCACAAGAGATATGCAATGATATTGGTGGAAAGTGAGTGGTCAGAAGTATGAAGCACATGGGGCCTATATTTTTGACTGACAGATGTGGAAAAAAAAAAGTATGTGAAATCCATCGGACTAACATGATGTAAATATGTTTCACTGTACAAATGAAAAGTATGAAAGAACACGTGCACTCTAAGGAATCATGGGAAGTTATGTCATCTCTCTATAACCTCACAGTAAAAGCACCTTAAAATTTTAGCGTGTTCAGCTGCTTTGGAGAGAGATAGCTAGAAGAGTTAAAGTTCAATTACGCAAAACAGCTTCACAAGTACTTATTTGCTGAAATACAGGTAATCTCTTAGAAAAGAAATGCAATGATTTTTTTAAATATCTGTGTTAATTTTGGTAATTTACTTCATTTTGCTATTCTGATAGCAGAAATAACATTGTGTTTTATTAATATAATTTCATTAAAAATATGTTGAGCCTGCAATATTTGGTTTGTAGTATCATACAACTAGCAATTAGTTTTATTCATAGCTGTATTCTCCCCTAATGGCAGGAGGTTTATGTATTATACCTGGTGGTAGATTAGAAAATTATTACACAATTTGCAGGGCAAAACCTAGGAATCGTCTGCATTGTCTTCAGCATGCATTATCGTGAATTACTAAGCTTTAACATGGTGACCAATGCAGTAAAAAATTAATGAAATGAGTCCAAATTAATCAAAAAGCAAACCATATGATAGTTTTATGACTTTTGCCAGTTATATCACAGATCTGCCATGTAGACTTAATAGCAAATTACTGAACATTGCAGAATAACTTGCACATACAAGGTACTGAAAAAAATCCTGGACTAAGGAGATTAAAAATATATATGTATATTTTTTATCAACTCACAGAGGACATGCCGAAGCATTACCCTGCTATAGCCCATCATATAACACTGAACTATTAAAAGATGGAAATCAAACAGAACAGAGTGATCCAATTTTGAAGGCATTGAGTACAGAAATATGTATTTGTAATCAACCATCCTCTAATGTGGATGAAGGTCTCTCTTCAAAACTGTTTTAGGTCATTCTGTACCATGTCATTCCAGCAAGCTTTCAAATTTTTATCCTTCCATCTGCCACATGGTCTTATGGATGTCTCAGTCTCTTCTTAATAGAATGTGAATTCTGAATTTTCATAACTGCTGCGTTGCGCGTTTTGATCTTCGGGTTTTTTTGCAACTTTCGTTTTAAATTCTTGAGTGTTTTTCTTAGAATAACTGCTGATAGTTCTAATGTAATACCAACCAACACCTGTAAACGGGATGCAAGACTGCTGATCTGTACAAAAATGACTATAGATGATTACTGTATAACCACTATCAATTAACCTCTAATATATCAGAGTTTTGGTTGTTTTCAATTGCTTTCTTCACTAGTTCACAGTTGAATTTCCTTACGTCTTCAGTGATACTTTTTCGTACTGTCTTGCATAGCTCTATATATTCCACTTTGGAAGTCACATCTTCTTTAGTTGTCCTCATCTCTCTTCTTTTTTGCATCAACATTTTGGTTTTTCCTGATAATTTGTTCACATGCAACTTGTTCTTAGACCCAGCTAATTTTGTTGCTGTTTCCATAAGAGCTTTGGTTACTTTTCTGTTAACTTCAGAAATATCCACTTCTTCCAATGTTAGGCCTTCTAAAGCAGAGAATCTGTTCTTCAGTTCCAACTTGAAGGTATTATGTTGGTTTTTAAGGTTGGTTATGTCAATGCATTTTGTTTGTCTTATGAGCTTGCCACGTTCGAGTTTAGTGTTGATGTGCATCTTACATCTCACCAATCTATGGTCACTACCTGTGTTGAACTTGTTCAGCACACTGCAGTCTTTGATGACGAATTTTTTGTTACACATAATAAAATCAATTTCACTTGTCATCCCATTTGGATGTCTTCATGTCCATTTCTTGTGTGACTTTTTCTTGAAAAAGGAGTTCATGATGAAAAACCTTCTGCCTCTGCAAACTCTACGAGAATATTTCCATGCTGGTTTCTGTTGCTGTGACCGAATTTACCTACTGAAGTTTCATTCTGTTGCTGTTGGCCTATTTTTGCATTGAAATCTCCCATAATTATCTTCAAGTGCTGCTTGCCTTTATTATTTAGATGATGAATTTCCTCATAAAGGGACATCACAGTAAGGGAAGAAAACAGATTATGGCACTGAGAAAAGAAGATGGTTCTGTAACAAGAAATAGAAGCGAAAATTTTGACAAGAGTGAAAGATTTCTACTCCAAATTATACGAAAGGGATGATACATGTACTCCAGAGATCATGGAAGGTACCAGTACCAGAGTTCTTCCAGTCCTCCCAGCAAAAGTTGCACATGCAATCAAGAACATGAAGCGGGGAAAAGCTCCAGGAGAAGATGGAATTACTGTAGACATCATACAAGAAGCAAGTGGAGAAATCGAAACAGTACTCGCCCAAATTTTCACTCTATGCCTTAATGAAGGGAAGATTCCTGAGGATTGGAACAATGCTATAATGATCCTGCTACATAAAAAAGGTGACATTGAGGATCTCAGGAACTACAGACCTATCAGCCTCCTATCAGTGGTTTATAAAATCTTCACTAAAGTTATTTCACACCGTTTGAAGGTAAAACTGGACATGGCTCAACCGAGAGAACAATCTGGATTCAGGTGTGGCTACAGCGTAATAGATCATATCCACGTACTGAGAGAACTAATTGAAAGAGCGAGGGAATATGAACTTCCATTGTGCATGGCTTTTGTCAATTATGAAAAAGCCTTTGATTCGGTGAAATCATCAGCAGTTACAATGGCTCTGAAATCCTGCGGTATTGAAGATGCATACATTAATATTATTAATAACATCTACAGGGATCATAGCATACTTCTGGAAAATTTTAGGTAGGAATTTTAGGAATTTTTAGAAAAATTTTAGGGAAATTTTAGGAGTGTATTTTAATAAAAACTAGATGTATATTTGTATTCATCTAGTAAAACAACTTTGTATACATTGTAAAGAGTTTGCTTCACACCCTTCAACCATATATACTGATAGACTGCGCATGACATCAAAATTTCTGGCTCCAACATAAAATCACATGACAACAGTCAAAAAGATGGGTTACACCTGCTGTGCTTATGGTTGCTCTGAGCGATATAGTAAAGAAAGTTCTATGATTTTTCATGGGTAAGAAACGAATTAAATACCTAAGTCAATAAAGTTCAATTACTTAACCAGAAACTTGCAGCTATTGATATAAAAATATAGTAACTTAAGAAAAAAATGGAATGCATGTTCCAAATTCTTCGCAAATGTTCATCACATTATAAATCACAAAATGTAAACAACCCGATCATGCATGTATATAGCTCATAAGTAAACTTACCTGAAGAGTTTTCATTATATATGAGGCGCATTCACATAATACACCGAAAACACTGAAGTTCTGCAGCGTAAATTAGTAATCATAACAGCATTTTTACACGAAATTTGGAGTCTGATGATGATGTGCCCAATGTTTGAGCCATGGCGGCTTTGATGCAGCTATTGCCAATGTGCAGTCCATTAGTATATATGGTCGAAGTTAACACCCAAATTTTTTGCATAACGTCTAATGTCTAAAGTTTAAGTATGATTTACTTCTAATGTTCAGTTCTTATCTTTTCACGTGTTATTATCATATTCAAGTATATTTACCACATTCAAGTTTCACTTTGAACATTAATATGCTGTTGAACCAGAAGCAATTCACGATTTTCACAGTAAAGTTTTCAGGTTTCACATTAAATTATAATATCCTAAAAAGGTAATTGAAAACCAAGAACTATGTACAATTGTTCACTGAATTACTTTTTTCATATTATTGTTTTAACCTTTTCCTGATTAGCCTATCTTTTTCTGCTTCTACCACAACTAATTTACTTTCAGTTTTCTTTATTTCAGCTGAACCTTGTATGATCAAGTTAGAGGCAACTGCTATTTCAACAGTATTTTGTTTTTCTACAGCTTTTCTCATTCTTTCTGTTCCCTCTTGAATTATTGCTAGGGAGGCTTCTTTATCGTTTTTAAGTCTATTTATTTCTGCATCATTTTCTTTTATTTTGTCATCAAACTCAGCTTTTCTTTTTTTCTCTAGCTGCTTTTCCTTATTTTCCCTCTCTTTCTGCTTCCTTTCTTTTACCATTTTTGATTCTTCTTCCTTCAGCTTATCAACATACTCTTTATAAAATTTATGTGAATCACAAACACTATTTAACAAATTTCTTGTTATGGGAACTTTACTTACACATCCATAGTGTTTAATGGCCCCTTTAACTATTCTTAATGATGTTATAGTTGAGTCTTTTAAGTTAGCCTTGTCCTTCCTTAACAGAGCAGTGTTAACCGAAAATCCCCTTTCTGCATCAGCATTACCATGAGGTAAAACTAAAATTGACTTTATGAGTTTAGCAAGATTTGAGTATTTTTCTTTTCCGCTAGAGTCTTTAATACTAAATATATTACGCCAGTAATGATCAATCCGCACTGGAATATGCCCTTCCTCTGAAAATTTCACTAGTTCATCTAGAGTTGGCTTATCGCAATTTAAAAGTTTCCACTCTTCTCTTACTCTATCAATTTGTTCCTCAGAAAGATGCAAAACACTTGAAATTCTGGTTATTTCCGAAAGTCCTTCAGTGACTGAAAGTTGAGTTGACTCTTTCTTTGGTTCTTTTACCTTTAAAACTTCTATGTCTCTTAGCTTTTGATTGCAGAATGGCAAATTTGACTTTAAATATTTTGTGGTTGCAATTAGTGATGATCTTACATCTAAGAGAAATAATTTCTGCCTGGTCTCCTGAACATTCCTGATGAGATTTTTTGTCTTCATACCAACTTCTAACTCCCCTAGTTTTTTCCATGAATTTTTGTTTTCAAAATCTACATTCTTTAGGTCTTCTCCAAATTTCCCTGCTATAACATCATCTTGGATAAACTGAGCCATAACATTCCTCATTAAAGTATTTAAATCAGAATATAACTGGTGTATTTTCGGTTCTTCACTCTGATAACATAATGAAAACTTTTCAAAATTTTGGTGTGAAAATGAAATTAATGCTAAATAGCAAGGAGTAAGCTCATTTTTCAGGAAACAGTGAATTCTTTTATACCTTGCTGAATTGCGCAGTTGTTTTTCAAATATTTTTTGAGATGGCAAGAAGTTTAAAAAATATTCTGTAATATTTAGCCATTGATCCAAGAGCCTCTGGGCTACAGAACCAACGGTTAACCATCTGTTGCTGACATGACGCAAAAGAAATTTGGCAGTGACCAATGTTATATCCTCGACAGATTTATAATCCTCTCGTCTTGCAGCACTACTCTTTAAAAAGTAATTCATATCAGTAGCAAATTCGTCAAAATCTATATTTAAGCTTGTCAAAAAAATTTTAAATGCATTACTAACAACATGCAGGTTGCAAAAACCTAGTTCCAAAGATTTCTGGCCTGTTTCTTGTTTTACAACTTCATTGAATTTGCGTAAAAAGCACTTATTTACATTTGGGCTGTCCATGGATACACAAATAATTCTTTTCAACGAAATATTGAAGGATGATAACACATCAAGAATTTCTTTTAGCAAAATATCTGCTGTTGCATGACCCAGAAAAACGCTTGTTAGGTATCGGCAAGAAACTGAATTTATTTCTGAAGACCAGTACCTGAGATACACATCCAACTGCCGTTTCACTTGTGTATTTGTAGTTTCATCAAATGCTATAGTAACCTTTCCTGGGCTACTAGATGCAATGTCTTTTTTCAAATCCTCTTCAAAATATTTTGACAATCCATGTGATATCATATAAGCAACTTTTTTTCTTTAAGTTGCATTTTGGCTGCAATAGCAGAATCAGGAAACATTTCTTTGAAAAGTTCAACTGTTTCAGTGCATGAAACAAAAGACATATTGTCCTTAGCAACTTTCATGGCCCATAATGCTTCGGCTTTAGCCAACTGTAAATCATGACTCAGTACTTCACTAATATTTGTTTTGGGCTGAAGATCCCGTCCCCCAAAGGCTTTCAAGGAGGGACTTATTTTGAAATTTACTTTGAAATTTCTGCAAATGTTTTTTTTTCCTTTATGATGCGCTTTTACTTGTGAAAAGCCACTATTAGAAATGTTGAAAATTTCTGAACACAATATACACTTAGCAGAAAATATTGTTTCAGTTGCAGAACATCATTCTTTCAACTTCACTCCGTCCAATTCTTTGGCGAGCCACGCATCTTGAAATTTCGTTTTGGATTTAGGCATCTTAAACACTTGTATTACTAACCAGAAAATGAAAGGGAAGTACAAAAACACGTTCCAATATTGCAAAACCAGACAACTTCCCGAAATTTGGCTGCGAGGATTTCAGAAGATATGAAAAAAAAAAAAAAAAGCAGGTCACCACTAGAGAACTGAACCTGCACACAGCACAGAGAACACCATAAAAGACGTAAAACCAGAAACTATCATACGCATCTCACGCAAGTTTAGTCAAAGCGAGTCGGAGCTGAGATATATTGCGCATCGAAGGTCGCTGTCGCCGACGCATGATCGAAGGTCAATGATCACGTGCTCTACTGCCTGCCAAGATAATACTCAGCTACCATCCCATCGTCATTACCGGAGGTTACGGAAGGAGACCACATGTTTCCTCTTTGCTTCCACCCACCTGCGGTTTACAATAACAAAACATCAGCAGAAAGAGGAGGTTCCACAAGGCATGTACAAAAATAAAGTACGATCTTCTGCGTGCCACAGAGTTCATCTGCAAAGCGCAAACCAGGGGTGAAAATGACCCCTCCCCTTTTCCCTTAGATCTCTTGTTACTCTCGAAAACTGTTCGAAGGCAAAAAAAATGGAACGCCCGCCCCGAAGCAAGTGCATCTCGATGGCGTCATTTTTCCCTCCCTTCAGCAGCACAGCATATAGGCTGTGTTTCTACAATAACAGGTCTTTTTACCTTACCGTAATGGTAAATTTATTGGCGTTAATAACGGTTGTGTTTTTAATAAAAATAAGCTTACGAAAATTTTAGGATGAATAGCAAATTTTAGGTCTAATTTTAGGAATTTAAGGAGGGTCACAAAATATTAGGAATTTTAGGAATTTTAGGAGGAATGCGATCCCTGCATCTATGAAAATGCAAGTGCAAAGATTTGGCTGTTTGAAAATACAGCATCCATAAAAATTGGAAAGGGATTGAAACAAGGTGACACTATATCTCCCAAACTCTTTAATGACACATTGGAAAATGTCTTTTAATCACTGATCTGGGAAAACAAAGGGATAAAGATTAATGGAGATTATCTAACCCACCTTCGTCTTGCTGATGATGTAGTCATTTTTGCAACTACCCCATCAGAGCTACAGAGTATGATCCAGAAACTTGCTGACAAGAGTAAAGAAGTGGGATTAAAAATGAACTCTCAGAAGACAAAAGTGATGTACAATGCTTTTACAAGAAATGAAGATTTATCGATTGGTGGAGAAAAGCTGGAGATAACAGACACGTACGTTTATCTTGGACAGCAGATATCAAGTGAGGGTCACATTGATGAAGAAATTAATTGGCGTACAAAACTTGCCTGGAGAGCTTTTGGAAGAAACAGCATAATTTTCAAGAGCAATATGCCATTATGTCTTAAAAGAAAAGTGTTTGATCAATGCCATGTCCAGTGTTACCTTCAAATGGTGTGGTATCCTTCCAGTGCTTACGTATGGTGCAGAGACGTGGACCTCAACTAAAAGAGACATACAAAGGCCGCAGACAACTCAAAGCAGCGTGGAGAGGTGCATGCTTGGTGTAACCAGGAGAGATAAGAAGAGGAACTCGTGGATCCGAAAAGTGGAAGACATCATGATCAGAGTTAAATCCTTGAAATGGCAATGGGCTGGGCATACTGCCAGAAGGACAGACCATCGATGGACAGCCGAAATTTTATATTGGATTCTAAGGGACAGGAAAAGACCCAGAAGACCACATGGGAGATGGGTGGATGAAATTCAAAAGTATGCGGGAGTGACATGGAGGAGACTGGCACAATACAGACCATTGTGGAGGAAACTTAGGGAGACCTTTGTCCAGCGGTGGATTGATAATGGTTGACAATGATGATAAGCAACTCTAAAGGCTTTATGAGCAATTGTATTTCCCTAATTTGGGACCACTGGTTCCAGGAAAGATGAGAGGACAGCCAGCACCACAGAACAAACAGCACCCAAACCTCATGCAGCACTTAAACACATGTGGTAACATCTCGGACAACTAGCCATATTATTTTTCCTATGTTGTTGGCTAAACAAGCCAAAAACGGGGTTTAACGGCCATAGTGAGAACTCAAGAAGCTATAAGCTGTTGTCCATCAAATTTAGAGCTACTGGTTCCAGGGAGTGGAGAAAGCCAGTTCCAGAAGACAAACACTACAACCATGTTTCACTGAGGTTCGAACCTGGACCCATCTCAGCCAAATAGTTAGTTGTCACCCTTTAATAGCCAGGGTGGCTGTAAAAACCACATGCTGGAGGTGCATATACTAATTTATTTTCCAATGGACTGGCATCAAGAAAATATTTTATGTCCTTATTCACAGCAAAGTTCCATTAGTATAAAATTTCTTAATAAAAAGTCAAAAAAAAAATCTACATTAAAGGTGAAAATTAGCATTTAGAAGAAGGACATGCACCCTTCCACTCTACTGGTCACAAGTTTATTGGCGGGTGAGCAGTATATCAGAGGCGGCCATAATTATAGAATATTTGGCACACCCACTATGAAGCATGTGCCTACGAATAACCACTAAAGAGGTAGAACCAAATGCTAAATATTAAATGCATGCACTAAAACACAATGCCATTGCTTACTACGTTAATCAACGGTCTGCCAATCTATGAAGTGGGTTTGAAAATTCTATCTTGTTTCTCTAGCACTGTTCTATCTGAAGACCTCCTACAATGAGAAAACCCAAACGAAAAAACTTTTGCATGCGAGCTGTCACTTGGATGAGCTCATCCATATTTACAAAGAACATTTATCTAAAGTTCTTGCATAAGCCCTCTATGAGTAAGCTGTTAGCTACTTTCTTCTTGACTGAATTATCTCCAGGAATTTTCACTTTACTTCAGCTTCTTTAAGAACTTCATTTGAGATTGTCTCCATGCTATTAATACATTTCATCATATGATAGTGCCACACCTGAAATAGCTGCTGCCCCTTTGATATTATACTTTTTTTAGATGACTTCAAGACAAGTTACCACAAAGAACCAAAACAGCATATGAAGGTATTGAACTTTGTAAAAAAATTGTATTCATTAAATACTGATAATAAAATTCGCACAACTGTTTCAGAATACATGCATTTGTACTTGTGCATCATAGAAGTGCATCTTTTACATGCATTTGTACTAGTGCATCTTTTTTTAATATAGATTTAAATTTCAGCTAGACTTCCAAAGCCGTATGAATTCTACTTGTTGTTTCTAGGTAAGAACAGCCCCTACCCACAAGATGTTAGTTCATTTATTTGTCCACCAAATGGCCCTCTTTTTATAAGCCCAGTCTCATTAGTGAATAAAACATACACAGACACAACTCTACAACCCAATTACGACGTAGATGTTGAACTTATAGAAACAAACTTTCTCAGTTGACCCTAAATTTGACAAACCACAGAAAGGCAAGTATTCCTAGATTTAAATGCTCAAGGGGAATCATTCTCCTACACAACAAAAATGTGAAAATTTATAAAAACGTTTTAGTTTCTTCACCAACATGGAAGAAATGTGGCAAATGTTAACTGAAAATAGCGGAATAGTTGTACATACAGGATTGGGGGGGTGGAACAATTCCCCACCTGGGACAGAAGTCACATTGCAAACAACAAAAAAATCACACCATCTCTCCTCCATTAAATTACAAAACTCTAAACTGGTAATAAACCAACCAAAGCCCTTTTCAGTAGTTAATGAAACTGCTTTTGTTTCTGTACAGTAACATGTTTTCAAAACAGCTGACATGTTAACACATCATATAAAAATACTCTTCAAAAGCATATTTACCGTATATTCGTGGTTAAGCTACATCACAATTACAGCAGCTATTACAGAATTTTGCTGAAGGTACTGTTGCACCCTGTACTGCCCACGGAACAACCTGCATCTTATTTTTTTTTGTACATTTCCAATTCCCGTCTTCACGCAGGTCATCCACATACTTTTGACATATTATGCGCAGCATGCACGCATTTCCCAAGTTTAAGGTGATAAGTTACGTTACCTCTTATTCTATCACAACTAACATAACATATATGATAACACATTTAGAAGCACTTCAATTTTAAATGGAATTATTAGTGTAACCCAATCACCATTTAAACGTCCAGGGATGCCCAATATCTAAACACCAATTAAAAGGTCAATAAATGACAACACATGTTACAATAGAGGATCTTCAACAGCAATTTTTAGGTAAAAGTTCTTATTAATCAAATAATAAGACGCACTTACTAAACTTATACACTTGAAATCGACGTAAATATAAACATTTTGAGCCTGAGCCTCCGCAACAGATCTGACGACAGCCATTACGAAGTCCAGGATGTAATAAAAATGCGTGACGTCATAACGCGCAGTAAACAGCAAATTCGTGTCCTGGGGTATAAACACTGCTGTCCGAAAGACACATGATAAAGAGGAAGTTTCATTTTTCCAGTCTTCATGTGAAAATGCAAAAATACTATTTAACGTTAGGTTCCAAACTTATATCAAGCTTTTCTTACTCAATTGAAAGCGGAGACAAAGGTTTAAATTTTGTATGATCAACTATCAAATTTAGGACTTTTTCTCCGGTTAAATGTTACAGTTCCTGAGGTAAAAATTAATTATGATTTTCATAAGAACTGGAGATCTTAATTCATTTTAGCATTTGACCGCCTCTTTAAATATTTGCTTGAATTAATGGCAGCCGCCCCGGTGGCGCAGTGGTCTAAGCGATGGCCTCTGATCATTCGTCCGTAAGGGGTCCGGGTTCGAATTCCGCTGAGGCATGGATGTTGTTTTTGTCTTACAGCACTGGCTCTCTCTTTTTCCTGGAACCAGTGACCCAAAATTAGGGACGGGCGACTGCTTATAGCCCATTGAGTTGCTCACGGTGGTCGTTAAACCTCCAATCTGCCGCCCCGGTGGCGCAGTGGTCTAAGCGATGGCCTCTGATCATTCGTTCGAAAGGGGTCCGGGTTCGAATCCCGGTTAGGCATGGATGTTGTGTTTGTCTTACGGCACTGGCTCTCTCCCTTCCCTGGAACCAGTGACCCTAAATTAGGGACGGGCGACTGCTTATAGCCCATTGAGTTGCTCACGGTGGTCGTTAAACCTCCAATCAACAACAACAACAACAAACAACCTCCAATCAACAACAACAACAACAAACAACCTCCAATCAACAACAACAACAACAAACAACCTCCAATCAAAAAAAACAACAACCTCCAATCAAAAAAAAAATAATAATAATGGCAAGGCATCCTGACCAAGGAGGTTAGAATAATACTTCTGGAGATGCCCTGAATCTCTTAACCGCGAAGCCTCAAGGTGTATGAATTCGATGTTGTTTCATGCTACCTATGAAATTTCAACTGGTGGCGCAGTGGTCTAAGGGATGGCCTCTGATCATTCGTCCGTAAGGGGTCCGGGTTCGAATCCCGGTGAGGCATGGATGTTGTGTTTGTCTTACGGCACTGGTTCTCTCCCTTCCCTGGAACCAGTGACTCTAAATTAGGGACAGGCGACTGCTTATAGCCCATTGAGTTGCTCACGGTGGTCGTTAAACCTTCAATCAAAAAAAAAAAAAGAAATTTCAACTGTGTGTATTTTGGAATTACGTAGCTTTTGGTTGCAGAAACCGTATTAATATGGAACCGGAATGAATTATACTTCCTAAACGAGTGAAGTTTTCAATTTTAACGTTATGTCTCGTTTAGAATCCTTTTTTTTGGGGGGGTTTAATGACCGCCCTGAGCAACTCAATGGGCTATAAACTGGTTCCAGGGAAGGGAGAGAGCCAGTGCCGTAAGACAAACACAGCATCCACGTCTGATCGGGATTCAAACCCGGACCCCTTCCGGACGAATGATCCGAAAAATCGCTTAGCCCAATGTACCACCGGGGTGGCGTTTAGAATTCACACTAACGTTCATATATTTCAATTTAAAATAAGAATGGGAAGGGCCTTAAAATAATTAAGAATTTTATAAATTCGGCATTTTCTCACACATCGGTAGCAAGTTACGGTGCAAAATTGAAAGCAAACCATCAGCTTTCCCACACTTTGACGGGCGTCGTTAGCGGCTATAGGCCTCGTATTCGGACCTGTAAATAGTTTTTTTTATTGAAGGTTTAACGACCACCGTGAGCAACTCAATGGGCTATAAGCAGTCGCCCGTCCCTAATTTAGGGTCACTGGTTCCAGGGAAGGGAGAGAGCCAGTGCCGTAAGACAAACACAACATCCATGCCTCACCGGGATTAGAACCCGGACTCCTTTCGGACGAATGATCAGAGGCCATCGCTTAGACCACTGCGCCACCGGTGCGGCGTAAATAGTTTCCAGAATGTCGGTATAGATACTGGAGCATTGGCTCCACGCAAAGTGGTAATGCTTCGTTACCAAGGGCATCTCCAGATACCATATTCCAACCTCCTTGGTGTGGACTAAGCCATCACCTCCTAATAGCTTAGCAGGCCCGCGAACCGATTTGTGACGTCACTAGAGTAGTCCGTAGTCTCGGAGAGGAGCATTACGGCGATGTGCGAACGAACGCCTCTTTACGTACACCAACTAACCAGGTCGTGCGTTCTTTTAGAGTTTCACTGCATTTAAATAAGAACTTGTGTGTTAGTTTTCAAATAACTGCAGAGTTAACAAGTTTGTTTAATAATCTTTTAAAATACAGAAGAAAAAGAAATTACAGCGTAAAATTTAGCGTAGCAATAATTTCAACTTGAAAGGGTAAGCAACACAGATTCGTCAGTTTAATGAAATCATCCCTGTCATTTCACTGGAAGTGATAAACCATTTCTATAATCGAAATTATAAACTGTTGTCGTAGTTTCACTTGAAGTTATAGTATCTTTATAGTTAACCGAACGATTCCTGTACTTGTGAACAAATCGTTCTTGTACTTGAAAGATTAGTTTGAGGGTCCATTACGAAGTATCGCCGTCGTTTCAAAAGATGTCGATTGACATATTTAAGGAATCAGATTTTTCATTCATTGCAAACTTATGACTATGAAAATTTTAATAATGAAATAATTCCTTTAGTGAAAATGTATTTTATATGCAATCCGTGATCACTAATATATATAAAAAGGTCAAGAAAAACTGAATTTTTTTCTGTGTTTTTTAATTATTACCAAAGGCTCAATAAAACACGTTTTAACATACATACAGGGAATTGCTGCTTGATCCACTGATTGCATCAAATAAATTAAGATTTCAAGAAAATTATGCCATTGCTACATTATTAAACGTACAATAATGACATAACAAGTTTTCCTAATTTTAGTACCATCTAGTTACGTGTTTGGACAACTTCATTTTGATAAGCAAATGTAAAGTTTATAATTTTTGTCTTCCAGAGCACTATTTCAAAAAAGTTACCTTGTCAAAGTTCAACACATCTGTATTAAGTATATTAGTAGCATTAAGCAAAACTATTTGGATCCACAATATAAGCATTTCTTTTTATCTGGAAAAATACAAGTAACTTATTGGCAGAAATTTCCTGAAATTTGATTTTCAAGAAGTATTCAAGCAAAACTGCCAATGTACATATAATTATGGTTGTGTAGTTCTTTGTGTATCACAAGCACAATTTGATTATGTGTCCGTTAGCTGTTCTTTGAAGAATTTCAAAGACACGTTTCTAAGAAAATCTTAAATTTGTTCCAATAATTTCTTAAAGAATTTTTTCAGATAATTATTATATTTTTTGAGAACCTGACAAATGCACATGCAGTAGTTATTGTACTGAATAAATCTAAGCGATTGTTTTGGTACTATAGGATGTATTTTAAAAGATGTACATGTTTCATTATAAATTGACTAACTTGATGTACCATTTTCTCAGAAACTATAAAAAGCAATGGTATAAAATTTTGCACAAATGTTTTGTCTTTGCTAAAGCTATTGAAAAAGATTGTTTTTTCCTTTTTTTATGATTTTGGTTTCAAAATAAATTCTATGAAGGATTGAAGAAGTTTTTCAGTATACAAAAATTGACACCCACCCTCACGTTTGGAAGCACACTTTCCAGTAGTTATCGGATAATATGAGATATATTAGTTCTAGTTATTATTGCTGTAGCTTGTGAAGACACAGTGCAGGAAGTCTGGAAACAGATAAGTCTAGATAAATGAATAAAAAGTTGATCTCTCATTTTAAGCAAATATTTTCAAAAAAAAAAAAAAAAAAAAAGAAGCGAGTATATATTTCTACTTGTATTTTAAAAATCTTGTTTGTTTAGAACATAGTTTCCACAATATGTGGATTCATGTCGATCCACGTACTTTTCTTTCTCTTAAAAATAACAATATCCAAGGCTTAAAAATACCATGCCCGAGGTGCCCAGAGCATGTAAATCATTCGTCTGGGCAGGTAAATAAAACATCTAATTGCCTGTGCATGGTAACTAAATTTTAAAATAAAAAAGTTTGTAGCAAAATTTCCTACTACACAAGAAAAAAAGACAGTCATCACATGTCGTGTTTCATGTCATTGTTAATTAATGGAAGTTGTATTATTGTTACGAAGTACCAAGGAAAGAGTAATATCACATCTTTAATTATGTTATGCTCTACGCACAGAAATTGGAAACCTAGTTTTGCTCCAAATTTTGTTTATAATCAACAACAGTATGCATGCCTCTGATGTAACTGACCTCTCATGTTTAGTGACAAAGGGAGAACACTTTAACAAAAGGAACATGGCAGAATCACTAAATTTCCGAAACACCAGTTTCATCATCGTACCATTTCATACCAATTTTAGCATCAGCATCTTAAAAATTGATATACACACGTTTGTGCATTGAACATTTGTAATACAGACCCTTGAAATGGAAGTGCAAACATGTAAAAACAGTTCATATTTTTAACTTAAAAAAAATAGGGTTCTGGTTTGTTATCTTAAAAGATACATTTTCCTGCGCATCCAGCTTTTACTACCTGGGCAAGTAAATAATTTCTTGCCCAGGTAGTACTGATATATTTCACCTAATTTTTAAGAAATTGAATGGTTTTGATAAATTCCCATCCTACCACAGATAGAGCATACACACCACTGCTCACACAAGAGTTCTTCAATGTGTTGGTTTGTAGAAAAATGCTTCAAAATCTTTAAAGGGACATTTTAAAGGCAAACTTACTCCTGAACTATGTGTGAACTTCTGTTTTTGTGCATTCATATCTAATTTTTGCTGTCTATACTTGATTCAGTGTTTGTGTTCCTTTAGTAATAAATATTAAAAATGATAATTCAATGCAATTCTCTATGTCTGCAAACACAAAAGATGTATTTCACATGGCAACAAGGCCTTAGCATTTATATAAAGGACATAGGCATGTTAGATGTGTACATGACATACATATATTTCGTATAGGATATAAGTATTTTACAAGCATTTGTGCCCAGAAATAGGGACCCCAAAAAAGTTAATCTGACGCTGCCTAAACACTTAAATAACTAAGTACGAATGTATCAACATATTACTCTTGGGATCAAAAACATGCAACCCTTATTATTCTGTGTCCATAATAAAAAAAAAGTTTAAAATCCCTTCCTAAATATACATATTTTACTTTGAACTTATTTGATACATTGGCAAAAACATGTTATGGGTTACTATAACAACACAAGTAATCTATTCTTTCCGTTACAAACATAAATTTCATTTTTCAAAAATCTTTTCAGTGCTTTGACTTCCCGCTGTGAGATGCATTAGATTATAAAATTAGCCAAATTTAAATTTTCTAGTTCAAAATTTTTATTTTACGAGTAGTTTAAAATAAGGTTAACAAAAGGTTTCCACGTACCTTAGAGTTGAAAATTTTCACGCTTTATTGCTGTAATCCATTTTGAGAACCTCCCCATTAGTAAGGAATTTGAATACTTTTAATATTCCTCTATGAAAATAAATTTAGTTGACAATTTGACAACAACCACGCACATCCGTAGTCACGCTTACACAGAGTGAGCAAGCTCATGCATGCTCGACCACTCACCACGGACATCAGCCTACTCTCCCCTACGTCACGCAGCTTCCGGCGTTCAGTGCGCGGGCCTTCTAAGCTATTAGGGGTGATGACTAAGCACTCTCGCCATGGAAGCAGATCTTGTTCGTACTTTGAACTATGATGAAGTAATTGACGACTTTGCATCTAAAAGAGCTATTTTATAGGTATTAGGTTACCAAATTTGTTTATTAAAAATTATATTTTTATTTTTGTATTTAATTATAAAGTGTGTTTTTGTAAATCAATAACTAAAGTAATCGTGGTAGTTGCCTTCAATGCACGATCCTGATAAGAAGAGTCAGTCACAATACAAATTTAAATTCGTTGGCTGAATTTAAAGATTTTATTGTATATATACAAGTATTAGAACTTTCAGGTTTCCCTAGAACCCATCATCAGATACAGAAGAAAGAATAGGTTTAAATAGAGTGTAACGTGATATGATATAGACAACAGATATTAATATGACTAATGTCACGTGGCATCAAATTGTCAAACAACGTGGTATGTATCATGAAATAAAGAAAATGGAATGCAGGTATACATACAATACTGCATTGTAAAAATAAAGGAAGTTAGTAGGTAACTAAATAAATTGTGTTGTTAGCATCTGGAGATACAACAAGGAGCACCATAGCAGAAATCGAGATTAAGTGATTTCGTCCTCAGTTGGCCTCATATTCGGACCTGTAAAAAATTTCCAGATTGTAGGTATAGATACTGGAGCATTGTCATTACAGCATAAATGTCTCTGAGTAGCAATCACAAGGCTCGCCGCCCGGGTGGCACAGTGGTCTAAGCGATGGCCTCGATCATTCGTCCGAAAGGGGTCCGGGTTCGAATCCCGGACAGCACTAGGTGTTACGATGATGGGAAGCATCGTTCCAAGTTGGATAGTGCAGGCCATCACACACGAGTCGAGACAATGCAGAATTTTTAAGTCCATTCTTTACGGGGTATTTATGTTCGTTTAGTCTTTTTGCTAGTGTACGTTTTGTAGATCCTTTATATTTAGTATCGGGAGTGTCAGCAT
The DNA here is from genome assembly GCA_039090855.1 of Macrothele yani. Taxonomy (NCBI): domain Eukaryota; kingdom Metazoa; phylum Arthropoda; class Arachnida; order Araneae; family Macrothelidae; genus Macrothele; species Macrothele yani. The sequence continues at coordinate 1,968,456 of CM077027.1, forward strand.
CAATACTTTTTAAGGGAATGCTGTAAACGCCAAATTTGTTCAGCTTTGTTACCTGGTCTCAATCTTTTTAATTAACAGGAAAATGTTTGTAGTACGCATTCCGAAATCCAGGTGAAAATTTCTGCAAATGGCTTTGAGAACAGGTGTTATGGTTGAATAAAAATCTATGGCACCTACATACCTACGAAGTTGTTGGTCCCTCTGGAGAGTGGTTGAGTTTTTTTTTTTTGGTGGAGCTTCTTAAGAGCTTTTTCATGATAAAGTTGGGAAAGCCATGGTTAAGGGTGATGTTGAATATTTTGTTAATTTCACATTTACGTCTGCTGAAACTAGATGAATGCGTGATGGCTCTGCGTAGAAGTAAATTGATTGAAGAGAGTTTGTAGCTTTTTGGATGTGCTGAAGAAGCCGGGATCAATGTAGGTATAGAAGTGAGTTTCCTATATACAGAGTGTTGCAAGGTGCAAGTGACAACATTTCGTTCAACCATAAAATCCAGGAATGGCAATTTACCTTCACTTTCCAGTTCAATGGAGAATTTTACGGTCGGGATTTGAGATGATAAATGTTCAGCAAAAGTTCGTAGGTCAGCTGGTTCGTGATCCCAGAAGAGAAGTACGTCATCTACATATCTTATGTGTAAGCACGAGGCTGTTCAGCTAGAATAGGAGATAGTGGTGATCCCATTAGGGCGCTCTCAGTTTAGCGAAAAATAATGTTGTCAAATTGAAAATATAATCTGTTCTGTACTTATTTTAAGGTTGTAATAATGGATTGGATCGTTTGTGGTTCGTATTTAAGTTCAAGTAGTTTTGTCTGAATGATGTCATGTACAGTTTTGATCGAAACATAAGGGAACAAAGAAATTACATCTGGAGAAGTCATAATAAAAGTTAAGTTATTTGCATTAAATAATTTGATCTTGTTAATAGCTTGTACTGTGCCTTTAACAGAGTAGACTGAATTATTAACTAGTGGTTGAAGGAAAATAGTAAGTGCTTTCTCTTCAGGTTTGGTAGGTGCTGCAAATTCAGATACTAGAGGGCGTAATGGTTGTCCGGGTTTATGAGTCTTTTGTTTACCAAAAAGTTCAAGAACTCGTGCACCTGGAGGTCAGTACAAGCATCATGAAATGGTCGTTGGGAGGTTTGAGATTTTCTTCAATTTATATATGGCCGCTATGGTGGCATTAATAAGGTTCGAACTAAGAATGACGTGCGGGCAGTGGCGGCTCGTCTTAAGGAGCACGTGAGCACGTGCTCTACCCATAAGATAGCACGGAATAATTGATTCATTAATACCCACAACACGTAAGGGAAATATTGGTTTACTTAAAAAAAATGTCAAATCTATAATCGAAAAATAGATCCGAAATAAATTTTAATTCAGTTAGCTGCGAACTGAACGCCAAAGCGAACTTTATGCCAAGCAGCTGTTCAGATCGCCAATATCGTTTCATCTCTGTGGGCACAATTTTCCTTGGCTCATCGACAACACAGCTCAAAAGCTGCTTGCGCATGCGCGTCATAGATCTACTGAAGCCATTTCGCAAAGCAGAAAAAGTAGCATTGGAGCACATGGAAAACTGGCCCGCGCGTTGAGTTGTGATTGTTGTCGCCTCCTCGGTTAAACAAACAAGTAGGGAAGCAACCCAGCACTCCATTTTACGTTTCTTTTCTGTCAAGATTTTTGTGGCTGTCTTGGTGTGGTCTGCAGTTTCATTTTGCTTATAACTTACAGGATAAAGTAATAAGTATTTATTTATGCACATCAATGAAATATAAAGTGCTACAATGTTCTCTTTTTAAACATGAATACTGTTGATTATTTACTGAAACATTCGTTCGCCTCTCATTAATTGGAGCAAAAACTAGAAATTAAAAGGTTGGGTAGGCCCATGCCGGATTTTAAATTACAACAAACTTGTAAAAATAAACATACAGAACGGATCAGAAAGTTTAACTGTGAGACATGTAATAAGAATGAATGGATATGCGGCTGTGATATAAAAGATGCTGTATTTTGCTTCCCGTGCTTATTGTTTACTGGTGAAACTTCATGGGCTAAAACTGGTGTTAAAGATTTACGCCATTTAGCGGACAAAATTCAGAAGAATGACGTGTCTTCTGTGCACAAAAATAATGTAATGAATTTGGCTGTACTAGGAAGGGGGAATATAAGGTCCCGACTAGATTCCTGTTACAGGCAGCAGATTCAACTTCAAAACGAAAAAGTAAAAAAATAGAGAGGTACTATCGCTTCTCATAAATTGTATCAGATTCTGTGGTGGGTTTGAACTTGCTCTGCGAGGACATGATGAATCGAACTCTGCTTCCAATCCTGGAATATTTCGTGGTCTGGTCGATTTTAGCGCACAGTTGAACGATGCTTTAAAAACTCGTTTAGACAAAGCTACAGTATTCAAGAGTACTTCGAAAACAATTCAGAATGAACTTCTGGACTGTATGCTTGAAATCTACTACGAAGAGATTTCTAAAGAAATAATAGCTTCTGATTTGTGGCTGTCATTGCAGATGAAACAACGGATATTTCCAATGTTTTTCAAATGGTACTGGGCCGCTCCGTTGGCGCAGTGGTCTAAGCGATGGCCTCTGATCACTCGTCCGAAAGGTGTCCGGGTTCGAATCCCGGTTAGGCATGAATGTTGTGTTTGTCTTACGGCACTGGCTCTCTCCCTTCCCTGGAACCAGTGACCCTAAATTAGGGACGGACGACTGCTTATAGCCCAATGAGTTGCTCACGGTGGTCGTTAAACCTCCAATAAACAAAATGGTACTGGTTTACCGGTATATAGTTCACGACAAGGTTGTGGAAAGGTTTTGGCGTTATGTAAATCCTTCTAAACACGATGCGGCATCATTGTCTTCTTGTATTCTGAAAGAGCTAGATGAACATTTGGAGAACACTCCAAACAAATTAATTGCTCAGAGTTACGATGGAACATCGGTCATGAGTGGGAAAGGAAAAGGAGTGGAGACTCGTGTCAGGGAACACTACCCTTTTGCTTCTTATGTGCATTGCCATGCTCATCAGCTGAACTTGGTAATGTCAAATGCTGCGTCCATAAATCGTAACGTTCGTATATTCTTCGCCAATCTGGGAGCAGTGTGCGCATTTTTCTCCAAATCACCTCAAAGAACCGAAATACTTAATGAAATAGTTGGTCGTCGTTTGTCAAGAACATCAGACACTAGGTGGAATTTTCAAGCCAGAGCAGTCAACATTGTGTATGAGAATCGTGAAGAACTAGTCAAATGCATGGAAGCAATAGAAACAAGAGATGATATAAAGCAGCAGTCTACTATTGCTCAAGCCAGTGGTTTAAAGCATATATTAAAGGACGAGGACTTCATCTTCTGGCTTACTATTTTCCATCAAATAATGCCTCATGTCGACATGTTATACAACCAAATTCAAAAAAGGGCAATTGATCCAGCTCAGATTAAATGTCATATTAACAGCTTCCAGTCGAGCATGGAGCAAATCAGAGAAAACGAAAGAACGATTTGGCTTCGTAGGTCATCTATCTGCCGCTAATTTGTTTCTTTCAGACAAGTTTCCCGAATACGATATATAACGAAGTAAATTTCTCCGTCATTTCTATCCGCGCCAGGATTCGAACCCGGGTCCACTCATTCTGGAATAAGTTGCTCTACCAATTGAGCTACGCGGACATTTTATTCTGATTCCTATCTGCCTTTATGTCGTGTTCGTCCTTCTGGCAGGTACGTCACATCTCCTGGTACGTTACATCATCTCCCCCTTATTTTATTTTTTTTTTTTCGAAGTGCTGCTCTTATTTTTCCTATCTCGCGGTGTGGAAATAACATCACACCATTGCGAGATTGTGAACGGTCGGGTCATCCGGATAGTTCGGGCGCCATTATAACGAAGTGAATTTCTCCGTCATTTCTATCCGCGCCAGGATTCGAACCCGGGTCCACTCATTCCGGAATAAGTTGCTCTACCAATTGAGCTACGCGGACATTTTATTCTGATTCCTATCTGCCTTTATGTCGTGTGCGTCCTTCTGGCAGGTACGTCACATCTCCTGGTACGTTACAGATAAAGAATTTCCTGTTGAATATCTGACATCAACAATTAAAGCTTACCCTTTTCTGGACAGAAAGAAATTGGAAACAGAACTCCAGTTAATTTATCGAAGAAATGAATTTAGGACAGTATCGGGAGCCATTCCATTATTGTCATTTTTTATTGACACAAATCTTGTCACTAATTTCTCTGAAAGCGTATTACTGCTTAAAATTATTGTTACTATTCCCATGTCAACTTCTGAAGCAGAACGTTGCTTTTCAACTTTAAAAAGAATAAAAACTTTCTTGCGCAACACAATGCTCCAAGACAGACTATCTGCTCTTGCCATGCTATCTATAGAAAGAGACTTTATCATGGATATTCCTGACTTTAACAATAAGGTCACTGATAAATTTTCTCAGAGAAAAGAACGAAGAATGGACCTCGCCTACAAAACTTACTAATTTGTGCATTTAGGATATCAAGGGCAGTTTCTGTTTAAATACTTTTTCCTTTTGTGTACTTTAACTGCCCTTCTGTGCTGCTATAGCAAAATTATGATATATATAGTATGTCGCAAAAATAAAAAAGCTGCCTGTTTGTAAACAGAAAAAGCGCTTTCTGTTTATTATGTTTTTAAACAGAAACTTCTCTTTGTTGTCGAGAAAATTTCCTTTTTTTTTTCCAGATAACTTTAAGACGGTAATTTTTTGTTTCATAACAAAGGAGTGTTTCTGTTTGTACACTGTACTGTTTACAAGCAGGCTGCTTTCTGTTTTTTTTTTGTTTTGTTTTTTAAGTTTTTCTTTTTTTTTAATATCTAAATATATTATTTCATTAAGTCTGGTGGTGTGTAATACGTAATCATTGTGTTGCAACCCATATTAAGCACTGGTTTATTATGTGCCCTACTGCTTACCAAACCACGAGCCGCCACTGCGTGCGGGATAGTATCAATTGCCTCCAGCATTTTCTTCCGATAGTCTATTTTGTTCAGAATAATAATTTGCGAGGTTTTATCAGCGGATATGGTCGATATATTGGGGTCGTTGCGTAATTCTAAAAGTTGTTTTTTTCTTCTATACGACGAGTCAAACCCGTGTTGTGTCTTTGAACATGAAATTTCCTAATCGAATTGATTAATCGATGTCGTGCATCGTCTTGTTTTCTTAACGGTAGATGGGAAATGGTGGCTTCTGCTTGTGGAATAAGTTTCAACCTATTAATCCTAGAGTTCGGGAAGGCGAATTTCAGGCCTTTGTTTAGCGCCGATATTTGGTTTAAAAGATAATCACTGTAATTGATGAAGTTAGTTGAAGGTTATGATTGACTCTGGTTAGGCCTACGTGTACATGAGGTACGGTTCCTCTCAACAACGTCCTGGTCCACAAGATTACGTAGTTTATGGATGTGTCTTTTCTGGGATTGCTTAACTTCCAATTCGATTATAGCCGTAAGTACCGTGAGGCATTTATTAAAGTGAATAGCATGGCTAACACCAGCTAGTCGCAGGTATGAGTCATATGTAGGATCTTCTTTGTAGTGAGTCTAATAGACATCTTTTGGCTCTGCTTTCAGCGAGGAGTCTTTTATGTTCGGCGTATTTTAGCAATTGAGCGTCCCTCCATAGACGAGGTTTCATCCTTAGCCTGAAGAATCTGGGTATGATATGCAAGTCTGTACAATTTATTAGAAAAGACAAATACGTTTCCACCACGGCGAGTTTTATTCGGTAGCGTTTGCAAGTTCTGAATATTTCCTTCATCTTGTGAGGAGTGGTGTAAAACTATATACGTGATAACTAGGATGGTACTTTTTTTGTTATTGGAGGTTTAACGACCACCGTGAGCAACTCAATTGGCTATAAGCAGTCGCCCGTCCCTAATTTAGGGTCACTGGTTCCAGGGAAGGGAGAGAACCAGTGCCGTAAGACAAACACAACATCCATGCCTCACCGGGATTCGAACCCAAACCCCTTTCGGACGAATGATCAGAGGCCATCGCTTAGACCACTGCGCCACTGGGGTGGCCTAGGATGGTATTAAAAGAATTCAAATTCGTGCAGAAATAGTCAAATGTAATCGAGGTAGTTGTCTTCAATGCACGATCCTGATAAGAAGAGCCAGTCACAATACAAATTTAAATTCGTTGGCTGAATTTAAAGATTTTATTGTATATACAAGTATTAGAACTTTCAGGTTTCCCTAGAACCCATCATCAGATACAGAAGAAGGAATAAGTTTAAATAGAGTGTAACGTGACATGATATAGACATCCGATATTAATATGACTAATGTCACGTGGCATCAAATTGTCAAACAACATGGTATGCATCATGAAATTAAAAAAATGGAATGCAGGTATACATACAATACTGCATTGTAAAAATAAAGGAAAGTGAGTAGGTAATTGTTTGGATGTAATCACTAAACACCGCGGGAAGGAAGGAGTAAGAAGATACAAATGTGTAACACATAGTTGAATAACCAAGATCAGAAGTAATCGTATACACTGGAGATAAACATACTTTATTTACACTCAGTACACGTAAAATCACAACCCACGCTCAAGCCATGATGGTAAACCATCGAGCTTATATTAGATGGAGACAACACTCCTATCCACGCAGAATTGGCCGCCATAAGTAACTGCCCGCGCTGCGTGTGAGGTCGCAAGCAGGCAAAAAGCTGCTTTGAAACAATGGAAACCACTGAAGCTACCAGGCGTTTAGACAGATAAAATAAGGGATTTAATAATTATCAATTACACAACCTTACTGTTTAAGCAACTGTGTAAATAAGAATGTTTTTTTCTTCTTAATTTCACAAGATTTCTAAAAAGAGAAAAAAAGAAAGAAACAAAGAAAAAAACAAGCATTTCGGGAACTCGGAGACGCTGCTAAACAAAAATCGGAATGCGATTTTTTCACAGAAGGTTAGGTGCTGAAAGAATAGAATTACTTGCTTGATATGTGCAGATAATTTAATATTTTCAGTAATCTTACTAATTTAAATTTTTGAAGTCGAATATATTTCCTTACTTCAAATTTTACAGTAAGTGAAGGGTCGCTATTAAGAGGTCATATTTTTGAAATCTCGCTGCTGTATTAAATCATTCAAACTGTATTCAACCAGAATAAGGGAAAAATAAAGAAATACAAAACAAATAATAAACATGCAGGCAAATATATTCTCCATACAGAGGTCATTCTTATGCTCACATCACATCAGTTTCAAAGATATTACCTTATAACACAAAATAGGCATAGGTGTCATAGCAGGTCGTTTATTTTTCATTACATTTAAAATTTCATTCAGTATCTAGGGACATAGAATCAAATTTGTTTATGTTCACTGATATACTTACAATAAATAAAAAAGCATGAGTGATTGTTTACCTGGAGTGTTCAGAATTTAGATGACGTCCGGATCCCATTTAGGGAAGTGGGATCTGGACGTCATCAAATGAGACTGAGCAGTTGATAGGCCTCCAGTTTTGAGGCTATATTGAGCTCTTTTATTCTGGTGCTTAAAGACCTTTTAGTGGAGCCAATGTAAACCCTATCTTGTGCCTCCGGGTCGACGGCCTGTAGAGGAACTGAGTATATGCCAGGCCTATGTTCCAATGCAGCAGGGTCCTGGTCCTTCCTAATCAAACTAAAAATGTTTCGAGTTTTGAGACCAATATTGATATTTAGTGGTTTACACTTGTTTTTCAAAATACACAGGCGTCCAAATATTAAGGACGAGACAGTTTTTCGAATGTAACGTCGTGCAGAAGTGCTGCACATCGACTCAAATCATACCATAAGTTCCCCAAGATGTAAGAATATGGGACAAGTGAGCAAAACCGTCCAAACAAGGAATCCAAAGGATACAAAGGCACTTTATTGAAAAGGTAGCTTCGAGCACAACTGGATAGAAGACAGAAACGTCCATGTGACAGGCGGCTGCCAAGAAAAATCCAGTCTTTAGTAGAGGACATGATCACCCCTGACTGCGTTGCAGGATTTACAACGTCTGTCCATGCTGAGGACGAGGTTGTCAAGGAGCTGTTGAGGCATCACGGCCCATTCCTCTTGTAGCGCCAATCGCAGCTGCGGAATCGTTGCTGGCGGCTGGTGATGTGCTGCCAAGCGTCTCCCGAGAAGGTCCCACACGTGTGCGATTGGATTTAGGTCCGGGGACCTTGCGGGCCAATCCATGCGTTGAATATCTTCTCTCTCCAACAGCTCTGCGATAGCCACTGTACGATGAGGTGTAGCGTTGTCGTCCATGAAGAGGAACTCATTACCCACAGGACCTCTAAACAGACGCACGTGAGGCAGGAGAATCTCGGTACAATAGCGAATACCAGTGACTGAACCTCCTTGGAAGATGTGGAGATCAGTACGGCTACCAAGCATAATACCGCCCCAAACGAGAACTCCGCCACCTCCAAACCGGTCCCTTTCGATGATGTTGGTGGTGTGATTGCATGTTTCCTGCTCTCTCCAGATGTGTATTCGTCCAGAATCACTCGTCAGACTAAATCGGCTCTCATCCGTAAAGAAAACTCGACCCCATTGCTGATGTGTCCAGTTCTTGTGTTCCTGGCACCACAGAAACCGCCGTTTCCGATGAGCAGGCATTAATGGCACACACCGTACTGGTCGTCGTGCAAATAGACCACCTTTGTGCAGCCTCCTGGCCGCGGTAAAACGCGATAACGGACGTTCAGTTGTCTGTTGCATGGATTTCTCCCGCTGTCTCTTCTCGCCTGTAGGACAATAAACCGGTCGTCCGCCGCCATGGTTGCTCGTGGACGACCACTGCTAAATTCTCGGACAGCTGTTTCTGTCGTTTGAAATGCTCTCCAAGCTCGTGAAACGATGCTGTGAGCGATCCAGAACTCCTCGGCCACACCAGTCACACTTCGACCTTCTTCCAACTTCCTAATGACGCGACCTCGGGCAAAGTCATCCAGATGTCGTCTACTGGATTGCCTGTTGGCCGTATCACACGTTGGCAGCAACTCGACGTCGTTCAAACCGATGTACACCGTGCAATAGCTTTCGACGAATTGCTAAGCGTACACCGCTCGTGTGCTTTATACCCTTCCGACACTCCCCTACGTCATGCTGCATATATGCGCATGCCCTACCGTACCGGACCCTAGTCTATCTCCTGAGTGTTCTTTTGGTCCGTTCTGCCGGCTCGTTCTGCTGTTATGCTAATTTCTCCTCTTCGTCCTTAATTTTTGCACACCAGTGTATTAGTGACTCTTGGAACGTACGGCAAAGACCTTACATATTGAGGTTTGCGGGTCTGTTGACTGAATGTCGAAAGGTTAGAGTTTTTAATCTGTCGATATAGTCTGTCTACCACAGAGACTTTATAACCATGGTGTTTATGGTGTTCAGCAATCTGTTTAATCTTATCCACTTCAAGATACCTCAACCTAGGGTTGGACGAATGAGTAATGGCTCTACGTAGTAAAAACCTAATAGCGGAAAGTTTATAAATTAGAGGGTGGAAGGAGGACATCGGGATAATATCAATGGTGGAAGACAGCTTACGATAAACGGAATATTGAATGTGGTTGAGGGGGTCCTTTGTAACAAAAAATCCAAGAAGGGAAGACAATTATTTTCTTCCATCTCAAGAGTGAAATTAATGGATTCATATTGAGAAAAGAAAAATCAGAAAATATAACCAGGTCAGCTGCAGAATACGTCCAAAAAACCAAAACATCATCCACATTCCTTATAAATAAAAGCGGTGGCTTAGGATATTTGGAAAGGATGTCGTTTTCAAGAGATTGAATCAAAATTTCAGCGATAATGGGGGATAGTGGGAAACCCATGGGTGCCCCACTATTTTGACAGTAAATAATATTGTTGTATTTGAAGTAAGACCTCTTCTGTACCAGTCTCAGAGCGGAAAGTACGGCTTGAATCTCAGAAGTAGAAGTACCAAGAGCTAAAAGCCTAGCCTCAATGATATTATGGACTACATTAACCGGAACACTAGAGAACAACGCTTCTACGTCCAACGAAGCCATAAGAAATTTAGAATCATAATATAAAAACGGACGGATCCTTTCTAATGATTGACTAAAATTTAGGACTGAAAAACTTGAATTAGCAATAAGAGGTATTTAGGACTGAAAAACTGGCAATAAGAAATACTGAAAGAGGAATTTAGGACTGAAAAACATGAATTAGCAATATGGGGGATAGCCGTCTTCCAGCATTGATATTATCCCGATGTCCTCCTTTCACCCTCAAAGTTATAAACTTTCTGCTGTTAGGTTTTTACTACGCAGAGCCATTACTCATTCGTCCAACCCTAAGTTGAGGTATTTTGAAGTGGATAAGATTAAACAGATCGCTGAACACCATGGTTATGAAGTCTCTGTGGTAGACAGACTATATCGACAGATTAAAAACTCTTAACCTTTCGACACTCAGTCAACAGACCCGCAAACCTCAATATGTAAGTTCTTTGCCGTACGTTCCAAGAGTCACTAATATTTTGAAAAACAAGCGTAAACCACTAAATATCAATATTGGTCTCAAAACATTTTTAGTTTGATTAGGAAGGGCCTGGACTCTTGCGCATTGGAACATAGGTCTCGCATATACTCAGTTCCATTACAGGCCGTCGACCCGGAGGCACAGGATACGGTTTACATCGGCTCCACTAAAATGTGTTTAAGCACCCGAATAAAAGAGCACAAGTATAGCCTCAAAACTGGAGGCCTATCAACTGCTCTGTCACGTTTGGTGACGTCCGGATCCCACTTTCCTAAGTGGGAAGAGGTTACTATCCTGAACACTCCAGGTAAACAATCACTCATGCTTTTTATGGAAAGTTTGTATATTACCTCATTTGGACACAGGTATTGTAATGATTATGTACCAAAATGATAGCCAAATCATGGACAAATGCATTATTTGGTAGGTCTTCATGTTGAGGTGGTATTTGAAATTCTTTGTTTTTAGTATTGTTCTCTCATAGATGGCGTGGCATATGTGTTTGTGACGTCGCCCAACAGTATTTAAGTCAATGTCCATCTCGTGATATTACACTGTATCATCCGATGATGAAGACAATGTGTCTTCGAAAGATCTAATGTGTTTTTATTAGTAAAGTATTTTAACATGTGGTACGTTGTGCACTGCATTTGTTTTTATCGTGTTCAGTCGACATTTTATTCTACTATTGAATTTTAACACGAATTATTTTGATACAGTCTAGTATTTTCGTTCTTTTTAACCTTTATGTTATGCTCATTGACTGAAAATCTGTATGCCTCATAAAGTTTCTCCTTAATATTTACGTTCCCTAAAAGTGACGATGAAACCACATTTTCAATGTGCTTCTTTGACTTCTCATGTTTTTGAGTTTTTTCTTTCATTTTGTTTATATCTCTAAAACTGTCTTTTGTCCACGGTACATCACCTCCAAACAGCAAACACGGGATGCAAAACAATGCATTTTTTACTTCACAGCCGCAAAGCCAACTTTTCCGTTGGTACTATTCAGAATTTTTTTTTTTTTTTTTTTTGATTGGAGGTTTTTTTTTTTTTTTTTTTTTTTGATTGGATGTTTAACAACCACCGTGAGCAACTCAATGGGCTATAAGCAGTCGCCCGTCCCTAATTTAAGGTCACTGGTTCCAGGGAAGGGAGAGAGCCAGTGCCGTAAGACAAGCACAACATCCATGCCTGACCGGGATTCGAACCCGAACCCCTTACGGACGAATGATCAGAGGTCAACGCCGCAGACCACTGCGCCACCGGGGCGGCAATTGGAGGTTTAACGACCACCGTGAGCAACTCAATGGGCTATAAGCAGTCGCCCGTCCCTAATTTAGGGTCACTGGTTCCAGGGAAGGGAGAGAGCCAGTGCCGTAAGACAAACACAACATCAATGCCTCACCGGGATTCGAACCCGGACCCCGTTCGGACGAATGATCAGGGGCCATCGCTTAGACCACTGCGCCACCGGGGCGGCCTATTCAGAATTAAAGCTACGAACATACTTCTTGTTGTTGCTTATTCCTGGCTGAGATATTTGAATATCAGGTGTTGAACGGCCTTTTTCTTCACTGTAAATTTCTCATGCAGAGATAACTGTGAAAACTTAAGCGGTTGAAATTTTTTTTTTTTGATTGGAGGTTTAACGACCACCATGAGCAACTCAATGAGCTATAAGCAGTCGCCCGTCCCTAATTTAGGGTCACTGGTTCCAGGGAAGGGAGAGAACCAGTGCCGTAAGACACACACAACATCCATGCCTCACGGGATTCGAACCGGGACCCCTTATAGACGAATGATCAGAGGCCATCGCTTAGACCACTGCGCCACCGGGGCGGCACGGTTGAAGTTCACTTACAGTCACAAAACTTATTTCTTGGGGATGCAAGGAGGCCATGGTTAAATTACTTAAATTTTCTGCAAAATAGAAGAACCGAAAAAAACCCCTATGAATTAAATAAAATGGCTGGAAGCATCACAAATTAACAATCATTTAACTCTACACTTTATCACATTCAAGAAAGAATATGGTACGGCGGTTTTTAAGAGCAACACACGAGGAGCCAAAAGAAACACCACACCTTACGCTTGCCCAACAGGGTTGACAGTGCTCTCTCTCTACCTAGCGAATCGCACAGTTCCATACAACGATGTTTGAAATTTTTTTTCATGAACTAGGGGATGGATACTGACATTAAGCTTAATGATTATATAATGTACAAGTATAAAGTGCCGCAGTGGTCTAAGCGATGGCCTCTGATCATTCGTTCGAAAGGGGTCCGGGTTCGAAGTCCGGTGAGGCATGGATGTTACGTTTGTCTTACGGCACTGGCTCTCTCCCTTTCCTGGAACCAGTGACCCTAAATTAAGGACGGGCGACTGCTTATAGCCCATCGAGTTGCTCACGGTGGACGTTAAACCTCCAATTAAAAAAAAAGTATAAAGAAAGAATTAAAGAAAAAAAGACTCATTATATTGAATGTTATCGATAATATCGAGTGAAAATAGGGGGTGTTTAGGTTTCGCGGTGCCTATACAGGAGCCGCGCCTGGAGCCTAGGCAGCTAAGTTACGGCATCAAAAGATTAACACGGCTGGTTCAAGTCTTTCGATATTTGGAACTTGGACCAAAGTTCTGCTTCCGATCGAAACCGAACCCCAAAAGCGTCGTTCATGAGTTTGAGAGCATAATATCGCGAGTTCCGGAAGACGCCAAAGATGATACAATCCAAAACAAATGCTTAACAATTTTAAAATTTCGAGGATGATTTTGAATCTTAGAAGTGACAGCTCAATAGTGTTGACGCTAACGGGCAAATCCGACCAGATAGCGATTATGGACACAGCGGACTACAATAAGAAACTAGAGAATTTTACATCCAATTCTGGATCTCGTATTACGAACGAATCCTCTAATTTTTTGAATTGCACAGGTACAACAGGTTGCAAGACTAACCACTATTCCGGACGATCTCAGGAAAGCTGCCAAATTACCTTACGCCGCCCCGGTGGCGCAGTGGTCTAAGCGATGGCCTCTGATCATTCGTCCGAAAGGTGTCCGGGTTCGAATCCCGGTTAGGCATGGATGTTGTGTTTGTCTTACGGCACTGGCTCTCAGGGCCCGATTTACTACATGCGAGGCCCAGGGCACAAAACATTTCCGGGGCCCCCCTTGTTATTCTCTATCGACCAAATAATAGTCACTGTGTGCAGAGTAGCAAAATGTAGGCGTGCGTGCGTACGCTGATAGTTTCCAATACATTAACAGGTTTGCAGATAGTTTTTGCATGTAGATTTAAAAAATTAAAATGTTAGGCCTATATACAGCAATTAAAACACTTACTCAACGCTTTACGCAGATTAATATACTTAATTCTATTTCAACTGAAGAACTTAATTTTTTTTCACATCTTCTGAGTTCTTTTGTTTTTACAGGCATTTCTGGCCTCTAGATTTTATCAAGACCTTGTTCTCAATGTATACGAACTGTATTAAAGGTTTTGTTTACACAGAATTTAAATTTTATTGCCAGGTTCCACTTTCAGTTGCCAATTAAATAAAAATAATCTCCTTATGCATTTTGTAAAGTCCAGTATTTTTGAATTAACTTGTTGAAAATCATATTTATAATTTTTGAAGGTTCATTGATATAACTGTTTTTCTGGATATAAAAACTTTCTTTAACTAATCTCTAGTTTTTATGAGGTTCGTAGTCCAATATTTTGCCATAAAAGTCCACTTTACACACATTGCTGCACATTCAATGGAATGTACTTATTTTGTCCTCATTGGAATCTGTAATGTTCTAATATTTATTTGTTTTATTAATTTTCCCTTAAATTATCTTATTCTATTGTTATCATGGTTTGCGGGTTTGCAGCGAGTTTTTTGTTTCAATAGATGTGTACGCAGATACATTTTATTTTTATACAACTCTGGCTGTGCGGGGACAACTGGTTGATCAGTTGTTTGTGGTGTTAATGACCCCATAGATTCTAACTATAACAATATATCTATGACGAAATGGATGGACATCTTAATTTTAGTGAATATTGTGGTCTTGCAATGTACTGATTCTTGCGTCTAGAACATGAGAACAATGCACCTACAAAAAATGTGAACTAAAACAAGAAAAAATAATCCATGGTGACCTCCACTGGACCTTCTCATAAATAGAGATATGAAACTGCATAAACAATTGAAAAAGTGCTATAGGAACTCCTACTTCCAGCTTCCCGGTTTCTACCAAGATCAAATCAGCACATCATGATCAATATATCAGAAAACTGCAAAACATAAAATTTTGTGTTGATGGGGAAAAGTCTGAGTTAAACATTATAATCTGAAAAGCTGAGGGGAACATCTAGTACCGGTTCAATTTTTGGTAAATGTGTACTTCAGCGTCCTAAATTATTTCGTCAGAAAATTTGCAAAATTTCAAAAAAAAAAAAAAAAGAAAAAAGTCATATTACAGATGTTTATCGAAAAACTTACCTCCAAGTACGATGAGTAAACACACGCCGCGACGACGACCTGAAGCTTTGCTCCGTTGAAAGGAAGGTTTGCTGTGGCAGGGAATTCATGGACAGAAGAGTACAACACGAATCAGGTACGCTCTTGTCAGGAAAGAGTAACAGAATATACTTCTATGCTAAAGAATGTAGTTTGAAATTTCTGTCTCACTTTTTAAAGAAACATGCAGAGATTGTCTTCGTTTTTTGGCATGTAATTCCGTGATACGAAATAGTAAGTATGCACATTCCTTTCTTGTTTCTTGAAAAGCGTTAAGAGTAGGTGTCGCATTCTCTCCAACGGAAGTTAGATGGCAAGTCTCAAAGTGAAAGTTTGATTACTAAATAAAAAAAAGCTTCCATGGAGAAATGAGTTCATACATTCAGCATCAAAGAATCCCATGGGAAAAAAACAACAAACTCTCCGACTGCGATGTCAATAACTGACACCGAAATTAACTATTTTCTGTAGCGTAGCACTACACTCTTTCCTGACAACAGCGTACCCGGTTCCTGTTGTACTATTCCACCCGTGAATATCCTGGCTGCAGCGATCCTTTCTTTCAACGGAGCACAGCTTCATGTCAACGCCTCAGCGCTGTTTACGGCCTCTCGCAGCGTCTTCTGACTCGTCATACTTGGAGTTCAAGTTTTACGGTAAACATCTTTAATATTCATTCTGACGATGAAATTTGTTCACCATTTCCCCTTAAATTGCATATTTTAGAATCTGTACGTCACACTTTTTCGAAATTTTACATCTTTTCCGACCAAATAATTTAGGACGCTAAACTACACATTTACCTAATTTTTACCAAAATCTAATGAGCACATAATGACATGAATGTATAAGTTGTCCAGTGTCAAACAAAAATGACAATACAATGACAAAGTTCTGTGTTTGGGCACCAGATCTTTTTATTTGTAATAACTCATTTACTATTCTTTATTTTTAGGAATGAATAAAAAGAATTGAAAATTTACCTCCTATATCAGGACGAAACAGTTGGGTTGAATATTTTTCTTCTACATTTCCTAGATGCAAAGTCATGTATTAGAGAATCATAATTCAAAGACTATGTCACATCACTCTCCAAAGAGAGCAGAGCTAATGATGCCAGTTTTGTTTGTCGCATGGTTGATCGTAAGGGATTTTTCAGTCTTTTCAGCAAAGAAAATGATCTCTCACTTGTACAATTTGAAATCGGTAATGTCATGAACATTCCAAGTGCAGTCTCAGTGTTCGGAAATGTGGCTTCTAAATTGCTTACCTTCAAAGTTTGCAGCATCTGGGGAACGGTTGCATGCTCCCCCATCATTGAGGAGAATTGCAAAAACTCATCAGCAAACTGGTCGTCAAGGTCATTGTTATAGTATTCCTGCAATGCTTTTGCCCCTTCAAAAATTTCAGATCTTGATTTTTTTGTAAAAAATTCAAATTTTCTCATTATATTTTCATAAGCACTTTTTCTGCTTGAAAGCTGAGTGACTAAAGCATCACAAAACACATAATGAACCTGAGTTCTAAATATATCCCTTGCACTGAGTTCTATATGTTCACTGTTACTCATCTAGGTGTTTATTCTTGGGCACTTTCTTTCTTCGGAATTCATGACCATGGTATTGCACATTTTCAGACACTAATGTTTTAGCTTCCTCTTCATAGACTTCAAAATTTTCCCTCACAAACTGAATGAATTCAATTAACGACTCAAAAATTTTAGGTACTTCAGAAATATTTCCTTTTGGATTCTGGCAAGTTTGATTTGTGCAGTTTAATCTCTGAAGTATTGTGTCCCAAACTACTGTGCTGATCGATATTTCCATTGTTCGCATTTTCTTCAGCAGTGATTTTGCTTCATCTCTTGTCTGTCGAGAATCATCTGCATTTTCTGACAGAAATACTAAAACTTTCGCTATTTCACGATAATTTTTCCTCACTGATCGTGTAGCTGCAGCATCTGTACACCATCTGGTAACTGACCGACTCTTCAGTGTGAGTGATGAATTTCCATGTGCTTTCTGGATTTTCTCCTGAAGTATCTTCCAACGGTGAGTTGATGCAGAAAAAAAGTATAGAGTTTTTGCAAAAATGTGAAAAAAGAAAGAACTTTACCACAACTATTTATGCTATTCACACCAACTAAATTTAAAGTGCGAGCAGAACATGGCACATATTCCCCTAGTGGATTGATTTCCATAATGCGTGTTTGAACACCAGAATACTTCCCAGACATGTTGCTGGCATTGTCGTTGCTTTGGCCTCTGACATTCATAATATCCAGGCCAGCGTCCTGTAGAAAAGATATCATGGTATTTGTAATGTTTTCTGCAGTATATCCATGGAATGGAATAAATGTCAAAAACCGTTCTTTTGCTTCACAATCTTTGTTGACATACCTTATGATAAAAGCCAGTTGATCTATGTGTGTAATATCTGGAGTAGAGTCAACTATGACAGAAAAATATTTTGACATTTTTATTTCATCAGTGATGGCATTAAAAACACGTACAGCCATTAATTTAACAAATTCATCCACACATGTTGAAGATAAGTAACTGGTGTTACCACTTCCTGGATTCCCACATTTTTCCAAGTGTTGAGCTAAGAATGGATCAAATTCTGCAATTAATTCTAAGCAGCCCAGGAAATTTCCATTCTGAACTGATCCAATTGTTTCATGATCACCATACATTGCCAACCCACTAACCGAGAGATACTTAACTGTTGCAACAACTCTATGCAAAACATCTTGCCGCCCCGGTGGCGCAGTGGTCTAAGGCAATGGCCTCTGATCATTCGTCCAAAAGGGGTCCGGGTTCGAATCCCGGTCAGGCATGGATGTTGTGTTTGTCTTACGCCACTGGCTCTCTCCCTTCCCTGGAACCAGTGACCCTGAATTAGGGACGGGCGACTGCTTATAGCCCATTGAGTTGCTCACGGTGGTCGTTAAACCTCAAAAAAAAAACAACTCCAATAAAAAAAAAACCATCTTGCCAGTACTTGGATTCCTTCCGATACTGCATAACTATCTGACAGTCAATGCGTGCAGAAGCATTCATGCGTGATGAATAGTCACATACTGCTTGCCTGTGTATGTGTAAATTTGCATACTTCCAGTCAGAAAAACCTGTGGATCCTAATGCTGTAGTGCTCCTAGCATACAATTTGCATATCCGGCAGAATAGTAAACAAGTTGATGGGGATAAAAGAAGACAGTCCCGTTTTACCTTCTCATTATTTTTTTTTATTCTGAAAAAATTACCTTCTGTTAGGAAACGATTTTTTACCACAGATATCCTTCACTGTGAATGCCAGCAACTTCGAATTTTGGACTGGTGGATTGCTCAAAAAGCATTTGCGCATTTCTTCTGTAATTTCTCCCCATAAGGCAAGATCCACTGCATTCATTGTGGAACTTGTGCTCTCTTCATTAGATGAATTCAAAATATTTCCCAAATTAGGAGCACCTGTGATGTTAGATGATTCTGAAGTCAGATTACTGGCTTCCTAAGATAAATTACACTCAAGATACTCACCAGTAATAAAATTAGAGGAATGTGTAGGAATTTTGGGACCAAGTGAAATATCCAATTTTTTAATGGCAAAACATTCAATGCTACCATGCTGCAGGTCATTAACCTTCAGTTTCAATTGTTTGGCTTTCCGTTTAGCACTGCTGGATAAATATGTTTGTTTTGACATAATTTAACTGTTAAATAATTCAACTTAAATATATTGTTACAACTAACTAAATTTGATTATATATAAAATTAACATATATCCAACATTCCATCAGACTACAAGAAACGCAACGCAAAATACAACCATGCCATCGCGTTTGCGGTTACAGTTACGAGTTACGACAACGACAATCCGTGTGCAGGAAGTTGAAGGATCAGTTAAGTTTAGGTGCGTTCGGAAAAGCAAGAAAAGGTCACGTGAATCAATGAAAGCAGTCCTCCTTCTCAATGGCCACCTGAAGGTTATTAAACCACTGAAACTCATTAATGGCCACGTGTTTACGTGAAACTCGAAACTCAAACTCACTGCATGTAAGTACCACATTTATAAACACATGACTCATGAGCATGCAAAAGTAAAAAAATAAATTTTACATATACACACACAAAATTCCCATTAACTAAGTACACATTTAATTCAAATTTGGGGGCCCCCAAAATCGGGGGCCCTGGGCACGTGCCCCGTGTGCCCTCCCGTAAATCAGGGCCTGCTGGCTCTCTCCCTTCCCTGGAACCAGTGACCCTAAATTAGGGACGGGCGACTGCTTATAGCCCATTGAGTTGCTCACGGTGGTCGTTAAACTTTCAATAAAAAAAATTACCTTACCGCCTAGCGCTCAGAACCCCAAACTCTCCGGAAGACTTAAAACACTACAGGTCCGGCAGTCCATTGAGACCGATCGTGTCCAGGAAGTCCGCACCGACCTACCAATTAGAGAAACCATCATCCAGATTCCTGACTAGTCATCTACCTGAATAGGACAATGACTTCCACTCCAGATTTTATCACGAAAACCAATCAACTCACTGTTCAACAACACGATATTATCGGCACTTTGGACGTCATTTCCTTTTACCCATCAGTTCTCATGCCAGAAGCCATCAGAATGTTGAAAGAGACTATATCTAATTCATCACTTTATTCGCAGGAGTGTTGCCTCAGCATCTTCAAATTAATGGACTTGGTCTCAAATTCCAGCTACTTCAGTTTCCAAGGAAAAATGTATAAACAAGCAAATGCGCTCCAAATGGGATCCCCGCTTTCGGCAGTCTTCGCGGAAGCAATCTATATTCACCAACATCACCACAAGGACTACCACCTGGCTGTGATATGCGGACGACGTATTTTTCATATGGCCTCACGGAAAGAAGACACCCATTTTCCCTCGACAAGATCAATTTCACTACGGAGCTTGAACACAATGGTGCCTTACCTTATTTCGACGTCTTAGTGAGCAAAATGTCTGACAATCTCCTTCGTACAGGTCTATTATAAACCCTCGTCCGTCCCCAATCTGATGCTCCGCAGTTCATTCTGCCCTCACGATTACAAGACAGCCTTCTTCCGTTTTCGATTAGAAGAGCCGTCGCGTCGTCGTCTCCATTGATGTTCATCCTAGGAAATTCGAACTAAAAAATATCGTCGATTTGGCCACTGACGCACATTACACCTCGAACCAGATACATAACTTTACCGCTGTGTTAATCTTTCTATGCTGCAAATTCGCTACCTGGGCTCTATTCCCTACATACCAAATTTTCCCTATCAACTCAAAAACGGGCCCAGAAGGATGAACTCCGGTGATGGCACAAGGTCTTCAGCATCTTTATATACGATGCTTAAGAGAAATATTAGCAAGTCATCTCTTCTCAATGAGGCGGGTGTTTATGCCATCCAATTACAATATCTGAGCGATACGACATCGGAATGACCAAACGTTCGTTTAGAATTAGAATCAACGAACATAAAAGCGATACAAAGCACGGAAAAATAACCACTGCTCTATCCAGAAGTCAAGTTCATTGATCCTAGGAATGCTATAAGGAAATTAGCTTCCTACTCCACACCCAAATCTACTGCCATTCGCGAAAATTTAGAAATCACAACCAACAGCGTCTCTCTGGAGTTGCCACGCATTTTTTTTGATTGGAGGTTTAACGACCACCGTGAGCAACTCAATGGGCTATAAGCAGTCGCCCGTCCCTAATTTAGGGTCACTGGTTCCAGGGAAGGGAGAGAGCCAGTGCCGTAAGACAAACACAACATCCATGCCTCACCGGGATTCGAACCCGGACCCCGTTCGGACGAATGATCAGAGGCCATCGGTTAGACCACTGCGCCACCGGGGCGGCGCCACGCATTTGGAATCAGTTTTTCAAATACATATATTGTAATGCTTAGTTTTCTCCCACAGTACTGCATGACCAACCAACATGATTTCTCCTTTTTTCGAATGAATAACATTTGCATCCATTCATTTATTGTCTAGTTTATTGTCACCACTTGTTGAAATGTTCTAATATGTAGTTTTTTCGTGTACCTTCCTTGAAAAAGCCATCTAGTTGTTGAAAGCTTGGAAACTTTGATTTCTCGGATTATCTTTGTAAGAATAAAAATAAATGATTCAACCTGATGATCGGCAAGTGTTCAAGAAACGCAATAATTATACTACCATTGTCTTTTTGTGGGAGGAATTTTTTGTTTCACCTTTGGAATGTCATACAAGTCTTTCTGCAAAAAACAAAACAGAAATTGTAAGGTAATTATCTCGTATTATCATCATTTTTTCACTGCCACTTTCGACCTTTCTGTAGCTTATCGTTAGCTGGTAATGGGCCCCTCTAGCGATTGGGTCTTAGTGCAACTGCACCACCTCGCCATATCACAGCTATGCCACCGCTGGTTCGCATGGTCTCCAAAGCTCCCTTAATAATTGTGCAGAATTGCGAATTGCATGTACATGTTTGCTTACACTCCCAATTTTACGTTTAAAAATGTCAATTGACCTATCTTTAAACTCACCACGATTGGTGATTGAATGCCATTCTAGTTGAGATGGTTTCATGCTGTAGTTTTACAAAGTTTGGCTGCAAATTACACTCAGCGGAAGAGGTGGATCACACTATTTTAAATGGCAAGATATGTCATAAGTACCGATCCTTCATGTCCATTTTCACAGCTTTGGCAAATTTGCGTTCAATTCGATTGAAACTAACTTTAAAATTGTTTCAACCAGCACAAGAACAAAAAACTGACCGACTTCTGGATTTGTTTCTTCCAACTCAGAGGGCTATAGGCAGTTTCCCGTCCTTAATTTAGGGCCACTGGTTCCAGTTAAGAGAGAGCCAGCGTCGTAAGAGAAACATACCACCCATGCCTCACGTAAGACTTTAACCCGTGTACACCTCGGACGATTCTTTTGATTCAACACTATCAATATTAAAGCTTATAAAGAAGTAAATTTCTCCGTCATTTTTGTCCACGCCGGGGCTCGAACCCGGGTCCCCTCATTCCGGAATAAGTCGCTCTACCAATTGAGCTACGCGGGCGTTCGTTATCGCTGCTATCTGCCTTTATGTCGTGTGCGTCCTGCTGGGCAAGCACGTCACACATCCCCCTCCCCGAAAGAGGGCCGGGAGCATGGCCCACGGGTCAGCCGCGACCATGAATCGTCGTAGGGAGCTATCCTCTGTAGAACGTGCACATAAGAACACCCAGTCAATCTGGTGTGTGGAATGCAACATCACACACATTTATTTTTCGAAGCGCTGAAGAAGGGATTCTCTTATCTTCCCTCTCTCGCGGTGTGGAAAGAACATCACACCATTGCGAGATCTTGAACTGCCGGGTCCTCCGGAAAGTTCGGGCGCCATTATAAACGAAGTAAATTTCTCCGTCATTTTTATCCACGCCGGGGCTCGAACCCGGGTCCCCTCATTCCGTAACAAGTCGCTCTACCAATTGAGTTACACGGACGCTTGTTATCGCTGCTATCTGCCTTTATGTAGTGTGCGTCCTGCTGGGCAGGCACGTCACAACTGTTGTCCTCAACTTCGCGTTTTCTTTTACGATACTTATCCATGGTAAACAAAGAGAATAAACTGTAATGATAGCAAAAGGAAACTTCACGATATGGTTTCAGCTCTAGTATCTCTTGAGCAAAAAATGATAAGAAAGCGCATCATGTGACGACGTTCGAGAGGTTCGTGCGATCTTTGATTTCTGGATCAAGAAAACCATGCACACGAAGTGAACTATACGCTCAACACACCACCATAGATGCCAACCTCTAAAAGTAGCTTTCAGTAACCAACATGTTCATTTTTCAGTAACAAATTTTTTTTTCAGTAATCCAATCTACAGCAGCAAATTTGGGTATTTAACACTGCAACAAATTTTCATCTGTCAGAACTATTAACAAAATAATAATAAAATAATAATACAATAAAAAATAATTTGCTAGTGGGAAAATTTAAAATATTGTCTACCAGAAAAATATAATAAATTACCTCCAGACATGAAGAAAAATTATTCCTTGGAATGTTGCCAAATTATTATGATAAACTGGCTGTAGTTGCCATTTTGGCCTTCCTTAGTTCAATTTGTGAAAACTTCTTCTGATAGCATAGTTCACTGTGTGCAATGCTGTTTATTTTTTCTACTAATAAAGAAGACAGCACATGAGTAGGTACTTAAATTAGGTCTGAATTCATTCATGTTTTTTTTTTATTCACAATACTGAAAATTCTTTCTGTACTTGCATTGCTATGAGGGACTATTAAAATCATTTTCATATTTTTGCTTAATGATTCATACTTCAACTGGCCACTTTCATTTTTCATTTAAAAAATTCTGTGCCGCACTTCATCCATTCTCCCAGAAGTAACAGCACAGTTAAAATTTTCGAACTGGTAGTGAGAAAATTCAGATTCCACCTTGTCAGATTCTTCTGGTTTCAAAACTGGAAACAGGGAACACATATATTGGACTGATACAAAGAAACACTTTGCCTTAATGCTACATCTGCAATTTCAACATGACTCAAAAATTCATCATTAAGTGGAAATTTTCTTAAAATGTAATTGCAGCCTGCCTTGTAAAATTCCCTTACTTTAGAATAAAAAATAGCCACTGTGTCTTCACTCAGATCCACAGTTGTACCTATATAACATCTCGCTTTTGACCCAATTACGAGATCACAGTTTTCTTTTTGATTTCTCCTTCTTTCAAAATTTCCATCTGCAAGAGATGTTGCTGTCACATCAAATGCTGATGGCTTGATAAATCGTACAAGCAATTCAGATAACAGACTATGAAGTTTTCTTTTTAATACATGCACAAGCGGAACTTCCTGCTGCAAGAACACGTTAACAGATGTAAACAAAGGAAGAGTAGCAGATAAAAAAAAAGACAATAAAGTTTAGATGAAGGATTTCCAATCATACTTGCAAGGTTCTTATACTGTGAATTAGCTTCTTCATTGTCACTGAAATAATGTTATAGAGTTTCCCACTGTTCTAAAATTCTGTCAATGGATTTCAAAAGTGATAACCAGCGAGTATTTACGAGTACATGCTTTAAAATTTTCTTTGGTTTAGTACCACAAACAGCTTGACTAAGTTTTAGATTGTGTTTCCTCTTTGAACTTTTCTCCAAAAAAAGTACAACTGTATCAGAAACTGCTGAACATTAAATCTTTTCAGTTGAGTAGCAGATTTCTGTGCAGCTAAATTTACTAAATGACATGAACATTAATGCACTATGATTGCAGGCTGAACCTTCTTTATGTGAGCAACACCTTTTACTTGACCTATCATAGTATCAGCATTGTCACAGGAAAATGACACACAGTTGCTCCACGAGATATTTTTTTAACAAACTCATTGTTCAAAACGTTGATATTTTTTCACCTGTATTATTACTTGATTCAACCAATGATAACAAAAAAACAGTTGAATTTTTCCTATTTTTTCGTCAAAATATGTTATATTAATGAGATACAGTTTATTTGCTTGAGCATCATTACTTCCGTCCGTAGATAGAGAAAAAGGATTTTTTTTTAAACTTCAGATACGATGTTACTTGTAGAAAACACTGGCCATGTGCTGAATTAGTGCAGTAGCCTTGGTTCTTCCACACGAATATTTTTTTGCGATCGCTGAATCGGGAAACATGGCTTGAAATAACGGTTTTTCAAGCCTTCAGTTTTCGGAAATTTATCCAACATTTTCAAGCTGAAATACAAATATTTATGGAATAAAATGATATGTAACAATACTGGGTAGAGGAAACATCGCGAGAAAAAAAATACGATTACCAGAGAAATCTTACCTCCGTCTACTTTCCGTTTTCGAAGGATGAAATTCCGTCCTGCGACGGAGAAAGCGACCCACCCCCCGCCACCAATCCTCCCAAAATTTAAGTTCATTTATGCATCGAATTCGTACATGGTCCAAATGATAACAAAAAAAAGACAGAATTCCTCGAATCAGCGTGAGAATCTCGCCACCGAAGATTACGGAGAAATTTTCGGGCGGCCTAACTTCCGTTTTAGGAAATCGTTGCCTACAATTTCAAGCTGAAATTATGCAATGAAATTATATTTAACAACAATACTGAACAGAAGCAACATCGCGCGAGAAAAAAAAATACGATTACGGGAAAATTCTGCACTCCGTTTAACTTCCGTTTTCGAACGTTTAAAAAGACAAAACAATATCCCCAGGCGGAATACGACACCCTCCCCCCCCCCAACTAATATCTCGAAAATTTCTTCACTTTTGCATCGATCTAGACGAAAACGACAAAAAAAAACAAAAAACTGAGGGGAATCCGCGGAAGAATCTCACGTACGAATTAACCGCTGAATCAATTTCGAATGTCGTAAGATAACCGGTAAATTTTAACTTTTGGCGCAAAATTGGCGCCGATTTCGTCGAAATGGCGATTTTTTAGCAGGAGGGCGCAAGGACAACGTTTTGGCGTGGGCTGGCGCAATTGGCGCAGGTCTGGCAGCCCTGAATTAGCATTTAATTTTTTCCCCAGAAAAACTTGAAGAACCAACAAAAATGTTTAAGTTGATGAAAATTTGCTTTCTATCTCAGAAAATTAAATCAAATGGCGATTTTCCGTAATTTCAGCGGCGTTTCCGTACTTCCGTAACAGCAACCAAAAATCCGTAAAATTACGGAAAATCCGTACTAGTTGGCATCTATGCAACACTCAATATTAGACACACGTCTGAGTTTCCTGTCAGCCGTTGAATGAATGTGTGTGACCATTTGTTGATGCTTAATGATTTTTCAAAGAATACAAAATGAAAATCAAATAAACTAAATTCAAGAGATATTTACAACCAAATTAAATACGTTTTGTGCAGTCCTTGGGGTAGCTTCCTGAACCCTCTGTAATACATGCTGAATACCACAGATGTTTACAACTTGTAAGTAAAGTTCGTTCTTTTTCTTGGAAAAAACACATTTTTAGTGAAGTTACTTGAAAACGTCAATGTTCTTTCCAGGGGATACTGGGTACAAAAATTGAAGTCAAATGCTTTCTCTGGCATATAGGTTCTCTTCAAGGGACGCATTCCTTTTAGTTTGGGTGGCTGGGACGGGAGCGACATGTTTATGAAGAGTAAAAACAGTCGGCACTTCAAACTAAAGGAGAAAATGTGCAAAAAGCGTCCAAGAGACAAAGAAGGCGCCAGTCAGAGAGGTTTATGGTGAACTAAAAGTGGGTTGGACTCTGGAAAAGTTGCCCGAAATCTGCAGCCGAAGAAAGATCTCTTGTTGGGACGGCTGCCGTGTGAACATCGCCAAGGAACGACCCTTGGGATGGGAGATTCCTCTGTACGCGTGCTTATACCTCCAATGCAGAGAAGCGCACGTTGCTGATAAACTGTGGACAGCCAGGATATGCCCATTGTGTGCTGGGAGATTCTAATGTAAAAAAACATTGTGCACGCTTTCTATTGGATAATTTTTACCTCAGGACTATGTAAGTAGACTCTGTCTTACTTTTATTTCTGGGTATGAAAGACTTTACAGGCTTGATGGGCGCATATTTCATAGACTCTTTGCGAAAAGAACGAAACACCCCGAGAAAGTCATTCAATTCTGATGCAACTCTGCATGCAAGTACCTCAGGACCGAATAATTTAAAAATAAGAACCAATGATTAAATAGCGGCCCACCACAGCGCTCGCACGCAGGGACAATTTGACAGCAGGCCGCGTTAACCTCGATGGACTGTGAGGATGCCTCAACATCAGATCCGTGCACAATACGAGCAGTTGAGAGAGGTCGGTTGGTCAAGTCACCGTATCGCCACGCATTTGGGTTGGAGCAATGCGGCAAGACTATGTTGGCGCCAATAAAGCACAACCCAGAGGCACGCGGGCAACTACAGAACGCAAGGATCGAGCGATTGCTGCACGGACAGAACCGAATTATCTGCTCTCGACCATCCGTGGCCATGTTGCGTCATCTACAGGCATGGAAGTGGCCATCCGTACCATTGCCAGATGACTTGTGGCACAGATACTACATTCGAGGCCACTCTGCCGCCTACTACTTACCAGCGAGCATCATCGGCCCCGGCGGTGTCAGGCCCGATCAACGCGGGATAGTGTCCAGTTGCGTAGTGTTGTCCTCAGTGATGAGCCACTGTTTGCACTTGGCTCTGATAACCAGCGCATATATGTTTGGAGACAAGGCAGCCAGTGCATGAATCCTGCCTTTACCATGGAAAGGTACACGGCTCGCACACAGAGAGTTAGTCTGGGGAGCCATTTCCTACAATAGCCAAAAACCCTTGGTAGTTCTCCGTACCACCCTCACAGCTCAATGGTACATTAACATTCTGTGACATGTTGTGTTGCCATTCCTGTCGCAGCACCACTGAACAATTTTTCAGCAGTATAATACCTGGCCACACATGCGATGGTTCTCCAGGCCTGCCTCCATAATGTCAACAACCTTCCATGGCCAGCCCCTATCACCCGACCTCTTATCCAGTGAACTGGCCCACAGTTTGGCATGCTATATACCTCAGGACAGTATCCGTAAAATGCATGCGTGTATGCTACACTGGGTAACCGCTTGTATCTGAGCCAGAGGTGGCACTACAATGTACTAACTTGTTCAACTTGTGCAGCTGTTTTATGCAAATAAATGGCCCAGCTACTCTTGAATTGCAATAATTTCCTTTCCTATACATGTACCATACTAATTTTTATCTTGATTGGATGATTCTTTCTGGGTACTCATACTAATTTTCATTTTGATTGGATGATTCTATCTGGGTACTTGGTGGTTGATTTAAAAAAAAAAAAAGAGTGTATATTACCTTAGATGCTTGAGGTGAATTAAGAGTAATTTGCACAATCCTTGCATTTTTCTGAAAAATGAACTGCATGAAGAATTTCCACATTTTGTAAAAATTTTTGGTGGAACTCGGAACAAGTACAGTAAAAATTTATTTCTACAATAATCATCTTGGTACGTGGGCACTATGAAAATTATTTTTAAGCGCATTTTGTACTAGAAATGCAATGTGCTTTTGATGAAATCAAAATTTTGAAGACATCTGAGGACAAATTGCATCCCCAAAGACATCAGATGTTTTGAGAAAAATATGGGGACTGCCCCCACGAATTCAGTATACTTATAGTCCATTGATTTGTTCATGGTGGTCGTTATACCTTCAAATAAATAAAAAAGTTGGACTGGCTCAACATCATCGAACTATTAAGACTTCAAAGTTTATTTTTTATATTTAAAATAGAGGTATTGTCTCCCATTACCAGCAGCTTCCATCGGAGAAACAGTTTTCATGGTTACATAAAAAATGACTTGGACATTCCAAGAGTAACTAGTAGACATTGGATGGATTCAGTATTAGTGGCAGGCTTCAAAGAATTTAATTGTTTGACAAATGAAGCAAAAATTAATATTTCTGTGAATAAATTCATAAGAGAGGTAGTTCCAATAATCAAATGTTAAATAAATTATTTTGCAAGAATAAGGAATAGAAATGTTTATCTTGATTTTGTATTTTCAAAACGTAAAATGTACAAATTTTCTGGTTTGCTGTATTAATTGCATTTAATAAACTTTTTGCTTAATAAAATCATCACTTTATACTAAACATGAAGTGAGAAATTTAAATATATTATTTGGTAATTAAAACAAAAATGTTTAATGCTCTTTACAAATTCAAATTTAGTCTCTTCTACAGCATATCTTGAAATTCAGGACGTTGCAGGGAAACTAGAAGAAAATGTGTGTGTGTGTGTGTGTGTGGGGGGGGGGTCAGGAATACAAAGCACACATGGAATTTATTAGCTGGAAGACTGCTCCACTCCACTGCCACAAAAATAGGTTGCTCCACTCAGTTCTCTATGGCAGGTTGAATCAACCACCTTTCAGAAATCTAGTTACACGTGGTTGTGAACAGGATCTCTTTCATTATTTTGTTTTTACATTTCAGTTACTTAACAACAGTTACTTACAGTTAATAAAATATTGCATTGTTAATATTCCTGGTGACCCAACACTGAGTGAAGCCATAAGTTGAAGACCACTACATTAGGGCACTTGCACTTAATGTTTTTTTCTTAGTTTTAGAGTTTGAAAACTACTGTGAGCAATTTCAAACTAATTAGCAGTTGCCTGCCACTAATTTGGAGGTCATTGGGTCCAGGGAAACAGAGCCAGCTATGCAGGTCAAACACATAACCCATGCCTTGGCTGAGACCTGAACCTGAACGTAGCTCAGACAACTAGTGGGGTAGCAGTCTCATTAATCACTCGGTTACCAGGGTAGCTTCACTATGGTAAGCACAGAGATTTGCATGTTGCAGATTAATAATAAAAACACCAAAGTTTCCTACAGATGCTTTTGTGCAGTTTCTACACGAGACTGAGAAAATGTAAACTAAAAATTATTAAATGTGTGTGTGTGTGTGTGTGTGTGTGTGTGTGTGTGGGGGGGTGATGATCATAGGGGGCTAAAGTTACCATGGCACTGCCACTATTTACAGCTATTCGCGGAATTTGTTTAACTTGATATTTAGAGAAATTTTGGGGGGTTGGGGAGTGTTACTGACCACTATGACCAACTCATACTGCTGTCACCCATTGGGGCCACTTCTTCCAGGAAAGGGAGACAGCCAGTGACAAAAGCAAAATGCACCATCTATGCCTCATCTTTTTTGATATGAAATGTTTTTGTTGGAACCACATGGAATTCTTTTGGGAATATAGCCAAACATAAAGAAACATTATGGTAACCTTGAGAAAAAAAAATTTCTTGGCAGATTGCTGAAAGTTATGCAAGTGTACATTTTGTGATGCTGTTTATTTCAGTATTGAACTTGCGTAATGTGGATGACAGTTAATATCTTCCTTGGAGTCTTGAAAATCCTAAACAGTACATCAGTGGTGGGGGATCAAATCACCCGACATTTCCATTTGGTCATCGCACCTATGGGTTAGGGAACAAAACCAAGTGATTTAGAGTTGTTTGGCAAATTTCACACAGAAACTAGCTTGTACCTGGACAATTTTTATACAGTAAAAACTGTTTTAGATAGAAACTACATAAAATGGAAACCTTCCCCAAAATAGAACTATTTTTTTTGGTACCAAAATAAAATATATAATATATAGAGATTCAGTACCTCTTTTAGAATTGCTATTATGAACGTTAAAAAACGGACAAGTGATTATGGACATTCAATATATACCTCTGCACGAATATATGTGAGTAATTGCTCTTGCTTTCTTTTAGTCTATATATATATATATATATTTTTTTTTTAAAATGATAAACGTCATAATTAACTGCACCACCATAATCACATGTCTATTTTTTAAGTGCGTAATAGCAATTCTAAAAGAGGTACTGAATCTCCATACATTATGTATTTTAACCATGTATAACTTGTGACTTCCTTATACGGAAGATATACATGAAGTATCTATCCAGAACAAAAGATAGAAAATTACATACGTATTTAACCTGTCTAAAACGGAAATTGGCTAAAGTGGAAACAGAAACGGCAAGAGAGTAAATGAATCTTGCAACAAAGGAAAGTTCGCAGGTGTTCCTGGGGGCCGTAAAGTATTTTAATAGAATACAAAACATTACATGCTAAAGTGCAATGATGAATTCACATGGATCATATTTGTGTGAGGTTAAAAATAACATAATTAAACAGATCCAGGCTGCTTTTGGGTTGTTTATACAAGCACATACTGTGGCACATTCAATGTTTAGTTTCTCCTTAATTCCACAGTGCAGCTCAGGTTCAGGTGGAAAAAAAATATATCAAAATCTGTAAAATATATTACCTGTAAAACAACAGAATTTTTGTAAATTTTATGAGTAAATCGTTAAAGTTGGCAGGTAAGATTTTCAAATATTTTAACGTGCATTCCAGTTTTTTGAATTTTAAGAGCAACTGCATAAATCAGGATACACTACAGAGGTTTCATTTTTGCTATATGACAGAAAAGCAGTTACCACATTATCTGATTTAACATGAATTGTAACGTTCAACCTACAAAAAAATTTTTTTTTTACTCTTTCCTCTTCCACATTTGTAGAAAAAATGTTACCCCAATAACCCAACATTAATATTTAAAATGACCTTTAGACACATTCTATCACTTGAGGCACACTGATATTATTTTTTTCTTTAAATCAAATCTGTACATTGAATACTCTTCACCTGCTTGCTTTTCAAGAACATCACTTTAATGCTTCTCACCATGCCCTAAAAATTAAGTAATCATCCCGCTAATTATGATCACAAACACTGTTTTTTTAGTCAAATCACAAATAAAGATTTTAATTCTGACGATTGCAGAAAAAAGGAAAACAAACTTTTTCTTAAAATTTTATTTCAGAGAAAGTTTACACGTAAGAAAATGCATGTCTGATATGAATGTAACTTGGATGGGTAAATAACTCTACTGAAATCAAATTGTCTGACTAATGGATGAAAAAATGTTTTTCCCCATGTCATAATAAATATCTACCAAAAGTGTCCATTACATTATCATTTAAAAATACAAGGAACACTTAACTAAATAAATTCAAAACAAATAACTGTAACAATTAGTTACCAATTGTGAAACTATGTTGACAACCTTGTTC
Source organism: Macrothele yani (assembly GCA_039090855.1). Taxonomy (NCBI): domain Eukaryota; kingdom Metazoa; phylum Arthropoda; class Arachnida; order Araneae; family Macrothelidae; genus Macrothele; species Macrothele yani. The sequence goes on from CM077027.1 coordinate 2,000,235, forward strand.
CATAGAACTGTAGAAAGAATGTTTTTCTCACTTGAGAAAAAATAAATACATACTTTAAATTTTCAAATACAATAATAGTGAATGAACTACTTAAACTTGATGGAATATATATAAAGCACTCAAACATATATATATTTAGTTCTGAAGGGACAAAACATTAATCTAATAAAAATTGGTGCAGCTTCACAATAGGAGATACAGTGATATTTTCAAGTGCTTTTTACAAATATAATTTTTCCATACAAATGTACACACACAACTTATTGTTACTCTTGCCACTGCATCAGAATGAGTACAATGTATTTAAAGCTTTGCCAGCAATCTATCAACAAACCTTGGGCTTTTTTCAGTGACACTTAGTATTGCTTGAATGTTCAGGTCTCTTGCTTATCTGCACTACTGAGAATATATTGCATATTTATTTATTTTAAGGCTACAACCTGATTTTGCTGCAAAGTTTTCTCCCCACCCCCTTGTTTCCACTTCATTATTTAACTTACAAGTTTGTAACCTCAACCAATACGTGCTTAGGTTTTTTTTTTTTTTTAATAATAAAATAAAAAGAAAGTTCACACTTTTTAACTTTTCTTAATTAAATACACCCAGTACCAATATCATGCTTTTTACAGTGTTGACATATCAACATCATATTACTTCTCAGTTACCAGACTCAAGTTCATAAACCCAATATTAAATGGTATATCAACACTGTTTGGAGAAGCATAATTTAAGCCTGTAAAACTGGCATATATGTATGATGTTTAATGTTTGTGCATAACTGCTGCTGCTGATTGAGGGGAATAACGAAAGTCAATTGTTATGTCAGAAAAGTAACAGAACAGGCACAGCTTTGACTGCTTACCTTTCTTTCAAATGAATCAACTGTTTGATCATATGAAAAGAAAAAATAACAGAAAAATTTAGGTCATGCTTTACTTTGCAAACTTTTGTATACCAAGTGACAACCCCCCCACCCCACTTTTTTATTATTTTTTTTATTGGAGGTTAACAACAACCGTGAGCAACTCAATGGGCTATAAGCAGTAGCCAGTCCCTAATTTAGGGTCACTGGTTCTAGAGAAAGGAGAAAGCCAATGCCGTAAGACAAACACAACATCCATGCCTCACCGGGATTCGAAATCGGACCCCGTTCGGACGAATGATCAGAGGCCATCGCTTAGACAACAGCACCACTGGGGCCCTCAACTCTTCAACCACTATGATTGCAACCTTGAAAAACAAGCATTTGCATATATTAATGAAAAATCAGAACTGCATAACACACCTTTTGTGTGGTTGATCCATCACCATGAAAAAGCAAAATGGGATGAAAAATAATTACATGTTACTTAAGTGAAGAAAAGTTTTAAGTTTATAAGAATTAAACAGGATTGCTACACCCAGGAAGTTTACAAGAAGCTTCTGAAGAAAAAGAAATGGCACAAGCATCTCATTCTTTGAGTGAAGATCATCTAAGCCAATGCATAAAATTCTATCAAATGTACTGACATACACATAGCCTGGGCCCACAAAACTATAGCTTTCAGTTCCAAGACTGACCTGCCAACCTCTCAGTAATCCAAAAACCTAATTTCTGCTAATTTTTGAAGCCTATTTCAGCTATATAAATTCTTGAAGATGAGAATGTAGGGATTTTTTCCCTACATCAAAATTTTATTGAGAAACTAATTAAACCTAATCATCAAACATTTTTATGTTGTTAATTATTAGAAAAAAAAATTACGATTACGGGAGAAATCCTCATTGCGGTTAACTTCCGTTTTCGGAAATTTTGAGAGGCAGAAAACTTTCATCTTAAAAGGTCTGTAAGATGGTTTAATCTGTTTCTGGGGATGTCGTTTTTGTCTGCAGGACCAAACTAAATCTGCGATATGCATCGGCCATCACCGCGATTCTGCTATGAGGATGAGTACAAAATAAATTTGCGATGTACGTAGGCCGTCGTCGAGTGCAAAATAAACCTACGGTGTACGACGGCCGTCGCCGCAATTCTGCTACGGGGATAAGTACAAAATAAACCTGCGATGTACGTCACCGTGATTCTTCTATGGGGATGAGTACGAAAATAAACCTGTGATGTACTTCACCGAGATTCTTCTACGGGTATGAGTACAAAATAAACCTGCGATGTATGTCGCCACAATTCTTCTACAAGGATGAGTACAAAATCAATCTGCGATGTACGTTGGCCGTTGACGCGATTCTGCTTCGGGGATGAGTACAAAATAATTATGCGACGTACATCGTCCTTCGCGAGAAAAAAATTACGATTACGGAAGAAATCCTCATGCCTAACTTTCGTTTTTGGAAATTTTGAAAGGCGAAAAACTTGCATCTATGATAGGGAGTCTGCAAGATGGTTTAATAGGGTTCTGAGGATGTCGTTTTTATCTGCAGGACCAAAATAAATCTGCAACATACGCCGCCCGTCGCCGATTCTACTACTGAAAAGGGAAAATATGGGGGAAAACATGACTATTAAAAAAAATATCATATATTTGGCTGCAAAACCATATTAGTGTACCGCAGCATGATTTATCGTACTAAATATGATAAAATCATAACAGTTGGCAAGTCTGCGACGATAGTTGCAATTAATGCACTTAAAAAGAATGTATTCACACACTAATTTCATACCTGCTGATTTTATTTATATCCTGTTACTTTCAGCCATTTTTTGAATTATGAAAAATAACAAAACGTTTGTCAAAGTAGTTCTCCACACACAAAAATAATGTAATCAATTGCTTATTTCTTTGTTTCTTGTCAGTGCTTCAAAAGAAAAAGAAATCAGAAGCTACAAGGAAACATCTGACATACAGTGGAATGAAAGACATTTTACATCAATACACAATCAAAGGAAATTTTTAGATTTCAATGTATCACAGATTTACTGTATCTAGAGATTTTCAGAAAAGTAATTCCTGCAAACAGTAAGGTTCAACTGCATGTATGAATATGCCATGTGATACTTGAAAAAAAGAAAGAAAAACAAAAACCTATTGTCTCTCAATGCAAGGCTCCTACATTTACAATAAGTAGTTAAATTACCTTAATTTGATTTGCATTATCTGCTTGCTAAGAGACAAGTGCAATATGAGTTACTTTTGTTTTATGCAGCTTCATCTGCATACTGAAATTTCCACATTTAGAAATAAATTTCTATAAACATTTACAGAAATGTGAAATTAAGAAACAAACACACACCATGTACACTGAACTTCATTACATCAGACATCAACCAATTACCTTACAGTTTATAAATTACAGAAGATAATGCTTGTTTCATGACAAAAACGTTTATTAATTTGAAACCGATATGAAACATCTGCAAGAACTGCTGTGCAACAATATGAATAACACCCTTACTTAGCTACTTTCTGAAGTTCTTAGGCATTACACTTTGTAAATAGAACTCCGTAAAAGCAAAACATGTGCAATTAAGCAATTGTGGTGTATTTGTAATTATAGGAAGTTGACATGCTGGATCAGATCAAAAAGTACTTGGACTGATGCTGCAAAACAATAAATAGGTAAAACAGTGGAAGATTAATCAATTCCCTTTCATGTAGGCACTTCTGCATGGACATACCAATTCCATCATGCCTTGCACTGCTGGATGCAACCCTTCAGGCTCAGTGTTTGGATTTCGTTAAAAGTTATTCCACTGTATTTTGTTTAATTCTGCACAGTAGAATGTTCTACCTTTCAAGGCTTCCTCCATTTCTAGAATTGAAAAATATGGGAAGAAAAAATAATCTGGGTATTTTCCACAGCTTCTACACATTCAAGCATACTGTGGAAATAACCTTTACAGGTTTTATAGAGGTTATAATTCAAAAGTTGGTGGTCAAATTTTCGAACTAAAGCCTAGTTCATCATGAGGACTACATCACTGGAGTAGTTGCTGCCACTCAGTCAGAAGTGTCCAACCACAATTATCATTAATTGTGGTACGTTTTCTTCTCGCTATTTCAATCCCTTCTTCTAGTTTCCTCTTTACTAAGTTTGACTGGTGGGCGATTATTCTTACCGAGTCCCAATTTATGGAGTGTCCACTTGTTTGTATATGTCTGTCTAGCCCTGTTTTGTTACTAATGTTCCTAATAGCTGCTTGGCATTCTTTCATTTGGACTTACATATGACAGACATATACAAGCAAGTGGACACTCCATAAATTGGGACACAGTAAGAATAATTGCCCACCAGTCAAACTTAGTAAAGAGGAAACTAGAAGAAGGGATCGAAATAGTGAAAAGAAGACGTACCACAATTAACGATAATTGTGGTTGAACACTTTCGACTCAGTGGCAGCAACTACTCCAGTGACGTGGTCCTGATGATGAACTAGGCTTTAGTTTGAAAATTTAACCACCAACTTTTTGAATAATAACCTCTATAAGACCCGTAAAAAAGTTATTTCCACAGTAAACTATGAATAGAGGTGCCATAAATTCATTTACAACTAACATTCAAGCATGTTTGAAGCTACAGATGAGAAGCGTTCTTTCTCTTCAGTCAGGAATCATGAGACTAAATTGGATGAGTTGTATTTCAATTCCAATTAGTAGTTCTAATTCTGACTATTATATAGCTCTAATCATTCTACTATTCTCTTTTACATGCAATATTTCAAAGTAACTTGTACAAAATTCTAGCGGATAATGCTCACCTTGGCATTCCTTTCTAGCGATGGGAACATTTCACGCCCGTGTTTTCCGCTCTTTGTTGATGTTATTGTCCTAAAGTCCGTTGTATGCGATGACTGGCTTTACTTCTCACACTTTTCGCTGGGTATACTCATTGGATCTTTGCCTTAGGATTCCAAACACATCAATTTTTACCGTTCTTTATACTCGTAATTTTCGCCCATCCTCTGGGCATCCTCAGGAGCGTGGCGACTTTACCACCGATGTTCGTGGTTAACTTCGCGCTAATGGAGTCCGATACTCCTTGTTGCCATTCGTCGGATATACTTTCCTGGATATATGAAAAAACCATTAGAAAGAACCACTCACTCACCATAAAGATCATGGTAACCTCCAATGACAACACACTTCCAACACTTCCAACAATGACGTGTTGGAAGTGTGTTGTCATTGGAGGTTACCATGATCTTTATGGTGAGTGAGTGGTTCTTTCTAATGGTTTTTTCATTTATGAATTGCACGTAAACTATGCGCACTTTGCAAGAGGTTAATACCTTAAAAGTGCAAATATAATAATTCCTGGATATATTTCGTTATCAAGCCCAGCTGGCGCCATCTATGTTTCATTAAAACAACTTTTTTTTTTTTAATTTCTTCTCCTATCCTGATTTTCTTGTCTTTTTTGCTGTTTTTTTTTGTTGTTGTTCTTCTTGTCTTATTAGTTCTTTCCACAGGCCCGATAATGTGCTAGGGTCATTTTGGTTACATACCTTTGCTTTATTTTTATAGATTAATATTGCTTCTTCCCTCCTCATTTGCCTTTCCAATTTTTTATTCTTTTTTAGCATTTTAATTTCATCGAAATTTGGGAATGTCCGGTTTTCCATGCAGAATTGCACTAAAGCAGTTTTGGCTTCATTTTTGCCAATTAGATATGTGTTGTTTAAGTCTTTTTTTAATCTGTTTTTCGTACTTCCAATGTACGATATTGGGGGTATGTGTGCAATTGGAATTTCGTAGGTTCCTGATTCTTCTAGCATTTTCCCCTCTGTTTTTTTTGACAGTCATACTTTTCACGGTGTGCACTGAGCTTCCTAGTTGTAAGTCATATTTAGCACAGTGCCTATTGATTTCATTACTCACTCCTTCCAAGTATGGGAAAGCTCCAACGTATTTCAATTTTTCTTCCTCATCTTCCTTTGGTTGTGCACTTCTTGGCCTTCTTTACTCTGAGTCATATGCTTTTTACTCTCATGTATCCATACTCTTGTGCTATTTTCGAGATAAACTCTAGCTCTTGAATTTTTAGCCTGTTGTTAGATGTGTGTGTGTACGCTCACCATATCAAGTTTACTATGCTGTTTTTTTTATGTATCACTGGATGGTGCGACGAGTATGGTATCAGTACAGGTATGTAAGTTGCTTTTCTGAACACAGAGTATTCAAAACTATTTTTGTTTTTCTTTAGTTGGATGTCCAGGAAGGATAGGCAATTATCCTCTTCAAACTCAATAGTTAGCTCTATGGTGTTACAGATTTTGCTAAACTGCTGTGCTAGATCTTGTAGCTCGGCTTTGTTAAGTTTAGACATTATAATAATGTCGTCTACATATCGAGCATAAAGTATTGGTTTTTCAGGTAGGTTTTGAATAATTTCTTTTTCGAGGTATGCCATATTCACTTCTGCGTATAATGCCGATAATGGGGATCCCATAGGGCCACCTTGCGTTTGTTTAAATATATTTCCTTCAAAATGGAAGATGTTGTTCTCCTTGATGAAATATAAGGTATTCTTTAGCTCTTTCAGTTGTTGCATAATCAATTCGATGGCTAGCTCGACAGGAGTGTTTGGGTATAACGCCTTAATGTCCGTGGAGGCCATAGTTATTTGCTCTAGGTCTTGATTAATTAATTTGATTTTTTCTATAAACTCATAGCTATTCTTTAATGTATATAGATTCCTCATGAATATTGGGGAGAGATAGTTGTATATCTTTTTTCTAGGTTGATGAGTGGTGAGTTTTTTTCGATAGAATCAGTCTTAAAGGTGTGTTTTCTTTATGTGTTTTAATTTTTGAGAATATTTTTGGCATACCTGCTCCCATTGGAGGGTTTGCATTTTTTATTTCAGTTGGTAACGTGCTGTGGTTCCTTATATTAGCCAGGAAGGTAAGTTGTTTGTCATGGGATCTTTGTTGATGCTATCGCACTGTAGCTCTGAGATGGCCGTCCACATTTTATTATTATATTTCAAAGTGTCCATAATAACAATTTGCCCTGTTTTGTCCGCTTCGCAGAATTTGATCGTGGGGTCTTTGCAAAGATTTAATAGTTGTTTTCTGTCACACTTCAATTTATTAATCTTGCAGTTTTTTTTGTGCTTAGCATTATATTCTTTAAGCATGATTCTGAATAACTTAAACTTTAGATCGGTAGCATGCTCTGGATGTACTCGCTGCACAATATCTTCCAAGATAGGAATGTACTCTTCTGTTCTTGGGGTTTTAAGTGGAAATGCGTATTTTTTCCCACGTTGTAGCACTGCTTTTTCACTAAAAGTTAGCGCTCTCGATGATTGATTCACAAACACAGATACAGAATACTCAATATAAGAATTTTAACGGGACATGGAAAACCCTTATTATAGACGATGTTCTCACTGAAATTAATGAAATAGTCGAAAGCCAACAAAAGGCGGCAGAAAGCTCAACTGCCAAGAAATTTAATGCCCTTTTAGATGGAATCAAAATAAGGGGTGATGAAAGTACAGAATACCCAGTGTTTGCGAATCAATCATCGAGTGCGCTAACTTTTAGTGAAAAGGCAGTGCTACAACGTGGGAAAAAATATGCATTTCCACCTAAAACCCCAAGAACATAAGAGTACATTCCTATCTTAGAAGATATTGTGCAGCGAATACATCCAGAGCATGCTACCAATCTAAGGTTTAAGCTATTGAGAATCATGCTTAAAGAGTATAATGCTAAGCACAAAAAAAAAAAAAAAAACTGCAAGATTAATAAATTGAAGTGTGACAAAAAACAACTATTAAATCTTTGCAAAGACCCCACGATCAAATTCTGCGAAGCGGACAAAACAGGGCAAATTGTTATTATGGATACTTTGGAATATAATGATAAAATGCGGACGGCCATCTCAGAGCTACAGTGCGATAGCATCAACAAAGATCCCACCGACAAACAACTTACCTTTCTGGCTAATATAAGGAACCACAGCACGTTACCAACTGAAATAAAAATGCAAACCCTCCAATGGGAGCAGGGATGCCAAAAATATTCTCAAAAATTAAAACACATAAAAAAAACACACCTTTAAGACTGATTCTATCGAAAAAAACTCACCACTCATCAACCTAGAAAAAAGATATACAACAATCTATCCCCAATATTCATGAGGAATCAATATACATTAAAGAATAGCTATGAGTTTATAGAAAAATCAAATTAATTAATCAAGACCTAGAGCAAATAACTATGGCCTCCACGGACGTTAAGGCGTTATACCCAAACACTCCTGTCGAGCTAGCCATCGAATTGATTATGCAACAACTGAGCATCAACAAAGAACTAAACTTGTCACAACTGAAAGAGCTAAAGAACAACTTATATTTCATTAAGGAAAACAACATCTTCCATTTTGAAGGAAATATATTTAAACAAACGCAAGGTGGCCCTATGGGATCCCCATTATCGGCATTATACGCAGAAGTGATTATGGCATACCTCGAAAAAGAAATTATTCAAAATCTACCTGAAAAACCAATACTTTATGCTCGATATGTAGACAACATTATTATAATGTCTAAACTTAACAAAGCCGAGCTACAAGATCTAGCACAGCAGTTTAGCAAAATCTGTAACACCATAGAGCTAACTATTGAGTTTGAAGAGGATAATTGCCTATCCTTCCTGGACATCCAACTAAAGAAAAACAAAAATAGTTTTGAATACTCGGTGTTCAGAAAAGCAACTTACATACCTGTACTGATACCATACTCGTCGCACCATCCAGTGATACATAAAAAAAACAGCATAGTAAACTTGATACGGCGAGCGTACACACACACATCTAACAACTGGCTAAAAAATCAAGAGCTAGAGTTTATCTCGAAAATAGCACAAGAGTAGGGGTACCCGAGCAAGCTAATTAATAAATGGATACATGAGAGTAAAAAGCATATGACTCAGAGTAAAGAAGGCCAAGAAGTGCACAACCAAAGGAAGACGAGGAAGAAAAAATTGAAATACATCGGAGCTTTCCCATACTTGGAAGGAGTGAGTAATGAAATCAATAGGCACTGTGCTAAATATGACTTACAATTAGGAAGCTCAGTGCACACCGTGAAAAGTATGACTGTCAACAAAAAACAGAGGAAAAAATGCTAGAAGAATCAGGAACCTACGAAATTCCAATTGCACACATACCCCCAATATCGTACATTGGAAGTACGAAAAACAGATTAAAAAAAGACTTAAACAACACATATCTAATTGGCAAAAAAAAAAAAGAAGCCAAAATTGCTTTAGTGCAATTCTGCATGGAAAACCGGACATTCCCAAAATTCGATGAAATTAAAATGCTAAATAAGAATAAAAAATTGGAAAGGCAAATGAGGAGGGAAGAAGCAATATTAATCTATAAAAATAAAGCAAGGGTATGTAACCAGAACGGCCCTAGCACATTATCGGGCCTGTGGAAAGAACTAATAAGACAAGAAAAACAACAACAAAAGAAAAACCGGCAAAAAAGACAAGAAAACCAGGATAGGAGAAGAAATTAAATTAAAAAAAAAAAAAAAAAAAAAAGTTGTTTTAATGAAACATAGATGGCACCAGCCGGGCTTGATAATGAAATATATCCAGGAAAGTATATCCGACGAATGGCAACAAGGAGTATCGGACTCCATTAGCGCGAAGTTAACCACGAACATCGGTGGTAAAGTCGCCACGCTCCTGAGGATGCCCAGAGGATGGGCGAAAATTTTGAGTATAAAGAACAGTAAAAATTGATGTGTTTGGAATCCTAAGGCAAAGATCCAATGAGTATACCCAGCGAAAAGTGTGAGAAGTAAAGCCAGTCATCGCATACAACGGACTTTAGGACAATAACATCAACAAAGAGCGGAAAACACGTGCATGAAATGTTCCCATCGCTAGAAAGGAATGCCAAGGTAAGCATTATCTGCTAGAATTTTGTACGAGTTGTATTTCATGCCTAAATTTTTGGTCAAAATAACTTGGCATTCCCCAGAAAAGGAAATTGCTCTCGGTTTATCAGTCACCTCACTAAGCATTACAATTTGATCAGCCTGAGTTAAGTAATGTGGTTCAGCTATCAGGACAATATTTCTGCTCACTGCCAGTGACCCACAATGTTTTCTTCATTGCCTTTTGCAGATATTAATTCTTATTTAAACTATCAGGATCACTCTCAATTAATAAACTGCTGATGACCTTTGCACTAAAGGTTCCCTCATCATTTCTCAAGTTTTTTCAGTTGCTTTCCAAAGCATTTCATAAAATTTTAATACAAGTCTCTTCTTTTATACATACTGAATAATAATACACAATAAAAATACTGCTACAATGAAAGCTGCTGCCATAAGATTGAAAGGATACAAATGAGTTGCTTCCCACTTTGGATTGCATGGCAACATACAGACAAATGACAACTTCATGACTGCAATTTATAGAACATACAGCCGCAATTTAGGTACCCTTTTGTTTCCAACTTGTATTACATATGGTTTCAGGTAAGCAGACAGTAACCACACAACTTTTTTGTTTTTAAGTTAATGTAAATACAAATATTGAATGCAACTACAAATAATTATGCAGTTTTATAAATACACTTATGAAGACTGAATTTCAAGAGACATTATTTTAATAAGAAGACACTGTCATTAAATTGAAGGTGTAATAATCGCCCACTCCACTTTTTCATTTTTCTTGTTTTGTCAAAAAAACAATAACAATATGTATGGAAGTCCTCCCCCAAAAGGAATATTATGGATCTAATTACATACAGCCGGCTTAGGGTTTTTGTTGAATTTCTAACATACCTTTTGTGTCTATGGAAATAGAGGCTACCTTCAACATATATCCCTCCCCCACATTCATAAATAAATTTGCTGGACTCAAAGGTACATCTTGAGAGTATTGGTATCACCTAGAGAATAATTTGAATATGAAATGATTTGGTCTCACAGAAACAGCTGTTGCATGCTAAGGTACAATTTGTATGTGATCAGGCAAAAGATACCTGCCCTTCTGGTCTCAAGATGTGGGGTTTTAAGATGGCATTTTTATGGATTTACATTCTAAATTTTGAATTTGCACACAGTTTCATCTTAAGCTACTGATTTTCTCTTTAGAAGCTGCAGAATTTGTCACTGCTCCTAAAATTGTGAGGCCCAAAGTTATAACTAATGCTAGTATGCTAGCTTAATTGTAAGCCCATCCTCTAATCCTACTATGTGGGTAATGATTAACTTGACAACAGAACTAGTTTTATGAGAAAAATAAGAAATCTTTGCCCCCCCCCCTTTTTATATTGCAGGTTTAACAACCATTGTAAGCAACTCAGTAGGCTATAAGCAGTCGCCCATCCCTAATTTAGGGCCACTGGTTTCAGGGTAAAGAGAGAGCTAGTGCTGTAAGACAAACACAGCATCCATGCCTCACTGGAATTAGAACCAGGACCCATCTCTGACAAATGGTCAAAAGCCACTGCACTGCTGGGGTGGTGAAATGTTTGCTTCACTATTTACATGCTGGTTTGAAAAATTTGAAGCCTGATTACATTTCACTGCTGCACATGTCACACCAATAGCAGCTACCTACATACAAATCAAGCAAGAATTAAATATCACAAGACATGAAATGTATCTGACTTTTCTTCATTGTTATCCACCTAAAATCAAACAGCTTAGCAAAAGTTAAACAAACAAACCTTAAGACAGCATAATGTTTCAAAGTTTGAAGGTATTCAATGCTAAAAAAAAAAAAAAAAAAAAAAAGTTCACCAAACATTACTACCACTTTACACACTTTTGATGTCTAGCTTTAAATTTTATTCCATTTACTTTCTTTTTTTGACAGTTGCTATCACCAATATGGATCGCAATTTCAAATTCATGCTATGAGTTAGAAATTTCTTAATATCCTATGTGTTCATCAGTTGCTTTAGTTTTATTATACCTCTAAATCATCAAAACATTCAGTAATTTGTTTTAACAACCAACACAGTAAAAAAACAACAACTTATGTATCTATGATATAACAGGCAACTTTGCAGCATACAAATGTTAAACTGCTACTGGGTGGTGCTTAACTCTTCATTATAGCATATTAAAATGTAATTGCTGGCACAAATGTGCCATATTTGCACTATTTCTATGTAGCAACTCCTTCAGTAACTCAGTTTCTTCAAGGAGATTTATTTCCCACCTACATGTATCATATAACATACACTATATGAAATTTTGAGAGTGAAACTTCATAATAATGTGGATGTGTAGTAGATCTCCATGCCTTTATGAAACCTTGTATTAAGGGCAACAGATGATTTGTTACAAGCTACACAACCAATATCCAAAAGCCCTAACAGCAGAGACACACCTAAAACTTTTGAAACTTACAGCATTTCATCACAGCCCACTCAGCTGATGATTTATGCTACAGCTTGAGGGGGGGGAAGGTACAGAAACAGGGCTACATGGCTTCTTAGGTATGAAATGTATAGATGGGATTCAGTAATTCAAGCTATGATTTGTGATTTTGCTATCACACAGAGTTTTCTCACAATATAATATATAAATTCTTTACATATAGTAGCTGTTGTTATATTCCTATGCAGGCATCAATGATATGGAACCTTTCTGTGATAACAACACTACCAACTGCTGAAAATATATGCACCTAGTTAACCTAGTATGGTAGCAGCATTAGAAGTTTTGAGACTCAAGCAAAGGTAAAACAATAAATAGTAGCAGAAGAGTTGCTGATAGGTGTATAGTTAGGAGATGCCATTCTAATTGCTGATGATTTCACTAATGTGCAACTACTTTTCTCACATATGTTGTCAAGAACTCATGTGGACAGGGTACACATATTTCAACACATTTGTGGTTGTTATGTAGTGAAAAAGAGGTGGTGAAACACTCCATGGCTTCCTGAAATAGCATAGCAAGCATACTTTGGAATGGAACTATGTGATTGAAAAACCATAATAATCACAAAGACTTTCAGATAGCTGTTGAACAAGTGAAGCAGTCAAACAAAGCTGAAAAAACATCCTCTCCCTTTGATGGTGTGGCATGAACCAGCACAGTAATGACTGCCATTTTTATTTAATGATATAAGAAACATTCTCTAGTTACAGTAAATGAAAAGACACTGGGATCATGCTTCCAAGCAACGAACATACAGGTTACAGAACTTCATTTTCATAAAACACAGATTTTACTTGCCTGCCACTTTTTTTCTTAGATACATTGGTGCAAGGGCCATATCTGGTCAAAGAACACTAAAACATATGACAAATATATATAAAGGTTGGCTCAGTCCAGTAGGGATATGAATACCAATTCCTAATCAGCTCACTGGTGTATTGTATTGATATTTCAGCACTTGTAACTAGTTTAGTTGTGCAAGTATATGGAAAGAAATCTCAAAGATGTTCTTCCAAACAATGGCAATTTTGGTCTCACTTATTTATATTCCATTCATCTGAAAGTTTAAGTCTTATAAAATCTAAAACAACTACTTCATACAGCACAAAATACATATGAAGATCCCAAATGGCTACTTTGTGATGATTTCAAAGTTCTCCCTTTGTTTTTGGTTCTATTGATTGGATATAATGAATATGTAGGTTCTTCTAATGAATGGGACAGTAAGATCTAAAGTCAGAATTGAGTAAAAATACAATGGCCAATGGGATAATATCAGTTGCTGCTGTTGTAGCACAACATCTGCACATAACATGAAAGTGGATAACATTTCTGAAATCAACATACCAAACTACTTAGACACCACATAGATTACTAGAACACAAACCTCATTCCATGAGTTAGAAAATGTAGGCCTGCATAATTTTCACTAACAATTCATAATATGCTTAATTACTGATTTAACTGAAAGGGCTACAACAACAGCATGTCCTCTATTATTATCAACTGATAGCCATTGACATTCTGTTCTTGTTTATTAACTCAATTCTGTCACTTCATACACAGTACCACCAATTATTCTCTTCTGCAATTACAAAATTATTCAAGGTGCCCTATTATTGTTTTTAAAGTTTTTTTTTTAACTGCATCTTAGTTCAATGTTGTTGATTATAAGGTTTTATGGGGAAAATCAGTGGTTCTCAAAGTCTGGTCCACAAACCCTTGGGGCTTCCCAAAACCCAGTCAGGAAGTCTTCCAGGTCGAAATCATTTCCATAACAACAAAAAATATTTGTTATTCACCTTTTTCATTTTCATTCTCTCACAAGTGTACAGTGGAGTTTTTCAGAGGATACACGATGTGTGCTTGTATTTTCCAGAATTTTCTGTTTAGGGTATAAATATATGCAATTTCAGGGATTAACTCAGTTTGTTCTCAAGTACTTGTACTGTGCTCTTAACTAACTATCTTTGGTTACACCTGTTATAAAAAATGTGACATCATCATAGAAGAAATCATTATTTTGAAATCCTGAAATTTTCCTTGCACCTTTGTGGAAGCAAAGCAAGAAGTAAATACACTTTGTTGTATTTTCTAATAATAATTAAATTTTTTTGAAAACTTTTAAAAATTTAACTAGAACTTATTTTAAAATTCAATATTTATTTAAAAATAAAACTGATTTTTTTTGTGTTTAAGAATGGATAAAAAAAAAAGAAAAAGAAAAGGAGATTAGAAGACTTGCTTTCTCAATCCATAACTACACCGTCTATGTCTAAAAGACGTTGAAGAAGAAACTTGACGTGTCAGAGTGTTATCTGACTCATGGAAGGAAACTGTCATATTGACATATTTCTGGTAAATACTAATCACACCCTTATCTATAAAATATTTTTAAAGATATTGAGTACAATAACAGAATATAAAGATCTCAAAAGAAGAAAAAGAAAAAAATATTACAGTATTAAGACTAACAAGTTTCTGGTCCATGATAGATGGCACCACCTTAAAATAATGTTTAACATTAAAATAAATGCTAAAATTGTGATTTTTGACTACATTATGAGTATTACAATTAAATTTGTATTCTGCGAGAACATGCCAAACTCCAGGATATTCACACCTTACAACAATTAATATGTTACAAAGATTTGAGAGCAATGAACAGGTGAGTAGAGCTGCAAATCCTGTTTGGTACTCAATATCTTTAAAAATAATTAAAAACAATGATAGGTAAAACTGTAAAACACCTTAGCACAAATACAGGCAATGGCACCATAATGTACTAGTAGTAATTTTATTCTGCACTACCATGCACTAGAATTAAAAAAAACGCCAGTGTCACTTAAGAATGTCTTTGATGGGGCAGTAAAAATTATTAATTTTATTAAATCTCAACCCTTCAGTAAGCCTTTTTCTTTCTTTCTTCTTTTGGAAGATCTCAGAGAACCAATATTTTCTAAATGACCAACACATAATGTTACAAAATCATGCATGGGTCAAAGACCCAACCAAGTGCAAGATAGACGACTGAACTTTAACATAACTTAGTACAAAAAAAAAAAAAAAAAAAAAAAAAAAATAATCAATTATATGGTTTTCCAGATTCCACATTGCAACTAACTTTTAAGAAACTACTACTTGCCAAGTTATGGTGTAGTATCAAAAAAGAATATCCACAATTATCTGAAAAGGTATTAAGATATTCCTTTCTTTTCCAACTATATATCTGTGTGTGGTTGAACTTTTTCATGTGCTTCAAACCCCCCCCCATGTAGAAAAATTCCACTCTTCTTGCTATTTTGTTCTTTTTTGTTATGGAAAACAGTTTTTTTTTTGTGAAAAATGTATTTTTTTTTTGTTAACATGTAATGGATTTATTATTACTTTAAAATGGATTCATAAATAAATATTTAAAAAATATCTCAGTTTTAATTTTTAAAACAAGGGGTTAAATATAAACAGATAAAACCAACCTAAATAAAGGATCTTTAGGAGTCCCAAAATTCAGAAATTCTTGAAATTTTATGATTTATTCAAGGGTTGAATCAGTAAACAGCAATGAATAAGTGTAATTCTTACATGTTACCAGCCAGGGTTAGATAAAACCTAAAAAATTTCAGATGCCAGCTCTTTTTTTTTTCAGGGGCCATCACATTTGTTCAAGAGATACCAGAAGAAAGACCACAATTGATCTAAACAAAAACCATACATTTAGAATTGTGACCTTCAACAGTTAAAATGAATGTATTATTTCTTAGATATTCAATAATTCATTGTAATACCCACAACTAAAACTAGGGAATATATTATGCATTTGTAATAGTAGTTGCATTTCAGAAAGTTCAGCTTTGTCTTCTGGTATATAACATTCAATAAAACCCCACCAATGAAAAAATTCACTTCTAAGCACCCCACACAAAATCAATGGCATAGCTACGAACATATTTGATGCTTACTCTGCATGTGCACACTCTTGCTAGTATTGCTGCAGAATATGTAACTCTGTTGGTGATAGTGTTAAAAATTGATATTGGCAATTTCATTATTCTGTTTTTACAGCAAGTAGTCTATAAAAAATATACAAACAGAAAAAAATTCAGTGTACAGGTAGATCATGGTATACGCATTAGATATGATCAGCGAAATCGTTGTGTATACCAAACTCACGTAAAACGGGAGGCATTTTATATGAACAATATAGAGTTAGGTTCTCACTTATTCACAAATTGAGTTTAAAATAATTGGGTTAATTAGTATTTAGATTACAAACAAACAATATTATCTTTTTGAAAGTTAATTTTAATGCAGAAAATCAAAATATAATATGTACGTCGTACATAATATGTAAGTATTCTCATACAAATATGTACGTACAGATCTGCATACAAACTCTTAGCTTTAGCTTGAATAACTGTTCCACTAAGAGGCATGTGCTGCTGGTTATAATGCTCAATCCAATGGTTAGCATCTTCTTCATTCTTTCCATCGCCTCCGAGCGAGATTTGGTCACTCAAGTTGGTTGAAGATTGAGCACTTTTTCGAATTGATTCCGCATTGTCACTAATAGTTCTCACAGTGGATTCACCAAGTCCCAAAGCACACTGAATGTCAACAATACACTCGCCTTTCTCACAGCGATCCAGAACTTCTAACTTTATTTCTAACGAATACGACCTTTGTACACGTTTCTTCCCCTCGAAAAGATGCACTTTCTTTCCTTTAGCCTGACATCGTAGATCCTCTCACATGCAGCTTCACAGCTCTACTGATCTGATCGAGCACCCACGTCTTGACAAAAACATCGAAAGATACGCGTCAAGATGTGCAAACCCATTGTTTCCTCGTAGTGTTAACAGATGGCATCACTGAACCGTGTATACCGAGATTTACCTGTATTGGACTTGTTGCCTAATTAAAGAGATGGAAGCTCCATAACAGAAATTTTCAAAATAGATTTGAAAATTCAGGCACCACATTTCCTTGGATTTGTCTACTCCTGCATGTTCCTATTCTCATACACACACACCCAGCAAAAGTAGTGAAAGTTCAAAATCAAACAATTTTCTATGATCATTAACACACACACACACACACACACACACACACACACACACACACACACACACACACACACACACACACACACACACACACACACAAATAAATAAAAAATAAATGAATAACTGAATAATACAAAATACATTTTTCAAATGAGTGCATTCATTTGTGTTTGGATTATATTAGGGATTGAAAAATTAACCATATCTAAAATATGCACAAAATAATGTCCTAAACAACAGAAGATTAACAAAGTTACCTTCACGACCTTGTACCATGATTCCAAGCTGTGAACTCTTCAGCTCTTTTCTCCATGAGAAGTAAATGGCTCCCTATCAACTACATCAAGTTTCCCTAGTGATGGTATTACCTTATTTATTGTTTTCCCAATATTTCGTTGTTGTTACACCTCTTCACTTTTTCAAGATTTGGAGGCTTTTCCAAATAGTACTAAAATGTATGCATACATGATAATGAATGCCACATCGACTTCCCATGTACTGAGCAACTCCATTTACAACAAGGTGTCATGATTTTAGTAATATTCTATGCTACTGTGAAATTCTTTTCATGCTTATATAGTTTATGTGTTTCCTCACGAGTAATAAAAAGAGTAAGTACACTATATTTCATTTTTTTTGCCTGCATGTTATTTTCTTTCAAGACAAGATGACATATATGAATTTGGTTAACTTATTTTTTTCCGACTTGTTTGTCTATAACAATATAAACAGGAACAAACTGGAAGTTTTACCCTTAATTTTTCTACAGTGCATAATGATGTAGGGCAACTATTGCAGTGGTCTTCTGTAATGTGTACTTGGATTACTGCTCAATGGACTGAGAAAGAAGTACATTATATATATATCAATTCAAAAACATCACTTCAGTAATGTTATGATCCCAATACTGAAATAAATTGCTTTTGCTTACATTACAACTATCTTCCAAAAGCAAAGCAATTAATTATGGCCAAATAATAGCAGACTTACATCACAAAATTCTAGTAGAAAAATTTCCCAAAAAATACCAAAACAAAATATGATAAATACATAGTTTAACACCACTGCCAGACAGAAGTTTTAGAATTACGAACAAAGGTGAAACCTAGAAGCTGTAAATGAATGACTGGAAAAATGCCAGAAGCCTACAAAATAAGTTAACAACCAAAGCTAACCTTTTGAAAGACACATGCTATGCACATTATTGAAAACCAGGTTAAAGCCTATCAATAATGATAAGTTATGTAATTTTTTAATAACCTGATATTCTTTTTGTTTATGATGTCAAAATGTGAAATTATGTTTCATGAACATCACAACACTAAAAAAAGTATATTGGTTGAGGCAAGGATTCGACAATTAAAACAGGCAAGTGCCCTTTCCTCTGTGCCACCAAAGTGGGACAAATGTTCAGACAAAAGAAATTATATTATTTGTGATGGTAATGCATTTTACTCACATTTACAATAATAACATGAAAATATGAAGTCAATAAGAAAAAACTACTTTTGGAAATATCTATCAAACATGTGTTTGGGTATATACTCTCACAATTATTAACAGAATTTCATTGAACTAACAATGTAAAAAAAAAAAAATGAAGAAGAGGTGTGTGACATCTACATCAGAGCCTGATTCAAACTAAATACAGAAATGCATGGAAGCTGGAAAAGGACCTCTTACCTGCAGAGAAGCAGATATTTAAAATCATAGCATTTTCCATAGGCATCAGATTTTAGTAACTGACAATGTGGTAGCAAAAGTTCATATGAAACCTCATTACTGATTGAATGAATGAATGAAGATGGCATCCTCCAAACAGTTGCAACAGATGCCTTATTAAAGGCTTTAACAGCGATCATTACCCCAAATAAAACCCATTACAGAACAGCAGAATATGGAGGGTTGCTTTCCTATAGGTCTCATGGAAATTCACAGACATTTAATCTTTATGTGAAATGCATTTTCATGAATGGCCATTATTACAGTTCCACGAGGACTTTCTCCGAATGTCTTAAAAACAACCATATTTAAACACAAATCCTACCACATTCAGCCAACAAGAATTATGTCAGTAAAAGTCTTATCAGAGGCAAGCTTACAAAATGATTCTCCCAGTTAAAAAAAAATAAAAAAAGATGTCATAAATTTATTGAAACTGTAACTTTGAGAAATATACAGGGGGAGAGGGATAAGTGCAACTTCACAGTGACTGAATCTCCTAAAATAAATAAGATTACACAGAGGAAAACATTCCTTTACTAGGAACCCTGGCATGGAGAACAAAGGACTACTATCTGCATAAAAATACAAGGCCAGGATTATATACATCTGAATTGAAACATGAAGTTCAAGCTTGAACATGAAAAATTGCTCAATAAATAGTAGCTCATTGGATTATACAAATGTCAAACTCAACAACTTGTAGGTTTCAAACCAGTGATCTCTTTCATAGGATTTTTGCTACACAGCAATCTGATATTTTCTACACCTTGACATAACAAGGCATCCATCATGAATATCAGGTTGATGACAGTTCTGCTTTTGCAATGTCAATGAATTACTGAGAGACAGACAGGGAAAAGGAAGGTCCACATATGGACAGCATCCATAAGCTGGCTGACGGTCCCTCTACTTGAATATAAATTCCCTATACATCAACATATGTTAAGATTGCTCTCCAAAGGTTCCTTTATGGACCTCTTCAATTGCTTTGCACCACTTTAAAGCATTTGCTTCTGGGTCTTCCATATTGTAGGAACGATCAGGCTGTAAAAGAATAACACGTGATTGTAGTCCAAAATGATTAAGAATTTAATCTTCAAATGTTTACACATATGACTTTATGGACGATGAACTACATTACATTACACAATTGCAATGATAATACAGGATCTCTTAATGAACACAACCAAACTTTTACAAGGGCACTTTAATGGACATCAAAACCTTAATATCCTGAGCACTCTAACTAATTATGTATGCAAGATGTTTTAAAGTTATTCTCACACAGGAAAAACTATTGATAAACATAATACAGAAACAGCATTTTCTAATGCTATGTTAAGATGTATTTTTAGATACACATTATGACCATCAGTATCATATTATATTCCGTTCAGGATTTCATATGCTATATTGAGCTTAGTTGATATAATAAACTATTTTAATATCCTTTACACACCTTTGCTTTGAAATCCATGCTGGAGGATAATTTTCTTCACCAGTTGTTGTTAAGCCTAAATGCAAATTGTAGTGAAAATTACTTCCATCACACAGCAATGGTTGTTCTTACTTACACCATGTTTCTTTTTATGTTATGCAGATATACTTCAACATTTATTCACAGATATCCAGAGTGTAATAGAAGATTGGATGAGTGACAACAAAGGATTGAGATCCTCCAAAACAGATTATATGACTTACTGAATGATATGACTTTAAAACATGAAACCATGATAAGGATTCAAAAATGAGGCTTAAAATCAAATGAAAGCTGAAAATGCAAAAAATCAATGAAAGCTTGAATTTACAAAATGACCAAATTATACACATAAAAATTGGAAAAGGAGTGAGACAAGGTGACACCATATCTCCGAAGCTTTTTAATGTCACATTAGAAAATGTCTTTCAATCACTGAACTGGGAAAACAAAGGGGTAAAGATTAATGGAGATTATCTAACTAACCTTCGTTTTGCTGATGACATAGCCATTTTTGCAACTACCCCATCAGAGCTGCAGAGTATGATCCAGAAACTTGCTGACAAGAGTAAAGAAGTGGGATTAAAAATGAACTTTCAGAAGACAAAAGTGATGTTCAATGCCTTTACAAGAAATGAAGATTTATCGATTGATGGAGAAAAGCTGGAGATAACAGACACATACATATGTTTATCTTGGACAGCAGATATCAAGTGAGGGTCACAATGATGAAGAAATTAATCGGCGTACAAAACTTGCCTGGAGAGCTTTTGGAAGAAACAGCATAATGTTCAAGAGCAATATGCCATTATATCTTAAAAGAAAAGTGTTTGATCAATGCATCCTTCCAGTGCTTACGTATGGTGCAGAGACGTGGACCTTAACTAAAAGAGACATACAAAGGCTGCAGACAACTCAAAAAAGCGTGGAGAGGTGCATGCTTGGTGTAACCAGGAGAGATAAGAAGAGGAACTCGTGGATCCGAAAAATGACAAGAGTGGAAGACATCATGATCAGAGTTAAATCCCTGAAATGGCAATGGGCTGGACATAATGCCAGAAGGACAGACCATCGATGGACAGCCAAAATTTTAGATTGGATTCCAAGGGACAGGAAAAGACCCAGGAGAAGACCACACGGAAGATGGGTGGATGAAATTCGAAAGTATGTGGGAGTGCCATGGAGGAGACTGGCACAAGACAGACCGTTGTGGAGGAAACTTGGGGAGACCTTCGTCCAGCAGTGGATTGATAATGGTTGTTGTTGTTGATGATGATGATGATGATATATATATAAAAAAAAAAGGACAGATTCTGAATTGTGTAGTTCAATCAGTGAAATCCTATGTCTGCTATGGCAAATCCAGACGTGCTTTGTATTGCTACTTAGCCGGCATCTTCAATGGTGATGTAGACAGCAATGCCCTGTGCCAGCATACTGTCACCCCACTGGTCTCTCCACATCATTATTCATCATTGAGTGCTCAGTGCTCTTTGGTGGTGGTAAGTTTGGGTATGTATTTTCTTCTTTTGTGGTAAATGCTCTTCTCAATTATTAGGTTTTTCCAAGCATAGGATGTTGCTGGGTTATTTACCACAACTGTATTGTTCGGTCTCCTCCATGCATATAGATTCAGCAGTAAGTATTTCATTTCATCCTTTTTGTTGGCAAATAATTTCAATATTGTGCCAATCAGGTGTTGCTTGATTATTAATGCAGTAATCTAGGAGTGCTGTTTTGTTTTGAATTCCAATTTTTTAGGTGTTCAATTAATTTGACTTCAAAGTTGCACTTTGTGTTACAAATGTAATACATCGGTTTAGCATTGTGAAGATCTTGGATAGGGATTTTATACACACACAAGATTTTTTTTTTCAAAATCGTCGTACTCGCGTTATTCTGGCTATTAGTTTAAGCCTCAATTTTGAATCTTTGTTGTGATTTCATGTTTTTAAGTCTTATTGTTTCACTAAGTCATACACAATCTGTTTTGGAGGATCTCAATACTTTGTTGTTGGTCATCCAATCTTTTATTATACTGTGGATATCTATGAATACATATCAGGGTTGCCGCTCATATTGGCTTTAAAAATTCCCTGAGTTTTCCAGAAGATAATTTCACGGGGAATTTCAGGTAAAATTTACAGATAATGATTTTCAGAAGCTTCAGAACATTCCAGAACTTCCTTTTTGACAAATTCTTTTATTAGCTGGGAAATCAGGTCATACAAGGCTTCAAGGTACTATTGGTTTCGGAATCTGGAACTTTTAAAGAAATGATTCTAACATTGACACGGCAAATGAAAAAGAATGCCAACTTTGCTAAAATAAGTTTATCCATGCAAGCTTTTTCAACTTAATCACAAGCAAAGGTATTAGGTAGCGATCGAATACTATCTGTGTACCTTTTAACGTCTGGGAAGAACTGAACGCTCGCTGAGAAACAGCTGCATTTTTCACCCATCTGACCTGGCAAAACTTCGGATGAAGTGTAGAACTTCCAGTAACGGCAAAATAATCAGCATGCCTACGCATTAAAATGATATTTAATAACAATACTGGGCAGAAGAAACATTGTGAGAAAAAGAAATTAGGATTATGGTTTTCTTCACTCCATTTAACTTCCTTTTTCGAAGATTTTGAAAGATGAAATATCGTCCTCCAGATGGAAAAGACCCCCCAGTTTTGCATCGATCTTGAGAATAACCCAAATGATGACAGAGAAAGTGTAATTCCACAAATCCACAAAATAATATCACATATGAGTAAGAAGTGACTAAGAAATGGAAAAACATGAATTTTATTGAAAATTAAAGTGAAAAATCGATACTGTGTTGCTCACTCTGCCGCGGACAGATTAAGTAATGATCTAGAAATTTAATTTCATTTAATAAAAGGGAAAGGTGCGAAAACGATTGCTCTCTATTGATTAGTTTTGAAGAAGTATGTATTAGAAATAAGGAAACACGCATTTCATTAGAAAAAAATTCTTCAAAAATACGAGGCTGCTCCTTTTCACTATTACTGAAGATACTAAAAACAAGGAACATGATCTGAAATCATCAGAAATAAAAATACAATCAGGCATAGAAACCCCCCCCAAAAAAAAAAAAAAAAACCCCGGGAAACTTGGACGGAAAAATTTGTTATGCGGAAACAGAAGACGACGTGACTTCCCGAAAATGTTTAACAAGTGTTAGAATCTTGATAATAAATTTTCACAGATGTTTCATAACGTTATTTCACCGAGATTTTCGATTTCCATAGCAGAAGTTATACTCCAGGACATCGAGAAAAAGATACTTGCTGACAAAAAATTTACAAATAAACATCCCGAACTATTTGTTCCATATGTTGATGATATTTTGATATTTTGGAAACATACTGAAGAAGATCTGAAAGAATTTGTTAGTACATACAGCAAGATATATACAACTATCAATCTTACAACCGAATGGGGAAAAAATAAACAAATACCATTTTTAGATATTAATATAATCAATAATAACACACGAATTGACTATGAAGTATACAGAAAGGCAACATTTGTCCCACATATAATACCTAATAACTCAAATCATCCATGGAAATTTACAACCGCAGCATTCAGGTATTACTTAAAAAGAGCAATTGTACTTTCATCTAACAATACTGCAAGACAAAAAGAGTTGAAATGGATCAAAACTTTGGCTGGAGACTTCGGTTACAAGGAGAGATTGATTGATGATCTTTACAAACAAATTCAGAATAACCAAAATAGACCAAGGCATAATCTGACTGATACATATAGATTCTGTGGAAAACTACCATATTGTCCACCTATATCTGCTCCTTTTAAAAAGGAATGCCACAGAGCAGGATTACTTATTGCAGACACTGTACTCAATAACAGCAGACTTTTGCAATCAAACAATGAAAAAAGCTCCATATTACGTAAAGCAGGTGTATATCATATACCAATTATTAATATAAACAAGAACCTAGATAATAAAACAGTTTACATAGGTAGCACAAAGAGAAATGTTGATATCAGATTACGTAAACACTTAAATAACTGGAATAAGGGCGAAATTCAAACTTCACTTATACAATATTGTCATAATAACAAGGCCACGCCCGACTGGGAGAATATAAGTTTGGTTACCTCTCACAAAACACATAAAAAGATCCTGACAGCTGAGGCCATTATGATCGAGAAGACCAAAGCATATAATTGCAATTTAAATGTCCCAGTCGAATTATCACTAACATGGTTGAACATGATAAAACAAGAAAAACAACGAATTGTACAAATAAGAAGATCAGGTCGACAAATGCAAAGATTAAAAAACAGGACGGCACTAGATGACGCCAACGATGTTTTACGTGATGAGCACGAGGATGACGCAGATGATAGAGATGGCAGCACCATCGACTCAACTAGTAGGTAACGTGCAAGGAGCAGTACAGCACGAAATACCCTTCAAAATGGCCACGGAAAATGTGTGCCAAAACGCGCGCCGGAAATTCGAAGTCTGGATTCCTCGGTAGGGAAGTTTTTGCATATCATTTTCATTTGAAGTTGAGGTTGGACTAATGGATTTCAGTTTGATTTAATTATTTCATTTGATTAATTTCTTTCAAATCTCTATTTTGAAGACAAGTTTTTTCAATTAAATTTTTATGGATTTTAGCTATCATAAATATTTCGATGGTCAATTGTTAAGGTTCCGTTGCAAATTAACTGCCACCCACAATTCCTTCTGCTACCTACATGTTGCTTGCGGGGGACTTTCATTTGTGAAATCTTTTTAATACACAATTCATTCTTGAAGAATACCGATTTATCGTGGGTGAATAGTAATAACGAATTTATACCAAGAGCAACCAGTCGGAAAGAAGCTGCTTACCAAAAAAAAGGTAACAAGGCTATTATTTTATCATCATTTTTTAAGAATTAATTGTTTTTAGTTCATATTTTAATAAATATAACATTCACTCACAGTATGACACTCGCTGGTTAAATAGGAAGCTATGGAGTCCGGACATCGTGATTTTTAACGAATTTTTTTAAAAACGTGAGGAACAGAAGAATGACGGGATTTCTGTGAAATCTTGCAAAGAATTCATTATAATAAGCCACGTAGTGACGTTCAAGGGTTAGAAATAACAATTTGAACTGATATTAGCATACTCGACGTTTTCCTTTGTCCGTAGCGGACTGACGATTTCCATAGCATACTCGATGTTTTCCATCATCCGGACCGATGATTTTCATACCATATTAGATATTTTACATCTTCCGTAGTGAACCGACGATTTCCATATCATATTCAACGTTTTCCATTGTTCGTAGTGGATCGACAATTTCCATAGCATACTCTACGTTTTCTGTCGTCCGCAGTGGATCGACTATTTCCACAGCATACTCTATATTTTCCGTCATCCATAGCGGACCGATGATTTCCATATCATACTCGATGTTTTTCGTCGTCCATAGCGGACCGATGATTTCCATATCATACTTGATGTTTTCCGTTATCTGTAGCGGACCGACGATTTCCATAGTAATTTCGTA
This sequence comes from Macrothele yani, assembly GCA_039090855.1. NCBI lineage: Eukaryota > Metazoa > Arthropoda > Arachnida > Araneae > Macrothelidae > Macrothele > Macrothele yani. Next base: position 2,026,420 of record CM077027.1, read on the forward strand.
AAACCCTTAGTACTTCGAATCGCTGAACCTTTCTTTCCACCGCATGGTCTTACTCAGCGTCAAGTGGAACGGTGCGCACGGAGAATGTAGTGTGCTGAAGTACCAGCGATGATGACGGAGTACAGCGATTCTGGCGCACAATGGCGCAAAATCTGCCTTTTGTAGCAAGATGGCACAAGATTGCAGATGGAGCAGAATTCCCATCTCTGGTAACTGCATATGCATTACGCAAAAATCTATCAGTTTAATTTTCCCTGACTTTTCCAGGTTTTAGCTTAAAAAATGTATTTCTCCGCGAGTTTTTCCTGATTTTTAGCCTAATTTTCGGATTCCCTGATTTTTCCCGGTCGGCTGGCAACCCTGCATTTTGAAGTATATCTGCGTAACATAAAAAGAAACATTGTAAGAACAACAATTGCAGTCTGATGGAAGTGATTTTCTTATCCGTATGTGAGTAGGCTTAACAATGTCTTCGACACTAGGCCTGATGAGCAGATATGACATCTGGTTAAAAAAATTATCCTACAATGTAGATTTCAAAATAAAGGTACGTAAAGAATATTAAAACTGTTGTTTTTATATTAACTAAGCTCAATATAGCACATTAAATCCTGAAAAAAAAATATGAACAGAATATAATATGGTATTGATAGCCATAATGTATAGTTAACAATAGACCAAGTATTAGGCTAAAACTCTGTATAATGTATTACAGTTAGCAAAAATCTAAACTGCATTATTGGGGTTTTTTACTAATCTTTTCCAATTTTGGGATGAGTTATTCTTTTTTATAAAATTCTGTTCTATGCAATTATTGTTCAGTGCTGATATATGTGAAATTTCGGCTGCATTTTTTATTTGATTTCTTACATACTGTTTCAAGGAAATAAGATGATTTTATTAGGTTCTATAAAACTAACAAGAAGCAATGCTAGAACCTCTGGTATTTTTTCATAGAAAACAATTAAAACCAAAAACTTACTGCTTATAAAAATGTAGCAAATGAAGCCACAAGCAATTTTTTCTTAAATAATTTAAAACACACTTCTGTTTCTTTTATGAAGAAAAGGTGTCCTTTTAGACTGACTTCACATGAGACAGATGCACTCTGTAGGCTGTTTTCAAACTGGATAGTATGGTTTTAAAAGTTGTAGCAGTTTATGAAACAATATAAGGATTTAATTCAAAGTAAGTAAAGGCTCCTTTTATGAAGACCTAGATATGTGATTAACCAGACAGAGGAAAAGCATAATTCTGGGGGGATTTGAATAGAAAACTTGATATCGACAACATGAAAACTGAATACAGCGTGGAAGAAATATTCTTCTCATAATACGTGGCCAATCTGTAATTACTGTTACACACGTAATATCAATCACATCAGAAAACTTGCAAATTTCATCGCCGTGGAGCGGAATCGGACCCCATCTCCCGATTACCATTTTAGCATGCTACACTCGGATACTTATGACTTTGTCATTGTGGGTGGTGTAACAGCTAGCATGCTCGAATGGTAATCAGGAGATATTACAGTCAATTCAGCGACGTCTGATTGCTGTGTTAATTATCATGATGGAAACTGAAGATGTGAAGCATAAATTTAGAGGTAGCTGAAAACAGCAATAGTAAAAGATTAAATGATTTATGCTTGAACAATGAATTCACTATTTCTAACATTTAAATGCACAAAAGCATTCAGAAATTAACTTGGAGGGAAAAAGCCAGAAAAAAAAAAAAAAAAAAAAGAAAAAAAAAGGTAATTATGTCACATAAAAATAGGGCCTCTGTGAATTTTGGAGAGGTGCAAGCTAGTTCTGTGTGACATTGGCGAAAAGATCCCAACTCACGGGGTTTTGTTCCAGAATCCTTAGGTTGAATGACCAACTGGAACCCTCAGCTGTAGGCTAATCCCCCACACTGATGTACTTACCTGATTAAAAAGACAAAAAGAAATATTAAGAATGACTCAAGTGTGGGATATGGTGGACCTACCACATTTGAGAAGGACGGTCCACCACGGAATCGACTTGGACTTTCTAAACGGCGTATGAGAAAGAGATCTCGGCTGAGTGAATGTAAGATTGGTGTATGGAATATCTGGAAGTTTGTATTTCTTTTTGGAGCTAACTTCTGAATCTCAGAGAACAGCTTACTGATATGTAAAAAATATCTCTAACAAGCATGATTATGTTTTTGTGGTTATGAAACAAGCAGTGGTCACTTTTCAACTGTACTTACTCTTTGAGTTAGTTGCCAGGTAGCTAAAAAACACGCCGTCTCCAAGTATGTATAAAAAATAAAAATAGGAAATTCAGAACCCTTTGCTGGAGAGCAGTAGTGAATAATCTGTCAAATCACGAGGGAGTGAAGGTCTACCCAATGTTCAGCTGCTGATCTCAGGCTAACTACATGACAAAAGGCTCTAACTAAAAGCAAAGCAGTATATTACACATTGAGGATGGGGGAGAAAAAAAAGGCCATTATATGTAAATTTTGGGTATTTCTTGGAACCAAATTTCCAAAATGGGTAAAAGTGGCATTAAGTCATGTTAAGTGCATGATGAAGGATGAGAAGTCTATGAGCCAGGGTTTACTTAGAAAAGTAAACAGCTTCAGATTTAAGAGGAAAGGCATACTGAACACATGGAGTTTAATGAAGATACCAGAACCAGAGGACAGATAACTAATGATGGAAGATCAAACAGAAGTCATCACTGTTTCCACGTTTATAAGTGAGTCACAGAAAAATTCTCATTGGCCGCCACCAGGAATTGAACCCAGGGTCTACCAGTTACGCGCCGGATAAGCTTCCACTGCACCACAGCGGCCTCCAATTCCTCCAGGTTTACATACACTAACTGCCAAGCCACTTGGCAGGTTGCTTCTTGGAGCCACACACAATGCTGGAGATTCACCAAAGATGGTAAGCAGCAATAGAACAAATAACTAGAAAGCGAATGGCAGAATGTTCATTCACTAACTAGAAAGTGAATGAATGAATGTTCATTCACTAACTAGAAAGCAGATGAATGAATGTTCATTCGCTTTCTAGTTATTTGTTCAGTTGCTGCTTACCATCTTTGGTGAATCCCCAGCATTGTGCGGGGCGCCAAGAAACAACCTGCCAAATGGCTTGGCAGTTAATGTATGTGAGTCTGGAGGAATTCCAGGCCGCTGTGGTGCAGTGGAAGCATGTCCCACGCGTAACTGGAAGACCCTGAGTTCGATTCCCGGTGGTGGCCAATTAGAATTTTTCTGTGACTCACTTATAAACGTGGAAAGAGTGATGACTTCTGTTTGATGTTATTGTCCACGTCAAATGTCTGTATTAATGATGGAAGGATGTTAGTGACGGGCAGGAAGAATGATACGGGTTTCTTATAAATGTAAGCATTACCAATGAGAGCTCAAACGCATCACACTTCATTTCCTTCTACAGATACTTAATTGGGTTCAAATCTGGAGAGAAAGAGGCCATTCAAGGGTTAGGAATTCACTGGAATTGCTTCTCCCGCCAGTCCTTCACTAAATGAGAGAAATGAGACAGGCCTTTGTCTTGTTGAAAAAACGTATCCTATTGTGGGAAATAGTAGCCATGAATGAGCACAGGTGATTGATGAGCACCTTAACACAGCCATGTGTAGATCCCACAGTAGGTCATGTAAACATGCCCTAGAACAGTGTTTCTTAAAGTGTGTTCCGTGGAACCTCGGGGTTCCGCAAGCAATTTGTAAAACATCGCCGAAATTTTGAATAAAACCTTAACCAACCAATTCCCAGTGGCCAATAAAAAATGATGCACGTTCTAGAAGGTGTGATCAAAACAAAACTGTCAAATTTGCGGAAAGAAGAAAGTACGATAAGAGCTGTATTTGTTTGGCATTTATGAAAGCTGAATGTAATTCACAGTGTGTCGTATGCAGCAAAGTTTATCATAATAGCTCAACGGCACCTGCTGAACTGCGGCACTATTTGGAGACTACTACAGATCGAGAGCTCAAAGATAAGAATGTTGATTTTTTTTGTACGCGAGCATAATGAACTTTTAAAAGTGAAAAAACTGTTTTTCATGCAGCACATACAGTGAATTAAAAGCTACTGAGGCTTCCTTTTTAGTAAGCTATCAAATAGCATGAGCAGGTGAACCTCATGCAATAGTAAAGAATCTTATCAAGCCATGTGTTATTGACATGGTTAAGGTGGTTCCCCCTAAAATCTGTCCCTTATGTTTCCAATGGTAAAACTTCTGTACATATTTTCTTTGCAATTAAGCAATCCGACATTTGTTTGTCTACTGACATCGTCAATGTACAGGTTGCACCATCTATTAATAGGTCTGAACATTACTCAAAGAAAAATTATTGATTTTTAATATAATTATGGTTATGTTTTAGCAAGTATTAGGTATCCCATACTACAACTTACAGTTAGTTTTATCGATGTGCAAATTTTCATCCTTGGGAATACATTTATTGCGAAGAAAATACGTAATGAAGTTTTACCATTGGAAACATAAGGCAGAGATTTTAGGTGGAACCACCTTAAGTGCATGCTTGGTGAAAAATCGGCCAAAGAAATAGCAAAAATTCCGCTATCAAGCAATACAGTGTCTCGCTAAGTGAAGGAAATGGCAAGCAGTGTACAAGAGAAACCTATTATTCGCATCAAGTCTTGCAATTTTGCTTTGCAAATAGATGAGTCTGCAGACGTGTCAGGTCTCGTCATATTGTTCGCTTTTGTAAAATACCCATATGAAGAAGCATCTCTGTCAGAAGATATTTTATGCAAGCTGTTAGCAGCACATGCAACTGCAGAGATCTTCAATAGCTTAAATTTCTTCTTTGAAGAAAATGAAATTCTGTGAGAAAATTGCGTTGATATTTGTTCACATGGTGCCAAAGCTATAGCGGGAAAAATATCTGGTGTTTTCGCACGCATCAAAAAGATTGCAAAGAACTGTACCAGTAGTCACTGTATACTTCGTAGGCAAGCACTTGGATAAAAATTTTGCCTCTCAGTCTAAAAAGCTCCCTGGGTGAAGCAGTTTAAATGAAAAACTTCATAAAAGCTCGTCCTCTGAATAACAGGAATAACAGATGGTTTAAAATCTTGAATCTTGTGCGATGATATGGGAAGTGTGCACTCGTCATTGTTTCTATGTACAGAAGTAAGATGGTTATTTCGAGGAAAAATATTAGAACACTTTTTCGAACTTAAGTGCATGCTTTCTTCACAGATAACCACTTTATTTTAAAGATTGATTAAATGATAAAAAGTAGTTATTTCGAGTGGCTTACCTATCTGATATTTTCTCAAAACTGAATGAACTCAATCTTGCACTTCAAGGAAAGCAAATTGATGTATTCTCCACCACCAACAAAATTGTGGCATTTAAAAAAAGTTTCATTTTGGACCAGATGTGTCTGCAGCTATGAATTTGATTGCTTTACAACCGTGAGAAACTTTCTGTCAGAGCTGGACTCAGAAATAGAAAAAATGTGGTGAAATCATCCAGCATCTGGAAGCTCTCCGTATTCAACGAGGCACTGTTTTCCTGATGAGCAGCACAACAAAATTAAAGTCAATTATGGATTAAAAATCCATTTGTTATTATAGAAAAATCTCGAGGCTTTTCATCTTATGGATATCAAAAATTCATTGAATGACGTCGAATTCCTCAATGGCATCCATTTATAAAACACTGCCAGGGGCTGACTTTTGGTGCAGTTTGAAAGGAATATATTCATTATTGTTGCAAAAAGCTGTGTCAGTACTCTTACCGTTTGCAATAACCAATCTTTGTAAAGCGAGCTTTTCTGTGTATGCCTCAACAAAAACTAAGCACTGGAAAAGGTGGATGCAGAGCCCAATATGAGATTACAACTTTCTTCGATAACACCGAATTTTAAAGAACTATGTGGCAATGAAAAGCAAAGCCATTCATTACATTAACAGAGATGCCAACCTGTTTAAGATATTTTCAGTAGTACTCGGACAAATTTTCAGTAGTTTTGGCCATTTTCAGTAGTCATACCAAAAAGAATAATTTTAACCGAGGAAAACAACTCATTTAATTTAATTAGCATTTTTTTACTTACTTATTCATGTATATACATGAAAATCTATCAAATTATTCCAAATTTTTCACATGGAAAATAATATACACCATGACTGATACATTTTTTTACACAACAAACAATTGATTAAACAGCTTTCTTTAGTGATTTCACTGTACAGTGTTTTGCAGATTTGAGTTCCTCAGCAGAAAATCTTTTTTCATAACACACTTGCCCAGAGAAGAACATATTCATTTTTGCAATAAGAAGTGCTTCTACAGTTTCTAAACCTAAATTAGGTTGGAAACGGGCTTGATTTTTTCACACTGAACTAAAATCTCTTTTACTCACAAGCATTCGAGTTTGGAACTACAAGTATTGCAAACATTACTTTCGAGATACTAGTATACTTAACAGTTCCATTACAGCCTCTTAATTTTGAGATTTCTGAACAAGTGACATCTATTCTATCTGTTACTGCTATGGTCTCTAATTTGTCAGCTTGATAACAAAGAATTCCGCTTCCAGTATATCAAGTTCATTTTCAGTTATTATAAATGGAAGGTGTTTGACTATGTGTAATACAGAAGTAAATGCTGTTATGGCTCTAAGTGAAGGATCTACTACTTCTGCATGTCTTAAAAATTCATCATATATCAGTATCTTTTCTTAAATATAAGAACATTCTTCAATGCAAACTTTTCCGACAGATGTATAGAACCTAGAAAGACATGTATAGAACTTAGAAAGTTCATTTTCATTTAAAATGATTTCGCTTTAATACATTCTTGTTTTTACTCCAATTACCAGTTCTGTCCTTTCTGATTTTTCTTTTTGAAAAACTGTTACTTGAAAAATTAAGCTCAACATCACCATCAGCTACGACAGTAGACTTCACAAACCCCTTGGATGCCATGACAATTTTATCCATCATGCTGAAAGAACTTTCAGTTTGAGGACCATGAATGCATGATAGCTTTCACTATTTTAGATAAAAGGCAGTGTAACTTGGAGAATATGAATGCTTTTGAATATCATGCATCAATTCTTACAAATTTTTCAGCTTCGTCACTTTCGTTTTCGGATTCTTCCCCCTTTATCAAGCTGAAATGCAAACCTTTTTGGGGGAATATGTAAGAACACAGGATACACGTTCGGAACATCGTTGGGGAAAAAAATTACTGTTACGGGAGAAACCTTTGCTACGTCCGATTTCTGTTTTCGGACATTTCCCTTCCATATTCAAGGTGAAATACAAATATTTATGAAATAAAATGAAATTTAACAACAACACTACAACACTAGGCAAAGGAAACATTGCGTGAAAAATAAAATTACGATTACGGGAGAAATCCTTACTGTTTACGAAAGTTTTGAAAGACGAAATTTCCGTTTTCAAAAGTTACAGGCGGAAATCATCCTTCACCACTACCAATTGCCCCAAAATTTCTGTTCAATTATGCATCGATCTCGAGGTTAACCCAAATTACGACGAAAAAGCAGAAATTCCTCGAAGTCGAAGATTACACGGGAATTTTTTCGCCGTTGACTTTCCGTTTAAGAAATCCCCCCCCATTTTCAAAGTGAAATACAAAGATTTATGGAATAAAATTATGTATAACAACAATACTAGACAGAGGCAACATCGCAGGAAAACGAAATTACGATTACAGAAGAAATCTTTATTTCGTTCACTTCCGTTTTTGAAAGGCGAAATGCTGTCCCGATGCACATTTTTACGCGTTGGTAAATTTCTTCGATGCATAGTTTTATGCGTTTCTCGATGCGTATTTTTGCGTGTTGATGCATACTTTACGCGCTTCACGACGTGTATTTCTACGCGTCACGAAAAATTCCGGATGCATATTTTTACGCATTGGTAAATTTTCTGCAACAAAATCCAAGCATACTTTTCTGCAACGCAAGAAAAAATCTTAAAAATATTAATTACTGACATGAATGGTTGATGCACGATTTAATAAAAAAACTCCGATGCCAGGCAATGACACTCACGTTCTGAACCAAACGATTTTCAACAGCTTGCCGCTGCACTGTGAAAGAGCTTCAGGCGGAACTCCGCCCACGTCCACCACCAAAGCGAGCTACGCTGTCGTCCCCAGAATGTTGCATGCTGGGAAGGGAGGGTTTCGAGTACCTGCCGCTCGCGCAAAGATTCGAGCAGCTTCGAGAGGCAGAACTGGAAGTGAGCAGCATTGCAAGCATGATGGATCGTCAAGTGGCCGCCGTTGCATTGGGAAGAGGAACAAGCAAAATAAAACTTAATAACTTCCGTTAATTTTCCGTAGAAAAATCACGGTTTTCCATATTCCGTAGTACAAGAGCTTTTTCCGTAGGAACTACGGAGAATCCGTAGTTGTTGGCATCTCTGCATTAATATTTCTCATTAATGAATACTTGCGTCATTGGCATAATAAATTTTATTGGTTCTACATTACCTTTTTGTAAGTATTATCTTTTTATTGACTAATTGCCTATTTTTTTTGTTTCATTTTTATTTCAAATCAGTGATAAATAGTAGGTATATAGGTGCATTAATTGGTATTTATAGAGGGGTTCCGTTGCTAGACATTTTAGGAAAAAGGGTTCCATAGGATAAAAGGTTTGAGAACCACTGACCTAGAACATTGTACGACTTCAACCAGTCTACACACCCTGACTTGACAGACGGGGACTACAACATCAGTAAGTATTATCTTTTTATTGACTAATTGCCTATTTTTTTCATTTCATTTTTATTTCAAATCAGTGATAAATAGTAGGTATATAGGTGCATTAATTTTTAATGGTATTTATAGAGGGGTTCTGTTGCTAGACATTTTAGGAAAAAGGGTTCCATAGTATACAAAGTTTGAGAACCACTGCCCTAGAACATTGTACTATTTCAACCAGTCTACACACCCTGACTTGACAGATGGGGACTACAACATCACGTTGTCTATGCCACACTCCTGTTGGTGTGTTGTAACTGAAACCTTGATTGCCAGAACAAACTACCTGTTTCCAGTCTGCGATGGTCAGACATGTGATTGACTGGCTGAAAAAAATACTGAAATGACATGTGGAAACTCTTTGACCTACCTGCATTGGTGGTGCACGGGGAGGGGGAAAGCTTAATGTTTCTGAAAACTTGTTTCAGTACATAACTCAGCTAATTAACTAAGAAAAAAGTCAAAATATGAAGGAATTTTTTTACTTGTTACATGAAAAATACCCTTTTACAAACAGCAATTTTTAAAATTAACATTCACCTCAGTTTTTATTTTGCTGGGAAGTAAAGATTAAAATTAGCGGTCACCACTCGCCACGTGGCGACTGGGTAAAATAAAGTGTCCAGCAGAAAAAGTAACTTTAGTCACAACGCTCGAAAATTTGCCTTTTTCATTGCTAAAGAATTTATTTGCATTTTTAAAATGCTCCTGTTATAGGAAATGCATTTTCAAATCATCCAACTCACGCGAGGTGAAACACGGGCCTTTGCAAATAAGTGGGTACGATCTATTTATAGATTCACTCTTCAAGAACAGGGTGGCTCACCGTGGCTTTTTGTTTTTCCACTTCATTTGGTGCACAAAATAACCATATCAGGAATGGACCTGTGGCTTTAGATGGAACTGTGACATCACAACTCGTCTTCAGCAGCTCGTTTTTTAAAGTTTGGTTTCTCTGAAAATGCACGATTTTCTATTCCTTAGGCACTCCTTGCTTATCATCAAACAAAATGGGCAAGCATTTTCCCTTTTGTTTACAAAAAGAAATCAAAGGTAGAAAATTGGGATTTCACTTTCCGCCACCGCGCGCGGTCTTTCGTTCCACGCAGAGTCGCGTTTCCTTTGCCCTTTTAAAAAAATAAATAAATAAAAACTCTTGTCTGCCCCTTAATACAGCAAAATGTTACTAACGAATGGGTAAACACAAGTTTTTCAGTGAAATTATATATAAAAAATTAGTACTGTACTGTTGTTCACACTGCCGTGATAGTCATTTTACGGGTCACGAAAAAGGCTGATTCCATCACGGGCGGAATAAGTACCGATTTTGAAATATAACTTAGCTTTAAAAAAGCAGAAAAGAAAAAATACTTTCCGTATTGATTGGTTTTGAAGAACAGACTGTTAGAAATAACAAAAACTGCGCTTCACTAGAAACAACTTTTAAAATACGTTGTTCTTTTTCACTATTACAGAAGCCATTAAAAACGAGAAAAACAATCAGAAAAAATAGAACATAAGAATATAACCAGAAAGTGAAAAGAAAGGTGCATGTTGGGGTAAGAAAAATTCGAAATTTAGAGAACTACGGAACATTTTCATCCGTGCTAAAACAATCATTTTCAGGCGACGAACGGCATGAATATGCTCAAATTATATCGAACAAATGTTGCGACATTAAAAACATCCAATAAACAGTCCCAAAAATGTTTGATGAATGCTAGAATTTTGAAGACATGGAAATAAACTTTGAACAAATGTTGAATAACATTATTTTATAGCGATTTTTTATTTCTGTAGTATATTTGATGTTTCCCGTATTCCGCAGCAATCGACAATTTATGTAGTGACTATGGAGAATTCGTAGCATTTGGAAGATCTGAAGTGGGCAAACAGGAAAAAATGACAAATCATTAAAATTCTACCAAAACAACGTTTTCTGAAGGGAAAAAAAAGGACAACCAGATTTTTTATTTCCGTAGTATATTCAATGTTTCCCGTACTCCACAGCGATCGACGATTTCCGTAGTGACTATGGAGAATTCGTAGCATTTGAAAGGTCTGAGATGTGCAAAGAGGGAAAAAATGACAAATAATTAAAATTCACCATAACAATGTTTCCTGAACAGAAAAAAAAACCATCAATCAGATTTTTTATTTCCGTAATATATTCGATGTTTCCCGTACTCCGCAGCGATCGACGATTTTCGTAGTGACTATGGAGAATTCGTAGTGTTTGGAAGGTCTGTGGTGGGCGAACAGGAAAAATGACAAATCATTGAAATTCTACCAAAACTGAACGTTTTTTGAAAAAAAACAACAACAACCTGACACTGGGTTTGAAAACCGGACAGAATTCGATGGAATCAGGATACTCTGCATATGTTCTTATTTTGTCGTGACCATATTTTTAACACCTGTGAAGGTTTATCAATGTTTTTAATGTAATGTTTATTAGAACAACCCAGGAAATTACTGAATATTTTCTGTTAGTGATCAGGAATCATTGCGAGTCTCTAAAATAAAGTGACCAGGTTGGTATCACATTTCTCCCAATCTCAGCTGTACCACAAAATGATTCTGCTATAAGATATCAAATTTATTTTTTAAAGCTGTACAGCCAGTTTTCATTTTGACACCAAAAAGAACCTAACCAAAAATAAATGGAATGAAAAGAAAAAATTAGCAGAATGAAAGCAGATTCAAAACATAATGTCTGAACATTTTTGACCATCAATAACTCACTAAAAATTGCTACAGGAACAAAAAACAAGCAATTTATAGTACATGAAGGTCATAGCACAAATTGTTGAAATACCCAATACTGCTGACTGTTATGCCAAACAATGCAGAAGTTAAGAGAATGCAAGCATTGTGGGCAATGTTCTTGATAAGACAATGCTCATGCAAAGAATGACTTTAGAAAATTCAGCAAATTAAATAAAGTAAGCAATTAAGTAAGTACTGTTTGAAAATTTTGACTCATCCACTGCTATCAATTTATGGAAGAGAGATTGAGAGATTTTATTTGTAAACATAGCGAGAGACCAAATCAACATGATTAAATTATCTTTCCAATAAAAACTGTCTAGAAAATTTGGTTGATGTGGTTGAGGAAAAATGTAACGTTTAAGATTATATTTATTCATTTAATTGCACTGGACAGTGAGCCCTTGTAACTACTAAGCTTAAATTTAACTATGTCTAAATAAGTGAAAGGTATACAGTGCAGGGATGTAAGGTCAGGTGATGCGTAACATCACAGCCTCTCCTTGACAAATGTCAACCCCGCCTTCTCGTGGTGCATCCTGTTCCCACTAAAGGGGCTCTGACGACCGCAAATAGCGGTATAACTATACCATCGGGATCAGAGGAAATGCTATCCCACACTCACCAACCCGCTTGGCCAGCGTGGTGAGTTATGGCCAAACACCTCCAAAATGACTCTACAACTTAAATCTTGGCCCTCAGTCTCCGGCAGCTGGAATGTACCTGGCCAAGGCAGCGGCCAGTGCGACATGAAGGCAGAGGGTGCTAAGAATCCCCGGAGGACCGGACTAGGCTGCCATTTGATGCTGACCTTGGCTACCTACAACGGACGCTCCCTATCTTCTGATTCAAGGCTTCTTGAATTGGAAGAGGAACTACAAAGGATCAAGTGGGACATCGTCGGGCTAAGTGAGGTAAGGAGAAAAGGAGAAGATCTCATTGAACTGAAAAGTGGACATCTCTTCTATTATCGTGGGACAGATACTGGCAGAACTAGTGGTGTTGGATTTATAATAAACAAGAAACTGAAGGATAAAGTGGTAGAAGTTGAAAGTTCCTCTGACAGAGCTGCACGACTCGTTATCCAACTATCGAGAAGATATCAGGCTCAGATTATTCAAACTTATGCACCCACCACAAGTCATCCTGAAGAAGAAATTGAAGAATTTTATGAGGAAATTCGTCATCTAAATAATAAAGGTAAGCAGCACTTGAAGATAATTATGGGAGATTTCAATGCAAAAATAGGGCACCGGCAACAGAATGAAACTTCAGTAGGTAAATTCGGTCACGGCAACAGAAACCAGCGTGGAAATACTCTCGTTGAGTTTGCAGAGGCAGAAGGATTTTTCATCTTGAATTCCTTTTTCAAGAAAAAGCCACACAGGAAATGGACATGGAGACATCCAATTGGGACGACAAGTGAAATTGATTTTATTATGTGTAACAAAAAATTCGTCATCAAACACTGCAGTGTGCTGAACAAGTTCAACACAGGTAGTGACCATAGATTGGTGAGATGTAAGATGCACCTCAACACTAAACTGGAACGTGGCAAGCTCATAAGACAAACAAAATGTATTGACATAACCAACCTTAAAAAACACCATAATACTTTCAAGTTGGAACTGAAGAACAGATTCTCTGCTTTAGAAGGCCTAACATCGGAAGAAGTGAATATTTCGGAAGTTAACAGAAAAGTAACCAAAGCTCTTATGGAAACAGCAACAAAATTAGCTGGGTCTAAGAACAAGTTGCATGTAAACAAATTATCAGGAAAAACCAAAATGTTGATGCAAAAAAGAAGAGAGATGAGGACAACTAAAGAAGATGTGACTTCCAAAGTGGAATATATAGAGCTATGCAAGACAGCACGAAAAAGTATCACTGAAGACGTAAGGAAATTCAACTGTGAGCTAGTGAGGAAAGCAATTGAAAACAACCAAAGCCTAAAGATAGCAAAGGGACATCTCAGTAAGGGAAGAAAACAGATTATGGCTCTGAGAAAAGAAGATGGTTCTATAACAAGAAATAGAGGCGAAATTTTGACAACAAGAGTGAAAGATTTCTACTCCAAATTATATGAAAGGGATGATACATGTACTCCAGACATCATGAAAGGTACCAGAGTTCTTTCAGTCCTCCCAGCAGAAGTTGCTCATGCAATCAAGAACATGAAGCGGGGGAAAGCTCCAGGAGAAGATGGAATTACTATAGACATCATACAAGAAGCAAGTGGAGAAATTGAAACAGTACTCGCCCAAATTTTCACTCGATGCCTTAATGAAGGGAAGATTCCTGAGGATTGGAACAATGCTACAATGATCCTGCTACATAAAAAAGGTGACATTGAGGATCTCAGGAACTACAGACCTATCAGCCTCCTATCAGTGGTTTATAAAATCTTCACTAAAGTTCTTTCACACCGCTTGAAGGTAACACTGGACATGGCTCAACCGAGAGAACAAGCTGGATTCAGGAGTGGCTACAGCACAATAGATCATATCCACGTACTGAGAGAACTAATTGAAAGAGCGAGGGAATATGAACTTCCATTGTGCATGGCTTTTATCGATTATGAAAAAGCCTTTGATTCGGTGAAACCATCAGCAGTTACCACGGCTCTGAAATCCTGCGGTATTGAAGATGCATACATTAATATTATTAATAACATCTATGAAAATGCAAGTGCAAAGATTCGGCTGTTTGAAAATATAACACACATAAACACACATAAAAATTGGAAAGGGAGTGAGACAAGGTGACACCATATCTCCGAAGCTCTTTAATGCCACATTGGAAAATGTCTTTCAATCACTGAACTGGGAAAACAAAGGGATAAAGATTAATGGAGATTATCTAACCCACCTTCGTTTTGCTGATGACGTAGTCATTTTTGCAACTACCCCATCAGAGCTGCAGAGTATGATCCAGGAACTTGCTGACAAGAGTAAAGAAGTGGGATTAAAAATGAACTTTCAGAAGACAAAAGTGATGTTCAATGCTTTTACAAGAAATGAAGATTTATCGATTGATGGAGAAAAACTGGAGATAACAGATACGTATGTTTATCTTGGACAGCAGATATCAAGTGAGGGTCACATTGATGAAGAAATTAATCGGCGTACAAAACTTGCCTGGAGAGCTTTTGGAAGAAACAGCATAATTTTCAAGAGCAATATGCCATTATGTCTTAAAAGAAAAGTGTTTGATCAATGCATCCTTCCAGTGCTTACGTATGGTGCAGAGACGTGGACCTTAACTAAAAGAGACATACAAAGGCTGCAGACAACTCAAAAAAGCGTGGAGAGGTGCATGCTTGGTATAACCAGGAGAGATAAGAAGAGGAACTCGTGGATCCGAAAAATGACGAGAGTGGAAGACATCATGATCAGAGTTAAATCCCTGAAATGGCAATGGGCTGGACATACTGCCAGAAGGACAGACCATAGATGGACAGCCGAAATTTTAGATTGGATTCCAAGGGACAGGAAAAGACCCAGAAAAAGACCACATGGGAGATGGGTGGATGAAATTCGTAAATATGCGGGAGTGACATGGAGGAGACTGGCACAAGACAGACCGTTGTGGAGGAAACTTGGGGAGACCTTCGTCCAGCAGTGGATTGATAATGGTTGACAATGATGATGATGATGATGATACAGTGCAGTGCTAAAATGTGTATATAACACGAAATAGCCGTAAGGAAAGTGGCCACTAGATTTTGCCCACCCACTGGCCAATGGCCACTTGATAAAATCACCAATTTTAATCTTTACTGGGAAGTCTTCTTTGCAAAAACACTAATTCCACTGCTGTACTGTTGCGAAAAATATCACCTTCCAAGATGTTATGTTTTTCCGGTGATATCTGCTTCTGGCATTTATTTTTTGGTTTATTCTGACAAGGACCGAGAAGTTCACTGCTTTTAAAACTTATACAATTTTTTCTAAGCAACGTAAATGCCTCTACCTTGATGACTTTTTGACCACAGATCTTTTATTTCAGCTTACGTTTATGAGGAAAGCAGGGCTTAGAACTTGTTGATGGACACTGTTCTGCTGATTGAATATTATCAACTACCTCTTTATAATTTTTTTGAGCAGATTTGTTATTCTGACACATAGATATGTCAGTTGGATCATGTAGAACATCATCGCGATGAAAATACTTTACAAAGGTTATGTTTTTTGACCTAATACTGCATTTTACAATTTGAATAGCACTATATGTTTTAATATCCATTCGCTCTGATCGTGGGTCGATGATATCACTCATTGTGTTAAATATTCTTCCTTCAACCACCGGTTCATGGAAGCAGCTCAGCAAAGTTTAAACTAGCTTTGACAATGCTGGAAACCTCTCAGTCAAAACTATTTTAGTCAACCACTCATCTTGATGAACTGGTTTCTCTTCAAATAACACTGGAGGCAAATCTTTATCTACTTGATATCTCCTAACTTCCAGTACATATATTTGGACTTCTTCATCAGTTAGCACATTGCAGACAAGATCAGGAAGTTGTTCCAGTCTTTTTATTGTTACAATTTATACTCTTGCTGCTGGAGCTAAGGATAGGCATTAAGTAACAGCGGATTGGTGAATGGCCACTTATGTTGCATATACTGGCAACATAAAATATAAGCAGTATGCAACTGCTCATAAAATTCAACAGACTCTGACTCATTGCAACAGTGAATGGTCTTAGTACATATCTTTATATTTTAGCAGATTACCAGGCTGTATATCTAGAATCTTTAGTTCAGGAGCTTTCTTCTTTTGTATTGCTTCAGGCTTTACAAAGCACGACTCTTTGAAAAGTGTTCGGTATAAAGCCGATGAATCATGGGTTGTTTCATCTCAAATAGGTAAACATGTTTTGTTTTTTTTTAACAGAGGAAAAACAACTGAGTACAGCTGCAGTAAAAGCAAAGTTTTCTTTCTCCGACAGAAACACTTTGTGATTATTCGAAGTCTACATTCCTTTCCATCTCCTGTTGATGACTCTGTTTTTTCAGATCTTGCAGAATAGCTTTTACTTCTGCCCAGGTTTCGGAATTAATCCCAAATTGTGTTTCTTATGAATAGTAAGAACTGTTGCGTGGTATGTGACAGCATCACCACCACTCAGGCATGTATAGTAAAAATCGTGAGAGGATTTCGCATCCTAACAATTTCTACTGCAACATCACAGCAACTAAGCCATCTATAACTTACGTAGCATGGTGGCATAGAGTAACAGACACCCAAAAACTGAGCATACACCCTGAAGCTTTTCCTTTGCTAGTGGTGACCACCTGAAATCATTATTTAAATTGCTGAAGAGCCCTTCAACAAAATACTCAAAGGGTTTGCAGAATCTCTTTGTGACATGAATCCCCATCCACACCAAGCAGATGTTACGCTTACTAATTTTTTTATAGGAGTTTTCAATACCTTGTTTGAACCTCTCATAATGCCGCAGGAATCCATGAAAATTGAAATCAAATTTTTATAAGATATGTTTGAAGCAGTGAAGAATGAATCCATGGCATTAAATACTGTCTGGCAATCTACTGTATCTAAATGATGTGAGATGTTCGGTTATGACCTGTTTTTAATATTCACAATAGTAGCTAATAAATACAGTAAGAACTCTCATTAAGTTTGTACTAGCAGATTCATCAATATTTAGTGAAAATGTAGTTTGGCATATCTTATGTAAAGTGTGTGATAACAGAGTTTTGGTAAGTCCAAATCTCATCTTAATGTGGTTTAAAACTCCAGCTTCACGTGACAATAACACATAAACATATAAAACAGGGCGAAACACACAGAGTCACATGCGGTAAAAGGTTCGTTTAGCGGTAGCTTTCGGTCATCCTACGACCTTGATCACCCGTGATTGACTGTATGGGGTGGTTGCCAGAACTACAATTTAAAGTTGGGGTGTTGGAAATGTTGCCAGATTTTAGAAGAGAGATCCAAATAAATGGGATTTGGTGAGGTCTCTGAATTGCAGTTTTTGGTGAACAAAATTTGGTGAGGGGTCTCTGAATTGCAGTTTTTGCATTTCCAAGAGAGCATTGAAATTTTGTTCACCAAAAACTGCTATTCAGAGACCCCTCACCAAATCCCATTTATTTGGATCTCTCTTCTAAAATCTGGCAACATTTCCAACACCCCAACTTTAAATTGTAGTTCTGGCAACCAGCCCATCCAGTCGATCGCGGGTGATCAAGGTCGTAGGATGACCGAAAGCTACCGCTAAACGAACCTTCTACCGTACGTGACTGTGTGTTTCGATCATTTTATATGTTTACTCATCTTAATTGAAGCAGATGTGTGGTCCACTAACAGCCCTGCTATTGCTTTAAAATCATCATACACGAGACTGACCAAGGAACAAAAAAGCTGAACTTTTTAATCGGGCAAAAAAATAAATAAATAAGATCATGTGAAAAGAAAGTGAATATACACTGCTGGCCACCCAAAATGCAACACCAAGAAGGACACGAGATAGCAAAGCCAGATTTACTGGACACATAACAGATACAAAGATGAAATGATTGAGCTTACAGGCCCGTGCGACTTGCGGAATACGCAGACATCAATAGTTCGTGTGGCCCCCATGGTTGGCAATAACGGCCGCTACACGCCGCAGCATCCAACGAAAGAGTCTTTGGATGTGGGCTTGGGGTATGTCGGTCTAGGCTGCTGCCACAGTTCATCAGGCGTAGCCGCGGGTGGTGCTTGCCGGGCCACTCGGTTGGCGATCAGCGACCAGACATGTTCGATGGGCGACATATCGGGAGAACAGGCGGGCCACGGCAGCAGTGACACCTGGTGGGCCATGAAGAATTGTTGCACGATGAGTGCCACATGCGGGCGCGCATTGTCCTGTTGAAACGTGGCCGCTGGCAGATCCTGCAGGTAAGGGAGGACTACAGGCTCCAAAACGTCGTAGATGCAGCGGTGGCTGTTGAGTGTACCGGCGATGCATACCAGAGGGGTGCAGGTGTCATATCCAATTGCACCCCAAACCATAACGCCAGGCAACGGACCGGTATGGCGCTGCATAATGCAGGCGTCATACAGTCTCTCGCCGCGGTGCAGCCACACGCGGATCCGACCATCGTGGTGTTGCAGGCAGAAGCGGGATTCATCGAAAAGACAACGTCATGCCATTCCGTAGTCCAGGTGCGGCGTTCAACGGCCCACTGCCAGTGGTGTAACGTCAATAGTAATCGGAGCAATGGGCGCTGTGTGACAAGTCCCCGCACCTACAGACAACGTCGAACGGCACATGCTGACACAGGTTGTTGCGCAATACACCCTAATTCCTGCGCTAACGTTCGTGATGTGGCAGTACGAGGCGTCAATGCCCGCCGCACAACATGCGGGTCCTCTCGTTCGGTTGTGTGCTGCAGCTGCGGCAATCGCTCACGTCAGCCCGTCCGTCCCTCCTGCACCCACCAAATCCATACTCGCCTCACTGTGGCTGGATGTCGTCTCACATGGGTGCCGATGTCTCAGTACGATAAACCGCTGTCGTGATAAGCTACTATTCTTCCTCTGTCGAACTCCGAAACGTGCTGGAACGAATGCCGTATTCGGCGACGAGGCATCAGGAAGCTTTCTGTGCACCCTTCTTATAGTGCTTCTCGGTGGCATGCCGGGTGCACACGATTTGCATATGCCCTGCAATGCTAATCGGTTGCATGCCCTCTCGCGGGGGACGCATGCTGCGAATTTCAGGCCAATCGGATGCTTCCTTCTTGGTGTTGCATTTTGGGTGGCCAGCAGTGTAAAAACAGCATGAGCAAGATGGTATTGTTCACTGTATTCACAATATAAAATTACTGAATTCAAACAAATTAAAGAAATTTTAAAAGACACTGCTTTAAACAAATCTCTTTTTTTTTTTTTTTTTTTTTTCGTACTTGCTAGAACATCAGCTCAATTTCCCTCTTGTGTTGCTTTCTTCTCAGCAAGTTCCACGGCCATATTTGTCTTTTGTTGACTCTGCAGCTACACAGCAATCTTTGCTTAGTTTTTCTTTCTGCTGATATAATTTCCTTTCTATTTCTTCACCACTTTTATTTCCTCCTCTCCTTTTATTATTCCCTCAGATGACAATTTATCTATCATGCTGAAAAAACCTTCAGCCCGAGGACCACGAACGCATGATATCAAAGCTTTCACTATTTTAGATAAATGGTGTGGCTTTCAGAATATGAATACTTCTGAACACCATGCATCAATTTTAACAAATTTTCAAATTCAGTCACTTCCATTTTTGGAAAATTTTCCCTCTCTTATCAAGTTTAAGTGCAGACATTTATGGGGGAAAGTAACACTTAACAACAACACAGGATAGTGAGAACATCGCAGGAAGAAAAAAAAAAATGCGATTTTGGGAGAAATCTTCGCTTTGACCCACTTCCATTCTCGGAAACTTCTTCCTCCATTTTTAGGTTGAAATGCTGTATTTGTGGAATAAAAGAATATTTAAGAACAATACTGGGCAGAAGGAACATCACGAGATAAAAAAAGATTCAGGTAGAAATCTTCGCTGCATCTAACTTCAGTTTTCGAAAGTTTTGTAAGACGGGAATCCCGTCTTCAAATGAAAATCGAATCCCTCTCCCCTACCATTACCCCCAAAATTTCTGTTCAGTTGTGCACTGATCTGAAGAATGCACAAAATGATAACGGAAATGGCAGAATTCTTCAAATCCACGGAAGAGTCTTTGCCTGAAGATTACAGGGAAATCTTTGCTTCGTCTTAACTTCCGTTTTTGGAAATCATTGCCCACAGTTTCATGCTGAAATACATATATTTCTGCAATAAAATGACATTTAATAAAAATATTGGGAACAAGCAACATCGCGAGAAAAAAAAATACGATTACGGGGGAAATCTTCACTCCGTTTAACTTCAGTTTTCTAAAGTTTTGACAGACAAAATACCATCCCCACACGGAAAACGACCCTTTCCTAACCCCCTTCCCCTCCCATTTCTCTTCAGTTTTGCATCGGTCTAGAGAATAACCCAAATGATGACAAAAAAAAAAAAAAGCGGAATTCCGCAGAAGAATCTCATGTATGAATCATGTGCTAGCTCTTTTGCTAAACCAATTACAAACTGGAGCAATAATAAATGGAAGACTGTGTTCCATTAACATTCTGAGTACCATGTCTTGATTTGCAAGCACATGGTCAGAGACCAGAACAGACAGCTGAGCAGGAGGTTCAACTGAACATAAATTGCCATGCTGGATTTTTAAGGCTGAGTTTTCTCCATGTCTTGTAGCAGGCACAGAACTAGAAGTGTTAAAATAGTAAGGCAAGTGCATCGGCACAATACAGACATGTTATATCCAGGCCGGCGTCTGGTGCGACACAAGCAGTGTCCACAGCTGACTATCGCAGGGCACATACACGCCTGTTAGTTAAAGTGTTATACTGTTAGTTATTAATAGAAAATGTTTGTTATTATTTTGTGTTAATAAATAAGCCCCATAGATTTTGACAATTAATTTTTTTTTTTTTTTTTGGTCCTTAAAGTTCAAGAATATGGATCACTGATTGAAAACAGGGTCTTTTAAACCTAAAGAAAACAGTGTGTGTAGTAGCAACCAACAAACAGCAATGAGATGGGGGTACTCAGTGTTACAAAAATTTTAGAATTAGAAGAGGTACACAGATGTCAAAACTTTGGGAAACACTGCTCTAGCTCTATAATCAATGCTGTGATTACAGTAAATATATAATGCTTTTGGTGCAACGCCACTTTTATGAATTCACTTGGATAAAACTACCAGGTTATCCCCTTATTTCAGTTTCAGAACTACTGTCTTGTCGAACCATTCCCAGCGGAACTTATTCTTTTGACCACAATTAATTTAATCTAGTTTAACTTCCTTACAGCACTGTATGATAGACATTTCACTAAAATAAACTAAAAAAAACTGAAAATACCTTTGTATAGCATAGCAGCAGGACTCCAATGTTTTTTTAACAAACAGAAATGGTTAACTGGATACGCCACATTTCTTACCCATTTGCTGTTATTGAAGAATCACATACGAAACATTTCCCTGGTTCAATATTTTTAAACATCATTCACGGCGCTGGACCATTGTTACCTATCTTTCTTCAATGTGGTAGCCCGACACCCAACTGATGGGCAGGCTGTCACATGCACACACGAGAATACGATCATGACTCAGTGTCTCTGCTACCATTGGGTAGCAATTGGTGCCTGGTCCCATCCGTTTGTCTGAAGGGGGAGGAGCCCACAGGTGGAGCATAATGATATATCTAAAAGCTCCCAATGAACAAAAGCGCATATTTGGTGGGAATTAGCAGCACTTCTGAGGACGGGAGACGTTGTGACGTCATTCCCACATTCTTAAAGCAGACTCCCCTAAATACCTGTCATACCCCACCCCTCATATCACCTTGCACTCAGCATGTGCCTGAAAAGAAGTCACCAGCATACCTTATGTTACAGTCACATGGGCCTCTGAGTCTGCAAAGAATAATTTTTTCCCCATAAAAAAAAAAAAATTGCGGAGTGAGCATTTATTGTGGACAAAACAAAAAATATAAGGAGAAATTCACGTCTGCATGGTCCAGTGGCAACATTCCTTTTCCCACTGCAATCTCAGTTCAGTGCTGTTAACAAGGGTACTTGACGTGGGTGTCGGCAGCCGTAGCCTAGTCTTTTCATTGCACAAACTTTCATAGGTACCTCATTGTTCAATGCCAACATTATCCTCTGCATTGTGGGCCTTCAGTTTGACATTCAGATACAGAAGTGGCCCTCACCTTGAACATCAACTGTCGCTCATAGCCACATGTTGCCCAGCAGCTGCCAGTTTTGATGTAGTCCTCATATACATATGTGATGGTCGCATGTGGAAAGCCCAGACATTCTGTAGTCACAGAGATGGAGTACCCCATCTTCGTAGCTCCAACTGCCTGCAATCAAACTTGCTCAAGTTGTATTATTTGCATCTTTACGTGCAAGTCATTAATGACTTATCAATCAGAAAAGCCAAACACTTACCTAAAAGCTCTTGGCTACTTTCTTGCTATGCACTTCATGCATGTCAATTAGAACATCCTGTTATGTAGCTGGCCTTCAAAGGTTGAAACTTTCAGCGTATAGGGCGTTGTTTTATATACATTCTTCCGGTCATGAAACATCATATTTTTATTCACAGGACAAAAAACGCTGACTTCTGTCTGCCGTCTGACATGTAACATAGCACGTCATCACTAGGTGTATACTCACTATTACGTGAGTGTTGTCAACTTTCATTATGCCTATTTTATTTTATTTTATCTTATTGCTCTTTCATTCCCCCAATGCCACATGGCCTTAAAATTCACAATTCAACAAATGGTACTCACTTCAAAACACATTCACCCACCCAATAAATACTCACATATATCACTCTCAATAATTTACACTCCCATACAACCACTCTAACGTACACTATATACAACACACTCTGTACATAATTACACTATTTACATTCCACGGCAGTCAAACTGTTGTCAACTGTGACTAATGTAGTGCTTCCTCTGCCTCATATATCACATAAACCGTACAGCAAACGCCAACCTCATTCAGCCTGTCACACACAATCCCCATGCGCTTTCAACAGTAACCCTGTCGTCCTCAGGGGGTCGATGTGTCCTGCTCTGCTAACCACAGCTCAAGTGAGCAAAGTCATTGAGGTTCCGGCTTCAGTCGCAAACTCTGCATCATTGTGTCTCTGGCACAATCTATTGTCAGTGCTGTTCTCTCTCTTTTTTTTCTTCTCTTAATTGTTGTTCAACTTTTATTAAGGCTTTTTCCACTGTTCGTTTAAGTTGTTTGGTTCATTAATGTTACACACTCTTGATCTGTTTTTTCGATTAACACCGATTCCGCAATTCTCAACTGCCTTTCGTTTTTACAGCTCTTAATAAATTTTAATATCTTCGAATTTCGGACATTGGTGATTTTCTAGGCAATACTGGGTTAATGCTGTCTTAGCTTCTTTTTTATTCCAATTACTCATATGTTGGTGTAATCTATACTTTAACTTGTTCTTAGTGCTGCCTATATATGACAAAGGTGGTTTCTGATTTATAGGAATCTCATATACACCCGCTCTATCTAGTTGGCTGATTTTTTCGATTTTTTATTACTATATTTTTTATAGGGTGCACTTGATTTCCTACTTGTATGTCATACTTGCCACAAACCTTATTAATTTCAGCAGAAACACCTTCAACATATGGAATCGCTCCTACATATTTTAATAGTTTTTTTACCATTAGTGCCCTTATTATTTGCCTGAGTTACTTCATAAATCCATTTCTTTAATACCTGTTTAGGGTAACCAAAATCATGTGCTATTTTTTCAATATATTCAATTTCTTCTTTTTGATACTGTTCTTTTGATGAGTGTGTTAAACTTCTTTTAATTAGAATAGTGTTTTAACACTATTTTTTTTATGTGTTAATGGGTGCGATGACTGAAAAGGTATTAACACAGGAATATATGATGATTTTCTATGCACTCTGTATTGTATATTGTCATTTGTTTTGATTATCATAATATCCAAAAATGCCATTGAGTTATTTTGTTCCTGTTCCACTGTCAATTCAATAGATGGATAGATATCATTATACTTTTTTGTCAAGTCTTCAAGTTCTTCATTTTTTAGCCTAGACAACAGAAAAATGTCATCAACATACCTGCAGTATATCAGTGGTGGATCTTCTAGTTTACTAATTATTTTTGTTTCTATGTCACTCATTATTATTTCAGCAAATAAGGTTGACAATGGTGACCCCATAGGTCCACCATAATTTTGTTTGTAAATCTTGTTATTGAACATAAAAATGTTATTTTATATATGTAAAATAAAATTTCATTTTTTACCATTACTTCTTAAATATTATCCCAAGGGACATTATACTTCTTAAATTCTTCAATTTGTACTTCATTCATTGTATGTAACTTATATAATTTTTCAAGAATTATGTCAATTGCCTGAGGTACTGGTGTGTTAGGAAACAGAGCACGAATATCCATACTAGCCATATGATATTCATTTAAATCTTATTTAATCACTTTAATTTTTTCAATGAATTCATAAGTGTTCTTCACAGTGAACCTTGTCTTCATAAACATTGGTGCCAAATACTTGTAGATGTTTTTTTTTCAACTTTATTAGTGGGGAATTCCTTTTTGATACTATCACTCTCATAGGTGTATCAGGCTTATGAGTTTTTACTTTTGCAAACATTTTTGGAATCCCTGTACCCATAGGTGGGTATGCTTGCTTTATTTCTTCAGGCAAAGTGCTGTGGTTTCTTATTCTAGCCAAGTTTCTCACTTGAGATTCAGTTGGGTCTCTTGTCAGAATGCTGAATATAATTAAAAAAAAAAAAAATATGAATACAGCAATAGAAGATTTAAATTGCAGCATTTTGACAAGAGACCCAACTGAATCTCAAGTGAGATACTTGGCTAGAATAAGAAACCACAGCACTTTGCCTGAAGAAATAAAGAAAGTGTACCCACCTATGGGTACAGGGATTCCAAAATGTTAGCAAAAATAAAAACTCATAAGCCTGATACACCTATGAAAGTGATAGTATCAAAAAGGAATTCCCCATTAATAAAGTTGGAAAAAAACATCTACAAGTATTTGGCACCAATGTTTATGAAGACAAGGTTCACTGTGAAGAATACTTACGAATTCATTGAAAAAATTAAAATGATTAAACAAGATTTAAGTGAATATCATATGGCTAGTATGGATGTTCGTGCTATGTTTCCTAGCACAGCAGTACCTCAGGCAATTGACATAATTGTTGAAAAATTATATAAGTTACATACAATGAATGAAGTACAAATTGAAGAATTAAAAGAAATTTTATTTTACATATATGAAAATAACATTTTTATGTTCAATAACAAGATTTACAAACAAAATTATAGTGGACCTATGGGGTCACCATTGTCAACCTTATTTGCTGAAATAATAATGAGTGAGATAGAAACAAAAATAATTAGTAAACTAGAAGATCCACCACTGATATACTGCAGGTATGTTGATGACATTTTTCTGTTGTCTAGGCTAAAAAATGAAGAACTTGAAGACTTGACAAAAAAGTATAATGATATCTATCCTCTATTGAATTGACAGTGGAACAGGAACAAAATACAGGGATCATAGCATACTTCTGGAAAATTTTAGGTAGGAATTTTAGGACTTTTTAGAAAAATTTTAGGAGTGTATTTCAATAAAAACTAGATGTATATTTGTATACATCTAGTAAAACAACTTTGTATACATTGTAAAGAGTTTGCTTCACACCCTTCAACCATATATACTGATAGACTGCGCATGACATCAAAATTTCTGGCTCCAACATAAAATCACATGACATCAGTCAAAAAGATGGGTTACACCTGCTGTGCTTATGGTTGCTCTGAGCGATATAGCAAAGAAAGTTCTATGATTTTTCATGGGTAAGAAACGAATTAAATACCTAAGTCAATAAAGTTCAATTACTTAACCAGAAACGTGCAGCTTGATATAAAAATATAGTAACTTAAGAAAAAAAAAATGGAATGCATGTTCCAAATTCTTCGCAAATGTTCATCACATCATAAATCACAAAATGTAAACAACCCGATCATGCATGTATATAGCTCATAAGTAAACTTACCTGAAGAGTTTTCATTATATATGAGGCGCATTCACATAATACACCGAAAACACTGAAGTTCTGCAGCGTAAATTAGTAATCATAACAGCATTTTTACACGAAATTTGGAGTCTGATGATGACGTGCCCAATGTTTGAGCCATGGCGGCTTTGATGCAGCTATTGCCAATGCGCAGTCCATTAGTATATATGGTCGAAGTTCACACCCAAATTTTTTGCATAACGTCTAATGTCTAAAGTTTAAGTATGATTTACTTCTAATGTTCAGTTCTTATCTTTTCACTTGTTATTATCATATTCAAGTATATTTACAACATTCAAGTTTCACTTTGAACATTAATATGCTGTTGAACCAGAAGCAATTCACGATTTTCACAGTAAAGTTTTCAGGTTTCACATTAAATTATAATATCCTAAAAAGGTAACTGAAAACCAAGAACTATGTACAATTGTTCACTGAATTACTTTTTTCATATTATTGTTTTAACCTTTTCCTGATAAGCCTATCTTTTTCTGATTCCACCACAACTAATTTACTTTCAGTTTTCTTAATTTCAGCTGAACCTTGTATGATCAAGTTAGAGGCAACTGCTATTTCAACAATATTTTGTTTTTCTACAGCTTTTCTCATTCTTTCTGTTCCCTCTTGAATTACTGCTAGGGAGGCTTCTTTATCTTTTTTAAGCCTATTTATTTCTGCATCATTTTCTTTTATTTTGTCATCAAACTCAGCTTTTCTTTTTTTCTCTAGCTGCTTTTCCTTATTTTCCCTCTCTTTCTGCTTCCTTTCTTTTACCTTTTTTGATTCTTCTTCCTTCAGCTTATCAACATACTCTTTATAAAATTTATGTGAATCACGAACACTATTTAACAAATTTCTTGTTATGGGAACTTTACTTACACATCTATAGTGTTTAATGGCCCCTTTAACTATTCTTAATGATGTTATAGTTGAGTCTTTTAAGTTAGCCTTGTCCTTCCTTAACAGAGCAGTGTTAACCGAAAATCCCCTTTCTGCATCAGCATTACCATGAGGTAAAACTAAAATTGACTTGATGAGTTTAGCAAGATTTGAGTATTTTTCTTTTCCGCTAGAGTCTTTAATACTAAATATATTACACCAGTAATGATCAATCCGCACTGGAATATGCCCTTCCTCTGAAAATTTCACTAGTTCATCTAGAGTTGGCTTATCGCAATTTAAAAGTTTCCACTCTTCTCTTACTCTATCAATTTGTTCCTCAGAAAGATGCAAAACACTTGAAATACTGGTTATTTCCGAAAGTCCTTCAGTGACTGAAAGTTGAGTTGACTCTTTCTTTGGTTCTTTTAACCTTTAAAACTTCTATGTCTCTTAGCTTTTGATTGCAGAATGGCAAATTTGACTTTAAATATTTTGTGGTTGCAATTAGTGATGATCTTACATATAAGAGAAATAATTTCTGCCTGGTCTCCTGAACATTCCTGAGGAGATTTTTTGTCTTCATACCAACTTCTAACTCCCTCCCTAGTTTTTTCCATGAATTTTTGTTTTCAAAATCTACATTCTTTAGGTCTTCTCCAAATTTCCCTGCAATAACATCATCTTGGATAAACTGAGCCATAACATTCCTCATTAAAGTATTTAAATCAGAATATAACTGGTGTATTTTTGGTTCTTCACTCTGATAACATAATGAAAACTTTTCAAAATTTTGGTGTGAAAATGAAATTAATGCTAAATAGCAAGGAGTTAGCTCATTTTTCAGGAAACAGTGAACTTTTATACCTTGCCGAACTGCGTAGTTATTTTTCAAATATTTTTTGAGATGGCAAGAAGTTTAAAAAATATTCTGTAATATTTAGCCATTGATCCAAGAGCCTCTGGGCTACAGAACCAACGGTTAACCATCTGTTGCTGACATGACGCAAAAGAAATTTGGCTGTGACCAATGTTATATCCTCGACAGATTTATAATCCTCTCGTCTTGCAGCACTACTCTTTAAAAAGTAATGCATATCAGTAGCAAATTCGTCAAAATCTATATTTAAGCTTGTCAAAAAAAGTTTAAATGCATTACTAACAACATGCAGGTTGCAAAAACCTAGTTCCAAAGATTTCTGGCCTGTTTCTTGCTTTACAACTTCATTGAATTTGCGTAAAAAGCACTTATTTACATTTGGGCTGTCCACGGATACACAAATAATTCTGTTCAACGAAATATTGAAGGATGATAACACATCAAGAATTTCTTTTAGCAAAATATCTGCTGTTGCATGACCCAGAAAAACGCTTGTTAGGTATCGGCAAGAAACTGAATTTATTTCTGAAGACCAGTACCTGAGATACACATCCAACTGCCGTTTCACTTGTGTATTTGTAGTTTCATCAAATGCTATAGTAACCTTTCCTGGGCTACTAGATGCAATGTCTTTTTTCAAATCCTCTTCAAAATATTTTGACAATCCATGTGATATCACATAAGCAACTTTTTTTCTTTAAGTTGCATTTTGGCTGCAATAGCAGAATCAGGAAACATTTCTTTGAAAAGTTCAACTGTTTCAGTGCATGAAACAACAGACATATTGTCCTTAGCAACTTTCATGGCCCATAATGCTTCGGCTTTAGCCAAATGTAAATCATGACTCAGTACTTCACTAATATTTGTTTTGGGCTGAAGATCCCGTCCTCCAAAGGCTTTCAGGATGGACTTATTTTGAAATTTACTTTGAAATTTCTGCAGTTTTTTTCCTTTATGATGCGCTTTTACTTGTGAAAAGCCACTATTAGAAATATTGAAAATTTCTGAACACAATATACACTTAGCAGAAAATATTGTTTCAGTTGCAGAACACTATTCTTTCAACTTCACTCCGTCCGATTCTTTGGCGAGCCACGCATCTTGAAATTTCGTTTTGGATTTAGGCATCTTAAACACTTGTATTACTAACCAGAAAATAAAAGGGAAGTACAAAAACATGTTCCAATATTGCAAAACCAGACAACTTCCCGAAGTTTGGCTGCGAGGATGTCAGAAGATAGAAAAAAAAAAAGCAGGTCACCTAGAGAACTGAACCTGCACACAGCACAGAGAACACCATAAAAGACGCAAAACCAGAAACTATCATACGCATCTCACGCAAGTTCAGTCAAAGCGAGTCGGAGCCGAGATATATTGCGCATCGAAGGTCAATGATCACGTGCTCTGCTGCCTGCCACGATAACACTCAGCTACCATCCCATCGTCATAAATCCATTTCTTTAATACCTGTTTAGGTTACGGAGGAGGTTACGGAAGGAGACCACATGTTTCCTCTTTGCTTCCACCCACCTGCGGTTTACAATAACAAAACATCAGCAGAAAGAGGAGGTTCCACAAGGCATGTACAAAAATAAAGTATGATCTTCTGCGTGCCACGGAGTTCGTCTGCAAAGCGCAAACCAGGGGTGAAAATGACCCCTCCCCTTTTCCCTTAAATCTCTTGTTACTCTCGAAAACTGTCCGAAGGCACAAAAGTGGAGTGCCCGCCCCGAAGCAAGTGCATCTCGATGGCGTCATTTTCCCTCCCTTCAGCAGCACAGCATATAGGCTGTGTTTCTACAATAACAGGTCTTTTTACCTTACCGTAATGGTAAATTTATTGGCGTTAATAACGGTTGTATTTTTAATAAATAAGCTTACGAAAATTTTAGGAAGAATAGCAAATTTTAGGTATAATTTTAGGAATTTAAGGAGGGTCACAAAATATTAGGAATTTTAGGAGGAATGCGATCCCTGAAAATAACACAATGGCATTTTTGGATATTATGGTAATCAAAACAAATGACAATATACAATACAGAGTGCATAGAAAATCATCATATATTCCTGTGTTAATACCTTTTCAGTCATCGCACCCATTAACACATAAAAAAAATAGTGTTAAAACACTATTCTAATTAAAAGAAGTTTAACACACTCATCAAAAGAACAGTATCAAAAAGAAGAAATTGAATATCTTGAAAAAATAGCACATGATTTTGGTTACCCTAAACAGGTATTAAAGAAATGGATTTATGAAGTAACTCAGGCAAATAATAAGGGCACTAATGGTAAAAAAAAACTATTAAAATATGTAAGAGCGATTCCATATGTTGAAGGTATTTCTGCTGAAATTAATAAGGTTTGTGGCAAGTATGACATACAAGTAGGAAATCAAGTGCATACTATAAAAAATATAGTAACAAAAAACGAAAAAATCAGCCAACTAGATAGAGCGGGTGTATATGAGATTCCTATAAATCAGAAACCACCTTTGTCATATATAGGCAGCACTAAGAACAAGTTAAAGTATAGATTACACCAACATATGAGTAATTGGAATAAAAAAGAAGCTAAGACAGCATTAACCCAGTATTGCCTAGAAAATCACCAATGTCCGAAATTCGAAGATATTAAAATTTATTAAGAGCTGTAAAAACGAAAGGCAGTTGAGAATTGCGGAATCGGTGTTAATCGAAAAAACAGATCAAGAGTGTGTAACATTAATGAACCAAACAACTTAAACGAACAGTGGAAAAAGCCTTAGTAAAAGTTGAACAACAATTAAGAGAAGAAAAAAAGAGAGAGAACAGCACTGACAATAGATTGTGCCAGAGACACAATGATGCAGAGTTTGCGACTGAAGCCGGAACCTCAATGACTTTGCTCACTTGAGCTGTGGTTAGCAGAGCAGGACACATCGACCCCTGAGGACGACAGGGTTACTGTTGAAAGCGCATGGGGATTGTGTGTGACAGGCTGAATGAGGTTGGCGTTTGCTGTACGGTTTATGTGATATATGAGGCAGAGGAAGCACTACATTAGTCACAGTTGACAACAGTTTGACTGCCGTGGAATGTAAATAGTGTAATTATGTACAGAGTGTGTTGTATATAGTGTACGTTAGAGTGGTTGTATGGGAGTGTAAATTATTGAGAGTGATATATGTGAGTATTTATTGGGTGGGTGAATGTGTTTTGAAGTGAGTACCATTTGTTGAATTGTGAATTTTAAGGCCATGTGGCATTGGGGGAATGAAAGAGCAATAAGATAAAATAAAATAAAATAGGCATAATGAAAGTTGACAACACTCACGTAATAGTGAGTATACACCTAGTGATGACGTGCTATGTTACATGTCAGACGGCAGACAGAAGTCAGCGTTTTTTGCCCTGTGAATAAAAATATGATGTTTCATGACCGGAAGAATGTATATAAAACAACGCCCTATAAGCTGAAAGTTTCAACTTTTGAAGGCCAGCTACATAACAGGATGTTCTAATTGACATACATGAAGTGTATAGCAAGAAAGTAGCCAAGAGCTTTTAGGTAAGTGTTTGGCTTTTCTGATTGATAAGTCATTGGTCAAGTTGGTGTGTTTACCCACCACAGGCATGAAAAGTGGTCATGGCAGAAAAAGACTGAACTTTTCCGGCATAGGAATATGCAAAAATAATTAGCCTTTCAGCATTTATTAACTACTCTAAACACCATATATGCATATATAACAGCCATAAAATTGTCTAACACTTCTTTTGGAAGGAATAAGAATTTTATTTTAGTCGATGTGCTTACAGCAAACCAATAATGTGGATCCCATATTTCTACTGATTTGTTTTCCTTTTCAGATTTGAGTAATTAGATATTTCACTGACACAAAGATTTACGTGATGCAGGCACAAGTTCTCTATGTCTGATACCTATAAGACAACATACGAGCTATTTTTTTTATAAATGCAAATAGCAACTATGTAATTTACTGTTATAAACTAGCCTGTGACCTTTGGAACACTGATGACATCACAAACCAACTCCAAAATAAGAAGACAGTTTGAAATTACTTTCAGATCAGACCTTCCCCCCTCACTCACACCTGCTACATGTTAAGTTAATGGTGTTAAAATTATATACAAAATAAGAAAGTTCAATCGCATAAAAGTTAAATTAATGACTTCCTCTTATTACTTTCAGTGTTATAAATATTTAACGGGAATTATCGAAGATCAATTTATTAGGTACATTACCTCTCAAATTTTCGATCTAAATACTAGATCTTCGTCAGGAGTTCTTGCTTCCTTCTACTTCCACAGGTCTGGGGACCAAGCCCCACCAGACCTGTAGACAGGCACATACAAGAAACTGGCCACAAAATGGACTGGGACTCCTTAAAAGTGATCAAACATCAATCCCATGCAATTATCCGGAAATTAGAGGAATCCCTGGAAATTTACAAGACACAAGGTGGCAACATCAATGACCATGCTGGATGGAAAATCCATCAGACTTGGTCACCAGACCTGTGGAAGTAGAAGGAAGCAAGAACTCCTGACGAAGATCTAGTGTTAAGATCGAAAATTTGAGAGGTAATGTACCTAATAAATTTATCCTCGATAATTCCCGTTAAATATTTATAATACTAAAAGTTAAAGAAATTAAAACCCATTGCAAAACTTGCTATAATGTATAGCATCACCCAATCAAAAAATTTGTTTACATTTATCATGTTTTAATTTTTTTATGCTGTTTAGGTTTTCCAAAGAGCTCTAATTTCCTTTTATGTTGCAGCCTTCTATTGTTTTCAATATTCTGAACTATTTCATTTGATTTCTTTTTCCCACACAACTTTTTGATGAGATGCTCAGTTCTTTCCTCTTGTTCTCCAGTTTCTCCTTATTTTCTAGCAACTCTGTTTTATATGTTGTATGGGAGGCCCTCATGTTTTGGCATAAATCTTGGTTTATTGATCATGCAAATAATCGTTTTCACCAAAATATTCTATTGCTGACTTATTCTGACTTAGCAGCTTATATTTTACAGTTTGAATTGCAGAAAAAGTTCCTATTTTCATCTTGACTTACTCTTTATCAAGTATATCGGCCATCATACTGAAGAAGCTTTCTACTTGAGGCCCATGAAATCAACTCAGAAGTGCTTTAACCATTTTAGATAAATTTAAGAATTTCTTCAATGCAAATACTTTGCCCCACCAAATATCAATTTGCATATTACTTTCAGCTTCCTCACAAAAAGGAGGTAGGGACTTGTCAACTTGGTAGAGGTGCACGTTAAGTGCATACTGTTCCTTCTCTTCTTCAGACAAAACATTTGAGACAAGACGAAGCAACTTTTCCAATCTGTTCAGAGTAAGAGAATGTCCTCTTGCTGTTGGATCTATTGCTGATATGCATTTTAAAAGTTCATTGTTCAATGGCAATTTGTTTTGCAGATGCTGAACAACCTGACATATGTTTTACTAGCTTTGTCCAAGAACTCTCTTACTGTGGCATTTTGGGTTTTCAGAAACCATAGATTCTGTAGTTGCACCCAAAAACATTTTGTGTTTCTTCAACCTGTGTGAGTCTGAAGCAACATCCAACAGAAGAAGTTGTTCTGCTGCTTTATCTTTCAAAATTTCTTGCTTAACAAAACATGACAAGAAGTCCAAAAACAACTGTTCTTGTTGATCATGAAGTTTGTGTATAAGTGGTTTCTTAGTCTGAAACAAACAAACATATTTTTTTAGAAGGGGCAGAACAGCAACATAAGAATGCATGATGAGTTTGGTTTTCCTCCTTTGGTGAAACAGTTTTGCAATAATCTTTACTTTTCGTGCTTTTCCTTCCACAGTCAATTTTTTTTACCAGATAAACAATGAATTTCCTTTATTTTTGATTTTCCTTCACCACTGATGTTTCTTTGTTTATATATTGCACATAAAATTGAAAAATAGATGTTTGCATCATCAGCATTTAGAAAGGCATAGTAGAAAATAGTGAGTGCATCCTGCATTCTCAAGTTATTTAGAGAGACATCATAACATGATAGCCAACGATGTGATCTGTTGACGTTTTTCCGATCTCTAAATTAATGGGCCAATATTTTTGGATCGGAAAACCCATCACCAGATCCACGCACTCTCAATGAGAGTGATAATTTTTGTCATGAGATGATCTCAAATCTCTTTGGAAAGGAGGGAGTTAGAAAAAAAATAGATTTAAAAGTCAAGAAAAAAAATCAAGTAAATTCTTTTCTTTCTGATTTCTCTGTGAAGTGTTGATCTCTGTGTATGTAGTTAAATTTATGTGAATAGGTCTAGGTAAGTTAGCCTTGTGATATCTGTTTCTAGTTAAGGGATGTGTAACTAACTAGCTGGGAAGTAGATTTAAGAAAGTTTGACATCATGCTATATTGCTGGGTTTTTTTTTTTTTGTCGTTCTTCTTTCATGCAATGTTTTTTTTTTCTTCCTTCCATTGCATTTTTTAGTGGACTGTTTATTTTCAGGGAAGAGATATTAGTGAAGTTTATTTTAGTGCAGTATATGATGTAGTGTATATGAATTGATTTGCCTTAGTTTCTTAAGTGTATAGTGCAGTTTATATATGTATAGTGTTAGATGTATCAGTTTAAAATTACCTGCGTTATTGATCGTCGGGACGACGTAGCGATAAAAAGAAAAATTGTAAGGTTGTAGTTCCATATTTACCGTCGTTATCACGATTTCTTTTATTGTATTATTCTGTAAGCTTTAATAATTGAAAAGTAATTTGTAAACATATAGTGTACAAGGTATTTTATCGTATTGTAGTTGTATCTAATGAGAAAAAACGCGTGTTTATGCCATGTCAGTAGCGTGTATTAAAATCGTTGTTGGGTGTATCGATCGTAATTTAGTAACCTTTCGTGATTAAAATCTTGCTTAGCACTAATATTTAGTTGGTTTTAGTATGAATCTTACTTGGTATTAACTAGTGATAGTATAATTCAGCGACTGATAGAAAAAGTAGGTCGGCGATCGCTCCGTAACGAAGTGACTTTCGTAACTTAATTGCGCGTGCGCTATCGTCAAGGATATTTAATAGTCATTTAGTAAAAGAATAAAATTGTGGCTTAATGCATCAGGGCAAAATAACACATCATTGCGTTACGCTATTTTTTCGTAATTCCGATCGTCGTACCTGTAGCTAGAGAGAATTCGATTTTTATGCGTTACGAAGTTAATTGTAACGATGTTCGTTAATGTTAGTTAATTTGTTTAATGAATTTTTGTAAAGGTGGTCTCCAAAAGTCTTTGTTCAGAAAGAAAGAACGAACATGGCTACAGTTTCTGGTGTCGCTTTTCTAAAAGCGATAAATTCGTAGAATGGCATCTGTGAGGACGTTTTCCCAGCTTTACCAGTGCAGAAAGTCCGATTTATTTATGCCCTTGTTTACTTCGAAAAGGCATTTTTTGCTTTGCACAGGAACACTTCGGGATTTGGGCGGAAATCTGCGAAGTTCACCGCAGCGCCCGTTTTCGTGGGTCAAAGGTCAGTCATCCATCGAGGAAGTTTCTGCCTCCTGGTGTTCACGCAGCCAATTGGAAAGTCGGCGCTTTCTCGCACATGCACGATTGCGTAAGGCGAAGAGCATCACTTTTTTTTTTTACGCTCTTGAGATGCAGAGAGAGTTGAGCTAGAAACCACCAAGCACTAAGAAAGGGGAAGGAAAAATAAGCTATGCGGGAGAGACCGCGCTTCTAAATCGGAAATGCCGCCAAGTTCCGGGAGGATGAAGGAAAAAGATGTCAGCGTCATGGTAGGACCTTTTAATTTGTTTTTAAATGCCAAAACAGAGGAAGCTACTTAAAAGCCCTCATTCTCACAGAGAATTGTAGCTGGGCTGGATATCTTCCACCCGCCATGTTCGGGAGTCCCGCGGAGATGCCGGAGAAATTGCGGCACAAGCATTGATACTTAAGTTTGCACCTTCGTCCGAGGAAATCTTCTAATTCCTTTCTTATTGTCCACTTGAAGGGCAGGGAAAGATATGTCCACGCAGTTCGGCAGCAAGGAAGGAAACTTGCGTAAATTCGCGGCGACGGACAGACTCAGTGACGCCGAACCTCAGCAGTTAACAAAAAAAGAAAAAAAAACGTAATTCCTCCACTCAGCTCAAACATTTCCATGCTGTTTAACTGACAAAGCTTCCTTGAGAAGAGAAGAGAGAGAGAGAGGAAAGCAAATAAGGGAAAAAAAAAAAAAAAAAAAAAAAAACATCAACGGCAAACTTTCTTTCGGCGACCACCTAATTGTTTTTTGGTTTTAATGTGATTAAAAAAAAATGATATGATGTTATTTCATTAAAATATATATATATATATATAGGGGAAGGTACATTTTGTAGAAAGATATTCCTTGTTTTGAAAAGGGAAAGAAAAATTATTAAACAAAGAGGGGATAAAGAAATTGAATTTTTTTTTATTATTATTTTGAGTGTGTGTAAGGTTTGGCCAGAACCAACAAATGTAGTATAACGTGTTACTGTAAATTAAGAAGAGATTTTTCCAGGTAACTGACCAAAATTAGTGTATTGTGAAAAAAAATTAAAATGTCACTCTTCACCATCTAACTTAAATTGTAAAGATCATCTAGCTCAAGGTTCAACATGTAACAGATATGCACCTCCAGCATTAAGCTCTTAACACTCTTTGAGTGAATGATTACATCCTTTGATGATTTTGTAAGACAGGCTGGTAACTAAATTGTGCCACTTACCTCCCTCATCCTCTAAACCACACAGGTGAAAACTACTTGGTTTGCAGACCAGGGTTTCTGAGAGGATTATTTAGGACTGTTAACATACTCTGGACTCTAAAATTCATAGCTAAATTCTTTTTTTTTTTATTCGGCCTAGCCACCTAAAATTTCCTTGTATTGAGTTGTTTGCCAACATGTGCCTGGGAGCACAAAATAAATTTTTAGTTAACCTGGAACATATGTTTAAATCAAATTATTTTGTGTCGTATGTGAATTTCTCTTGTCGGTGGTGGTGGAATCACCTTCCATTTACTGGGAGTCTTTAAGATCGTACCTTGGGTGTTAGTCGTTTATGAAAAAAAAAAAATTACTTACCTTGGGTGTTAGTCATTTATGAAAAAAAAAAAAATTCTTAATTGGGGTCCCTAGATAGATCACCGGCCATTTTCTTCTTTTTAAAAATAAAATTGTGTAATACAGTAGAGTCTCGAAAACTCGGCACTCCGGATAACTCGGCCAGACCCTGGCAAGGCGAAAAAACCCGCGTGCGTGCAGACCCGTTCAAGGTCATTGCCCGCGTGCATGTGTCCTCCTCTTCCCGCATTCCCTTTTCTCGCCGGCGCGCTCAGCCGTTCAGTCTACCTGCAGCCTTTGCCAGGGTTAGTCAATTTCTTAATTGCGTTGCGTAACTCGATGTGAGTGAGTGTCCTGTATTGTTCAGAGCTTCCTTTAAAAGAAAACAAGTGAACTTGTCTATGGAGCAAAAGTTGGGGGCATTAAAGAGACTGGATAAGGGAGAAAGTGTCAGTGCAGTGGCTAAGGACTTGAGAGTCGGCAAAAGTACGATTGGAGACTGAAAAAAGAAGCGGACGGAAATCGAGTCGTGGTGTGTTTAGAGAATGTGTACAGAAACATTGAAAGAAAGGAAAAGTATGAAGGAAAGT
Organism: Macrothele yani; assembly: GCA_039090855.1. Classification (NCBI taxonomy): domain Eukaryota; kingdom Metazoa; phylum Arthropoda; class Arachnida; order Araneae; family Macrothelidae; genus Macrothele; species Macrothele yani. The sequence continues at coordinate 2,064,162 of CM077027.1, forward strand.
GAGTTTAATGAGGTAAATGAAGCACTTTACATTTGGTTTCGCCAAACAAGAGAGAAGGGCATCCCAATTAGTGGGCCAATCGTGCAAGAGAAGGCCTTGAAATTTTATCGAGCATTAAAAAAAGACAACGATCCTAAATTTGTCGCAAGCACTGGCTGGCTTGACCGCTGGAAGAAACGCTATGGAGTCCGGCAGCTTAGTATTTCTGGGGGAAAATTATCTGGGGACACGGAGGGTCTGTCTCAGTTTAAGGAAAACTTGCATAAATCTATCGAAGTTGAATGTTTGACCAGGGAGCAATTGTACAATTGTGATGAAACAGGGTTAAATTATAAACTGTTACCAGCGAAAAGTCTTGCTTTCAAGGAAGAACAGTCAGCCCCAGGTTTTAAAAGGAGCAAGGAGAGGGTAACAATCCTAGCATGCAGTAATGCAACAGGTGACCACAAATTAAAACTTGGTCTCATAGGAAAGTCAAAGAAACCACGTGCATTTAAGCACATTGAAATGGATAAACTTTCCGTTTGGTACCGAAACCAGTCACATGCCTGGATGAGCTGTGCAATTTTCAAAGAGTGGTTCCATGAAGTATTTGTTCCATTGGTTCAGCACTTTTTAAAATCTAAAAACCTGCCAAGGAAGGCTATTCTGATTTTGGACAACGCGTCTTCGCACCCAGACATTGAAGAATTAAAAAATGGGAACATACGAGCAATGTTTTTACCATCCAATGTCACAGCGTTAGGCCAGCCAATGGACCAAGGAGTTTTTGTTAGTCTCAAGAGAAGATAGAGGCACAAGCTGTTATCCTCCCTTCTTTCTGCAAACGATGATGGTCAAGGTCTTATCCAAAACTTAAAGAAAATTAACCTATTGGATGTTGTTGGAAGGGTAGCGGACGCCTGGAACGAGTTAGAGTCATTAACACTAGTTCTTTCGTGGCGAAAACTCCTTGATAACGAGGGAAATGAGTTTGTTGAACATGAAGATGCAGAAAATGTAAACTTACTCGACCTCCTGAAAAGAGTTCCTGGATATGCAAAAGCCGATGAAAATGACGTCGAACAGTGGTTCCACAATGATACCGAGCAAGACATTATGTCCGATGCAGAAATTATTGCTGCTGTCACAGTTACAGAAGAAATGCCGGAAAATGATGAAGACGTTGACGTTGAGAACTCCACCGTACAAGCCCCTAGAATATCACATAGTGAGGGACTAAAGGCTGTCGAAACTGTCCTTCAGTATTTTGAACAACAAGGTGCGTTGGTAATGGACTTACTGTTCCTTCGGCGTCGTCGTGATGAAGCAGCAGAACGCAGAGTGCAGTGCGGAAAACAACAAGACATTACGCATTTCTTTAACAAAAAGTAGCCAGTTTTTCTGAGGTCTGTCTTACATATCAGGTAAATAATAATTTTCTGTCTTACATATATCAGGTAAAATAACATATCAGGTAAAAATAATTACATATCAGGTAAAAATAATTACATATCAGGTAAAAATAATTACATATCAGGTAAATAATAATTTTCTGAGGTCTGTCTTACATATCAGGTACATTGTGTACATATTCATTAATTTTCATTTTCATGTATTAAAGGCTCTATGCCTTCATAAAGTATGTACTTTTCCTTTGTTTAAGAGTATTTGGGCAGTTTATATTCTCTGTTGTATTCTTAAACCACCAATACATACAAGTACAGTACAGTATGCACTGTATTTTCTGAGTAAACACTCTTACTTATTCTTTTAACCCCATTCCCGATAACCCGGCATTTTCACAAACTCGGCCACCCTTCGGTCCACATTAGGCCGAGTTTTCGAGACTCTACTGTATTTGCATTTTTCAGAAGTAAGTTCATCATCATAATATAATATTATTTTAAACACCAAACCACATCGTATCAAACGATGTTACACCACGTTATCAATTTGGGTAAATTTTATTCCCAGTATCAGGAATATTTCTGTCAAGCTTTCTTTCTGATCAACAGACCAATGGAAATCATAAAAGATATACTTTCTACATAGCCATCAAAAGGTTTACAAAACATTTTGCACGCACTGTGCACATGATGACAGGAATCACCATCTATGTCCAGCAGGTGGGTAGCTTTCTCACGCGGATCCTCGTTTCAAGACCAGTTTTGGAACTACGCATCACATTGCAAGAGTCCAAAAGGACCGACATTAAATTATCCCAAGGGACATTATACTTTTTAAATAAAGTAGAAAGTTCCCTAAACAGACGTTCAGAGGACACTCTTGTAACACTTATACTTTGAAGACGTTCCACAACTACTCTATTCATTACTGGTGAAAAATAACTAACAAGCACACACACAACTCTGTTGTAATTACTGCTAGTAGCTTCATCAATATTCAATGAAAACTTTGTGTATATTATTGATAGTCTCATCTAAAAATGTCTTGGCTAAACCAAGCCTCATTTTATATGATGTGGTCGTACGTGTCATGGATAAGTGTGCAAGTGCTTTTTTATCACCAGCTAACACTTTGGTTAACTCTATGAGCACTGGTGATACAGTAAAAGGCAAATTGTATTCAGCCAAAACTGCCAAAATTAAACTCTGAAAATTCACAATTCTGTCACAAAGAGGCACATTCACTGGAATAGATGTCTTAAGCGGTGCATCACTTGTGCTGGGAAAGGAGTCACTGTTGATGGCATTGTCGTCTTATTGAAAAAGTTGCTGGGCATGGTATAGTTTGTAATCTTGATACATTTTTTGCTATGTTTTTTACTCTTCAAATGATTTGACCAATAGCAGAGAACCCTCTACTTCCATAATATATTAAATCTCCACATAAAGTGCACAAAACTTTACCACTTAGATCCAATTTCTTGATAGTTTCTCCAACAGTTACTTTAATTTCATCAATAACCAGTACTTTTTCAAGCCAATCAAAACAGAACTTGTTTTTATGTTCAACTGATACTGTAACTAAATTAGCCATTTCTGTGGAACTAAAAAAAAAAAAAAAAATCCAATTTACTTTTAAAAACACACACGAGCTTGTTACAAACTGAGAACTGCCAATTAGACTACAAAACGATTATGATGGCGATTAATAAATGGTCAACGTGTAGATTATGGTGCAAAATTCAGGGACAAAAATGTTTGACTACATCCTTTTTCAAATCGAAAATGACGTAAAATAAAAAAAAAAAAATTCATTAATAGTCATTTTTGAGAAAGTTTTACGTTAATTTTACCTGTCTGTGCGGGATGCGGAAATACAGTCAGCGGCGACAATAACACTGTGACTGCTGGCAGAACATCTGCCCGTGGTCTCAGCGGAAGCATCTCCACAAAACATTTTAGGCCTAGCCATGACACACATGCAGCAGTACATACGTGCTGGCTTCATTTTCACAAGCAATGGGAGGGCCTCCATCTTTTACTTTATAATATTTCCCATTCTTTAGTGGTTTATTTTAGGAATTCGTAAATCGGTGAGAAACATCGATGTTCTCCGTATTTTCTGTCTTCGGTAATGGCGTCGTAATGGGTGAACCACTAGGTCCCCGACCGAAATACAGGGCCCATATTGGTGGCAAAGTTTGTTTTATTATTATTTTTTTCTTCCCAAGTTTGGGGGTGAACAGTCCTTGTGTTGCTTTTTGCTCTTAATACTAGGGACTATTTTTTGTAGCGGAGGTAGTTGTTTCAATCAGCGACAATAGCAAGGAGCAATGGCGTCTAGCTCAGGCGAGGCAGCGGCTGCACGAAAACATTAATATCTTGCGGCATACTTCCGCATCAATCTCTGGCACGCGTACCGGCCCTGATTGCCGCTTCACGCCTGGTAATCAAACGCCATTGTTGCCGCTTACAAAGGTAAATTTTATGTAAAACTTTTTCAAAACTGACTGTATCATTGAACTTTTTTTTTATTTTACATCATTTCTGATTTCAAAAAGGATGTATGACACAGTTAAAAAAAAATTTCTCATCCCTGAATTTTGCATCATAATCTTTGTAATGCATCCTGAATAAGCAGTTACCCAATCCCCTATGCCACGTAGAAAACTGCGGTCAGCACAAAGTCAGCGACATCCTCGCACCCACGCTAGTCTCACGCCAATCAGCTGTAAGACCACACCTTCACCAGGGAAGCCCCACCTACTTACTGCCTTTGCAGTTGGCATGCTACAACCAATCACAGTCAAGTTCTGCAGTCCAGATGTCTTTGGGCTGGTGAACTTGATGCTGGCGTTGCTCACGATTGTGATTCACCCTCTTGACTTGCAATAGCTTTATCTGCCTCCAGCTTTGAGAGACAGTTTAAATGGACCCCCTTCACATACACACACACAAAATTATTGCATTTCTGCATCAATCTCAGAAACTGCCCCAGAGGACTTCCAAAAGACGGAATTCCGCCTTTTGGCGGAACTCTTTCATCCCTGCTACCATTAAAGTCAGATGCATGCTATACAGGACATAGGTATTTGACATATTTATATAGCTTGTAGGAGGTTTCAGTTGGCAACATTATTGTGGTAGAGTACAGAAAGTTTTTGGATGGTTGCGGTATAATAAATTGTATTTTCTGTATATTTCTAAAATGTTTCTTGAAGGTAATCAAAATTCACATGTTGATGCTCACTGACTGCAAATGCATTCACAAGCATAGCTTGGATCATGTGCTAGTTGTTAAAAAGTTATAGAGTGGAAGCCAAGCTGCTGAAGTCAGTCCCTAGTCTTTACACAGTCTTGCAACAGTCAGGAAGCACTGGTAAGTTGTTTGAGATTTATTCTGGGAAAATGTATATACTGGTGTTAGACTGTGTCCATCCTTGTCTTAGATTGCTAGGGATAAAATCACTAAAGAAAGTAAGAAAGTGACTTAATAGCAGATGATGAAATTAGTGGTCTGGTATTAGCATTTTGTGCTGTATGCTGATTTGACTTTGTGCTAATTCCTAAGAAATTACATGATGCATTGTATAATGTATAACCTCACTTAGCATTCCTCTTCTATCATGCAGCAGTTGCAAGTATGCAATTATAACAAGAACACAGTGATTGAATGTTACTTAAGCAGGGGAAGGAACAAAAGAAAATGTTACTTCCAGTAACAGCCCAAAAAGCAGTGACCGATTGCCATTTTGGAGGGGGGGGTTGAAAACACACATAACAGAAATTCAAGATTTTTAAGCACAAATTTTTAAATTTCAAGGCTTTTGAACACTGCTTTAAAACAAATGCCATTTTCGGAGGATATTCCAATCCTTGTAAACATAATAACGATTTTCAAGCATCTTCAATGTTTTTAAGCACACATGCTCACCTCGAATGAGTGGTGAGATGCTTATTGACAACTAGGAACTGTACACCAATTACTTAAAATAGTATAACTATACAAGCAATCCGAATTCCTATTCTACACCAAGAAATTCGGATTACTAGTATAGTTATACCTATTTTAGTTGAGATGCTTACTAAGAGAATTTATTCATCCTAAGTATAACAAGAAAGAAAAGCAGAGGAAAGCCAAGGAAATCATGGGAAGACCAGATTTAGGAATGTCTGCATGAGAAATCAACAATGACTATGAAGTACAAAAGGTCTTGTGTGAGATGTATGATGGATATAAATGAAGCTTGAGTTTGTGTGCTGAGATCGCTGTAAATGGAGCCTTTGATACATCAACAGTACATAAAACCTAGCACCATCAGTTTTAAACTTTAATCTGGCAGACAAGCTTTTGTTGAGGATCTAATTAATCTCTGAATCTCCGAGAACAGCTTAGGGATATGTATGTGTGTGTATGTATAGTTTTAGATTTCATTTCAGCAATAAACAGTGTCCTAATATCCCACAGAATCCAGAAAATAAAGCAACAACAAAGGAAAATAAAAAATGAAAAAACTGTAGGGTCATAGGGAATTACTAACACAAAACAAACATTTTTAATAACAAAAAATAAAATTTTATTTTGTTTTTAATTGAAACTTTGTGTTTTTTGTGGCTTATCCAGGGTTCGTACTCTTTTTGGGGGAAAAAATTCAAGGACTTTCCAGGCCTTTTCCAGGCCATATACAAAAATTCCAGGATGATTACTACGCTTTACAGTATCATGCTCAAATTAGTTTTTAAAAGCAATTTCAGTTTTAAGTAATAAAAATGATGAAAGATGCAAATGGATTAGGGATGATAGGGGGAAGGGAATAGAACTGTCCATAATTAGCATGTTCTCGTTGCGCTAGGCGCTTAAGCACTGCTGAATTCCGTCAGACCCCCCAATGGTCAAATGATTGAAATGTGCTGATGTTCATGGAATGAAATGGTTGATCAGCTATGATAACCGCATAAAAGTTCGAAGGGGGCGATTTCTTTTTACGTTACGCAACATTCTACATTACTCCAGTATTTATCTTGTCATCACCAACAATAGCAATGTAACTACCACTTACGATCGCGGATATCGGCCAACTGAAAATCTGCCATACAACTAAGGGATACAACACACAGGTATCATGTTACAGTGTATTGTAATTGAAAAAAAAAAAAAAAAAAAAAAAGATTTCAGAAATTAAAATCGAAAAAAAAACTTTCAGAAATTAATATCATCAAGTCATGGTGTTTCAAAAATCCGCTTTCCTTTATAATGTTTAAAAACATGTAATGTTTTTTCTTTTTTACCTGTCTTGTATAATAAAATGGGTTGATTTTTTTATGGAATCAGACGTCCATATGTCCGATTGTCTTCGTCTGAGTTCACACGTTAGCTACTGTGTACAAGTAGACATATTTTTTCAGCTCAAAAATATGTAGTTTTGTATGTATTCACAGTATAACTCATTCCGTATTCCCACAGAACAAAATTCAGCAGATACAAATGAAGAACATCAAGACCCACCCAACACCATGTTTCCGATTGTCTGCTGTTTATATTCAAGAAATGCGAATATGGATCAATGGTGAATGCAGCAACTATGGTTTTTATTTATTACCAAGAAAAAAAAAGGAGCCTGAAAGCTGTAAAGCTGAAACGGATATTTCTCCCCCTAACGAAAACATTCCGATTAAGTTCAAACAGCAGGAGCACGCGTCCACGCACACTCAACCTCTGGAATGTCCTGATGGAACGGCTTCTTTTCATTTGGCACATCGCCATAAATCACCACCTGCAGCTCACTGAAGTGTCTTCCTCCTTCACCCTAACTATAGGAGAAAACGTAAAAAAAAAAAAATGCTGCCCAATTTTCGACAAAATGACCAAATTTACGTCATAACGTTGCAATTTACTAAAATACGTTTATCTGCTGAATTTCGCCTAAATCCATTGAAAACTTTTTAATTATAGATTTTTTTATTAAAACAGTAACTCAGACATCTGAATAAAAATGTATGTTTGTAATTAAAATAGAGTCCATATCATCACAGAAACAAAATTTAAGGATCACTCTGTTTAAATAAACCATGGCATCTAAAAAAAATAATTTGCTTGCTTTTCCCGTAATTTATAATTGCCGTTTCTTTTTTTGAATCCGATTTTGCAACGGAAGATTTTTTTTTTTTTTTTGCATCTGCTAAAGTTTCAAACGGAATTCGGCGAAATTTGCACTAGAACTTTATTGTGATGTATTTTAACCACTGTAAAAATTTTACTGCGTTCTTTTCAAAATTCCGGAAAATGGATTTCTGAAAATATCTCTTAGTCCTTTTGAGCCGTGGAAGTGATAAACAGGTGTTTGCTTTCTTCCCAACCAAGGGCTTCGGATCAGCGCTCCCAGCTGTCAATCAACCGTTGCTATGGTAACACCCTTTCTGCTCAAGGCTCACTGTCTAAAGAGGCACACATAATAAAAATTTCCAATGCTAACTTTTTGAGTTTTAAACCGATTCAAATGGAATTTTGGGAGTGAGCTTCTGTAATCCAATTATAGTAAATGTAAAAATTTCAGCCACTTTTGTGAAAAATTCGCAAAGATAGTTTTCTTATTTTTTATCATAAGTAGCCGAAGTCTCTTGAGGGGTGGGCCGGAAGCAAGCGTCTTAATGCAATAAACAAGGAGCAGATGAATGTGTTGTTCAGGCATACTCTTCACTGGTGGATGCCAGCTGACTTGGTAAACACGCGACCCCCTTGCAAATGCTAAATGTCTCTTCTTTCCCCTTCTGTTGTTCTCAGTAGTTGTCGGACGGACATCAAGCTCAGGGCTAGAGAATGCATCAAGCTCCCTTCCCTAACAGACCTGCTAGTAATCATCCAATTTTATTGCACTGGAAGTAGTGCTTCCCCCTCCAGCCAAATTAGGATTTGGGCACATCCGAAACACCACTGTAGCCGGCGGTTTCTTTGAGAACAGAGGAGAGGAACTTAAAAAAATTAAGGGGTAACAGTCAGTAACACGATTTCCTAAAAGGGCATTTTTTTAAGCACTAATTTCAAATTTCAAGGCTTTTCAAGACAGCATTAGAAAAATACCGTTTTTCCAGGATATTCCAGGCCTTGAAAACGTAATCATGATTTTCCAGGACTTTCCAGGTTTTCAAGCACGCGTGCGCACCCTGTTTATCATTGTATACTAAGTTCAGAAGTTTAATATAATATTAATGAATAAGGGTGTCTATATTTTATTATTTACAACAAAGAAAAATGTCTTATTATAATTAACATTAAAATCATCATTACATCATCACTACTTACAGTGTTGATAGAAAACATCTTAAAACTCTTTGCTTCAGCTCGCAGTTCTGATGTCCTGAAAGATATGAATTAAATGTATTAAAACATGATTACATAAAAAAAATCAATTACACATAACATATATTAAAAATAAACCATAAATATATAAAATCTGCACATATGTGCAATTTAAACAAGCTTCTACACATTACCAGATTTTTTTTTCCATTCATTTTAACAACTTTTTAAAATACTTTAACTGCAAAACCTGTACTCAGTACTGAGTTTCCTCACAACAAACTGTGCCAAACCAAGAAATAAATTCAGCTGATATTTTTAATTAGTTGCAATATGCTTTCTTGCTTTTGATCTTAGAACCAAGTAGCTATGGCACACCTAGCCACACAAGCATTAAATAATTGTAAAAAATTAACATGAGATTGATACCACTTGTAGTTGTGATAAGGAAACCTTGTGACAAAATTCAAATGCAATGCTCTACAGAAATTTTAACCCATTTAGTGTGATGCAACTAATTTGTCTGCAAACATGCCTTGCGAGAAAAACATGGTCGGCACATCCATTGCCCACAAACTTCAAATCAATGCAGTGTCTGAAACAGACATGAGATGACAATCACATTATCATGAACTATCATATCACTCTTATCAAATCTGTAGCATTAACACCATTATACGAGCTTGCACTAAAACTTGCTTTGCAAATTTTGGCAGTGGATGGAAGGAGACTATTTTTGCAGAAAGTTTTTTTTTATTAGAGTCAAGGCAGTACTTTTCATAATTGGAAAGTTAAATATTATTGTCTTTACTCAGAGATATTTTTAAGATATTTGTGATGATTTATCTCCATGCCCTCAACAACCCAGACCTCATTAATCTCCATGCCCTCAACAAGTTTTTCTCCAACTGACACCATACAGAAGAACAAAATTCAGCATTTTATTGTCCAAAATTCTTCATGTAATGTGTTTCTATTTTCTCACATATCAGCACAATTTATAAAGCATCATGAATTCTTGCTTCATTCCCTATGAGATCATTCTGATTTTTTTTTTTAATACCAGATCTCATATACAGTAGAATGAAACACATAATTTTATTTTCAGAAATTATTGCAAAATGCAATTCTATTTCTCAGACACAGATACAATAACAAAAGACAGGGGATTTCTGATTCACAGCTTGTCATCTGGGAGGATCAGATTCAGGAGCGTCTGCATGAGAAAAAGATTATGAGTATGAAGTATAAAAGATCTTGTGTACGGCATATGATGGATGTCAGTGAAGCCCAAGTTGTATGTCAAGATTGCTGCAAATGGAGAAGTTTGATATGGCAACAGTAAGTAAAAATTATGTGGCACTTGTATTTCTTCGTCGAGCTAACCTCTGAATATCAGAGAACAGCTTAGTGATATGTATGTATGTATGTATGTATGTATGTATGTATGTATGTATGTATGTATGTATGTATGTATGTACCTGTCACATCATTCCAAATAGGAGTCCTAAGATGAGCATGTATATTTCTTTACACAAAATGCCACATGGTAGAATAAATTTAGCATTTTAACCATACAGTACAATAAAAGCAGAATTTTACTATCCAGAATTCTTTAGACAATGTGCTTCTCTTTTGTGAAATGTGCTGGCATAATTATGAAATGTGCCAAATTATCATAACAACACTTTTGCCTCCTCCTGGTGTTTTTTGTTTGTTGTTGTTGCCTTTTGTTGTTTGATTAAATGAACTCCTGTTGCATGTGATGACAGAGATTTTACCTATCTCAAGTTAACAATATTTCACATAAGCAACTTTTTTAATGTATGGTGTGGAAATTTTATAGTTTGGTGGGAGAGTTTTTAGTTATACTTTTAAGTTTTCTCTATTGTTACAGATTCAGCTTTTATTTCCTTTTTAAGTGGAGTGGGAGCATATTTAATTCAATACCTTCCCAATTTGGTATTGAATTGTTATCAATACAATGCTGTATTAAGGATGCACTTGTTAATTTTGCATTCCACTCAGCTAGATGTTTAAGCCTTATTTTAAAATTTATTTTATCACATCCTACATAAGCACAATTTTTATAAGAGTCAGATGGATTGGAAATGGATATTTTGTACACTCCATCTCTCTCTTGAACATGGTACATTGTTCTTCATCTTGTGTCATTAGTTTCGAAGTATCTTGAACTTTCTCAGCTATAAATTCATTTTTTTTTACATTCTTTTCTTAAAATATAGGTAATAGGTGTTATATACAAAATACTTTCACATTATCCAAAATTATTATTTGGCATTATAGAACAGTTTCCATTTAACTTCTGTTGAATAAAAGTAGATAAATGATCTATTAATCTAGTGCTATAAATAAAATCTTTTGTTAAGTTCTTAAACCATTCTATGTATTATAGGTCATTCAGAAAGTAACAAACATTTGAGCATAATGTTTGTGCAGGTTCCTGGCCGGTACTTAATCAAGGTCATCTGGGCTCAGTGCACTGTTGGCTATCTCCTGCTCTATTGTCAGGCATGTATTATCCGTTTGTGGTTGGTTAAGATCTTTCGAAATTAACATGTGCATTGAAAATCCTGCTGAATGCGAAGTTTGATCAGTGATCCGTTTTCTGACTGCAGAAAACGCCTGGCATATTGACGTTCATTGGCGACTTGTTTAAGTGCATTGAGAAGGTGTTAGGGATGAATACAGTGTCAGAAAGTGGTGCATAATGTTTAAACGGAAGAACAAATCTTCATGACGAGGAGTGGTCAGGGGGTGCCACTCTCTCGTCACAGATGAACTCAAACAAAAGGCCGATGACATCATTAAAGAGAATCAATGCTTTACAATTAGTGAAGTGCACGAAAAAATGCCCTGAAGTCTCTCATATATTTGTATACCAAATTGAGACTGAATGTGAGAACTTCAACAAAATCTGTACAAGATGGGTCCCACAGATGAACAAAGAACTCAGTGACTAGGAGCTGCATTGACGTTCTTGGAGCATTATCACTAAGATGCAACGAGTATATTGATCAAATTGTTACAGGTGATGAAATGTTGATTTCACACTACCCCTTGTTCTCCAATTCAAGGCAGTTCCTTGGTGGACAATGTTTTGATGGTGTGCTAAAGGAGGCTGTTATGGACAGGATGAAATGACAGGCAGCAGGGTTCAATGAGGAGGGGATACTTAAACATATCCCAAGATATGAAATGCACCTCAATGTCCACAGCAACAATGTAGATAAATAGGTTAAGACATAAGTTAAAAATTGTACATGAAATATCTGAAAAATTTAAAAGTATATAGCTTTTACAAATGCTCTTTACTTTCTGAATGGGCCCTTGTAATTCCTTTTGCACTGCAGTACTGTAAGACGAAAAAGCAAAAGCATGTCTTATACATGATTAAAAAGCAGCATATTTATATTTTCAATTTACTTCCGATATTGGAGGTTATTTTTTAACGTGCATTAATGCATTTGCATTTTTGAACTTCACTTTTTGTTGGTAAAGTTCGATTAACACTTACCGCACGTGGGCTTGGCTTTCAATTCTTATTTCCGTTATGTGGATGCGGCATGGGGGTTTTTCATTTAGTTGAGGGTCCACTTTATTTACTAATTTTTTTTTCCGTTGGTATTTATGTGGCTCATCACTAAATGCGTTTTTTTTTTCCTTTGCCGCCTCCTCATTTACTTCAATAATTTTTCATAACCCGAGTACTTTTGGTAATAACCCATTACCGTCATCTAGGGGACGCTTTGCTCCGATTAGCACGGACTGTGTCAGCTGGGCATTTCGGTGGTTCTCGCGGGCTGCTTCTGTTATCGGCTATCGCTTCTTCGAATTTAGGAATTCGAAAATATAAAAATCATTAAAAGCTGTAAATCCGAAAAACACCTCAGAATAGCAGAGTCGGTAATGATTGAAAAAAATAGGGCAAAAGTTTGCAACCACAATGACCCTAATATTTTGAGAAACAGCTGGAGAAAGTTAATTAAAATTGAGCAAAAAAATGAAAAAGTTCGAAAAATGAGATCAGTGACCAACAAGAGATGGCGCCACAACGCCCAAGAAGAAGCGATAGCCGATAACAGAAGCAGCCCGCGAGAACCACCGAAATGCCCAGCTGACACAGTCCATGCTAGTCGGAGCAAAACGTCCCCTAGATGACGGTAATGGGTTATTACCGAAAGTACTCGGGTTATGAAAAATTATTGAAGTAAATGAGGAGGCGGCAAAGGAAAAAAAAAAAAAAAAAAAACGCATTTAGTGACGAGCCAGATAAATACCAACGGGGAAAAAAAAAATGAAGTGGACCCTCAACTAAATGAAAAACCCCCATGCCGCATCCACATAACGGAAATAAGAATTGAAAGCCAAGCCCACGTGCGGTAAGTGTTAATCGAACTTTACCAACAAAAAGTGAAGTTCAAAAATGCAAATATTTATATTTGTTGGGGTGATCAGATATTTTAGGAACTATAGCAGGAACGAAAGCTGTCTTTGTACATACCTCAAATTTGATTTGATTATTGATTTTATTATTTATTAACAGCAAATCAAAGTACGATGTTGGTTATCAGTGAATAGAAGTAAATATCAGAGGGAGTACTTCCACAGTAAAATGTCCTCAACATATCTCACATATAAATCTGGGATTTTTTTATCAGTTACATCCAGAATTTATTTCTCAAAGTTCAGAAAATAACTTCAGCTACAAGTTCAGAAATAGGTGAACCTATTGGAGCACCTTTTAACTCTCTATCAACTACAGGGTGTGCCATATAAAAGAGGTCCGAGTATAATGAATGACAACAGTCAGGCAATGTTACTATACATGGTAAAGAATAGTTGAAATGACAGAAAACAGGAGTAATTTACCTGCGTTTACAACAATTGCTGAAATTGCTTTCCTCCGACATACAGCTGCACACAACGGAACATGTTCTTCGACAACTCATCAGCAGTAATCTGAGCTATGGCATCTGTAAAGTTCACTTTTAATTCATCAAGGATGTGCAGATTAGTTTTCTGTAAAGAACTCATTTTTCTGTAAAGACCTCATTTAAAACTTTGTACGAGTTATTTCTGAAATACTGTTCCACAATAAAAATCCGCTGTTCTGTACTTAAAATCATTTCCGTTGCCTTTGTTCTCTCTTCATTAACACTCAAGATCATGTACCTACACTGCTCTGGTTGATTAACCACTCCGGAGAATTCCTTTGCAGCTGTACAAGCAGAAACTGGTTAGAAGTGGAACAAAGTGGTTTTAACTCGAAATCCGCCAAACAACTTTAACCTGCTCAACAAAGTCTGGCCACAGGGCCTCTTTTATATGGTGCACCCTTTATTTTATTGTAGCTGAAAAATTGTTAATACATATACAACTGAGGGTGACATTTACACTGTTAACTTCTTTTTCAGGTACCTTGTGAAGTATAAGTTTTTTTTTCAGTTAGGTTGATGGCTTCTATAGTAGGGGTATTAGGGTATGGTATAAAGACACAATATCAATGCTTGCATATAAGTGCACATAATACATTGGTCTTCTACGTGTTCCTATGAAGTCCTAATTTTTTTAAGGTTTTAACAATTCTGCTGTTTAGTTTTTTTTTAATTATAACAGTTTATCATATTTTCTTTCAATTGGTGTTCTAATTTTTTTGTCTCTTATGCTTGCCACAACAATTTATATGTTATTTTTTCAGGTAAAACCATTTAATGGTGGGTTTAACTGCTGTAACTTTTTACATGTTATATTTCCTTTGAGTGGAAAGCAATTTCTCGGTTGGAAGTTATTAATATTCGCTGTGAATATATACTGCGGTAATCGTTAATCTAACAAATGAACTAGCAAACATCCGCTTGATTGCTACTCAACATGGCTTTCCCCCTCTCCTAGTTTCTAAATTAATTCAAAATGCTAAGAAAAACCAGTTGTTGCTCTTCAACCTGTTTCACCAAAAAAGGAACTAATGTTTGCTGGCTCAATCCCTTACCACGAACCTTCTGCCTACAAACTCATCAGTATCTTCAAAAGAGAAGGATATAAACTTGCCATTTGTTCTTCCCCTTCAATTTCTGTTATACTCCGTTATGACAAAGACCCAAGACCTCCGCTTTCTTCGCCTGGAGTGTATAAAATTCCGATCAAGACCATCTGCCTTATCTCTTCTTACCATGCGTGACACTTCCGCTATTCCACTTTGGTCCGATACTAAAAAGTTGGCTCCCTTCCAAAATCGGTAAGCTCTGAGGTTTAGAGAAAGTTTGAAAATTTTATTTTCCAAAAATTGCAACTCTGAGCTTCCCATTTTTTGTTCCTTACATCTGGAAATCCCTCATTGCATCACGTCACCCGAAGTTACCATTACAAAACTTACCTTTCCAATCTGGCAACGTAAACCAATCGTAGTAGCACTGATGAAGGCCATAGTAATGGCTGAAATATATTTGCATTAAACTTTTATACGTAACTTAGCGTGTTCTACACTACCTACTTCTTAAATTGCTTTCCACTCAAAGGAAATATAGCATGTAAAAAGTTACAGCAGTTAAAACCACCTTTAAATGTCATAATATTTGCACACTTAAATTATTAAACACCAGCAAAGTGCGCATATTTACGTGCAATTCATTAATGACATATCATTAAATAGCCAATCACTTACCCGAAAGCTCTTGGTCACTTTTTTCCTTTAATAAGGATTCTTCGTGCGCTAAACAATATTTTAATTAGAAAAGCCTTTCAGCACGATAAGATATATTTATTAATACAATCTGTACTAAAAAACAGACATTTTTAAGGCACAACAACTTACAAGATCTTTCAAAGCACCTAGTGCTCCATCGTCAGGTATTTCAATATAAATAAACAAAACAACGGATAAAAGCAAGAAGCATTTTCAAATTACGCGAGCACGTGATAACAATAACGAGGTTTACATTTACGCCAAAAATCGGATTGTCATCTTCAAAATTTGTATTATATGGCGTAATCCCGTATTTCTTTCATGATTTATCTGCTTCTCCGGGCAAACACGGGATAAATTCTTAACCTCCAGATTCGCTAAACACGAATGCCGGTTGCTTTGACTAGCAAATCCTGTGAAGGTTATATTCAAATTGATCGGAAACTTTAAACTTGGTCGTTCTGGGTTGTGTAGTGGTTAGCATACCCGGGCGTTTTCTGGGAGACGCGGGTTTGAGTCCCGCTCCAGGACGATCAAAATTTTCAAGTTTTCGGATATTATCTGACTTACCATCCTTGTCACATTTACGCCCAAAATCGGATTGTCATCTTCAACGCCAGACTGGAGGTGCGTCGATGGGTTCCCCACTTTTAGGGGTGCTCGCTGAATTGTTAATGCAAGACCTAGAAAACAATGTTTTACAATATTTCCAACTCAAGCCTGATCTCTACATTAGATATGTAGACGACATACTTGTTTTCTGGCTGCACCATAAAAACAAAATTGAAGAGTTTGCTAAAGAGCTCTCAAAACATTACAGTTCCATAAATTTTACCACTGAGCATGAAAATGATAATACTCTTCCATTCTTGGACATATTACTAAAAAGACACCCCGATACCAATTGTTTATCCTATTCAGTGTACAGAAAGCCTGCAACACAATCTGCTATTATTCCGCATAATTCATTACACCCAAGAAAACAAAAACTAGGAGCTATAGAGCACATGGTCCGAAGAGCCTTCACCCACTCCTCCAATATCCAGGCTAGAAGAAATGAGTTAAATCATATCCAGATGATTACGATGGCGCATGGCTACCATAAAACGATCGTTGAAAAAATTGCTCGATCAGTGAAATGTCTAGACAAAAGTACCTTACAAAGGGAAACCAGAATTACAAAATTTGTTGGCACTGAGGACTATATACCTGAAGTCAGTACAATACTAAAGAGCATATGCAAAAAAACACCACATTGCCTTTAGAGAAAGTACGAAAAGTATTCAAGCCATCGTGCAAAACGACCGTGACCAAGTTTCCACACTCAACAGACATGGGGTTTACAAAATACCCTTAATTCCTGTTGACCCAGAAGATCCAGCAATAGCATATATAGGATCCACATCACGCCCATTGCGCACAAGACTATATGAGCACAAGAACTCAATTACTAATAACTCTGATGCTACCCCTCTTGCACGATTAGTTGATAGAGGTACCTACCGACCAGACTGGACGCCAGTGTGCTGAGCTCAAATCGTACAAAGCGATCCCTCCGATTCGCTGAGAGTTTATGTATTTTATCGCACAGGTCCACGTTTTGTTCCAGTGCCTTGGGCCATATTAATGCAGCCAGAAAAGCATGTTCCTCTCCAACAACACTTAACTCCTAATAATTCACTTACAGTTTGACGATTAATGTCAACTTATTAATTATCCTGTGTATATATTTCTTCGCATATGTAATAGCAATTCATAGTATTATTTGTTGAATCCTTTTAGCGCATGACAAAACTTCTACTATATTTAATGTAAACCTCGTTGTTGTTATCACGTGCTCTCGTAATTTGAAAATGCTTCTTGCTTTTATCGTTTTTGTTTTGTTTTGTTTATGTATATTGAAATACCTGACGATGGAGCACTAGGTGCTTTGAAAGATCTTGTAAGTTGTGCCTTAAAAATGTCTATTTTTTAGTACAGACTGTATTAATAAATATATCTTATCGTGCTGAAAGGCTTTTCTAATTAAAATACTTTTTTCCTTAACACTTCAAGCACGTCAATTATCATCATGTAATGTAGTTGGCCTTCAAAGGTTGAAAGATTCCTTGCTTATGAGATTCATTCTTCTGGGCATGAAACATCATACCCAGGGTTCGTACTCTTTTTGGGGGAAAAAATTCAAGGACTTTCCAGGCCTTTTCCAGGCCATATACAAAAATTCCAGGATGATTACTACGCTTTACAGTATCATGCTCAAATTAGTTTTTAAAAGCAATTTCAGTTTTAAGTAATAAAAATGATGAAAGATGCAAATGGATTAGGGATGATAGGGGGAAGGGAATAGAACTGTACATAATTAGCATGTTCTCGTTGCGCTAGGCGCTTAAGCACTGCTGAATTCCGTCAGACCCCCAATGGTCAAATGATTGAAATGTGCTGATGTTCATGGAATGAAATGGTTGATCAGCTATGATAACCGCATAAAAGTTCGAAGGGGGGCGATTTCTTTTTACGTTATGCAACATTCTACATTACTCCAGTATTTATCTTGTCATCATCAACAATAGCAATGTAACTACCACTTACGATCGCGGATATCGGCCAACTGAAAATCTGCCATACAACTAAGGGATACAACACACAGGTATCATGTTACAGTGTATTGTAATTGAAAAAAAAAAAAAAAGATTTCAGAAATTAAAATCGAAAAAAAAAACTTTCAGAAATTAATATCATCAAGTCATGGTGTTTCAAAAATCCGCTTTCCTTTTAATGTTTAAAAACATGTAATGTTTTTTCTTTTTTACCTGTCGTGTATAATAAAATGGGTTGATTTTTTTATGGAATCAGACTTCCATATGTCCGATTGTCTTCGTCTGAGTTCACACGTTAGCTACTGTGTACAAGTAGACATATTTTTTCAGCTCAAAAATATGTAGTTTTGTATGTATTCACAGTATAACTCATTCCGTATTCCCACAGAACAAAATTCAGCAGATACAAATGAAGAACATCAAGACCCACCCAACACCATGTTTCCGATTGTCTGCTGTTTATATTCAAGAAATGCGAATATGGATCAATGGTGAATGCAGCAACTATGGTTTTTATTTATTACCAAGAAAAAAAAGGAGCCTGAAAGCTGTAAAGCTGAAACGGATATTTCTCCCCCTCCCGAAAACATTCCGATTAAGTTCAAACAGCAGGAGCACGCGTCCACGCACACTCAACCTCTGGAATGTCCTGATGGAACGGCTTCTTTTCATTTGGCACATCGCCATAAATCACCACCTGCAGCTCACTGAAGTGTCTTCCTCCTTCACCCTAACTATAGGAGAAAACGTAAAAAAAATGCTGCCCAATTTTCGACAAAATGACCAAATTTACGTCATAACGTTGCAATTTACTAAAATACGTTTATCTGCTGAATTTCGCCTAAATCCATTGAAAACTTTTTAATTATAGATTTTTTTTATTAAAACAGTAACTCGGACATCTGAATAAAAATGTATGTTTGTAATTAAAATAGAGTCCATATCATCACAGAAACAAAATTTCAAAATTTAAGGATCACTCTGTTTAAATAAACCATGGCATCTAAAAAAAAATAATTTGCTTGCTTTTCCCGTAATTTATAATTGCCGTTTCTTTTTTTTGAATCCGATTTTGCAACGGAAGATTTTTTTTTTTTTTGCATCTGCTAAAGTTTCAAACGGAATTCGGCGAAATTTGCACTAGAACTTTATTGTGATGTATTTTAACCACTGTAAAAATTTTACTGTTATTTTCAAAATTCCGGAAAATGGATTTCTGAAAATATCTCTTAGTCCTTTTGAGCCGTGGAAGTGATAAACAGGTGTTTGCTTTCTTCCCAACCAAGGGCTTCGGATCAGCGCTCCCAGCTGTCAATCAACCGTTGCTATGGTAACACCCTTTCTGCTCAAGGCTCACTGTCTAAAGAGGCACACATAATAAAAATTTCCAATGCTAACTTTTTAAGTTTTAAACCGATTCAAATGGAATTTTGGGAGTGAGCTTCTGTAATCCAATTATAGTAAGTGTAAAAATTTCAGCCACTTTTGTGAAAAATTCGCAAAGATTTCTTATTTTTTATCATAAGTAGCCGAAGTCTCTTGAGGGGTGGGCCGGAAGCAAGCGTCTTAATGCAATAAACAAGGAGCAGATGAATGTGTTGTTCAGGCATACTCTTCACTGGTGGATGCCAGCTGACTTGGTAAACACGCGACCCCCTTGCAAATGCTAAATGTCTCTTCTTTCCCCTTCTGTTGTTCTCAGTAGTTGTCGGACATCAAGCTCAGGGCTAGAGAATGCATCAAGCTCCCCTTCCCTAACAGACCTGCTAGTAATCATCCAATTTTATTGCACTGGAAGTATGCTTTCCCCCCCCCCAGCCAAATTAGGATTTGGGCACATCCGAAACACCACTGTAGCCGGCGGTTTCTTTGAGAACAGAGGAGAGGAACTTAAAAAAATTAAGGGGTAACAGTCAGTAACACGATTTCCTAAAAGGGCATTTTTTTAAGCACTAATTTCAAATTTCAAGGCTTTTCAAGACAGCATTAAAAAAATACCGTTTTTCCAGGATATTCCAGGCCTTGAAAACGTAATCATGATTTCCCAGGACTTTCCAGGTTTTCAAGCACGCGTGCGCACCCTGCATACCCCCCCCTTTTCTAATTTTTATTTTATTCATTGAAAAAAACAAACCCCGCAGGTTTCCTTCTGCCGTATGAGACGTAAACATAGCTCATCATCTCCATAAAAAGCACACAAATATACACACCATACAACTCATTCATACATTCAGTTAAAAACACTATGTACATAATTGCACTATTTACATTCCCAGGCAGTTAAACCTTTATCAACTGTGATTAAATAGTGCTCCATCCGCTTCAAACCCCGTACTAACCCTACTGCAAGTGCCAACCTCATTCAGCCCATCATACACAATCCTCTAGCGGTTTCAACAGGGCCACTATCATCATCAGGAGGCCAATGTGTCTTTCTGCCCACCACAGCTCAAGTGAGCAAAATTATTGAGGTTCCGGCTTCAGTCGCAAACTGTGCATCATTGTGTCTCTGGCACCATCTATTGTCAGTGCTGTTCTCTCTCTCTCTTTTTTTTTCTTCTCTTAATTGTTGTTCAACTTTTATTAAGGTTAATGCAGTATTATTGGAAGCTAAGACTGCATTAACCCAATATTGTCTGGAAAATCACCAATGTCCGAAGTTTGAAGATATTAAAATTATTAAGAGCTGTAAAAACGAAAGGCAGTTGAGAATTAGAGAATCAGCATTAATTGAGAAAAACAGATCAATATTGTGTAACATTAATGAGCCAAGCAACTTAAATGAACAATGGAAGGCCTTAATAAAAATTGAACAACAGCTAAGAGGGAAAAAAGAAAAGAGAGCAGCACTGACTGGAGTTTATGCTATTCCCATTTCAACTTCCTCTGGTCTCTCAGTGTATATTGGAAGCACATACCAAAGCATCAAAACAAGACTTGGTGAACACAAAAAGGTTGTTTCCAATGGTCTTCCAAAGACAGCTTTATCTGCACTAACCCTTGAAGACACCTCTGCAGTTCCCATTTGGAAAGAAACCAAAAAAGTTGCCCCTTTCATCAACAAGGCATCTCTGCATTTTCAAGAGAGCATTGAAATTTTGTTCACCAAAAACTGCAATTTAGAGAACCCTCACCAAACCCCATTTATTTGGATCTCTCTACTAAAATCTGGCAACAGTTCCAACATTCCAACCTCAAACTGTGGTTCTGGCAACCAGCCCATCCAGTCGATTGCGGGTGATCAAGGTCGTAAGATGACCGAAAGCTACCGCTAAACGAACCTTTTACCGCACGTGACTGTGTGTTTCGCTTGTTTTATATGTTTATCAGAAGAGGCTGTGAATTCACTAAAAAGAGATCTGAGAAGGAAAATAAATTTACATTTTAAAGACTTCAATGATTTGTTTCATCACAGAAAACTTCATGGATGAGAAATTTTAAGTGATTAAAGATATGACACCATAGTAGATACCAGGTTTCTTGTTGTCTGAGGTAGTTAGTAATAGTAATAAAGTTAATTATCCCCTTTATCAAGTTAAGCAAAAAATACTTAAAAGATTGAACTCTCAAAACATCTGAAAAATAATGACACAGATCCAGTAATTATGGCTGACTGGTTCAAACACATCAGAATTCAAGCAAACATGCTTTTCAAAATACCAGGAAAGTAATTTACCATGGAATTTCTCCTTTAAGCACCATATTCACAGGATCTACATAATAGAGATGAGGGCCAGTTGTTAAGAGAAGCATGCGTCGTCTTGGGAACAGTCCCTAAATTTAAGAACATATAATAATATGAATTCAAAATCATTAGGATGAAATATATATCTCAGTTCACACTTTAATATTATGCAATCAATTTTGGTACAAAACTATAAAGGTCATGCAAATGAAAACACCAACTCCAGAAATTGCTTTTCCTAAATAAATAATGAAAATGTGCATGTCACTCTTCAACGTAGTCTTAAATATGTTTTGCAAACTTCTACCAACAATACTCTACTAGTGACGGAATTCCCCAGTGTAGGAAGTTGTGCAGTTGTTGCTGAAGCTATTCAGGCATCACTAGCTAGGCTGGCTTTGGTGTTTAATGACCATCAGGAACAACTCAATGGGCTATAAGCAGTCGCTTTTACGTATAACATCTCATGAGAAGTGATCATGGTTCGTACTCATTTTCAGAAATTGAAAATAAGGAGTTTCTAAGGACTTTTTAAGGACCTTAATTTTATAAAAAGTTTCAATTTTTACCACTTTTAAAAGGGCATTCATATTAAAAAACACCCTTAAAACATACTTTTAAAAGAGCAAAGATCGCTTAAGTAACACGATTTTTAATCATTTATAATAATAAATTATCACATATTCATAAACAAAGACAATTTTTGCATGTAATTACTGTATTTAATTAAATTAAAAATTTACAAGGTACAATTATTTGTCAACAAGCCTTTAATAAAAAAAGAAATTAATTTTTAAGTCCTGTTTTGAGTTCTTCTATCTTTGAATCAGCGGCTTCAAGTTCTAATTTTTTCTCTTTCAGTAATTTTCGAAAATTGTTGCATTTTATAAAAAGATTGACATCTTTTAAAGCTTCTGCTTGTTCAGCCATGTTATCAGCAGACTTTTCCAATAGGATTAAATCTTTTTCTACCTTAATCCTTTTAGTTTTTAACATATTTAGGTCATCACTTTGTTTTTTTCTCTTTCCTGAGATTACTGCATCTTTCTTTTCATTCTTTTGCTCTTCCAAATGTTGCATATATCTATGGCGAGCAGAAGATACTGAAGCTTGCAACTCTTTTGTAAGCTCTACATTGTGAATTCCCCCACAAAAATTAATGTGATCATAAACAATTCTTTGGCTTATGTAAGAATTTTCTTTTAAGTTTTCTACTTGTATCTGCCTATTAACAGAAAAACTCCTTTCGACTGTTGCTTGGCCATGTGACAACACTAACAACATTTTTATCACATTCCAAAGATCATCAAAACCTTTTGACAAGTACTTAGCTAAGAAAGCATCTAATTTGGTTTCAGAGGCATTAAAGTCAGAAAAATTAGTAAAGTCTCTTTTTACTTCATTTATTAAGAAGCCTCTAAATTGCAATAAAATATTTTCACATTGTTGCTCTTCTAATTTTTTAACTTCACTCAGATGGAAAAGGATTTTTTTCATCTTAGCTAAACAATCACTATCATTGTTTGCCATTCTTTTGGGGTCTAAGCAAACTATATTGCGTACAATTGAATAATTCACTGGGCATTTTCCAATAAGATTTGATAACATAGTTACAATAAATTTTTGGCAATCATGTTTAAGTGAAAGAACATCATTTTCAGTAACCCTTTTCATTTTCTGTAGATGATTTACAATTTTGTCACCTGAAAATCCACAACTGATATCACTAATTCTAGAAAAGCCCGATTTGTTATCAAAATCTACTTTACACATTTTAATGAGAGAGCTTATTGAGTTCAGATAGTCTTTTTTCAATATGTTAAAATTTGATAGACACTGTTTGAAAAGTTTAAATATGTCAGATGCAAAAAATGACAATAAAGGAGCATCACTTTGATAAAAAGTCAGAAAAGGTTTCAGTAACTTTGACACAGACAAAAAAAAAAAGTTAATCTTAACTGGCATTAGTTCATCTTTTGTGGCATCTATAACTGTACGTAAAGATTTTGTCATTTTGCTAATTTTAATTGTCCTTTTTTCAACACTTGCAACAAAAACTTTGAGATCATTCCAGATTTCTAAGGCTCTCTCAGCAGCAGGAACATTTTCTATCCATCTATGTTTCACAAACTTCAAAGGAAATTTCTTTAACTCAGATACTTTTAAAAAGTCATCTCTTCTAGCTGGTGTATCTTTAAAGAGCCAATAAGCAGAACTTAAAACAGAAGAGATATCCCCACTCTGTTGCTGTATCTCCACTTTTAAATGCATTATGTAATGTATGCAGTCCACAAGAGTCAATGTTCAAAACCTGGCAATCATACTTATCTTTCAGGTCAGCCTGCAACAAATCATAGAAAGCCCAGTTGACAGATGGACCATCCATTGATACTTGACTAGTTTTAAACAGATTCAGCTCTTTCACAGTGTCATAGAACGATTTCAAGATATCTGTTGCAGTTCCATGGCCCATAAATGCAGATGAAAGATATCGTGTGCACACTTCATTTAACACTGGGTGCCAAAACCTGACATACAAATCCATTTGTTTTGTTTGAATGCCAAGGTTTAAAGTTTCATCAAACAACAATGTATAACAATTTAAATCTTGAAGGCATTTCAACAAGAGTTGTTGAAAATGGGGAGCTAACCCAAAACAACATATGTATGCACATTTTTTCTGTCCACAAGAGAACTGCTTTGCGACGGAACTATCAGAGAACATTTTAGAAAATAATTTGTCAATGCCTTCACAAGACCTATACGAATAATGATTGTTTACACATTTTAAAATTCACATGATTTCTGCATTTTGAACATCATGTCGCAGTACAAAATTAGAGACTGTATTTTCAGAAGCTGATTCTGCAGTTATGAGATTTGAATGGGATGATGTTGATGCAATAGCAGGACTAGGTTGCTCTGTAACTTTTTGTGGCCTTGAAAAAACTTCATCAATGTACTCCTCGGTTTTGTTTCCTCTATGGATCTGTGTCGTTGACCTATGGAAAGAAAGCCCAGTATTAGATTTTTTTATCACTTACAGACAAGTAATTAATAAAACATGTACATTTTTTGCAATTCTCAATCTTCTTACATTTTGATTAACAGATGGTACCAGATCCACACCGCACTGCAGACTCTGCATGAAATAACAGTACAAGTAAAATAAATGCAAATATATGTGCATTTGACAATTTTTAGATGTTTATAATATAAACAAATTATATCACATTTTGATACCATACTCGATGTTTTCCGTCGCCTGTAGCGGACCTACGATTATCATAGCATACTCGATGTTTTCCGTCGTACGTATAAAGGACCGACTATTTCCATAGTAACAACGTAAATCTGCAGAATCTTTCTTCCCACCGCATGATCTTTTATTCAGCTTCAAGCATAACAGTGTACACGGAGAATTTACTGAGCCAAAGTCCCGACGAGGCACGGGTGTTCTGGCGGACAATGGCGCAAAATTCCCATCTCTGTTATAAATTTTATTTATAGGGATATTTTTAACAAAAAATACAGAAAATTTTAAAAATCTGGAAGAAAAGTTCTTCTGGCAGGAAAACCGGATGACTGTATAAAAAAAAAAAAAAAAAAAACAGAAAACTTCCGCAAAATCCGGAGGAGTTGGCAGGTATGATTTAACTGAAACATTAACAAATATTTCTTAATGAAGATCTATAATTTTTTTTTAATTATACGGAAATGCGTAAAAAAACGCAATCGATGCGTAAAAACGTAAAGAACAGTTAAAATGCATAAATTTTATGCGTAATGCGTAAAAGTTGGCAGGTATGCCCTACACCTGTCATCCAGAATGGATTCCTACGGGCCTTTGAAAGCGCCGTTTAAAGTGACAATGAAAATTCATCCCAAGCAGAAGAGCAGTCTGATTGTGAAATTGATGGCGGGGGGAATCCTTGGCTGAGAATTCCAATCTTTTTCACTGTGACAGCGATACGGAAATCGACGATTAAGAATCTCTCTCTTTTATTTTTCTGTCAGGCAATTCATTAATTGAAAAAATATCTATCTATCATTTATATCTATCTACCGTTTTTGTTCATGTATTGTACATATTAAATTTGTAACTATATGCTGTTTTTATTCGCTAAATTCTAAAGACAGATCATCTTCATCATCATCATTGTCAACCATTATCAATCCACTGCTGGACGAAGGTCTCCCCAAGTTTCCTCCACAATGGTCTGTCTTGTGCCAGTCTCCTCCATGTCACTCCCGCATACTTTCGAATTTCATCCACCCATCTTCCATGTGGTCTTCTTCTGGGTCTTTTCCTGTCCCTTGGAATCCAATCTAAAATTTCGGCTGTCCATCGATGGTCTGTCCTTCTGGCAGTATGTCCAGCCCATTGCCATTTCAGGGATTTAACTCTGATCATGATGTCTTCCACTCTTGTCATTTTTCGCATCCACGTGTTCCTCTTCTTATCTCTCCTGGTTACACCAAGCATGCACCTCTCCATGCTTCTTTGAGTTGTCTGCAGCCTTTGTATGTCTCTTTTAGCTAAGGTCCATGTCTCTGCACCATACGTAAGCACTGGAAGGATGCATTGATCAAACACTTTTCTTTTAAGACATAATGGCATATTGCTCTTGAAAATTATGCTGTTTCTTCCAAAAGCTCTCCAGGCAAGTTTTGTACGCCGATTAATTTCTTCATTAATGTGACCCTCACTTCATATCTGCTGTCTAAGATAAACGTACGTGTCTGTTGTCTCCAGCTTTTCTCCACCAATCGATAAATCTTCATTTCTTGTAAAAGCATTGTACATCACTTTTGTCTTCTGAGAGTTCATTTTTAATCCCACTTCTTTACTCTTGTCAGCAAGTTTCTGGATCATACTCTGTAGCTCTGATGGGGTAGTTGCAAAAATGACTATGTCATCAGCAAAACGAAGGTGGGTTAGACAATCTCCATTAATCTTTATCCCTTTGTTTTCCCAGTTCAGTGATTGAAAGACATTTTCCAATGTGGCATTAAAGAGCTTCGGAGATATGGTGTCACCTTGTCTCACTCCTTTTCCAATTTTTATGTGTGTTGTATTTTCAAACAGCCGAATCTTTGCACTTGCATTTTCATAGATGTTATTAATAATATTAATGTATGCATCTTCAATATCGCAGGATTTCAGAGCCATTGCAACTGCTGATGGTTTCACCGAATCAAAGGCTTTTTTCATAATCGATAAAAGCCATGCACAATGGAAGTTCATATTCCCTCGCTCTTTCAATTAGTTCTTTCAGCACGTGGATATGATCTATTGTGCTGTAGCCACTCCTGAATCCAGCTTGTTCTCTCGGTTGAGCCATGTCCAGTGTCACCTTCAAGCGGTGTGAAAGAACTTTAGTGAAGATTTTATAAACCACTGATAGGAGGCTGATAGGTCTGTAGTTCCTGAGATCCTCAACGTCACCTTTTTTATGTAGCAAGATCATTGTAGCGTTGTTCCAATCCTCAGAAATTTTCCCTTCATTAAGGCATCGAGTGAAAATTTGGGCGAGTACTGTTTCGATTTCTCCACTTGCTTCTTGTATGATGTCTACAGTAATTCCATCTTCTCCTGGAGCTTTCCCCCGCTTCACGTTCTTGATTGCATGTGCAACTTCTGCTGGAAGGACTGGAAGAACTCTGGTACTGGTACCTTTCATGATGTCTGGAGTACATGTATCATCCCTTTCATATAATTTGGAGTAGAAATCTTTCACTCTTGTCAAAATTTCGCCTCTATTTCTTGTTACAGAACCATCTTCTTTTCTCAGTGCCATAATCTGTTTTTTTCCCTTACTGAGGTGTCCCTTTGCTATCTTTAGGCTTTGGTTGTTTTCAATTGCTTCCTTTACTAGTTCACAGTTGAATTTCCTTACGTCTTCAGTGATACTTTTTCGTACTGTCTTGCATAGCTCTATATATTCCACTTTGGAAGTCACATCTTCTTTAGTTGTCCTCATCACTCTTCTTTTTTGCATCAACATTTTGGTTTTTCCTGATAATTTGTTCACATGCAATTTGTTCTTAGACCCAGCTAATTTTGTTGCTGTTTCCATAAGAGCTTTGGTTACTTTTCTGTTAACTTCAGAAATATCCACTTCTTCCGATGTTAGGCCTTCTAAAGCAGAGAACCTGTTCTTCAGTTCCAATTTGAAGGTATTATGGTGTTTTTTAAGGTTGGTTATGTCAATACAATTTGTTTGTCTTATGAGCTTGCTACGTTCGAGTTTAGTGTTGAGGTGCATCTTACATCTCACCAATCTATGGTCACTGCCTGTGTTGAACTTGTTTAGCACACTGCAGTCTTCTATGACGAATTTTTTGTTACACATAATAAAATCAAGTTCACTTGTCGTCCCATTTGGATGTCTCCATGTCCATTTCCTGTGTGGCTTTTTCTTGAAAAAGGAGTTCAAGATGAAAAACCCTTCTGCCTCTGCAAACTCTACGAAAGTATTTCCACGCTGGTTTCTGTTGCTGTGACCGAATTTACCTACTGAAGTTTCATTCTGTTGCCGTTGCCCTATTTTTGCATTGAAATCTCCCATAATTATCTTCAAGTGCTGCTTACCTTTATTATTTAGATCACGAATTTCCTCATAAAATTCTTCAATTTCTTCTTCAGCATGACTTGTGGTGGGTGCAGAAGTTTGAATAATCTGAGCCTGGTATCTTCTCGAGAGTTGGATAACGAGTCGTGCAGCTCTGTCAGAGGAACTTTCAACTTCTACAACTTTATCCTTCAGTTTCTTGTTTATTATAAATCCAACACCACTAGTTCTGCCAGTATCTGTCCCACAATAGTAGAAGAGATGTCCACTTTTCAGTTCAACGAGATCTTCTCCTTTTCTCCTTACCTCACTTAGCCCGACGATGTTTCCCACTTGATCCTTTGTAGTTCCTCTTCCAATTCAAGAAGCCTTGAATCAGAAGATAGGGAGCGTCCGTTATATGTAGCCAAGGTCAGCATCAGATGGCAGCCTAGTCCGGTCCTCCGGGGATTCTTAGCACCCTCTGCCTTCATGTCGCACTGGCCACTGCCTTGGCCAGGTACATTCCAGCTGCCGGAGACTGAGGGCCAAGATTTAAGTTGTGGAGTCATTTTGGAGGGGTTTGGCCATAACTCACCATGCTGGCCAAGCGGGTTGGTGAGTGTGGGATAGCATTTCCTCTAATCCCGCTGGTATAGTTATACCGCTATTGGCGGTCGTCAGAGCCCCTTTAGTGGGAACAGGATGTACCACGAGAAGGCGGGGTTGACATTTGTCAAGGAGAGGCTGTGATGTTATGCATCACCTGACCTTACATCCCCAGATACAGTAGACAGATACAGTACCGTATGTCTTGCCAAATTCTTTGCCATTACGAAGCATTTTTACCAGCATTAATGGGTTAAAGGCTGGCGAAATGGAAAAGAAAAATGGGTAAGTCACAAATTTACTTATTTTGTTTAAAGTTTGGAAGTGCGGACTATCTGGGAAATTTTGTCGTTTTCAATACGTACTTTTTCCCTTGGGGATTATTTACGGGGCGGACTATGCGCACGAAAATACAGTATTTATATTACTGTACAGTACAACCTCGAAAATCCGGACTATGCCGATTCCGAATTTTATAGTTTTGGATAAAATTCAAACTTATTAATAACTAAATACACTATAGAACACTATTTTTTGGTAAAAAATGACAAAAAGTCAAGTTATTTTTAAAAATATTATTTAGTACAAAAATAACGGAAAAGAAGACATTTTAAGAAAAAATATACACATACGAAAGACTACCTTTTATCATTTCTTTTAAACATTTCAACTAACAATTGTTGTTTAATTAATTTTGGTTTATGAGAAAGCAATTTTTTTTATTCTGTAGACGGACATTATTTCCAGTTCAGTTGTGAAGTTTCTTTGTTGAAGACCTTTAATTGCATCATCGAGTATTTGCAAAAGATTATCAATTGGCATTTTTATTTCTCCACATTTTCCATCACCACTTTCATCATCTCCACCGCTCAGTTTGTTTTGATTTAAAGCGGATGGGGAAACTCGGTCAGGATTAATTCATAAAATAATGTTTTTCTTTTTAGCCGGCCACTTTGCGACGCTCAAATGCCCACAGGTGGTAGATGCCCCTAAATGCAACATGGGATACGGCAGAGAGAGAGAGAGAGAGTACGACTATGCAGACTTTCAGCGAACATTCATTAAAAATAATAAAAAGAAAATGCCTAACTTCTAAAGTTTTCATCGGATTTTGATGAAATTTCACGTGTGAGTTTATTTTCACAAGTCTTGGCTACTGTAAAATTTGCATGAGGTTATTTACGAAATTGGAGAATTTTTTTTTTCGTAAATATTTCTCCCAGTACGATGTTTATTATTATATTTTTTTACAGCAGTTGAGCTGTCCACCACCTGCAAGGAAGTGATTCATTGGCAAAGGGAAGAGATTTCACCCCCCCGGCAAACTTTCGAACACCCATGGCGCATTCTTTCTGATCAAACCGATGCTCTCGCCTTTTTTATAAACTTTTTTTTTTATTCTTTCTGCTGTTCAAACAGAATAGGAAAATGAAAAAGGTGATGGCCGACTTTCGTGCATGAACCTTCTGTACAACTTGTGCCATTTCGTTCAATTTCGGTACATTTGGAGTAAAATTTTTCAACAGCGTGCAAGTTCCATACAAGTTTAAAAAATTTTTTTACAGTCAAGGTTCTGTGCACATCCATAGCTGTAGCCCCCTCGGTTAAAATTTTCATTTCCACAGTTGAAAATAATAATTTATTTTATTTTAATACCCCCATATTCCAAAGCCCTATGCACATGCAGAAATCAGGCCCTGCGTACAATACAGTACAAGTTAATTGAAATTTTTTTATGAAATCATTGTGAAATTTACTGCTTATTTAAACTCAAATCATATACAGTACATAACTTAATACATAAATCACTTTAAGTTATATGGTACAGTATGTACAGAAATCAGAGCTGCAGAGTATGATCCAGGAACTTGCTGACAAGAGTAAAGAAGTGGGATTAAAAATGAACTTTCAGAAGACAAAAGTGATGTTCAATGCTTTTACAAGAAATGAAGATTTATCGATTGATGGAGAAAAGCTGGAGATAACAGACACGTACGTTTATCTTGGACAGCAGATATCAAGTGAGGGTCACATTGATGAAGAAATTAATCGGCGTACAAAACTTGCCTGGAGAGCTTTTGGAAGAAACAGCATAATTTTCAAGAGCAATATGCCATTATGTCTTAAAAGAAAAGTGTTTGATCAATGCATCCTTCCAGTGCTTACGTATGGTGCAGAGACGTGGACCTTAACTAAAAGAGACATACAAAGGCTGCAGACAACTCAAAGCAGCATGGAGAGGTGCATGCTTGGTGTAACCAGGAGAGATAAGAAGAGGAACTCGTGGATCCGAAAAATGACAAGAGTGGAAGACATCATGATCAGAGTTAAATCCCTGAAATGGCAATGGGCTGGACATACTGCCAGAAGGACAGATCATCGATGGACAGCCGAAATTTTAGATTGGATTCCAAGGGACAGGAAAAGACCCAGAAGAAGACCACATGGGAGATGGGTGGATGAAATTCGAAAGTATGCAGGGGTGACATGGAGGAGACTAGCACAAGACAGACCGTTGTGGAGGAAACTTGGGGAGACCTTCGTCCAGCAGTGGATTGATAATGGTTGACAATGATGATGATGATGATGATGTACAGAAATCGCATGAAATGGCAGAGCCTGATTTCTGCACATGCACGCGGTGAACCAAGGCTCTTACTTTAGCCCGGAAATTACGGTACATTAATTAAAGCAAAAAAATAAGTTTATTTTTTACAGCATTGAATTTACAACAGTAAAATGCAATTAAGTTGTGACTTACCTGCCATGTGAGCTTTCAGAGCAGACTCTCCCATTCTTCCAAGATCAATTACTTTGTTACACAACGTACATCGGGCCTTATGTTTGTCCGCTGAATAGATAGCCAGCCATTGCTGATAACGTGGTTGGCCTAACCACAATGGGTTGAAGATGCATTTACCGGGCATGTTCGTATTATTCCGTACGACAAAATATTTTTTAAGACATCACATCAAATGAAGCTTGAAGAAACCTAATGACAAAGCAGACAATCCGAAAACCTCACGAGCGAATGAATGCAATGAAGTGGAATGGAAGTTAAGAGAAACAGGCTCTATCTCCCTCGTACTCTACCACCTGCTGCGCATGCTGCTGCGTTCTGCTGGTTCAACCAACGCCAAGGGAGGATGACGTCAATCAACACTGACAGAAAGATCGGGAACACGCACAAAAGCGACATGGGGGGGGGGGATAAGTAGCATTTGTTCCTACTAGAAAATGAAAAAAAAAAAAAAAAAAAACCCAGCAGAAAACCGAATTTCAGAAAGATTTTCATGCCTGTTTTAAGGACTTTTTAAGGGACCTTACAAACATTTAAAAAAAATAAGGAGTTTTTAAGTACTTTATAAGGGCCCTTAGGAGCATACATAGAAAATAAGGAGTTCCTAAGGACTTTTAAGGACCGTACGCACCCTGGTGATTTCCTCTTAGTATGTCTTTTTAGTGGTAAAAAGGGGGGGGGGGTAGTCTTTGGAGGGGGCCTAAGCATGGTAAATATGGAGAACCAGATAAAACTTCAAAAAAATTTCTCCTGTTCCACAGAAGAACAGGCACTGTCATTTAGCACGCCTACACTTACGGCCAAAAATAAAAAAATTCTGAATCCCTGACCATAAATGATTCAGAAGTAAATTCTATTGCCTCTCGTTGGAGTTACAGAGGCTGTTTCTTCAACATGTACTGCAAATAGCACCAAAGATGCTCTGAAATGCACCTGCAGACATAGGAAGATTGCTTTTATGTGCTTTTTAATTCTCTACATATTTTATTTATTACTTTTATGTGCTTTTAATTCTTTACATATTTTATTTTTTAATTTTTTGTTTTTAGTTTTGGCTCCACTGCTTTTATCATTTAAGACTAACATTGCATCTTTTAAAAACCTTTTGACTTCATATCTAACCTAACATTGTTTACACTTTTCCCTCAGAATTTGAGAATGACAGTCATTATGAAATTCATGCAGTAACATGGTAAAAATGGATACAAACACGTAATCGTTAATACCAAGTATAAAAAAACTTTAAAACACACTTAAGTTATGTAAGAATAGGAAGCTTTCAACTGATCATTTTAGTCTTTGCCAGCCTTGTTAATAGATGAAAACGATGGTAGTGGTTGCCAGATCCATAAAGTCATATACATTATTTCTTCTTTAACCCTTTTAACAACCGTAACGCCCAAAACGCCAGTACGTACCAATGGCAATAGCCGCTCCAAACGCATGTCTAGAGCGAGTCAGATTTCTTACCCTTACTTTTTCTTCAAATTTTCTAGACCTATGAGGAATCAGCAGGAGTCACTATTGCTGTTATTAAAAAAAAAGTGAAACATGAGACAGTTTTGGGCGTTATGGTATTTAGAGTGATACAAGATTTTTGGGTCATGGTCGTTAAAGGGTTAATATTGACTTCCACACCAATGCTATGATGAAATGGGAATCAGAATTGCAGTTCTTGGAACTGCGAAGAATTCTGAAACTTTTCCGACAGCATAATGAAAAACAATTAATGAACAGGGAAATTTGTTTGGTGTAATTCCAAAGAGGTTCAGCAGAAATGTCCTCCAAAGTTAGGGATGCCAAAGAAATTTCAGAATTTCCTTTATGAACATCACTTTTATGGTCCAGTAAAATGGCTTCATCAGCAAACTGCCATCCACCACCACATATCCTGAAACAGTTTTTTTACTCTGGATGTCGAATATCTTTTTCCTTCAGTCCCATTTTTTGAATCCTACATGCTACTTGTGAAACTGCTTATTCAAAAATTAAATCTTCCAGGCATCATAATCGAAGATCTGTACGACTGCTTTCATACCCTTCCAAGAGCAAAACTGTTTTTATTTACAATAAAATATGTTACAGGCAAAAATATGGTCTCCCAATGGGCTTACCTTTATCCCCCTTCTTGCTGACACATATTTACAACACACTGAACAAATCATTCTTGTACAGACACCTACCCAACCAACTATTTGGTTTAGACATGTTGATATTTTTGTGATTTGGCCTCATACCAAAGAGTTGTTACTACAGTTAACCAATTCAGCCACCAAAAAGTTTCCTACAATTAAATTTACTATGAACAGTGAAGAAAACCAGTGCATTGATTTTTTGGACATCTATTTCCAAAGGAACAATAACCATACAATCTCAAGGTCTGTCTATCATAAACACGCAGCAACCACCAATATTATTTATTCCTTTCAACTTATCCACCTTTGAAAAGTATGAATTTGCTGCCATAAAAGGTTTTATTCATACAGCCAATATCATTTGCAAGAATCATTCATCTCTTGAAAAGGAATATAAAAGAATTTTGGAAACTGCCATTTCGCATGGATACTTTTCTTTCATAGTCAAAAACCTAATCCCTCGTTATGAATCAAGATCAAAAACCAGCAGCCTTCAGCAAAACCCATTTGAAAATCTGCACTTTTGTGGATCTACCCCTTACCACCCTTCTCTTACCTACAAATTCAAGAAAATTTTCAAGAAGTTTCGATATCATTTGGTCATCAGTTCCACAAACCCTTCTATTATAAAATTAATTTTGGAAGATAGAGACAAAGTTCTCCCCTCCCACCCAATCTTCCTGCAGTTTATATCATTCCGATCTCAACATCTTCTGGTGAAAATTATTACACTGGAAGCACTTTCCGCAGCATCAAAAGTCGTTTACCGGAGCACAAAAATGATGTCCATAAAGGAAATTCTGAAACTTCCATGGCATCCCTAACTGTGGACGACATTTCTGCTGAACCTTTCTGGAATGACACCAAATGAATTGCCCTGTTCGTTGATCGTTTTTCGTTACGCTATCAGGAAAGGTTGGAAATTCTTCCACAGCTCCAAGAACTGCAATTCTGATTCCCCTTTCATCATACCATTATTACATACATACATACATATCACTCAGCTGTTCTCTGAGATTCAGAGGTTAGCTCCACAAAGAAATACAAACCACCAGATATTTTTTATTTACTGTTGCCGTATCAAACTTCTCCATTTACAGCGATCTTGACATACAACTTGGGCTTCGCTGACATCCATCACACGCCATACACAAGATCTTCTATACTTCATACTCATAATCTTTTTCTTATGCAGCCACTCCTGAATTTGATCCTCCCATGACTTCCTTGGCTTTCCTCTGCCTTTTCTTCCTGCCACTTGGGCTAAAAAGATTTTCTTAGCAAGCATCTAATCATTCATTCTTTCAACATGGCCAAACCACAGAAGCATATTAGTCTCCACCTCGCTAACAACATTTTGCTTGACATTACACAACTGCAACACAACTTCATTTCTCCAGCACACAAACGACTCCTATGTTTCTTCTGTAATACCCAGGTTTCACTGCCATACATCAGAGTAGGAACAAATTACACTCTCATACACAGCCATGTGGGACTCTCTTGAGAACCCATCATTTCTGTGAACACCTCCCAAAGCCGCAATGACTTTCAATGAAGAATTCACTCGCCTACTAATTTCACTATCCAATTTGTTCTCTCTGTCAAACGTGCTTCCTAAATGCACAAACTCGTTCACCTGGTCAATCACTGTGCCATTTAGACTTATATTATATTCAGTACTACCAGTTCCTCTCTCAAAAACCATAACTTTGGTCTTTCCATTATTTATACTCAGTTTGAATTTCATGCAAACTGAGTACATCCGAGACAACATACTCTGCAACTCACTTTTGCTGTCTGCCAACAGGACAGTGTCATCAGCATACAACAATCTGCACACACAAATATCGCCAAGACATAAACCAGTATTATCTATTTTGGCATCACGCATGCACCCATCCATAAATATATTCAACAGCCATGATTACATTACACAACCTTGTCCAACTCCAGCACTAATAGAAAACTACATTTTGACATACAGACTACTGATTGAAGTCTTGCAATACACTGGTGTGCAAAAATTAAGGACGAAGAGGAGAAATTAGCATAACAGTAGAATGAACAGGCAGAATGGACAGAAAGACTACTCAGGAGATAGACTAGGGTTCGGTACGGTAGGGCATGCGCATATCTGCAGCATGACATAGGGGGAAGTGTCAGAAGGGTATAAAGCACATGGGCGGTGTACGCTCAGCAATTCGGCGAAAGCTATTGCACGGTGTACATCGGTTTGAACTACGTCGAGTTGCTGCCACCATGTGATATGGCCAACAAGCAATCCAGTAGACATCTGGATGACTTTACCTGAGGTCGCGTCATTAGGAAGTTGGAAGAAGGTGGAAGTGTGACTCGTGTGGCCGAGGAGTTCGGGATTGCTCATAGCATCGTTTCACGAGCTTGGAGAGCATTTCAAACGACAGGAACAGCTGTCCGAGAGTTTAGCAGTGGCCGTCCACGAGCAACCACGGCGGCGGACGACCGGTATATTGTCCTACAGGCGAGAAAGACAGACGGAAGACAGCGGGAGAAATTGCAAGGCACATGCAACAGACAACTGGACGTCCGTCATCGCGTTTTACTGCGGCCAGGAGGCTGCACAAAGGTGGTCTATTTGCACGACGACCATTACGGTGTGTGCCATTAATGCCTGCTCATCAGAGAGGGCGGTTTCTGTGGTGCCAGGAACACAAGAACTGGACACATCAGCAATGGGGTAGAGTTCTCTTTATGGATGAGAGCCGATTTAGTCTGACGAGCGATTCTGGACGTATACACATCTGGAGAGAGCAAGGAACACGCAATCACACCTCCAACATCATCGAAAGGGACTGGTTTGGAGGTGGCGGAGTTCTCGTTTGGGGCGGTATCATGCTTGGTAAACGTACTGACCTCCACATCTTCCAAGGAGGTTCGGTCACTGGTGTCTGTTATTGTACCGAGGTTCTCCTGCCTCACGTGCGTCTGTTTAGAGGCGCTGTGGGTCCTGAGTTTCTCTTCATGGACGACAACGCTATACCTCATCGTACAGTGGCTGTTGCAGAGCTGTTGGAGAGTGAAGATATTCAACGCATGGATTGGCCCGCAAGGTCCCCGGATCTAAATTCAATCAAACATGTGTGGGTCCTTCTCGGGAGACGCTTGGCAGCATGTCGCCAGCCGCAATTCCACAGCTGCGATTGGCGCCACAAGAGGAATGGGACGCGATGCCTCAAAAGCTCCTTGACAACCTCGTCCTCAGCATGGACAGACATTGTAAATCTTGCAATGCAGTCAGGGGTGATCATATCCCCTACTAAAAAATGGATTTTTTTTTGGCAGCCACCTTTCACATGGACGTTTCTGTCTTCTGTTCAGTTGTGCCCGAAGCTACCTTTTCAAAAAAGTGCCTCTGTATCCTTTGGATTCCTTGTTTGGACGGTTTTGCTCACTTGTCCCATATTCTTACATCTTGGGGATCTTATGGTATGATTTGAGTCGATGTGGGGTACTTCTGCATGGCGTTACATTTGAAAAACCGTCTCGTCCTTAATTTTTGCACGCCAGTGTATAATGTGCTGCACATTGTACTGTAAGTCAATCTTTGAAAAGGTATGACTTTTAACTCTCTGCATGTTTTGCCAGAGTTCACGTTGTGGTGGACAAACTTGAAGAAACAAGGTGTTGTTTTTTTATAATTATATTGCTAAGTTATTTTTATGTTCTATGCTTTATTGTAGAATGTTTTAGTTGAATAGTTATTAAAAGTTTACTATATACATTGTCCAAAAAGGTTGTATTATTGACAAAAAACATTTTAACAAGATTTTTTCTCGGGGAAACCTTCAAAATCTGATTAAAGACACGTATTCTAAAAGTCGTTTTATGGTACCTACTATGAGTAAAAATATTTAGAAACACTAAAAATGATTTGTTATGTTAAATTCGCACTGTCGTTCGAGTCATTCTGTGTTAGCTCCAAAGAGGGGTTTGGCTGATACTCTCCAACATGTGATGGAAATATCACCTAGGGCATTTTCACATGATAAACAATATCATCATATTCAGGATAGTAATTGACAGTCTTGTACTCACATTATTGAAGTGTCTGTCTATCTGAAGGAAGTTTGTTGACAACTCGTCGCAATTGAGGTGATTCAGCAATGTGCTTACTGTAATCTGTGCATGTTATTATACAGATCAAGGAATATCCGTGTATTTCACATTTGTCTGTAATGTTAGTCAGGCAGTTTTCGTAGTAAGGAAATGTATTGTAGGCAGTTCCTCACTTAGTCACTGTAGAAATCTGTCCTCCACTGTGAAACTCCAAAGGTCAAAGCAAACCATCACAATATTTGAAATGTGATGAGAGTCTGGCTATGCATTTCGGTATCAGCTTATACCATCTTCAAGCCGATGCTTCACCACTTCCCATATTCTGGTTGTGATGTATAACTTGTTGGTGGGCGTTCCTGATGTCGACGTCAATGATGCAGTCCACGTGATGAGCGTCAATGTGCGTGGTTGACTGTTGGACGAATATCGTAACTTCTTAGAGAAATAGTTAAAGAATTTTATTTATTATTTCTTTTCTTTTTTACTTTTTTTTTCATTACTAGAAAAGTTCCTGTCGACTTTTTGGCTGTTCATGGATCCACTAATCTTCTTTTAATGGTTTCCACGGAGCGCACTATGAGCGCCGGGGCTCAAAAAAAAAAAAAAGGTTACACCGGAATCTGGCTCTCCTTGCCTTGGCTTAGCTAGGCCATTCCCAATTTCCTGGGGATATCATCCGGAGCAGTTTCCACCATTGGGGGAGAATCTTCCTTTAGGAGAGAATCTTCCAAATTGTCAAGAGTTGAGGCTTAGGAGTCGTCAGACTTTAAATGATGAAAGTAGCGGTGTGACTTCTGAAAATTGCAGTTCCTCGACGTGCGGGTGGGCTGATAGGTTTTTAGCTGGGCAATTTTTCTTTAATGCCACAAATTCATTGATTGGAAAGCAGATGTCCTAACTTTTTCTTGTGTAAGCCATTTTGAACTTAATAAAGCATAGCACAGGGCTGAAGCCCGTCCGTCTGTCTATTGATACCAAATGCCAAACCCAGAAGAGAAGAAATCCGCTTGAGAAATCTTAGCTGCTCCCCGGCAACCTGTGACCTCCAGCTGTCCCCCCCCTGGCCAAACACCTACCTTAGTAACTAAATGACTCAGCCTGCAATTGGCATATGTTTTCGTGCTCAAAAGCTAAAACACTCAACACATGGCCTCAACGGTTTTCTCTCTCCAACACAAGCACGTAACCTCTGACCGTTGAAGTTGTACATTCCTTCCTGCCTGCTGATCAAAATTTAGCCTTATCTCTGCATTTTTTGAGCCAAAGGAAGCAAATTTTTGCACTTTCTCTGCGTTTCCAAAGTGCTCAAAATGGCAACTTGAGAAAAGAAAAGTTTTCTCTTTGTACCATTATACGAGAACATTTTTCCACCGTTCCGGGACGGGAGAA
The DNA here is from genome assembly GCA_039090855.1 of Macrothele yani. NCBI lineage: Eukaryota > Metazoa > Arthropoda > Arachnida > Araneae > Macrothelidae > Macrothele > Macrothele yani. The sequence goes on from CM077027.1 coordinate 2,103,420, forward strand.
AAAAAAAAAAAAAAAAAATGTTCCTGAAGAGGGGTGGTGATAATCTTGCTCGCCTTTTTCATTTTTTCTAGAGGAAAAAGTTAAATATATCTAAACATATTATAGTTATTCATTATCACCCCTATTTTTAAAATTAAATTTTGTTCGTTTACCTAGGGTATAGAAGGATAACAGAACTGTGCACAGTCTCTCATTCGTCCGTCCTTCCCAGAACAAAAATTACACGTGTGTTAAGGAGAGGATTTTTATTTTTTTAAATTTTTTTTCTTAGTAAATGTGAGAAAACTGATCAGATTCCCCCACATCCACCAGAAAGAAAAATCCTCGACATAACACCTATATGCAGGCCAATTTTCAGATCTCTATGTCATTTAGAAGTGGTCAAACAATTTGCGAAACATTCAAGCAATGTTTCATTGCCGCCATTTTGGATTTTTTTCTCTTTTTTTGGTTTCGTGCTTTTCTATGTATACGGACCTTAAGACTTATCAGCATGCCAATTTTCAGATCTCTAGGTTATTTAGAAGTGGTCGAACAATTCGCGGATGAACACACTCGCATTTTCCCTCTGCTTTTTATATACGAGGCGAAAGCCGATATTTACATAGGTATTCACGTATGCAGGCGGAAAGTGCCGAACTTTAATAAAAGCGTCGCTACGCCATTAAGCATTGCGTCAGTACCAGTTCAATATTGTTGCCCGTCCTTTCACCCAATGAGAAGAGGGTGCTAAAAATAGCTCCGTCACCATGGCAGCAGGTTACGGGACCAGAACGTTGCTCTGTGGTTATCGTGAAGACAGACAAGTCGTTCGTTTCTTTCCTTTGCGTCTTTAAAAAATGCTTAAAACTCAGAATGGCTTTTTCTTAATTTTTTCTTTTTGTAAAAAAGGGATGTTAGTTGTAAGTTTATGCTGTAAAAATTGCAACACGCTATGATTTATAGTTAGCCATATATCCGTTTTTTTAAATGGATTCCATCGCGAAATAGAGAATTTTGTGAAATTTAAAAATTTAATTTCTCGTAATCTAAACCGAAATTCAAAAAACGGGCGACGAGGTGCAAAAATTTGGTCATAGCACTACATGCCTCCAAAGTTTCGTGGTCCTGTTGCTGTTAGTGTGTCCGGAACGCGACCTGATAGCCCCTTTTTTGCTTACCTTAACTTTGAAATACTATAACTCTTGAAGTATCGCCAGAATCGAAAAACGATTCAATTCAGCATGTTCTCCAAACAATTCTCTACAAACGATGTAAATTTCATATCTTTGTGTTTAATACGTTTTGCGCTGGGAGCTAGTAGAGTGTCGCAAAATTTCGAAAACAGCTGCAGCAGTTACTTTTTTTTAGAATACAGAGATTAATTATTAGTTTCCAAGGTAATGGTAAATCTATAGAATTATTCTTATTGCAGTTGGATCCTTTCATCTTTTCGATAAGGACTGCTTCTGCATATCTTATCGTTGCTTCGGTTCACTGTTTATTAATTACTAGATGAAAGCTCGTCAATTAATTACTAGATGAAAGCTCGTCAATAATAATGACGTGGAAAATAAAATGTATGGTACAGAAATTATTGACATTTATTTAGTTTTTGAGTTCCACGTGAATAGATGGCAATGTTGGCTCACAGCTTTCTGAAAATTTCCCAAGCAGTCGGTTATGGAATTTGATACGATGGGTTGTCTGTTATGTGTTTCGCAAAACCTTTAGTCCCTATTCATCAACACCTCCTGGAACACAACATTTTTTGTAAACACTGACCGTGAACCCTGTATCAATTTCCTGTTCTTTTCCGTGAACTATTTAAGCCGGCTCAACACCATGCAGAGCGGCATCATTAATGCTTTCTTGTTCAACTTCATAAAGCATTTTGCATGCGTCAGCAAAAGGATTATTTTGAGCAATCCAAGTCTGATGCAAGAGTGCTTAACTCTTGCATCAGACTTGGATTGCACTGGGCATTTTCCTAATCCTCATTCTTTGATCACCAGCCTCTTCCGGGTCCAATATATACAGTTGAGCAAACTTTCTCTGGTCCCCATTTGCTGGGTGCAAAGCTCCTGATTGATGGTAAATTTGTCCGTTAATTCAGAAACAATAGGAACAGTATCCAGGAGCGGAGCAATGTTAGCTCCCATGGACACAAACACCAAAGCGCTATTTATTGATCTTATGTTGTCCATGAAAATTTTCGAATGTTGATGCTGTTTTTTTTTGTTAACTGCAGAATAACAGGGGCTGATCTTATAGCATCTAATTTTACTTTGCCTTTATGACAGCATTGCATAAAAAGTTTGTCAGATGTTTGTTCTGCCAAAAAATGTTTTGCATGACAAAATTCGCAAATACTGTCCATGGAACCACAGTTATGAGCATCTACATTTGGTTCTACAATGTTAACTGTGTCAAGAATAGCTTGGTTTCTAGTTCGTGGATTTTGTCAGCGGATTGTAACACCACGTCTCTGGTGTAATATTTGCGGTTGTGACATGTCTGCAATCTCGTGTCATTCGCGACCTTGTGCGATTTGTTCTGACGTCAGGTTTGCAATTCGGTGTCGTTCCCAACTTCGTTTAATTTGCTGAGGAGTTATATTTGCTACGCGATGACGATTCCGATCACATTCTCTTTGCACAGCAGACATACTTTAACAACGGGCCATTTCTTGCTCCCCCTTAGTCTTTTTGGTGCTTCCTTCTGGAAAACTACTTCCTCAGCAGATTTTTTCCGTTTAGGAGGCATATTTGCAGTGTTATTGTTAAAACTCATGCAAAACAAAGTCGATGTTTTGAGACAAATGAACCACAATATGAATTGAATGACATCGAATCGCACACACCTAAATAAACAACAACTCTAACTTCGAACGAAAGAAAAAAAGATGTAAACAAAACATTAAACAGGAACGGTTACAGATAACACAGTGTGAACACCGGAATAGAAATGTTCGTCTTTTTCTGTTAAACAGCGTAATAAAGCATATCAAGGGTATATAAATAATAATAATAATGAATTTTATTTTTTGCTGTTACATTGTAGGCTGCGAAAAATAAAATGTATTGTTATGATTTATATACCCTATATGAAATAGAAACAAAATTCCTGATGTAAAGTTTTCGAATCTCAAAGAGTTGACCGTGTGACATAATGCATCTCTGACGTCGTGTGAGAATGATTTGGATTAGAAAACGTCACAGCAGAAGCTGTGTTCTTTGTTGCTATGACAACAAAACAAAGTCATATACGCATAGACTGTGTGCGTGTATGTGATGACATCACCTAAACGAAAACCAAAGCGTGATGTCACAAACATTTGTTTCTCGGTTGCTGCTATGATGACTTAAAAAGTGGCACGGAGGAGGACTCTAGCAAATTATATATTAGGATTGCTACGTTTTTAAAATCAGGTTCGGCCTGGTTGTTAAAGCAATAATCAATTAGAGCTGTTTTACTTTCTTTTTTTTTTCTCCAATTATTTTCATGTTGAGTAATACGATATTTCAAATTATTTTTGGTGCTTCCTATGTAGTATTTATTATTGGCGTTTGGATTATTATCTTGGTTGGAATTTTATATACATCACAGCTATTTGTCATTTTTTTTGGTTCGTGGTTATTTAAGATAATAACTTTATAGGTTTTAACTGACACTCCAAAATCAATTTCATTTTTCGGCATTCCTTCTTAAGTATCTTGTTAATTGCTGGAATATAAGGAAATCAACCTTTATATGTTATATTTCGATGAACACATGGTGCAGGATGTTTATATGCATAAATTAATTTTTTAATTATAGAAGGTTGGTATCCAAACCATTTGGATGTATTGGTGATCCATGATAGCTCTTTGCTTTTAAGTTTATTATTACTTGAGTGCATACATGCTCTACGAGTATATGAGCGAAATTCCGCCCGTTTTTGTGACCAGGGTTGGTTGAATTTACATGGAGTAAGTACAGGTTTATATGTAGGTTTTTGATAAACTTGAAATTTTAGTTGTTGCGTCGTCCTTGTCACCAACACACCAAGGAAGGGAAGACTTATTTTCTTCAGTTTCTAATGTTACTTTGATAGTGGGATATATGCTGGAAAACATTTCTTGTACTTTATAGATATTAATTTCATTTGGGTTGTATATGATGAAAGTATCACTAACATATTGGCAGTACAGTACAATATTCTGTTGTAACTGAGGGAGGATTCGGTCTTCAATGTCTTGCATAATTACTTCTGAAAAGAGGGATGATAGGTGGTTTTCACCCCAAAAAGAGGGATGAAAACTAAGGAAAGTACAAAATCTAATACCTATTCAACAGGATGAAATAATAAGCTTATTAAAATATATCACATTGAGACTGACGAAGAAAACAAAAGCTGAACTTTTTAACCACACGGGTGAAAAATAATAACGTGCTGTGAAACAGCGTGAATATAACGTGGCGTGAGGAAAACAAAATTGTTCACTGAAATTTATTATGCAAATATTAAGCTGGAGCACATCACTGTATTCAAAATATAATTATTTATTTATTTATTTTTTACATTTGACAGCAACACAGGATAAATGTAACATCGCAGAAAAAAAGAAATTACGACTACTACGAAGTCTACGATCTGTCTGTCAGACTTCCGTTTCAGGAAAGTTTTCGTCCATTTAAAAGAAGCAAAACAAATATTTACGCAATAAAATTATCTTTAACAACACTACTGGGTAGAAGAAACATTGCGAGAAAAAAAGAAATACGATTATTGGAGAAACCTTCACTCCGTCTAAGTTCCGTTTCCGAAAGTTTTGAAAGTCGAAATTCCATCCATGGACAGAAAACGACCTCACTACCAATCCCTCCCAAATTTCTGTTCAGTTCTGCATCGATCTCGATAAGCATCGAAATAATGATGGAAATGGTGGAATTCTTTGAATCCACCGAAGAATCTCAGGCCTGAAGATCACAGGAAAATTTTCGTGCCAACTTCCATTTTCAAGCTGAAATGCAAATATTTATGAATACTGTGCAGAAGAAACATCACGAGAAAAAGAAATCAGAATTCCAGGGGAAAATTTTACTTTGTTTAACTTCCTTTTTGAAAGTTTTGAAAAACGAAATACTATCCCCAGAGCAAAAAACGACACCCCCCTCAAAAAAACTAACCCTCCAAAATTTTTCTTCAGTTTTACATTGATCTCGAGAACAACTCAAATATTGACAAAAAAAAAAAAAAAAAAGCGGAATTCCGCGAATTCGTGGAAGAATCTTGTGTACGTATATTTTGTTACTGTAAGAAACCGGGTACTTGACTTATTGTACAGGTGATTATGCGATGTCTTTGGACCCCTTAAGACAAAAACTATTATAGCTATCAAGAGTAAATTTTATATTTAGGAGTTTTCTGAAATAATACTATGAAAAAGTACACTGTCTACCAACAAGTAATTGGACACCTGTGATAGCAAAGGAAAACAAAGTTTATTCACCTTCAATAGTTGGTGGAGCCTCCACGAGCGGCAATTACAGCTGCGACTATCCGGGGCATACTCTCAACCAGGCGTTGTACGACGGCTAGCTGTATTTTTTTCCACTCGGCTTGGAGAAGACAGGTCAGTTCCTTCACCGATTTCGGACGGTGGGGGACCCCTTAAGTCGGCGCTCCAACTCGTCCCAGAGGTGCTCAATAGGGTTAAGGTCCGGGCTCTGCGCAGGCCAGTCCATTCGATTAACCCCATTGTCACCATACCAAGCCATGGTGGACCTTGCAACATGACAGGTGGCATTGTCATCCTGAAAGTAACATGGGTCCACCACGTATAACTGCTACAACGTAGGAAGCGCATAGTCATCCAAAATGGTGCAGTAGATCTTGGCGTTTAGTCTGCCAGGAATTGCGACCAATGGTCCCGTGCCACACCAGGAGAAACACCCCCATAGCATAATTCCACCACCGCCGAACTTCACAGTTGGCACAATACATTCCGGCAGGAGGCGTTCTCCAGGCAGACTCCAAACCCAGACCCTGCTATCCGAACGGTAGAGGGTGAACTTTGATTCGTCGCTCCAGAGAACCTGTTTCCACTGTTCAACGGTCCACTGTCGACGTTCTTTGCACCACGTTAGCTGAGCAGCGCTATTGGACTTGGTGATCAAAGGCTTGTGGGCGGCAGCATGTCCATGATAACCGAGCAGATGGCCATCGTTACGGATGGTATTCATCGAAAGAACACTCTCGGATGCCTGTTGAAACTCCTCGCAGATGTGGCCCATCGATTTGGTGCAGTTCTTCCGAATTTCTCTGGCCAGCACCCGTCGGTCTCTAACTCTCAGTTTTGTGGGTCTGCCGGGTCGGGGCACATTCCGACAGTCACCGCTCATCTTCCACTTGCCAATCACGTAGGCCACTGTCGATGTTGGGTATTTCAGCTTGCTGGATATGTCACGTATGGATCGGCCATTTCTGTGATACTCGACGATTACACCTTTCTCGAAATCAGAGAGCTCCGAACTACGTGGCATCTTGCATGCGACTGGTTGCGTTGTGGTTTCCCACACGATATTTAATGGTGGCGGCCGTGACGTGTATCAGTACCGCAGATATTGTCAATTGCAGGGGTGTCTAATACTTGTTGGTAGATAGTGTACATTTAACCTTTTTTTTTTTTTAATAATTAAAAGCCATTGCCAGTTTAAAAAGATCAAGTTGCAAAGCATGTTGTTGCTCTGAAAAATCCTTAATCTGTGAAAAGTCCTCCTACAGAATATATATATATATATATATATATATATATATATATATATATATTACAAACCTATTTAGAAAATAATAAGCTTAACAGAAAATAAAATGACTAAATCGCTCGCTTTACTAACAGAAAAAAAAAATCCTTGTCGCACAATTTGTTTCATTTACGATGTACGTGATTTGGATTTCCAAGCATTTATGGCTTTGTGGTAAAAAGCGTGCGTTACCTATTGAACCAACTGAAACGACGGGGTTTGACCCTGACCGCAGGGAAGGATTATCCGCGGTAAGGGATGAAAAACACAGGATTATCGACTTTGCGGAATTTCAGTTTAAATACGGGAAAACCTGAAATGGATTTTTTCTGAAGTAAAAGGAATTTCTGACTACAAAAATTTGTGAAAACGTGGAACTTAAAATAAATGCGCACTTCTAAAAATGGAAACTTTTGAAAAACACGGACACTTACTGGCAACTCTGCTGCACGTTATTTTCAGAAATTTTCCGTGAATTCCCAACACTTACTTTTTACAGTGTAGCACACATTTCAGCTAGTAGCCAAAAGTAAATATTTCTATTTTTGAATGTTTTACTGACTGTGCAGAAATCCAAGGCTTTGTTTTGTTATTGGTTCAATACACTACGAAGAACATCGCTTAAATTGCGCATAATTAAAATACATTAAAAAGTTTATAAGTAAGATCATTCATAAACATATTCATAATTAAAACCTGCACATATTAAAATGCAGAAAAAACCCGCTGGGACAAAATCTCTTTTTAGCTGAATTCTTTCATGTAAAATATGCTTTGAATTTTTTTTTTTTTTTTATGTGTGAAAAAGAAATCAAAGGAGATGCTTATTACACCAGAGACTGTGTCATCTTTCTTGTTCAATTATCTTGGATGTCTGGGGAAAAAGTTTTGGGAAAAAAACTATCACAAAAATCTTGCTACATGATATGTATGTGAGTAACCTACTAGATATATCGAAGGCACAAATTTATTTTAGCGAAAAATGTTTTTCTTTATATTAACAAGTGTGTTAAATTCATCGCGATAACGCTCTTCTACACTCTGTTTAGCTTCTGCCATGAGTTTTGGCAGAAAGAATACCTCCGCAAGTGCACCGACTTCGGCCCACGGACACAATAATAAACCATATTTCTATTTCCTAAAATTATGTAGCTTTTCTTTACTAAAAAAAAAATGATATACAGGTGCTTTAGGGAGCGAATGAGACACTGAACGTTTCTGTGTAAAGTAAACGTGCTTTGAACGAGGTTAAATTTTCATTGTTGTAAGTCAACTACATATTTCTTAAACAAATCCATACAAACTCCGTTTATTGGTGTGAAAGTATATTTAATGGAGAAATACACTGCTAGACAATTGCTAAGGATGGATCATAAACGGCTATACAGCGCATAAAAAAGTAAGTGTGGTTGGATACCAAGTGAAATAAAATAATGTCAGAATGCCAGGACATTACAAGAAAGACAATTTATTTTGCTCTGAAATCCAGAAGGCTTTGAAACATGTTCAAGGGACAAACAGGCCATTTTGTGCAGAATACGTAAACGTGAAAAAAAAATGCAATTACCGTCCGCAGGCGTTCCGGCGTAAGATGTGAATACGGGATATGGCCACCATGGAGGGCGATGCAAGATTCCACACGTCGTGTCATGCTTTGCACAACATTATCAAGCAGCTGTTGGGGTAATTTATCCCATTCCTCTGTCAGTGCACGGATGAGAGTGTCCTTGTTTATTGGAGGGCATTGGCGACCAGCAAGACTCCTCCCCAAAGCATCCCACACATTTTCAATGGGATTCAGATCTGGAGAATGTGCTGGCCATACGAGGCGTTGAATATCCTCGCTCCCAAGACACTCCTGGACAGCGACTGTTCGATGACATGTTGCGTTGTCGTCCATGAAAATGAATCTATCACCGACAGCACCACGGAACATGCGAACATGAGGTAGCAGAACATCATTAATGTATCGTTGGCCAGTCATAGTCCCAGATGGAAGCACATAGAGGGACGTACGGCCATTGATCATGATGCCAGCCCATACCATGACACTACATGTCGGATATTGGTCCCTTTCCTGTATGTTTGCTGGACAACATGCAGTACCACTGTCACGCCAGATCAGTTGTCGTCGACAATCAGACGATAGACTGTATCTACTCTCATCTGAGAAGAGGACAGCAGACCAGTCGTTATCAGTCCAATTGCGATGTTGATGGCACCATTGCAAACGAGCGGTACGGTGACGTCTGGACAATGGGATGCACACAACAGGACGGCGGGCGTATAGTTCTCCTTCTTGCAAACGTCTGGCGACAGTTTTTCGGGAGATCCGCTTGCCAGTAGCAGCCATAAACTGATTTTCTACCTCACTAGCTGTGCTGCGCCGGTGTCTTTTTGTTGATAGCACTATGTACCGATCTTCTGCAGGTGTCGTACTGCGAACATGACCTCCCCGTGACGTTTGCTACACTCTCCATTTGTTTGAAATGATTTCCAAAGCCTTGAAACAACACTGTGACTGACGTCGAATTCCCTGGCAACATCTGTTATTTTTCGCCCTTCTTCAATCTTGCCAGTAATACGGCCACGCGTAAAATCATCTAGGTGATGTCGGGAAGACACACTGAAAATTGCAAGTTCGTCAATTGATTCTTTCCCTTTCAACTTTGCGTTTGAACAACAACGGTCAATACGCGTCAAATACTTTATATCTCTTATCAGCACTATGACGTCACGAACAAGTTCGGCAATCCAAAATTTGCATACGCACAACACGTCTTACTGTATCCCGCACTTATGTTAATTTCCACATTTTCCTGCCTTCCATTTTATGGTTGCTATCGTTGCTATTGCCATTCGCCCTTAGCAATTGTCCGGCAGTGTACAAGGAAAAATTGCATCTCCCGGGCTTTCGCTCTCCAACCGGGAGGCTTTCTCAAAGGTTGCAGACGTTACTAACAAGTCTGGCTAGTATAAACGAAACATTTCGAACCACTGGCGGTTGGGAACGTCGTATTTTGAAACTTGATGCTCGAGGCACGAGGTCAGCATGTTCCTCCACGCGGATGGAATATCAACAGATTGGGTATCGTTGCATGCGCAGGGATGTGTAGAGATCTCAATACTTTCTCTGATCAGTGTACCTTTGTAGCCAGTATACGGTGCAATTATCTTTACTTCATCCCATAACAGGACTGTGTTTTTCTATGCTACTTCTTTAGACAAGGCTGTTAAGGTCTTTCCCAATCTGATGTCTCTCATGTGCTCCTTAGACCTTACAGCAATCAACCTTTTCGTCATTTCGTTGTAAATTTTCGACGAACCGTTCTGGTACATCAGAGGTATCATTGTACACTCCTGCTTCCGATTTCCTGTCTGGGTTTCTGCACGTGTTTGCCGCTGCTTTGTGTATGCTGTTGGGTGATCTGATGCCGATGTGAAGGCCATGGCGTCTCATTAGGTTTTTGAATGAGTAAGAGAGTTTTGGGATACACTGCACAGATCCGGCGTAATGTAAAATATCTCCTTTCGCCTTGGAAGTTGTACGATATCTTGATTGGGCTTTTTGTAGAACTCTTCTTAAATCAAGCTTGGGGAAACTAGCTGCAACGCCTTTATTAATGATATCTGATATCTCTTTGTTTCTTGTTTCTATGCTGAAACAGACGTTGAAAGATCTTTCAAAGTATGTTCAAAATGCTGCCATTTTATATGAATTTGGAGATACAGATTTAGGTGCGGCATTCGCTCATATACTCGTAGAGCATATACACACTCAAGTAATAATAAACTTAAAAACAAAGAGCTATCATGGATCACCAATACGGCCAAATGGTTTGGATACCAACCTTCTATAATTAAAAAATTAATTTATGCATATAAACATCCTGCCCCACGTGTTCATCGAAATATAACGTATAAAGTCGATTCCCTTATATTCCAGCAATTAACAAGATACTTAAGGAATGTCAAAAAAACAAAATTGATTTTGGAGTGTCAGGTAAAACCTATAAAGATATTATCTTAAATAACCGCGAACCAAAAAAAATAAAATAAAAAAAATATTACAAATAGCTGTGGTGTAATATAAAATTCTAACCAAGATAATAAATAATCCAAATGCCAAAAATAAATACTACATAGGAAGCACCAAAAATAATTTGAAATATCGTATTACTCAACATGAAAATAACTGGAGAAAAAAAGAAAAGGAAACAGCTCCAATTGACTTTTGCCTTAACAACCTGATTTTGAAAATGAAACAATAATTAATAAACAGCGAACCGAAGCAATGATAAGATATACAGAAGCAGTCCTTATTGAAAAGACGAAAGGATCCAACTGCAATAAGAATAATTATATAGATTTACCATTACCTTGGAAACTAATAATTAATCATGAAAAAAAAAGTAAAAAAGAAAAAGAAAAGAAATAATAAATAAAATTCTTTAACTATTCCTCTAAGAAGTTATGATATTCACCCAACAGTCAACCACGCACATTGATGGACATCACGTGGACTGCATCATTGACGTCGACATCAGGAACGCCCACCAACAAGTTATACATCACAACCAGAATATGGGAAGTGGTGAAACATCGGCTTGAAGATGGTATAAGCTGATACCGAAATGCATAGCCAGACTCTCATCACATTTCAAATATTGTGATGGTTTGCTTTGACCTTTGGAGTTTCACAGTGGAGGACAGATTTCTACAGTGACTAAGTGAGGAACTGCCTACAATACATTTCCTTACTACGAAAACTGCCTGACTAACATTACAGACAAATGTGAAATACACGGATATTCCTTGATCTGTATAATAACATGCACAGATTACAGTAAGCACATTGCTGAATCACCTCAATTGCGACGAGTTGTCAACAAACTTCCTTCAGATAGACAGACACTTCAATAATGTGAGTACAAGACTGTCAATTACTATCCTGAATATGATGATATTGTTTATCATGTGAAAATGCCCTAGGTGATATTTCCATCACATGTTGGAGAGTATCAGCCAAACCCCTCTTTGGAGCTAACACAGAATGACTCGAGCGACAGTGCAAACTTAATATAACAAATCATTTTTAGTGTTTCTAAATATTTTTACTCATAGTAGGTATCATAAAATGACTTTTAAAATATGTGTCTTTAATCAGACGTTTGAAAGTTTCCCCAGGGAGAAATCTTGTTAAAATGTTTTTTGTCAATAATACAAACTTTTGGGACAATGTATATAGTAAAATTTTAATAAACTATTAAACTAAAACATTCTTCAATAAAACATAGAACACAAAGTTACTTAGCAATAAAATTATAAACAAAAAAAATTCATTTTTTCAAGTTTGTTCACCACAATGTGAACTCAGGCAGCACAACGTGCGGAGAGTTAAAAGTCATACCTTTTCGAAGATTGAAACTTACAGTACTAATAGAAAACCATTTTGATAAAACACCATTCACTCGTACACAAGCTCTACTGCCAGCATACATGGCTTTTACACTATTAAGTAGATTCCCAATAACACCATATTCATTCAAAACCTTCCACAAAATTGTCTTATTTACTCGAATGGAAGCTTTCTCTAAATCTATGAAGGCAGCAAAAACTTTCTTACCAACAGCCAGATACTTTTCAATCTTCTTGCGTAATACAAAAATTTGGTTAGTTCATGCCTTTCCTTCCTCCTTCTCCTTCCTATCTTTTGTCTTACTCTGGCGAACCAGCTTAGCTGCTTCACGCTTCTATAAAACCACTCTGAACATCCCATACTTTCTCGGATGTAAGACTCCATACTTTTCAATAATGACTTTACCGAACACTTTCCCTGGCACACTCAGTAGGCTAATACCACGATAGTTCTTGCAGTCAGCCTGATCACCTCTTCCCTTTTATCCTTCTAATCCCGAGGTACCATTCCTAACTCCCAGCACAACTGGCAAATTTCAGTTAACCAGTTAATTACAGGGTCACCACCATATTTCAACATATCAGCAGTTATGCTGTCAACTCCTGGAGCCATACCATTCTGAAGAGATTTTAGAGCTTTACACACCTCTTCTCTTGAGATCCCTCCTGCGCATCCATCTCTCACTATGACACCATCTGCTTCTGCCTCTGAATCACCTTTGCTTTCTTGATCTAATAACTCACAGAAGTATTCACCCCATCTTTCACTTAACTTGTTGGGCTCCCACATCATTTCTCCGATCCTATTCTTTACACAACTTACAACTTTGTTACCCCTATTTTTTTTTTTTTATTCTCATGTACTTCCAGAAAGTCTTCCTATCTTTCCAAAAAGCCAGTTCATGCCTTTCCACTTTCTCCTTCCTATCTTTTGCCTTACTCTGGTGAACCAGCTTAGCGGCTTCACACTTCTTACAGCGATATTCATCCCCAGAAACTCTAGCTTGCAACATCCGCAAATAGGTTTCTTTCTTTCTCTTTTCTGCCTCTTCAATCTCACTAATCCACCAAGCATCACCTCTATTGTAACCAACTATTGTGGTGCCACAGACTTCTTCAGCAGCAATGACAACACAGTTCTTAAGACATTCCCACTTTTATTCTACATCCCTCACACAAGCCTTCAGTCGTTCTCTGAGTACATCAGAACAACGCTGATGATATTCAGGGAGCCTTTCATCAACCTTTATTCTTTCCATCCTGGGCCTCTTCCTATTCCTTTTTCTCCAACCAACATTCAGTTTCACTCGTGACACTACCAAGTAATGATCAGAACCAACATCCGCATCTCTCATCACACGAGTATCAACAATTAAGTGTTTCAAACGCTGATCATAGACAACAAAATCTATCCTACTCTTCTGACCAAGAGTGCGATTTTCCCAAGTACATGTGTGGATATGCACTGGTGTGCAAAAATTAAGGACGAAGAGGAGAAATTTGCATAACAGCAGAACGAGCAGGCAGAACGGACCGAAAGACCACTCAGGGGATAGACTAGTGTCCGGTACGGTAAGGCATGCGCATATATGCAGCATGACATGGGGGGGGGGTGTCAGAAGGGTATAAAGAACATGGGCGGTGTATGCTCAGCAATTCAGTGAAAGCTCTTGCACGGTGTACATTGGTTTGAACGACGTTGAGTTGCTGCCACCATGTGATATGGCCAACAGGCAATCCAGTAGACCACATCTGGATGACTTTACCCAAGGTTGCGTCATTGGGAAGTTGGAAGAAGGTCGAAGTGTGACTAGTGTGGCCGAGGAGTTCGGGATCGCTCGCAGCATCGTTTCACGAGCTTGGAGAGCATTTCAAACGACAGGAACAGCTGTCCGAGAGTTTAGCAGTGGTCGTCCACGAGCAACCACGGCGGCGGACGACCGGTATATTTTCCTACAGGCGAGAAGAGACAGACAGCGGGAGAAATCGCAAGGCACATGCAACAGACAACTGGACGTCTGTTATTGGCCAGGAGGTTGCACAAAGGTGGTCTATTTGCACGACGACCAGTATGGTGTGTGCCATTAACGTCTGCTTATCGGAGACGGCGGTTTCTGTGGTGCCAGGAACACAAGAACTGGACACTTCAGCAATGGGATCGAGTTCTCTTTACGGATGAGAGCCGATTTAGTCTGATGAGTGATTCTGGACGTATACACATCTGGAGAGAGCAAGGAACACGCAATCACGCCTCCAACATCATCGAAAGGGACTGGTTTGGAGGTGGCGGAGTTCTCGTTTGGGGCGGTATCATGCTTGGTAGCCGTACTGACCTCCACATCTTCCAAGGAGGTTCAGTCACTGGTGTCCGCTACTGTACCGAGGTTCTCCTGCCTCACGTGCGTCTGTTTAGAGGAGCTGTATGATGAGGTGCAGCGTTGTCGTCTTCATGGACGACAACACTACACCTCATCATACAGTGGTTGTCGCAGAGCTGTAGGAGAGTGAAGCTATTCAACGCATGGATTGGCCCGCAAGGTCCCCGGACCTAAATCTACTCGAACATGTGTGGGACCTTCTCGGGAGATGCATGGCAGCATGTCACCAGCCGCCAGCAACGATTCCGCAGCTGCGATTGGCGCTACAAGAGGAATGGGCTGCGATGCCTCAACAGCTCCATGACAACCTCGTCCTTAGCATGAACAGACGTTGTAAATCCAGCAACGCAGTCAGGGGTGATCATAACCCCTACTAAAGACTGGATTTTTTTGGCAGCCACCTTTCACATGGACGTTTCTGCCTTCTGTCCACTTGTGCTTGAAACTACCTTTTCAATAAAGTGCCTTTGTATCCTTTGGATTCCTTGTTTGGACGGTTTTGCTCACTTGTCCCATATTCTTACATCTTGGGGATCTTATGGTATGATGAGTCGATGTGGAGCACTTCCGCATGACGTTACATTCGAAAAACTGTCTCGTCCTTAATTTTTGCAAGCCAGTGTACTTGTGGTCGAAAAACGTGTTGGATACACACAAACCATTCTCAATGCAGAGTTCAATTAATCTTTCACCTTTATCATTCACACAAGGATAATTAAACTTACCCAGAACATTGTCAGAAGTCGCATTCTACACACCTACTCTAGCATTGAAATCCCCTGCTATTATAACTTTTTCTTTAGCACCAAACACTCTCAAAACAGCTTTTAGCTCATTCCAGAAATCTTGCTTCCTATCAGAAGGTTCCGAGTCACAAGGAGCATACACTACAACTATTCTCTGAAGTTTCACTTTCAAACGAATCCAAAGAATTCTCTCACTTATGCAACTATAGTGAATCAAGTTGTTTTTCATCTTTCCACTTAAAATCACTCCTACACCAGCCTGTCCTTTCACATTATTCAATACTCCAGACCACACACTCACCGTTTCCATTCACTTCTATCCCAATTTCCTTCTTTTTATAATCATAATAGGTAGCTTACCTTTTGTACACATTTCCCTACACGTTTTGTTCTTTTTGTGGTCTAGCTTGGTTCAAGCCTCTGGTGCTGTGGGTGGTCCTATTCAGTCTTCAGTTCATTTAATGTCTGGCGAATGTATAAGTCCTTGAAGTGTACTGCAGTAATGACTTTTGGCCCCAACAGGCCAAAATATATAAATCATATAAATATATAAGTCATCAGGCCAAATATATAAGTCATTAGCTGACGGTTCCAGTTGGTCATTCAACCTAAGGATTCTGGAACAAAACCCAGTGAGTTTGCCTGTTGGGGCCAAAAGTCATTACACTGCAGTACACTTCAAGGACTTACACATTCGACAGACATTGAATGAACTGAAGACGGAATAGGACCACCGCATCAGAAACTTGAACCAAGCTAGACTACAAAAAGAACAAAACGTGCAGGGAAATGTGTACAAAAGGTAAGCTACCTATTATGATTATAATTATATGCACCTAAATTACAAATAGTTATGGCATAAGCTATAGTTGATCTAACACTGAGTTCCTTCTTTTGGTTTCACTTGCACACAGCACATCCAGTTTATACTTATTCGTTTCTTCAATCGCCTTGTTTATCTTGCCATTTATACCTCTAGTATTCCATACACTAATCTTACACTCACTGAGCCGAGATCTCTTTCTCATATGCCGCTTAGAAAGTCCAGGTCTATTCCATGGTGGACTGTCCTTTTCAAGTGTGGTAGGTCCACACCATATCCCACACTTGAGTCATTTTTAATATTTCTTTGTGTCTTTTTAATCAGGTAAGTACATCAGCGTGGGGGATAAGCTCACAGCTGACAGTTCCAGTATGTCATTCAACCTAAGGATTCTGGAACAAAACCCAGTGAGTTGGGGTCTTTGCACCAATGTCACACAGAACTAGCTGGCACCTCTCCAAGATTCAGAGGCCCTTGTTGCTGTTACGTATATTTGTTTTCTGTAATACACATTTAATGGCCAACAATGGCCATTAAATGTGTATTACAGAAAAGATATTAAACAATGCTGCTATAACTTTGATATAAAAGTGTTTGTATTTTGCTGGTATAATCATTTTGGTACTTTGAACAGAATAAGGCAGCTCAGTTGGAAAAAAGAAAGAAAAAAGGAACCCAACCCCAAACCTACCAACCAACAACATACATGAAGAAAATGTTCAAAATAAAACATTATGTTCTAACCTACTTTTAGTGAATATGAACATGCAGTAATTTTTCTGCAGGTAGAACACAGACATGACATAAGTGAACAAAAACCCGATTTGTTAATATTTATTTTCTGTCTGCATGTAATGGAAGGAGCTGTATTTGTAGCTGGACTCAATATCTGGTAGCCATACCCTTTGTAGTACATAGGGCTTTCACCCTGTCAGGTATTGTGGAAATGAGATCAGCTATGGTGCTCCGTGGAATTTGAGCACACTATTTACGCAACTAGGCCAGCCGGTGTGTCTTGTTAGTTGGTTTCTGTGGCATCTATCCTAATTTTTCATCCAATATGACCCATCAGGTGTTCAATTGGGTTCATATCAGGGCTCTGGCTCGGCCACAGCAGTTTTTGGTGGGCGTTTTGTTTGTGCCATGTTTGGGTACATTTTCTCCTATGACATGGGGCACCATCCTGCATGAACAAAGAGAGGTAGCCTTTGACGTCTGACCACTGGAGAATATTGGTAGCAGGCCGCTCCCAAGGATGGTTATGTAATTTTGTACACGATTAGTCATTCATATGACTCCCCATATCACGACTGAAAAACCGCTATGCTTCACAGTTGACTGTAAGTACTGCAAGCTGAATTCCTGGCTGGGCAACCGCCACACCCAGGCCTTGCCACTGTCTGAAAATTGTGCAAATCGGAACTCATCAGAGAATACAACAGTGTGCCTAAATGCTAAGGGTCGCTCAATCATGTCTGTTGCCCATGCCAATCTGCGACAAATATTTGCTTCTCGCAAAAGAGGTTTACGTCCAGCCACTCTTCCATGATAGCCAAGTTAATGAATTTACCACTGAGCAGTTCTGGAACTCACTTGGAGCTTTTCTGCAATCTCAGTGGCCTTGCTACAAGAATTGGTTTCCACTGAACGCTTGACAGCTCAAAGATACCCCTGTGATGGCCCAGGGTGACCTGTACATGATGCTGGTGCTTCCTTACCTGCGGCAAGAGGAATTTGCAGGTATGCAGCAATCTGACGCTGCCTGACTCCGGGATCCAACTGCCCCACGATTTGTCCTCTCCGAAAGTTGCTTAGTTCTTGGGCTCCCTTGGGCCAAGGCATGTTTGTTTGGTGTCACCTACTCACTGATGTCCTGCAAAATATATTAAAGGGAATTCATTAATGGAAACTCACCTAAAAGGTTGTTGTTTTCTTTGCAACATTTACTGCACATATATTTCCGGCTGACTTGTCATAATGTATGACGGACTTTTTGTGGTCGTCGTTTCTCTTCCCTGTGTCTTCACATATACTCTTGCCAGTTGTTTTTTGAGCCAACACATCATTATTACATTCACATTTTCCTCACATACGCACAATTTCATTATCTTCAACATACATTTAAAAAATCTAAAACACTATACATAATTTCCATTTTATTCATCAAAGACATTAAAACCCTAATTCTCTTGGTCATTAGTTGCCACCCACTTCCTAATGTTCACAACATTTATATATACATTCATATTAAAAACACTATCTATATACACTATTTACAGAAGCCTTAATCTTTCAGCTCAATTCATTTACACAATGGCTCAACCTTCCTCCTCCAACCCTTCCTAGTTTTTTTATGGGAAACACGATATGCTTAACCGCCGATATTGTAAGCCTCACCCCCATGACTTTGTCCGCCTCTAGCACTTTCTGCCAGACCCTGGCTGTCTTCAGGAGGCCTATCGAAAAATAGCCATTCCTCTCTGCAGCCGCAGAGCAAATAATGCAATAGTCTCCAGTCCTCTGCTCTGTCACTGTATCTCATGTTTGTCTGTGGCGCCATCTGTTCTTTAATTTGGTCAAAATCTAGTATTGCAATTTTCTTTTTCTTTTCTATTTTTATCAGGGCTTTTTAATTATCATTTATTATATTCGGATTGTTATAATTACATAATCTATTCCTATTTTTTTTCAATAAGTACTGACTCAGCTATTCTCAAATGTCTTTCTGTTTTACATTTTTTAATTATTTTAATGTCTTCAAATTTTGGATATTCTTTGTTTTCCAGGCAGTATTGAATTAAAGCAGTTTCAGTATTTTTTTTTTTTTTGCCAATTTTTTAAATGTTGCTTTAATCTGTGTTTTAATTTATTTTTGGTACTACCTATGTATGAGACTGGCGGATTCTTCGAGATGGGTATTGCATATACTCCTGCTTGCTCCAAACAACTCATTTTTTCATTGCGTTTTAACACCAAATTCTTGATTGTGTTTACTTTACATCCAAGTTGAATATCATATTTATTACACATCTTATTGATTTCAGATGACACCCCTCTGAGATATGGGAAAGCACCAATATATTTCATTTGTTCTTTTTTCTTGATATTGTACTTCTATTTATTCTATTCTGAACCTCCAATGTCCATTTTTTAATACACTGCCTTGGGTGCCTATAACTTTCTGCAATTTTATTAACATATTTCAATTCTTTTCTTTTATAATATTCTGCTGAACTGTGAGAAAATGCTCTTTTTATTAATGTCTTAACAGTATTACTTTTTTGTGCATATGGGTGTGTCGAGTCATATGGTATCATCACCGGAATATACGAAGGTTTTCGATGTACTCTATACTGTAATATATTTTTCTCTCTTACAATTTCTACATCCAGAAACGCTATTGTATTTTTTATTTCATTTTCAATTGTATAGGATACAGTTTTGTGTACTGTCCAGCCAAATCCTCTAGTTGAGTCAAATTTAATTTAGAAAGAATGAAAATGTCATCGACATACCTGCAACAAATAAATGGCTCTTACAATTTATCTTCTTTTCAATCTCTTTAATTATAACTTCAGAAAACAAGGAGGACAATGGGGAACCCATAGGATCTCCATAAATTTGTTTATATATTGTTTTTTCAAATGCAAAAATGTTGTTTTCATAGATATACAATAAATTCTTTTTTAACTCTTGAGTTTGTGTTTGATTCATATATTCTTGCTGTTGTAATTTTGTGATTATTATATTAATTGCTTCTATTACTGGGGTGCTCGGAAACAGCTTTCACATACATGCTTGCCATATTATATTCATGTAAATCAAAATCTGCTTTTTTGATGATATCTATGAATTCATATGTATTTTTAACAGTGTACTGATTCCTCATAAGCATCAGAGCCAGAAAATTATAAATATTCTTTTCTAAATTAATAAGTGGTGAATTTTTTTTTGGACACTATTAATCTCATAGGTGTATCAATCTTATGTGTTTTTATCTTAGCAAACAGTCTTGGTAGCCCTGCTCCAATAGGTATGCTTTTTTATTTCCTGTGGTAGAGAGCTATGGTTCCTTATGTTGGCCAAAAATCTAATTTAGTTCTCTGTTGGATCTCTCTGTACTTCTGCACAGTTCAACTCCTCAATTGCTCTTTTTATTTTCTGATTGTATTCTTCTGTATTGAGAATAACAATTTGACCTGATTTATCTGTTTCACAGAATTTAATGTTACGATCTTCTTTGAGTTTTATCAACTGTTCGTTTTCATACTGTAATTTCTTAATGTGAAAATTTTTATTATTAAGTTAAATTCTTTTAAAAACATTCTATATAATTTACCACTTACTTCTTTTTTTTATATACTGGAACGTTCTTCATAATGTCCTCAAGGCTTGGAATTAGTTCTACTGTAGCTGGTATGTCTTCTGGAAAAGCATATTTTTTCCCACGTTGTAAACATGCTTGCTGAGAGTAACTCAACTCCCTATCCGATTTATAATTATAACCCATATTCGAGTTTTGTAATTATAATGATATGAAAATACTAAATGATAATTGGAAGGCCCTGATAAAAATAGAATAGAAAAGAAAAAAAAAATCCAATACTAGATTTTGACTAAATTAAAGAACAGATGGCGCCACAGGCAAACATGAGATACATTGACAGAGCAGAGGACTGGAGACGATTGCATTATTTGCTCTGCGGCTGCAGAGAGGAACGGCTATTTTTCGACAGGCCTCCTGAAGACAGCCAGGGTCTGGCAGAAAGTGCTAGAGGTGGACGAAGTCATAGGGGGCGAGGCTTACAATATCAGCGGTTAAGCGTATCGTGTTTCCCATCGAAAAACTAGGTAGGCTTGGAGGAGGAAGGTTGAGCCATTGTGTAAATGAATTGAGTTGAAAGATTAAGGCTTCTGTAAATAGTGCATATAGATAGGTGTTTTTAATATGAATGTATGTATAAATGTTGTGAATATTAGGACGTGGGTGACAACTAACGACCAAGAGAATTAGGGTTAAATGTTTTTGATGAATAAAGTGAAAGTTATGTGTAGTGTTTTAGATTTTTTAAATATATATGTTGAAGATAATGAAAGTTGTGCATATGTGAGTTAAATGTGAATGCAATAGTAATGTGTTGGCTCAAAAAACAACTGGCAAGAGTAAATGTGAAGACACAGGGAAGAGATATGACGACCATGAAAAGTCCATCATGCATTATGACAAGTCAGCCGGAAATATACATGCAGTAAATGTTGCAAAGGGAACAACAACCTTTTAGGTGAGTTTCCATTAATGAATTTAAATACAATTTGCACGTAAAATAAGAGCAATTTTCGGGATTATCTATGTATTTTTGAGTTGTGTTCTTTCTTTATTATATTAAAGGAATTCGAACATGCAGTGCAATATAAACTCCACTACATAGCAAAAATGGCATTAAGACAGGTGTCTATTTACTTATGTCATGTCTCTGTACTTATTCCTGTATGTCACTGTAACAATTTTCAATGTGATAGGCCGATTTCCTTTTCATTGTATTTTTCAGGCGATTCTGTGAACTAAATTGTAAAGACTTCGTAAAATGGTGAAAAAAAAAACTATGGGCGGCAATACAATATCTATCTTTGAAAGGCATGCTTTTTGTAGGAGGTCAATGATGATATGGTACAGACATGGGAGGACAAAGCTCCTGCATGTTCCATAGCTATCAAGTGGCATAGATAATTTCATTCTTGCAGAGAACCTTGTGATGGTGAAGATCATTCTGGACAACCCTTCACATCTACTTCTGAGGGAAATATCAACACACAGTGGATATGGCCACGTGATGCAAGACAAACAAATGACTAATATGATTCGGTTAGTGAAAATTTTAACCATCTGGTTTACGTGGCTATATTATAAGTCAACAGTTGCACAACTATTACCATTACTGTTTCACATGTTATAAAGTATCTTCAAGCTGAGTGTGATATGCTTCATTAATTCTGCTATTATATAAATTTGCAAGGAGTTAAAATATAAGCATTACAACACTTGTTAATTGTCCTGAGAATGTTGCACTTACCTAATACTGCAGCACAATTTGGAAGGTTATTGTTCGCAGATTTATTCTTCAGGTACTAACCTCTGAAGCCCTGGTTGACAAGTCCTTGAGGAGTTGGTTTGTTCAACGGTTAGTACCTGAAGAATAAATCAGCCAACAATAGCCTTCCAAATTGTGCTGCATTATTAGGTAAGTGCAACATTCTCAGGACAATTAACAGCTGTTGTAATGCTTATATTTTAACTCCTTGCAAATTTATATAAACAGCAGAATTAATGAAGCATAGTGCACTTGACTTGAAGATACTTTTTAACGTGTGAAACAGTCATGGTAATAGTTGTGCAACTGTTGACTTATAGACAAATGACTGCTTGATATGTAATTGAGTCTGCAAGTATTTCAATTGGAAGTGCTACTTAAATTCTGGAAAATTCTTTAATGGAAAAGGTCAGCACTAGACGAGTCCCACGAATGTTGTCAGATGAGCAAAATGCATACTGCAAATGAATGTGCCTCACAAACTTGAACACACTTTGTGCAGATTCAATAAATTTCTGATTCCAGATTGTTACAATAGACAAAACACATTGGTTCATCACTTTGACAAAAAAAAAAAAAAAAATGTAGAAAAATGCATTTTCTCCACTTTTCAAGAAATTCTATGTTGCTCTGTCTGTCAGCAAGTGATGTCATCAGTTTTCTTGAGATGCACACGGCATCATCATGATTGAATATCTAAAAAACAGCACCACACTGTTGCTGTTGCCTACTATGTCAACCTCATAGGCAAACTTCGTGGAGCCACAGTAAATTGCGATGAGATGTCTGTCTCCTTTAAGGCAATGCACCGAGTCACACCTTTCAGACTGCAAAGACTGCCATATACACTTCGGGATTTGAATTGCTTCAGCACCACTCTATTTTCAAGATCTTGTTCGGTAGCAACTTTCATTTGCTCCCTAAGGTGACGGAAAACGTAGGTGGGAAGTGAAAGCCTCTGAGGTGGTTGCATGGTTGGAAGCCCAAGATTTAAAAAAAAATCCAACCAGGTTGGAAGTGAAAGCCTCTGAGGTGGTTGCATGGTTGGAAGCCCAAGATTTAAAAAATCCAACCATGATCAAGTCACTAAAGCATCACTGAGAAGTGAGTTATAATGGCAAGGGACTCTATGAGAGAAAAAAAAAACCCTGTCACTTGTCCCTGGATTTTTATTCAACAAAGCTTTAAAAAAAATTAGTCCACCTATTCAATATATCTTCCTACAAAACCAGAAGCTGACACTTTGTATTTAGTAAATGTTGACCCCCCCCCCTATCTAATATTTAACAAGACAAAAAATTATTCATGATTAAAGTATTTACATTGGCACTGTAAGCAAATTTTTTTAATGCAAATTAACTGCAAAAATTACACTAGCAACTTTTGAAAAGAAAAAGGCAAAGTGAAATGGAAATTCTGATGTTCAATAAGGTTGTACAAGGCATAACTGAACTTTCTTTTCCTTTACCAATTACATCTGTACTAGCACTGCTACACAACCTTCATTAGAACAAGCTGGTGGGGACACTGCAATAACTTTCTTAGACACACATCCATTGTCTCTGCATCTATATATATTACAAGAACACTATAAAATGAAATCAAACACTGTCACACCGAGCCTTGAATAACACTGCGTGTGTATATCTAGTTTTAATTTTTCAGTGAAACTGACACTGAAAGTGGACAAAATTTTATGCAGTTTGAGTACACATGAAAGTGTGAATGAATAACTGAAGAAAAACGTTTTCAAAAGGCCATATGCATTATTTGTCACCTTGTAAACTTAGTTTAGGAAACAGAAGAATTATATGTGACATGGCATTCAACGAGGGTGTGTGCGTAGCAAAGAAAATAACATGCATTTATTTTTCAAGAAAGTATGCAAGCAGAGGACCCCTCCCTGCCCCAAGCTGATGTTTGACTATCAATCAGAAGTTACATTGTTCCTGTGTCTGTCAAAAATCTGAACTTTACTCTGAAAGGGAAATACATTTCTGCAGTGAACTGTAATTTGCAATGAGATACGGTTTGGTACTTCATTCCAGATTCAAAGTGGTACAGCATAGAATGGTACCACAAAGTATCCCCCTTCCCCCAAGTTCAAAGACAGCAGTTAAATAGCAAGATCGTGAGAAATGGACAATGTACTTTGCAAATTTTGATCACCTTACACAACAGTTAACACACAGTCTGCTTTTCAGTAATGTTCATGAGGCAATGCATCAGAAGGAAAACCTCAAGAACAATAAAGGCTATTTACCATCTTGCTGCTTAACAACACATCCTTATACAATGAATTCAAAAACAACACTGCAAATTTGAAAACTAGGAAATCTGAAAATCCCTCCTTATAGTTCAGACAGCCCTCTAGTGACTGTCACTTGTTTGGCCAAAAGAAGTATGCTAGAGGGTAGAAATTCCTGATAGGTGATGAGCTCAAGAGAACTGACATTACAGCCTTCTTTTTGCTACACTGTGAGCTCAGTACCTAGTGAAATGGCAAAAATGTGCATTCATACAGGAACATTTTACAATATAATAAGTTGGCAATTTTGATATGTGCAACTTTTGTATAGTTACAAAATAAAAAAAGAAGCTAATATTATATCATCTGTGAACATCTAAATCTAATTTCTTTTTATATTTATCAGTACAAATTTACATATTCACGTATATTGTGGATACACAGCAGGGGATAAATTGTTTTCACTCTGACTTTTCTTAACAGATGTAACTCAACGAAACCACATAAATATGCTTGTACAATAAATAATGATCACTTTGGCAATCAAACAGATAACTCATATGCTGAAACTCAAACATGATGCAATATCATAAATTTCAAGAAAAAAGTACTTCCTGGATTGGTGATCAATGAATCCATAAGAAATTATGATTAGATGACTCATGATACTAACCTTACCAACCTAGAAAGGAAATAGAAAAAAAGGAAATTGTAATTACTTCCAAACAGAAAATGTAAATGAAATGCAAATGAGAATAACACTTAACTAAAAACAGTAAGTAAAAATTGCAATGTACTTATGCTCAAAAATAAAAATTTTGTAGACATATTAATAGCCACAAAACTAATACACACAAAGGAAAATGGAACAACATCTTATGTTAATTCCAAACCATTAAAAAAATGCACATTCAATTTTTTAAATAATATCTTTGTCCCCCCCTCTCTTTTCTTCTTCTGTAACTAATTAATGCAGGAAGCCAACACATATGACAGGTGTGGTAACCCTAAATCTATAGAGAACACTTCCAATTCATAGAATATTCAAAGCAAACAGAATATAAATTCTGAATCCCATGTATTATGGGGAACATTTCTCCCTTCATTGACTTCCAATTCACGTTTCCATAGTTAGAGTAGTGCATGGACTAGTTGTAATATTAGGAATTTAGTTATTCTCAGTTCAGCCTGATACTTCTAATGTGCTGAAGTTTCATTAAAATATTTCACAGGACAAACAGGAGTTTGAGCTCAATATGCTTGAAACGGAACTGTGACGATTCTGATTAGTACTGTCTAAAAAAAAAAAAAAAAAAAAAAAAAAATGAAAAAAAAAATCAGCCCTCTCAACTAAATAATAATAAAAAAAAATGCAACAATTTCAAAAACGATCTCTTGCAAAAATTTCCATCAAAAATGTCATGCACACTTTCCTCAAACACAGATGAACTAAAAAATACATAATTTCATTCTATGAAAAAAGGGGTTCTCTTTTATATGTACCTACTTGAAACTGGATTATTACAGTTAATAATGCAACAAGAAACTGCTTGCACAGTAAATACATATTATACAGCATTTGCACATAAAAATACAAATATTGCATCTAAAACCAAATGAGTTATGATAATCTTATTACAAGTACTGCATCATCTGAAAAATCAGATGCTTAATTTAGTATTCGTGTAAAACACCATATGATCTGTAAGAATGAAGCTGTCACTTCATGATTTAAAAACTTGTGAAGGACCACTACACATTGTTAAAAGATTTAATACATTAAAAACTATACAAGTTAAAATCACTTGAGATCTTTTGGGCTGGTGGCCCACCCATCATCAGGAAAATACAGTGGATGAAAGCAGGATGTCAGAGCATTATATCCAATTGGTGGTAACCTGTGACGTAATAAGCATGCACAGCACAGACTCAATGACATTGACAATGTTTTGAAAGTTCTACTTACCAGAAGCTGAACGGGGTACGGCGAGAATTGGTAATATCCCCCCTCCTTCTGGGCCCTCAAAGAGTGGTCTCCAAGGCAATGGCACAAACACAGGAAAATTATTGTTACAGCACTTGTCGTCATATTGATACATAAATAAACTTTCGGCAAAGAATGTTAGTCTTTTGCTTTCCATGCTCAATAAAATATAGGTGTCCTTCCATATTGGAGTATGCGAGCCCACCACCACCACAAGTCGGGAGAGAGCGGCGGCATAGGGTTGACATCTGACATTGTATTTATGTTCAAAAAGTCTAACACCCAATGTGTGAAGGATGGATCTGATGTACACCAGGTTGTCAGTATCTGATTCATTGCTTTTCATAAGGATGCAATAGACACCACACTTGAAGTCGGCCACCAGATCACGATCTTTTTAAATAAATGAAAACAGGTTGGTCGTTGTTTCACCAAATTCCAGTTTGTGTTTCCGGTAGGCATTTCGTAAAATATGACTGGGGGCTAGGGAAAAATGATTCATAGAACCAACAAACCTGATATCATTGGCCTTGCATGTCATAGTTGTACAAAACAAGCATAGAGTATTTTTATCCAATTTAGTAACACGGTCTGCTGAGAAACCACACAGAACAGCAATCTCTGTTATTTTTTAAACTCAATTTGATGAGCTCGAACGGCAGAAGAATGTGTGTAGGCCCGACGAACTAGATAACGTAAAGCAGCCAATTTGTATTTCATTGGGTGTGCAGAGCACATTGGAATTATCACAGGGGTGTATGTTGGTTTTCGATACACTGAGAATTTCAAATCCTGAGACACCGGGTGAACGCTAGATAAAGATATCTAAAAATGGCAGAGACTTATAGGTCTCAATCTTCGTCGTGAATTTAGTGGTGGAAAATTTGGACAACAAAGTTTCAGCAAAATAAGTTAGACGCTCAAGGGAACGAGTCCAGGAGATCAGTACATCATTGATATGTATACCTAATGTAGAATACTGGGCCAAAATCACATTGAGCAAGAACTTCATTTTTGAGAGCCTGCAATACAATTTCCGCTAATATCACTGAGAGTGGAGAGCCCATGGGTGTGCCACCCTCCTGTCGGTATAAAACACCATTGAAATGGAAGAATGTACACCAAGCAAACTAGGTGAAGTGCTTGTAAGACCCTAGATGAAGTGCTTTCTGCCGGTAATAAATTCCCCAGGGCATTAATTTGTTCTCAATAATTCCGTGTGCCAGTGCAACTAGCACATTTAGGTAGAGAGATGACATCCAGTGAAGCCATAATTGAATGGCACACCCAGAGATTGAAAGGTCTTGATTCAGTTCAGTGCTTTTAATATGGAGTAATCAGAAGTTGAGGTCAAAGGGGCCAGAAACTTGGCCAAGGCTGTTTCTAGTGGCCGAGATGGATTTGCATAATCTGAAACTAATGGTCTGACCGGTTGGCCGTCATTATGCAACTTGATTTTGCCAAATAATTCTGGAATCCTGGGTCTATGGGGGTGGGGGTGGGGGGTGTTTGCATATTTGAGGCTATGCAGCAAGAAACACTGAACCGAATCTCAAGACCTTTCAATCTCTGGGTGTGCCATTCATTATGGCTTCACTGGATGTCACATCTCTCTACCCAAATGTGCCAGAATTATTGAGAACAAATTAAATGCCCTGGGGAATTTATCACCGGCAGAAGTTCAGGCTGCCTTACAAGCACTTCATCTAGTTGCCCGGTGTACATTCTTCTGTTTCAATGATGTTTTGTACCAACAAGAGGGTGGCACTCACATGGGATTTCCACTCTCCGTGGTATTACCAGAAATTGTTTTGCATGCTCTAGAACATGAAGTTCTTGCCCAATGTGATTTTGGCCTAGTATTCTACATTAGGTATATCGATGATGTACTGATCTCCTGGACTCATTCCTCGAGCGTCTAACTCATTTTGCTGAAACTATGTCATCCAAATTTCCCACCATTAAATTTGTGGTGGAGACAGACCTCTAACTCTTTGCCATTTTTAGACATCTTTATCTAACGTCACCCGGCAGTGTTAGAATTAGAAATAAATCTTCTACTGGCCAGCAGACCATTAGAATTTGCAAACCACTGGTCCACCAAAATGTCCACTCGTCCGAAAAAAAAAATAAATAATAATAATAATAAATAAATTAAAAAAAAAAAAAAGAAAGACATTTACAATATATGTAGAAAATAACATTTCAATGGAATTATCTCCAATATTTGTTTTTAAACCTATCATTAGTTTGCAGCCTAAAAAGAAAACCATATAGCAAAGTAAAAGAAATAGAAATTCACTTTTTAACTTGTGACAAATTAGAAAAACAAACTTACTGGCCATCTAGGGCAGTAAAATGAATAGTTCAGTGGTCCGACGGAAGTTTTACTGGCCAATGGCCAGCGGCCACTGGGTAATTCGAACACTGCCCTGTGTCTCAGGATTTGAAATTCTCAGTGTAACGAAAACCAACGTATACCTCTGTGATAATTCCAATGTGCTCTGCACACCCAATGAAATACAAATTGGCTGCTTTGCGTCATCTAGTTTGTCGGGCCTACACACGTTCTTCCACCACTCGAGCTCATCAAAGTGAGTTAAAGAAAATAACAGAGATTGCTGTTCTGCATGGTTTCTCAGCAGACTGTGCTACTAAATTGGATAAAAATACTCGATGCTTGTCTTGTACAACTATGACATGAGAGGCCAAGGATATCAGGTTTGTTGGTTCTATGAATCATTTCCCCCCAGCTATTCATATTTTACGAAATGCCTGCCGGAAACACAAACTGGATTTTGGTGAAACAACAATTTGTCACCATTAATTGATACATTACCATTTGTAATAACTCTCCATTTGTCACATTCAGTGATCACCATTAATTGATACATTACCATTTGTAATAACTCTCCATTTGTCACATTCAGTGATACAGAGCTTGTGGCTCCTGAAGTTTGAAACTACATCATTTCACTATACTATACACCAAATGCAACTACCTCCCATTTGTTCCATCCATTCTGCCAAACAGCTATGCCTTGATTTTTCATTCCTCAATTATTCTGAAGTAAGTTAATTTTTTTTGTACCTTCTTATAATAGCTATTTATTAGTGATTTTCTAGACCCCTGCAATTCTTCAGATCTTTCTACAGCATCTTCTTCAAAATGCAAATATATTTCTCTTCAGATCCTTTGTTATTATCTGTGTCTCATCATATAAAGCACACAGCTTAATATAAACCACCGAAGCATATTGGTCTCCACCTTGCTAACAACATTTTGCTTTACATCCCACAACGGCAATACATCTTCATTCCTCACACAATCAGACCGTGTCTTGCCACAAACCCCCCGTAAGTAACACATTTCTCCAGCACACAAACGACTCCTATGTTTCTTCTGTAGCACCCAGGTTTCACTGCCATACATCAGAGTAGGAACAATTACAGTTTCATACACAGCCATGCGGAACTCTCTAGAGAACCCCATCATTCCTGTGAAAACCTCCCAGAGCAGCCATGACTTTCAATGAAGAATTCACTCGCCTACAAATTTAACCACCCAATTTATTCTCTCTGTCAAACATGCTTCCTAAATACACAAACTCATTCACCTGGTCAATCACTGTGCCATTTAGACATATATTATATTCAGTACTACCAGTTCCTATCTGAAAAACCATTACTTTGGTTTTTCCCATATTTATACTCAGTTTGAATTTCATGCAAACTTCGTACATCCGAGACAACATACTCTGCAACTCACTTTTGCTTTCTGCCAACAAGACAGTGTCATCAGCATACTGCACACACGGATGTCACTAAGACATAAACCAGCATTATCTTTTTTGGCATAACGCATGCACGCATCCATAAATATATTAAACAACCATGGTGACATTACAGGGCTGCCAGCCTATCACACCCAAGAAAATAGTTGCTTTAGTAGCCACTAATGGTAAAAATAGTAGCCTAAATAGTACCCTTAACAACTTATGTTAATGACTACAATAGTTGCCCAAAAAAGTGTATGAGTTTTAGAATGTAAGTGCTCCACACCAAAAATTTTTTTTGTTAATTTCTGTTATTTATTTCAAACCACGATGGCAAAATTAGCACATGTTCACATTTTGGTGGGGAAAAAAAAATTATATATATACACACACACACATCCGTACACTACAAAAAGAGCATTTTAAGTTTCAATATAATGTTACTCAAGACACTCAGAACTATAGAGGTTATGGAAATTACACCCCCCACCAAAAAAAATATTCAATTATATATCAAAAACTACTTACATAAACTAACTTGATAAAAACTTTGGAATTACAAAGCACTTCCTTCTTTGTCATTGTTCTGGAGGTCAGATGTTCTCATCTGTATCAAGCCAGTACGGAGAGCTTTCTTCTGCATTTGTGGCTGGTAAAAAAATATAAGATTTTCCAAATGGGCTTCATACACTGTGTTGAAAAAATTGTTGTGTATTTCTTTTTTCAAAGGCCATAGTTGTGGTCATTCAGTGTTATGATGATCACTTGTTTTGTTCTGTACACAAAATAATCATAGTTATCTGATATGAGGTACATCAAAAATCTCATTCGAATAGATGAACATTTGGAAATATTTCAAACTTGTCTTTTGTACAGCTATGACAATAAATATCAAACAATGTGAATGTGTTTAGTATGGAAAAAAAAACCCACGAAGCCTAGATATAAAAAAATGAAAACTTGCAGTTTATTATCATCAGGAATGGAATGGGTATAAGTGTAATCTCCCTCTTCAATAATGGAAACTCTTTAACTCATGAGTAATAATAATAATAATAATAATAATAATAATGGTGCTTAACATGATTTTGAATTATGTTGTAAAAGAGTACATTTTATTTTGATTCCCATATTTGAAAGGTAAACGTGAAAAACCTGTCTGAAACGTTTTCATTTCATTAGGGCATGGACAACTGTCTTATGATTCAAGCTCAAGTCTGTGTAGGTCAGGTATAATTGATATGAAGCATTACACTGATATACATCTGCCTTGATAATGTTACAGTCATTCTTCAGTGTCCTTGAAGCTTTTGAGACAAATATAAAGAAATTACTTTATCCTGTAAAATTATTCCAGCTCTTAATTACAGAAATAAGAAAACAAAAAAATTGACTTTCTTCTAATTTGGATTACTTTTATAACAGCAGACAGTTAAAATCCCTGAATGTTAAGATGTTAACAATGATTGATTTTCAAAGCTCTACCAACAGTAAATTTAAAATGATTGTTATATAACTATTCTGAAAATTACTGTCATGGGACATAAAAAACTTTTACATGATGCCCCCATATTTATAAACAAACTGTTTTTTATCATTTATAGCAATTTTTTTTGGAGGGGAGTCCTCTTTAAAGTTTACATTATTCTTATATGTACCATGGTAGCAATTTGAAGGAGTTATATGCAGTAAATTATTTAAAAAAATTTAGTGTGAATTTATACCGCTGCCATCGGTGCATATAAGGGTAGGCTTAACAAAAAAGCTTCCTCGTTAACCTTAGGTATATTCCTTTTTTGAGGTTTTCTGCATAAATGCATCAATTAGGAGGATTTTCTTTTATGAACTACCCTATTCATTTTTAATGCTTCAAGTTCATGTTGTCTTTCCCTTTGTCGGAGTTCCTCTGCTCCTTCTAGAATGCCAGCAACTCGTATTGCAGGTAGTTTTTTCTTTTTTTGCGGGCGGTCATAGTGAGCGATGGGTTTGCTCTCCTCGGGGCACTCCGTGGTAACAATGGCACACACAACAGCAACTAGGGCCTCTGTGAATCTTGGAGAGGTGCAAGCTAGTTCTGTGTGACATTAGCGAAAAGACCCCAACTCACTGGGTTTTGTTCCAGAATCCTTAGGTTGAATGACCAACTGGAACCCTCAGCTGTGGGCTAATCCCCCACACTGATGTACTTACCTGATTAAAAAGACAAAAAGAAATATTAAGAATGACTCAAGTGTGGGATATGGTGGACCTACCACACTTGAGAAGGACGGTCCACCACGGAATCTACCTGGACTTTCTAAACGGCGTATGAGAAAGCGATCTCGGCTGAGTGAATGTAAAATTGGTGTATGGAATACTAGAGGTATAAATGGCAAGATGAGTGAGGTGATTGAGGAGATGAATAAGTGTAGACTGGATGTGTTGTGTGTAAGTGAAACCAAAAAGAAGGAAATTGGGGTAGAAGAAGTGAATGGCACAGTGAGTGTGTGGTCTGGAGTATTGGATAATATAAGAGGACAGGCTGGTGTAGGTGTGATTTTAAGTGAAAAGACGAAGAACAACTTGATTCATTATAGTTGCATAAGTGAGAGAATTCTCTGGATTCGTTTGAAAGTGAAACTTCAGAAAATTGTAATTATTGTAGTGTATCCTCCTTGTGGCGGTCGGTCGTAGTGAGCGATGGGTTTGCCTCCTCGGGGCGCTCCGTGGTAACAATGGCACACACAACAGCAACTAGGCCTCTGTGAATCTTGGAGAGGTGCAAGCTAGTTCTGTGTGACATTGGCGAAAAGACCCCAACTCACTGTGTTTTGTTCCAGAACCCTTAGGTTGAATGACCAACTGGAACCCTCAGCTGTGGGCTAATCCCCCACACTGATGTACCTACCCGATTAAAAAGACAAAAAGAAATATTAAGAATGACTCAAGTGTGGGATATGGTGGACCTACCACACTTGAGAAGGATGGTCCACCACGGAATCGAATTGGACTTTCTAAACGGCGTATGAGAAAGAGATCTCGGCTGAGTGAATGTAAGATCGGTGTATGGAATACTAGAGGTATAAATGGCAAGATGAGTGAGGTGATTGAGGAGATGAATAAGTATAGACTGGATGTGCTGTGTGTAAGTGAAACCAAAAGAAGGAAATTGGGGTAGAAGAAGTGAATGGCACGGTGAGTGTGTGGTCTGGAGTATTGGATAATATAAGAGGACAGGCTGGTGTAGGTGTGATTTTAAGTGAAAAGATGAAGAACAACTTGATTCATTATAGTTGCATAAGTGAGAGAATTCTCTGGATTCGTTTGAAAGTGAAACTTCAGAGAATTGTAATTGCTGTAGTGTATGCTCCTTGTGACTCTGAACCTTCTGATAAGAAAGAAGATTTCTGGAATGAGCTAAAAGCTGTTTTGAGCCAGTTTGGTGCTAAAGAAAAAGTTATAATAGCAGGGGATTTCAATGCTAGAGTAAGTGTGCAGAATGCAATTTCTGACAATGTTCTGGGTAAGTTTAATGATCCTTGTGTGAATGATAATGGTGAAAGATTAATTGAACTCTGCATTGAGAATGGTTTGTGTGTATCTAATACATTTTTCAACTACAAGTATATCATATCCACGTACTGAGAGAACTAATTGAAAGAGCGAGGGAATATGAACTTCCATTGTGCATGGCTTTTATCGATTATGAAAAAGCCTTTGATTCGGTGAAACCATCAGCAGTTACCACGGCTCTGAAATCCTGCGGTATTGAAGATGCATACATTAATATTATTAATAACATCTATGAAAATGCAAGTGCAAAGATTCGGCTGTTTGAAAATACAACACACATAAAAATTGGAAAGGGAGTGAGACAAGGTGACACCATATCTCCGAAGCTCTTTAATGCGACATTGGAAAATGTCTTTCAATCACTGAACTGGGAAAACAAAGGGATAAAGATTAATGGAGAATATCTAACCCACCTTCGTTTTGCTGATGACGTAGTCATTTTTGCAACTACCCCATCAGAGCTGCAGAGTATGATCCAGGAACTTGCTGACAAGAGTAAAGAAGTGGGATTAAAAATGAACTTTCAGAAGACAAAAGTGATGTTCAATGCTTTTACAAGAAATGAAGATTTATCGATTGATGGAGAAAAACTGGAGATAACAGATACGTATGTTTATCTTGGACAGCAGATATCAAGTGAGGGTCACATTGATGAAGAAATTAATCGGCGTACAAAACTTGCCTGGAGAGCTTTTGGAAGAAACAGCATAATTTTCAAGAGCAATATGCCATTATGTCTTAAAAGAAAAGTGTTTGATCAATGCATCCTTCCAGTGCTTACGTATGGTGCAGAGACGTGGACCTTAACTAAAAGAGACATACAAAGGCTGCAGACAACTCAAAGAAGCATGGAGAGGTGCATGCTTGGTATAACCAGGAGAGATAAGAAGAGGAACTCGTGGATCCGAAAAATGACAAGAGTGGAAGACATCATGATCAGAGTTAAATCCCTGAAATGGCAATGGGCTGGACATACTGCCAGAAGGACAGACCATAGATGGACAGCCGAAATTTTAGATTGGATTCCAAGGGACAGGAAAAGACCCAGAAAAAGACCACATGGGAGATGGGTGGATGAAATTCGTAAATATGCGGGAGTGACATGGAGGAGACTGGCACAAGACAGACCGTTGTGGAGGAAACTTGGGGAGACCTTCGTCCAGCAGTGGATTGATAATGGTTGACAATGATGATGATGATGATACTTGGGAAAATCGTACTCTTGGTTAAAAGAGTGTGATAGATTTTGTTGTTTACGATCAGCGTTTGAAACACTTAGTTGTTGACACCCGTGTGATGAGAGGTGCGGATGTTGGTTCTGATCATTACTTGGTAGTGTCACGAGTGAAACTTAATGTTGGTTGGAGGAAAAGGAATAGGAAGAAACCCAGGATAGAAAGAATAAAGGTTGATAGGCTCCTTGAAGATCATCAGCGGTACTCTGACTTACTCAGAGAACGACTGAAGGATCTGAAATCTTGTGAGAGGGATGTAGAAAAGAAGTGGGAATGTTTTAAGAACTGTGTTGTTACTGCTGCTAAAGAGGTCTGTGGCACCACAATAGTGGGTAACGATAGAGGTGATGCTTGGTGGAATAGTGAGATTGATGAGGCAGTAAAAAAAAAGAAAGAAGCCTATTTGGGGATGTTGCAAGGTAGAGTCTCTGTAGATGAGTTTCTCTGTAAGAAGCGTGAAGCTGCTAAGCTGGTTCGCCACAGTAAGGCAAAAGACAGAAAGGAGAGAATGGAAAGGCATGAACTGGCTTTTTGGAAAGATAGAAAGTCCTTCTGGAAGTACATGAGACTCAGGAAAAATAGGGGAAACAAAGTTGTAAGTTGTTTGAAGAATGAGATCAGGGAAATGATATGGGAGCCCAATGAGTTAAGTGAAAGATGTGGTGAATACTTCTGTGAGTTATTAGATCAGGAGAGCAAAAATGATTCTGTGACAGATGCAGATGATGTCACAATGAGGGATGAAAGCACAGGAGGGATCTCAAGAGAAGAAGTGTGTAAAGCTCTAAAATCACTTGAGAATGGTAAGGCTCCAGGAGTTGATGGCATAACTGCAGAGATGTTGAAATATGGAGGTGACTCTATAATTGACTGGTTAACTGAAATTTGCCAGTTGTGCTGGGAGTTAAGAATGGTCCCCCGTGAATGGAAGGATGCTATCATTTTTCCCTTGTATAAGGGAAAAGGTGATCAGACTAAATGCAAGAACTATCTTGGTATTAGCCTAC
Source organism: Macrothele yani (assembly GCA_039090855.1). Classification (NCBI taxonomy): domain Eukaryota; kingdom Metazoa; phylum Arthropoda; class Arachnida; order Araneae; family Macrothelidae; genus Macrothele; species Macrothele yani. Next base: position 2,139,444 of record CM077027.1, read on the forward strand.
TAAGTGTGCCAGGGAAAGTGTTTGGTAAGGTTGTTTTTGAAAAAGTACAGGGTCTTACATCAGAGAAAGTGTGGAATGTTCAGAGTGGTTTTATGCCTGGTAAAGGCTGCACTAACCAGATTTTTGCATTACACATGATGATAGAAAAGTATCTGGCTGTTGGGAAGAAAGTTTTTGCTGCCTTCATAGATTTAGAGAAAGCTTACGACCGAGTGAATACGACACTTTTGTGGAAGGTTTTGAATGAATATGGTGTTACTGGGAATCTACTTAATAGTGTAAAAGCCATGTATGCTGGTAGTAGAGCTTGTGTACGAGTGAATGGTGTTTTATCAAAATGGTTTTCCACTGGTGCAGGAGTTAGACAAGGTTGTGTAATGTCACCATGGCTGTTTAATATATTTATGGACGCATGCATGCGTGAGGCCATAATAGATAATAGTCGTTTATGTCTTGGTGATATCCTTGTGTGCAGATTGCTGTATGCTGATGACACTGTCCTGTTGGCAGAGAGCAAAAGTGAGTTGCAGAGTATGTTGACTCGGATGCACAAAGTTTGCATGAAATTCAAACTGAGTATAAATAAGGGAAAAACCAAAGTTATGGTGTTTGAGAGAGGAATGGGTAGCACTGAATGTAATGTAAGTATAAATGGCACTGTGATTGGCCAGGTGAGTGAGTTTGTGTATTTAGGAAGCATGTTTGACAGAGAGAACAAGTTGGATGGTGAAATCAGTAGGCGAGTGAAGTCTTCTTTGAAAGTCATAGCTGCTCTGGGAGGTTTTCACAGGAATGATGGGTTCTCTAGAGAGTCCCGCATGGCTGTGTATGAAACAGTAATTGTTCCTACTCTGATGTATGGCAGTGAAACCTGGGTACTGCAGAAGAAGCATAGGAGTTGTTTGTGTGCTGGAGAAATGCGTTACTTACGTGGGGTTTGTGGCAAGATACGATCTGATTGTGTGAGGAAGGAAGATGTATTGCAGTTGTGTGATGTAAAGCAAAATGTTGTTAGCAAGGTGGAGACCAATATGCTTCGGTGGTTTGGCCATGTTGAAAGAATGAGTGATGAAATGCTTACTAAGAAAATATTTTTAACCCAAGTGGCAGGAAGGAAAGGCAGAGGAAGGCCAAGGAAGACATGGGTGGATCAGATTCAGGAGTGTCTGCATGAGAAAAAGATTATGAGTATGAAGTATAAAAGATCTTGTGTACAGCGTGTAATGGATATCAGTGAAGCACGAGTTGTATGTCAAGATCGCTGTAAATGGCGAAGTTTGACACGACAACAATAAGTAAAAATATCTGGAAGTTTGTATTTCTTTTTGGAGCTAACCTCTGAATCTCAGAGAACAGCTTAGTGATATGTATGCTCCTTGTGACTCGGAACCTTCTGATAAGAAAGAAGATTTCTGGAATGAGCTGAAAGCTGTTTTGAGCCAGTTTGGTGCTAAAGAAAAAGTTATAATAGCAGGAGATTTCAATGCTAGAGTAGGTGTGCAGAATGCAATTTTTGACAATGTTCTGGGTAAGTTTAATGATCCTTGTGTGAATGATAATGGTGAAAGATTAATTGAACTCTGCATTGAGAATGATTTGTGTGTATCTAACACATTTTTCAACCACAAGTATATACACACATATACTTGGGAAAATCGTACTCTTGGTCAAAAGAATGTGATAGATTTTGTTGTTTACGATCAGCGTTTGAAACACTTAGTTGTTGACACCCGTGTGATGAGAGGTGCGGATGTTGTTTCTGATCATTACTTGGTAGTGTCACGAGTGAAACTTAATGTTGGTTGGAGGAAAAGGAATAGGAAGAGACCCAGGATAGAAAGAATAAAGGTTGATAGGCTCCTTGAAGATCATCAGCGGCATTCTGACTTACTCAGAGAACGGCTGAAGGATCTGAAATCTTGTGAGAGGGATGTAGAAAAGAAGTGGGAATGTTTTAAGAACTGTGTTGTTACTACTGCTAAAGAGGTCTGTGGCACCACAATAGTGGGTAACAATAGAGGTGATGCTTGGTGGAATAGTGAGATTGATGAGGCAGTAAAGAAAAAGAAGGAAGCCTATTTGGGGATGTTGCAAGGTAGAGTCTCTGTGGATGAATATCGCTGTAACAAGGGTGAAGCTGCTAAGCTGGTTCGCCACAGTAAGGCAAAAGATAGGAAAGAGAAAGTGGAAAGGCATGAACTGGCTTTTTGGAAAGATAGAAAGTCCTTCTGGAAGTACAGGAGACTCAGGAAAAATAGGGGAAACAAAGTTGTAAGTTGTGTGAAGAATGAGATTGGGGAAATGATATGGGAGCCCAATGAGTTAAGTGAAAGATGGGGCAAATACTTCTGTGAGTTATAAGATCAGGATAGCAAAAATGATTCTGAGACAGATGCAGATGATGTCACAATGAGGGATGAAAGCACAGGAGGGATCTCAAGAGAAGAAGTGTGTAAAGCTCTAAAATCTCTTCAGAATGGTAAGGCTCCGGGAGTTGATGGCATAACTGCAGAGATGTTGAAGTATGGTGGTGACTCTATAATTGACTGGGTTAACTGAAATTTGCCAGTTGTGCTTGGAGTTAGGAATGGTCCCTCGGGATTGGAAGGATGCTATCATTGTTCCCTTGTATAAGGGAAAAGGTGATCAGACTGAATGCAAGAACTATCTTGGTATTAGCCTACTGAGTGTGCCAGGGAAAGTGTTTCGTAAGGTTGTTATTGAAAAAGTACGGGGTCTTACATTAGAGAAAGTGTGGGATGTTCAGAGTGGTTTTATGCCTGGTAAAGGCTGCACTAACCAGACTTTTGCATTACACATGATGATTGAAAAGTATCTGGCTGTTGGGAAGAAAGTTTTTGCTGCCTTCATAGATTTAGAGAAAGCTTACGACCGAGTCAATAGGACACTTTTGTGGAAGGTTTTGAATGAATATGGTGCTACTGGGAATCTACTTAATAGTATAAAAGCCATGTATGCTGGTAGTAGAGCTTGTGTACGAGTGAATGGTGTTTTATCAAAATGGTTTTCCATTGGTGCAGGAGTTAGACAAGGTTGTGTAATGTCACCATGGCTGTTTAATATATTTATGGACGCATGCATGCGTGAGGCCAAAATAGATAATAGTCGTTTATGTCTTGGTGATATCCTTGTGTGCAGATTGCTGTGCAGAGTATGTTGACTCGGATGCACAAAGTTTGCATGAAATTCAAACTGAGTATAAATAAGGGAAAAACCAAAGTTATGGTGTTTGAGAGAGGATTGGGTAGCACTGAATGTAATGTAAGTATAAATGTTGAAAGAATGAGTGATGAAATGCTTACTACAGGGTTGCTTATTCTGTGAAATCAAATTTCCTGAAATTAACGTAGATCAATACTTACAAAAAAAAAAAAAAAAAAAAAAGCAGAATATATGTATTACATTCGTAATTTATTTCCCAAGTTCTGATATTTTTTTAAAGAACAGTGGCCTTTATTAAATTTTACTAATTGCAAATTTCCAGTGTTTGGCCCTTCATAGCTATAAACAATACTCATAAAAAGTAAAATACTGAGAAAAAAAATATAAAAAAGCTGCTCAGGAAATCTTTGTCATTGCATTGAAACCAATGACAAAGATTTCTTGAGCAGCAACCAGCAGGCATCCCAAATGAAGGGGAGGGGTGAACAAAAAGTCAGCAGGGAGATCCTCCCTAGATTTCTGTGATGATGAGATGAGAAGTCTTGAAGGTCAAAAGCAGCAGACAGAGTGGGTGGGCCACTAAGCCCTGGGGTGGGGCAGGAGCAAAGGGGCACTGCCAGGAAAAGAAAGGGGTGAGAAATTTCTGTTTGGAGTAGCTCTGGGCAAACCCAGCACCAAACCACAAAGGAAAGCAAACAGTTAACACACTTTTAGAAGACAAATATAACATTAGGTTGGGGTGGGGGCTGGGGGTGGGAGGGTATTTCTCCCAGCTGAATTGGGTAGACACAGAGTGGACCTGTTTCTCTTCTACTCTGTGGGGGTAGATTGGCAGTCAGATTTCCCAACTCCCAGTGGAATTGAGTTTTGCTTTGGCCACCAACCAAGGGAAAACAGAGAAAGGACAGTGACAGGCCTTGCCACTGGCTATAAAATAAAAATTCTAAAAAAAAACCCCAAAAAAACAAAAACGCCGAAAATTCCAGTACAACGTCGCAAATTTCCATGGAAAAAAACAAAACAAAACAAAAACGCCGAAAATTTCCGGTGGAAAAAAAAAATAAAGCGCCGAAAATTTCCGGATTTTCCGGAAAATAAGCACCCCTGTTACTAAGAAAATATTTTCAGCCCAAGTGGCAGGAAGGAAAGGCAGAGGAAGGCCAAGGAAAACATAGGTGGATCAGATTCAGGAGTGTCTGCATGAGAAAAAGATTATGAGTATGAAGTATAAAAGATCTTGTGTACGAAGTGTAATGGATATCAGTGAAGCACGAGTTGTATGTCAAGATCGCTGTAAATGGCGAAGTTTGATACGACAACAATAAGTAAAAATATCTGGAAGTTTGTATTTCTTTTTGGAGCTAACCTCTGAATCTCAGAGAACAGCTTAGTGATATGTATGTTTTTTTTTTAATGCTTGCTTTAGTCTTTCATTGGCTTCTTTAAGCACAGAGTCTGACGATTCTTGTACTTTTCTTTTTTCTTGAACAAGAATTTTCATCTTTTCATCTTGTTTTTCATGACTTCTATAGTTTGCTTTCTGCTCTTCAAATCCTTTATTTAGCAATTCTTGTTTCAATCTCTCAGCACTTAATTTCTCTGCTTTCAGTTGCAGTTCCTTTAATCTCTGCTCGTCTTCCAAATGGCTGCTATATGACCTACGTGCATTAAGTGATAATTTTATTAGTTGTTTGGTTATTAGCACCTTTGCAACTTAGTTGTTATACAAATAAAACAAAAGCAGGAGTTTACACTAAGCAACAATAACAACGATATCAATTTCCATCAGAATAAAAAAATTCATGAGCCATTTTGGCGCAAATCCGGAAGAAACTATCTCCCGACCGTAAAATTACCCAAAACTTCAGGGCATTCCGGAATACTTGGCAGGTATGTGCATTTTTGAAAAAGTTTTATGTATAATTTACCTAATAAGCGTCAACGACGACGCTTGATTACTAGGTGTGAAGCGGCAATCAGGACCAGCACGAGTGTCAGAGATCGATGCGGAAGGATGCCGCAAGAGATTAATGTTTTGTGCATCATTGCACCTATATTGGCTTTTCCAACATATTATGCAATATCGCCTTGCCGTTCTTCACCCAATATCGGCTTTGTCAATGCATCCAATATCCTCTGGCCATTCTTTACCCGATATCCGTCTGATATTGACTTTGCCGATGTATCCAATATCTGAATTTCAAAGGCGCTTACTTAGAAATGGGACCAATTAAACCTTTTCACATTTGTGCAAAAAGAACTATAAATATATTCGCAAAATGCGATCACAATTTAAACCGTGTTTTTAACAAAAAAGGACACACAATTCAGAACTTTTACAAAATACATTGAAATCCGCAATTCTTCCAACCTGTCCGTAATTCGGTAATCGGGTGGCCGAAACCATATTTGTTGGCACCTCTGAAAGTGCAATATTCATGAAACTGACCCTTCATGATGGTTTTACAAGTCAAATTCTTCGGAGTATTTTTTAATAAAGGCCCAATTCATGGGTTGTGAACTGAAATAATAATTTGCAATACAACTTGTTTCGTTTGAAAAATCAAAGTACGGAATCGGCGTTCTACTTGAGCGTTAGCAAACAAATAGCTATCCATTCCACTCCCATGAAGCTCCGCACAAGCGCTCGTTTTTTCTGTGAGCAACGTGGATGTGACGTCATAAGCCAGTGCTTCAACTTTCCAAGCCTTTGGGGGGCACACCACCTTGGCACTCGAAGTGTTGTGGATTAACAAACGAACATTTTTTTTTTTTTTTTGGTTTCCATTCGTTACGGAATCCCACAGCCAGCGTTGATGCTGGAGAAAAATATGGCTGATAAGACTGAGGGAAAAAAACCATACATGATAAATAAATAAAAGAAAAAAATAAGAAAATCGAAAAACCGGATTTTTTGTAGAAAAATTGGATTCCCGGAAAATATTTTCAAAACCGGACAGAATCCGGGTAAACCGGGACACTTGGCAGCGATGTTACAGTGATATTCATCCACAGAAACTCTACCTTGCAACATCCCCAAATAGGCTTCCTTCTTTCTCTTTACCGCCTTTTCAATCTCTCTATTCCACCAAGCATCATCTCTTTTGTAACCCACTACTGTGGAGCCACAGACCTCTTCAGCAGCAATGACAACAGTTCTTAAAACTATTATATTTGCACTTTTAAGGTATTAAACCCCTGCAAAGTGCGCATAGTTTACGTGCAATTCATAAAAGATATACCATTAAAAATCACCAATCACTACCCTAAAGATCATGGTAATTTCCATCTACAACACACTTCAAGCACGTCAATTATCGTAATGTTGTTGGCCTTCAAAGGCTTACAGACATCTTGCTTACGCTTCCTTCTTCCGGGGATGAAACTTCGTATTTTTTTTTTTATTTGCTAGACAAACAACGCTGGTTTTTTTTTAGCCATATGAGATGTAACCACAGCTCGTCAATTCCATAAAAACCACACAAGCATACTACTCATTCATACATTCAATTAAAAAACTATGTACATATTTACACCACATTACATTCACAGGTGGTTAAACCTTTGTCAACTGTACCACCTGTGAATGTAATGTGGTGTAAATACGTACATAGTTTTTTAATTGAATGTATGAATGAGTAGTATGCTTGTGTGGTTTTTATGGAATTGACGAGCTGTGGTTACATCTCATATGGCTAAAAAAAAACCAGCGTTGTTTGTCTAGCAAATAATAAAAAAAAATACGAAGTTTCATCCCCGGAAGAAGGAAGCGTAAGCAAGATGTCTGTAAGCCTTTGAAGGCCAACAACATTACGATAATTGACGTGCTTGAAGTGTGTTGTGGATGGAAATTACCATGATCTTTAGGGTAAATGATTGGTGATTTTTAATGGTATATCAGTTCTTAAAACATTATAATTTCTTTTCTACATCCCTCTCACAAGACTTCAGCTCCTTCAGTTGTTCTCTGAGTAAGTCAGAATAATACTGATGATCTTCAGGGAGCCTTTCAACCTTTATTCTTTCCATCCTATGCCTCTTCCTATTCCTATTCCTTTCCCTCCAACCAACATTCAGTTTTACTCGTGACGCTACCAAGTAATGACCAGAACCAACATCCACACCTCTCATCATACGACGAGTGTCAACGATTAAGTGTTTCATACGTTGTTCTTACAACAAAATCTATCACACTCTTTTGACCAAGAGTACGATTTTCTTAAGTATATGTATGGATATACTTGTGGTTGAAAAACCTTTTAGATACACACAAACCATTCTCACTGCAGAGCTCAATTAATCTTTCACCATTATATTTCATACAAGGATCATTAAACTTACCCAGAACATTGTCTGAAATTGCATTCTGCACACCTACTCTAGCATTGAAATCACCTGCTATTATAACTTTCTCTTTAGCACCAAACTGGCTCAAAACAGCTTTTAGCTCATTCCAGAAATCTTTCTTCCTATCAGAAGATTCCGAGTTACAAGGAGCACCACTACAACAATTACTATTCTCTGAAGTTTCACTTTCAAACGAATCCAAAGAATTCACTCACTTATGCAGCTATAGTGAATCAAGTTGTTCATCTTTTCACTTAAGATCACACCTACACCAGCATGTCCTCTCACATTATTCAATACTCCAGACCACACACTCACCGTTCCATCCACTTCTTCTATCCCAATTTCCTTCTTTTTGGTTTCACTTACACACAGCACATCTAATCTATACTTATTCATCCTTTCAATCACCTCATTCATCTTGCCATTTATACCTCTAGTATTCCATACACTAATTTTACACTCATTCAGCAGAGATCTCTTTCTCATATGCCGTTAAGAAAGTCCAGGTCGATTCTGTGGTGGACCATCCTTCTCAAGTGTGGTAGGTCCACTATATCTCAAACTAGAGTGCAGATATTGATTTCTTTGTGTCTTTTTAATCAGGTAAGTACATCAGTGTGGGGGATTAGCCCACAACTGACGGTTTCAGTTGGTCATTCAATGTGAAGAACAGATTCTCTGCTTTAGAACAAAATCCAGTGAGTTGGGGTCTTTTTGCTAATGTCACACAGAACTAGCGGGCACCTCTCAATTGACAGAGGCCCTAGTTGCTGTTGTGTGTGCCATTGTTACCACGGAATGCCCCGAAGAGGCAAACCCATTTCTCACTGAGATCGCCCGCTTTTCTTCACATAATAAAACACCAAATTCCATCTTCTTACAATTTCTTTGTCCATAGCCCTGAAGTTGTGGAAATGAGAAAAGACAAGAGAAAATTAGCCACCTTGTAGCAGTTTAGTGTATATATATATATATATATATATGATGATGATGATATATATATATTTGTGACTTCCAAAGTGGAATATATAGAGCTATGCAAGACAGTACGAAAAAGTATCACTGAAGACGTAAGAAAATTCAACTGTGAACTAGTGAGGAAAGCAATTGAAAACAACCAAAGCCTAAAGATAGCAAAGGGACATCTCAGTAAGGGAAGAAAACAGATTATGGCACTGAGAAAAGAAGATGGTTCTGTAACAAGAAATAGAGGCGAAATTTTGACAAGAGTGAAAGATTTCTACTCCAAATTATATGAAAGGGATGATACATGCACTCCAGACATCATGAAAGATACCAGTACCAGAGTTCCTCCAGTCCTTCCAGCAGAAGTTGCACATGCAATCAAGAACATGAAGCGGGGAAAAGCTCCAGGAGAAGATGGAATTACTGTAGACATCATACAAGAAGCAAGTGGAGAAATCGAAACAGTACTCACCCAAATTTTCACTCGATGCCTTAATGAAGGAAAGATTCCTGAGGATTGGAACACCGCTACAATGATCCTGCTACATAAGAAAGGTGACATTGAGGATCTCGGAAACTACAGACCTATCAGCCTCCTATCAGTAGTTTATAAAATCTTCACTAAAGTTCTTTCACGCCGCTTGAAGGTAACACTGGACATGGCTCAACCCAGAGAACAAGCTGGATTCAGGAGTGGCTACAGCACAATAGATCATATCCATGTGCTGAGAGAACTAATTGAAAGAGCGAGGGAATATGAACTTCCATTGTGCACGGCTTTTATCGATTATGAAAAAGCCTTTGATTCGGTGAAACCATCAGCAGTTACAATGGCTCTGAAAACCTGCGGTATTGAAGATGCATACATTAATATTATTAATAACATCTATGAAAATGCAAGTGCAAAGATTAGGCTGTTTGAAAATACAACACACATAAAAATTGGAAAGGGAGTGAGGCAAGGTGACACCATATCTCCGAAGCTCTTTAATGCCACATTGGAGGATGTTTTTCAGTCACTGAGCTGGGAAAACAAGGGGATAAAGATTAATGGAGATTATCTATCCCACCTTCGTTTTGCTGATGACGTAGTCATTTTTGCAACTAGCCCATCAGAGCTGCAGAGTATGATCCAGGAACTTGCTGACAACAGTAAAGAAGTGGGATTAAAAATGAACTTTCAGAAGACAAAAGTGATGTTCAATGCTTTTACAAGAAATGAAGATTTATCGATTGATGGAGAAAAGCTGGAGATAACCGACACGTACGTTTATCTTGGACAGCAGATATCAAGTGAGGGTCACATTGATGAAGAAATTAATCGGCGTACAAAACTTGCCTGGAGAGCTTTTGGAAGAAACAGCATAATTTTCAAGAGCAATATGCCATTATGTCTTAAAAGAAAAGTGCTTGATCAATGCATCCTTCCAGTGCTTACGTATGGTGCAGAGACGTGGACCTTAACTAAAAGAGACATACAAAGGCTGCAGACAACTCAAAGAGCATGGAGAGGTGCATACTTGGTGTAACCAGGAGAGATAAGAAGAGGAACTCGTGGATCCGAAAAATGACAAGAGTGGAAGACATCATGATCAGAGTTAAATCCCTGAAATGGCAATGGGCTGGACATACTGCCAGAAGGACAGACCATCGATGGACAGCCGAAATTTTAGATTGGATTCCAAGGGACAGGAAAAGACCCAGAAGAAGACCACATGGGAGATGGGTGGATGAAATTCGAAAGTATGCAGGGGTGACATGGAGGAGACTGGCACAAGACAGACCGTTGTGGAGGAAACTTGGGGAGACCTTCGTCCAGCAGTGGATTGATAATGGTTGACAATGATGATGATGATGATATATATATATATATATATATATATAGAGAGATACCATTAAATACAGAATGGCATCCTGTCAGTGGTTGCACCACTGACAGGATGCCATTCTGTATTTAATGGTAAAGCAGTGGACAGCAAAATTCAAACAAGGGAGGTTGAGACTTGTCAAGTGCACCATTCATGAACTCATGAATAGGGTGCATGTTCTGTTGATAAGTGCTCAGCAAATGAAAAGCACAACCCAGTTTTGTAGGTTTCCTATCTGTGTGTAACACATCAGTAAGATGGAGTAACAAGTAAATTGACAACAGATCAAAAATGCACAAAAGCAGTAAAATCTCATAACATTTTGTTTCACTTTCTAGCAGATCTTGCAACTTTCCTGGTAATGAATGTGGCAGTGGTTGATTCATGGGTGCACTACATTCATCTAGAGACTAAAAAATGGCCCAAACAGTGAGAACACACCAAATTTTTCACTCCAACAACAGCCGAGCAGATTCTTTTTGTTGGAAATGAGATAGCACTGGTTTTTGGAAATGCTGAGGTCATGTTGCTAGTAGAATACCCACAGAGAAGCATTTTACACACCATACACCTTGGTGAGGTGCTCGCATGAAGGCACCAGGCACCAATGCAAGGGCAATCTCTGAAGATGTGTCATGTTCAATCACAATAAGGAATACAATTACGAATCCACCCAAACTTTCATATTTAGGCCAAAACACAATTGACTTCAAAGGGAATTATGTTTTTTGTTGTTTGAATCAAGCTGCTCTTCATCTTTACACTTAAAATCCCACCTACACCAGCCTATCCTCTCCCATTATCCAATACTCCGGACCACACACTCACTGTTTCATTCACTTCTTCTATCCCAATTTCCTTCTTTTTGGCTTCAGTTACACACAGCACATCCAATCTTTACTCATTCATCTCTTCAATCACATCATTCATCTTGACATTTATACCTCTAGTATTCCATACACCAATCTTACACTCACTCAGCCAAGATCTCTTTCTAATTTTCCTTTTTCCAGGTCGATTCTGTGGTGGACCATCCTTCTCAAGTGCGGTAGGTCCACCATATCCATAGATGCCAACCTCTAAAAGTAGTTTTCAGTAACCAACATGTTCATTTTTCAGTAATTTTCAATAACAATTTTTTTTCAGTAATTTTCAGTAATCCAGTCTACAGCGGCAAATTTGGGTATTTAACACCGCAAAAAAATTTTAATGTCAGAACTATTAACAAAATAATAATAATAATAATAAAAAATTTGCTAGTGGGAAAATTTAAAATACTGTCTACCACAAAAATATAATAAATTACCTCCAGACACGAAGAAAAATTATTCCTTGGAATGTTGGCCAAATTATTATGATAAACAGGCTGTAGTTGCCATTTTGGCCTTCCTTAGTTCAATTTACGAAAACTTCTGATAGCAGTTCACTGTGTGCAATGCTGTTTATTTTTTTCTACTAATAAAGAAGACAGCACACGAGTACTTAAATTAGGTCTGAATTTATTCATGTTTTTTTTCACAATACTGAAAATTATTTCTGTACTTGCATTGCTATGAGGGACTATTAAAATCATTTTCATAATTTTGCTTAATGATTGATACTTCAACTGGCCACTCATTTTTCATTAAAAAAATTCTGTGCCACACTTCATCCATTCTCCCAGAAGTAACAGCACAGTTAAAATTTTCAAACTGGTAGTGAGAAAATTCAGATTCCACCTTGTCAGATTCTTCTGGTTTCAAAACTGGAAACAGGGAACACATATATTGGACTGATGCAAAAGAAACACTTTGTCTTAATGTTACATCTGCAATTTCAGCATGACTCAAAAATTCATCATTAGTGGAAATTTTCTTAAAATGTAATTGCAGCCTGCCTTGTAAAATACCCTTACTTCAGAATAAAAAGTAGCCACTGTGTCTTCACTCAGATCTGCAGTTGTGCCTATATAAGATCTTGCTTTTGACCCAATTACAAGATCACAGTTTTCTTTTGATTTCTCCTTCTTTCAAAATTTCCATCTGCAAGAGATATTGCTGTCACATCAAATGCCGATGGCTTGATAAATCGTACAAGCAATTCAGATAACAGACTATGAAGTTTTCTTTTTAATACATGCACAAGCGGAGCTTCCTGCTGCAAGAACACGTTAACAGATGTAAACAAAGGAAGAGTAGCAGATAAAAAAAAGACAAAGTTTAGACGAAGGATTTCCAATCATACTTGCAAGGTTCTTATACTGTGAATTAGCTTCTTCATTGTCACTGAAATAATGTTATAGAGCCTCCCACTGTTCTAAAATTCTGTCAATGGATTCCAAAAGTGATAACCAGCGAGTATTGACATGCTTTAGAATTTTGTGTGGTTTAGTACCACAAACAGCTTGACTCAGTTTTAGATTGTGTTTCCTCTTTGAACTTTTCTCCAAAAAAGTACAACTGTATCAGAAACTGCTCAACATTAAATCCTTTCAGTTGAGTAGCAGATTTCTGTGCAGCTAAATTTACTAAATGGCATGAACATCGCTGCACTATGATTGCAGGCTGAACCTTCTTTATGTGAGAAACACCTTTTACTTGACCTATCATAGTGTTAGCATTGTCACAGGAAAATGACACACAGTTGCTTCATGAGATATTTTTTTTTAACAAACTCATTGTTCAAAACATTGAATATTCCTTCACCTGCATTATTACTTGATTCAACCAATGATAACAAAAGAGATGAATTTTTCCCTATTTTTTCGTCAAAATATGTTATTGTGATGTGATACAGTTTATGTTCTTAAGCATCATTACTTCCGTCCGTAGATAGAGAAAAAGGATTTTTTTAAAACTTCAGATACGATGTTACTTGTAGAAACACCGGCCATGTGCTGAATTAGTGCAGTAGCCTTGGTTCTTCCACACGAATATTTTTTTGCGATCGCTGAATCGGGAAACATGGCTTGAAATAAAGGTTTTTCAAGCCTTCAAGTTTTCGGAAATTTATCCAACATTTTCAAGCTGAAATACAAATATTTGTGTAATAAAATGATATCTAACAATACTGGGTAGAGGAAACATTGCGCAAGAAAAAAATTACGATTACCAGAGAAATCTTACCTCCGTCTACTTTTCGTTTTCGAAGGATGAAATTCCGTCCTCCGACGGAGAAAACGACCCCCCCCACCCTCCACCAATCCTCCCAAAATTTAAGTTCCGTTATGCATCGATTTCGTACATGGTCCAAATGATAACAAAAGAAGACGGAATTCCTCAAATCAGTGTGAGAATCTCGTCGCCGAAGATTACGGGGAAATTTTTGGGCGGCCTAACTTCCGTTTTCGGAAATAGTTGCCTACAATTTCAAGCTGAAATTATGCAATGAAATTATATTTAACAATACTGAACAGAAGCAACATCGCGCGAGAAAAAAAAAATACGTTTACGGGAAAAATCTGCACTTTGTTTAACTTCCGTTTCTGAACGTTTAAAAAGACAAAACGTGCCCAGACGGAATACGACCCCCACCCCCCAACTAATATCCCGAAAATTTCTTCACTTTTGCATCAATCTCGAAAATGACAAAAAAAAAAAAAAAAGAAAAAAGAGGGGACTCCGCGAATACGCAGCAGAATCTCAGGTACGAATTAACCGCTGAATCGATTTCGAATGTCATACGATAACGCTAAAATATCGATGACCAGTAAATTTTAACTTTTGGCGCAGATTTCGTCGAAATGGTGATTTTTTAGCAGAATGGCGCAAAAACAACGTTTTGGCGCGGGCTGGCGCAATTGACGCAGGTCTGGTTGCCCTGAATGTAGCATTTAATTTTTCCCCCCAGAACAACTTGAAGAACCAACAAAAATTGTTAAGTTGATGAAAATTTGCTTTCTATCTCAGAAAATTAAATCAAATGGCGATTTTCCGTAATTTCAGTGGTGTTTCCGTACTTCCGTAACAGCAACCAAAAATCCGTAAAATTACGAAAAATCCGTACTAGTTGGCATCTATGCATATCCCACACTACAGTCCAGATAATTATATATTTGTGTCTTTTTAATCAGATAAGTACATCAGTGTGGGTGGATTAGCCCACAGCTGACAGTTCCAGTTGGTTATTCAACCTAAGGATTCTGGTACAAAACCCAGTGTGTAGGAGTCTTTTTGTCAATGTCACACAGAACTAGCTGGCACCTTTTTAAGATTCACAGAGGCCCTTGTTGCTGTTCTGTGTGCCATTGTTCCAATGGAGCACCCCGAGGAGGAAAACCATCTCTCACTGAGATGCAAATTTTTGTGTTACGCATGATGATTGAAAAGTATATAGCTGTTCATAAGAAAGTTTTTGCTGCCTTCATAGATTTAGAGAAAGCTTACAATCGAGTAAATAAGACACTTTTCGTGGAAAGTACTGAATGAATGTGGTTACTGAGAATCTACTTAATAGTGTAAAAACCATGTCTGCTGGCAGTAGAGCTTGTGTACAAGTGAATGGTGTTTTATCAAAATGGTTTTCTATTGGTGCAGGAGTCGGACTAAGTTGTGTAATGTCACCATGGCTGTTTAATTTATTTATGGATTCGTGGATGCATGATGCCAAAATAGATAATACTGGTTTATGTCTTGATGATATTCATGGGTGAAGATTGCTGTATGCTGATGACACTATCCTGTTGGCAGAGACCAAAAGTGAGTTGCAGAGTAAGTTGTCATGGATGTACGAAGTTTGCATGAAATTCAAACTGCGTATAAATAAGGGAAAAACCAAAGTTATGGTTTTTGAGAGAGGAACGGGTAGCAGTGAATGTAATGTAAGTATAAATGGCACTGTGATTGACCAGGTGAGTGAGTTTGTGTATTTAGGAAGCATGCTTAATAGAAAGAACAAATTGGATGGTGAAATTAGCAGGCGAGTGAATTCTTCATTGAAAGTCATGGCTGCTCTGGGAGGTTTTCACAGGAATGATGGGTTCTCTAGAGAGTCCTGCATGGCTGTGTATGAAACAATAATTGTTCCTACTCTGATGTATGGCAGTGAAACCTGGGTACTGCAGAAGAAACATAGGAGTCGTTTGTGTGCTGGAGAAATGTGTTACTTGTGGCAAGACACATTCCGATTGTGTGAGGAATGAAGATGTTTTGCAGTTGTGTAATGTGAAGCAAAATGTTGTTAGCAAGGTGGAGATTAATATGTTTCAGAGGTTTGGCCATGTTGAAAGAATGAATGATGAGATGCTTACTAAGAAAATCTTTTTAGCCCACATGACAGGAAGGAAAGGCAGAGGAAGGCTAAGGAAGTCATGGCAGGATCAGATTCAGGAGTGTCTGCATGAGAAAAAGATTATGAGTTTGAAGTATAGAAGATCTTGTGTACGGCATGTGATGGATTTCAGTGAAGCTTGAGTTGTATGTCAAGATCTCTGTAAATGGAGAAGTTTGATACAGCAGCAGTAAGTAAAAATTATCTGGTAGTTTGTATTTGTGGAGCTAACCTCTGAATCTCAGATAATAGCTTAACGATGAGGGAAAGGGAATTATGCTAAAAAGTTGTCAAACCCTTCATACTGAAGCCACCAATTTTTCAAACACACCTTATACACAAGTCCTTCCTTACAAATCGCAGATGATAAAAAAAAAGAAAAAAGAGAGAACGAGAAAGAAAATGTGTGCGTGCACAGTTCAATAAATTCCATACTGAATCTGCTCTAAGCAACCACATTTTCCTTTGAGGCAATAAACTTTTCACTACTGATGTCTTACAATAGGAAATATAATTTGGATGGAATAATGAGAACTAAAATATACATTTGTGTGAGTAAGAACAATCATGCAACACTAGGTCACACTTGTACTGCAATATCCATAAAAGCAGTTAAGAATAACATTCATCAAAGGAAACATACAACTTACTTTTTGTTTATTGACTAATCCTTGCATGAGAATAACACTGCCTTCTACAAATTTGTGCCAAGGACTCTCTTTTGCCTGCAACTCCAATTTCTCAGCCATTTCTTCAGGAGAAAGGTCCACTATAGTTTTTGATGAGGTTCTGGTAACTCTTTTCGCATCTTCATTCAAACCTAATCCAAGAAGCCTTGTCATCTGCTTCTCGTCAAGCCCAGGTTCCAAATTGTCTGGAACCTACAAAAATAAGTTTTTATTTACTCAGGCATAGATGCACAATGAAATTTGACAAACAGAAGTCATAGTACTAGGAATAGTACATGGGTAAGAGGCAAAATTAACAAAGAATTTGAAAATTTCAAACAAATGTAGCAGAAATTTATGAGACTAAAGACAGGGTTCATACACATTTACTGAAAATAAATTCCAGGGGTTTTCCATGAGCTTAAATTTTTGCTAGAATCATAGTGCTTTGTTTTATATTTTGCAAATTGAAGTGATATTTACTTCTTCTTCTTGGTTACTCAGTCCAAGGACTGGTTGTTCAGTAGATGTACTCTGTCTCTCCATCCCTCTCTATTAATACTCTGCCACTCTCTTCAAGTCATAGTATGTCCTGGTATTAGTATCTTGGAGTAGATGTGCCCCAAAATTATTCCTTGGCTGCCCTCTTCCTCTCTTGCCTTGAATTTTCACTTCCAAAACTTTCAGAACCGGGCCTCCATGGCACAATATGTGTCCCATCTATAACATTCTTCTCTTTAACATGTTGGTCAGATTCCTGGGTTCTCCCACTCTCTCCAGGACCTCTTAAGTCTTTCTATCGAGTCAACTTATTCTCTCCATTCTTCTATAGCTCCACATCTCAAATGCCTCCAGCCTTTTCACTTCCTTCTTGGTCAATGTCCATGTCTCAGAGCTGTAGAGAGCTACTGGCAAAACAAATGCCTTTAAAATTGTCTTTCTCAATTTTAGATGTATCTGGCAGTCAGTAGTCTCTGATTTTCTCTAAAAGTCATTTCTGCCATTCCCAGTCTCATTATAATTTCTTTTTCACATCTAACATTTTCAGTAATAATTTGACCTATATAGTGAAATGATTTAACTTGTTCGATAACTGTCCATCAATTTTAAGGAATGCCTGTTCTGGATCCTTACCTATTACCATTAGTTTTGTCTTATTTTTATTTATCTTCATTCCACAGGTAATCACATTTTTGTGTATTTTTGATATCATGCACTGTAATGATTTGGCGGTTCCTGATATTATTGCCTCGTCGTCTGCAAACCTGATGGTCTTAATCTTCTCTCCATCAACCCAAACTCCTTCACTGGCACTCTCCAAGGCCTACTGTGCATTTATAATTTTTATGAAGTCCTAGGGGTTCCACTTGTTACAGAGTGTTTTTGAGTGTGTGTTACATCTCCAAATGAATTGGCAAAATTTTCCAGTTTAAAAAAATTATTCTGTATAAAACTTGTATGAAACAATATGGAATTTAGCATAATGATGACAATACAAAACATTTTTGCTATGGCACTGAACATTCCCTATTTTAAACAATGTTCATACACATTTACAGAAAATAAATTCCAGGACATTTCCAGTTCATCGAAAATCTCCAGGAGCTTAACTACTTGTAATCATAGAGGTTTGTTTCATAGTTTGTAAATTGGGATGAAATTTACTATGCATTTAAAATTCTTATGAAATCCTATGAGTTCCACTGCTACAGACTGTTGTTTGTCATATCTTCAATGACATTTCAAAATTTCCCCATATAAAATATTTTTGGTATAAAACTTATATGAAGCAATCTATGGAGTAAGATCCAAAAGTTCCTGGACTGTATGGCAAAGTACGTGTATCACATACCCACAGTGATTATTGGATTATATTACATTACTCCCCCTGACAGCAAAGTTTGTTTCGTCCATCCACATCAGTGGTCGTCAGCCTGGTTCCTACCACTCACTAGTGGGCGATTCAAACTCTCATGGTGGTTTTTTTTTTTGTCTGTTGTTACAAATTTTGTTCTTCCGCCATATATCGAATACATTGCTAACAACTTCGCGAGCTTGACTTTTTAAAATATGATTTGGCAATTTACTTTTGAATTCCATCTCTAAACTTTGAATATAGATAATAATTAAAACAAGGTAATCTGTAAATACAGAGTGTTGAGGATAACACAAAATAAGTTTTATTAATGATGTAGATCATGCCAGTGGCGTATATTCGAGGCTAGCTAGGCTAGCTGCGAAGCCCAGAGAATGCACAAATAAAAGTCAATTAAATATACACAAATAAAAGTAAATTATCAACGGTATTAAGATATGTCAATGCTTTCGGTGCGAAAAAAAACAAAACACGAGTGGATTTGCTTTTTTCGATTATGAGAATCAGTCTGGCGAGCAGTCCAATGGCATAACGCAAGCAGGTCTTCATAAGTCTTCACTGTTCTGATGTGAAGAACTTCAATACGACCGCCTGCTAGCGTTTCCATGACAACATGAATGAGCGCATGGAGGTGAATGGACCATTGCTTTGCACAACAGTTCACTCTGAAAAGAGAAGACTTCGGACTACCTCAGTCCCTCTATGCTTTTGCCTTTAACAGCGCATGTTTTGCAAGAGTTGTTTCAGTTTGTGTGAAGTGTCAATGAATTAAATCGGTGATATTATATCCTAAATTTGTGGCTTTGTTGGATTCGAACTGTTTTGATAAATTTTGTGAAAGCTTCCCTGAATATCTACCATCTGAGTTTAAAAAACTCTATGCCTCAAATACATTTCGATTAAAAATGAACTGAAGGTGTTTTATTCCCTTGATGAATACAAAACAAATCAGTAAGAGACATTACTTGTTACATAAAGTTGAATAATTTTGGACATAGTGTTTATTGAAGTGCACAAATTAGAAGATCTAATATTAAACTTTCCATCAACAACTGCAACTGCCGAAAGAAGTTTTTCCATATTAAAAAGGATCAAGATATATCTTAGAGCCACACAAGGACATGTACACTCTAGCAACTTGGCTGGTTTGTTAATAGAGAAAAACATTATTTTTAAATATGAAAAAGTACTAGGAAGGAACCTTTCTGTGAAAACATAACACTCAAGTTCACACAAAAGGAAAGAAGAATGGAGTTCATGTACAAATAGGTGTTCAAATCCTAATCCTCATAATTATTTGGTATCATGTTAGCAATAGCATGTACCTAAACCTTAGAAAAAATATTACTTCTATTACTTAACAATTAAAAAATAAACTTTGCAACAAAAAAACAAAAAAAAAAAAAAAGCAGTAGGGGGGGGATAGCCCAGGTCTCTGACCCAAGACACGTCACAGGATCACGCACAAAATAACATAATATAAGAAATTAAACGCGAAAAAACTTTTTCTCTTCTCGCAGAGAATGTTATCTGCAGAGCTAAAATTACACGTTAAACAAGAGATCAAATATAATTTCGATAGTGGTGAACACCAAAAACTTTGGCAAAATAAAAAAAATGCCATTGTTGTATCCAAATATGTGGAAAATGATATTTAATTTATTGATACCTTTGTTAACAGGAACCAAGATTTGTACTCTTCCAAGCAAAATAAATTCAAGCACTTTTCAAGGATGCTTTACATCCAAATTATCATGTGTGTATGCTGTTGATTGGTCAGTCGATAGGTATAAATTTTAGTAAGTTCAGACCCCTATGAGGATATCATCCCTATGTGGGATGATATAAAGAAACTAGCTTCCTACTCCATGCCTAAACCTTTCTTCGAATGATAAATCACTTTTGCGTCTATTCATTTATTGTCTAGTCAAGTCACCACGTTCAAAATGTTGAAGTGTTCTATTATTCAGTTTGCTGTCTACCTTCCTTGAAAATGCCATTTGGTTGATGTGCAAAAGCTTGGAAACTTTGATTTGTATTCTATGTCAATAAATTCGGATAACTACTATAGTTACACTATTTTAAGTTCAGACCATTAAACACTTTCAATGACCTAACTGTTACCCCTTGCCCCAGTTGCTTTATTATATTCACTTTGAATTTCCCCTCTGTTTTGGTGGTTTTCGAAATCCTTTTATGTTGTGGAATATTTTGAAAAAGTACATTATTTTCATATTCATCTGCTGGTATGTCACTTTATGTTTGCTTTAACTTTTTATTTTTGATGCATGACTATGATGCTCTAATGCAGCCAGGTGACAAAGGGCCCACACATGAAGCACAAGCAATTCCTGGAAGTACCACCTTCGGGAAAGAATGTGTCCCTAACCCCAGTAAACAGAATACATCATTTCACTTATTTTACTCCCATGGATGACATTTTACTGCAGAGTGATGCCACAGCCAAGGTACCAGCTGTCCACAAGCTCCCCTAAGTTTAATGCAAGTTCTGTGCCATTTGATCAGCTTGGTGTTTTAATCAGAACTACACAGGTCTCCTTAGTCGTTTTAGCACAAACAATTATTTTACACATGCACTTCTATATAATTACTTAAAAAACAAAATTTCAAGTACTATTTACAGAGCCTTAAACTTTTCAAGTACTTTCAAGGACTTGAAAATGAACTTTTTTTATTCCAGGACTTTTCAAGGTTTTCAAGGAGCGTACGAACCATGAGGGACAGAAGTCAAATTTCCACCCCCAAAAAGGAGGAAAAATAGGAGTGTCAAACCGATAAAACAGGAAAATATAGGAGTGTTGAAGTCTAAATCACAGGAATACCATACCCTAAAATAATAATAATAAATAAATAAAAATAAAAAAAATACCCAAAATTAACTAATAAAATTACATAAAAAATATTAGGTTGTTGCAGGTGAAATGTTGGATTTCGGGATGACGTCATTTCGAGCTGTACAAACACCGGCAGATGGCGCTAGTGTGTTTGATCGGGAAGGCTAAATATTCCTGCCTGTCGGCACAGAATCATTTCGGTGCTAGCTCGTAGTGTGATCGTATAAGCCAGAACATGGAAGGAGGCCCATTACGTTTTTTTTTTCTGTACGAGTTCAACATGGGCCACAACAGAGCAGAAGCAGCCAGGATTATCAACACAGCATTTGGAGATGACACAGTGAACAAACGGACAGTGCAGAGATGGTTAAAAAATTCCGAGCCAGTGATATGGAACTTGCAAATGTACCGTTCTGACACTAAGCACCAGCCATCGACAACGACAAGCTGCGAACCCTAGTTGAGAGTGACCGGAGCCAAACTGTACGGGACATGGCAAAGAAATTAGGAGTCTACTATTCAACAGTTTCCTGTCACATGCAAGAAATTGGTAAAGTCAAAAAGCTTGATAAATGGGTTCCCCATGAGCTGACTGAAAGCAACATGAAGCGTCGACTGGAGGTTTGCACTTCACTGCTCGGCCGAAACGCTCCGTTTTTGTACAGAGTAGTGACATGTGATGAAAAATGGATAATGTATGACAATTGTCGCAGATCTGCACAGTGGCTAGACGTAGGCGCGGCCCCAAAATGCATGCCGAAACCAGAACTTCATCCGAAGAAGATAATGGTTATTGTTTGGTTGTGTGCAACCGAGATTCTGCATTATTCGTTCATGAAATCTGGCAAAACCATTAATGCAGAGAAATACTGCAACCAGCTGGATGCAATGCATCAAAGGTTACGTGTTAAGCGGCCGAGATTGGTCAGCAGAGATGGCATTGTATTGCTTCATGACAATGTGACAACCCATGTTTTAAGAACAACGGTCCAAAAATTAAACAGCCTGGGTTATGAGGCTCTTCTGCCCCCAGCATACTCTCCCGACCTCTCGCCCACTGATTAACACTTGTTCAAGCATTTGGAACATTTTTTGGGAGGGAAACGATTCACCGATGAAGCAGCCGTCAAATACGCCTTTGAACAGTCTCTGCAGTCCACAACGGCCAATCTCTATGCAACTGGCATCAATGTACTGGTATCGTGATGGGAGAAATGTATTGCCAATAATGGTGCCTATTTCGATTGATACAGGATGGTTTCCACCTTGTAATTGTAGATGTAAGTTTCACTTCCAAAACCGACATTTCATGTGCAACAACCTAATATATTATGCTACTCTACTTTCCAAAGAACCATTCTTTTGAATATACATGAGATAATTAAAACTTTAATACTTACTTCCAGCTTTCAGCAATTTCATATCTAGTTACACACACAATTGCTCACATCAGGTCTCATTGACTTGCAGTCAATGAGACCTTAAACTGACAGCAGGGGGTCTCAAGTGACTTGAGATGCATGCTGTCAGTTTGCATATTTATTTCTTTATTATTGGCAACAAACTTTTATAATCTTTTTTATTCTTGTTGATTCACATTTCTATGAATTAGGGTTGAGGTTCTATCAGCCAAAACAATTATTGTATGGAGAATGCTTGTTTTCCTTTAGAATTAATTACTTAATTGAACTTTCATCACTTTTTTTATTGATTTATTACTAGACACACAACTATACACATTTTTTAGATTTTATGAAATTACTGTGATTACTGCTTTAGATTACACTGGGATTTATGAAGTTTCTTCTGAGCATATAGCTCTATTGATAGTTTCTGAAAATTGTTCATGCCAGTCTCAATCATTGCCGATGCCATTCTCACACCGGCATAATCATTCTCTCTTATTGCAGATTTCAATCTTTCATTACCTTCTGCTAAACATTTGTTAGCAGAAGATAAATCTTCCTTCAAAACACAAATTTCTTTTTTAATAGTTTTTTTCACTTTTTATTTTGCGTCTTTTTATTTCCTCAGCCTTCTTTTGTTCTTCCTCCTCACAGGCCCTTTTTTTCTTCATCTCTTCGACAGCATTCTTTGCTGCTCCTTTTTCGGAAACATAAGCTGAATGACTTTTGAGTACACTATTTAATAACTTTTTTGTAAGGGTGCAGAAAAAATATCCCCACATCTCCTAACAGCATCTTTCACACGTGTAAGACCAATTATGGCAGATTCAGAAAGATTACATCTGTTTTGTGTTACGATGTCGTTGTTTAATGAGAAACCTCACTCAACACTTGCATTTCCATGCCAGAGAGAAAGGCAGAATTTTACTAAATTTGATAAGCATGCATATTTTGATTTTTGACTTAAATCTTTAAGTTTGAAAACATTCTTCCAAAATAAATAAATTTTTTGGTTACTTTCTAATTCAAAATTCTTGCATAATTTGTCCACCTCTGAATCCATTCTATAACTCTTGACACTCAAGCTGAACACGGCCAATCAGTTTATCCTTCATATTCAGAGGCTTAAGGTTGACACAAAGCTGAAGAATGCTATTACCTGTGTCAGTTTCTCGCATAAGGGGACGTAAAGCTTCCAAATCTTTAAGTAATTCATTTGTCAAGGGCAAAAAGTCTTTCACTGACTTAGCCAATTTTACTAAGCATGCACATAGTGCCAATCTAGTAGTCTTTTTTTTCACTATCTTTCATATGAAGAAGAGCTCTTCTTGTTCCAACTCCAACATCTAAATCATTTAGTTTGTCAAAATTTTCAGAGTTTTCAATGTCAATGTTACTAAGCTTTATCTCATCCGGTCTTCCTACACATTCTTTCATAAATTTCAAAAGAATACTTCGGAGGAGTTCATCCATTTTGCTGAACAGTAGGTAAACAAGTGAACCTTCTACCTGGAACAAGCTGAGATATGATTGCAAAGGAGATGATAAAAATAAAACAAATTCTAAATAAGCAAGTGTTGATGGCTCTTTTAAAATGCTGACAATGCCTGTATCGTGAATTATGCTGGAGAGTACTCCAACTGCTCTTCTGCTGCGGGGGAAATTTGAGGAAATACTCCGTTAAAGCTGAATAAATAAGGAGTATTCTTGAACAACTGCTCCTAGTGTTAACCAGCGGGAGCTGACATGCCTCAAGAGGAACTTCTGCTCACACTCAAGGAACTTCTCCACTTCCTTGAGATCTTCCCTTTGAACTGAACTAAGTTTAAAAAAATGCAAAAAGATCAGAAGCAAAACAGTTATATACTTTATGTAAACTGCAAGTATCGATATCTACAAGTTTTGCAGATCCTAACTTTAGAAGTTCTTCATTCATTTTTGTAACAATTGAGAGATTAACATTTGGGCCATCCATACTGAGCATTAAAACCTTGCTTAACAGCAATCTGTCAGAATTAAAGGTTGTTAATATGCTGTTACAAACTGCATCTGCATCAGCATGGCAAAAAAAAAAAAAAAAAAAAAAGAGAGATGTCAGATAAGATGAAATGATTTTATTATCTTTAATGCTCCAATATCTCACATGAATATCTAACTTTTTTAATTTGAGAAGTTGTTTCGTCAAAGGCTAAAGTGAACAAACCACTAGCATTTATAGATGCCTTTAAATCTGAAACAGTTTCATCATGAAAAAAGAACTTAATCCATGTGACAGGATATATGACACCTTTCTATCACTTAATTGCATGCCATTGGCAACTGGGTGACCACCAAACATAACTTTGAGAAGAGGAACAATGTCTTTGCAAGATCCAAAGGAAAAGTTTGAAACAGCAACCTTCATTGCCCAAAGAGCTTCTGCTCTTGTAACCATTTCATCAGTTGTGAATGCAACAGATATATTACGTGGTGAAGGTAAGTCATCACTACTTTTGCTAACGTTACCCGACAGGTCTAGAGTTCTTTGGCCCTTTAACTGTTTGGATGCTATGCTGTGCTTCTTCCTTAATGCATGCTGAAGTACTTAAGAAATTCCACCATTGGATACAGAAAAATTGCATTTGCACAACAAACAATATGCCTCAGATTTGTTGTTGATGTTATTCCCTTGTGTGCACCAATTTCCAATAAGGTCCCCATTACCATCTTTGGCTTCAAGCCACTTTTCCTGAAACTTTGTCCTGCCACCTGGCATAATCAGAAAGCCTGTAAATAAAAAAAAAAAAAGCAATTTTGATTTAAGCGTGGCTACATGAAAATTAATTAATTTCATAAAAGTTAGATGAAGTATCACTCACCCCCCCCCTAAAAGTGTTAGCTACTTTAAGCTATACATGTGTGGTCAGCATCATGTTTTTTCTCTAAATATTATGTTTAATTTGTTTAATTCCTGCTTCGCTTGCTAAAGCAATACTACATACTATTGCTGCATTATAATGATGGCTGGGTGGGGCAACTGGATTACGTAACCACTTAGGAAGCAAAATTGCATTCCTTCTCTGCCTGCGACTGAAGGTGTCACGTGTCAAGGCCAAGCACGTGTTTGGAAGTAAAGTTTCAGAAGGGGGTGATGACCTTTGGCCGATTGTGAAATTAATTCTGAAAGCCAAAAATAAATATCTAGGTACTACTTAGTTTTTGGGGAGAACTTATAAATGGGATTTTTTGTATAAGTCAAAATTGCTCAAATTATGGGAAGGGGCTTATTTCGGGATTGTATTGAAGCTATAAAAAAATTGTAGTCACACTCTACATTTCTAGACAACTATTTACTTAATTACATCTATGTCAGCTGTCTTTTTTTATCAACAGAAATGCATCATGAATTTCTAGCTCACCCAGTTAGAAATTCATGATGCATATGGTAGGTGTGTAGCAGAGGTGAGACGGACTGAGCCAGAGCCTGAAGCAGAGCCTGGGGCCGAATTGGGCTCTGGCTGTAGAATATTTACTGAAGTTCGGGTTCTTAGACAGCAAGATATTTTTTTTATATAAAAATGGGATTTTATATGATTTAGCAAATGAGACACTTTATAGTTGGCAAAGGGAATTCTTTGGCAACTGGTTCTGGTTAGGGAGCGGGCATTCAAGATGGGAATTTATTCCGGTCTTCGGTAGAAAATGCCATAGGCTGCACATTAGTGTTTCTTCAGAGAAGAAAAAGTTTTTTCAAGAACTGTAGATATTGGATAGTTGACAGGTTGCTGACAATTTACCCCCTACCTCCACTCAGTAGCTCCCTGCTAATTCTATTTAGCAATGTACATATTGCAGCGCATTATGGCGCGATAATATTAGCATTATTTGAGCAACATACAATTGCACCACCGCCTGATCATTTTGGATACCCGGACGCCCGAAGCACTTCAGGTGAAAAGGAACGGTCAAAGGAAATCGTTCAGTTACACTATAAAAATATTAATATATAGAGGTCCCTTCCCCACTCCCCATTTGAGAAATACATTGGTTAATTGCAGGAGGAGGAGAGAGTAGAAGTGTGGAAAAGGAGATGTTTTTTAATAATGGTTGAACAGGTTAGCCAGTTTTTGGGCTCGTTCGGGCCCGGGCTCTATCATGAAGTATAAAATTCGGGCTCGGGTGGGCTCCAGTTGATATACCACGGGATCGGGCTCAGAAAATTGAGCCTGAAACTCATCTCTGGTGTGTAGTAAGTAAATAAAACAGCCAAAAATATTTTCACAGATCAGGTACATAGATTAAAAGTATGCTCTCATTTTAAATACAGTTACTTCATGGAGTGACTAGAACAGGAGTGATCAGAAGTCTGCACTGAGCGCCCGTGTTTTGCTCCTAGTAGGGTCATTTATCAAGGCCGGTGCCAGTTAAGCAGGAGTGCCAATCACCATTCACAACCTTGGCCTAAACACCTACAAATTCACTTATTTGGAGGAAGTGCATTACAATAAAAATTACAAAAAGAAACTTCGTAACTGCTAAAATACAGGGATAAATAAATGCCGATATTATGTTGACAGTGATTGTTAAAAGGAGCACAGGGCACATAGTTAAGCGCTGTATTTTCTATTATACGAGGATCATAATGAGGAAGAAAAAAAAATCAATGATACAGAAAAAATAATACACTTACCTATGACAATTGCACTTCCAAGAGTCCTTCTTCCACAAAAGATAATACATGAACTTCACCTGAAATGGTCGAGTTTTGCAGAACGGCTGGTTTCAGTGCTCCAGAAAAGATCACAAATCTAACACAAAAAAAGTGGTGGTGGTGGGGGGCATGGTAAGTCTAACCCTAAATGAAACAAACCGCAAAACACAGTAATCTACCAACCATCCGTAGTTGTTTGTTATGCAGAAACACAAGCACCAGCCTCCTCCACTCCTCCCACCGGATGTGGCGGAGGGCGGGGAGAGAGGCTAAGTTCACTGGGGCAGAATACCATGCTGACGTCACTTCATTCAAGTATCATCTGCAGTACCTGAATCGCGGCAAAAACTTCAGAAAATGTATCAGAATCACGTCTTTGTACTTAAAAAAAAACTCCATTCATAGATAAGTCAGTCACTCTTGAACCCAAAACTCTTGAATCAGCGAAAATCCCTCGGTTGTAGGAGAAGAGCCATGCCGTGATGCTCATGCACATTAAGGTTGTGACGTCAGCATGGTATCCAGGACAGGTGAACTTTGCCTCTCCTGGCAGGGGGTGAAATTTGGGGTGTGCCAATAGTCCAGTCGTATTAATGTTGGTGAAATTCCGATCATCGATGCCTGACCTTGAATAATGTGACTTTGAAAATGAATGGAAATCTTGTGGATCAGGATTGATAGCAACCTCATAACAAAATAGGAGAAAAAAAGGCAAATGTACACTGGAAAGACAGGAGAAAAGAGCAATTAAAAGGAAAAAAAGGAAGAATTTTTAAATGATAGGAAAACAGGAAAAAATAGGAGCTCTGCAGTGTCTGTGTTAATCATATTACCACCAAAAAGAGAAACCGTTTGAATATCACCGAAAGAAGAGACCTTTGTTTGTTCCTTATGAAAATTGAACCAGATATCAAATTTTTAGTCTCACAGCATCAGCCACAAGGATCTCATTAATCATTAATTAAAGGCAATTTCAATAAACTTTATTGTTTTCACATTTAACTTTCATTTTCTTCAATATAAGCAGCTTCCGCACTAGTAGATGCTGTAACGATGGAGATGCAGAAATTCCTTAAATTGAAATTATTTATGCATAAACATACATAAAGTATAAATAAAAAGATAAATTTAAGCACATATTTTTTACAAACCCTCCCCTTTAAAAATTACTCTGCACTTGCGCTAAATTGAGTTACTGCAGCCCTGGTGGGCGGTAAGGAAAATTTTGCCATCAACAAAGATACACAAGTGGGCGGTACGTATCAAAAGGCTGACGACCACTACATCTACATCATGCACCCATTGCGGTACACTGAGTATTGCGAGCAACTTACGCAGTGTTTGGCGATTGATGAAAAATGGTGCTTTTCAAACAGTGCATTAACATTAAGTTTTCTGTTAATTTGGGCAAAAGTCCAACAGAAACTTACAAGATGTAGAAGCAGATTCATGATGAAAACACCCTGTTGCAGTCACAAACATTTGTTTGGCATCGATGCTTCAGAGAAGGCAGACAGGAGGTTGTAGATGATGATAGAAGTGGGTGGCCTGTGACAGCTCACACGGGTGAAAACATTTTGAAGGTTGCGGCCATCGTACATGCCAACAGACAATCGAGCAAATGGCAGAGGCTGCTGGGATATCAGAGACTATACGTCAATGGATACTAACAGATAATCTTAAGATGTACCGGGTGTGTTAACACCTAGTACCAGGCATGTTAACTGAAGATCAGTTGGCCGTACAGATGGAAATGGTGGACGATCTCGTAACCACTGCCAACCAAGATCCGCAATTTCTTAGAAGAGTCATAATGGGGGATGAAAAATGGTGCTTCCTCTTTGACCCTGAGACCAAGCGGGCATCAGCTATGTGGAAATCACCATTATCTCCACACAAGCAGAAATTCTGTCGAGATCGCAGTAAAGGCAAGATCATATATAGAAGTCTTCTTCAACATCCATGGTACTGTCCAACTTTAATTTATCCCTGAAGGACACACTGTCAACAAGGAGCTCTATCTGGACATCATGCGACATCTACACGAGCCAATCTGCAAGAAAAGGCCTCAATTATGGGGCGATCAATCGTGGGTGTTGTTGCACAACAATTCACTGGCAAACGGGTCACTCCTTGTTCGTGAGTTTCTCGCCAAAACAAGAACAGTTGTCTTCCCACATCCACTGTACTTACCTGACCTCGGCCTTTGCAACTTCCACCTCTTTCCTGAACTGACACACCGACTTCAGGGTTATCGGTTTTCGAGTGCATAAGAAGTGAAAAACGCATGGCTGATTGCACTGAAGGACATTGCAAAGAATGGATTCCAGAAGTGCTTCGACAAACTCTACAGCTACTGGCAGAAGTGTATTGTTGTAAGAGGGGAATCTTATTTTAAAGGAGGATATGCTTTAGCTTTGCAACTCTAGATATCTATGGACTTATGGACCTAGTCCGTAAACTTTTAGATCCTACCTCATAGAACTTGGCATGATGATAACAATACGAAACAATTTTGTCATGGCATTGAAGATTCCCTATTCCAAAGTCACCTACGCACATGCTAGAAAAAGAAAGGCCATCTCGGACTTGCACAAAGGTTCTTACATGCTCTTGTGACTGCAAACATTATAACAAAGACCAAAGTCACAGGAAATATGACACCCTTCGAAACAGAAGCATCACAAGAGATGAAGTCACATCACCATACTCAATGGAAGGAAGTGATGTCATCACAAGCAATCGCAGAAGGAGCTAAAACAGAGCAAGGTAATCAGTCCAAACATTTCGACCAATTTTTTTTTTTTTTTTTTTTTTCATTGCAAGAAAAAATTCTAGGACTTTTTACAAAAATATGAAAAATCAAGGACTTTCCATGCCTGGGAAAAAAGGAAAATCAAATTCTATGACTTTTCCAGGATTCCAGGGGCTGTGTGAACCCAGTAAAGAATGTTTATCAGGTGGGTATATTCATGCTAAAAGCTATGACAGAAGGATAGCTAATGTGGCATGAGTGATATGTTGCTATTTTTCTAGTTTGATATACAAAAAGACCATAATAAAAAAAAATAAATCAGGATTCATCAGTGATCTAAACCACTCACAGTGTGGTGGGAAAAACTGCAGACAACCTTTTGAGGTGTCATCAGCAATCATAATACAGGACCAACAGAACTGCATTTGCAATGAAAATATCAAGCAATATTCCATCTTAAATAGCATTTGCCTTAACTAAAAGAAATGTTTTAAAAACTATGCACGTTGAAAGGTAGGACTACTCAGAATGAGTTCAGAGACAGTCCCAAGTCACATTCAAAGTAAAAGCAAAAGTCATGAAGGTACTTGTTAAAATAAAAAGGTACTCACTTGAAACCAAATGCGATGTGGAAGTTTTCATAGGTGGCATTTCATGTGTAACAAGTAAACTATTCACTGAGGCATGGGTAAAGAAATGTGGCAGGTTGAATTCTATCTTATAGTTCTGTTTTTCACATTTCAATGAATATCATTATCCTGACCAGAATTGGCAATACTTTGCTTACTATTGTAATGTTCTAAAACTGTATAAACTTTGATAGATAGTAATGGCTTACTGTGCACAGGTTGAAATTCTTAAAAGATAAACCACATATAAGATAATTTGGTTAGTGAAAATTAAAATTTGGTTTATGTGGCTATATTATAAGTCAATAGTTGTACAACTGTTCTCACTACTGTTACACATGTTATAAAGTATCTTCAAGTTGAGTGCTCTATGCTTCATTACTACTGCTATTAGATAAATTTTCTAGGAGATAAAATATAAAACATTTCAACAGTTATTAAATTGTCCTGAGAATGTTGCACTTACCCAATATTGCAGCACAATTTGGAAGGTTATTGTTGGTTGATTTATTCCTCAGGTACAAATCGCCGACATCCAAGTCGACAAGTTCGTGAGGAGTTGGTTCGTTGAACTAAAAACATTTACCGGTGTATTTGAAAATATACAACCAGAGTCAAGATTATGAAAAAATGAAGGTGAAGTTTAAAAGGATTAAAGAGATAAAAAGACTATTTACAGTATGAATAAAACCTTTAGCTCTTATCAACATCGTCATTGGTTAAAAACTGAACCATAAATGAGTATCCGAAGTTGCATAAAGAGATTACGAGGTTTGCATAAAATTTTATCGTTGCATAGAAGGCAGACAATTTTTGCGCAGGCACTCAATACTTAAACAAAACCATACTAGTTTCAATCTGTCTATATCACGGTCATCTTCAGTGGTACTATCATCGAAAGTTGATGACATGCAAGTTTGGTGTGCACTAAGTGCCGACTTCCACGTGTCATTCTCGAACAGGCTGTTACACGTCGACAAATCTAGTCTGTGTTCCTATCAATGTGTACCTACGTGACTATGTTGTGCCATATATTGGGTTGGTTGTAAAGTATAGTTATTTTATTCTTCTAATTATTCGGGTTCATATTTCTCTGCGATTTATTTTTATTAATTAGTTTCTTCTCTTCTTGCTTAATCAGATATTTCCAAGGATATGGGATTTCCATTGCTGTTGATGTATTACAATTCTCTTTGTCGGTCTTTTCGATTTTAAGAGCCTCAGAACATAGAATTTGATTATGTTTTTTGTCTGTAGTTAGTATTTTGATGTTTTCCCAATCTGGGATTAGTTCGTTACCAATGCAGTGCTGTATTAGTGATGGCTTTACTTCTTTTCTTGTCCAATTAGTATAATGTTCGTTCTGTCGAGTTGCAAGTCTTCTTTCAGTTCTACTTATGTAATACAGTTGTGTTTACCATCGCCAGGATAAATTGTCGGTATCTTATAAACGCCAGCTTTTTGTAAAGAATTCTTGTTACTGTCATCTGTTGTTCGTAATCATTAATTGTCGATACCTTTTTTGCAATATCAAAGTTGTTGTTCTTGCATTCTTTTTCAGACTACTACTTATAGGTGGTAGATATTATATGATGCCATAGAATTGCATTTTATTTTTAACACAGTAGTTTTCATTTTTAGAACCTTGTTGTTTATTGATGTTCTGATAAAGTGAATCAATTAATACCTTTGAGTATCCAAAATCGCAGTGTCTTTAATCCATTGCATTTTATCTTTCAGTGCTTTTTTAGTCGACGAGTGTGTGATGGCACGGTTGACAAACGACCAGCAGGCCGATGTCTTGTATCTCCAAGGATGACAGGATTCTTTAGGAATTATGGTTGGGACATACGTATTGATCTTGTTGACTTTTGAATAAAGAGATGCCTAAAAAGTTGAGTCTGTTGTTAACTTCTTTTTCACAAGTGACTTGAATTTGTTGTATATATGTTATACAAGTTAATCCTAAATTGTTTCATCTCAGTTTCGGAGAATGGCCAGAAAATTAAGATATCATCGACATACTGTAAGTATAATAATAGTAAGTTATTTGTAGTCTTAATAAATATTCTTTCTTCAATATCTTGCATGCTGACTTTCGCTAATAATCCAGATATCGGAGATCCCATAGGTGCTACAAATATTTGTTTGTAAATTACATCGTTGTAGATGAAGAAATTGTTATCAGTAATCAGGTTAAGAGCATTAATGATACTGTCGATAGTATTTGGTTCAATCTTATTTCTTTGCAGTTTATTTTCAATGAGGTGGATCATTTCAGTAGTGGGGGTGTTTGAGTATACGGACACAACGTCCAAACTGTACATGGTAAATTCTGTGCTGTTAATAGATTTGATTTTGGTAATCACTTCAGTTGAATTATTTACTGTATATTCATACATACATACATATCACTAAGCTGTTCTCTGAGATTCAGAGGTTAGCTCCAAAAAGAAATACAAACTTCCAGATATTTTTACTTATTGTTGTCGTATCAAACTTCTCCATTCACAGCGATCTTGACATACAACTCGTGCTTCACTGATATCCATTACACGCCGTACACAAGATCTTTCATACTGCATACTCATAATCTTTTTCTCATGCAGACACTCCTGAATCTGATCCACCCATGTCTTCCTTGGCCTTCATCTGCCTTTCCTTCCTGCCACTTGGGCTGAAAAGATTTCCTTAGTAAACATTTCATCACTCATTCTTTCAACATAGCCAAACCACCGAAGCATATTGGTCTACACCTTGCTAACAACATTTTGCTTTACATCACACAACTGCAATACATCTTCATTCCTCACACAATCAGATTGTGTCTTGCCACAAACCCCACGTAAGTAACGCATTTCTCCAGCACACAAACGACTCCTACGTTTCTTCTGCAGTACCCAGGTTTCACTGCCATACATCAGAGTAGGAACAATTACAGTTTCATA
Organism: Macrothele yani; assembly: GCA_039090855.1. Lineage (NCBI taxonomy): Eukaryota > Metazoa > Arthropoda > Arachnida > Araneae > Macrothelidae > Macrothele > Macrothele yani. The sequence continues at coordinate 2,172,885 of CM077027.1, forward strand.
CACAGCCATGCGGGACTCTCTAGAGAATTCATCATTCCTATGAAAACCTCCCAGAGCAGCTATGACTTTCAAAGAAGAATTCACTCGCCTACTGATTTCACCATCCAACTTGTTCTCTCTGTCAAACATGCTTCCTAAATACACAAACTCACTCACCTGGTCAATCACAGTGCCATTTATACTTACATTACATTCACTGCTACCCGTTCCTCTCTCAAACACCATAACTTTGGTTTTTCCCTTATTTATACTCAGTTTGAATTTCATGCAAACTTTGTGCATCCGAGTCAACATACTCTGCAACTCACTTTTGCTCTCTGCCAACAGGACAGTGTCATCAGCATACAGCAATCTGCACACATGGATATCACCAAGACATAAACCACTATTATCTATTTTGGCATCACGCATGCATGCATCCATAAATATATTAAACAGCCATGGTGACATTACACAACCTTGTCTAACTCCTGCACCAATGGAAAACCATTTTGATAAAACACCCTTCACTTGTACACAAGCTCTACTACCAGCATACATGACTTTTACACTATTAAGTAGATTCCCAGTAACATCATATTCATTCAATACCTTCCACAAAAGTGTCCTATTCACTCAGTCGTAAGCTTTCTCTAAATCTATGAAGGCAGTAAAAACTTTCTTCCCAACAGCCAGATACAAAAACCTGTTTGGTGCAGCCTTTACCAGGCATAAAACCACTCTGAACATCCCACACTTTCAATGACGTAAGACCCCGTACTTTTTCAATAACAACCTTACCAAACACTTTCCCTGGCACACTCAGTAGGCTAATACCACGATAGTTCTTGCATTCAGTCTGATCACCTTTTCCCTTATACAAGGGAACAATAATAACATCCTTCCAATCCCAAGTGACCATTCCTACTCCAAGCACAACTGGCAAATTTCAGTTAACCAGTCAATTATAGAGTCACCACCATATTTCAACATCTCTGCAGTTATGCCATCAACTCCCGAAGCTTTACCATTCTGAAGAGATTTTAGAGCTTTACCCACTTCTCTTGAGATCCCTCCTGTGCATCCATCTCTCACTATGACATCATCTGCTTCTGCCTCAGAATCACCTTTGCTTTCTTGACCTAATAACTCACAGAACTATTTACCCCATCTTTCACTTAACTCATTGGGCTCCCATATCATTTCCCCAATCTCATTCTTCACACAACTTACAACTTTGTTTCCCCTATTTTTCCTGAGTCTCATGTACTTCCAGAAGGACTTCCTATCTTTCCAAAAAGCCAGTTCATGCCTTTCCACTTTCTCCTTCCTATCTTTTGCCTTACTGTGGCGAACCAGCTTAGCAGCTTCATGCTTCTTACAGCGATATTCATCCACTGAGACTCTACCTTGCAAAATCCCCAAATAGGCTTCCTTCTTTTTCTTTACTGCCTCTTCAATCTCACTATTCCATTAAGCATCACCTCTATTATTACCCACTATTGTGGTGCCACAGACCTCTTTAGCAGCAGTGACAACACAGTTCTTAAAACATTCCCACTTCTTTTCTACATCCCTCTCACCAGACTTCAGATCCTTCAGTCGTTCTTTGAGTAAGTCAGAATAACGCTGATGATCTTCAAGGAGCCTATCAACCTTTATACTTTCTATCCTGGGTCTCTTCCTTTTCCTTTACCTCCAACCAACATTAAGTTTCACTCATGATACTACCAAGTAATGATCAGAACCAACATCCGCACCTCTCATCACACGGGTGTCAACAACTAAGTGTTTCAAACGCTGATTGTAGACAACAAAATCTATCACACACTTTTGACCAAGAGTACGATTTTCCCAAGTATATGTGTGGATATACTTGTGGTTGAAAAATGTATTAGATACACACAAACCATTCTCAATGCAAAGTTCAATTAATCTTTCACCATTATCATTCACACAAGGATCATTAAACTTACCCAGAACATTGTCAGAAATTGCATTCTGCACACCTACTCTACCATTGAAATCCCCTGCTATTATAACTTTTTCTTTAGCACCAAACTGGCTCAAAACAGCTTTTAGCTCATTCCAGAAATCCTCTTTCTCATCAGAAGGTTCCGAGTCACAAGGAGCATACACTACAACAATTTCAATTCTCTGAAGTTTCACTTTTAAACGAATCCAGAGAATTTTCTCACTTACGCAACTATAGTGAATCAAGTTGTTCTTCATCTTTTCACTTATAATCACACCTACACCAGCCTGTCCTCCCATATTATCCAATACTCCAGACCACACACTCACCTTGCCATTCACTTCTTCTACCCCAATTTCCTTCTTTTGGTTTCACTTACACACAGCACATCCAGTCTATACTTATTCATCTCCTCAATCGCCTCACTCATCTTGCCATTTATACCTCTAGTATTCCATACACCAATCTTACATTCACTCAGTCGAGATTTCTTTCTCATACGCCATTTAGAAAGTCCAGGTCGATTCCGTGGTGGACCGCCCTTCTCAAGTGTGGTAGGTCCACCATATCCCACACTTGAGTCATTCTTAATATTTCTTTTTGTCTTTTTAATCAGGTAAGTACATCAGTGTGGGGGATTAGCCCACAGCCGAGGGTTCCAGTTGGTCATTCAACCTAAGGATTCTGGAACAAAACACAGTGAGTTGGGGTCTTTTCACCAATGTCACACAGAACTAGCTTGCACCTCTCCAAGATTCACAGAGGTCCTAGTTGCTGTTGTGTGTGCCATTGTTACCAAGGAGCGCCCCGAGGTGGCAAACCATCGCTCACTATGATTCACGATTGCTGTAAAATACCTTTAAGTAGTGGTATAGACTTTTCTCCAGCTTTATAGTTGGAGCATTATTCTTGACAACGATGGGACGGGTAGGATTGTTTTCTTTGCGAGTTTTCACTTTGCCAAAAATATTAGGTATTGATGCTACAACTGGTGGATAGGCATTTCTTCTAACTTCATTGGGTAGTATTTGATGATTTCTTAGGTGAGCAAGTTTTCTGATAATATTGTCCGTAGAGTCTTTATTGATCGGGGCAGCTCTCAAATCCTTAATAGCATCAGTCATTTTCTGATTATAATAATCTCTGTCTGTGATTATCATTTATTTGGATTTATCAGTTGAAAAACACTTAATGTTCGGATTATCTCTCAGTTCTAATAATGTTTGTCATTCCTATTTAAGCCTTGGATTTGGCATATTATTCCGCATTTGATTGATGCCTCTTACGATTTTAAAACGTGTAGCGTCTTGCTTCAGTTTAGGTAGCTTATTTATAGTGTCTTCAACTTGCGGTATAATGTTTTCCAACTTTAGCATGGTAGCTGCATATGCATATTTTATACCCTTATTTAGGGCTATTTCTTGCCACGGAGAAAGTTGTATACCAGAATTGTTGACATATAGTTTACAATGGTCGTAATTAATTCTGTTATTGGTATTCTGATTTAGTTGATCCGGTGTTCGATTTTATAAAAATGTTTCTTTCTACTTGTCTTCTGTTGTCTATGAACGGTAATTGAAAAATCTTAATCACTTCAATTCTAACAGCTTCGTGCCAGAGGCATTCGGTACATCTGCCATACTTTCGTAATAGATTTTACTCAGATAGTCTATAGACTTTCTTTTATCACGTATAGCAGCTCTTAGTCTTTTAATTTCACAAGTCTTAATGATCTTATTGTCCCGATAGTTGATAAGTTTATTTTTAACCCGGAGAAATTTGGGGATAATGTTACCTTTACATGTAGTAGTTTTAATCAAAATTTTTTTAAGTTTTTTTATAGCTCCGATGGCTTGTTGCATATACATAGTCTACATAGTTTATTGTTGTTAAATCAAGAAGTTTGTCTTGAAAGTCGGCTATGTTTACATTTCCAGTTGTGTATATTATAATATGATTTGGTTAGTGAAAATTAACCTTTGGTTTATTTACATATCGCTAAGCTGTTCTCCGAGATTCAGAGGTTAGCTCCAAAAAGAAATACAAACTTCCAGATATTTTTACTTATTGTTGTTGTATCAAACTTCGCCATTTACATGTGGCTATATTATCAGTCAATAGTTGTATATAACTATTATCACTACTGTTACACGTGTTATAAATTATCTCCAAGCAGCACAATTTGGAAGGTTATTGTTGGTTGATTTATTCCTCAGGTACAAATCGCCGACATCCAAGTCGACAAGTTCGTGAGGAGTTGGTTCGTTGAACTAAAAACATTTACCGGTGTATTTGAAAATATACAACCAGAGTCAAGATTATGAAAAAATGAAGGTGAAGTTTAAAAGGATTAAAGAGATAAAAAGACTATTTACAGTATGAATAAAACCTTTAGCCCTTATCAACATCGTCATTGGTTAAAAACTGAACCATAAATGAGTATCCGAAGTTGCATAAAGAGATTACGAGGTTTGCATAAAATTTTATCGTTGCATAGAAGGCAGACAATTTTTGCGTAGGCACTCAATACTTAAACAAAACCATACTAGTTTCAATCCGTCTATAACAAGGTCATCTTCAGTGGTACTATCATCGAAAGTCAATGCTACGCATTGGCATAACTACAACCCCTGCAGCTGCGGGGCGCAGGTAGCCAAGGGGCCTACTGCAGCTTCCAGTTATAGTTTTTTGAAAAAAATCGAACACGCACAAAGATAAACAAATAATTAACCCAAAGGTTCAGGTTTTATTTTAAGGTACATTTATCTTTGCATAAATAAATGTCAAGTTTCACTTTTAAAGCACTGGATGTCCTGCAGATTGAAGCTATTTGGCCTTATGGCTCCAGGTTGTCATATGAAAGCTCTCCAATTGCCCTCTCTCTGCACTGCTCAAAAAAAAAAAAACAAAAAAAAAAAATGCAAGACCTCATGGGAATTCCCCATGGAGGCTGTGGGGAAACAGTCAGTCACCCAGTATTACATACACGACAGGCGCCAACGTTTATTCACAGAAGCCACAGATCTGCCATGTACAAGAGTGATTTCTTCAAGTGATTTATTTTAGTTTTGTACAAAACAATTACATGTGTTGTTAAATCTATTACTTAAAAAGTTAAAACTACAGAGTTTTAGGAACCAGCATTACTTTTCGAGACACTCTTCCTGACCCCCCCCTCTCCCATCCACCACAAACACACCGCGAAAACACATCCTCCCTCGTGCTTGAAATCCTGGGGAAATTACTGCGCTTAGAGGCGCTGAAGTAAATCTTGCGCGGGCACATTCTGCTAGTTACGCCACTGATGCTATGCAAGTTTGGTGTGCACTAGAACTAACTGCCGACTTCCAGATGTCATTCTTCAACAGATTATTACATGTCGACAAATCTTGTCTGTGTTCCTATCAACGTGTACCTACGTGACTATGTTGAGAAGAAGAAACTGACAACTATACTTTACAACCAACCGATAGATGGCGCATTGCAACATAGTCACGTAGGTACATGTTGATAGGAACACAGACGAGATTTGTCAACGTGTAACAACCTGTTCGAGAATGACACGTGGAAGTCGGCACTTAGTGCACACCAAACTTGCATAGCATCAACTTTCAATGATAGTACCACTGAAGATGACCGTGATATAGACGGATTGAAATTAGTATAGTTTTGTTTAAGTATTGAGTGCCTATGCAAAAATTGCCTGCCTTCTATTTAACGATAAAATTTTACGCAAACCTCGTAATCTCTTTATGCAAAATGCGAGACGAAAAACTTCATGCAAAATATCAAACTAATTACAAACAATACTGTCTGAGCACGATTTATTAAAAGATTAAAAATAAGTACAGATTAAAACCATAAGTACTTTCAAGGTGACGTTCACCTCATCTTCAGATGTGTCAGACATGCCAACATAACATCTTATATATACTATCCATGTGCACCATGGGTACGTTGCTCCAGAGATATGTGACAAAAACAGGAATATTTGTAAACAACTTATGCAAATCATGATGAAGAAAGTAAGCTGTGAGAACAAGTTATTCCATATTAAATACATTATGCCACTTGAAACAACAGTTTGTTACGAAACGTATTAGTGAGGTGCTCCCAAGTTGCAGACAGTTCATAAGGGATGTAATCGTTGCAACACTGGTCATGGAAAGCTGTAATATAAATACTTTCTATGCACAGTAGTGAGTGGGCAGAGACGGGGGTTGCTAATAATTTAGTGTTCTGCCAGTCTGGGTACATAACTCCAGAGTTGACATTTCTTGCTAGGGCTGTGCTATTTAGGCTAGCTTTTAAGCTATATTTGTGCTCCTGCAAGCACAAACCTATCTGTCGTCTAGTAGATCCTATGTAGTTGCTTATAATCTTGCCTCAGCATGGGTCCAGCATAGGGATATTGTAAACACCCCATTTCTGCAACATATCAGCTTTCTTACGGTCTTTTCAACTTCAGATACTCGTTTCGGTTCAGTTTTTAACTAATGGCGATGTCGATAAGGGCTAAAGATTGTATTCATACTGTAAATAGTTTTTTTATCTCTTTAATCCCTTTAAACTTCACTTTCATTTTTTCATAAATCTTGACTCTGGTTGTATATTTTCAAATAAACCGGTGAATGTTTTTAGTTCAACGAACCAACTCCTCATGAACTTGTCAACTTGGATGTTGACGATTTGTACCTGAGGAATAAATCAACCAACAATAACCTTCCAAATTGTGCTACAATATTGGGTAAGTGCAACATTCTCAGGAAAATTTAATAACTGTTTAAATACAAATTTTGAAGATGACAATCCGTTTTTTGGCATAAATGGGACAAGGATGGTAAGTCAGATAATATCCGAAAACTTGAAAATTTTCATTGTCCTGGAGCGGACGATTGAAACTTGAAACTTGGTCGTTCTGGGTGGTGTAGTGGTTAGCATACCTAGGCGTTTTCTGGGAGACGCGGGTTCGGGTCCCGCTCCAGGACGATGAAAATTTTCAAGTTTTCGGATATTATCTGACTTACCATCCTTGTCACATTTACGCCAAAAAACGGATTGTCATCTTCAAAATTTGTATTATATGGCGTAATCCCGTATTTCTTTCATGATTTCTTTCATGAACTGTTGAAATGTTTTATATTTTATCTCCTAGAAAACTTATCTAATAGCAGTAGTAATGAAGCATAGAGCACTCAACTTGAAGATACTTCATAACATGTGCAACAGTAGTGATAATATTACTATATTTGCACTTTTAAGGTATTAACTTCTTGCAAAAGTGCGCATAGTTTACGTGCAATTCATAAATGAAAAAACCATTAGAAAGTACCAATCACTCACCCTAGAGATCATGGTAACCTCCAATGTCAACACACTTCCAACACGTCAATCATCGTGATGTAACTGGGCTTCCAAGGTTTACAGACATCTTGCTTACGCTTCTTACTTCCGGGTGTGAAACATCGTATTTTTTTTTTTTTTCCTTAGCCTTATGAGATGTTACTATCAAGCTTGTCAATTCCATAAAAAATCACACATACTACTCATTCATACAATTCAAGTAAAAACTATGTACATAACCTTACATTCATAGGTGGTTAAACCTTAGTCAACTGTAATTATCAAACTGCTCCTTCTGTTTCACAACCCCTGCCACTCCCACTGCAAGTGTCACACTCATTCAGCCCCTCACATCCAATCCTCTAGTACTTTCAACAGGCCTCTGCCGTCTTCAGGAGGCAGGTGTGTCTCAACCGCCCACCACAGCTCAAGTGAGCAGGGCCATCGAGGCACGGGCCCCAGTCGCTATCTCTGAATCATTGTGTCTCTGGCGCCATCTATTGTCCCTGCTGCTCTTTTTTCCCCTCTTTCTTTCTATGCTGCTGTTCAATTTTTATTAGGGCTTTCCATTGTTCGCTTAAGTTACTTGGCTCATTAATGTTGCATAATCTTGATCTGTTTTTTTCAATTAACACTGATTCTGCAATTCTTAACTGCCTTTCGTTTTTACAGCTCTTAATAATTTTAATATCTTCAAACCTTGGACATTGTTGATTTTCCATACAGTATTGGGTCAATGCTGTCTTAGCTTCTTTTTATTCCAATTATTAATATGCTGGTTCAATCTATACTTTAATTTATTCTTGGTGCTGCCTATATATGACACAGGTGGTTGCTGGTTTATTGGGATTTCATAAATTCCTGCTCTATCTAATTGGCTAGTTTTTTCATTTTTAATCACTAAATGTTTTCCAGTAAGTACCTGATTTCCTACCTGTATGTCATACTTGCCACAAACTTTATTAATTTCTGCTGAAACATTTTCTATATATGGTATTGCTCCTACATATTTTACAAGTTTTTTATCTGTCTTGACCTTATTGTAACCTTGAGTTACTTCATAAATCCATTTTTTTAATACCTGTTTAGGGTATCCAAAATCATATGCAATTTTTTCAATATATTCAATTTCTTCTTTTCTATACTGTTCAATTGATGAGTGTGTTAAACTTCTTTTAATTAGTGTTTTAACACTATTTCTTTTATGTGTTAATGGATGCGATGACTGAAATGGTATAAGTACTGGGATATATGAAGATTTTCTATGTACTCTGAATTGCATATTCTCCTTTGTTTTAACAATCAAAACATCCAAAAATGCCAAAGTATTGTCATGTTCTTGTTCTACTGTCAGTTCAATAGATGGATAAATTTCACTATACTTTTTTGTCAAGTCCTCAAGTTCATCATTTTTTAGCCTGGACAACAGACAAATGTCATCAACATATCTGCAGTATATCAGTGGTGGATCCTCGAGTTTACTTATTATTTTTCCCTCAATGTCACTCATTATAATTTCAGCAAATAAAGTTGACAGTGGTGACCCATAGGTCCACCATGATTTTGTTTGTACATCTTGTTGTTAAACTTAAAAATGTTATTTTCATATATGTACAATAAAATTTCTCTTAGCTCCTCTATTTGTATTGCATTCATTGTCTGTAGCACATATAATTTTTCAATAATTATTTCTATTGCCTGAGGTACTGGTGTGCTAGGAAAAAGAGCTCTCACATCCAAAAATTCTTCTTGATTTACTGACTTTACTAATTTAATTTTAGCTTTCTTAAATGCTGTAATATCTCTCATCTCGAAGTTGTGAAATTGATTTCTATAGCGCATAATCCCAGAGTATGAAAATCAAGAAGAATTTTTGGTGACGTGCCGTGACCTAGAAATAACACCAAAGTATTTAAAAATACGGAATTGCCCAGTCACTGTTAAGGATAATAGAATAATCCAGGAGTGCCAAAAAAAGAGATTAAGAGCTGAAATTGTCAATAAAAGGAAATTGATTTTTAACTTGAATATGAAATGTTTACATTTAATCGATTTGATATGTTATAAAAAGTATAGAAATTTTAACGGTAATTGGAAAGATGAGATTTTGGATGTAACCTTCAGGGAAATTTTTGACATCGTGGAATACGAAAAGAAATGCTCAAGAGCAGTCATAGAAAAAAAGTTGCACGTGATGATTGACAGACAACGTGTACAAGAACGGGAGAATATGAATGAGGTATATCAGAATAACTCCAACTTGACCTTGAGCTTCACGCAAAGAGCTGTTTTGCAGAGAGGTAAAAAATTTGCGTTTCCACGGAGCCTGCCGAGGACGGAGGAATTAATACCCAACTTAGAAGAAATGGCACGCAGTGTACCAGCAGAAGAACGTGAAAATTTTCGAAGTAAACTGTATAGAATTGTTTTGAAAGAATTTAATGAAAAAAGTAATAAAAAGAAATATCATTTAGATAAAATTCAATATGAGAAAGAACAACTGATTAAATTAAGAGATTACCCAACAATTAAATTCTGTGAAGCTGATAAAACAGGGCAAATTGTAATATTAAACACAACTGAATATGATCTAAAAATGAATAGAGCTATAGAAGAACTGAATTGCAGCACTCTAGCAAAAGACCCAACCGAATCTCAAGTAAGGTATTTAGCTAGAATAAGAAATCACAGCACCTTGCCTGATGAAATAAAGAATGCATACCCACCAATGGGTACTGGAATACCAAAAATGTTTGCAAAAATAAAAACTCATAAGCCTGATACACCTATGAGAGTGATTGTATCAAAAAGGAATTCCCCACTAATAAAACTGGAAAAAAATATCTACAAATTTTTGGCACCTTTGTTCATGAAGAAAAGGTTCACTGTGAAGAATACATACGAATTTATTGAGAAAATTAAAGTAATTAAACAAGATTTAAGTGAATATCATATGGCTAGTATGGATGTGAGAGCTCTTTTTCCTAGCACACCAGTCAGTACCTCAGGCAATAGAAATAATTATTGAAAAATTATATGTGCTACAGACAATGAATGCAATACAAATAGAGGAGTTAAGAGAAATTTTATTGTACATATATGAAAATAACATTTTTAAGTTTAACAACAAGATGTACAAACAAAATCATGGTGGACCTATGGGGTCACCACTGTCAACTTTATTTGCTGAAATTATAATGAGTGACATTGAGGAAAAAATAATAAGTAAACTCGAGGATCCACCACTGATATACTGCAGATATGTTGATGACATTTGTCTGTTATCCAGGCTAAAAAATGATGAACTTGAGGACTTGACCAAAAAGTATAGTGAAATTTATCCATCTATTGAACTGACAGTAGAACAAGAACATGACAATACTTTGGCATTTTTGAATGTTTTGATTGTTAAAACAAAGGAGAATATGCAATTCAGAGTACATAGAAAATCTTCATATATCCCAGTACTTATACCATTTCAGTCATCGCATCCATTAACACATAAAAGAAATAGTGTTAAAACACTAATTAAAAGAAGTTTAACACACTCATCAATTGAACAGTATAGAAAAGAAGAAATTGAATATATTGAAAAAATTGCATATGATTTTGGATACCCTAAACAGGTATTAAAAAATGGATTTATGAAGTAACTCAAGGTTACAATAAGGTCAAGACAGATAAAAAACTTGTAAAATATGTAGGAGCAATACCATATATTGAAAATGTTTCAGCTGAAATTAATAAAGTTTGTGGCAAGTATGATATACAGGTAGGAAATCAGGTACTTACTGTAAAATATTTAGTGATTAAAAATGAAAAAACTAGCCAATTAGATAGAGCAGGAATTTATGAAATCCCAATAAACCAGCAACCACCTGTGTCATATATAGGCAGCACCAAGAATAAATTAAAGTATAGATTGAACCAGCATATTAATAATTGGAATAAAAAAGAAGCTAAGACAGCATTGACCCAATATTGTATGGAAAATCAACAATGTCCAAGGTTTGAAGATATTAAAATTATTAAGAGCTGTAAAAACGAAAGGCAGTTAAGAATTGAAGAATCAGTGTTAATTGAAAAAAACAGATCAAGATTATGCAACATTAATGAGCCAAGTAACTTAAACGAACAATGGAAAGCCCTAATAAAAATTGAACAGCAGCATAGAAAGAAAGAGGGAAAAAAGAGCAGCAGGGACAATAGATGGCGCCAGAGACACAATGATTCAGAGATAGCGACTGGGGCCCGTGCCTCGATGGCCCTGCTCACTTGAGCTGTGGTGGGCGGGTGAGACACACCTGCCTCTTGAAGACGACAGAGGCCTGTTGAAAGTACTAGAGGATTGGATGTGAGGGGCTGAATGAGTGTGACACTTGCAGTGGGAGTGGCAGGGGTTGTGAAACAGAAGGAGCAGTTTGATAATTACAGTTGACTAAGGTTTAACCACCTATGAATGTAAGGTTATGTACATAGTTTTTACTTGAATTGTATGAATGAGTAGTATGTGTGATTTTTTATGGAATTGACAAGCTTGATAGTAACATCTCATAAGGCTAAGGGAAAAAAAAAAAATACGATGTTTCACACCCGGAAGTAAGAAGCGTAAGCAAGATGTCTGTAAACCTTGGAAGCCCAGTTACATCACAATGATTGACGTGTTGGAAGTGTGTTGACATTGGAGGTTACCATGATCTCTAGGGTGAGTGATTGGTACTTTCTAATGGTTTTTCATTTTCAGTAGTGATAATAGTTATACAACTATTGACTTATGGTAAGCCACATGTTCTGTGCTGATGCGTAGCCTCATGGCTCAATGCCATGATACTATTTTAAAAGTAAGTTGTAAAAGCCTAGGAAGTGGAATTAAGAACTGTTTAAAAAATCCTGCACACTTACGAAGCAATTATAGTCGAATAAGAACTGAACTATTTTCTCCTCTGTTGTAAATGCTTAACCTGCTGCAGAGACAGATATGAATCTCCCAATGGATGAAGGGCATGCCATCATACAGTAGAGTGTCAAAAATCTGAACTAATTGGGAGCACTGGTATTTCGGATTTTCAATGTGTTTGGATTATTGAACATGTGAAAAAAATACAAATACGCTAAAATTTCTACATTATATTATCCAAATACAGTACCAAAAATAAACAATGGTATACAAAAAATTATACAAGACAAAGATTTTTTTTTGTTATGTAATACATAACAAGTTTGCCTTTTTACTACTGCTATGAAATTTTTAAACACAAAGTACAAATTCCAAAACTTACCAATCATTACAAGCTGGTTTCGATTGCAAAGTGCAGGGGGAATAACTTTCTTCCCGGCTCACAGTGAACAATGCGGCTGAGGGATGAAACAAGGGGTGGTACTGCAGTGGTAATGAGTCGTAAAATCTTAGCCCCACAGGGAGCAAGTGACTGGGGAAGTTTTCCCCTTTTGTCTCCAAGTATCAGGAGTCACCTCCACCTTCGACACATAGCCACCAAAATGCTTGCACCTCCAAAATGAGGCGATTCCATTATCATCAAGTGCCAAGTTAAAATGAATGGATTACACTTAAACTTTCCACACACACTGGAGGGGAGCTTGTTCAGATTTTCAACGCTCTACTGTATATAAAATCCGTATCAAACTTTCTTTCAGTGGACTAAAAATTCTCCAGACATTGCATTTTTGAAGTCAAATTTTTCACTTCATATTATATATTATTTGGGCAGTTAGGGAGATCATTTCAGTTCTGGAAGTCTACAGTGATTTCCATTCCATTTCTAAATGTAGCTCAATGGATTAACTGAATCTAATATAAACAAATTATTTAATATAGATGCAACTTCCAAAATGATTAAACAAAAAAAAAAAAAAAAGCTTCCTTTTAGCATGTTGCTATCTTGAGAGCTTGTTTGATAACAAAAACTCTCAAGGTGTCACAAACTGTCTACATTCCTTATCTACACAGAAATACGGTATTTTCAGTCAAATGCTGTAATTCCCAAAGTAAATGGCATGCTAAAGGAACTTCTAGTTATAATTTCGAAGCATTTTGAGAAATGACTGAAGAATCTAAAATTCTTCTGAAACTTAAAAACACGGACTTCCGGGTTTAGAATGTGACAAAAACCCAGAATTCTAGACTACCCCTGAACTACAAACAGGTATGATTTTGGATAAAAATATTAAAGTTAAAAGTGGCAGCCAGTTTTGTGCATAAGGGAAAGCCTGCTCTGCAGGGTAAGGTCAAAAGTTAAAATAAACTCTGCATAATGTCAATATCAAGTTCCTGCACCCTTATACACGTGAGAAAATCCCTTCACTTTATGACAACAATGCTGCAAAGATAAGTATTAGCCTGGATGTGACTTCGGTGGCATTTCAGAGAAAGTTGCCTACGGATGGGGCTTTTAACACAATTATTGTAGTTAATTGTGCATTACAGGGATTACTAGGATATAAGTTTTCACTTTGTCAAATTTTCGGGTTGTACCCCAACCCTTCGTCAGGACTGACTAAGATAGAAGGTGCTGTCACTCAAGTGGCAATGTCGTACCGCTATGTTCGTTAATTGTGTGACCTCTTTTTCTCTCAATGTGTAGACTTTCTTTAAGTTTCCGTTTTAGATAGTGTTGTTGGTGTGCAAGAATTTTTAAAGATTCTCAGTTCATTGAATGTCCAGTATTTTGTACATGTTTCTCTAGGCCTGTTTTGCTTGTAATGTTCCTAATTGCAGCTTTGTGTTCAACAACACGGGTGCAGAGTTGTCTTCCTGTCTCTCCTACATATATGTTACCACAATTGCAGTTTACACTGTAGATAACTCCTTCTTGTAGGAGCATGTTATTTTCTTTTTGTTTAAACTGAGGAACATTTTTTTTTTTAATTTTATTGTGTAAGTGAGTAGCAGGACGAATATGGAAGTTAAGGCTAATTCTCCGCAGCCTTTCAAACAACCCTTTATGGCAAGTTATTTTTCTAGTGAGTTTAATGGTTTTTTCAGACTTTTTTTGGCTTGACTTATCTTTTTTTTTTCCTTAAAAAATTTTCCTACCCAATTTTCCGAATAATTTTTATCTGTCAGCGCCTTTTTTAATTATTCTTTATGGATTTCTTTGGAAGTTATTTCAGAATCTAAAGTTTCTATTATTTCTAGGAACTGTGCGGCTACATTATATTTAATGTAGGATGGATGGTATGATTGAAAGTTTAGCATTTTTTGAGTATTAGTAGGTTTTTTATAGAGTGATGTAGAGATTTTTCCTTCTACGACAGAGTGTGTCAGATCTAGGAAATTGAGGCTATTTTCTTGCTGCACTTCCAGGGTGAATTTAAGCAAGTCATCTAGGGTGTTGAATCGGTTAAGTATATCTATTAGCAGAGATTTTTCTTCTTGGTCTACTATTATCAGGATGTCATCCATATATCTAACATAAAGGCAGAACAATGATGGTTGTGGGAGTATTATTTTTTCTTCTAGCTTGCCCAAATAATAGTTAGCTAGAAAAGGAGATAGCGGTGAACCCATAGCCAAGCCAGAAGTTTTTTTGTAGTATTTTTCTTGAAATTGAAAAAAGTTATGTTTGAAAGAAAATAATAGCGGTTCATAAAGTCCTATGAGCTTTTCTGTATCATGATTTAGGAACACTATCTTTTCTGCCAAGTCATCTGCTAGAAATTCTATCAGAAGGTCCAGGTTAATATTTGTATACAATGAAATTATATCAAGACTTGCAAGTAATGGATGTTCTATTATCGAGAGTTCTCTCAATTTTTTGACCAGATCTACTGAATTCTTAATAAGTGCTTGAGGTGGGGAAAACAGCTTATTCAGGTGTTCTAGGAGATAGTAGGAGAGGTTAGCACAAGTTACTGAAAGCAGTCAATGGATTGTGGAAAATATGATCTGAGGAACAATATAAAAACCTTGTCAGACTTCTTCAATGTGCACTTTCACAGGAGAAATTATGCTTAAGGATCTCTTCTAGGCACACAGGAAATATAATGAGCACAATCAATATGGGAAACATAGATTTTCTAAAGCAGGTAAGGGTTGATAATCTGCTTACATATAAAGCTATACTAAACTCTGTACCACTCAAGTAAAGGAAAAAAAATATATATATAATTCTGCAAATGACATAAATTGACTGTTTTACCTAAAAACTGGCAGCCGCCCCGGTGGCGCAGTGGTCTAAGGCGCTGGCCTCTGATCATTCTTCCGTAAGGGGTACGGGTTCGAATCCCGGTCAGGCATGGATGTTGTGTTTGTCTTACGCCACTGGCTTTCTCCCTTCCCTGGAACCAGCGACCCTAAATTAGGGACGGGCGACTGCTTATAGCCCATTGAGTTGCTCACGGTGGTCGTTAAACCTCCAATAAAAAAAATAAAAAAAAACTGCCATGTGAGATAACATGACAATTTTTCATTTATGGCACATCAGAAGTAGGAGTTTCAAACATTAATTTTATGGTTAGAAAGGCCACATAAGTTTTGAAAGAAAAAGGAATCATGTCATTACAAAATTCCTTAATGCCAACAAGTGTCTGAATCAAGAAATTGCAACACTTAGAAAGGAATTTTATAACCAAGGTATCAGTAGGACAATGCATGGAAAGAAAACAAGAGATTACTGTTTATGTAGTTAACAAACTAAAACTCCCGATTTCTTTTCCAGTACATGCATCCACTATTCTGCAGAGAAAAGAAGAGTTGTAGTACGATTTGGCACATTTTATTTCCACATAACACTAAGAAGTGTACACAGTTCTGTTAAATTTGCAAGACTCTGATTTTAAATGCCTCTTTTTCTGTGTTGATTTTTTTTTTTTTTGATTGGAGGTTTAACGACCACCGTGAGCAACTCAATGGGCTATAAGCAGTCGCCCGTCCCTAATTTAGGGTCACTGGTTCCAGGGAAGGGAGAGAGCCAGTGCCGTAAGACAAACACAACATCCATGCCTCACCGGGATTCGAACCCGGACCCCGTTCGGACGAATGATCAGAGGCCATCGCTTAGACCACTGCGCCACCGGGGCGGCTGTGTTGATTTGAAATGGAAAGGATCATTCATAAACCAGCGTTCGAATTACCTGGTGGTCTGCTGGCCATTGGCTAGTAAAAAATGCATTGGACCACTGAAAATTTTATGTTACTGGCCTGGGTGGCCACTAAGTTTTTTTTTTTTTTTTTTTTTCAGTTTGTTTTGGAATTTGTAAGATCATAAAGAATTGAACCAAATTTCAAAATATCCAGGTTTGAAAAATAGTCCAGGTTTCACATGGACTTTTTTGAAATTTAGATATTTACTACTCAAAAACTGAATATCAGAATTGCAAACCATATAAATTTTATAAAAAAAATTGAACTGTAGGAAACAGAGGTGTCCCACTCAAAATATTTGGAGTAAGACAGTGCCACTTTTTGCACAAGTAGTAACCTTAGAGTATGGGTCTTTTATCATGTTTTCCAACTGGAGGTTGAAGAACTATATTATGCTTTGGCTTTGCACATCTGTCTTTTTGTCCACATGGGAAAACTCCTTTCCTTTCACACTGAAGCAAGGCATTCCATGAAGGTGGCTTCTGGCATGTTACAAAGTTATCATAATTCAGTGCACTGACAGTGCTTCATATCTGTGCCCTTATAACTAGTGTACAGTCCTAGATACTAGAACAATGTGTATATAAAATGTATTAATATTTGTTCCATTTGTGGACCAGTAAAAATGAGTAAACTACTGATTTTTGGTATGCACTGGTCCAGCAGGCCAGTGAAGTTTTATTTATTTATTTATTTATTTATTTATTTATTTATTTATTTATTAGTACTATTTACATGAGTACATGTGCACATACTGTTCTAAATTTGCGATACACAGCTCCAGTGAAATGATACATTATTTTCTACATATACTGTAAATGTGGAAGTTTTTTTTTTTTTCACAGACCAGTGGGCATTTTGGTGGACCAGTAATTTGAAAATTTGAGTGGTACGCTGGGCCTGTAGAAGATTTATTTCTGATTCTAACACTGTAAATACAAAAATTTCATTACATTTGCTAGAAAAAATTTAATACACTAAGACCTGAAAAATGTATATCATTCAGGTTGTTAAAGGGAAACAACTCACAGGTAGTAGCATGCTTTGTAAGAGAAATTTTCTAATTATTTACTAGCCTGTAACAAAACACACAAACCGCCAAGTGGCAGATGATGTGCATGCTACAAATACTTTTCACAGTTATTTAAATATCTGAAATTATAATCTCAGAGTAACTAATAAATATACTGTCAGTAATAGTTTAGAATTCATTGAACTTATAAAACAGAAAAAAAATATACATAAACAGGACGTGTATATGATGACTACAATGGATGTAATATCATTATACCCAAACATCAGTAAATAGAGCCATTGAACTTATTATACAAAAGTTAAAAGAACAGGAAGAATTGTCTATAAAACAAATTGCAGAAATTAATGATATATTGCAATACATATCACAGAATAATTTCTCTAGATATAACGATTAGATATATAGACAAAAAAGTGGAGGACCTATGGGATCCGGATCCCCGTTGTCAGGCCTTTTTGCAGAGGTTGTCATGCAGGACATCGAAGAGCAAGTAATAAACCAAACTAAACAAAAAAAACCCCATAATATATGCTAGATATGTTGATGGCATTTGTGCTGTATCGCATATGCAAGAAGACGAGTTGCAAGTGGTAGCTAATCAATTTACTGAGATTCATCCCACGATAAATCTAACTTTAGAAATGGAACATGAAAACACAATTGCAGATGTAAATGTTATAATAACACAGAAATGTTTTCAATATCAAGTTTTTCGAAAAACATCGTATGCACCAATTGTAATACCCTATGACTCCTACCATCCAAGAGCGCAAAAGATGAATGCATTAAATAACTTAATAGAAAGAGCATTTACTCATACGAGTAATAAAAGATATCAACAAGACAAAATAGCATGGATTAGAAATATAGATAGAAAATATGGATATCGCAATAAAGTGATTAATAGCTTAATTAAAACATATGTTGACATACAAAAAGAAAAAATACAATATGTGGGATTGTTCCCATACATACAAGATGCCAGTAAAAGAATAAATAAGACTATTAAGAAGTATAAAAAGGGAATAGGAACATCACAAATAACATCAGATAAATTAGTTTGCAACACTAAACAAAAAACACCACTAATAGAAAAGGCAGGTGTATACGAAATACCAATAAAACCAAAAATAAAAACGGATCCACAGAAATATTATTATGGTAGTACCAAGAACAGACTTAAAAAAAAGAATTAACCAGCACAAAAACAATTGGAAAAAGCAAGAAAAAAAAACAGCAATGATACAACATTGTTTACAAGAAAGAACAAGCCCAGACTTCAAAAATGTTTCAAGACGTGGAACGTATAGAACAGAATAGGAATTACGTTACTCAGAAGCTGTAATGGTTGAGAAGAACAAAGATAGAACTCGCAATAGCAATGAACCACATATTTTTGCCAGAAGTGTGGAAGGCACTAATAAAAAAGTTGACCAAAAGAGGGGGAAAAAAAAGATATAATAATTATATATTAGAGAAAAAGAAAAATGCAACAGTCAAAGCATAGAGGGTGACACTGTTGTAAAAGTTGGGTAACAAGACAGACTACAAGACAACATACCCCACATGCCAAGCCAGGAGGCCCTGTACATTTTGTCAAAACACAGCACAGGTTCAATGTGCTATCAGAAATGACAAGCAGCGTCAGAAGATGAACATGGTTATGTTCGAAAAACGTTAATGAGTATATACATTGTTGGAGTGTTTCAACTACTTTGCTCAGCGGATTTTGTGCTGTACATAAATTTTAAGTTGACAGTAATAAATGAGACTATAAGTGTAATTTGGATAGTACTCTATGTCTCACTCAAGGATTTCGTGAATACACAGTGTAAATAAACATAGCGTGGTGCGTTCAGCTACATGTGTGAATGGACGTAGTAGCAAAGGACATGTCCATGACAGACTTAAATGATTTCCTGAGGACTTTTCAAGGAAACTGTATGTATATAACTAAATTTTAACTATTTTTCAGCAATAGATATTATTACAGCAGATATGCCATTATGTCTTAAAAGAAAAGTGTTTGATCAATGCATCCTTCCAGTGCTTACATATGGTGCAGAGACTTGGACCTTAACTAAAAGAGACATACAAAGGCCGCAGACAACTCAAAGGAGCATGGAGAGGTGCATGCTTGGTGTAACCAGGAGAGATAAGGAGAGGGACTCATGGATCAGAAAAATGACAAGAGTGGAAGACATCATGATCAGAGTAAAACCCCTGAAATGGCAATGAGCTGGACATACTGCCAGAAGAAGAGACCATCGATGGACAGTCGAAATTTTAGATTGGATTCCAAGGAACAGGAAAAGACCCAGAAGAAGACCACATGGGAGATGGGTGAATGAAATTCGAAAGTATGTGGGGTGTAACATGGAGGAGACTGACACAAGACAGACCGTTGTGGAAGAGGCTTGGAGAGACCTTTGTCCAGCAGTGGATTGATAATGGTTGACAATGATTATGATGATTAAACTACATACATACATATCACTAAGCTGTTCTCTGAGATTCAGAGGTTAGCTCCACAAAACTACATGCAGCTTAACAAAAATGGTATTGTAAAAATTTTTATTATTAAAGGATTTTGAATATCTTCAGAAGTACATCGTATAACTGTAAAATAGGAATAAATGCAAATGTAGGTTTTACAATATGTGAAATGATCTAAAAAGCACGAGGTTTTTTTGAGAGAAGGGATGGAGACCTCCAAAAACTTGGTCACACTTTATTTAAAATGTGTTATTTTGTGGTGAGGGACTCATGGTGAAAGCACATGTATCACTTGGTATTTCCCTGTAACAAAAGTTCATGATATTAACTTTTCACAGTTATCGTTCCCTTTGTGGCCTTGAGGAGTGATCAACACATATTTCACAGGAAAAAAATGACACAAATATTTTTTTCTTTAAAAAAGTAAAAGTCAAACTGGATTATTTTGAAAAAAATCAAGAACAAATATTCCAACATGGGAAATTAGGAACAATATTAATGCCCTTAAAATCTTTAAAATGACATTAATTCAAAGCCTTGCTTTCAATGGAAAAATAAATATCAGTATTTATACTGCCTAGGTAAAATAAAATTTTATGGATTTTTTTAATTTTCATAATAGCACTACTCAGAAACTAAAAGGTGCACAGCAATATAATTTGCTGCATCTCCATGACAAGCAGTTTTGGATTTATTGAACTTTAAAAACAACAGGCTGAAAATGCTTCTTTTTCTTTTTTTTTTTTTTTGGTTGATGAGAAGTGAATGTGGTTAATGTTAGAAAAGGATAAGGAGAGATATTAAAAATTCAATGCAACTTGTACAAAAGGAATAATAAAAAAAAAAAAAAAAAAAAAAAAAAAAAACACTGTGAGCATTTCATACATGGATGATGAAAATGAACATAATATGGAAAGGAAAATGTTAATACATATTAACAAACACAATCTTTTTTTGTTTTTATTTCAAACTGCACCAGAAAAAAAACTTTTAACTTTTGAATTTAGTGTTCTTAAATACAGTGCAAACAAAAAGCCTGCTTTAACAAAATCAGTATCTGCATGTCATTGTTTTAAAGGAACTCAAAAACATTTGTCAAAATCAGTACAAACATGACTTACCTTATATTGGGTTCGTTGTTCACCATTGGAAGTGACTCCTTTGGACTTGAATATACAAGGAGGAGTACTTTCATGCAATGCTTCCCATTGTGTTTCCTTCAAAAAAGGGTGGCTTTTAAGAGATGGATAATGTTGCACATCTGATGCACCTAGTCTTTCTGAAGGCATTATAACCTAATAAAAAACATTAAAGTTAAACATACACCCACATAAAGGGGGGAGGACACAAATCACAATACAAATAAATATTACTGAAGCATTTGAAATTTTATTATATGAGTACATATTTTACAAGCTTCATACACTCCAACTGATTGATTTTTTAATGAATAACTTGATTCAACATATGCACAATTCTTTGTGGAGCCCTATGTAAAATTGAAGAAATATTTAAAATGTACAAGTGAACAAACTCTTTCATCCGCTACTTGCTTACTGAATTTTTTCTGTAACAATCTAACTTAATTCTAGATAACCCTTTTCTGTTGCAATATGATTTAATACTATGTTGTCATCTTTGATGCTGAAATATCAGATTATTTTTCCAACATGAGACAGAGATGCTGTTAAATTCAGCATTTTGCCAACACAGAAAATAGCACAAGTTAAGGTTGCATAAAAAAGTACTACTCTCATATCTTTAATATTTAAAAATATCACCTAAAATAATTATTGCACAATGTTTATCAAAAGTTTAGATTCTACTATATCTTAATTTCTGTCAGGGAGAGAAGAGCAATCTGTACATGTGGCAAGTCCATCTTTCCTGCCATGATTCCCAAGCTTTCTTTAAGTTTTCTTTTTATTTTCCAGTCATTTGGGCTGAACATATTCTCATAAATAGCACCTTATTACTCATTCTTTGAACATGTCCAAAACTTATCATAATATTTGTCTCTGCCCCTTGCAACAACATTTCATTTCACATCACATTACAGATCTGCAAAACAGTTTAATTCCACAGATAATCAGAATGAGCCTTGCCACAAACCCACAGTAAAATGTCAGATCTATGCTGCACACAGATGGCTCCCACATCTTTTCTGCAGCACCCAGATTTCATTATTGTGTCAGAAGGAAAAACCACTCTTTAATACTCAGCCATTCAGGATCTTTTTTACCATCTATTTCCTCTGTGAATTCCTTCTAAAGCAGAAATCACTTTCAAAGTTGAACTTACTTGCCCACTGATTTCACTACCTATTTAGTTTTTGCACCAATGCAAAAACAACCAGACAAAACACCATTTGCATGCACACAGTTCTGCACCAAAAACACATATGCAACAATTTTCCACAAAAGCACTCTGATGGTTCTATCAAAAGCCTTCCCCATATCTACATACAAATGCAGCAGCATTTTACTTTCCAACAGTCAGATGCTTTACAACTAGCATGAAAAATGCAAAGAATTGGTTGCTACAGCTTTCATGGGGGACAAAATAAAATAGTCATCCATTATTATAATTCTGCAAAATATTTTCCTTAATATGCTAAGCAGGCGAATTACATGGTAAGTATCTGATGACTTAACCTGTACCACCAAAATGCTGGCTATGCAGGGAGAAACAGAGCCCTTTAAAAAGATTACATGGTAAGTTGAGTCATCGTCCTGCTCCATTCACAAGTGAACTCTGCAGAGATAGACGGATCTCTCTCAGTGCATTTACCGAGGTTGTACACAATGGACGATGTACTCATTGAGACATCCCTGGGAGATCGGTTCGCCACATGAACATTCTTTTTTACGGGCACAAGGCCTTTAATCCAATATAAGTTACAACACAAACTTAATAGACAAACGCATTTTTGACAGTGACACATAAGCACAGTTGCAAGCACAAAAGAACACATTCTGCGTTCAAAATTGAGAGCGTTGTCTCATCGCTGTTCAGCTGCTGGTGACAATTATCCATAGTCGATGCGGTTTCTCTGAATTCAGACTGGAGTGAGTTGTATTCATCTTGAGGTGGAAATTTTCATTGGCTTTCTCTCAGTTGGGGCATTGGGCTTCATTGGGGCTATTCCAATGTTTGTGGCCCGCCTTCCCGCAGCGGGCGCAACTCTCGAAAATGGCCAGACACTTTGCCTTGTGGTGTCCGAACCTGTTGCATTTAAAGCAACGGGTCTCTCTAAGGAATTCTTGACAGGGGAGAATCCTCCAGGCAAGGTTTACTTTGCCTCGCTTGATGAGGGCTTTAAAAAAGTCCATTGGGGCAAGCTCTACCACCCAGCAGACTTTATTCTCCTTTCCCTTGAAGGGAAAGAGCAAGATGCACCTCTCAGGGTCCTTTAAGTGATTCTGTTGGGGAAGGTCCTCCTGGACCTCCTCCATCTCCTTGCCCTTATAAACGATTATCCTCGGAAGTTTCAGTGCTGGTCTCTTTAGCTCATAGTATTCAGTTAGATCACCTTGCTGCTCATAGTTCTCTATAAGCCTCTCCACTCCTTATGCCTTCGAGCATTCAATTAGAACTCCACCTTTGCTCACTCGTTTCATTCCTTTAATCAAAATTCCCAGGTATTTCGGGTTGAACACTTGCTGGAGTTCTTAAGCTCTACTGAGGATTGCTCCAGGTTCTTTGGATATACCAGGAGCGTGCACTTGGATTGAAATTTTTTCATTCCGTCAGTCTTGGGCTTCATTCGGATGACTTCGGCGTACGTCTGCTGTCTCGGTTGCTCCTGCTCACTCCTCTCCCTTTCCTTCAGCTGTCCCTTCAGGTTCTCAATTTCCAGCAGCTGTCTGGTGTGAACCTTAGCATTGGATTAAGAATCGGATGCATTAGGCCCCTCACGTTGTGTGACACCCTTGTGTTCGGGCTGTCCAAGACTTCATTCATCTCTCAGAACAGCCCAAGAATTTTCTTTGAGCCTGCACTCACTTGGATCACTGTGCCACTCTCCCCTTTATTGGGTTCAAGCAGCTGGAGCAAGTTGACGTTTGCTCTTCTGACCTCATACTTGGCCTCTGCTCATGGTGAATCTGCACGATGTCGGCACAGCGGGGTCGTGAATTGGTAGGGAGAAATTAGCTCTGACAAGAGCTTTCTTTGTTTAAAATCAAACTTTTCTGTTCAGGTGCGCCACATGCGGGAACCTATCTATGCCTTCTGTGCTTTTGATTTCAACAAATTTGCCTGAGAGCTCCAATTCACCCCGGCTGGATTCCCAATCTGCTGGTCATTACATGGTAAGTTTTACATTTGATCTTGTCATCTTTGACTTCACAAAAGAAACACTGTTAATGCCTCTCCCACAATCTGAGGAAAAACTAACTAGCAACCCCAACACAGTTGATGAACATCAGGTAACCAATCAATAGCACTAACACAACTCTAACTCAACATCTCAGCTGTTAAGGCATTTACACCATGTGAATATCAATTTTGCAGAAACTTAATGGCCTAGAAACCTCTAGAAATCGATCTATGCCAACATATCACTACGCTATTATCTCAGTTTCACAGTTCAACTCCTAAAACAAGGTTCCCACTCAAAAGTAATGAAAAAATTCCCTGACTTTTCCAGGTTCTCCAGGTGGTTTTTTAAGTTTTCCAGAGTGGCATGTTGCAAAGAATTGTTACATTTCATTCCATTCCATTCATTTTTCTCACCAAAGCATACACTTGAAAATTCTTTAAGTAATTTGTCTTTATAAAATTACCTGCTTTTCATTAATAACAACTAACTGTGAACATTATTTTCTGTACCAAAGTTCCGTGAAATTTTATGAATACTACCCACACGGAATTTGTAAATACATTCCCATAGAAACAGGTCATATGCAAGAAAAACCTGTCAGTTGAATAGTTTCAGTTTTTCTATAACACAATGCAGCTAAGCTTAATGATGGAATGGCTCTGTTCAAAGAAACATGTTTCAAAAGAACCAATAGACAAAGGACTTTGATCCATCATTTGGTTGGTTCTCTTTGTGAAGTGTTTCTTCAAGCAGGAGCCATTGTGCCTAATTGTTCCATGTTATAACAACTGCCTGCAGAAACTGAACAAAAGCTTAATAACTGGCAATTTTAAAAATTCAATTTTGCATCTTTTTTCAGAGAATAAAGGAAATACTTAATATAACTGAAAGTAAGATCTACCAAATTCTAGGCAGGCAGTAATTGCAAACAAAAGTTTGAAATCTTGAAAAAATAAGTTTTTTTGGCAAAATAAAGTATCCATTGATTTTTACAAAAAAAAAAAAAAAAGAAAAAGAAAAAAAAAAAAAAAGGGTAATTTTCTTTGAGTTTTCCCTGTTTTTTGGAACCATTTCCCTGAGAATTCCAGGTTTTCCCTGTTTTCCAGGTTGAGTGGGAACCCTGTAAAAGCTAGATTATCCAGCTTATCAAAAGTTACTGGTGATGCCATATTTTACTTACAGTTGAACTCTTGATGTACCCAAACATCTCCATTCACAACAATCTTGGCAAACCACTCCAGCTTTACTGATATCTATCACACACCACAAACAAGACCTTTTATACTTCGTACTCATAATCTTTTCTCTCACGGACATTCCTCAATCTGGTCTTCCTATGATTTACTTATCCTTCCTCTACCTTTCTTTCCCATCACTTGAGCTGAATAAATTCTCTTAGTATCTCATCTCTCATTCTCTCAACACTGTCAAACCACCTCAAAATATTTATCCCCAAGCTAATATTACTAACAACATTTTGCCTCACATTACAGATATGCAACACATCATTCCACATGTGATCAGAAGAATTCCCATCACAAATACCTCCAAAGTAATGCATCTCTCCAGCAAACAAATTACTCCTATGTCTCTTCCACTGTACCCAGGCAGTGGCTCAGCCACGGAAGGGGCACAGGGGGCTCGAGTCCCCTCCAGATGCCCATTGAAGCACCCTTTGCAGAACAAAACTACCTCTTGGAGTACTCCTTCTCTGCTTATTCCCAATCAGACTTTTTTTACACACAACAAAAAAAAAAAAAAAAAAAAAGAAAAAAAGACAGGAACACAAAAATGCTCTGAGCAATTGACTTGCCCTTTCTCTCACATTATGGTCCCTCTGCTGTGCCTGAGATCATAGTTTTGTCAGCTAACTCACAACCCGCCCACCCCCACGGGACAAGCTGTCACCTCCCGCAAAGCACATTTGCCGACACCAACGAGACCTTGCATCATCTTTCCTTGAGTTGAAATATATACATGAGATTTTTTCAAGAACAAGAGTTCTTGAAAAAATTCTTTGCTTCCACCAACACCAACCCGCCCGTTAATTTCCCATCCTTCCCTCCTCCATGCCAGAAACGTGTGTCTCGAAAACTCAGTGAATGACAACCTTTGCTCACGGGCACTCAAACAGAAGAGAACAGTATCTAGTTTCAGCAATAGTTTACTGCGCATGGCACGAACCTGTATCTGGAAAAGGAAGATGAAAAGAAAAAGTGAACACCATTTGGCAATGACTTCGATCAAACTAAAACAAAACGTCTCATGGCAGAAAGTGCTAAGAACACTGTTCCTATTTTCAAATTCATGAAAACAAATTTATGGCGAGTGCCCGAAAATTCTGAATTGAAACGAACATTCTGCACTTGCTTTTGTTACCATCATGCTCAAAAAACCCACATCACAATATCAAGGAGTGCATTTTCATGTAAGTGCCCATGCAAACTTTGGATATTAATACTAAAACATTTTCCTACTGCTTCATTTTCTGCCTCCTCCTCCTCCTCCTTACCCCTTTCAACACTTTCTTCTCCTGTGATGTTCATGTTGGTTGAATTTCTCTTGCACGATATATGATTTCAAATGGAGACATTCAGAGGCAAGTTCATTTTTACTACGATCTATATAGTAGATGGATGATAAATCATTACCATGTTTTCTGATTTAATTTTCTTCAAAATATGATAACTATTCCAGAAAATCAAATCTTTCAAAAATCATGTTGTACGACACAGTTTTCTTTTTAACCCACACACTAGCGAATCAACGACAGGTAAAAAAGTTTCAGTTTTAAACTTTTTGCTTCCTTATAGAAGTTTATCCACAGTATCTTTGCTCTCACTGTTTAAATTGTAAATGCAGCTGCTAATTCTTTTTTCACCTGCTTGTTGACATCTTTATACACAGCTGTTGGATATTTTACTTTTGCTCGCGCTTCATAGTCATCAAAAAATCCTCTCTTGTCTTCTATGTATGATGTCCAAGACTTGAGTGTTTTAACAGGTACAGACAAGTCCACTTTCTGGCACTGCAAAATTTGCTGGTTGTGTTGAGATGTGACAAAATTTCACTCCATAAAATCGTTACAAAGATAGTTTTGAATTTATCCCCTACCCTTTTGTTTTTTCATAAACTGTTAGTAATAAGCCGTGTATCCACAAACTGCATATGATCTATAGCCAATCTATTCAAAACTGACTTCAATTGTTCATAGCTCTCGTTTAAGCAGCAACAGCGTTGAGAGAGAGAGAGAGAGAGAGAGAGAGAGAGAGAGAGAGAGAGAGAGAGAGAGAGAGAGAGAGAGAGAGTCACATATCACATCCAGCCAGAGTTCGTCGAAAAAATATATTTAAAGGATTATTTTTACTCCTTTGAAAAAATTTAGGGAGTAATTCTTTAAAGTGGGGAACATTTTAGAAAAATTAACAGATGGAATAAAATTAAAAAAAAAACTTACAAAAATGGTAGGCAATTGCAAAAAAACAATCCAGATTTTTTAGCATGAAAAAAATCCCTACCACTCAATGTATTTAGAATTTCGATCTGTTTTGCTTTTTATTTTAGTAATAAATATAATATTCATATTTTAAAACAATCACATTAAGTTTACCATGCTTTGTAAGGACAACGTGCAACAGCAATGTGTTCAAGAAGTGAATACATTGCACTTTTGATATTCTTATAGATATCTAAAAATATCTAATAAACTTCTCAGCAAGTTCCACAGCCACATTAGTCTCTTGTTGACCTGCAGCTGCACAGCATCCAGTGCTTAAATTTTCACTTGCCTGATATCTTTGTTTCCCTTACCATTTCTTTATTGTTGCTTTTTTTTTATGCCCTTGGATGACAATGTCATCCATCATGCTGAAAGAACTTTCAGTCTAAGGACATGAATGCATGATAGCTTTCACTATGATAAAAGATAAATACTGTAACTTTGAGAATATGAATACTTTTGAACACGATGCATCAATTCATACAAACTTTTCAGCTTCGTTACTTTCGCATTCGGACCCCCCCTTATCATGCTGAAATGCAAACTTTGTGTGTGTGTGTGTGTGTGGGGGGGGTATTTAAGAACACATGTTTGGAACATGGGGTTGAGGGGAAAAAATTCAGTTACGGGAGAAATCTGTGCTACGTCCGATTTTTGTTTTTGGACATTTTCCCTCCATTTTCAAGGTGAAATACAAATATTTATGACATAAAATGTTATTTGACAACAATACTAGGCAAAGGAAACATAGTGTGAAAAATAAAATCACGATTACGAGAGAAATCTTCACTGCATCTAACTTCAGTTTTCAAAAGTTTTTTTAGGCGGAAAGTATCCTTCGCCACTACCAATTGCTCCAAAATTTTTATTCAGTTATGCATCAATCACTAGGGTAACCCAAATTATGACGAAAAAGGAGAAATTCTTCGAACTCGTGGCACTCTCATGCCTGAAAATTACGGTACAAGGGAATTTTTGCGCCGTCGAATTTCAGTTTTTGGAAATTTTCCCTCTATTTTCAAACTGAAATACAAATATTTATGGAATAAACTGATATATAACAACAATACTAAACAGAGGCAATATCGCAGGAAAACGAAATTACAATTACGGAAATTTTTTTACTTCGTTTACTTCCGTTTTTGAAAGACAAAATACCGACCTGATGCATATTTTTAGGTGTTGGTAAAATTCTTCGATGCGTAGTTTTACGCCTTTCTTGAAGCGTATTTTCACGCGTTTATGTGTATTTTAAGCATTTCTCTATGTGTATTTTTACAAGTTGATGTGATTTCACACGTTTTTTCGATGCATATTTTTTTAAATCCCCGATGTGTATTTTTACGCGTAGGTAAAATTTCGATGCATAAACGCGGTTTTCGATGCGTGCCAGACCTGTAATTATACATTTTGGCTAACTCTGCAACTAGCCCTTCCCCATTTACTTTGCCCACTTGAAGATAGAGTGTGAGATCCCGCCTCAGTCTAAATTTACTGCACTAAAAGTCTTTCGAAAATTTCCAGAAGACGAGTCAAAGCAAGAGTCCCTTTTGTGGAAACAAAATGAAGTAGTTCGGACACCGATGCAAATTGTTAACAGTCTGTCCGAATCGACCACCGACTCACACTCCCATCCCTTTGTGAACAAAGAGAACAGGCTGGCTCTATACTTCATCAAATCTTAAACAGCAAGTAGACAATGAGTTCTCTGCAGTGTAAGTCGAAGTGGGAAAATGGTGCAACAGTACACAGCTATCTTGGGCGACTCAGCCAAAACGATGTATGACGGAGCCCTACCCAGGGTCTGAGGCCCCGCCAAACGTCAGGTACGTGCATGTGATAAAACGTCTCTGTCTGTGTGTGTTTCTGAAGATAGGATAATAATTTTAGATTTTCAAATTTTAAATATTCACTGATCTTTCATGTGTGTCTTCCATTGATAGCCAAATGTCAAATGATATTACAAGGTAAGCGTCAATTTGTGTTTACATTTTGTATTATCGTTTCTTTTGAAAATGAATCGTAAGCAAAAATATAGTGAGCTCTTCTGAGAGCTGGCCATTTTGTGTACAGTCCATTACTTGAAAACATGGGGGATCCTTCCTGGGGGAATTTTCGAACAGTGTTGAGCATGTAATAATGTAATGTTCTTAGGATCCAAAGCATTCGTCTTCTTTTAAAAATAAATGTATTGGTAGGAAATTTAATGCAAAATGCGTTACGGTCTTTAAGGCTTAATTTTCGCCTTCAGTTTCAGTTATAAATTGCCCCTTAATTATTGCATATAATGATAATTATTATTAGTTTTTCTACTCCAATTAATCACGCGCCCTTTTTGCTTGCCAGCCCTTCCTAAGGAAACATCCTGGCTTTGCGCCAGTACCCAGGGTTTACTACCATACATCAAAGTAGGAACAACACCTTCATACACAGCCATTTCCCATTATTTTGGCAAACCATTAGTCTTGTTTCTTTATTTATCTTCTTCTTCTTCTTCTTCTTCTTCCATTGCTGCTGATGGTGGGTTGAGTTCCTCAAAGACTGTCTGCTGTCCTTTTGTGTAGTTCTATTACTGAGTTTAACATCAGTCTCATACACACACTCAGCTGATTTAGTCATTCACCAAAGCAATTCAGAATATTGCTTATGTTCTTCAAGAAGCCTTTCAACCTTTATTCTTAACATTAAAGGTACATTTCTATTACTCTTATGGATCCTTTTCATAATAATTTTGACTTGGTTATGATTTTTGTAATGTATCTTAAGAACAGAAGTATCTACAGGAAAAATTAAGACAATTTTGTAATTTCCATTGAATTTCACATCTAATGACATATAAACGATGAAATAACTATGAAAATTGGTTAGTTAAAAAAAAAGTTAAACTTAAAAATTCACAGTTTTTGCAGGTCATGCAATACTTTGGCACACCACATACATACAGAGAGATGAAAGAATCCAGAATTTCAATTTTTTTTTTTTTTCAACGAATGGGAAATGGGAGATTTTGCCCTCTGAACCTTCGTTTAAGGTAATGTTTTTGAAGAAAGTGGTGCTCATTGTTTTATTTATAAAATTGCTTGTATTTCTTCTAGACAAATCATTCAGGTGCCATCTTTCTAAAAAGTAAGTCAGTTAAATTTTTTTTTAATTTTCAAACATTTTTGAGTAGAAAAATTTTTCAAAGGCACATTTTTTTTTAAAAATCAGAAATGTATATTTTTGACTTGCAAATCACATCAGCCATAAGGTTTGGTCTACTTGAAGAGTTAGAACTACTTTGTCTCCACCATTAATTTCTAGTTCATACTCCAAAATTTTCTTGGCTTTTTTGGGTTGCCGAACTACAAAAAAAAAAAAAAAATTGAAAATTACAGATTTTTACCCCACAAAACTTGATGTGGGCAAGGTGATAAAAATTTCAAAACTGTTTCAATGAAGGGACCAATGTTTATAGATATACACCTGAAAGTATCATTTTGCATCTCTGACTGCTCCATTTAAAAAAATAATAATAAAAAAAATAAATGTGAGGGACATTCTTATTAAATTTCTGTGATTTTGCAGGTCCCCCGCCTGCCTCCTTGGTTTTTAATGCTAATAATTTTTATTGAAATATTTTAATAAATACATACTCAGACGTGCCAACCTTCAAAATCTAAAAATCAGGAGATTTTTTACAGCTCATAAAATCACATGAGCGCTATTTTTTATCGACATTTTTCAGATGCAGGAGCAATTTTCCAGAAGTGGTATTATTGGTACATAGCATTTTTAATGTTATTATTAACTATATGTCAACAAAATAGTTTCCATATCATCTACTGTTTTGCACGTTACTAGAAATTCGAGCACGGGAAAAACGTCCATATAATAAAAAATTTTATTTCAACTTGTCACTAATATTCCTTTTTGATGTTCCTTATAATAGTTTAGAATTTTATTATATGAAGATTACAAATTTATATGAAAAAATGTTTTTATATGTACAGTCATATGCATCATAAGTTGTCAAAGTCCTCCAATACGTAGAGACAATATGTATTAAATGATTAACATTATTCCAGTTTTTTAACTCGTGATTCACGAAATTAATACAATAGAAAAGAACTTTCGAACCTCTTGATTATGATGCGTTGAATCAGTAATAAGCCATCTTGTTATCGAAGAAGGCACGATTTTTCTTTCCTGTGGTATCAGCTTCCAAGTTGAATTTCGATCTTATAATTTCTTATTATAGATGATGGTTGCATGTTTCGTTTTCCGTGGCTCGATATCCCAAACTAGTTTCAATTCCTTCTTTTTGGAATCGTCTTCAGTGGGTATTATGATCTACTTCTCATACACGTTGTATTTCGGCCACTTACATCGATTTTACTGGCGGCGTCCGACATTCCACTGCAGTTGTTCTCTTGCGCATGCTATTTTTGGTATTAATGCTCATTCTTAGTCGTGTTTTGATATAATTGGATGATATGAATTTCTGATTCTAAATTAATTGGTGTTGCCATTCGTTTGTTGAAAACAATTAATAAGGTCTTTTATTATATTTTTTAGCGTTATTTTCTTTTCGATAAAATATTTCGAAGCGTATGGTAGACTCATTGGATCATTATTATTACAATTTATTTCTTTAGTTTTTTCAATCATTACTGCTTCTGAGGTTAATATTTGATTTTTAGTTTTATGTGAGGTTATTAATTTAGCATCATACCAATCAGGATAAGCTTCATTTTCAATACAATGATTTATTAATGATGTTTTGTTTTCATTTTTATTCCAGTTGTATATATGTTCTTTTAATCTGATCTTAAACCTTCTTTTTGTACTTCCTATGTATACTTTATTTCTTTCATTTCTTTCTATTTCTATATAATATTTTGTTGGTATAGAATATACTCCGGCTTTATCAAGCATTGATCTTCTTTCATTTCCTGTAGTTAATATAGTTTCGTTATCTATGACGGTTTCTGCTAATATCATTTTTTTCTTTAACGCATTCCTTCTTTAGGATATTTGTTACTGGAGGAATGTAGGGAATATTACCAGCAAATTTTATTTCATTTTTTTGTTTATTTTTACTTTCATTTAAAGATTTCTTTGTATTTTCAAGTATAACATCTATGATCTTTTTCTTGTATCCAAATTTCATAGCAGTTCTTTTTATCTAGTTAATCTCTATCTTTTCTTTGTGTTTATTACAGGAATGGGTTAATGCTCTTCTTATGTAAAATTGAAGTGCTGCCCTTTTATATTTCCAAGGATGATTTGAATCAATCGGAATTATCGTTGGAGTTTAAGTTGGTCTTCGATATACTTCGTATTCAATCATATTATTTCGCCTGAATAAAGAAATGTCTGAATAGTGTAGTTGTCTGTTAACTTCTTTTTCCATAGTAACTTGTATTACAGGATAAAAACTATTGTATTTTTTTCACAAATGTTTCAAGTTCTTTTTCAGATTGCTTCCAGAAGATAAGGATATCGTCAACATATCTTATGTTATAGTATTAGTTGTTTTTGATTGAATGAATCCAAGAGTTTATTTTCTATGTCTTGTAATATTATTTCCGCAAGAAGTCCCAAAATTGGTGATCCCATTGGTGCACCTTGTTTTTGTTGGTATATTTTTTTATTATATGTGAAGTAGTTATTATCAGCTACTAGTTTCAATGCCTGGATAATACTAATTCTTTGTGCTTCAGGTATTTTTTCATCTTTTAACTTCTGATCTAATAATTGAATTGCTTCATAAACAGGAGTATTTGGATATAGGGAAACAATATCTAGACTGATCATCAGAAAATCGGTTGTTTTTAGTTCTTTAACATTTTTAATCACTTCAATGGAGTTGTTAATTGTATTAATATGTTGAAAGTAAAACTGTTTTCATATCATCCAATTATTTCAAAACACGACTAAGAATGAGCATTAATACCAAAAATAGCATGCGCAAGAGTACAACTGCCGTGGAATGTCGGACGCCGCCAGTAAAATCGATGTAAGTGGCCGAAATACAACGTGTATGAGAAGTAGATCATAATACCCACTGAAGACGATTCCAAAAAGAAGGAATTGAAACTAGTTTAGGATATCGAGCCACGGAAAACGAAACATGCAACCATCATCTATAATAAGAAATTATAAGATCGAAGTTCAACTTGGAAGCTGATACCACAGGAAAGAAAAATCGTGCCTTCTTCGATAACAAGATGGCTTATTACTGATTCAACGCATCATAATCAAGAGGTTCGAGAGTTCTTTTCTATTGTATTAATTTCGTGAATCACGAGTTAAAAAACTGGAATAATGTTAATCATTTAATACATATTGTCTCTACGTATTGGAGGACTTTGACAACTTATGATGCATATGACTGTACATATAAAAACATTTTTTCATATAAATTTGTAATCTTCATATAATAAAATTCTAAACTATTATAAGGAACATCAAAAAGGAATATTAGTGACAAGTTGAAATAAAATTTTTTATTATATGGACGTTTTTCCCGTGCTCGAATTTCTAGTAACGTGTGAAACAGTAGATGATATGGAAACTATTTTGTTGACATATAGTTAATAATTTCTGAAACCACGTAATGATTTAAAGTTATTCTAAATGCAGACTGTATGTTTATATGCAAAATAAAAAGCATAGTGAAAAAAGTTGTCAACCAGATACAATTAACAGCATTTTTTTTTGCCCTCGAATTTTCGTTTTTGGAAATTTTTCCTCCATTTTCAGACTGAAATACAAATATTTACGGAATAAAATGATATATAACAACAATACTGGACAGAGGCAACATCACAGGAAAAAGAAATTACGATTACGGAAAAAATCTTTATTTAGTTTACTTTCAGTCTTTGAAAGACGAAATACCGTCCCGACGCGTATTTTTACGAATTGGTAAAATTCTTCGATGAGTAGTTCTACGCACCGAGAAAAATTCACGATGCATATTTTTTACGCCCGAAAAAAATTTCCGATACATACTTTTACGCGCGGAGAAAAATTCCCGTTGCATATTTTTAAGCGTTGATAAAATTTTGAGGCATACTAGACGAGTAATTAGATTACGCATTTTGGAGAAATCTGGTCGGCCCGTCACTTGAGCACACCCGTGGGGGGGGGAGCTATCGCACGATGTAGAGCCATTGTTATAATTGATGACTCCGCACGAAGCCGGTGAGTCAAAGGTAGAAAATCTAAATGGATGGTTGCAAGGGATTGAAATATTTCGATTCAGCAATCGAAATATTAAAATATCTGTAAAAAAAAAGACTTCTATCCGTAAATCTGTAAAAAAAAGACTTCTATCCGTAAATCAGTAAAATTAAGCAGAAATCCGTAAATTTTACGGATAAACCGTAAAAGTTAGCAAGTATGCAACATCCATGCCCCACTGCAATTCGATCCCGGACCCATCTCAGACAATTTGTCGAAAGCCGGCGCTCAGTTTCACAACTTTATTATGCAGCAAAGACAATAACAGCTAATATGTAAAGAAGAAACAAATTGCCAAAGACATGACAAAATAAAACATTAAAAACCGCGAAAGTGGCGTAATGCAAAAGCAAAAATCTCCCGCAAAAAGTAAGCGAAAGGAATAATGCTACAATAGAAGATAAAACAAAACTGACAATAACAGATTTGCAATTAGAAATGAACAAAGGAGCAGATTAATCTTCTACAAAGTGCGACAAAGAAGGGAAAAGAGACAAACATGGTGCAAAACAAGAAATAAAAATCTCCACAGTAAAGCAAAACCAAAAAGCACTCGGCAAAACTCTGGAGAAAACATAAACAGAGCTCACAGCTAAGAGCGGGGAGACGTGAAACGATCAATAGGTAACAGCTGGCCCGCGAGTGTGTTTGTAACCAACATAAAATAGACCACTGCACCACCGGGGGTGGCTTTCTTTTGCAGATATGAGGAGAGGAAAAGTACGATACTGATGACTGAAAATGCCGTCTTGCATCGACGCCGAAAGAAAAAGATTTCACAAGCGGTTCGAAATCTTTTTCTTCTGCTTTGATCCAAGGCGGTGGTTGATGGAATTTCGTTATTTCGACCATCGTAACGGCTAATTATCTGCGAAATTGGGGAGAATTTGACATTTATCCGGAGGGCAGAAGGAATGGCTGAAAATCCGGAGAGTTAGCACGTCTGCATACTGTTTAAGGTTGCCACTTTAAAAAAAAATGGGTGTATGTAAATTGATAGTCCCTTTCTTATTGTTTACCTAACGCCTCTGCACCTAGTTTCTAAGGATTTAAATGCAGTATAGACAAACATAACTACTTGTGTAAGATATTAAAATTAAAACCATGGAGTACAAAATGAGGTACAGTAAAATAACTATGATGTAGTGAGTGGCCTTGTAAGGTGACAAAACAAAATTAGGTAAATGCCTTATTAATATCAGTTCAAAAAATAACTTGTACAGAAAACTAGCGGATAATGCTTACCTTGGCATTCCTTTCTAGCGACGGGGACATTTCACGCACGTGTTTTCCGGTCTTTGTTGAGGTTATTGTCCTAAAGTCCGTTGTATGCGATGACTGGCTTTACTTCTCACACTTTTTGCTGGGTATACTCATTGGATCTTTGCTTTAGGATTCAAACATAAATTTTTACCGTTCTTTATACTCGAAATTTTCGCCCATACTCTGGGCATCTTCAGGAGCGTGGCGACTTTACCACCGATGTTCGTGGTTAACTTCGCGCTAATGGAGTCCGATACTCCTTGTTGCCATTCGTCGGAAAAACTTTCCTGGATATATTTCGTTATCAAGCCCGGCTGGCGCCATCTATGTTTCGTTAAGAACACTTTTTTTCCCCCGTATTTTTTTTTTTTTATTTTTTTAGTTTCTTTTCCTATCCTGGTTTTCTTGTCTTTTTTTGCCTGTTTTTCTTTTGTTGTTGTTTTTCTTGTCTTATTAGTTCTTTCCACAGGCCCGATAATGTGCTAGGGTCGTTCTGGTTACATACCCTTGCTTTATTTTTGTAGATTAATATTGCTTCTTCCCTCCTCATTTGCCTTTCCGATTTTTTATTCTTTTTTAGCATTTTAATTTCATCGAACTTTGGGAATGTCCGGTTTTCCAAGCAGAATTGCACTAAAGCCGTTTTGGCTTCTTTTTTTTGCCAGTTAGATATGTGTTGTTTAAGTCTTTTTAATCTGTTTATCGTACTTCCAATGTACGATATTGGGGGTATGTGTGCTATTGGAATTTCGTAGGTTCCTGATTCTTCTAGCATTTTTTCCTCTGTTTTTTTGTTGACAGTCATACTTTTCACGGTGTGCACTGAGCTTCCTAGTTGTAAAGTCATATTTAGCACAGTGCCTATTGATTTCTTTACTCACTCCTTCCAGGTATGGGAAAGCTCCAACGTATTTCAATTTTTTATTTCTCATCTTCCTTTGGTTGTGCACTTCTTTGGCCATCTTTACTCTGATTCATATGCTTTTTACTCTCATGTATCCATTTATTAATTAGCTTGCTCGGGTACCCATACTCTTGTGATATTTTCGAGATAAACTCTAGCTCTTGATTTTTTAGCCTGTTGTTAGATGTGTGTGTGTACGCTCGCCGTATCAAGTTTACTATGCTGTTTTTTATATATCACTGGATGGTGCGACGAGTATGGTATCAGTACAGGTATGTAAGTTGCTGTTCAGAAAAGCAACTTACATACCTGTACTGATACCATACTCGTCGCACCATCCAGTGATATATAAAAAAAACAGCATAGTAAACTTGATACGGCGAGCGTACACACACACATCTAACAACAGGCTAAAAAATCAAGAGCTAGAGTTTATCTCGAAAATATCACAAGAGTATGGGTACCCGAGCAAGCTAATTAATAAATGGATACATGAGAGTAAAAAGCATATGAATCAGAGTAAAGAAGGCCAAGAAGTGCACAACCAAAGGAAGATGAGAAATAAAAAATTGAAATACATTGGAGCTTTCCCATACCTGGGAGGAGTGAGTAAAGAAATCAATAGGCACTGTGCTAAATATGACTTTACAACTAGGAAGCTCAGTGCACACCGTGAAAAGTATGACTGTCAACAAAAAAACAGAGGAAAAAATGCTAGAAGAATCAGGAACCTACGAAATTCCAATAGCACACATACCCCCAATATCGTACATTGGAAGTACGATAAACAGATTAAAAAAAGACTTAAACAACACACATCTAACTGGCAAAAAAGAAGCCAAAACGGCTTTAGTGCAATTCTGCTTGGAAAACCGGACATTCCCAAAGTTCGATGAAATTAAAATGCTAAAAAAGAATAAAAAATCGGAAAGGCAAATGAGGAGGGAAGAAGCAATATTAATCTACAAAAATAAAGCAAGGGTATGTAACCAGAACGACCCTAGCACATTATCGGGCCTGTGGAAAGAACTAATAAGACAAGAAAAACAACAACAAAAGAAAAACAGGCAAAAAAAGACAAGAAAACCAGGATAGGAGAAGAAACTAAAAAAATTAAAAAAAAAAAAAAATACGGGGAAAAAAAAAGTGTTCTTAACGAAACATAGATGGCGCCAGCCGGGCTTGATAACGAAATATATCCAGGAAAGTTTTTCCGACGAATGGCAACAAGGAGTATCGGACTCCATTAGCGCGAAGTTAACCACGAACATCGGTGGTAAAGTCGCAACGCTCCTGAAGATGCCCAGAGTATGGGCGAAAATTTCAAGTATAAAGAACGGTAAAAATTGATGTTTGAATCCTAAAGCAAAGATCCAATGAGTATACCCAGCGAAAAGTGTGAGAAGTAAAGCCAGTCATCGCATACAACGGACTTTAGGACAATAACCTCAACAAAGACCGGAAAACACGTGCGTGAAATGTCCCCGTCGCTAGAAAGGAATGCCAAGGTAAGCATTATCCGCTAGTTTTCTGTACAAGTTACTTTGAAATATCGCACGTAAAAGAGAATAGTACAATAATTAGAGCTATATAATAGTCAGAATTAGAACTACTAAGTGGAATTAGTTCAAAAAATGTTAAATTCCACGTTAATTAATGAACATTATTACGTGGCATATTACATTAAGTTCATTAGCAGAAATTCGTAGAAGTCCTGTAATTTTTTCTTCTGTTCTACACGTTTTTTTCAAGTTCGCTGAAAACCACGATATCCGGACTCCCTAACCTCTTAAACATTCAGGTGGCATCGTATTGAGGGTGAATGGCTCATTTATTTAAAATATGAAATAAACAACACATAACTTATTTCTTGATAGAAGATGAATGATAGGGTTAAAATAATATCATTGTTACCTCATTGGTTTGCAGTCTCCTTTTGACTAGTTGCACTCCGGTATACACTCAAGCAACAACAAACTGCGTAGTCGAGGTTCCATAAAACGTACGTTCTCCATAGGCAACAATGAAATATTTATGATAGCTAAAACCTCTAAAAAATTCTATCGAACACATAAAAACCCTGATCTTAACAGAACTTGAAAGAAAATTAATCCAAAGAATAAATAAAATCCAAGTAAAAAACCTTAATTCAAACCTCAAATTCGACTGATAATGATATGTAAAACACTCATCTCGAAGGAATGCAGATCCCGAAATTTCCGACGTGCGTTTCAGCACACTCATTCGTGGCCATTTTCAAGGAGATCATGTGTTGTACTGTTCCTTGCGTGTTAACTATAATCCAAGTCGACGGTGCTGCCATCTCCATCGTCTGCGTCATCATGCTTATCACGTAGAACATCGCTGGCACCATCTAGTGTCAACCTGTTTTTTAAACTTTGTTTCCTTAGTCGACTAGATCTTCTTATTTGGGTTATTCATTGTTTTTCCTGTTTTATCATATTCAACCATGTTGGTGATAATTCAATTGGGACATTTAAATTGCAATTATATGCCTTGGTTTTCTCAATTATGATGGCTTCTGCTGTCAGAATCTTTTTATGTGTGTTGTGAGAAGTAACTAGATTTATATTATCCCAGTCGGGTATGGCTTCATTACTATAACAATATTGTATAAGTGAAGTTCGAATTTCACCTTTATTCCAGTTATTCAAATGTTCACGTAATCTGATATCGATATTTCGTTTTGTGCTATCAATGTAAACCGTTTTGTTTTCTAGGTTCCTATTTATATTAATAATTGATATGCTGTGTACACCAGCTTTACGTAAGATAGAATATTTTTCGTTATTTGCTTGTAATAATCTGCTATTGTCA
This sequence comes from Macrothele yani, assembly GCA_039090855.1. Lineage (NCBI taxonomy): Eukaryota > Metazoa > Arthropoda > Arachnida > Araneae > Macrothelidae > Macrothele > Macrothele yani. Next base: position 2,212,875 of record CM077027.1, read on the forward strand.
AGTACAGTATCTGCAATAAGTAACCCTGCTTTATGGCATTCCTTTTTTAAAGGAGTGGATATAGGTGGACAATATGGTAGATTTTCACAAAATCTGTATGCATCAGTCGTATTCAGCCTCGGTTGATTTTGGTTATTCTGAATTTGTTTGTAAAGATCATTGATCAATCTCTCCTTATAGCCGAAGTCATTAGCCAGAGTTTTAATCCATTTCAATTCTTTTTGTCTTGCAGTATTATTAGATGAAAGTATAATTGCTCTTTTTAAGTAATATCGGAATGCTGCAGTTTTAAATTTCCATGGATGATTTGAGTTATAAGGTATTATATTACAAATGTTGTTTTTCTATATACCTCGTAGTCAATTCTTGCATAATTATTGATGATATTAATGTCTAAAAAAGGTATTTGTTTATTTTTTTCCCTTTCAGTGGTAAGATTGATAGTTGTATATATGTTGCTGTATATATTAACAAATTCTTCCAGATCCTCTTCAGTATGCTTCCAAAATATTAAGATATCATCAACATATCGGATAAATAGATCTGGATTTTTGTTAGTAAATTTGTTGTCAATAAGTATCTTTTTCTCGATGTCCTGGAGTATAACTTCAGCAAAAAGTCCTGACATAGGTGATCCCATAGGTGCTCCTGAGATCTGTTTATAAATTGTATTGTTGTATGTAAAAATGTTGTTGTCATTAATTAGGTTTAATGCAGATACAATGCTAGCTATTTGGGTAGTTGGTATATTATTTGCTATCAACTTTTCTTCTATTAACTTAATAGCTTGAACGGTAGGGGTATTTGGGTAAAGTGAGACAATGTCAAGGCTCACCATCATTATTTCTCTAGGTCCCCGATAGGCCTCAATAGCTCTAATGACATCATTTGAATTTTTAATTGTGTATGCGTAGTCTTCGTAATATCTTCTAATAAAATGAAATAATGTTCGTTCTAAATTAATGGTTGGAGCAACTTTCTTTGAAACAATAGGTCGCATTGGATGTCCGTCCTTATGTACTTTTAGTTTTCCAAAAATACCTGGAATAGTGGCACCTACTGGCGGGTATGCTTTATTTTTTATTTCATCAGGTAAATTGCTGTGGTTTTTTAATTTAGCAATTTTTCTAATAATATTTTCAGTGGGATCTTGGTTGGTTGGTTGGTTGGTTGATTTTTATGGCGCAAGGGCCATGGTTGGCCAAAGAGCGCCAGAAACAAGACAAACAAATAGTAGACAGTGGGATCTTGTTGAATGATAATTGTATCAAGTGTTTCAATTGCTGTTGTCATTTTTTCTCGTAAACTATCTTGATTAATCAAAATAATTTGTTTTGATTTATCAGCCATTATACTTGCTATCTTAGGGTTATTACGTAAGTCAATTAATGCTTGTCGTTCATATTTAATCCTTTTTTGGGTTAATTCTTTCTCTATCTTCTTGATATTATTAATAGCATTTGCCATTTTTATCCTTGTAGGTTCTTGTCTTCCATTCATTTGGTAGTTGTTGTATTATATTTTCCAGTTGTGGTATCATAATTTCAGTAGCTGAAATTTTATATTTATATGCATATTCCAAACTTCTTTCCAATGCAATTCTTTGAAGACAATTCAATTCAATATCAGGTAAATGCCTTTGCACAAACACTGTGATAAAAAGTAACAAAGACAAATAATTCCAGAAGTAAACAGTCACTATAGTTACTGTGTGTGTGTGTGTGTGTGTGTGTGTGTGTGTGTGTGTGTGTGTGTGTGTGTGTGAGTAAACTTTTCTCATTTGTCCAGTAAAAAAAAAAAAAATGTAGCTGGACCAAGAGGTTTTAGGAAAGTCACATGAACATCCTTATTTTTAGAAGTAACATCACTGACAAATGCTAAGTACCACTTATTATCGTAAGCACATGCAAGGTATGATGACTTGTGCATGTCATCAAGCATAAACATTTCATTTTTCTGGTAGTTCTGTAGAACACATACGTTTAGGCTTCCAGAAGAAGATGAAACCTGAAAATAGTCTTAATTTTCTATTGCTGTAGGTACAAATTTACGTTATTTTCGAGTTTGTGGATGGCAATTGAACTTTGAAATCTCGTTTTCATCTCTTCTTTAGCAGTAGTAATATCTTCTGAAGAAACAAAAAATAATTTAATCCCTTTAATTTCTTGATTTGCAAATTCATATAACTGCATTTCAGTTAAAATTTGATTATTTACTGGACACTGCAAAACTAGCTTTACCAGCAAGTCTTTTCACAGTCACACCAATACCATCACATGGACTTTTACCATGACTAGTTGCAAAAACATAGCATTCTGCAGCTATTCCAAAATCCTGAAGGTGCCACAACAAATTGGCAATTTTTTTTTCTGTTTTGTATTTGTTTTTTGACAGAAATCCAGTAATTCTGTTTAGCATTAGTACATGAAGCAATTTCTGTTAATTAGTTTTCCCTGCATGCCCTTACTACCAAATTTATAAAAAAAAAAAAAAAGTGGGTTATGTTTTCCCAGTATTTTTTATATAAATTCAGTACTAGTAACACAATGATTTTGTTGAAATATATTCATGAAATTGATAGTATAGAACTCCCAGGTGTACAAGAGGATAAAAATTATTAGCATAAAAACCAATGGGGAGGTGGGCGAGACTTCCTAAATCACAAATAAATTCAATGGGAACCTCCCGTAAATTTATTATTAAAAAAGAAAAAAAGAAATAGAAACAGTCAGACATGCAAAATGAAACTTTCAGGTGTAAAATCTAGATTCACTCACGCAGGAAACAATTTGCAGTTTTCATTTTCGTGACCACAGTTTTATAATTTAACGAAGCTGTAATGGTATTTATGTAAAAAATATAGAGAAAACACATACGAAGCTTTCGTTTTGTGGAACGTACGGTTTTTTGCTGTTTTTTTTCATTTTTGAATTAAACAATATACAAGAGTTAGCTATGTAACCAATAGGAAAAAATGAAATATGTAATTGCACGAACTATATCGTAAGTTAAGTTATTTTTGTGAAAAATTAATAACTTATGATGTTCATCATTAAAAGTTGCAATTCTGAATTTGGAGTATAACATTATTACTGCTTCCTTCAACCAACTTCACGCAGAAACACTTTCTCCCAAACGTCTGTCAGTTTGCGGGGTAAACCGTTTTAAGTAAGTAGAGGAATATATGTTTTTTCATGCACAGCCCCTTAGTGGACATATGATCGAGTTTTCGCTTATATCCCAGCAAGGTTTTATGCTATCACGCTGTAAATTTGGATTTAAAGGTTTCAAAATATTTCGGATCACATGACCTATTTACCTGATATGGTCATAATTCATTTTTTCCCATGATCATGTTTCAAAATTTATAATTCCCTTTATATACCAGTTTTGTTCTTGTATAGCGGCTCATAGTATCTCGGCCTCTTGGTGTTTTACTGTTGCAACACCGAATCACGATATCTGTTCTCAATTAATGATAAAAATCAAAAACGATTTTTGCAGTTTAACATTAGTGGCATCTTTTTTCTGTAGCTCACTGTACACGTATTTATTGGTCGATTCGTATGAAATTTGGAATATAAGGGTTTTATTATGTGCCGAATAGAATGCATGTAAAATAACATACCTGTTATGGAAAAATACGGAGATCGAGAGCTAATTAGCATGTTAATTAGCTTAATTAGCATGTTTCTTCACATCCCATGATAGTTCCCTTCAAGTGCTTTCCAATGGTACTTTTCTTGTTTGCATGCAGCAAACGGTTTGAAAGTTAAGGGGTGGCTCGTCTTTTTTTTTCTTTTGAGGTCTATACATCCGGGACAACATACTCTGCAACTCACTTTTGCTTTCTGCCAACAGGACAGTGCCATCAACATACAGCAACCTGCACAGACGCATATCACCAAGACATAAACTAGTATTATCTATTTTGGCATCACGCATGCACGCATCCATAAATATATTAAACAGCCATGGTGACATTACACAACCTTGTCTGACTCCTGCACCAATAGAAAACCATTTTGATAAAACACCATTCACTCGTACACAAACTCTACTACCAGCTTACACAGCTTTTACACAATTAAGTAGATGCCCAGTAACACCATATTCATTCAATACCTTCCACAAAAGTGTCATATTACTCGGTCATAAGATTTCTTTAAATCTATGAAGGCAGCAAAAACTTTCTTAGCAACAGCCAGATACTTTTCAATCATCATGCGTAATGCAAAAATTTTGTTAGTGCAGCCTTTACCAGGCATAAAACCACTCTGAACATCGCACACTTTTTCTAAAGTAAGACCCCGTAGCTTTTCAATAACGACTTTACGAAACACTTTCCCTGGCACACTTAATAGGCTAATACCACAATAGTTCTTGCAGTCAGTCTGATCACCTTTTCCCTTACACAAGAAAACAATGATAGCATCCTTCTAATCCCGAGGGACCATTCCTAACTTTCAGCACAACCGGCAAATTTCAGTTAACCAGTCAATTACAGATTCCCTACCATATTTCAACATCTCGGCAGTTGTGCCATCAATTCCCAAAGCCTTACAATTCTGAAGAGATTTTAGAGCTTTACACTCCTCGTCTCTTGAGATCCCTCCTGTGCTTCCATCCTTCACTATGACATCATTTGCATCTGCCTCAGAATGACCTTTACTTTCCTAATATAATAACTCACAGAAGTATTCACCCCATCTTTCACTTAACTCATTACGCTCCCATATCATTTCTCCAATTCCCATTCTTCACACAACTTACAGCTTTGTTTCCCATATGGTTTTAATGTTGTGACAAAAACTGTCAAATTGTTCTGTTCATCACGTTTTTTTAAAGCCTTCGTTAGAGGAGCCCTACACATTTGGTAGTTCTTACTGTTTTTATGTTGTTGTTTGGTTCAAATAAAGTTTATTTGCCTTGCTTCTTAGTGTTCTTAATTTCCCATACACGTCACTAATTCGACGGATGACTTACATTTTTTTCTCAGGGACGTATTTTTCTCACTTATTTGTTTACCCCTATTTTTCCTGAGTCTCATGTACTTCCAGAAAGTCTTCCTATCTTTCCAAAAAGCCAATTCATGCCTTTCCACCTTCTCCTTCCTATTTTTTTTGTCTTACTCTGGCGAACCAGCTTAGCTGCATCACGCTTATTACAGCGATATTCATCCACAGAAACACTGCCTTGCAACATCCCCAAATAGGCTTCCTTCTTTCACTTTACTGCCTCTTCAACCTCAGTATTCCAACAAGCATCACCTCTATTGCTACCCACTATCGTGGTGCCACAGAACTCTTCAGCAGCAGTGACAACACAGTTCTTAAAACATTCTCATTTTTTTCTACATCCCTCTCACAAGACTTCAGCTCCTTCAGTCATTTCATTCTCCGAGTACATCAGAATAACGCTGATAATCTTCAGGGAGCCTTTAAACATTTATTCTTTCCATCCTGGGCCTCTTCCTATTCCTCCAATCAACATTCAGTTTCATTCATGACACTATCAAGTAATGATCAGAACCAACACCCGCACCTCTCATCACACAGGTGTCAACAACTAAGTGTTTCAGATGCTGATCGTAGTCAAAAAATCTATCACACTCTTTTGACCAAGAGTTGATTTACCCAAGTATATATGTGTGAATATACTTGTGATTGAAAAATGTATTAGATACACACAAACCATTCTCAATGCAGAGTTCAATTAATCTTTCACCATTATCATTCACACAAGGATCATTAAACTTACCCAGAACATTGTCAGAAATTGCATTCTGCACACTTACTCTAGCATTGAAATCCCCTGCTATTATAACTTTTCTCTTCAGCACCAAACTGGCTCAAAACAGCTTTTAGCTCATTCCAGAAATCTTCCTTCCTATCAGAAGGTTTTGAGTCACAAGGAGCATACACTACAACAATTACTATTCTCTGAAGTTTCATTTTCAAGTGAATCCAACGAATTCTCTCACTTATGCAACTATAGTGAATCAAGTTGTTCTTCATCTTTTCACTTAAAATCCTACCTACACCAGCCTCCATTCACTTATTCTATCCCAATTTCCTTTTTTTGGTTTCACTTACATACAGCACATCCAATCTATACTTATTCATCTTGTTATATATACCTCTAGTATTCCATACAGCAATCTTACACTAACTCAGCTGAGATCTCTTTCTAATTCACCTTTTTCTAGTTCCAGGTCGATATTGTGGTGGACCATCCTTCTCAAGTGTGGTATATCACATACTTGAGTCAGCAAATAAAGGTAACTTGATCACGCCAATGGAGGACTAAGATTGTTGCCAGATTCTACATTTGAATTTTTCCTATTTTTGTTGCCAAAACTTAGAATTGATCTCCAGATCAACGGAATGTAGAGAGGAGATTCGGAGTTGCAAGTCATTGAGTTGAAAATAATTTCTATGCTTTCACGGTAACGGAGGGCAAAACGATTGTCAAAAGAAGCAATTCGTTTTGCTTCGTTCCTTGCTTCAACTCTCTCATAAGGAAATATGAAAACCATTCGAAAATTGAATGCCTCCTTCCTCACAAGAAAGAAGACCTGAAATTCTGTGGTTCTGTTCCTTACCATCCTTCCTATGCTTATAAGTTACAGATTCTTTTAGAAGTTTTGGTTACCATCTTGCCATTAAATCTACCCCAAACATCTTGAAACTTCTACAAAGGGATAGGGACAAAGTTGAAAGCCTGAACCTCCCAGGAGTTTACTGCATTCCTATCTCTTCTTCTACTGGGGATAACTTATACATTGGAAGCACATACAGGAGCATTAACCATAGAATTTTAGAACATAGAAAAGATGTTTCGAAAGCCAATCCTAATACTGCCTTGTGTATATTGACAATGGAAGACACATCTGCAGTTCCCCACTGGAACGAAGCAAAACGAATTGCTTCTTTTGACAATCGTTTTGCCCTCCGTTACCGTGAAAGCATAGAAATTATTTTCAACTCAATGACTTGCAACTCCGAATCTCCTCTCTACATTCCGTTGATCTGGAGATCAATTCTAAGTTTTGGCAACAAAAATAGGAAAAATTCAAATGTAGAATCTGGCAACAATCTTAGTCCTCCATTGGCGTGATGAAGACCTAAGATAAGGTCGAAAGCTTCCAACTTACGAACTTTTTGTAAAAGTTTTCAGTTAACGTAACTAGCGTGATCAAGTTACCTTTATTTGTTAATATTGTTACGTGTTTTGCCCATAATCGTCATACTTGAGTCAGTTTTTACATTTCTTTGTTTCTTTTTAATCAAGTATGTACATCAGTGTGGGGGATTAGCCCACAGCTGACGGTTCCAGTTGGTCATTCAACCTACGGATTCTGGAACAAAACCCAGTTAGTTGGGGTCTTTTCGCCAATGTCACACAGAACAAGCTGTCATCTCTCCAAGTTTCACAAAAGCCCTTTTTGCTGTTCTGTGCACCATTGTTCCCATGGGGCACCCTGAGGTGGCAAACCGAACTCTCACTAAGATTGCCCGTATTTCTATAGTTGGTCTGAAAACAATTTTAGTTTGTGGTTTTCAGCCCTACCTGAGCTATAGCTACCTAAATATGGAAATATTGCAAATCAAATTTGCCGAATTTAAGTCTATTTTAGTCTACTCAGACTAAAAGCTACACAAAACATAAGCAGAGATGCCAACATCTGAAGGAAGTCATCAGTATTCCATATGCATGGCGCCCGTAGTTCTTCCGTAGTGACATCAAGTCAAGTCAAGTTACCACATTAAAATTTGCAGGGTAGCACGTGTATTTCCCAGAATATACTGCTACATTTTTAGCAATATATTAATCTCTATCGGGGACAATACTTGGATAAATTTTGCAACATATTTAAGTCCCCTTAAAATGGGGGAAAAAACTTAGTAAATACACAAAAAATACATACCATTTCAACTCCACCTTTTAATAAATATGTTATGTTATAAGTGTGTGATGCCACACACTTATGGTTATTCCTCCTGTTTTTTAGAGTGAAAATGCCGACCGCAATGTCTTTTCCGCCGTGTGGGATTGAAAAATCAACAGCACACGGGGAACAAACCCATGGTGAACAAACCCAGTCGCCCCAAACATTTCGTGCTAGCAATCGATTCTCCCGGACAGGGGCGGAGATATTTTCTAGCCCCCGCCCAAGTAGCACGCACACACGGGTCATGACGGAGAGGTGAGAAGTGCCGGCCCACGGGGGTAGCAGCAAGCTGCGGGTCTATGGACCGATTCTATCCGGATGGGGGAATGTCGGATCCTGGCAGGATTACTCGCAACGCCGTCACTTTTAAATATCGAGAGTTTGTTTAACCCTGTGGAGTCCGTAATTGGACGGTACAGGTTAATGGTCATCAGCTAGTCCTTATTATGAATTAGGTCCATTATATAGCCAAAGTCTCAACTCATTCAAATAAAAAAGCTATAAACAGATTCTAGATGATCAGGCATTACCTTTTGTTCATCATTTGAAGGCTAAACATAAAATAAACATTGTTTCCGGATAACAACTGCAGAATACACAGGACTACAACTGTTTGAAATTGGTATGAGGAGATGAGATAACAATGTGACATCTGGACTGGTCCACAAAGTCATAGGATTTAAATCCCACTGAAATTCTTTGGGACTATCTGTGACACGAAAGAAGGTGAAACACTGAAACAACCAACCACATAATCTAGCTGAATTACGAGTGCTATTGTTGGAACAGTGGGATGGAATTGATGTAGACTATATTTAGCAAATGGGGAATCCACACCTAACAGGATTGCTGCTGTGATTCAAGTAAAGAGAGGTGTTATACAGTATTAGGTAAGAAACCGAATAGGTGGCTTTTTTTTTTTGTCTGAAAAATTTAAGACAAACTATATACAGGGTTATTACAAATAAAACAGACATTTATAAAACCAAAACTATAAGATATTGACACTCACGATGCACTGTTCTATCACCAATAGTAGCAATTTTATTATAGATATGGCATCACTAATAAAATAATCTACGTTTTCATAATGTGACCAGTCAGGAAAGATGGCTGCCAATGCTGTGGAGAGCGTATTCTGTGCACTTGAATTAAACAAAATGAATTCTGTTACCGTTGTGCAATGGAATTTTAGATTTAATCACTGCCAAATAGACAATTCATCTGTGACTGGCATACGAAATTTGAAACAACAGGATGTTTGCGTAAAAGTCCAGGGAGACCACACATATCTCATAATAAGTGTAGCATGTTTGTGCCATTTACCAGCGCAGCCCACAATGATGGTGGGTCGGGAGTTACAAATTCCACAACCAACTGTTTGGAAAATTTTGAGGAAGTGGCTGAAAATGACTCCCAACAAACTGCAGTTATTGCTAAGTCTAAGTGCCAATGACATAACCACACATCGTGATTTCTGTACAAAAATGCAAGAGCATTTTGAAGAAGATGGTTTTAGTAAGTGTCTAATTTTCAGTGACTAATCGACATTCCATGTAACAAACACAACATTTGCATATGGAGGGACTGAAAATCATACAGTAAAAGTGGAGCATATGCAGGATTCCCCAAAGGTAAATGTGTTCTGCACTATAACCCGTAAAAATGTGTATGGCCCCCTTCTTTTCCCAAGAAAACACTGTAATGGGAAGTTATTATCTTGATATGTTAATTATTTCGTTGATGCCTTAACTACACGAAGACAGTGACAACTTCATCTTCCAACAGTATGGAGCACCACCCCACTAGCATCGGGAAGTTAGAAATTACCTCAATGAAAATCTTCTACTACATGAAGACAGTGGGATTGGCTGCACAACCGGCGACAACATGTCACTTACACGTGGACTACCATGAAGTCCAGATCTAACACCTTATGACTTCTTTTTATAGGGCCATGTCAAAGACAAGGTTTTCGTCCATCCCATTCCTGTTAATTTAGCTGATCTGAAACAATGCTGGAGTTTATGAAGATAAGTTAGCATGTGTTTGGTCAAGAATTTGACTACAGAAATGGTATATGCCATGCTACTAAGGGTACACACATTGAATATCTATAAGCTGCTGCAACAAACTTTAAGGGTTTCCCTACAAAATGGTGCAATGTGAGTGTCAATATCTTAAATATTTTTGGTTTTATAAAATGTTGAAACTATTTCATTTGTAATAACCCTGTACATATATACCGAAGAGCCAAAACATTATTATGACCACCTGGCTAATATGATGCTGGTTCACCACATGCCACCAAAACAGCTCTTACCTGTTGAGTCATGGACTGGACGCTACAAGATTTCTAAAGCCATCTTGAGGTATCTGGTACCAACTCGTTATAGCAGATCCTTTATCTCTTGTATGTTACATGGTAGAGCCACAACAGATCGGATTTGTTGTTCCAACACGAACCACAGGACAATAAGTGGGAGTTTTTCTTCCTCGTGTTCTGCAAACCATTCTTGAACAATCTGGGCAGAGTGGCATGGTGCATTATCCTGCTCAAAGAAGGCACTACTAGAGGGAAATACTGTTGCCATGAAAAGATGTATCTGATCTGCTATGACACCTGATATTAAGGTAAGTGGTAGATGTCATAGTTTCCTGTACATGAATGACTGGACCAAGGTTTCCCAACAGAACATTGCCCCAAAGCATTACACTTCCACCACCAGCTTGTTTTCATCCCACAGTGCATCCTCATGCCAACACTTCTCCATGTAAGCAGTGCACATGTACCCAGCTGTCCACATGGTACATCAGTAAATGAAATTCATTGAACCAAACAACTTTCTTCCTATCACTTAATGTCCAGTTTTGATGCTCGTACACCTATTCTCGACATTTTTTTTTTATGTGAATCAAGGTTAGCATGGTGCTCGAAGATGGCTGCAGCTATGCAGTCCCACATTTAGCAGGGTTCGATGTACTGTGTGTTGTGACACATTACTACCACCACCAGCAGCACAAATTACCGGTGACTTACACCACGGTATCCTTTCTGTTGGCTTGTACCATACGGGATAGCCTTTTGTTCACCTTTAACATGATGAGCTGTGGTTGGCTCACACCTTGCTGACGGTTCTTGGTCTTTCCCTTCTCGGACAACTTTTTGAAAGAACTAACCATGGCTGACCATGAGCACCCCACAAGCCTTGCCATCTTGGAAATACTCTGACCCAGTTGTCTGGCCATTACAACTTGGCCTTTTTCAAACTTGCTTAAGTTCAATGCCTTTCCCACCTGAACAACAAGAATAACACTGTTTAATAGAGCTAAGTATCGGGTGTTATTCATCCTATTTCATGACCTTCACACATGCCATCATTTAACTGCAGGTGCTTCGATTTGCATAAAGATGTGCTGGTCATATTTTGGCTCTTCGACACACACACACAGGTATTAAATTCCACAAACTGACTAGCATTGAATTGTCATATTTTGGAAATTGAATAGTTGGCTTTGTCGTATTAAAATGAGATGAGATAATTGATTAATAAACCAACCTCGCAACATTGTGTTGATTATAGACAACTGCCCTGCACATTCTAAGACTGTGCTTCCAAATGCAAATTAAAGAAAATAAAAAAAAAAAAAATTCTTCCTGCTAATACAGCGACAAAACTTCAGCCATTATACTAAGGTATAATAAAATGTCTTAAAATGCATTATCGTAAAAGTCGTAAAAGGATCCTACAAAAAGTTGTTCCAGCCACAGAGAGCAGCCAATGTATAGAAAATCTTTTTTAATTTGAGAAGTAGCATATCGGAGATGATGAAAGCTTAGGAATGTGATGGGACTGCATCTACTGTGCCCAGCTGTTTTCTGAAAACCAGATTAAAAACTGATACTGCAGAAATTGAATCCGAATCTGATATAAGCCTGGTAGAATCAAAGGGAAAATGGCAGCAGCTGAAAGACAAAGGAAGTGTTAAAGAAGCTGCAGTGCTCTGATTTTCTCAACATTGATGAAAACGTTGTGATCGCTGAATATCCCTACAGAGAATGACATCATGGAAAGTGTTATCAACTGTAGTAAAGAAACTACAGTGAGTGATGAAGATGATAATGAAGAGGCTATCAAAAAACTTTCACAGGAAGAAATGCTAAAAGCATCTGATACTATTTGACAAGGATTACAGTTTCAAGAAAGGGTTCCAGACAAAATGTTCTGATGTTTTTAAAAATGTTAACTTTTAATAGGAAACCTGTACACAGGAGAATTACGGAATTTTTCACAGTTTAAAATAAGTACAAATGCTATTAGAATAATGAAGAGGAGAAATAAGCTTTAGTCTTTGTTTCCTTCTCTTCATTAATTTCTTTCTTCAGACAATATGCTTTAATACTTCTATGAACACATGCATCAAAAAAAAAAAAAAAAAAAAGATTTAAACTCATTTATGAAAAGTTTCTACTCAAAAGTTCAATTTACTGTATAAAATCAACTACATTTTACAGTCTTTTTCATTTTATTTGTTAATGTTTACAATTTGAGTTCATTTCTATTTACATATAACAAATTTTCTTTAAAAAGTTTTTAAGTGGAATTTCATTAAAAAGAGACTCAACTGTATTTAGGAAAATTTTCTTACACATTTAGCAGCATCGTATATCTCAAACACAGATGATTTGAGAGAGGTTGCAGAACATAGCAGAACAAAATGAAAATTGAGTAAAAACACTTTTATTAAAATGAAAGAAAGAGATAAATCAAACAAGTAAGGGAAGATTAGTTACCAATAATTTCTTAATTAAATCCATGGCTTCTGAAGGAAAGTTGTCAGGAAAGCTATATTCTGCTTTCTGTATCTTTTGAAACATCATATATTCATTCCTGAAGAAATTCGAAACATCATAAAAATGATCACATTAAAAACATAATGAACAATAAGCAATTTTTGTTTCCCAATAAAAAAGCTATACAAAATTTCACCCTGAAATGATGATAGCCCTTCAATTATCTAGAAAGGAAGAGACATGACTGCACTTTTAAATCTTTCTGGTATTTATATTTGCATAATACCCACCTGTTCTTACAGAGGAAGTATTTAACATAACACTGAGATTAACAACAAAATCATGAAACACAAAACTTCCCAGTGGATGATATTAATGATTCACAAATTTCATTTTAAGTATTGCTGACTTTTCTTTCTCTCTGGAATCATGTAACGCAATAATCTTCTTTCTTCAATATAACTTTTGATTTAAATTGCTGTTGCTACTCTGAAAATTTAGGGAAATACCCTCTAGAATGAACTGTAATTCAAGCACAAATGTTTGCTTTGTTACACTAATTTAAAAGATATGACCTCGTATTAACATTTTGACAAACTGAATCTGTGATGATTTTTTTGTATTCCATGTTAGTTATCATTATTGCCTCATATCTGCACATCATATTATTTTTAGGCATGATGAAACACAAGATTTGTAAATAAATTCAAGGACTTTTTAAAACCAAATTATCATATGCGTGTGCTGTTGGTTGGTCAGTAGATAGGTATTTTAGCAAGTTCAGACCATTAAACTTAGCTGGAATGGGCACACTTTCAATTAACCTGACTGTCAGTCACATTGCCCCCCCCCCCATTGGTTTATTTTAGTAAATTTAAATTGCTCCTCTGTTTTGGTGTTTTTTGAAATAATTTTTTATTTTGCAGAATATTTTGAAAGGGTACATTATTTTTGTATTCATCTGCTGGTATGACATTTATTGTTTGCTTTAGCTTTTTATTTTTGATGCACAGCTTTGATGCAGCCAGAAGATTCTTATGAAGCACAAGGAATTCCTAGAAATTCTAACCTCCGACAAAAACGCATCTTCAACCCCAAACAACAGAAGCTCATCACAATTCACAAATACATCATTCCACTTATTCTGCTCCCATGGCTGACGTTTTATTCTGTAGTGATGCCATAGCCAAGGTACAGCTGTCCAAGCTCTTATCCGAGTTGAACATAAGTTCTGCATTATTTGATCAGCTTGGTGCTTTTATAAGAACTACGCAGAAATCTCCTTTACAACTTTTTTGCACAAAATAATTATTTTACATATGCTCTTTCATATCATTACCTAAAAAACAATATAAACATTTTTAAGTACTATTGACAGTCTTAAAACATTTTTCAAGTACTTTTCAAGGACTTTTGAAGAAGCTTGCAAACCATGGCACATTTAACCGAGGGAAAAATAAAATAAAATTGGAACAAATATTTTTTTGCCAAATGCAATTTTTTGCCTCAAAAACATTGCTTCTTTGATTAAGCTAATCTAATGTTTAGTTTACTTTGTTCTAGACTGACTTCCTACCTGTGGCCTTAAACAACAGAGTGATTATATGCTTAGGCATGCTTTCATTACACATGTCGTGCTAATCATCTCAACATGCTTTCATTACACATGTCATGCTAATCATCTCAACATGCTTTCATTACACATGTCGTGCTAATCATCTCAACATGCTTTCATTACACATGTCATGCTAATCATCTCAACATGCTTTCATTACACATGTCGTGCTAATCATCTCAGCATGCTTTCATTAAAGTTTTCTTTTATTGAAGAAATAACCTGCTTAATTCTAATGTCCAACACACAAATTCTCTTCTGCTGCTGATTATCCCTTGATATTCCTTTCATCACTCTCATAACAGCAGCTTCTGATATCCTAAAGAGCAGTTTGCTGCACATCCAAAAAAACTCTTGTTGTATTTCAAATAACTTATGGATTAAATAGTGACTGTACACAGCCAAACTTTTTCTCTGGTCAACCCGTTCTTTAGTAGAAATATTTTTATGCAGCTGATATGAAACTGTCCATAGTTGCTGATTCTGTTGTTTAATTTTTCAAACTTCCTTGTGTCACCAAAAATCACAATCAAATAATTAAACTTGAATATCTGCTCTAGTATCTTCTCCCACTCTAAATAATTAATATTTTTTGAGATTCAACTTTAGAACACATTTAGATTCTACTAAATTTACCTTCACTCCAAATTTTTCACAAGTCCTGTTCAACTGATTACAGTTCTTCTGCAAACCGTTTACATTCTTGGAAATTAGCACTAGGTCATGAACATATAGGAACTGCTGATACTGGGATGAAACATGTTTCCCATGCCATTTTAGTGACTAATGTATTACATGTCATTCTACTGTGTTTAATCCACTCTGGATTAATTTGGTCATAGCCTACAGCTTGGACTTACTTTATATGGACCAGGCAGCATCTACTACTTCATGAGCACTTATGATTTCCTAGTCATCTTGGCTGCCTATATTAATATATCTTTGCTATAATTAATTATATGCCCATTATAGTCCCTGAATTTCTATTCAACAGGTCTTACTCTATCCATTACACATTCATTCCGCTCCCTCTATCCATTTATTGAATCCTCCACTTGTATGAGAAGATGACCATCTTTGGTAAGCAAACCTAAGTAAACTCTTCACCTTTTTTCATATGCTTAGTAAAACTCCAAAACACATTTATAGAATTTTGAAAATTGCTAACCACATATATCTCAAAATTATGAAATTTTCAGACGTCTGGACTCTCCCTTTTTATTGCACACATGCCTATCACATCTATTTACATTTCTACAAACTATAATTTCACTTGTTATACTGAGTAAATAAATAGCTCACAAAACACATCATATGATTTTTTTCTACTGAGTAAATAGCTTAATGGTTCTAATTACCTTATTGCTACGCACTGTTACAACACATTTTCTTTGCCAGGGTCTCAATAATCCAGGTTTCCTGCATGTTTCAGACAACTTCAACACTTCACTTGATGGTTTCACTGATGCAGTAATAACCTTCTGCAATTTTCTCCTAGAAATTCTGTCTCACTTCAGTGTATACTAGCCTATTAGTCACGATCATCAAGCATCTTAATATCTTCACTGGCCCCTTAAAACTACTTGATAAGTAACTTTCAGAACAGATGCTACTAAATTATAACTTACTTCAAAACCCCTAAAAACTCTATTATCTTAAATGATTTCAGAGATGGTTTCATTCTGACATAGTCAATAATATTTTTCTTATTTGCTACTCCTTTCCCATTAAGTAAATTTACACATACATTTGTTTCTACAAATGCAGTTAGTACATTGTGTGGAAGAAATACTCTTCTCATTATATGTAGAAAATACATTACTATAACTAAAATAGCAATCAGACAACTCTGAATTGCCTGTATTTACTGTTTCCCATGTACCATCAATCACCAGAAAACTTGAAAATTTTATCACCATGGAGCCGAAAACAAATGAACATCTCCCGACTTCTGTTTGAGCATGCTATCTGTTGCATTCCTGCTCCAGGGGGATGAAATTTTAGAGTTTTCTGATGTGATTGATGTTACGTTAGAAACAATAAATACAGGCAATTCAGAGATATCTGATTGCCATGTTAATTATAGTGCAGTTAGTACGTTCTGTGGCACTGAATTTGCAACATCAAGAGCATGTAAGAAACTCAAGGTCATTAAAGCTTAGGATGTAAGAAAAATATAACACACTCAGGGCAAAGGAACAATTTTAAAGCAACAAACAAAAGGTCACATGGGGTACATCCATACAATATAAAATGTCTTCCATTGGCAAGACACTTAACTATATGTCCTGTAATAGAGTTGCAGAAATGTCAGACAGCATTCTGTGGCACTGCCAACCACAGTATGCACTTGGTCTTTTGCATGACTACTGCTGTAGGGGGAGTGGGATGGTTTGGAAGTGGTATCCAATCATGCACCACACATGAACTGTTAGTGATAAATCTGGGGACCTCGCTGACTCCTGCAACAAACTGACATAAAGTGGTAAACACTCTCCAGAGGTGTTCATGGTATGTGAGCAGGCATCTTGTTGAAGCAAAGCACCATGAAACCCTGTTATTAGGGGGCAGATACAGGTTTCAGAGTGCCTGTGATACATAGTACCAAGCCACCAAATTTCTTGCTGGGATACATTCCTACAGACCACACAACTCCATTATATACCCCACTTCACCGATGTGTGGCACTGCTTCAGATTTTGGCAATAGGTCAGTGGCAGGTGATACAACAGCAATGTGCATGCAGTCCAGCCTCCATCAGTTACGAAAAATATTTTGTCAAGTGATGAGGTGATTGCTGGCTGACATCAATGTTTAGATGAAAGCTAGTATGACTGCAAAAACAGAAACCTGTCTACAATGTAGTTGTCTGGCACGCACCAGCACCAACTGATGGGTGTGCATGCCTTCTAACAACCATAGTTGACTCAACCAAATACCTGTAGCACATAAACATATAAAACGAGCGAAACATACAGTCACGTATGGTAAAAGACTGTTCATTTAGCAGTAGCTTTCGGTCATCTTACGTCCTTGATCACCAGCGATTGACTGGCGTGTTTCACTCGTTTTATATGTTTATGTGCTACTGTCGCGTGAAGCCCGAGTTTTAAACCATTAAACCTGTAGCACAGCTGTAGACCACAAATGTTCTGTTGCAAGGAGTGTCAACCATTCAATCTCCTGGAGGCCAATAATGCACACTGTAAAAAGTTTATCAGCCCATAGGGCTGAATAGCACGTAACCTTAATATTTTACATCAGATATTGTTCCTTTGGGAATTTCCTGTAGAGGCATCTGTTATTTTATAACTGCTTCTTATAAGCACTGATTACATGGAAGAAAAATAAATGTCACCATCTGTTTAACCCTAAGCAGATGGAAGGCATTTCTTTTTGTCTTTTTAATCAGGTAAGTACATCAGTGTGGGGGATTAGCCCACAGCTGAAGAAGTGAATGGAACGGTGTGTGGTGTGTGGTCTGGAGTATTAGATAACGTGAGAGGACAGGCTGGTGTAGGTGTGATTTTAAATGAAAAGATGAAGAACAACTTGATTCATTATAGCTGCACAAGTGAGAGAATTCTTTTGATTCATTTGAAAGTGAAACTTCAGAGAATAGTAACTGTTGTAGTATATGCTCCTTGTGACTCAGAACCTTCTGATAGGAAGGAAGATTTCTGGAATGAGCCAGTTTGGTGCTAAAGAGAAAGTTATAATAGAAGGGGAATTCAATGCTAGAGTAGGTGTACAGAATGCAATTTCTGACAATGTTCTGGGTAAATTTAATGATCCTTGTGTGAATGATAATGGTGAAAGATTCATTGAGCTCTGCATTGAGAATGGTTTGTGTGTATCTAATACGTTTTTCAACCACAAGTATATCCACACATATACTTGGGTAAATGGTACTCTTGGTCAAAAGAGTGTAATAGATGTTGTTTATGATCAGAGTCGGAAACACTTAGTTGTTGACACCCGTGTGACGAGAGGTGCGGATGTTGGCTCTGATCATTACTTGGTGGTGTCACGAGTGAAACTGAATGTTGGTTGGAGGAAAAGAAACAGGAAGAGGCCTAAGATGGAAAGAATAAAGGTTGAAAGGCTCCTTGAAGTCCATCAGAGTTACTCTAATTTACACAGTGAATGACTGAAGGAGCTCAAGTCATGTGAGAAGGATGTAGAAAAGTTGTGGACTTGTTTTGAGAACTGTGTTGTCACTGCCGCTGAAGAGGTCTGTGGCACCAAATTAGTGAGCAGCACTAGAGGTGATTCTTGGTGGAATAGTGAGATTGAAGAGGCAGTAAAGAGGAAGAAGGAAGCATATTTGGGGATGTTGCAAGGTCGAGTTTCTGAGGATGAACTTCGCTGTAATAAGCGCGAGGCAACGAAGCTGGTTCGCAGGAGTACATCAATAGATAGGAAGGAAAAGGTGGAAAGGCATGAATCAGTTTTTCGAAGGGATAGAAAAACTTTCTGGAAGTATATGAAATACGGGAGAAATAGGGGAAACAAAGTTGCAAGTTGTGTGAAGAATAGGATCGGGGAAATGATATGGGAGCCCAATGAGTTAAGTGAAAGATGGGGTGAATACTTCTGTGAGTTATAAGGTCAAGAAAGCAAAGGTGATTCTGAGGCAGAAGCAGATGATGTCATAGTGAGAGATTGATGCACAGGAGGGATCTCGAGAGAAAAGGAGTGTAAATCTCTATCTCTTCAGAATGGTAAAGCTCTAGGAGTTGATGGCATAACTGCTGAGATGTAGAAATATGGTGGTGACTCTGTAATTGACTGGTTAACTGAAATTTGCCAGTTGTGCTGGGAGTTAGGAATGGTACCTTGGGATTGGAGAGATGCCATCATTGTTCCCTTGTATAAGGGAAAAGGTGATCAGACTGACTGCAAGAACTATCGTGGTATTAGCTTACTGAGTGTGCCAGGGAAAGTGTTCAGTAAGGTCAATGTTGAAACGGTATGAAGTGATTGAAGTCTTACATCAGCGAAAGTGTGGGATGTTCAGAGTGATTTTATGCTTGGTAAAGGCTGCACTAACCAAATTTTTGCATCACGCATGATGATTGAAAAGTATCTGGCTGTTGGTAAGAAAGTTTTTACTGCCTTCATAGATTTAGAGAAAGCATATGACCGAGTAAAAGGTTACTTCTGTGGAAGATGTTGAATAAATACGGTGGTACTGGGAATCTACTTAATAGTATGAAAGCCATGTATGCTGGCAGTAGAGCTTGTGTATGAGTGAATGGTGTTTTATCAAAATGGGTTTCTATTGGTGCAGAAATCAGGCAATGTTGCGTCATGTCACCATGGCTGTTTAATATATTTATTTATGCATGCATGCA
Organism: Macrothele yani; assembly: GCA_039090855.1. Taxonomy (NCBI): domain Eukaryota; kingdom Metazoa; phylum Arthropoda; class Arachnida; order Araneae; family Macrothelidae; genus Macrothele; species Macrothele yani. The sequence continues at coordinate 2,232,596 of CM077027.1, forward strand.
TGAGTGATGCCAAGATGGACAATACTGGTTTATGTGTTGCATACATGAGTGATGCCAAGATGGACAATACTGGTTTATGTGTTGCATACATGAGACTGACCAGGGAACAAAAAGCTGAACTCTTTGATCGGGCAAAAAAATCAGAACATGCGACAAGAAAGTGTGAATATAAACTTTAGCATGAGCAAGATGGAATTGTTTACTGTAATCACAATATAAAATTACGGAATTCAAAACAAAATAAAGTGATTTTAAAAGATACTGTTTCAAACACATCTCTCTCTCTCTCTCTCTCTCTCTCTCTTTTTTCTTTTTTTTTTTTTGTTCTTGCTAGAACAGTTTAATTTTCCTCTTGTGTTGCTTTCTTCTCAGCAAGTTTCATGGCCATATTTGTCTTTTGTTGACTCTGCAGCTGCACAGCAATCTTTGCTTAGTTTTTCTTTCTGTTGATATAATTCCCTTCTTATTTCTTCACAACTTTTTTTTCCTCCTTCCCTTTTATTCCCTCAGATGAAAATAATTTATCCATCATGCTGAAAAAACCTTCAGGCTGAAGACCACGAACACATGATATCAAAGCTTTCGCTACTTTAGATAAATGGTGTGACTTTCAGAACACGAATACTATTGAACACCATGCATCAATTCTAACAAATTTTCAAACTCCGTCACTTCCATTTTTGGAAAATTTTCCCTCCCTTATCAAGCTTAAGTGCAGACATTTATGGGGGAAAGTAACACTTAACAACAACACAGGATAGTGAGAACACATCGCGGTAGCGATTTTGGGAGAAATCTTTGCTCTGACCGACTGCCGTTTTCGGAAACTTCTTCCTCCATTTTTAGGATGAAATGCAGTATTTGTGGAATAAAAGGATATTTAAGAATAATACTGAGCAGAAGGAACATCACGAGGGAAAAAAAAAAAAAAAAAAGATTAGGGGAGAAATCTTCGCTGCATCTAACTTTTTCCGTTTTCGAAAGTTTCGTAAAACGAATTCCTGTTGTCAAATGAAAAATGAATCCCTCTCCCCCACCATTTCCCCCTAAAATTTCTGTTCAGTTGTGCATTGATCTTGAGAATACTCAAAATGATAAAGGAAATGGCGGAATGCTTCGAATCCACAGAAGAATCTTTGCGTGAAGACTACAGGAAAATCTTCGCACAGTCTTAACTCTCGTTTTTGGAAATTGTTGCCCACAATTTCATGCTGAAATACAAACATCTATTCAATAAATTGACATTTAATAACAATATTGGGAACAGGCAACATCGTGAGAAAAAAGAAATTACAATTACGGGAAAAATCGTTACGCCGTTTAATTTCAGTTTTCGAAAGCTTTGAAAGACGAAATACCATCTCCAAATGGAAAATGGAAAACGACCCCCCTCCCATACATTTCTCTTCAGTTCTGCATCAATCTCGAGAATGATCCAAATGATGACAAAAAAAGTTGAATTCCGCGAATCCGCGGAAGGATCTCATGTATGGTGTTGGTAAACCCGTGTGTGCAGTTTGCTGTATGCTGATGACACAGTCCTGTTGGCAGAGAGCAAAAGTGAATTGCAGAGCATGTTGTCCCGGATGTACGAAGTTTGTACGAAATTCAAACTGAGTATAAATAAGGGAAAACCCAAAGTTATGGTTTTTGAGTGAGGAACTGTTAGTACTGAATGCAGGCTAAATCTAAATGGCACAGTGATTGACCAGGTAAATGAGTTTGTATATTTGGGAAGCTTGTTTGACAGGGAAAACAGATTAGATGGCTAAATTAGGAGGCGAGTGAATTCTTCATTGAAAGTCATGGCTGATTTATGAGGTTTTTCACAGGGATGATGGATTCTCAAAAGAGTACCGAATGGAAGAGTAATTGTTCCTACTCTGATGTATGGCAGTGAAACCTGGGTACTACAGAAGAGACATAGGAGTTGTTTGTGTGCTGGAGAAATGCATTACTTATGGGGGGGTTTGTGGGAAGACACGTTCTGATCATGTAAGGAATGAAGATGTGTTGCAATTGTGTAATATTAAGCAAAATGTTTTGTTAGTGAGGTGGAGACTAATATTTAAGGCGGTTTGGCCATGTTGAAAGAATGAGTGACGAAATGCTCACTAATAAAAATTTTTCAGCCTAAGCGGCAGGAAGGAAAGGCAGAGGAAGGTTAAGGAAGTCATGGGAGGAACAGATTCAGGAGTGTCTGAATGAGAAAAAGATTATAAGTATGAAGTATAGAAGGTATTGTGTACATTGTGTGATGGATGTCACTGAAGCCTGTGTTGTGTGTCAAGATCGCTGTAAATGGAGAAGTTTGATATGGCAACAGTAAGTAAATAATCAGTAAAAAATTTATCTGGTGGTTGTATTTCTTTGTGGAGCTAATTGCACCGAACACCTTAGGGATATGTATTTTCAGTTAAATGTTTATTTGTCAGATGGTCTTTGAGGAGCTAACCTCTGAACATCAGAGAGCAGCTTAAGGATATGTGTATGTATGGTATATCAGACGTTTCATTTAGAGCAACCTCAACACACAGCTTGATCTTCACTGATATCCATTACGTGTCGCACACAAGATCTTTTGTACTTCTTACTCATAATCTTTTTTTCAAGCAGACATTTCTGAATCTGGTCCTCCCATCATTTCTTTGGCCATCCTCTGAATTTCTTTCCTGCCATTTCGGCTGCAAAAATTTTCTTAGTAAGCATCTCATCACTCATTCTTTCAACATTACCAAACCATCTACAAATATTAGTCTGCACCTTACTAACAACATTTTGTCTCACATTACACACCTTCATTCATCATGTGATAAGAGCATGTCTTGTCACAAACTCCCGGTAAGTAACACATCTCTCCTGCACACAAAAGACTCCTACTTCTGTTCTGCAGTACCCAGGTTTCACTGACGTACATCAGGGTAGGAACAACTACACTTTCATATACAGCCTACAGCCATTGGAGACTTTCTTGAGAACCTATCATTCCTGCAAAATCTTCTTGAAGGAGCTATGACTTTCAAAGAAGAATTTACTTGCCTACTAATTTTCAACATTTAATTTGTTCTCTCTGTCAAACATGCTTCCTAAATATACAAACTCATTCACCTGGTCAATCTCTATACCATTTAGACTTATCATGCATTCAGCACTGACAGTTCGTTGCTCAAAAACCATAACTTTGGTTTTTCCCTTATTTATACTCAGTTTGAATTTCAGACAAACTTTTTACATCCGGGCCAGCATACTCTGCAGCTCGCTTTCGCTCTCTGCCAACAGGACTGTCATCAACATATAGCAATCTACACACGGACGTTGTCAAGACATAAACTAGTATTGACCATTTTGGCATCACGCATGCATCCATCCATAGATAGATAGATATATTACACAGCCAGGGTGACATTACACAACCTTGTCTGACTCCTGCACCAATAGAAAACCATTTTGATAAAACACCATTCACTCATACCCATGTTCTACTGCCAGCATACATGGCTTTCACACTATTAAGTAGATTCCCAGTAATACTATATTTAATCAGTACCTTCCACAGAAGTATCCTATTTACTCGGTCATAAGTTTTCTTTAAATCCATGAAGGCAGCAAAGACTTTCTTATAGACAGACAAGTACTTTTGGGTCATCATACATAATGCGAAAATTTGGTACTAGTGCAGCCCTTACTAGGCATAAAACCACTCTGTACATCCCACACTTTCTTTGAAGTAAGACCTCATACCTTATCAATAATGAACTTTCCAAACACTTTTTTTGGCACACTCAATAAGCTGATACCACAATAGTTCATGCATTCAGTCTGATCACTTTTTTGCTTATACAAGGGAACAATAATAGCATCCCTCCATTCCTGAGAGACTATTCCTAACTCTCAGCACATAGCATTCAAATTACCAGGTGGTCCGCTGGCCATTGGCTAGTAAAAGTTCCATTGGAACACTGAAATTTTTATGTTACTGGACTGGGTGGCCACTAAGGTTTTGCGTGCGTGCGTGTGTGTGTGTGTGTGTGTGTGTGTGTGTGTGTGTGTGTGTGTGTGTGTGTGTGTGCATTTTGTGACCTCCTACTTGGTTGTCAATTTGGAGTAGTTTTCGGGCTTGCCCCGCCGTATTTTCCTGTTCCAGGTGTTCGTGAAGATCCAGTGCTTCGTTTAAAGTACTCCTCGTTCCTTGGTAAGCGAATTTTCCTTCGTAACTAATCCAATTTTGCTGTCGTTCAGCGACATTCCCAACTCACTCAATTCCAACATGGAGACTTCCAGTGTAAATAACACCAGCCAAGCCAAACCGGATGAGCAGAGTCTCACGTCACTCAAGTCTCGGCAATCAGACGCCATGACGTCAGTGATGCTCGCGAGTAGTACGTCAGCAGCAGCCGATGCTGTACTTGATACCTCTTTTCCTGTGGAGTTTCCCGGATTACTCAAGCCTATGCAGCCTTCGCCGTCATCTCGTCGGCGCATTGGCACCATGACGCTGCGTGACGTCAGCGTGGAGGAGATGAATCCATCGAGAGGCAGTAAGCAAGTGTCATCAGCCACTTCATTTACGTCTGCTGATTCTGTTCCACCTTTGAATTATTCTGATGCAGTTAATCTTCCCTCAAAGCCTTCTAATCATTTGGCGGCATTGGCACCAACTGTGTCTCTCTGTGATGGCAGTGTGATAGTCACTATAGCAGAAGACTCTGGTGTGGGTCGTGAACATCATGCACTGCTAAATAGGAGTGTCTTATTTCATGCTCTACCTAACACTCCCATCTCTCAATACATGGCAGCATTGGAGCTACTAGTGGATCCACATACGATTGCTGGCGCATCATGATGTCCTAGAGGCATCACCGTCCTCTTTGCGACAAAAACATCTGCTGACACAGTGCTGGCTAATGGCATTGATATTAGTAACCAACATCTCATACCTTCTCCTTTGACTCAGAAGCCAACAACAGTTACCTTCTATCCGGTTCCGTTGGAAGTACCGGATACAGCGCTTTCCATGACCATTTCGTCAGTCTGCAAGATTGTGGGGAAGGTATAGCGCATTTCGGATGCTCCAAGGGACACGCATTATACTCATGTGGGTGGACTGAAGTGACAAGTTTGCATTGTTTTCCCGACGGCTGAAGCAATAGACGAATGCCCCACGAAAGCCACAGTGAAGATTGGTGTCAGATCCTATGAGTTTGGCGTCTTCATAGGAAAATGGTGTAATTTGTGTCAGTTGGCTGGGTATATAAGATCACAGTGTCCCAAGCGTGTTAACAACAGCATACTTGTTAATTTGCCAAAAACATCTCAGTCTTCTGCTATCCCTTCGAGTGAGACTGTGGCTGAGGAAGTTGAAGTGTTGCCGAAATCCCCCTTTACGAGTGTAGCACAGTTTTCTGATGGGAATCCTCCAATCCAAGTTGGTGAAGAGGTGCCTCTAGTATGTCCTGTTTCTAAAAGTTTGCCTCCTCGGAAGAAAATTGCATTGTGCCCGGATGATTCTGTGAGCACACAGCAGGGAGACTTGGAGGTAGCCACAGTGAATGCTACTGAAATGATGGACACTACTGTTTCAACCGGTACAGATGAGGGCCAACAAGTGATCAATGTGATTGAAATTGGAGGGCCCATGGAGCAGGACATTGCGGGTACCATCACTAAGAGATCGGGATCTACTCCGGACTCCTCAAGTAAGAAGAGATCGAAGCCTACACAGGAATTAATGGGGCCAGATGGTGTCACGGGATGATGTGGATAGCAATTATCAGTGTCCAGCGACAACATCTCGCAGTTCAGGCAAACGTGTGTCAGCCTCGTTAAATATTACCAAGGACAGAACTGATCAAGATATTGTTGACTCATTAATTGACGCTTGGCCAAATTCAGAGGAATCATTGACCCTCGATATGGCGAAGAGAATGTTCTCACTGCATAAATTCAAATCAGCTGTATTACTTAATCATGTAACTGATTTTCAGGTCGATATCGATGCTAGTATTGTACAATTGGGAAAGTGTCTCAAGTATTTACAAGGTGCAACCAAAGAGTACCCCTCATTTCAGATACATATCAATACATTTCGCACCCGAGTTTCCCGATTGAGAAATGATCTTGAGAGTGCTCTTTGTGACTCTCCACATGTCAAGTCCCGTTAGCTTCTGCACTTTTAACTGCAGAGGCTTTTCCAGCCCCTTCAAAAACTTGTTAGTTTACGAGGAAATCAATTTACATCTCCTAGATTTTCTCTTCTTCCAGGAGACGAAATGTTTGGCATCTACACCTTTTCATAAGTGGAAAAATTGGCCACATCAATTCCATCACTGTTTTAGTACTCGTCCCCATGCTGGAGTGTCCATTGCAATCCACAATAGTCTTAAAACATCACTCTCTGGTACAGTCGAGGTGGCACGTGATCCGGGTCATTTCCTCTATGTCAAACTCTCTCTTGCTCGCTTGTTCATCCATCTTCTTAATATCTATGTACCCTGCTCGGATCAGTTGGCTCTCCCTCTGTTGGACAAAGTTCGGTCCTCTTTGGTGTCAATCCCTGCTGATGATCTTGTTGTGTTCGGTGGGGATGTTAACTGTACGCTGGATCCTGTCCTTGATCAGATTAATTCTACTGAATATCGTTCTTTCCTTGTTCGCTTGCTATCTGACCTCGTTGATACCTTTCAACTCCTTGATATTTTTCGTACTTTGCATCCTACCATGAGGACATATTCGTGGAGGGCCTCTTCTGCCGCAGCGCAAGGTGAGGTTCGCCTTGATAGAGCCTACGTGTCTGCGGCTTTTCGCCCGTCTTATCATTCTGCTAGATATCTCCCATTGGTCGCATCGGATCATGATCTTTGCACAATCTTGATCATTCTCTTCAGGAATTCCAATCCCCATCTTCGTCTTTGGTCGCTCCCTGAGTGCTGCCTTACCGATGATACCTACCACCAGCAAGTCGCAGAGATTCTTCAAAAGGCAAATGAGTCCCTGCGAACATCAACTGATCCTGTCTCACTGTGGATGACTACTAAGATCCGACTCATCGCTTTCTCAAAGAGATTCTATGCCTCCAAACGCCAACACAACGCTCTGGCGATTGCACATCTTCGATCATCACTCTCGTGTATCTCACCGTCATCTCCCTTGTATTCTGCCGTAACTGCGGACCTTAAAGAACTCCTTGGACAAACAGCTCAAAACACTTTAAAGAGGCTTCATCTGGATGATCTGATGAGTGAGATACAGGATCCGGTCGCGATTGCGGATGCCGAACAACACATCCGTTCGCCGCAATCTCTTACGTGTCTCACTCTTCCAGATGGTTCGGTGACTAATGATCCTTTGCTCATCGGCCTAGTTGTCCATGATCATTTCTACCAGCGGTTTAATCCGCCCCGGCACACCCATCTTTTTCTTCTCCTTTCCTTACTAACCTGCCATCTGTGCCGGACCATCTGCATCAATCACTTACATCACCAGTTACACTCATGGAAGGCCGGACAGCATTGCAGTCATTGAATCAACACTCCGCACCTAGACTGGATGGACTTCCACCGATGTTCTACTGATCCTTCGCTGTTTTGCTTCTACCATTGCTACTTGCCTGTTTCAACAGTCTTCTTAACGGATCTTTAGTGCCAACGACGTTTACAGTGGCTTATATCAGGCTTCTCCCTAAGAGTGGAGATCTGCTTGACATCGGCAATTAGCGGATGATCAGTATCCTCAACACTGACTATAAGCTATATACGAAGATCTTAGCGTACCGTGTGAATCCGGTTCTACCGTCTCTCATCCATCCTGATCAGTCATATGCAGTACCTTCCCGTTCAATCCATGACTCATTGCATGTCATCCAAAATCTCATTCTTCTTGCTGAACGAAGGGTCGAGCCTCTGGTGGTGTTTTCCCTTGATCAACGTCAGGCATTCGACCGTATTTCGCATTTGTTTCTTTCTCATGTCCTCACAACATTTGGTTTTCCTCATCCTTTTGTCGTATCATTACTCAACCTGTATCACGGTTCTGTTTTTCATGTCCGCACTTCCACTTTGCTGACCGGTGCCATTTCGTTTTCCTCGGGCATTCATGCCCGCTCTTGTGGCAACTTTTTAGTTTGATTTTCGAACCTCTCCTTATCCATCTCAGGTCCATCCTCTCGCCATCCTTGACAGCGCTGTCCCCTACTTCTCGTCATCACGCTTACGTGGTTTCTGGGTATGCCGATGATCTTACTCCCTTCGTTCCGAATCTGATTTTACTCAGGTTGATCTTGTCTACTCTGAATATGCGCAGGCCTCCGGGGCGGCATTGAACCGGGCCAAGTGCTCGGGGTTGTGGTGTAGGGCGTGGAGGTCATGTTCCGATCGCTCCTGGGGTGCGAAATGGTCTGCGCCGGTTCAGCATTTTCTCGAAGTCTCCCTTGGCTGTCATTTATGGTTCACGAACTCCTCTAGGTCTCCCATTCTTTCCAGATTTCGACAGTCGCTTGCTCCATGGCATCGTGCTCGGTCGCACCTCTCGGTGTGGGGTCGAGCGCGAGTGGTTTCTTCTTATCTGTTACCTCTTCTTGAATATTACTGGACGTCCCAGGTGACTCCATCTTTCTTTCTTTCAGCTGTGGCTTCTACCCTGCATAACTTCATGTGGCATCAGCAGCATTGGGTCTCCGCCAGAGTGCTGTCCCTCCATGTTTCATTTGGCAGTGTGAACCTTCCGAATGTTGCCGTGAGGTACAGAACAACGCGCCTTTTCTTTCTTTTCCGTCAACTCTCTTTTCCTGTTAGCCAGGCCGTTCGAACTCTTGATGCCATTCTCGCACCTTTCAATCCATGCGTCACGTTTGCAACCCTCTTGCGTATGGATGCCTTATCTCTCGTTCCATCTCGTCTTCCTCCAGTGGCGAAGGAAGCCCTTCGCTTCTGGAGAGATCTTGCACCGGCGCGTTTGCCACCTACTAGTCTACAGGAACTATTATTGGAACCCTTATTCTATTCCACCCTCGTTTGCCGTTTCTCGGAGGACCCGTTCCCCCCCCCCCCGAGTGGATTGCAGGAGGGGTTTTGACGGTTGGGAAACTGGTTGCAACAGACTTATCCTGGCTACTGCTCTTCAGGGTGGTTCCTCATCTTCTTCAATCTCAGGCTAATTTCGACTCCCTCCATGTTTTACAGTCAGCTTTGTTTCATCTCTTTCCGAACCTGGTGAGTACAACTGGACTTATTTATCAACTTGCAGTGCCAGTTTCTTTTCCATTCTTCATTCCTTTGCATACAGGTCCTGTTTTCTTCCATTCACTCAAGTCCAGACAACTTTACCGTTATTTGTTCCTTCGCAATGAGTCTCCTTGACCGATTGGCCAGCTTCCACCAGCTTCCTGGCCTGCCATTTGGAATGCCCCACACCGGGAGCTTAACCTTCCGGTTGAGCTGGGGGTGCAATGGCGTTTTCTGCATGGCCGTATTCCTACACAAACTTGGTTGTATTGGTCCACTGTTGTTTCGTCCCCTTCGTGTCCATTTTGTAATGTCCCCGGAGATTTGCTCCACTCATATAATACTTGTCAGGTTCTCGCTCCATTTTTTTCTCTTGTGTCAGCGATTCTTTCACATGTGTGTTCAGTTGTCCATTTGCTTCACGATTTTAATTATCTCATTCCTTCTGACCGACTTTCGCCGCACAACCCATCCATCGTTCTTTTCTGTTTGTTTTCTCGAAATTTGTCATTTATAGTTTTTGGCTGTCGCTTTGGGACGTTATTCCTGTACCAACACTTTCCCAGGTTTGAGCCTTTCTTGAGACCCGCTTTAGGGACGCACTTGTTGATCGCCTGGCCAGTGAGTGGTACTCTGCCACCCGTCAGGGGACCCTGGCATTGTTCAACAGAATCTGGTTCCCTGGAACTCCTTGATGCTCCTCAGATTCCACGCCATTCACGCTCACTGTCTAGGGTGGTCTGTTTTTGTTTGTTTTTTTTTGCCATGAGGATGGTCAGGAACAGGGAGGGGGCAGGTGAACACGCAGTGTTTTAGTTGTTGTGTGAGTACTAATTTCTGACAATTTTCCTCCTTTTGGTTGGGTGTCCTGCCTGGCATATTATGAGTGTTTTTGTTGTTGTCAGTGTTGGTGTGCGGCATGTGCTGTGTGCACTGTATTATTGTGTACCATCTCTTCCATGGTTAACTCTTTAATGCGTTGAATTTATTGTATACCCAAGTGCTCAGTCTTTTGCATTACTTACCATCTTTTTTTTGGGGGTGATACATGTACTTCTGGGTGGTCGTAGTAGCAAAAATTTGTGTTTCAATTTGACATGCATTCATGATTCATGGTTTCTTTTAGCAATCAGTTGGCAGCCTTCGCTCAACGAACTGTCTTGTGGTTAAAAAATTGTATTTTTGGTGCCACTGCACAGTTCTTCAGTGTTGTATATATATGTTCCGCAGATGTATTACGGATGTATATTCTTTGTATGTGTGTTGTATGTGTGTCAAGTATGTAATGGTGTTGCTAATGTTCCCGTTACTCACTTGCAATAAGTCTATTTGTGGTGTGTTAAAATACTCACTTGATGTTTTCTTTTTTTTTATTGTATGGTCTTCATAGTGGATGTGTATCCATTTATCTCACACATCGTGCGTGGTTCAAACTGTGCATTGAGTATACTGTGGTGTTTCATCATCATCATCATATTTTTTTTTTCTTGGAGTATTGGGGTTGATGCTGTTAGTTGACAATCATGCCGCATATTTTGCTGCAAAATTGTTTGTGACTGCTCTTTTGTTAATTTATTTTCTTTCGTAAACATGATTTTTTTTTTTTTTTTTTGTCCTTAAATTTACGGTGATCCATTGTGCTGTCGTTGTAGTGGCTCTTCTGATGTCCTTGGTTTGCCTGAAAATGGAATGTCAGTTACAGTACTTGGTCAACGAGCGTCTACAGCTCAAGAGGGTTGTACTTTCGGTACTGGGTCTTCCCATCCTCATCTTGATAGCCCCCCTCCCTCCCTTGTTGGGCTTCAACAGTGCATCAATTACTGATTAACTTAACACTTCCATGCAGTTGCAATGGATCATGGTGACTATGCTACATTGGTGTCTTTTTTTTTTTGCGAAGTGTCCATGAATTTCTAATGTTGCGTTGTGAATGCCTCACCTGTTCTTATTGTGTTGCAGTTTCCAAAATTTTGGGCTTAATATGTAATTACTGCTGTGTTTCGTCGTTATGGAACAGATTTGTGTTCTTTTTCTGGCATGGAATTGTAATTCCAGTTACTTGCACTTTCAGTTGTTTTCATTATCGTTTTGTACACTAACTGTACAGTAAACCATGTACACCCATTCTTGCGAACTGGGATTCCCCCCTAACTGTGCATAAGTTGGAACTGTTTAGTTACTTTTAATGTTTATATTTGAGTTTGTAGCATACCTTTGTTATTGCAATAAGCTAGGCTTGGAAAGTTTTCCTCGCCTACAGTGTTTTACCGTATGTGTGCGCGCGCACATGTGGGTGAAGTTTGTTTTGGAATTTGCCAAGTCATAAAGAATTGAACCGGATTCCAAAATATCCAGGTTTCACTATGGCTGTTTTTTTTTAAAAAATTCAGGTTTCACTACGGCTGTTGTTTTTTTTTTTTAATCCAGGTTTCGCTACGGCAGGTTTTTTTCACTAAGAATTTTTTAAATTTAGATATTTACTATTAAAAAACTGAATATCGAGGTGTACGACTCAAAATATTTGGATTAAGACAGAATTCATTTGCACATACAGTGACCCCACAGTATGGGTCTTTTATAATGTTTTCCAACTAGAGGTTGAAGAAGTATTTATACCCTGGTTTTTTCCATCTGTCCACATGGGAAAACTTCCTGCCTTTCACACTGAAGCAAGGTGTTCCGGGGTGGTGGCTTTTGGTATGTTGCAAAGTGCTTCATATCAGTGCCGTTATGAATAGAATACCATCGTAGATACTAGCACCATGTGCATACAAAATGTAATAACATTTGTGCCATTTTTGGACCAGTAAAAATGAGTGAACAACTGACTTTTGGTATACAGTGGTCCTGCAGACCAATGAAGCTTCTTTTATTTTTTCCAAATTTCTACCACTGCGTAGCATGTTTTGTGTTTTATTTATTAGTACCATTTATACGGATGCATATGCACATTCTGTTCTGATTTTGCGATATACAGGTCCAGTGAAATTATATGTTATTTTCTACTTATAACACTGTAAATGTGTGTGTGTGTGTGTGCTTGTGTGTTTTCATGGACCAGTGATTTGGAAATTTGAGTGGTCCACTGGGCCTGTAGAAGATTTATTTCTGATCCTAACACTGGCACAATCGGCAAATTTCAGTTAACCAGTCAATTACAGTCACCACTATATTTTAGCATCTCAGCAGTTATGCCATCAACTCCCAAAGCCCTACCATTCTGACACCTCTTCTCTTGAGATCCCATCTGTACTTCCATCTCTCATTGTGACATCACCTGCTTCTGCCTCAGAAATAATGCCTCTGATTTTATGACAAACCAAAAAAAAAAAAAAAAAAAAACCTCAAATATCAAGAGTACACCAAATTGTGCAAGATCAAAATGCTTAGAGCAAAAGACAAATCCTTTTATTTAGTGGAGTAATGTGGCATATAAATGGACATCAAAAATGAACACTGCACTTATTCAGTAAAATGAAAAATGCGAGTGCACACATGTGCCAAATGGAGGGATGACTGCTGAGATTGTGAACTTTTGGAAATCCATAAACTGTAACCGTGATTCTCTTTTTTACATCCCATTAAATCTGGAAATCAATATTTAAAATGAAGCTAACAAATACGATATTGTGGATCTGAAAAATTCCTGCTAGGTCTTTTTCAAACTTTGAAAAAGGTTGAAGTAATTCATCAAAATTTGCCTTCCTTTCTAATTCATTTACATAATTTAAGCAAGCTTTTCTTTGTTATAACTGTTCAGTTTCTGAATATATAAATAAATAACTCCTAAAAACCATTCATCTTCAAAATAAGATATCTGAGTATCTCAGTTAACTTGAAATTTTTTTCTCCTTTTATTAAAAATACAATATCTGAGTATCGTTCAGTTAACTTGAAAATAGTAGTATTAAAAAAATCCGTCTTGTTGCACGATGATAATTATTCAGCTAAAAAATGAAATCTATGTACAGTTTAAAAAACACATGAGTACTTTCGGTGTCACAGTGACACCTTCATCAGATGTGATTTCACCATGTGGTTACATGCTGGTCTTAAGTACGTGGAGCAGATGCATCATGGGAAAAGTAATGTCAGTGTCACATGATATACCAGATAACAAGACAGTCAAAAAAAGCATAATTAGCCAATGAAAATTACTCAACAGAAACAATAGTTACTGTGCTGTCCTTCCCAACAAGATTGCTCCAGGGTTCAGGTAAAACACATAGATAATAGTCATTACAGCAACGTGTATTATAAACCGAAATATAGTCTTTCTGTAAATAACAAGGAATAAACAGAGTTAGGTGTGTTTATAATCTTAGTGTTGTCCCAGTCTGGGATGGAATTTCCAGCACTTACAGTTCTTGCAAAAGAGGTGCTTTGGTGATTAAATTTTAAATCATATCTGTGTTCATTTAATCTCAAATCCAAATTTCTTTTGGTTGAACCCACATAATGATTATTTAGTTCCCTTGAAAATTTTTCTCCTTTTAAGTACAGAAACATTACATGAAATTCCAACACCTATACCTATGAACCACAAAAAACAATGTAAATAAATTTAACTTTACTATACAATTAAGTTTTTTTAATTATTTAAATACTCAGTTTTATTACAAACATTCTTTCATCAGCACCTGTGGTTGTCATATCTTACAAGAAAGTATTTACAATACTTGAATACACATTTTTAATTATTAGATCACACAAGAAGCTCTGTATTTCAGTCAACAAAGGAAGAAAATTAATGAAATCCAACACTCACGGTGCACGAAAAGGAGTAAGCCCCGTGATCATCTGGTACACTATGCATCCCAGAGCCCACAAGTCTGAGCTGAAAGTTGAAAAATGAACACAAAATGTACTAGTGTTTACGTTTCACTTGTTTCTTTATGCCTTCTCAGCAAAATGGCAATGAAACTATACATACAGAATCTAACTACATATTATTAACTTTTACAATAAACCATAAGCAGGAAACAACACACTTTGCATTTTAGTATAACAGAGTGACATAGTATTTAAAAAAGGCAGACATTTCAAATCAGATACACCACAATAATGTCAATAAGACTGAATTGCCTACTGATTACAACAAAGCTCAAATATTTTCTGAACGCCATTACTACCATTGCATAAAAAGTTAGTGTTCTCCATAGATTTTTTACAGGTGGGTGGTAAAAATTTTTTAGTTGGGTGGTACTTTTAATGACCCCTTCTCCAATAATAATAATAATAATAATAATAATAATAATAATAATAAGAGACCTGGCCATAGAAGTTACCCGGTTATGGACTAAACACACAACGGTAGTCCCCATTGTCATCGGGGCACTTGGAACAATGTCAAAAAATTTTATGAATCATTTTGAAAAATTGCAGCTTTCTGATATGCCACCTACAGAACTGCAGAAGACAGCTTTACTTGGGACATCATATATTTTATGCTGATTCTTGACTGATACCTAGGTCTCCGGTGGAAACTCGTATCAGTTCAACAATACCAGTCAATGATAATTTGCTGTTTATTTTGTTTGTCAGAGGTTGTGATTCGTATATTTTGAATAAAGAAAATAATAATAATAATAATACTAATAATAATAAATGTTTTGCTTAAGATTATTATACTTATTAAACATCTTTAGTGGTGTGGTAGGCATTAATATAACAACACGATAAACAAAGTTAGAAAATTGTACAAAATGATAAAAAAATGAGTTTACTAACAAACATATTCGACACAAATTTCTTCCTTTCTTTTTATAGGTTGAAGGTTTAATGACCATTGTAAGCAGCTCAATGGGCTATAACCAGTCACTCATTCCTAATTTAAGGCCACTGATTCCAGGGACAGGAGAGAACCAGTGCCGTAAGACAAACACAACATCCATGCCTCACTGGGATTCAAACCTGGACCCTTCTTGGATCAATGGTCATAAGCCAGTGTTTAGACAGCTGTGCCACCGGGGTGGTGACACAAATTTCAGCTAGTTTGCATCAACCCTGATGGGATACGTGGGAATATAAGTTTTCCATTCTTACTATTATGTGCATTGTAAAAACATTCATTAAAGGAAATATAGCTGGGTGGCAGACAAAATTAACTGGGCAGGCAGGCCGCCCAGTAAAAAGGCTCTAGGGAGATCACTAAAAGTTGTTATCTTTTGATTTCCAATGCTTAAGCAGAAAAAAGTTGACAATAAAAGCATATATATATATATACAACTTTGTATACATACAGTCATTTGCAAAATTTAAAACCACTTGTCAATTTATTGAAAATTAAGATTTTCAAAGAAACAACAACCGTATATACTCGCGTATAAGTCGACCCCCCCCCACTTTCAGAGGAAAAAATCGTAAGAAATCGGAAACTTGCGTTAAGTCAATCCCGGAATGAGAAAAAAAAAAATTCAATGAATTTATTCAAAAACATTTGAAAACGAAAAAAATTATATCAAAATTTAATTTGCATACCCAAAAACTTCATCAGAACCCTTCAAAATCCGATTCCGAGTCAGACTCGCCAAACAGTTCAAAAAAGGTCTTTCTCCGTCATCGGCGCGTCATCATAAACATCAGTATTCCCATCTATGCCTGTGTCATCAGAATCACTGTCATCATCACTCATAAAAAATCTCATCATCCTCTGTGCCATCAAGTTTGTTACTAATGCAACATTTCTTGAATGATTTCACGACCGTTTCCGCAGGTATCGCATCCCAAGCATCCTTGACCCATCGCACAATCAAAACGATATCCGGCTTCTTTAGATTTCCGCCCTTGATTTCAGTCGGCAAATCGGAACTTATCCAATCCGCCCAATACCTCCGCACATTGTCTTTGAAGGGCTTATTAAGGCAGACATCTAGTGGTTGAAGAACAGATGTCAACCCACCTGGGATGACAGAAGAGTTGTTTTTGAATTTTCTGCAGTTTTTTTCACTTCTGCACAACGGTGTGGAACAAACATATCCCACATCAAAAGAGAAGGTTTCCTCAAAAGTGCACCCGGCCTTTTGTTCCACACATTCTTTAACCAGTCAATTGTTCCGGATTCGTTCATCCATCCTTTTTCATGGGCACGAACGAGCACGCCAGACGGAAAGACAACGCTTTTCGGCAGAGTTTTGCGTTTGAAAATAATTACCGGAGGTAGCTTACTGCCGTCGGCCCAACAGGAAAGAACAACCGTGAAACTGGGTTTTTCGTGGCCAGTCGTTTTAATCAAGATATTTTTTCTGCCCTTTTGGTTCACCATCTTATTTCCAGGAAGGTCGAAACACATGGCGGTTTCATCCATGTTCCCTATTTAGGAAAGTTCAAAAGCAGTCTCTTTTCTCTTTTGAATTACATACTTTTGAAATTCCATTATCTTTGCTTCGAGGTCACGAGGTAACTTTTGTGCAATTTTGGTGCGCTGGCGTAGACACAACCCATAGCGGTTCATGAACCTTGTGCACCAACCTGGTGAGGCACGAAAAGTGTTATTTGTGGCTGCAAACTTTTCATCTTTTGAGAGCTTCCTTGCTCACAAACGTATACCAGTTCGCGTTACAATGTAAGTATTTTGTCTGCAGCCCACAATCCAATCATTCAAGACACTTTCCAGCTCTGGAAAAGATGTCGTTCCACGAGCGCAAGCGCCTTTTGCGATTTTCACCAAGACCGGGTTTTTTTTTACGCCAATCTCGAATCAGTTTTTCGTTAATGCCAAATTGACGTGAAGCAGCACAGTTGTTAGTATTTTCTGCAAAAGAAACCACTTTCAACTTGAATCCTGCGTTATAGGACATCCGTTTCTTTACACAATCCGTGTCACCTATAATAGGAGAAGCGAGACACGTGCGATTAAGAACAAGAAAAACACATGCGATTAAGAACAAGAAAAACATGTGCGATTGAGAACAAGCAACACCTAACACTGGCTGTCACATGGCTCCGTTACGTCGAAGGTCAGCACAATCAACTGGTAGTCGGAAGGGCGGAACTTTCTATGCGCGGCTGTGACTGCGCTGTGGATAGCAAAGCCAGGAGAGCGCTGAGAAATTCAGAGGGTCGTAATTTCGTAATTCTACCACATCGGTATTTTTTCTTTCTTTCTTTTTTTTTTCCTTCGGAGGGTTGCGATTTCGTAATTAATACCGCATCGGCATTTTTATTTCTATTGGGATGGATTGCTATTTGCCTCACGGGAAGAACTTTTGGACTTACGATTTTTTTAGACCCCGCGTATAAGTCGACCCCATTACTTTGAAGCTCTCATTTTGTCCCAAATTTCTCGACTTATACGCGAGTATATATGGTAATTACTAGTCAGAGATATTTGAAAAAATGAACCACAGATGAATACTTACATTCTTTAGAATACAAAAAGACCAAAATCAGTACTTTGTGTGGCCACCTTTCTTTGTTATAATGGACAAAATACGATGTGGCATACTCTCAATGAGGGATTTGCAGTAGTCACTTGAAATGCCTTTGCATCACACATCACGTCAATCAGAGCTTAGGAATTTGATGGCTGTTTTTCTGCTACCTTGGTTTTTGAAATGGTCCACTAATTTTTGATGGGGTTAAGGTTGGGACTATTATCGGGCCAGTCAAGCACAGTTATGTTTTTCCTCTGCAGATAGTCCTTTACTGTCTTTGATCTATGGCATGGAGCATCATCATACATAAAGATTGTGCATCTGTGCACTTGCATATGAGTTAACAGCTTCTCACATAACATTTCCACGTCAAAGGGACCAGTCATGGTAGTATCTGTCGGCAAAAAGGATAATGAAGCAGTACTGAGTGCTGACATAGCATCCCATATCATCTGACTAGGCAGATGTCTCATGGAGCTAACGGTGCATTTTTCATCAAACCTTTTGGTCGTCGAACATGTGCTTCATGTGATTCAAATTGATGCACAGTTGATTCACTGGAAAAAGAACTTGGCTCCAATTTTCAGCAGTCCATGACTGATGATGCTTTGCAAACTGGAGTCCCTTTTTTATTCATGACAGAGGTAAGGCTAGGTTTATGTGCAGGTTTATAAGACTTTAACCCAAAATCTTTGCTAAGACGCCGGGAAACAGTCCTGATACTAATATCAGACCCTTTTGAATGTAGAAAGGCCTCGATTTTCTTGCATGGCGAGAATGCATAACTATTCACCTGATGGTATTGCCATCACATGAGTTGTTTTCCTTGGACGTTCACTTCTGTTTCGGTCGCTAAATTCACCTGTATCTCGATATTTCATGATCGTATTATGAACAGCAGCCTTGCTCACGAATAGCAGTCCTTTCTGCTTATGTCATGTTCGCAGTATCCTTCATGATATGAAGTCACTATTTGTGCCCTCTTAGCAACACTTAATTATGCTTTTTTGCTATTAGAAAATACGTACAAAACCCCTCAGCATGAAAACCAGAAGCAAACTGATTTTCGCATGCTTCCCCCAAATCTACGTACAAAACCCCTCAGCATGAAAACCAGAAGCAAATTGACTTTTGCATGCTTCCCCCAAATCTATCAACAGCCTGCCACTGTAGGATGATGCAACACCGACAGGAAGTTGAGTAATACAGATAGTAGCTGATGCAATCGGCAGAAATTTCCTAATACCAACAGGTGGTCTTAAACTTTTGCAAATGACTGTATATTTAATAGACTGATATGAAGGGAAGTAGTTCAGTGTATGTCAAAGCTTTTGTTTTCTTTTTTCTCTCAGGGTGTGAGTGACACACACACACAACAAACACACCACCCAAGCCCATCTAGGATTAAGACTATGGCCAAACTCAAACAACTGGCCATGAACCTATACCTCTACCTACTCTACCCACAGTCTATGAAATGTTAATTACTACCCAGGCAGCACACCCTTCCAATTTAACGTAGGTGCAACGGCGCACCACCGTATTCTATTCCCAATCTGGTAGGCAAGACGTCAACGTTGAATGTTGACGTAAAGCCAACAATTTTCTAACTGGTGAGCTACCAAAGGACGTTTGGGTAATCCGATTACAGTCAAGCACCAGAGAAAGCTTCAACCACAACTAGTTTCCCTGGGAGTCATCAACATGGAGGAAGACTACGCCTTGAGGCTGAAGCAACATGTGACCAACTCGATCTTGTTCTGCCATTGCTGATAGAACGCATGCTAACTGGAAGTCTGGAACTCTCACGTAAGTAGAATGAATCTTATTAAAATTTTCTGCACGCTTTTATCATACAAGAATTAATTTTAAAATAGCTTTTGCTAAATTGTAATGGCATATTTCTATAGATGTTGCATTTTTATTGCTGCTTTATATGCAATACAGAACTGAAGTTTGGAAGTTAACTACATCCTGTCTAAAACAATTAAAAAAATCTGCTGTTGTTCATCCCATGGTTATTTTTTGTTACCTAAACGAAGTAAAACACTGTGACCGCGTGGATGAGAGTTGTTTTGATGATTTGTTCACGATGCCAGAGCGAGCTGGAAAGTTACAAAATGTTATTAAATAGGTAAGTTTGTTAACAATATAATTTCGCAGTGACGGTGAAGTGTGTTTAAACTATACTTACTGGCTAATTACAAATGCCGAATTAACTAGATTTTCCCCTCAGATTCGATATGTGAGTTTCTGTAAAGTGGTGATGAACATTCCCATAATTCAAAATTTAATGTTCCAGTATTTTAGCATTGTGTTACCTCAAAAAATATGTGTTCAGTAAAAAACTGCAAACGTAAACATTGCAGTAAATTTTAGGTTATGGTGTGAAGTGATTTCATTGTGTTCTTTTCTTCTCAAAGATTTCTCGTAACATTACCTCAGTTGGAGAGATTTACATTACTTTTATACTGTTAATGATAGTATAAATGTTGATATTTATTTTTCAGTGTTGTCACTAATATCAAAACCTTTGAATGAAAATTCATTTTTGCTGGTATTTTACGATATTTTACACTGACATTTGTCGTCATTTTTTTTTTTTTTTTTTTGAAGGGACAGACATATTAAGTTTGATTAAGAGGTTACACTAGTTTTTCATGCAAAGGTGGCCTAGATATATTGTAAAAATAACGATATTTTTTATAGTACAAATCATTAAAAGTGATATGAAATTATGAAAACATCACAATTTTGCAACTGGATATAATCAGAATATTTTGATTTGTGAAATATAAATTTTTCCTGTTAGAAATATTTATACCAAATAGTGGTCTTCATTTCTTATTTTCGAAGTGAGAATGCAGAGTATATTGATGTAAATAAAGTTGCTGATATAAAAAGATTTACTGCTGTGGTATATTTTGATAGAACAGTATAATTAATTGTAAAGATCTGCAAAAAGAAAAAAATCTAAGTTTACTATTGTGAATTACTACTATGGTAATCATAAGGTTAAAATTACTACTATGCTAATCACTAACAAGTTTTTTTTTTTTTTTCATGCATTAATAGCTACATATGCTTAACCATTCCAAAATTAGATTCTTAATGGATTCAATGACCAGTGAACATTTGTTAACATTATAAACTGTGCTGCATTACTTATTTGCTTATTTTTGGTGTGCGTAGTGAGGGTGGGGTGGGGACCTGTCAAAATAAACATAATCAAAATATTTCTTGCCGAATGTTCTTTTTCTATTTTATTCTGTTCAGCAGCCCTGATGGGGAGAAATATTTATCAGAGAAAAAACTGAACCCTTTGAGTTCTGTAGCAAATTAATCTAAAAATTAGATTTCTGATTCTTTGTTCTGGTAGTCAGTGTGAAGAATTTTCAAACATTTTCTCTGCAGCTTTTTTCTATAATGTCATCAATAAAGTATAGCAATTGAGGTTCTACAGAGCATATGAAAGGATCTGTACATTAATTAATTGAACCTGACTGCATTTAATGACTACAATGTGAATACAAAAGAAGCTAAATTTCAAAACCATTTTAATGGCACTTGTCTTTATGTGCATCAAATTGTAACAATCTGTATGTAACATCTTGTTACTGGTGAATACATATGCCACTTTCTTATAATGTGATAATGAAGGCAAGAAATGGAATAATAGTGAGATACATTTTGCTTTATTAAAATGCTACAAAAAGCTGCACAGAAATTAGCTATGTATAAAATGTAAAGCACATTCTATATCCTTACACTTGTTCAGACTAAGGGTTTGAAAGCTCTAAATTTTAATCCACTTGTTTCCATCATAGAATACTTGATTGTTGTTATGTATTTTTCACTAATGCAATTAAAAGAAGCATCTATGAAATAATTTGTTTCAGGGAAAACATTTAATGCTGCACCACTGGGCAAGTAGTCAGACACTGATTAATTGCTAATTGTATGAGCTGGGCTCAAGTTTGAGTCTCAGATGAGGAATCGGTGGTGTGTTTGTCTTTCAGCACTGGTTCTCTCTCCCTCTCCTAAAAGAAGTGGCTCAAAATTAGCCACGTAAAACTGTTTGCAACCCTCAGAGTTAATGTGGTTGTAACAAAACTCCGAAGCAAAACCAAAAACATACAGTAACATAATGTGCATCTCAAACCTGAAAGTGGCTAATTTTTCTTCTGTTTTATATGTACAGTTAATTTAATTTCTATATTAACTCTTATGACACCACATAATTATGCAAAATTTGCTTAAATGAAAATACTTTTATTCTTGCATATACTATAACAATTCTTTTTGTCTTGTTCTACTCTGGCAATCTGTTCTTATGCTGAAGAACAGGAGTGATATTGTAATCAGCTTAGCATTGTTACAGTACCAAAGATACCCATTATTAAGGGTGGATGCCTTCGTGGAGCCAAGCCATTTCCTGCTTCATAATGTGTAAGTACTTTATTAATTCTTGTTTTTCTGTTTCAAAATTTATTATGATTCTGCCATTTCATAATGTGCAAGTACTTTATGGTTTTTGACATGTTTCAAATTTATTCCTCTTTTTCTCTCTCACACTGAGATAATATTATTCATGATTTTTCTGTTTCAAAAACTGTAAAAAAATTACAATGATCAAAATGAGCAATGTTTCTGCTCATGAGTTCAGTAGAATAATTACTATATTTCACAACAATGTAAGTTATATGAATTAAAATATGCACATTCCTTAGACAATGATAGTAATAACACCATAGTTCTCTAGGAAAATAATGCAGCACATTTTTTTCTAGAGCCAATTTTGAATTTCTTATGAAAAAAAAAAAAAAAAGTAGTGGATCTAGCAATTTCCATGTGGTGTATGTGATAAAAGGACAGAGAATCAAAATAAGTAATGTTTCAGATACTATAATATTTCAGGAGCAAAATTTAACTGAACCAATAAAGCTTCAGATATGTAAACAGAAAGCTTCACGTACTGCACTGAACAGAATGTCTGCATGTACTGACAGTGTTCCGAAAGTAATGCCTTCATATTTATATGCAATCCCAGTGGCAAAGAATCAAATTGAAACAAAAGAACAAAGTTCAGATTTTCTACTTTAATTCAAATATTTTATTTTTCTACATAATTCCCCTCACGCTCAACATAGATACACAAACGTTTAATAAGTTTTTTTAACCCGTCCCTGTAAAAATCTTCAGGTTCTCAGAACCATTTCCTCATAGCAGCTTGAACATCTTTGACACAGGTGAAATGAATACATTTCAGATATCTCTTGAGAGCAGAACACAACCAGAAGTTGGGCTGCCCCAAATAGGGGCTATAATTTAGGGAGTTCAAGAACTTCAAACCCAATTTTCTGTATAGCCCCTGAAGTAAAAGCACTGGTGTATGGTTGTCATATTGCAGAATCTTTGCCACCCCCCCCCCACACACACACACATGGCTTATTCTTTGCTTTAACTGTTTTTAAGAAGGGCACATAGCTCTCAGAGTTGATAATCGCACCTTTGACCACGTACTCCTGACGAATAATGCCTCTACAGTCCCAGAACACAGTGAGCATGCACTTACCGGCAGAAATTTGAGTTTTGAATTTTTCGTTGGAGAAGGAGGATGTCTGTATTCCAGCCGTTGATTTTTCAATTCTTTGTCATAATGGTGAAACCAACTGTCACCACCAGTCACAATGCTTTGGAGAAAATCACTTCCATATTTTTCATAGCAAGCAAGCAACCTTTGGCATGCTTCGTCTTGATTTTTTCATGTCAGTCATTAGGTCACGCAGTATCCAATGAGCATTGTATCCTAAAATGTTATCGATGTCATTGATGTTACTACTAATGTTCAGTGTACCTGCTATGATTATCTGAGTTATTCTTCAATTTTCCCTGATGAGCCCATTGACCTTTCACCTATTCAAATTGCAAGTTGCGATTACGGGCCTCCTACTTCATGGCTGATCCTTTACAGCCAACATTCCTCAACTGTCCTTTGATTTTCTTTCGCAGCAACAAACAGTGCTTATGTCCAAAGTTTCAGAACCATTAACTGCCACTAATCTAGCCAGAATTTTTTTAGGAGGTACATTTTCATGAGTTAAAAACTATCTGAATGTTGTTTGACACCCACTGACACAGTTGAAAAGAATAATCAATTTTAAATGCAACTAAATATGAACAAATCGGTGTACAGAGTTCTATTATTCAGTAAAATGAAGCCAATGACACAAAGAATTGTTGCTGTATGACTGGTTGCTGGACAACACACTTGGATTGCATTGCTACTTATTGAACACACTTCATAGTATGATGATGTTGCTACTGAGCCGATTAATTTGCACAGTTATGGGGGTGGGTGCAAAGTGAGGGGTTTTATTAACCTGACTGATTGAGAGACAAGGACAAATTTTAAAAAAGTGGATTCAGTGGAGTGACAGGACTAGTAGTGCTGATATTTGTTGCATATTTCTTCTGTAAAAAACAATGAAAGGATGCTTTCGGCAAGGGGTCTAAGGCACAACAGATCTAATATCTTTTTCAAAATTTGGATTTATATTATGAAGCTTTCAACTTTTTAATAAAGCAACAAATACAGTATACAGATTTTTCTGTTGGCAATTTTTAGATTACTTACAATAAAATCTGAATAACAAAGATGCTAATATCAATTTTTGGCTCAACTGCCTCAAGAGTTATGTGTTCTACAGCAATAATTCAAGTTAAAGTTTCACAGTGCAACCCACGATAGATACATGTGTGCTTACAGAGTGAGCATCAGAAATGCTCGTAGCCATGGCATTGATTTTGCATTGGGGTGCTTATAAATGTATTTATTCATGAGTGTTTTTTATTGAATGCATGCACCAGATGGTAAAGCTGAAATTTCTGAAGCAAAAACCCATTTTGAAATACAACCATTAATACAAATGTATAATATGTTCCATATCTTTAGTTGTGGGTTTCACACTGAATTAATGAATTTCTAAGAAACAATGCATTAACTTCGACAGATGATAGTCACAGTTCTTATGTATTTAGATAGATCATGGTTTTCTCTTTGTATCTCCTGAAAAAAATGTGGTGGTGCTTGAAAATTTTGAGGTTTTGTTTACCCCTGGGCATGTGTGTCACGTGGAACAGAGAAGTTTCCTTGACAGGTGTTGCATTGTAAACTATCTGGTCACAGACTAAAGGATATGCATCTAAAACAACGGATTGGGGATTGACGATGCAAAATTAACTGCTAGTCGTAAAGGAATCTTATTACAATAAGAGACAAGAAATCTTGCAATGAAAGGAAATAGGAGAATGTTTGTTGGTTACCAGCATTCCTTTCTCACTTTTATGAATTTTTTTAGCATGTCTTTTGTAAAAAAAGATTGTGCTTATGTTACCGGTTTGTCAGTTAGTCTGTACCCATGATATCTCTGCAACTATTAGTCCGATTTGAAAAATTATTTTTGCACTGGGAAGCTTCAAATATGCGAATGATGATCCTACATTATTATATTTGCACTTTTAAGGTATTAAAACCCTGCAAAGTGCGCATAGTTTACGTGCAATTCATAAATGAAATACTATTAAAAAGCACCAATCACTTACCCTAAAGATCATGGTAATTTCCATCGACTACACACTTCCAGCATGTCAATTATCGTAATTATATGTTGGCCTTCAAAGGTTTAGACATCTTGCTTACGATTCCTTCTTCCGGGGATGAAACATCGTTTTTTTTTTTTTTTTTTTTTTTTTTTAAAGCCATATGAGATGTAACTATAAGCTAGTCAATTCCATAAAAACCACACAAGCATACTACGATGGCGACAGTAATCTGTTGAAAGCACTAGAGGATTGTGTGTGAGGGGCTGAATGAGTGTGACACTTGCATTGGGAGTGGCAGAGGTTTTGAAACAGATGGAGCATTTTGTTACTCACAACTAGTTGACAAAGGTTTGGTTGGTTGGTTGGTTCATTGATTTTAATGGCGCAAGGGCCATGGTTGGCCAAAGAGCGCCAAACAAAAGACATCAAAACAAAACATAATCAATAAAAAACGTACACAAGGTTAAAAACAGGCTGATTTGGTAAAAATGAAACACGAGAGTGAACAAGTTAAAATCTAGATGAGTTTAAAAAAGTCAATTTCTCGTAAAAACGAAAACACTGCTGTCATGTCGCAGGCTTCGCCAATAATAGTTTGCAGCGTAGCTGCTCCTTCGTCCAACAGATGAGAGTGAAAATGACGAAAATGATGATCACAAAAACGAACACAAGTACACAAAAAATGAAGGACAGTGAGACGACAGTTGCACGCCTCACACACTGGAACACTCTCGCCACACAGCAAAAAGCAGTGAGTAAAACGACAGTCCCCAATGCGGAGACGTGCAAGAGCAACTTCCTCACGACGGTTCTTCCGCAAACTAGACTTCCATAGTCCGATCTGTGGTTTGATAGAATGCAGCTTATTGCTGCCCTGCTGAGACCACAGGGACTGCCACTCGTCCAGGAGAAATGCCCAGATCAAAGGTCTAAAATCGCGGAAAGACAGTGGCAGCCGAGCTGGCGACATGGAGGAAACAGACCTGACAGAGAGATTTGCCAGCTCGTTACCCCAGATCCCAACATGGCCAGGAACTCAACAGAATCTGACCAGGAAGCCATCACCCTCCAAAGTTCCAAGAAGACGACGGACATCACGGATGACAGGTGAGTCCGTGTCCTCTGGAGAAGTTAAAACTTGGATGACGGACTGGGAATCGGAGTAAATCAAAGCGCGACGATGAGATCTAGACTGTATGTGACACAAAGCCAGGTGTACCGCACGCATCTCTGCCGAAAAGACTGTGGATTCAGGCGGAAGCCTCTCAGCATGGGAGGCATCGCCACACACGAATGCGGATCCAACAACCTCACCGGATTTCGCCCGTCAGTAAATACAGGCACGAAATCCGGGAAGAGAGACTGATTCACGGCAAAGAGCTGCTAGTACACCAGAGCAGGAGTGGAAGACTTTGGCCACACACAAAGGGAAAGGTCAGCCGTTGCTTGAACCGGCTGCCAAGGCGGTTCATTGTAGAACCGGATCAAACAAATCCTTGACAAGTCTAGACCAGCATCGCGCACTAAGTTCGACAACCGAATCCCAAACGTCGGAACACAGGAAGGCCGGTGTGAGAATAGGCGGACACATTGTGGTTGGAACCATGCAGTGGATGATCAGGAAGAGACCTCAACTTGGTGAAGAAATGAAGAGACAGCTGATTACGACGGATGCACAACGGCGGTTCATGGGCCTCGACATACAGGCTATGCACGGGAGAGGTATGGAAAGCACCAGTGCATAGCCGCAGAGCCTGGTGATGGACAGGATCCAGAGGCCGTAACACGGAAGGACGTGCGGAACCGTACATTATGCATCCGAAGTATAACTTCGACCGAATCAGAGATTGGTAAATGCGAAGCGTTGAGCACCTGTCAGCCCCCAAGATCTTCGAGAGAGGACCTTCAGGATACTCAATGACTTTGTGCACGACACCTTCAAAGACTGGATGTGAGGTCGGAAGGTGAGTGCTCGGTCAAAAGTTAGCCCAAGGAACTTGGCTTCTGACACCACAGGAATGGTGGTACCATCCAGACGGAGACTGGGGTCTGGGGTCTGGGTGAAGGCCCCGTTTGTGGCAAAAATGCACGCAAACGGTCTTCTGGGTCGAGAAGCCAAAACCATTGTGGGAGGCCCAGGTAGAGATCTTATTAATGGCCGACTGCAGCTGCCGCTCAATAGTGCACATGTTGACAGATGCTCAAGAGATCTGCAGATCATCCACGTACATGGTTCCACGAACCGTCGGAGGAAGTAGGTGGAAAACATGGTTGACATGAAGGATGAACAACATAACGGAAAGAATGGAGCCCTGAGGTACACCCTGTTCTTGTGGGTACATCGCAGAGAGGGTCGAACCGACGCGCACACAGAATCTCCGGTCCTGGAGAAATCCGGCGATGAAAGATGGTAAGTTTCCCTGCAATCCGCACGCGTGCAGATCACGGAGAATGCCGTATCTCCAGGTGCGGTCATACGCTTTCTCCATGTCAAAGAACACTGAGACCATGTGCTGACGCCGGACAAACGCCTCCCTGACAGAGGTCTCAAGGCGAAGATGATGATCGGTGGTGGATCGATATTTGCGAAATCCACTCTGATGAGGCGAAAAATGTGATGAAACTCCAAATGAAAAAGGAGACAAAGATTAATGATGCGTTCGAGTACTTTGCAAAGGCAGCTCGTCATAGCAATTGGCCGGTAGTTCAACGGGTTGGTGGGATCTTTACCAGGTTTGGGAACAGGAACGACAATGGCTGTGCGCCAAGACTTGGGAAAGGCATTCTCTTGCCAAATCCTTTTAAACAGGATTAGCAGACATTCAAGAGAGGACGGAGAAAGGTGCTTCAGCATTTCGTAATGGATGTTATCTGGTCCGACAGATGTCCGGCCGGACCGATTCAGAGCGGTCTTCAGCTCCACGGCAGTCAGCGGGCTGTTATAATCCGTGGAAGAAAACGGTCCAAAAGAAATATTGGACCGCTCAAGCAGCGGCTGTAACTGCCGGAACGGCGCAGGGTAATTGCTGCTGCTGGACACCGAAGAAAAAGCGGCGCCCAGACAGTCAGCAATACCCTGAGCGTCAGCAACCGTTCCTCCAACACTCTCAAGAATGGAGATTTCCCCAGATGGGTACTGTCCCCATCTGGGGAAATCCTGTCCCAAACGATCTTAGGGCTGGTAGTGGTGTTAATCCCGGATACATAGTGAATCCAGGACTCCCGTTGACTACGTCAACGAACCAATCGCACGTAGGACTTGGCTTTCTTGAAAGCAAGTAGGTTCGCGTCGGTGGGGTACCGACGAAACCTACCCCAAGCCCGATGTTGGGCCTGACGAGCCGCCATGCAAGTAGAATTCCACCAAGGTCTCGGGCAACGTGGAAGTTTAGTTGACGTCCTGGGGATGGTAAGTTCTGCCGCTTGCACAATACAATCCGTTACCGCCGCTACAGCGTCATTGACCGTTCCTGAGGTCACCAGAGCAGGAGTAATATTCGCCGAAGCCGTGAATGTGTCCCACTTGGCTCGATCAATATTCCATCTAGCAGGGCGAGCAGGGTAATGGTACCCGCTACGTGCTAGACGGAGAAAGATGGGAAAGTGATCGCTGCCAAGGGGATCACCAGACACGCTCAGGACCAGTCAGGATATAAAGAGGGTGAACTCAGAGACAGATCAATGGCTGAGTACGAGCGGGTGGGTTCATGAAAATAAGTAGGAGCTGCCATGTTGTGGAGACAGAGGGACGTGTTGGAGAGGAGAGACTCAACAACACGGCTCCTGGAGTCTCGAGTGGTAGAACCCCACAACGGATTGTGTGCATTGAAATCTCCTAAGATAAAGAAAGGAGGCGGCAGCTGGTCAACTAAATCTTCCAGATCCGAAAGGCTTACTGCTTCATCTAGTGGTATGTAGAGGGAACACACCGTGAACAATGTGTTCACAGATAGTCTCACTACCACTGCCTGCAAAGTCGTCTGAAGGGCAACTGCAGTGACAGGAACACCATGAGGAACAACGACGGCCACTCCTCCGCAGGCGATAACGCCGTCCTGGTGATCTTTGCGGAAAAGGGAATGTCTCGCCAGCGAAGGAGTATCCGTCGTGCGAAGCTTTGTCTCCTGGAGACACACACACACGCACACAGGTGTGTGCGAAGACAGTAAACCTTTCAAATCATCAATGCGTGATCGCAGACCTCCGCAATTCCACTGAATGAGTGTGGCCATAATGAAAAATGAAATGAAAGAATGAAAAAGACAGATGACTAGAACGTCTCAATGTCGTCCATCACCTCCAATCCATCCGCAGTGTCTGGAGGTATCACAGGGCTGTGTTTACCCCCTTGTGTTAAGAGGTGGTTTTTGCCTGCTCTGTTTCGGGGAGGATGATCCTGGTTTCAACTTCTCCGGCTTCTTCTTTTCAGTGCCCTGGGTCCCTGTGCTGACAGATGTTTTCGGCATAGAGGAAGGTTTCGGCGACGATGTTGATGTCGCCTTGGAAGCAATGCGGCGAGACTTCAGTGCCTCCAATCCAGCAGCAACGATGTCCTCAAAATCATAAGGACACAGCGCTGGGATGGTCACCTCAGTCTGGACCGCCACTGAGGCCTTCTGCACCACAACTGAAGCATATGACTGCCAGCCTGGTTGGAAAGGGGCGATCCGCCATCTAGCTTCGGGATACGAGAGATGCTCAGTTGTCTTCAGGCGTTGGATTGCCTGTTCCTCTATCCACTTTGGACACTGCTTAGAAGATGCAGGATGAGTCCCTTCGCAGTTGACACAATGATCAAACTCTGCAGAGCAATCCGCCAAAGAGTGTTCTGTGGAACCACAGCGACCACACTTTGCAACATTACGGCAAGACTGCTGGGAGTGACCGTAATGCTGGCACCTGAAACATCGCAAGGGGTTCGGGATATACGGCCGAACATCAAGCCATAAATAACCTGCCTTTATGGAAGTAGGCAGGGTTGGGGAGTCAAAAGTTAGGATGATGTTACGGGAGGGAATAGATTTCCCATCCCGCCTAAAAAGAATCCGTTGAACCCCAATGACATGCTGTTCACCAAGTTCCTCCAGCAATTCCTCATCGCTGCACTCAAGCAGGTCGCGGGAGTTGACAACACCGCGAGAGGAATTAAAGTAACCAAGGGGAGAAACCTGAACAGGAACGCCAAGCAAAACGGTCGTTTCCAGCAAGGTGGCACTGTGGCGTGGAGTAGAAGTTTCCACGAGACGATCCCCGGAAGGGAGCTTCTTGACACTCTTTGGAGAGCCAGCAACGGCTTGCAGAGCCTTGTTGATCCAGAAAGGACTCTTGCTACTGAGTGACTGTGAACAGTCACCAAATTTGATCAAAAGAAACAGAGCATTGCAATTACATGTGACAAGTTTCTTTGTGGAGGAAGGTGTACTTTCCTCCACAGGGCGCTTTAAATTGTTAGCATGGGAAACACTTTGGTTTTCCATGAAGGTTGGTTGGTTGGTGGGTAGATTTTAATGGCGCAAGGGCCAGGGTTGGCCAAAGAGCGCCAAACATAAGACATCAAAAGAGAACAAAATCAATAAAACACGTACACAAGGTTAAAAACAGGATGAAGCGGTAAAAATGAAAGATGGAAATGAATACGGTAAAAACTAGATTAGGTTAAAAAAGTCAATGTCCTTAAAAAAGGAGAAAACTGCGGACAGATTGCAGTCCTCACCAATGAGAGTCTGCAGCGTAGCTGCTCCTGCGTCCAACAGATGAGAATGAAAATAACGAAAACGATGATCACAAAAACGAACACAAGTACACAAAACATGAAGGACGGTGAGACGACAGTGGCACGCCTCACACATCGGGGCACTGTCGCCACACAGCAAAAAGCGGTGAGTAAAACGACAGTGCCCAATGCAGAGACGCGCAAGAACAACTTCCTCACGACGGTTCTTCCGCAAACTAGACTTCCCTAATCCGATCTGTGGTTTGATGGCATAAAGTTTATTGCTGCCCTGTTGAGACCACAGGGACTGCCACTCATCCATAACAATTTTCCGGATCAAAGGGCGAAAATCTCGGAAAGACAGTGGCAGCCGAGCTGGCGACATGGAGGAAACAGACCTGGCAGAGAGATCTGCCAGCTCGTTACCCCGGATCCCAACAGAATCGGACAAGGAAGCCATCACCCTCCAAAGTTCCAAGAAGACGACGGACATCACGGATGACAGGTGAGTCCGTGTCCTCTGGAGAAGATAAAACTTGGATGACGGACTGGTAATCGGAGCAAATCAAAGCGCGACGATGAGATCTAGACTGTATGTGACACAAAGCGAGGTGTACCGCACGCATCTCTGCCGAAAAGACGGTGGATTCAGGCTGAAGCCTCTCAGCATGGGAGGCATCGCCACACACGAATGCGGATCCAACAACCTCACCGGATTTCGACCCGTCAGTAAATACAGTCACGAAATCCGGGAAGAGAGACTGTATCTCGGCAAAGAGCTGTTGGTACACCAGAGCAGGAGTGGAAGACTTTGGCCACACACAAAGGGAAAGGTCAGCCGTTGCTTGAACCGGCCGCCAAGGCGGTTCATTGTAGAACCGGGTCAAACCAATCCTTGACAAGTCTAGACCAGCATCGCGCACCAAGTTCGACAACCGAATCCCAAACGTCGGAACACAGGAAGGCCAGTGTGAGAATAGGCGGACACATTGTGGTTGGAACCATGCAGTGGATGATCAGGAAGAGACCTCAACTTGGTGAAGAAATGAAGAGACAGCTGCTTACGACGGATGCACAACGGCGGTTCATGGGCCTCGACATACAGGCTATGCACGGGAGAGGTACGGAAAGCACCAGTGCATAGCCGCAGAGCCTGGTGATGGACAGGATCCAGAGGCCGCAACACGGAAGGACGTGCCGAACCGTACGTTATGCAACCGAAGTCTAACTTTGACCGAATCAGAGAATGGTAAATGCGAAGCATTGAGCACCTGTCAGCCCCCCAAGATGTTCGAGAGAGGACTTTCAGGATACTCAATGACTTCGCACACTTCACCTTGAAAGACTGGATGTGAGGTCGGAAGGTGAGTGCTCGGTCAAAAGTTAGCCCAAGAAACTTGACTTCTGACACCACAGGGATAGTAGAACACCCCAGACGGAGGTTAGGGCCTGGGTGAAGACCACGTTTGCAGCAAAAATGCACGCAAACGGTCTTCTGGGTCGAGAAGCCAAATCCATTGTGGGAGGCCCAGGTAGAGATCTTATTAATGGCCGACTGCAGCTGCCGCTCAATGGTGTGCATGTTGACAGATGCGCAAGAGATCTGCAGATCATCCACGTACATGGAGCCACGAACCGACGGAGGAAGTAGAGTGAAAATATGATTTACACGAAGGATGAACAATGTCACAGAAAGAATGGAGCCTTGAGGAACACCCTGCTCTTGTGGGTATAACGCAGAGAGGGTCGATCCGAAGCGCACACGGAACATCCGGTTCTGGAGAAATCCGGCAATGAAGGTTGGCAAATTTCCCCGCAATCCGCAGTCACGCAGAGCACGGAGAATGCCGTATCTCCAGGTTCGATCGTAAGCTTTTTCAATGTCGAAGAACACGGAGACCATGTGCTGACGCCGGACAAACGCCTCCCGGACAGATGTCTCAAGGCGAAGATGATGATCGGAGGTGGAACGGAATTTCCGAAATCCACTCTGATTAGGTGAAGGAAGGTGACATTATTCCAAATAAAAAGCAAACGAAAATTGATGATGCGCTCTAGTACTTTGCAAAGGCAGTTCGTCATAGGAATTGGTCGGTAGTTCAACGGGTTAGCGGGATCTTTACCAGGTTTGAGAAAAGGAACGACAATGGCAGTGCGCCAAGATTCGGGAAAGTCACGCTCGTGCCAGATCCTGTTAAACAGGACCAGCAGACATTCAAGAGAGGACGAAGAAAGATGCTTCAGCATTTCATAATGGATGTTATCCGGTCCGACAGATGTTCGGCCAGACCGATTCAGGGCAATCTTCAGTTCGACGGCAGTCAGCGGCCTGTTATAATCGGCAGCGGGAAAACGGTCCAAAGGAAACCTTGGACAGTTCAAGCCGCGGCTGTACCTGCCAGAACGAAGCAGCATAATTGCGGCTGCTGGACACCGAAGAAAATGCGGCGCCCAGACAGTCAGCAATACCCTGAGCGTCAGCAACCGTTCCTCCACCACTCTCAAGAATGGAGATTTCCCCAGAAGGGTACTTACCCTGAATCTTGCCGATCCTGTCCCAAACAATCTTAGAGCTGGTAGTGGTGTTAATCCCGGATACGTAACGTATCCAAGATTCCCGTTGGCTACGACGACGTACCAAACGCGCATAAGATTTGGCTCTCTTGAAAGCAAGTAGGTTCGCGTCGGTGGGGTACCGACGAAACCTACCCCAAGCCTGATGTTGGGCCTGACGAGCCGCCTTGCAAGTGGAATTCCACCAAGGTCGCGGCCAACGTGGAAGTTTAGTCGACGTCTTGGGGATGGTAGGTTCTGCCGCTTGCACAATACAATCCGTAACCGCCGAAACAGCTTCATCGATCGAACCCGAGGTCACCATGTCTGGAGTAATGGTCGCTGAAGCCGTGAAGGAGTCCCACTTGGCACGATCGATAGCCCATCTAGCAGGGCGAGTAGGATGACGGTACCCGTCACCTGCTAGATGGAGAAAGATGGGAAAGTGATCACTGCCAAGGGGATCATCAGACACGCTCCATGACCAGTCAGGATAGAAGGATGGCGAACTCAAGGACAGATCAATGGCTGAGTACGAGCGGGTGGGTTCATGAAAATAAGTGACTGCCCCGGTGTTGTGGAGAAAGAGGGACGTGTTGGAGAGAAGGGACTCAACAACACGGCCCCTGGAGTCACGAGCGGTAGAACCCCACAACGGATTGTGTGCATTGAAATCTCCTAAGATAAAGAAAGGAGGCGGCAGCTGGTCAACTAAATCTTCCAGATCCGAGAAGCTTACAGCTTCATTTGGCGGTATGTAGATGGAACACACCGTGCACAGAGTGTTCACAGATAGCCTCACTGCCACTGCCTGCAAAGTCATCCGAAGAGCAACTGCAGTGACAGGAATACCATGAGGAACAACAACGGCCACTCCTCCGCAGGCAATAACACCGTCCTCGTGATCCTTGCGGAAAATTGAATATCTCCGCAGCGGAAAAGTGTCCGTTGTTCGAAGCTTTGTCTCCTGGAGGCAAACGCACACAGGTGTGTGTGCGAAGACAGTAAACCTTTCAGATCATCAATTCGTGGTCGCAGACCTCGGCAATTCCACTGAAAGAGCGTAGCTATTATGAAAAAGAAAAGGATGAAAAACGAAAATGACAGACGACTAGAATGTCTCCGAGTCGTCCATCAGCTCCTGACCATCTGCAATGTCCAGAGGCAACACAGGGCTGTGCTTACCCACACAGCGCTGTGCTTACCCACACAGGGCTGCGCTACCGGGGGTTTTGGAGGTTTTACCCTGCTCTGTTTCGAGGGGAGGATCCTGGTTTCACCTTCTCCGGCTTCTTCTTAGTGGCGCCCTGGACCTGGGTCCCAGTGCTGGCAGAGGATGTTTTCTGCACAGAGGATGTTTTAGGCGTCCATGTTGATGGCGCCTTGGATTCAATGCGGCGAGACTTCAGTGCTTCCAATCCGGCAGCAACGATGCCCTCAAAAACATAAGGACACCGCGCTGGGATGGTCACCTCAGTCTGCACCGCAACAGTTGCCTTCTGGACCACAACCGATGCGTAGGAGCACCGGACTGTTGGTAGAGGAGCTATCCGCCGTCTGGCTTCAGGATAAGACAGATGTTCTGTCGTCTTCAGGTGTTGGATAGCCTGCTCCTCGATCCACTTTGGGCACTGCTTAGAAGAAGCCGGGTGAGATCCCTCGCAGTTGACACAGTGATCCGAGTCAGCGGAGCAGTCCGCCAAAGATTGTTCAGGCGACCCACAGCGCCCACTTTGCTACATTACGGCAAGACTGCTGGGAGTGGCCGTAATGCTGGCATTTGAAACATCTCAAGGGGTTCGGGATATATGGGCGAACATCGAGCCGCAAGTACCCCGCCTTGATGGAAGTAGGCAGGGTAAGTGAGTCAAATATCAGCACGATGTTCCGGGAGGGAATAGACTTCCCATCCCGCCGGAAAAGAATACGTCGAACCCCAGTGAAATGTTGTTCCCCAAGTCCTTCCAGCAATTCCTCATTGCTGCATTCCAGCAGGTCGCGGGAGTTGATAACACCACGAGAGGAATTGAGGAAACCATGGGGCGAGATCTGCACAGAAATGTCCAGCAGAACGGTCGTCTCCAGCAAGGTGGCACTGTGGCGTGGATTAGATGTCTCCACAAGAAGATCCCCTGACGGGAGCTTCTTAACACTCTTTGGTGAGCCCGCAACGGCCTGAAGAGCCTTATTAATCCAAAAAGGACTCTTCGAACTCAGGGACTGTGCAGGATCAACAGAATGAATTAGAAGAAACAGAGCATTGCAGTTCGTAGTTAGTTTCTTAGTGGAGGAGGGTGTCCCTTCCTCAACACGGCGCTTCAAATTAACAGCATGGGAAACACTTTGTGCTGCCATGAGGGAGAAAAAAGATTCGTCCGCCAACCTCCCCACCCACTACCGAGCCCAACGAGGGAGAGCCGGAGGTCCGCAAGCCCAAGAGGACGCAGGACACGGCTCTAGGGATAGTCAGCGGATATAGCAAGTTGGTAGGGCAGACACACGCTCAGCGTGCACCCAGACTTTCCCGTGCCCAGAGAACACCCCTTTGGCATGCCCACCCTACCCCCGAACTCACCCTGCCGAACAGAACGACAAGCCGCTAGAAGTCTGGACGCCCTCGGCCACAGAATTCCTGACTAGGAGTGGGTTAGCTCCCAGCCTCCCGTTTAGGGTGAAGCAGAGGGCAAAGAGGAGTGTTGTTATCTGGAGACACTACAACCCGGCCCCCAGATACCTCAGCCTCCAGCATCCCCATTTCCACCTGTACGGGTCACCGCACACGGCAAAAGTGCAGGTAGGTCTAAGCTAACCAGCTCCGGAAAAACAGAAAAAGTAACATAAAAGAGAAAAGACAGGGAAGGGAACGAGGAACAAAACCCGGAGCTGGCGCCTTATCACAACCTCAGCGGCCTACAACTGAGGCAGGTACATGTCAAAATATGAACGAAAGACGAAAAAGCAAAATGATAAGAGAAAATCGGCTCAAGCCGTGGGGACACCATCCCCCATCAGCTGGATGAACAGCTGTCCCTTCGGTGATGTTATTGTTCCGGAGTAAACAAAATGTATTCCGTCACAAGGTGAGCTCGGGCTGTGGGGGCGCTGCTCCCCAAATAACTGGAAAACCAGTTATCCCCGTGCGGGGTGACAAAGGTTTAACCACCTAGGAATGTAAGGTTGTGTAAATATGTACATAGTGTTTTAATTGAATTGTATGAATGAGTAGTATGCTTGTGTGGTTTTTATGGAATTGACAAGCTTATAGTTATAGTTACATCTCATATGGCTTAAATAAAAATAAAAAAAATACGATGTTTCATCCCCGGAAGAAGGAATCGTAAGCAAGATGTCTGTAAACCTTTGAAGGCCAACAACATTACGATAATTGACGTGCTGGAAGTGTGTAGTCGATGGAAATTACCATGATCTTTAGGGTAAGTGATTGGTGCTTTTTTAATAGTATTTCGATGATCCTTCATTTCGTTTTTTTTTTTACAATGTACAATTTCGCCGCTAGACGACATAAATGCAGCTGATGTCGATTTTAAAAATACGTTTTTATTCCATATATTTGCTTCTACACATCCGATTGAAAAAATTATTTTATCTTTCGATTGCATTTGTGTCGAAGAGTATTTTAGATATAGTTACTTTTTCAAATTACGCATAGATTTTCCGCTAGGGCGTAATAGTAAATTACATTTTCCCCGATAACTCTTCTTCTAAAACTCCGATTTGAAACATTTTTTCTTCAGTGGATGCACGTTCTGATGGAAACTCTTTTGCATATAATTTCAAATTTTTGGTAAAGAATACTTTGGCCACCAGGGGGCGTAAGTGTTAATTTTTGCTTCTGAAGTATTTGCCATAAAATCTGAGCTAAAATATCGATTGAAAAAATTATTTCGTGGACTGATGCCACTCACATTGATAAACCTTTTCAGAATATTTCTTCCACAGTTTCTCCGCCAGGGGGCGTAGATGTATATCTTATTTTTGTCAATATCTCTACTTCTAGGCGTCCGATTTGAAAAATTCCTTCTTTGTTCGATAATGTTTTCAGTGTGACATGTTTTTCATATAATTTCAAAATTTTTAAGTAATTCATAGACTTTCTGCTAGGGGGTCCAGAGGTAAATTGCGTTTCCTTCTGCTTCTAAATCTTCTATTTGAAAGATTCTTTCTGCACTGGATACAGCTCCTGATGGGAAATCAATTGCACATAATTTCTAACTTTTGCAAAAAAAAATGGTTTGGCCACCAGGGGGCGTAAATCTTAATTTCTGCTTCTGATTTATTTGCAGCAAAATATGAGCTTCTAAAATCTCGACTAAAAAAAGGTCGTCTGTAGACCGATACTACTCATGTCGACAAACCTTTTAGGAACATTTTCTTCTTAAAATAATGCATGGCTTCTACGCCAGGGGGTGTAGATGCATATCTTATTTTTGTCGATATCTCTACTTCTAGGAGTCCGATTTGAAAAACTCCTTCTTTGTTGGATAGTGTTTCCGATTGCGAAATGTTTTCCCTATAAATTCAAAATTTTCAAGTAAATCATAGACTTTCCGCTAGGGGGCACAAAGGTAAATTGCGTTTTCTGCGTTATTTCTGCTTCTAAAACTCCCATTTGAAAAATTCTTCCTCTATAGTATACAAGACCTGATGGAAAATTTTTTTAACATAATTTCTAATGTTTGGTAAATAATGGTTTGGCCACCAGGGCACATAAGTGTTAATTTCGGCTTCTGATGTACTTGAAGCAACATCTGGGCTCCTGAAAACTCGACTAAATTTTTTTTTCTTGGACCGATACCGCTCATATGGAAAAACCTTTTGAGAATACTTTCTTCCTAAAATAATGCATAGTGTTCCCACGAGGGGATGTAGTCACATCTTATTTTTGTCGATATATCTCTGTTTCTAAGAGTCCGATTTAAAAAATTATTTCTGTGTTGGAGAGCATTTCCGGCGTGAAATGTTTCTCATATAAATTCATGTTGTTCTTAACGCACAAGTCTGCATCCAGATGGCGTAAGCTCACGATTTCGTTTAAAGCAATATCTGAGGGATTAAAAACCCGATTGAAAAACTTCTTTCTTCCGTCAGACACTATTGTTTTCTATACTGGTTCCATTGACTTTGAATAGCTTTGATAAATTTAATTTGCGTCAGAACGAATTCAAAAGACGTGCTAATTACACCCGAAAATTCGGTGTCATCTTTCTTGTTTTCAATTTTAATTAGTTTATTGGTAGTCAGCATTAATTTTTATTTTGTTAAAACAGCACTAATTTTTATTTTGCTAATCTTTTTTCAATTTTTTTCCCATTAGTGATGTTGGTTTTGCCTCACCAACCTGACCTTTCGGGGAGTTCTGTGCCATTTTATTTGTTTTTAGCTTGTGCAAATATCATAGTTAAGAAATATCAGTTATTACATTTTTTAAATAGCATTTAAAATGTCAGTTTTTTCTTGTGGGAGTGAAATTGATCATTATGTTAAATGTAAGTGAAACTGTAGATTAGTTAAATCTACATTAAAGAAAGTACTATTTCGAATCTGACCCTCTTAGATTTTCATGAAACTTAGTTTTGTTGACGCACACAAGAGACAGTTGCATAGCGGAGCCGCCGCAGACGACACAACTCTCCCCCTCCCCCCATTTGTGGGGCCCTTTAGTACGTGGGTTTTTTTTCGTTGAAATTTTAAATATTTTTCCCCAATCTTAACCTGAAAGTAACAGTTTTGCTTGAATACAAATTGCCTTAAAAAAAAAGAGATGTTTTTTTTTTAATTCTGCACTTGGAACTATGCACTTCACTACTACCACCGAGAAGAGGCATTACACGCAGATACTTGTGTTGCCTTGAGAGCCATGCTGACAAAGAACATAATAAGGAAGGCGATATGCAACAAGGTGGGAAGTTGCAAAGTAGGACCAGATATTTCTAATTGTCAGTGCAGAGATATAACGTACAAACCATAGACAAACAAACATGTAAGTGCCAAAGGAATTCATATGCCTGGGACACAGCCACCTAGTATCCAGTAGCAAACAGACACCTGCAGTTTCTTTGGAATGGGTGTCATTTTTTTTTTTACATAGGGTCTTAAATATATTGGGAGAGGGGGCTAAAATTCCTGCTGCAGTACTGACAAGAGATGCTTGTATATCAAGTTTTGTTTTGCACCATAGTTTTAAAATTTACAATGACAAAATCTTAATGTTCAAAAGTTTGGCAAATTTTTGTTTCATATATTACAAAAGTGTAACTGAAGTTCTCTTTGCTGGCTTTAAAATGATTTATCACTTAGTGCATTGTTTTTAAAGTTAATGTGAGGCATTATGAAATTTGACTTCAGTTTCTTTTTCTCAGAAACTTTAATTTTTGTGTAATTAAGAGTAATTAAATGTCATAAATTATGATGTTGCAACAGAAAATCATCATAAATATAAGAATTGAAAGAATTAAATCATTAAAAATGTGTCTTGGAAGGAAACAAAATTTATTC
Organism: Macrothele yani; assembly: GCA_039090855.1. Classification (NCBI taxonomy): domain Eukaryota; kingdom Metazoa; phylum Arthropoda; class Arachnida; order Araneae; family Macrothelidae; genus Macrothele; species Macrothele yani. The sequence goes on from CM077027.1 coordinate 2,272,576, forward strand.
AATCAGCAACATAAAAAATAAAAATAATAACATTTAAGCAGTTTTACTGTAATTCACAGTAAGCATTGTAAAAGATAATGGGCTAACATTATTTATTTGAAATTTACACTGATAGATGTCAGTTATAACAAAGTAAATTTCTCCGTCAGTTTTGTTGACGCCAGGCATCAAACCCGGGTACCCTCATTCCGGAATGTGGCTGCCCCCGTGGCGCAGTGGTCTAAGCGATGGCCCCTAATCATTCGTCCAAAAGGGGTCCGGGTTCGAATCCAGTTGAGGCATGGATGTTGTGTTTGTCTTACGGCACTTGCTCTCTCCTTTCCCTAGAGCCAGTGACCCTAAATTAGGGACGGGTGACTGCTTATAGCCCATTGAGTTGCTCATGGGAGTGTCGTTAAACTTTCAACCAAAAAAATTAAAAAAAAAAAAAAATTCCGGAATAAGTCGCTCTTCCAACTGAGCTATGCGGACGTATGCTCTCGCTGCTATCTACCTTTATCTCGTGTGTGTCCTGGAGTCAAATGAGATAATAAAGGCAGTATATTTCCAATATCTACTTCTGCATGTGAAAAAAGGCAGTATATTTCCCTGGCAGTATATATTTTCCTTATCTACTTCTGCATGTGAGATTGCATTCAGTTTCATGAAGAGAATCGAGGTTGACTGGAGGGGCAGTTTAAACTTACTAACATTAAATGCTGTCGTGGGTATTTAGGTTGAAGGTCCATCCGAAGAAAAGTTTGACCCCAGGCCTGCTGTTTTAAAGTTGTATGATGAAAAGACCCGAAACCCAGATCGTAAACTATATGGAAAATAACTTCTAAGATTCTGAATTTTGTGAATGAAGTTAAATAAAAAAAAAATTTTTTTAAATATTTTCATTTGAATTAAATTGTTAGAATTAATCTGTCAGGTCATGAAAAGGTGAGTTATAACTAAATATTTGTAATCTTTTCAGCATTATAATGTGACAGTTACAGAGGTGAAATAAAAATTTGCCATGATTGACTAGTGGAGGAGAACATGTTAAAGTTTCTTTTTTATAATGTTAATAAACTGTTGCTAGTAAAAAATAAGGCCACTAGCAAGTGTTGCTACTGCTGGAAAAAAAAAAAAAACGAAAGCAAGGGAACCGACTGTGATGATGGCTTTACAAGTTCAGCGTCAGGGTCTCCGAATTCCTTAATTTTTTAATTGGAAAATTGCACGATTGCATTTCTTGTGAAAAGTAAACAGATTATCAGCAGCTTACAAACTAACATGTCAAAACATGTTGTAGTATAATTTGCACATGTTCACCTGCTTCACATCACTTGAAGGAAATAAGCTGTGCACTTTACTGTTTTCAAGGCTTTTCCAAATTTTTCTGATCATAATTGATCTCAGGAAATTATGGGCCCAGTATTCTGCTAAATTTCTTGTATAGCTGATATTTGGGTTACTAAGTTTGTATTAATTGTTTTGCAAACGTGTTTTTAAAATTCTGTATTTCATTTTCTTCCGGAACGGCGCGTGAAATTTTTTCAGTGTTCATTCATCCAAGAAAGTACACGAACTATCTAGTAAAAATAATAAAATTTAGATGTAACCAATTTCTTGTTCATATTGTTTATTGGGTTTTAATATTTATGAGATATCTCATTTCACAAACTGCATTGGAGAGTTAATGTAATTATTTTATTAGTGTTGTACCCTGTTGCTATATTAAATGTGCAATATTTAAGTATATATATATTTTTGATTTTGTGCATTAAAGAATTATACGTTAATGCTTTTCCCTTAACTCTTGTGTATCCACTTTAGATTGAGTTGTGAAAATCCAGTTTTATCCAGCAGTAACTCTGGCAGGTGTAGTGCAAGTAATTCTTGACCACCATCTCACCACAACACTTATTAATAGATTAATACTGTGCTTTTAGAAAACACATTATATTCAAGCAGCTTTTACGTTTGATATGTGTTTTATTATGAAATATATCAACAATAATTATTTTTAACTTAATAAATGTAAATCAAAATTTCAAAAATAAATGGTTTTTCAGATTTTATCAGTTGTTATTGTTGTGTTGCATTTATCAGTGTAATTTCAAAAATTTGATTTCATATATGGGTAAAATATGGGTTAAAGTTTATTTAACTGTATGGATACATGCAGGTTTGCCTTTCAATAGAGTTAACAGGTAGACCCTCATTTTGCAAAATGTCATCTGCTTTGAATACGATTCTTATTTCCCAGTGTTATTACACCATGTTAATTTATTCTTACATAATGCAGGTTCTGAAGCTGCTCCGATATCATAATACAATGAGAGTTTAACATAAAATTTAAAGAATGTGTGTATGTGTAATTTGAAAAAAAAAGGGGGGGGGTTATTGACAAACCATGTATAATATTTTTTTTTTTTGCTTTCTTGATAACTGATGTGAAAGTAGTCAGAAAATAGTATGATGCTATTGGGCTAAGTCAGTGTTAACTTTCGTTTTCATGAATGAACTACATATGTTTTCTGCATTTTGAAGCATTGATTTATAAAGAAGGTAACAGCAGACTGCCGATAATGTCAGCAATACTTGACCAAGAGGCTACTCTTCATAATGTAGATAACATATGCAACCCAGGCCTGCCAACTTTCAGAAACAGAAATCCGTAAAAAAAATTTAATCGATATATTCGATGAAAATTTTAATCGATAGATTCGATTAAATTACTTGTCGCGCATATTGATTAAATGTACCGAACATATCGATTTAAAAAACAATGTTACCCAAATGAACCATCAACTTTTAATTGAAGTGTCTACAGATGTTTAAATTTATCGGCACATTCATATCGATTAAAATAAATTCTATACATAATTTCTCATTACTATGCTATTATTATGATCTATAAAGTGATAAAAATTTACTTTTACAGAAGTTTGCATCTAAAGGGAAGGATGTTCTACCCTTTCAATGGGATCGTGTCCCACGCTGTCATGAAACATACTAAAATATTTTCAAAAACGAACCATTTTCATGTTAGGTTTTTATCTTACGGAGACACGGACGACGAGACAGTCAAATAAAAAAAATTAAATAAGTAAGAGTGACTGAGAGACACTAACTGGTAAATTATGTTCAACTAAACATTTTGTACAAATCGCATAGAGTTCATTATAACTTTTAACAAAGGAAGTTAATTTCGTTATTTTTTTCCCACGCAGTCAACGTTATATTTATGCTCGTCACTAGAAATATGATTTGTAATATCATTCCTTCCACCATGCGAAATGTTGAAATTGCATCGGCACATAGCGTGAAACGCATATTTTCCTTTCTTGAAGATTTCGCAATACACAGGAATTCCGCAGAATATGAATCACAGAATATTTTATAGTACTTTTTTTCCCCATTTATGTTGCTGCTCATAGCGAATCACTAATACTAAATATATTACCACTCGGGGAAAAAAAGATGTAAGTAAAAATTGCTATAGTAGAGGAAAAATACAGATTACAGAGTTATCCAATTCAAGCTGGTCAGCTAGGAAAGTAGAGAGCAACTGAAAGGTTCTTTCATCTAGAAACAAAGGTTTAGGTTTTAGTTACGAATGTCATTCCCTTGAATTCGTCCCCTCTCTCCCCATCATTCCTCACAGGCGGATCGATGCCTTGTCTTTTACTAAATCCGATCCCTTTAGCGGCATCCGTTATACTTCCAAATGGCACTGATTTTATAGTTGTCTTCTCTTCCTGTCCTCCCCCTCCCTTCATCTTACCGATTAGAGCTTCTCTAGTCATTCCTTTTAAAAACAATCTGGGCCCATCAACGTCTGAACCAACCCCTCTCCTGCAGTAAACTAACACAATGTGTTTTGCCGGAACAAAACCAACTGTCTTTTACATCAGGCGTAACCATGGCATAAAACGTTTGAGCCGAGATTTTAACTCCGATCTTATGTCTCTGCAAAAAAAATAAAAAAAATAAAAAAATAAAATGGCCTAAATGACAAACTGTAGAATACACGTATTCTGTTTTAGAAAATGAAAATCTCTAAATATCACACAATTCAATTCGGTTTGATAGAAGTTACAAAGCCAATGGTGCTTTTTTTCAAACAGATAAAAAAAAAAAATCCATTTCCTCCCTAGATTAAACTTGTGCTGTCAAAATCCGGATATTTTAAAATTCAGAGTTGTTTACTAAAAGCCCAAAATTTCATACCTACAAAAAAGTGTGGGTTTGCAAAAGCAACAGTGTTCTCCCCGATACTTTACTGTTTTCTTTACGAATCCCTTAGTATGAATTAATTGATATTTTGCGTGTTTTTGCCTTATTATAGAACATTTTTTGTGCCTGTTAATTTCTAAATTAAAAAGCTGCCACACACGCGGCGTTTTATAATTAAAAATTCTATCCAAATCGGTCAATTTCCACGGAAGATATTGTGCTAAAATTCCGAAACGCGAGCGAACAAATCTCGCGCATACACTGTCCCCGTGAATGCTGATAGCAACCATTTTCAATAGGATAAGTCCACTATGGGTGCTGAACAGCATACCCAAACTTCATCACAATCATGCTTTGATTTTACGCAAGTCATCACGCAAAAAGGCGGAAGAATGAATCCCGCTCCTAAGTCTTGACCTTACCTTTGACCATTTTCAATAAGGATTAGATGAATAGTTGGAAAGCGAAAGCGTAGAAAACTTACTGACTAACGGTTGGAAAGCGAAAGCGTAGAAAACTTACTGACTAACGGACCAGCAAAATAAATCATTGCTGGAGCAGCACTGACTCGAATGAACATTGGACTTATTTTTTTTCCTAGTTGTAAATGCATTTATGGCACCTCTAGTCATAGTGATTGTGGAATAACTTTTTTACGGGTCTTATAGAGGCTATTTTTCATGAAAGTTGGTTGTCAAATTTTCGAACTAAAGCCTAGTTCATCATCAGGACTGTGTCACTGGAGTAGTTGCTGCCACTCAATTGGAAGAGTCCATCCGCAATTATCGTTAATTGTGGTACTTCTTCTTCTTGCTATTTCGATCCCTTCTTCTAGTTTCCTCTTTACCAAGTTTGACTGGTGGGCGATTATTTTCACTGAGTCCCAATTTATGGAGTGTCCACTTGCTTGTATATGTCTGTCTAGCCCTGTTTTGTTCCCAATGTTCCTATAGCTGGTTGGTGTTCTTTCATTCGGACCTTAATACTTCTCCCTGTTTCTCCTATATAGCTGAGTTCGCAGTTACAGTCGATGCAGTAAATTACTCCTTCCTGCAATTGGATGTCCAATTGTTTCTGCTTTAAAGCTGGCAGGAATTTCTTTATTTTGTTATTAAGATCTGGAGCTAGCCTGATATTATATTTTGCTCCGATCCTTTTCAGTTTCTCGAAAAGTCCCTTGTGGTACGTAATTTTGCTGGTGAATTTGAAGTTGGTTTTTTCCTGCTTCTTTTTTGGCACTTGTTTAAATATTTTCTCAACATATGGGGAGGGGTAATTGTTTTCTGCCAATATTTCCTTTAATTCTTCTTTGTGAAGATCTTTCTGAGTAGCTGAAGAGACCAGCATTTCAATTTTTTCCAAAAATTGTCTCGCCGTATTAGATTTAATATAATCAGGGTGGAATGAGCAGAAGTCTAACATCTTCCCTGTGTTGGTGGGTTTTCTAAAAAGCTGAGTGAATATTTTCCCCTCTCTTGAGGTCAAGGTTAAATCTAGGTAACTGATGCTATGGTCTTTTTCCTGTTCCAGGGTGTACTGCAAGGTATTCTCTAGTAAGTTAAATTCTTCCAGAATCTGAGAGGGTAGAGATTGGTCCACAGTATCTACTATAATTAGGACATCATCCATGTACCTTACATAGAGAGCAAACAAGGAGGGTTGTATAAGGATTTTTGCCTCTAGTTTACTTATATAATAATTTGCTAGCAGAGGTGCTAGTGGAGAACCCATTGCAAGTCCTGAAGTTTGCCTGTAATATTTCTTTCCAAACTGGAAGAAATTATTCTTGAAGGAAAATAGGAGCAGTTCATATATGCCAAGTAGTATTTCTCTATTGTGATTATGGAATATAATATCAGGCTAGCTCCAGATCTTAATAACAAAATAAAGAAATTCCTGCCAGCTTTAAAGCAGAAAGAATTGGACATCCAACTGCAGGAAGGAGTAATTTACTGCATCGATTGTAACTGCGGACTCAGCTATATAGGAGAAACAGGGAGAAGTATTAAGGTCCGAATGAAAGAACACCAAGCAGCTATTAGGAACATTGGGAACAAAACAGGGCTACACAGACATATACAAGCAAGTGGACACTCCATAAATTGGGACTCAGTGAAAATAATCGCCCACCAGTCAAACTTAGTAAAGAGGAAACTAGAAGAAGGGATCGAAATAGCAAGAAGAAGAAGTACCACAATTAACGATAATTGCGGATGGACTCTTCCAATTGAGTGGCAGCAACTACTCCAGTGGCAGAGTCCTGATGACGAACTAGGCTTTAGTTCGAAAATTTGACAACCAACTTTCATGAAAAATAACCTCTATAAGACCCGTAAAAAAGTTATTCCACAATCACTATGAATAGAGGTGCCATAAATGCATTTACAACTAGGATAAAAAAGATGTTTTGAAAGCCACTTCTAATACAGCCTCGTCTATTTTGACAATGGAAGACACATCTGCAGTTCCCTGCTAGAACGAAGCAAAACGAATTGCTTCTTTTGACAATCGTTTTGCCCTCCGTTACCGTGAAAGCCTGGAAATATTTTCAACTCAATGACTTGCAATTCCGAATCTCTTCTCTACATTCCGATGATCTGGAAATCTATTCTAAGTTTTGGCAACAAAAATAGAAAAATTTCAAATGTAGAATCTGGCAATAATCTTAGTCCTCTATTGGCGTGATGAAGACCTACGATAAGGTCGAAAGCTCCCAACTTACGAACTTTCTCGTAAAAGTTTTTAATTTAACGTAACTAGCGTGATCAAGTTACCTTTATTTGTTAATATTGTTACGTGTTTTGCCCATCATCGTCATGAGCAAACAATTTTGGATTGGATATGAAAATTATCAACACCCGTTGAAGGCTATGAACCTCGAAACATTGCTAATGGTGGTGAAAGGGGTTTGTTTTTTAAGGACAGGTGAATAATCAACTTTAGTGTTTGAAATGCGAAACCTATACTAGAGGGAAAAGTTTAAGGAACTCCTTACAGTATTTCTTTGTGTGCACTGGGCAAACAATTTATATCTGGGGAGATGAAAACCCCATTAGTGATTGAAAAAGCTGCCAAACCTCAATGTTTCAATAACCTGAATTTGAAAAAGCTTTCCAATGATTGGAAGTCAAATAAGAAAGCCTGAATGATAACTCAAATTATGGCAGAATGGCTAACAAGTTAGTTTTAATTCGAAGATGAAAAAGTCAAAATAGGATAATGAAACATACCATCCCTATCTTGACCGATCAAATGTAAAACTTGCATGGTTTCCACCAAACACGGCCACCATTTGTCACCCAGTGGATCAAGGGATTATTCAATACACGGAAATTCACTGTCAGAAACTTATACAGTTGCTTCTTGCAAATATGGGATCTACTTCCCCCTTGTAACAAATTGCTCTTACTGAGTGTCATATTTTGTTACTGTACAGAAGTAAATGTTGGATTATTTAAAAACGCATATATATAAAAGTTTGTGATTTTTACTAGTTGATTAAGGCGCATGTAGAGTTACAGAGTTCCAGCCCCCAAAAGAAATTTGCATATAATGTTTTACTTTCATATTAATGTTACCCATTGCTATGTCAAGCAGTTGCAAGGGGCACGTGGCAACTTTCCTTTGTCCTAAGGCTCATGGCGCGTGTTATTAAAGATCGAGCAGGCGTGTGGCCTCTAGCAATATGACTGGACGGGTCCTACCCAGTGACATTGGTGCTCAAGGTCGACAATGTAAAGCGACAAGGTAAAACAAAGTAGCAGAGCGGTTAGCTCGGGGCTCATTTTCTCCAGCTCATTTCTCTGACTTAGTTCTCCGACTTTTGCTTTTTGACTTGCGTTCTTGTTTTTCGGTTCAGCGGTCAGGAAATGACACCAATAAGGAAGGAGGGGCTCACGCTAACGTAGTGAGTGATCCTCAGGGAATATCCTCAGTGCGAGGAAGAGTAGCCGTGTCTGAAAGGTTTTCTTTGGGGAACAGTCGATCTACTGGAGGTTATCTGCATAACCCATTAAACTTTTTGTTGTGTTTGAACAAAGACTGTTTAAACAGTATTTGTTAAAACACAACAAAAAGTTTAATGGATTATGCAGATAACCATACTTCTTGACTCAGAGATCATGAAATAACAGTTTAATGGATTATGCAGATATGGCATTCTTCTTTTGACTCAAAAATCATGAAATAACTAGCAACAGGACCACAGAAACTCAGCGATTACAACAGTCCCACTACACATAGTAAAGAATCTACATCAAGGACCACTGGGAATTACGAAATTGTCGGGCCCAGTAGCAGACAAACACCGAGGGTCCCGACAGTGCATATGGTCAATACATTCTCTTATGCAATCACTAACTACGTAGAAACTGTTATTAGCATGGCAAAATTCAAATGTTTACATTTCAATTAATTCCACAGATGCACTTGTATTAAACAGAAAATAATTCTAGTCCCTTTGATTTCGTCTTAGACAGGTTTCGTTGTATCACCAAAGGACAAAATATTAGTGAGTGTATCATATACATGGAGACTTTTGGAGAATTTTAGATTCCTACTATAAGATGAGATTCAGCTGCACCACTAGGAGCAACACCCCATCACTTTGTTTTGTATTTTAGGAAGGAAAATAATAAAATGGCACAGGTTATCAGCAAGAGTTTATGCATCATAAGTGATTGCCATATCACACAGTGGATGTGTGTCCTTTGCATCCCAATGGGAAGTAACTGATTGCTTGGAAACAAACCACTGCTCCATACATGGAATAAAAGTTATCTGTTTTTTCCAGATGGAGCATAAGGGCAGTACCAAAACTGCAAAAACTTCATAAGCTTGAGTCACCACAATGATGATTTTGGGATGAGTTCTGAGTAGCATTTCTTTGCCACTACACATGGCAAGTGACCTTGTGATGGTATTGAAAGAACCATGAAAACAGTTGTCTCGAAATTAAGTATTCAATGATAATAACTCAGAGATGTTCAAGTTTTATGAAGGAAACATACTGGGGATAATAGTTATGCCTTTGTGCCAAGATGAAAAGTTGAAGAGCAAACTGAACTTCTCACACACTGATCTGATTTCTCCAACAGAATTTTTAACACACAAGGTAATTACACCATTCCTGTAAAATAACACACTACAATTTCCTGTTTTTTGAGAGAGAGAGAGAGAAAGACTAATGTGTTTTGGATTAAAACAAACCTATTAAAAAAAACATTAATAAGCATTACTTTGGGTAATTAATAGCTAGTGATTTTCCACTGATTCAATGTGCTGCACGGGGGTTACAACAGAATGAAATTTTCAGGTTTTGAACAACATGCAGGGAGGTGCTTCCATGCCTAATTTCATTCATTTACTTCCTCTTTTGAGTTATAAGCTTTCAAAAATGCTTGTATTCTGTAATTTTTCAAAATTTAAGCTCTGAAAGGAAGGAAATGACTTATTTTTTTGTTTTTTTGGTAACCCTTTGGAAATAATAATACACATAAGGAACCACTGTACTGTTATCTGTTTCCCTTCAGGGAGGAAAAGAAATCCAAAAACTAACTATTTTAATTCCTATTAGTAGTTCAAATTCTGACTATTAGATAGCTCTAATCATTCTACTATTCTCTTTTACGTGCAATATTTCAAAATAACTTGTACAATATTCTAGAGGATTATGCTTACCTTGGCATTCCTTGCTAGCGATGAGAAACATTTCACACACATGTTTTCCGGTCTTTGTTGATGTTATTGTCCTAAAGTCCGTTGTATGAGATGAATAGCTCTACTTCACACACTTTTCGCTGGGTATACTCAGTGGGTCTTCGCTTTAGGATTCAAACACATCAAATTTTACCGTTCCTTATACTTGAAATTTTTGCCCAGTCTCTTCTCTGGGCATCCCTCAGAAACGTGGCGACTTTTCCACCGATGTTCGTGGTTAACTTCGCGCTAATGGAGTCTGATACTCTTTGTTGCCATTGGTCGAATAAACTTTCTTGGATACATTTCGTTATCAAGCCCGGCTAGTGCCATCTATGTTTCATCAAAACAACATTTTTTTTAATTTCTTTTCCTATCCCGGTTTTCTTGAGTTTTATTTTTTTTTTTTGTCGGCTTTTCTTTTGTTGTTCTTTTTCTTGTCTTATTAGTTCTTTCCACAGGCTAAATAATGTGCTACGGTCGTTCTGGTTACATACCCTTGTTTTATTTTTAGAGATTAAGATTGCTTCTTCCCTCCTCATTTGCCTTTCAGATTTTTTATTCCTTTTTAGCATTTTAATTTCATTGAATTTTGGGAAAGTCTGGTTTTCAATGCAGAACTGCACTAAAGCAGTTTTGGCTTCTTTTTTTTTTTTTTGTCAGTTAGATATGTGTTGTTTAAGTCCTTTTTTTTAACCTGTTTTTCGTACTTCCAATGTACGATATTGGGGGTATGATTGCAATTGCAATTTCGTAGGATCCTGATTCTTCTAGTATTTTTTCCTCTGTTTTTTTTAACAGTCATATTTTTCAAGGTGTTTACTGAGCTTCCTGGTTGTAAGTCATATTTAGCACATTGTCTATTGATTTCTTTACTAACTCCTTCTAAGTATGGGAAAGCACCAATGTATTTCAATTTTTTATTCCTCATCTTCCTTTGGTTGTGCACTTCTTGGCCTTCATTTCTCTTAGTCATGTTTTTACTCTCATGTATCCATTTTTTAATTAGCTTACTTTGGTAACCATACTCTTGCGATATTTTCGAGATAAACTCTAGCTCTTGATTTTTTTAGCCTGTTGTTAGATGTGTGTGTACGCTCGCCGTATTAAGTTTACTATGATGGTTTTTTTGTGTATCAGTGGGTGGTGTGACAAGTATGGTATCAGTACAGGTATGTAAGTTGCTTTCCTGAACATAGAGTATTCAAAGTTATTTTTGTTTTTCTTTAGTTGAATGCCCAGGAAGGATAGGCAATTATCCTCTTCAAACTCTATAGTTAGCTCTATGGTGTTACAAATTTCACTGAAACGCTGTGCTAGATCTTGTTGCTCGGCTTTGTTAAGTTTTGACATTATAATAATGTCGTCTACATATCGAGCATAAAGTATTGGTTTTTCAGGTAGAGTTTGAATAATTTCTTTTTCGAGGTATGCCATAATCACATACATACATACATACATATCACTAAGCTGTTCTCTGAGATTCAGAGGTTAGCTCCAAAAAGAAATACAAACTTCCAGATATTTTTACTTATTGTTGTCGTATCAAACTTCTCCATTTACAGCGATCTTGACATACAACTCGTGCTTCACTAATATCCATTACACGCCGTACACAAGATCTTTTATACTTCATACTCATAATCTTTTTCTCATGCAGACACTCCTGAATCTGATCCACCCATGTCTTCCTTGGCCTTCCTCTGCCTTTCCTTCCTGCCACTTGGGCTGAAAATATTTTCTTAGTAAGCATTTCATCACTCATTCTTTCAACATGGCCAAACCACCGAAGCATATTGGTCTCCACCTTGCTAACAACATTTTGCTTTACATCCCACAACGGCAATACATCTTCATTCCTCACACAATCAGATCGTGTCTTGCCACAAACCCCACGTAAGTAACACATTTCTCCAGCACACAAACGACTCCTATGTTTCTTCTGCAGTACCCAGGTTTCACTGCCATACATCAGAGTAGGAACAATTACAGTTTCATACACAGCCATGCGGGACTCTCTAGAGAACCCATCATTCCTGTGAAAACCTCCCAGAGCAGCTATGACTTTCAAAGAAGAATTCACTCGCCTACTGACTTCACCATCCAACTTGTTCTCTCTGTCAAACATGCTTCCTAAATACACAAACTCACTCACCTGGTCAATCACAGTGCCATTTCTCAAACACCATAACTTTGGTTTTTCCCTTATTTATACTGTTTGAATTTCATGCAAACTTCGTGCATCTGAGTCAACATACTCTGCAACTCACTTTTGCTCTCTGCCAACAGGACAGTGTCATCAGCATACAGCAATCTGCACACACGGATATCACTAAGACATAAACCACTACAATCTATTTTGGCATCACGCATGCATGCATCCATAAATATATTAAACAGCCATGGTGACATTACACAACCTTGTCTAACTCTTGCACCAATGGAAAACCATTTTGATAAAACACCATTCACTCCTACACAAGCTCTACTACCAGCATACATGGCTTTTACACTATTAAGTAGATTCCCAGTAACACCATATTAATTCAATACCTACCACAAAAGTGTCCTATTCACTCGGTCGTAAGCTTTCTCTAAATCTATGAAGGCAGTAAAAACTTTCTTCCCAACAGCCAGATACTTTTCAATCATCATGCGTAATGCAAAAATCTGGTTAGTGCACCCTTTACCAGGCATAAAACCACTCTGAACATCTCACACTTTCAATGATGTAAGACCCCATACTTTTTCAATAACAACCGGCTAAATGTAAAGGAAAAATAGCGAAATCCATTTTCCCCCACTATGCCCAAGACCCGAAGAAAGAGGTGGGTAAATAGTCCACCCAGCCCCAACCCCACTATCACCAAACACTTTCCCTGGCACACTCAGTAGGCTAATACCAAGATAGTTCTTGCATTCAGTCTGATCAACTTTTCCCTTATACAAGGGAACAATGACAGCATCCTTCCAATCCCGAGGAACCATTCCTAACTCCCAGTACAACGGGCAAATTTCAGTTAACCAGTCAATTATAGAGTCACCACCATATTTCAACATCTTTGCAGTTATGCCATCAACTCCCAGAGCCTTACCATTCTGAAGAGATTTTAGAGCTTTACACACTTCTTCTCTTGAGATCCCTCCTGTGCTTTCATCCCTCATTGTGACATCATCTGCATCTGTCTCAGAATCATCTTTGCTTTCCTGATCTAATAACTCACAGAAGTATTCATCCCATCTGTCACTTAACTCATTGGGCTCCCATATCATTTCCCCAATCTCATTCTTCACACAACTTACAACTTTGTTTCCCTTATTTTTCCTGAGTCTCATGTACTTCCAGAAGGACTTCCTATCTTTCCAAAAAGCCAGTTCATGCCTTTTCACTTTCTCCTTCCTATCTTTTGCCTTACTGTGGCGAACCAGCTTAGCAGCTTCACGCTTCTTACAGCGATATTCATCCACAGGAACTCTACCTTGCAACATCCCCAAATAGGCTTCCTTCTTTCTCTTTACTGCCTCTTCAATCTCACTATTCCATCAAGCATCACCTCTATTACTACCCACTATTGTGGTGCTACAGACCTCTTTAGCAGCAGTGACAACACAGTTCTTAAAACATTCCCACTTCTTTTCTACATCCCTCACCAGACTTCAGATCCTTCAGTCGTTCGCTGAGTAAGTCAGAATACCGCTGATGATCTTCAAGGAGCCTATCAAATTTTATTCTTTCTATCCTGGGTCTCTTCCTATTCCTTTTCCTCCAACCAACATTAAGTTTTACTCGTGACACTACCAAATAATGATCAGAACCAACATCCGCACCACTCATCACACGGGTGTCAACAACTAAGTGTTTCAAACGCTGATCGTAGACAACAAAATCTATCGCACTCTTTTGACCAAGAGTACGATTTTCCCAAGTATATGTGTGGATATACTTGTGGTTGAACAATGTATTAGATACACACAAACCATTCTCAATGCAGAGTTCAATTAATCTTTCACCATTATTATTCACACAAGGATCATTAAACCTACCCAGAACATTGTCAGAAATGGCATTCTGCACACCTACTCTAGCATTTAAGTCCCCTGCTATTATAACTTTTTCTTTAGCACCAAACTGGCTCAAAACAGCTCATTCCAGAAATCTTCCTTCTTATCAGAGGGTTCTGAGTCACAAGGAGCATACACTACAACAATTACAATTCTCTGAAGTTTCACTTTCAAACGAATCCAGAGAATTCTCTCACTTACGCAACTACAGTGAAATAAATGGTGTTCTTCATCTTTTCACTTAAAATCACACCTACACCAGCCTGTCCTCTCATATTATCCAATACTCCAGACCACACACTCACCGTGCCATTCACTTCTTCTACCGCCACTTCCTTCTTTTTGGTTTCACTTACACACAGCACATCCAGTCTATACTTATTCATCTCCTCAATCACCTCACTCATCTTGCCATTTATACCTCTAGTATTCCATACACCAATCTAACATTCACTCAGCCGAGATTTCTTTCTCGTACACCATTTAGGTCGATTCCGTGGTGGACTGTCCTTCTCAAGTGTGGTAGGTCCACCATATCCCACACTTGAGTCATTCTTAATATTTCTTTTTGTCTTTTTAATCAGGTAAGTACATCAGTGTGGGGGATTAGCCCACAGCTGAGGGTTCCAGTTGGTCATTCAACCTAAGGATTCTGGAACAAAACCCAGTGAGTTGGGGTCTTTTCGCCAATGTCACACAGAACTAGCTTGCACCTCTCCAAAATTCACAGAGGCCCTAGTTGCTGTTGTGTGTGCCATTGTTACCACGGAGCGCCCGAGGAGACAAACCGATAATGGGGATCCCATAGGGCCACCTTTTGTTTGTTTATAGATATTTCCTTCAAAATGGAAGATATTGTTTTCCTTGATGAAATATAAAGTTTTCTTTAACTTTTTCAGTTGTGACATGTTTAGTTGTCGCATAATTAATTCGATGGCTAGCTCGACAAGAGCATTTGGGTATAACGCCTAAACGTCCATGGAGGCCATAGTTATTTGCTGTAGGTCTTGATTAATTAACTTGATTTTTTCTATAAACTCGTAGCTATTCTTTAAGGTATATTTGATTCCTCATGAATATTGGGGATAGATAGTTGTATATCTTTTTTTCTAGGTTGATGAGTGGGGAGTTTTTTCCCCGATAGAATCAGTCTTAAAGGTGTGTTTTCTTTATGTGTTTTAATTTTAGAGAATATTTTTGGCATCCCTGCTCCCATTGGAGGGTTTGCATTTTTATTTCAGTTGGTAACGTGCTGTGGTTCCTTATATTAGCCAGGAAGGTAAGTTGTTTGTCGGTGGGATCTTTGTTGATGCTATCACACTGTAGCTCTGAGATGGCTGTCCGCATTTTATCATTATATTCAGGGCAAATTGTTATTATGGACACATTGGAATATAATGATAAAATGCGGACAGCCATCTCAGAGCTACAGTGCGATAGTATCAACAAAGATCCCACCGACAAACAACTTACCTTCCTGGCTAATATAAGGAACCACAGCACGTTACCAACTGAAATAAAAATGCAAACCCTCCAATGGGAGCAGGGATGCCAAAATATTCTCTAAAATTAAAACACATAAAGAAAACACACCTTTAAGACTGATTCTATCGGGGGAAAAAACTCCCCACTCATCAACCTAGAAAAAAAGATATACAACTATCTATCCCCAATATTCATGAGGAATCAATATACCTTAAAGAATAGCTATGAGTTTATAGAAAAAATCAAGTTAATTAATCAAGACCTAGAGCAAATAACTATGGCCTCCATGGACGTTTAGGCGTTATACCCAAATGCTCTTGTCGAGCTAGCCATCGAATTAATTATGCGACAACTAAACATCAATTAAGGACTAAACATGTCACAACTGAAAGAGTTAAAGAATACTTTATATTTCATCAAGGAAAACAATATCTTCTATTTTGAAGGAAATATCTATAAACAAACACAAGGTGGCCCTATGGGATCCCCATTATTGGCATTATACGCAGAAGTGATTATAGCATACCTCGAAAAAAAATTAATCAAACTCTACCTGAAAAACCAATACGTTATGCTCGATATGTAGACAACATTATTATAATGTCAAAACTTAACAAAGCCGAGCTACAAGATCTAGCACAGCGTTTTAGCAAAATTTGTAACACCATAGAGCTAACTATAGAGTTTGAAGAGGATAATCACCTATCCTTCCTGGACATTCAACTAAAGAAAAACAAAAATAACTTTTAACACTCTGTGTTCAGGAAAGCAACTTACATACCTGTACTGATACCATACTCGTCGCACCACCCACTGATACATAAAAAAAACCAGCATAGTAAACTTGATACGGCGAGCGTACGCACACACATCTATCAACAGGCTAAAAAATCAAGAGCTAGAGTTTATCTCGAAAATATTGCAAGAGTATGGTTACCCGAGTAAGCTAATTAAAAAATGGATACATGAGAGTAAAAAGCATATGACTAAGAGAAATGAAGGCCAAGAAGTGCACAGCCAAAGGAAGATGAGGAATAAAAAATTGAAATAAATTGGTGCTTTCCCATTCTTGGAAGGAGTTAGTAAAGAAATCAATAGGCAATGTGCTAAATATGACTTACAACTAGGAAGCTCAGTAAACACCTTGAAAAATATGACTGTTAACAAAAAAACAGAGGGAAAAATACTAGAAGAATCAGGATCCTACGAAATTCCAAATGCACACATACCCCTAATATCGTACATTGGAAGTACGAAAAACAGGTTAAAAAAAAGACTTAAACAACACATATCTAACTGGCAAAAAAAAAAAAAAGAAGCCAAAACTGCTTTAGTGCAATTCTGCATTGAAAACCAGACTTTCCCAAAATTTGATGAAATTAAAATGCTAAAAAGGAATAAAAAATCTGAAAGGCAAATGAGGAGGGAAGAAGCAATCTTAATCTATAAAAATAAAACAAGGGTATGTAACCAGAATGACCCTAGCACATTATCTAGCCTGTGGAAAGAACTAATAAGACAAGAAAAAGAACTACAAAAGAAAAGCCGACAAAAAAGACAAGAAAACCGGGATAGGAAAAGAAATTAAAAAAATAAATAAATGTTATTTTGATGAAACATAGATGGCGCTAGCCGGGCTTGATAACGAAATGTATCCAAGAAAGTTTATCCGACAAATGGCAACTAAGAGTATCAGACTCCATTAGCGCGAAGTACACCACGAATATTGGTGGAAAAGTCGCCACGTTTCTGAGGGATGCCCAGAGAAGAGACTGGGCGAAAATTTCGAGTATAAAGAACGATAAAAGTTCATGTGTTTGAATCCTAAAGCGAAGATCCATTGAGTATACCCAGCAAAAAGTGTGTGAAGTAAAGCTATCCATCTCATACAACGGACTTTAGGACAATAACATCAACAAAGACCGGAAAACACGTTTGTGAAATGTTTCTCATCGCTAGCAAGGAATGCCAAGGTAAGCATTATCCTCTAGAATATTGTAACATTTTTAGTGATATTTCATTTGTTTTCACACTGCTTGGCTGAATGTTTTTAAGACTAAAAGCTACAAAACTCATTTATTTGTTGCTGTGAGATGTGTAGATCTCAAATCGTTATTTTTTCAAATATCTTTATTGGTTAATGAAGTACAAAAGAGTTTGCAAACTCTTGCATTTCACAAAAATCAACTTTTTTAACACTCAGTCAAAAAAAAAAAAAAAAATTCAAAATTATTTTATAATAGTAAAACAAATAGTTTTTTTAATTTTAAGTATATAAAGGTTTCAGCATATTATAAAATATGGAAAAATTAAAAATGGTCATGCAATTAAAAAACTCAAAATGTATGCAAAAATGACTGACACTTAGAATACAATACTCACATGCTCTTTGTAGATTACAAGAATAATAAAAGAAATTGAAAAAATTCAAAAGTTGACTAGTAACAAACCAATAAATCACATGTTTGACCCTCCCTCCTCTCCAGCTCCTTAATTCCAATGCTAGACAAAGCTATTCATCGTCACATAGTTATATCCCTTTGAAAACAGTGAATTGTACAAGAGCTTGCAGCTGCACTAACTGAGTTTAAATATAAAATTAGAAGTTTGAACTCAATAGTAATAACAAATATTAATATGCTACCATTTATTAATTTATTAATACCAAACAATTTTGCTATATTTAGCAGAAACAACTTAACAGCGCATTGCTAAACTGTAACAGTAACAGAATTCTTGTCATAGGGCCTTATTCATTTTGTTTCTGAACATTACCTACAGTGTGCAGCCTTTCCCAGCCCCCAACCGAGAAACCTATCAAACCACTTGCTCCAGAAAACTTTCTTTTAATGACTAACAGCTGACATCATGGCATCAACCTGTTAAATTCACTCTCAAGGTTTCCATAACCAATTGTCCTACTACTTAAAAATGAATTATCAGCCTTCAATAAACTTTGATAAATCAAACACTACGAGACTATCTAAAAAAGCTGCCAATGACCCCGCCTTTCATCGGTAGTAGCAAGATGAAATCAATCTGTAATTGATTTCATCTTGCTACTAAAACAATTAATGCAAGTAAACACCTGTAAGGCAAAAGTAGTAAAACTACCCACATGGTATATTACATCACTTTTGGCCCTTGCACCTTGAAACTGCAGTAATAAAACAATAACATAATACAAGCACACAATATAAGTCCTATTCACTCAGTTATTGTGTAACTTATTTCAAATTAATAAAAAAATCAACATGTAACAAAGATATCTGATACTAAATGCATGATTCATCATTCTCAAAAATTTTAAGTTTTCAATATTGCACCACACATTTGAAAGCTCACTCAATTGTAGATAACGTATAATTTTACCTGCAAGTAGAGCTCCTTCCAGTGAGTATTTCTGGAGACACATATTGTGCTGTTCCAACAAAAGAATGCCTTCTTTTTAATTTGACAGATGGCTCTACAGCAACAAACAGAATTAAAAAAAATAATTAAAATTAGTGATACATTGGCTTATGTTGTTTTTTTTAATTTTATAACTTTATGCAGCAAATTTAGCACAAATGCACATTAGTCACAACAATCATAAACATATATTTTGAAATCCTTTCTGACAATTCTTTTTTTTTAGTTTTTCAAAGATTTTTTGAGGAGGGGAAAATCATCATAGAAGAAAGTGCATTTACAGCCCCTAGCTGGAAAACTAGATATTATTTTAATTGCACAATCTACACAGTGTTTTCCATAATTAACTAACGCAGTGACAAAATAATTGTTTTCTCCTGGATTCATAGAATTAGTAAAACATTTGCAAGTAGAAACAACTAGTATATCCACTAAAGGCAGATATGTGTGCTAATAAAAATCACAAATTGTATGCAAAATGTTCCTCACAGCAGAAGATATCCAAAGCAAAAGGAGTTCTACAAATCGGGCAATTAGAAGCACATAAAAAGGAAAATATTGCCGAATTAAAGATGCATACATTAATGTTAATTTATAAATAACATCCATGAAAATGTAGAGGTTTGATTATTCGAAGACAGCACATGTACAACTTGTAAAGAAAGTGAGGCATGTGAATCATCTCCAGAAAGAAGTGATCCTTCCTATGAGGCTACCATGGAGTCAACTCTTCATTTTTTAATGCAAGGATTTCCAAAAGATGGGGATAAAATGTCAAAAAGTTAACTTACTGCTTTCGGAGCAGCAGCGTGCCCATCACTCATATTCAAGTAATGGGTTACCACCAATGGTTTCCACTACCATAATATTTCTTCAATTCCAGGGTCTTTTCTTGTTGAAGAGTACCTGTCTAATGAACCAACATTTTCTTCATCACCAAAATTAAACTTGTCTCATACCATTTTTCTTCTTGAATCAGCCATTCAAAGAACTGATCCAGTTCATCAGCCTTTTGTCAGGGCTAAATCTGCCATTCTTCTTTCTCAGCATGCCAATCAACCTTTCTGTTACTCTTCTACTCAAGAATACCAAAGACTTTATTACCTCTAACAACTTAGTTTTTAGTAAAGTTGATAAAATTGGCTGCCCAGTTTTTCTTATATTATTAATTTAGCATTGGCAGAATTTACAGGGTACACTGCACAGTACAGGGTACATTGCACAGTCCGGACACTGATACTTGTTGAGGCTCCAGCATTGAATTCCGTTAATTATGAAAAGAGTGTTGCACGCCGATCGCACGAAACAATTCTTGACAGCCGACGATGGTCATGTTTACCCAATGTCTTTTTACGGCCACACTTTTATCATAGGTTGGAGGTTTTGCCGGAATTCTTGTAGTCACGGTACACCCTTGCAATGGTCGTCCGCGAAAATCCGAACTCCGTTTTTACCTCCGAAATACTATGGCCCATCTCACGAGCGCCAACTATGACACTGCGTTGAAAATCGCTTAATCGTTATTACTTGTCATTCTCATGCCGAAAACAGCTCTGACAGCTGGCAAGGATGTCTATCGCTTTATATAAGCACTGACAGACGCAACCGAGTACGCGCATGGGTGATGCTGCTACGTAATTTGCATAAGCTCGTCTGTACCAGTTTTTCTGGCACTTCAGTGTATATATAGCTAGATAACTTTAAAAAGTCAATATCCTCCAAAAAATAAGAAAAGAAAAGAAAACTGCGGAAGTGTCGGAGTGGTCACCTAACAGCTTTTGAAGCACTGCTGCACCGTCGTCCAGCAAATGAGACTGAAAATAGTGAAACCGAGGATTACGAAAACGAACCCAACTACATATAACATGAGAGACAGTGAGTAGGCAGTTGCACGTCTGGGCAGTGTTGCCACACAGCAAATAGCGATTAGTGAAACGACAATGCCCAATGCGGAGACGAGCAAGAACAACTTCCTCCCTACGGTTCCAGCGACACGATGATTTCCAGACTCCAAGGACAGGTTTAATACGGTGCAGTTTATTCTCCACTGCTTTGCCCAACAGACCCTGCCACGTTCACCTGACATGATCATGAACAAGAAAGCAAAAATCCTGGTGAAACAGTGGCAAGGCTGTGACGACCAAGGAGGAAGCAGATCTAGAACCAGCAGCAGCAGACTTGTTCCCTGGGATTCCACCATGACCAGGAATCCAGCAGAATCATATCTGGACACCAGCCTCAAGCAAAGAACGAAGTAGTCTGCATACTTTAAAAAAATACTGGGTGGCCGGTGAAATCTAAAAATGACATAGATTGCACAACACTCAATGAATCCGTGTGCACAATAGCAAGCTGATGAGAGCTGAACTGCATGTGAAAAAGAGCAAGATACACAGCATGCATCTCCGCTGAAAGCACGGTGGCCGCGGTAGGAATGCAGGTATCAGAAACTTTGTCAATGCAGATGGCGGTGGATCGTACAACACCAGCTGTCTTAGATCCGTCGGTGAAAACAGGAATAACGTCTGCACTGGTGTAATGGTGCTCAGCGAAGAGCTGCAGGTACACTGATGCAGGGGTTGAGGATTTATCAAAAGATGTAAAGCTGGTATCAACCATGACACCAAGAGGGTGCCATGGAGGATCCTCAAAGCCCCTGGTCTCTCCAACAAGGGACAATTCGAGCCCTGAATCACGAGCTACGGCCGCCATACGAAGACCGAAGGTTGGAATGCACGAGGACCGGTTCTCAAATAAACGAGCATGCTGGGGATATAAAACTGCATCATATAAAGGATGGTCTGGGAGAGATCGGAGTTTCAAGTAAAACTGAAGAGACAGCTGCAGACAACGTAAATATAGGAACGGTTCATTCACATCGGCATAAAGGCTGGGACTAGGTGATGTGTGAAATGCTCCTGTACAAAGAGGCAGCGTTTGATGGTGGATGATATCCAACGGCCAGAGAGCAGAAGGGTGCACAGAGCCATACACTATACAGCCATAGTCCAGTTTAGACCGAATGAGAGAATGGTAAATGTGGAATAAAGAAATCCTGTCTGCACCCCAGGAGACTGAGACAAGGATCCCAAGGACCGACAAAACTCTCAGACAGGAAGCCCTTAGGTGTCGAATGTGCAAGTGAAAGGCGAGCGTACGGACAACGGTCAGACCAAGGAACCTGGTTTCCGGCAAAACCGGTATGGCTGCACAGTCCAAACAGAGCTCTGGATCGGGATGGAGGTCACACCTCCGGCAGAAACAGACACACACCGTCCTGTCGGAAGAAAGAACGAAACCACTGTTGCTAGCCGCTTTAACAATCTGGTCAATCGCAGACGGCAGCCGCCCTTCAATGAAATGCACGCCTGATGACTAGCAGAAGATGTGCAAGTCATCAACACAAACAGTAGCCGAAACCACAGGAAGAAGATTTTTGAGAAGACAGCCAATGCGGAAGATGAACAAAGTCCCAGACAGAATGCAGCCCTGAGGAAAACCTTGCTCTTGATGGAAAAAAGCAGAGAGCATCGCACTCAGGCACATCCGGAACACACTGCTATGAAGAAAATTGGCAATGAAGGTCGGGAGGCTTCCCCGCAACCCACTCTCGTGGAGGCCACGAAGGACACCACATTCCATCGCAAGCCTTCTCGATGTCAAAAAACACAGACACCGCCCATGCACGAACACCCAACAAACAGATGTCCCAAGGCGCAGGAGATGATCAGAAGATGATGACACCGGAAGCCACTTCGTGATGGCGACAGAATTTGATGCTCTTCTAAAAATTAAATTAACCAGGAATTAACCATGTATTAAAGGACTTTACATAGACAGCTAATGAGGGCAACTGGACGATAACTAGAGGGAGACTTGGGGTCTTTGCCAGACTTGGGAAAAGATATAACAAAAGTTTTTCGCCAAGAGTCCGGGAAACTGTACTGCAACCAAAGGCGGTAGAAAAGCACTAATAGATTCTCAAGAGACGACTGCACGAGAGATGACGGATCATGTCATAGTAAATGCTATCTAGACCGATGCACAGTCACCCTTAGTTCAACCATGCTGAAGGGAAAGATAGTCAATGTTGTCAAACGGCGCAAACAAAAATCTCAGACGTTCCGCAGCTGACTTACGTCTCTGAAAGGAGGAAGGATAAGCCTGAGAACTGGAAACAGGCAAATGCTTCACCCAAACAATTCACAATCTCCCTGACTTCAGCATACGTGCAGCCGTTACTCTCAAGAACTGAAATCTGGTGGGAACTATAGTTACCCCGGATCTTACGAATCTTTTCCTAAACAGCTTTGGAACTGGCACGTGAATTAATAGATGCAACATACTTAATCCAAGACTCCCTCTTGCTTCATCGACGCACCAACCGAGCATAGATTAAAATCAGCTGTGTCGATTGACTCCTGGGTCACCATGGCAGATGACATCACTGCAGATGATGCGAAAACCCCCCACTTGGCACGATCCATCTTCCATCGAGGAGGGCAGGAGGCAGAATTGGGAAGTAGTCGTTCCACTTCCCAATTCTTCTTTCTTATAATGTATCTTTGAGTTCACCAGTCGGCAATAACCGATGGTGAACTCAAAGATAAATCGATCACACTGTATCTTCTTGTAGGCTCGTGAAAGTAAATATCGGCACAGGTGTTAAAAAGGCACAAAGATGTTGAGGACGGAAGATATTCGATCCTACGGCATCGTGTGTTGATACTGACACTACCCCACAATGGATTATGAGCACTGAAGTCACCCAGAAGAAGAACGGGTGTCACAAGATTGTAGTCTTTGAGATCAAGAAAGCTGTTAGAAGTCTAAACTCCACTCAGCCACAGACCTCATTGACTAGAAGTTGGTTAGTTACTAGCCTCCCATTTAGGGTGAAGCAGGGGGCAAAGAGGAGTGTTGGTAGCTGGCGACAACTACAACCTGGCCCCCAGAAAACTCAGCATCCCAGTTTCCACCTTATGGGTCATTGCACATGGCAAACATGCAGGTAGGTCTAGCTAACCAGCCCAGAAAAACAAAAGGGAAAAATAAAATGGAGAAGAAAGGAGATAGGAAAGACTAGATTCCCCATTCTTCTAGGCAATCCACCACAACTTTGGCTGTTTCCTCGGCTGTTCCAGAATGAAGGTTTGGAATGCCAAGAAGTTTTGACACTCCTGCCCCAGAAACAAGAACTGGCAGTCAGTCCACTTTACCTGTCCCTGTGAGCTCCAGAAGGATTTTCCCGTCCCAGTGGACTAGGAGGGGAATCTGGGCATCGAAGGTTTCTTTCAGCAAGTCTGCAATTTTGTTCTGTGCGCCAAGTCTTGATCTACGTATGGTGCTACGGTTGATCAAAAATTCTTCGACATTATGTCCCAGAGTGGCAGCAGTTGCTGAGAGCACGTAGATTGCATTTCGGTCGCTCACCTTAGTGCGATCAAGTGCTGAGGAAAGCGCTGGCAAAGCAATGTTCTTTTTCGCTAGTTTCATTTTCGTTGAACAACCTGCTGTTGCTGTGGTTGCTTTACGATCTTCCTCTTCAGCGCCGCTGCTACTCGATGCGGCTAGTTCAACCTTTGCAAACAACTGATCATTTTGTTCCGCGTGTTTTCGTTTCAGTCGCTCAAAATTGTTTTCCTTCTCTCTCTTTCGGGCTTCCTGCTTTGCTAACTTTTTGTCTTCCTCACAAATGTATCCTTTCTTTCCCTTCTCTCTTCGGGTCAATAGAAACTCTTTGTCTTCAAAAATGGTAATCATGTCAAGGGCGTTGGCATAGGCAATATCGAAAAGATTGGCCAATTCCTCGGTGAAGAGTTTTTCCTTATCAATCTGTGGATCAGATCGCCGAGAACTTCCCTTCCAAAGAGCATACCACTGGTTGTACTCTTTCTGAACCTTTAGGATGATGTTATAGTTAGCCATGGTAGATATTCGGGCTTTTCACCAGATTGACATAAGCTCTTGCATGATAATGCTTGAAGCATTCTTAACTGTGTTCTTTTCCGTTCTTATAAGGAAGAACAAATGACGCAGAACCTCTCCTTTCGATGAGAGCTTCTTATCCAGAATAATATCAATTGGTTGCCCGACCAGCCAGACTTCGGAGTTTTTGCGAGTTACAACTGAAGCGTGTGAAGCTGAAGCCATGTTCATTGTTCACACTTGTTTTGTTGTTATATTACACAAACTTACTGACAACTGGAGACCAGCGCGTTCAGTTATTGCAGAGCATGCAATCACATAAGGGGAATTCCCGTACTACGTTCCAATGGCGCAGGCACGAGTCTATGGAGGATAAGGTCGCACTTGCAAGGTTATGAAACAGGAAAGATGGATATTTCCTGTGGACTTCTTTTTCGTCTTCCGTGTGTGCTTAAATTTCGTGACCGTTGTCGTATCCTTAAATTCCTTACGTTAACTGCCGATACAACCTACTTACGAAGTTTGGATTCAGTGTGACATGGCATAAAAATCTCTAATCATCCCCAAATTTTTTGCGTAACTTTTTTTCACAGACACAACAATATTAAAGGGTAAGACTATGAAAAATTAAAAAAAAAAAAAAAAAAAAAAAACTGTGTAAATAAGGACCACCCTAATGTACCTACTTGTATAATTCACATTTTTATTTTTTGAACTCATCAAAATCACAAATGGTTTTATAAGACAGACTTCTGCATAATTCAACATATCACTACGAAAGCACAAAATAAAATATCACATTATAGACTTTTTATGTTATATATACCACACGTAGCAAGACTTTGCCATCATGAACAAAAGTACTGGTCAGAAAACACTCATAACTTTGCAAACATTATTCCATATAGTGATTCCTTTGTTCATTTCATGCATTATTACGCTACAAATAATACATGAGTGTCATACCACAAAATGAAAAATACACAAACCAATGATTTAATTTTCATGATAAATTCTTTCACACACAAAAAATCCTAACCATTACTTATACATACAGTCAATCAGTGCGTGACAACTTAAAAATTAGGAAAAAAATTAATTGATTCACTATATATAGCTGCATAAGTGAGAGAATTCTTTGGATTCCTTTTAAAGTGAAACTTCAGAGAATAGTAATTGTTGTAGTGTATGCTCTTTGTGACTCAGAACCTACTGTTAGGAAGGAAGATCTCTGGAATGAGCTAAAAGATGTTTTGAGACAGTTTGATGCTAAAGAGCAAATTATAATAGCAGGGGATTTCAATGCTAGAGTAGGTGCACAGAATGCAATTTCTGATAATGTCCTGGGTAAGTTTAATGATCCTTGTGTGAATGATAATGGTGAAAGATTAATTGAACTCTGCATTGAGAACGGTTTGTGTGTATCTAATACATTATTCAACCACAAGTATAACCGCACATATACTTTGGAAATTCGTATTCTTGGTCAAAAGAGTGCGATAGATTTTGTTGTCTATGATCAGCGTCTGAAACACTTAGTTATTGACACTCATGTGATGAAAGGTGCGGATGTTGGTTCCTATCAACGAGTGAAACTGAATGTTGGTTGGAAGAAAAGGAATAGGAAGAGGCACAGGATGGAAAGAATAAAGGTTGAAAGGCTCCCTGAAGATCATCGTCGTTATTCTGATGTACTCAGACAACGACTGAAGGAGCTGAAGTCTTGTGAACGGGATGTAGAAAAGAAACGGGAATGTTTTAAGAACTGTGTTATCACTGCTGCTGAAGAGGTCTGAGGCACCATAATAGTGAGTAACAATAGAGGTGATGCTTGGTGGAATACCGAGGCTGAAGAGGCAGTAAAAAGGAAGAAGGAAGCCTATTTGGGGATGTTGCAAGGTAGTGTTTCTGTGGATGAATATCGCTATAAGAAGCATGAAGCTGCTAAGTTGGTTCACCAGAGTAAGGCAAAAGATAGCAAGGAGAAGGTGGAAAGGCATGAATTGGCTTTTTGGAAATATAGGAAAACTTTCTGGAAGTACATGAGACTCAGGAAAAATAGGGGAAACAAAGTTGTAAGTTGTGTGAAGAATAGAATTGGGGAAATGATATAGGAGCCCAATAATTAAAGTGAAAGATACGGTGAATACTTCTGTGAGTTATTAGATCAGGAAAGCAGAGGTGACTCAGAAGTAGATGATGTCACAATGAAGGATTGAAGCACAGGAGGGATCAAGAGAAGAGGTATGTAAAGCTTTAAAATCTCTTCAGAATGGTAAGGCTCCGGGAGTTGATGGCATAACTGCCGAGATGTTGAAATATGGTGGAGACTCTGTAATTGTCTGGTTAACTGAAATCAGGGATCATAGCATACTTCTGGAAAATTTTAGGTAAGAATTTTAGGAATTTTAGGAATTTTTAGAAAAATTTTAGGAAAATTTTAGGAGTGTATTTCAATAAAAACTAGATGTATATTTGTATACATCTAGTAAAACAACTTTGTATACATTGTAAAGAGTTTGCTTCACACCCTTCAACCATATATACTGATAGACTGCGCATGACATCAAAATTTCTGGCTCCAACATAAAATCACATGACAACAGTCAAAAAGATGGGTTACACCTGCTGTGCTTATGGTTGCTCTGACCGATATAGTAAAGAAAGTTCTATGATTTTTCATGGGTAAGAAACGAATTAAATACCTAAGTCAATAAAGTTCAATTACTTAACCAGAAACTTGCAGCTATTGATATAAAAATATAGTAACTTAAGAAAAAAAAATGGAATGCATGTTCCAAATTCTTCGCAAATGTTCATCACATTATAAATCACAAAATGTAAACAACACGATCATGCATGTATATAGCTCATAAGTAAACTTACCTGAAGAGTTTTCATTATATATGAGGTGCATTCACATAATACACCGAAAACACTGAAGTTCTGCAGCATAAATTAGTAATCATAACAGCATTTGTACACGAAATTTGGAGTCTGATGATGACGTGCCCAATGTTTGAGCCATGGCGGCTTTGATGCAGCTATTGCCAATGCGCAGTCCATTAGTATATATGGTCGAAGTTCACACCCAAATTTTTTGCATAACGTCTAATGTCTAAAGTTTAAGTATGATTTACTTCTAATGTTCAGTTCTTATCTTTTCACGTGTTATTATCATATTCAAGTATATTTACCACATTCAAGTTTCACTTTGAACATTAATATGCTGTTGAACCAGAAGCAATTCACGATTTTCACAGTAAAGTTTTCAGGTTTCACATTAAACTATAATATCCTAAAAAGGTAATTGAAAACCAAGAACTATGTACAATTGTTCACTGAATTACTTTTTTCATATTATTGTTTTAACCTTTTCCTGATTAGCCTATCTTTTTCTGCTTCCACCACAACTAATTTACTTTCAGTTTTCTTTATTTCAGCTGAACCTTGTATGATCAAGTTAGAGGCAACTGCTATTTCAACAGTATTTTGTTTTTCTACAGCTTTTCTCATTCTTTCTGTTCCCTCTTGAATTACTGCTAGGGAGGCTTCTTTATCTTTTTTAAGCCTATTTATTTCTGCATCATTTTCTTTTATTTTGTCATCAAACTCAGCTTTTCTTTTTTTCTCTAGCTGCTTTTCCTTATTTTCCCTCTCTTTCTTCGAAAATAAAAGCATAACAAACAGCGCGAAAACTAGCTCATAAATAGAATATTTGAAACACTCTCAATGTATGCACTCTCAATTATTAGGGATGGTAGAGGGGAAGGGAATAGAACTGTCCAAAATTAGCATGTTTTCGTTGCGCTAGGGCGCTTAAGCACGGCTGAATTCCTTCAGATACCCCCAATGTTCAAATGATTGAAATGTGCTGATGTTCATGGAATGAAATGGTTGATCAGCTATGATGACCGCATAAAAGTTCGGGGTGGGGGGGGGGCTTAATAGGAAGCCATTTCTCAACATGAGCTTTATTCAAAGAAAAAAAAACATGTTGATTTTTTTTTATGGAATCAGACGTCCGTATGTCTGATTGTCTTCATCTGAGTTCACACTTTAGCTACTGTGTACAAGTAGACCTATTTTTTCAGCTCAAAAATATGTAGTTTTGTATATATTCACAGTATAAGTCATTCCTTATTCCCACAGAACTGAATTCAGCATATGCAAAATGAAGATCATCAAGACCCGCCCAACACTATGTTTCTGATTGTCTGCTGTTTATATTCAAGAAATGCAAACATGGATCAATGGTGAATGCAGCAACTATGATTTTTATTTATTACCAAGAAAAAAAAAAAAGAGCCGTGAAAGCTGTAAAGCTGAAACGGATATTTCTCTCGAACCCCTCATGCACAAAAACATTCCAATTAAGATCAAACAGCAGGAGGACGCGTCCACACAACACAACCTTTGGAATTACCTGATGGAATGGCTTCTTTTCATTTGGCACATCGCCATAAATCACCACCTGCAGCTCACTGAACTGTCAAGTTGCATCCTTCCTCCTTCACTTTAACTATAATAGAAACTGTAAAAAAAAAATGCTCCCCAATTTTCGACAAAATTAAATTACCAAATTTACGTCATGATGTTGCAATTTACTAAAATACGTTTGTTTATCTGCTGAATATTGCTTAAATCCATTGAAAACTTTTTAATTATAGATGATTTTTTTATTAAAACAGTAACTCAGACGTCTGAATAAAAACGTGTTTGTAATTCAAATAGAGTCCATATCATCACAGAAAAAAAATTTAAGGATCACTCTGTTTAAATAAACCATGGCATCTAAAAAAAATAATTCACTTGCTTTTCCCGTAATTTATAATTACTGTTTCTTTTTTCAATCCGATTATGCAACGTTTTTTTTTTTTTTTTTTTTTTGCATCTGCTAAAGTTCCTAACGGAATTTGGCGAAATTTGCACTAGAACTTTATTGTGATGTATCTTAACTACTGTAAAAATTTTACTGTGTTATTTTCAAAATTCAGAAAAATGGATTTCTGAAAATATTCTCCTAGTCCTTTTGTGCTGTGGAAGTGATAAACAAGTGTTTGCTTTCTTCCCAACCAAGGGCTTCAGATCAGCGCTCCCAGCTGTCTATCAACCGTTGCTATGGTAACACCCTTTCTGCTGGAGGCTCACTCTATCCCACATACTTGTCCATAATAAAAATTACCAATGCTAACTTTTAAAGTTTTAAACCGATTCAACTGGAATTTTGGAAGTGAGCTTCTGTAATCCAATTACAGTGAATGTAAAACTTTCAGCCACTTTCGTGAAAAATTCGCAAAGATAGTTTTCTTATTTTTTATCATAAGTAGTGGAAGTCTCTTGAGGGGAGGGAGGGTGGCATGCACATAAACAAGAAGAAGATGAATGTGTTGTTCAGGCATACTCCTCACTGGTGGATGCCAGCTGACTTGGTACATATGCGACCCCCTGCAAATGCTAAATGCCTCTTCTTTCCCCTTCTGTTCTCAATTGTCGGACGGACATCAAGCTCCCCTTCGACCTACTAGTAATCATCCAATTTTATTGCACTGGAAGTAGTGCCTTTTTTTTTCTTTTTTTCCGCCAAGCCAAGTTAGGATTTGGTGCACATCGGAAACCGCTGCCGGTGGTTTCTTTGAGAACAGAGAAAAGGAACTTTAAAAAATGAAGGGGTAACAGTAACACGATTTCCTAAAAGGGCATTTTTTAAGCACTAATTTCAAATTTCAAGGCTTTTCAAGACGGCATTAAAAAAACACTGTTTTTCCAGGATATTCCAGGCCTTGAAAACGTAATCATGATTTTCCAGGACTTTCCAGGTTTTCAAGCACGCGTGCGCACCCTGCGTAATGGTAAATTTATTGGCGTTAATAATGGTTGTGTTTTTAATAAATAAGCTTACGAAAATTTTAGGAAGAATAGCAAATTTTAGGTATAATTTTAGGAATTTAAGGAGGGTCACAAAATATTAGGAATTTTAGGAATTTTAGGAGGAATGCGATCCCTGCTGAAATTTGCCAGTTGTGCTGGGAGTTAGCCAGTTGTACAATGATAGCATCCTTCCAATCCCTTGGGATTGGAAGGATGCTATCATTGTTCCCTTCTATAAGGGAAAAGGTGATTAGACTGACTGCAAGAACTATCATTTTATGACTACTGAGTGTGTCAGGGAAAGTGTTTGATAAGGTCGTTATTGGAAAAGTACGGAGTCTTAGATCAGAGAAAGTGTGGGATGTTCAGAGTGGTGTTATGCCTGGTAAAGGCTGCATTAACCAAATTTTTGCATTACGCATGATGATTGAAAAGTATCTGGCTGTTAATGAGAAAGTTTTTGATGCCTTCATAGATTTAATACTGGTTTATGTCTTGGTGATATTCGTGTGTGCAGATTGCTGTATGCTGATGATGTCCTGTTGGCAGAGAGCAAAATTGAGTTGCAGAGTATGTTGTCCCGGATGTACAAAGTTTGGATGAAATTCAAACTGAGTATAAATAAGGGAAAACCCAAAGTTATGGTTTTTCAGAGAGGAACTGGTAGTACTGAATGTAATATAAGTCTAAATGGCACAGTGATTGGCCAGGTCAATGAGTTTGAGTATTTAGGAAGCATGTTTGACAGAGAGAACAAATTGGATGCTGAAATTAGTAGGTAAGTGAATTCTTCATTGAAAAACATGGCTGCTTTGGGTGGTTTTCACAGGAATGATGGGTTCTGAAGAGAGTCCCGCATGGCTGTGTATGAAAGTGCAATTATTCCTACTTTGATATATGGCAGTGAAACCTGGGTATTACAGAAGAAACATAGCAGTCGTTTGTGTGCTGGAGAAATGCGTTACTTACAAGGAGTTTGTGGCAAGACACGTTCTGATTGTTTGAGGAATGAAGATGTGTTGCAGCTGTGTAATGTGAAGCAAAATGTTGTTAGTAAGGTGGAGACTAATATGCTTCAGTGGTTTGGCCATGTTGGAAAAATGAGTGATGAGATGCTTACTACGAAAATCTTTTTAGCCAAAGTCACAGGAAGGAAAGGCAGAGTAAGGCCAAAAAAATCATGGGCGGATCAGATTCAGGAGTGTTTGCATAAGAAAAAGATTATGAGTATGAAGTATAGAAGATCTTGTGTACGGCATGTGATGGATGTCAGTGAAGCCCAAGTTGTATGTCAAGATCGCTGTAAATGGAAAAGTTTGATATGGCAACAGTAAGTAAAAATTATTTGGTAGTTTGTATTTCTCTGTAGAGCTAACCTCTAAATCTCAGAGAACAGCTTAGTGATATATATGATAATATATATAACAAAGAGTAAGCTCACCATCATTTTCTATGATTTCTTCATCTTCCTCTTTGTTTTCAGAATTTGCATTTTTATTGCTTTTGTTTGCATATTTGGCATCACCTTCTTCAGCTTGAGGCTTACTTCTCTCTTCACCTCTGTCCTTATTTCTATTTGTATCATCTTTCTCACCACCTTCGCTTTCACATTTACTTTCTCTAGCTTTATCATCACTATTAACCAATTGGTCAGCTTCAAGCACTTTTGCAGAACCAAAATCTGTAATCTGAATATGCATGTTTTCATCCAACAAAATATTCTCAGGTTTTAAGTCCCTGAAAGTGAAGACAAAAATAAACAAAAAGATAAATTTTACACATGGCAGGAATAATACTGAACAACAATTTATACACATAGAAAACAAAACAAAAGCAAACAGAAATGCAGTGCACATTCAAATATCATATGTAAACATTAGGAAATTTTTATGAAATATAAAAAAACTAACCTGTGAACGATACCCAGATTTTTTAAGTGTTCCAGAGCAAGAACGATTTCTGCTGTATAAAATTTTGTACACTTATCATCAAAGGATCCAACTTTATTTATATATGGTAACATTTCTCCATTTATGGCATAGTTCATGACAAAATCTGCTAAAATTAAGGAAACACTCAATGTATAGAATACGTCATGTGCATATACAGCATTCTTGAAGCATTAAAACGAGTATGATTAATATCTGGATGACAAAACAAATGAGAAAAAATGCAGAGTTCAACAGTAATACTGAATTAGAAAAATAAGAAGGTATCCATATTATTTTAATTCAGATGCACATAAAAGGACGGTAATTTTCCTAAACTGCCATTATCTTGATGTTCTTGGATATTTTTCCCTTTTAAGAAACTTGCATAATAAAGTAAAAGAATTGACTGTATGCAATGAATTATTCAGAACATTAATACCAAAGCACAATGACTTCATCATGAAAATTTTGATGACAAAAAAAAAAAATAATAATAATTTAAACTTTATCACTGTTAAAAACTATATATCAGAGGTAATTAAGCTATAGTCAAATTTACATGATAAACAGAACATTTAAGTGAAGTTTTAAAGTCAAAAGCACAGTTAAGACTTGTATCAGATATAATCACATTATAGCTAAATTTAAAAGGCAAATCTCTTTTCTCTAAAAGAAAGCAATTCCAAATGCACAAGCTCCTATGATCTGGCATCTTAACATGCTAGAGGTAAAAGACCATTCTCAACTGGAGTGTTAGAACAGCATTAAAATGTGTGAAAATTCATTCCACTTCTGTATTCCAGAATTGAAGAAAAAAATCTCATTGAGATAAAACAATTCATAAAAAAATAAAGATATTTCTAAGTTCCATAAATAGCTGATCAAAACTGTATAATAACAAGAACTGTATAAAACACAACATGATTAGTTTTCTTGTCAAATATCCAATGTACTCTGCAATTTGAAACATCCAGGAAATACTTTAATGTATATATAGAGAGAAATGAAGAATAGACAATTGGTAAAAAAGAGAAAATTAAAATGTGAAAAAATACAACACACAGCAGCTTTCAAGTCAAGTCAAAGTACAGTATGTTACATTTCCGTGAATTCATTTTCATATTTTTCATTTTTAATATTTTAAATATCAAACAAGGATCAAATATTGACATTAAAACAGATGTTTCACTGAAAAAAAAATCCTGTAATTTTTTTCTTCAAGGCATATGGCTGAAGTGCTATTTTTTTTTTTTTTTTTTTATTGGAGGTTTAACGACCACCGTGAGCAACTCAATGGGCTATAAGCAGTCGCCCGTCCCTAATTTTGGGTCACTGGTTCCAGGGAAGGGAGAGAGCCAGTGCCGTGAGACAAACACAACATCCATGCCTGACCGGGATTCGAACCCGGACCCCTTACGGACGAATGATCAGAGGCCAACGCCTTAGACCACTGCGCCACCGGGGCGGCTGAAGTGCTATTACTCTACAAGAGTTCCTTTTAATTATGTGCCTTGCAATTTGGATATGCTTGTCCAATCCTGTTTAATTTAAAAAACAATTATTGCTGGTTTTATATTCCATTATCCAAATCTTGTCTTCCTATCTCTCCTATGAAATTTTTTATGCAATCAGTTTACCTCTCAAAAATCTGGCATCCAATACTAAGGAACCACAGTAAAAGCCACATATAAATATTAATATTTTTATGATTAATCAAGCCAGTTAATGTATCCCCATAAAAGAATTATTAACAGTGTGATATACGAACCAATATATACACTCTTTAATATTTGTTTTTTAGTCAGGTTTACGTGAAGCAATTATTGGGAACACGATTTGCAATGTGTTTTGAAGTGCATTCTTCTTTAACTTGAAGAGCTTCAATTTTTCTTTATATCTTCTGAATTATTTTGTATTTTCAGATGTTTCACACCTCTGGATCTTTATCAAGGCCAGTTATCAATAATTAGAAACTTTTAACATCAAGTATCGAAACGAAGTAATGATAAAGAATTACGTATTTGCTTTGCATTACTTCCAAATAACACCTTTTAAAGAACATTTTAAATGCACATGACTTTGAAGGGCGTTTCCCAGTGGTAAATTGTTACTTTAAACCTTGCTCAAGCTAACACCTATACTATAATTTAAAAAATACTAAAAACTACTAAAACTTTTTCTATTTACACAATATGTTAAAAAGACCTAATACCATTATGCACAAAAACATAAATTAACATACACCTTTTACAAATTCATTTCTACTGTGACTATTTACATAGTTACATAAATTTCAACATATATTACATTTTATCATAATCAAATTTAAATTAATGTAATTAAAAAGGTTAAAAACATCTAAAAAGCAGGTTACTGCCCTGGAAAATGCAACCACATTATCCAAATCCAAACATTTTCGCTAATCTTATGTTGGCTCATAGAAGAGTACATGTGTGGTGAAAAATACTGCCCGCAGCAGTTTCAAAGACCTGCAACTGGAGTGGCCTTCTCGCAATGTGTTTGGCAGTCTTTGTGTCTCTGGTGCCATCTATTGCACTCAAATTCAAACAAGAAACTTCTATTTCTTTTTAACACTGTACTTCTTTTCTAATTTCATTAATTCCTTCCATTGATTTAGAGTGGTATTTGGATCATTATGGTTGCAAATGATACATCAGTTCTTCCCTATACCAATAGCCTCTGCTGACCTCAGATGTAGAAGTAGTTAATATTTTAATTTCACCAGATTTCAGAAATTCTTCTTATTCTGTGCAGTACTGTATGATAGCTGTATATGTTTCCTCCCCCCAGTTTTTAATATGCTGATTAAGTCTATGCATTAGTTTATTTTTAGTGCTGCCAATATATGACATCTAAAGATCATTGTAGGTAATTGGGATTTGGTATACACAGATTCTAATATTTCTTTCTTTTTTCTATTGTCTATTAAAATAATTTTAATAGAATTAATATTATGATCAAACTGCAAATCATATTTATGCTTACTTTGTTGATTTCGTGGGTTACATTCTTTATATAAAGAAATGATCGAACACTGCTTGTATTTACTGTTCATCACGTAACATTAACCACATCAAAAAACTTGAAAACTATATCACCCTGGAGATGTAAACTACGCTATGAGAAAGCAGAGTCTGCTTCGACTAGCGAAAATCAGTGAATGTTCTAATTCGTAACACTCAGATGCTTGGGACTTGATCGCCCTGGGTGGTGTAATGGATAGCATGCTCTAACGAAAATCGGGAGATGCCGGTTCGATTCCCACTCTAGGGCAAAGTAATTTTCAAGTTTTCCGGTGTGTTTAATGTTACGTGATGAACAGTAAATACAAGCAATTCAGAAATGCCTGATTGCTGTGTTAATAATTCTAACCTATTTTCTATGTATTACGGGAAGAATACTTCTTTCACAGAATTTATGATCCAACATACAGGGATCATAGCATACTTCTGGAAAATTTTAGGTAGGAATTTTAGGAATTTTTAGAAAAATTTTAGGAAAATTTTAGGAGTGTATTTCAATAAAAACTAGATGTATATTTGTATACATCTAGTAAAACAACTTTGTATACATTGTAAAGAGTTTGCTTCACACCCTTCAACCATATATACTGATAGACTGCGCATGACATCAAAATTTCTGGCTCCAACATAAAATCACATGACAACAGTCAAAAAGATGGGTTACACCTGCTGTGCTTATGGTTGCTCTGAGCGATATAGTAAAGAAAGTTCTATGATTTTTCATGGGTAAGAAACGAATTAAATACCTAAGTCAATAAAGTTCAATTACTTAACCAGAAACTTGCAGCTATTGATATAAAAATATAGTAACTTAAGAAAAAAAAAATGGAATGCATGTTCCAAATTCTTCGCAAATGTTCATCACATTATAAATCACAAAATGTAAACAACCCGATCATGCATGTATATAGCTCATAA
Organism: Macrothele yani; assembly: GCA_039090855.1. Lineage (NCBI taxonomy): Eukaryota > Metazoa > Arthropoda > Arachnida > Araneae > Macrothelidae > Macrothele > Macrothele yani. The sequence goes on from CM077027.1 coordinate 2,309,132, forward strand.
GTAAACTTACCTGAAGAGTTTTCATTATATATGAGGCGCATTCACATAATACACCGAAAACACTGAAGTTCTGCAGCGTAAATTAGTAATCATAACAGCATTTTTACACGAAATTTGGAGTATGATGATGACGTGCCCAATGTTTGAGCCATGGCGGCTTTGATGCAGCTATTGCCAATGTGCAGTCCATTAGTATATATGGTCGAAGTTAACACCCAAATTTTTTGCATAACGTCTAATGTCTAAAAGTTTAAGTATGATTTACTTCTAATGTTCAGTTCTTATCTTTTCACGTGTTATTATCATATTCAAGTATATTTACCACATTCAAGTTTCACTTTGAACATTAATATGCTGTTGAACCAGAAGCAATTCACGATTTTCACAGTAAAGTTTTCAGGTTTCACATTAAATTATAATATCCTAAAAAGGTAATTGAAAACCAAGAACTATGTACAATTGTTCACTGAATTACTTTTTTCATATTATTGTTTTAACCTTTTCCTGATTAGCCTATCTTTTTCTGCTTCTACCACAACTAATTTACTTTCAGTTTTCTTTATTTCAGCTGAACCTTGTATGATCAAGTTAGAGGCAACTGCTATTTCAACAGTATTTTGTTTTTCTACAGCTTTTCTCATTCTTTCTGTTCCCTCTTGAATTATTGCTAGGGAGGCTTCTTTATCGTTTTTAAGTCTATTTATTTCTGCATCATTTTCTTTTATTTTGTCATCAAACTCAGCTTTTCTTTTTTTCTCTAGCTGCTTTTCCTTATTTTCCCTCTCTTTCTGCTTCCTTTCTTTTACCTTTTTTGATTCTTCTTCCTTCAGCTTATCAACATACTCTTTATAAAATTTATGTGAATCACAAACACTATTTAACAAATTTCTTGTTATGGGAACTTTACTTACACATCCATAGTGTTTAATGGCCCCTTTAACTATTCTTAATGATGTTATAGTTGAGTCTTTTAAGTTAGCCTTGTCCTTCCTTAACAGAGCAGTGTTAACCGAAAATCCCCTTTCTGCATCAGCATTACCATGAGGTAAAACTAAAATTGACTTTATGAGTTTAGCAAGATTTGAGTATTTTTCTTTTCCGCTAGAGTCTTTAATACTAAATATATTACGCCAGTAATGATCAATCCGCACTGGAATATGCCCTTCCTCTGAAAATTTCACTAGTTCATCTAGAGTTGGCTTATCGCAATTTAAAAGTTTCCACTCTTCTCTTACTCTATCAATTTGTTCCTCAGAAAGATGCAAAACACTTGAAATTCTGGTTATTTCCGAAAGTCCTTCAGTGACTGAAAGTTGAGTTGACTCTTTCTTTGGTTCTTTTACCTTTAAAACTTCTATGTCTCTTAGCTTTTGATTGCAGAATGGCAAATTTGACTTTAAATATTTTGTGGTTGCAATTAGTGATGATCTTACATCTAAGAGAAATAATTTCTGCCTGGTCTCCTGAACATTCCTGAGGAGATTTTTTGTCTTCATACCAACTTCTAACTCCCCCTAGTTTTTTCCATGAATTTTTGTTTTCAAAATCTACATTCTTTAGGTCTTCTCCAAATTTCCCTGCTATAACATCATCTTGGATAAACTGAGCCATAACATTCCTCATTAAAGTATTTAAATCAGAATATAACTGGTGTATTTTTAGTTCTTCACTCTGATAACATAATGAAAACTTTTCAAAATTTTGGTGTGAAAATGAAATTAATGCTAAATAGCAAGGAGTAAGCTCATTTTTCAGGAAACAGTGAATTCTTTTACACCTTGCCGAATTGCGCAGTTGTTTTTCAAATATTTTTTGAGATGGCAAGAAGTTTAAAAAATATTCTGTAATATTTAGCCATTGATCCAAGAGCCTCTGGGCTACAGAACCAACGGTTAACCATCTGTTGCTGACATGACGCAAAAGAAATTTGGCAGTGACCAATGTTATATCCTCGACAGATTTATAATCCTCTCGTCTTGCAGCACTACTCTTTAAAAAGTAATGCATATCAGTAGCAAATTCGTCAAAATCTATATTTAAGCTTGTCAAAAAATTTTTAAATGCATTACTAACAACATGCAGGTTGCAAAAACCTAGTTCCAAAGATTTCTGGCCTGTTTCTTGTTTTACAACTTCATTGAATTTGCGTAAAAAGCACTTATTTACATTTGGGCTGTCCATGGATACACAAATAATTCTGTTCAACGAAATATTGAAGGATGATAACACATCAATAATTTCTTTTAGCAAAATATCTGCTGTTGCATGACCCAGAAAAACGCTTGTTAGGTATCGGCAAGAAACTGAATTTATTTCTGAAGACCAGTACCTGAGATACACATCCAACTGCCGTTTCACTTGTGTATTTGTAGTTTCATCAAATGCTATAGTAACCTTTCCTGGGCTACTAGATGCAATGTCTTTTTTCAAATCCTCTTCAAAATATTTGGACAATCCATGTGATATCACATAAGCAACTTTTTTTTCTTTAAGTTGCATTTTGGCTGCAATAGCAGAATCAGGAAACATTTCTTTGAAAAGTTCAACTGTTTCAGTGCATGAAACAAAAGACATATTGTCCTTAGCAACTTTCATGGCCCATAATGCTTCGGCTTTAGCCAACTGTAAATCATGACTCAGTACTTCACTAATATTTGTTTTGGGCTGAAGATCCCGTCCTCCAAAGGCTTTCAGGATGGACTTATTTTGAAATTTACTTTGAAATTTCTGCAATTGTTTTTTCCTTTATGATGCGCTTTTACTTGTGAAAAGCCACTATTAGAAATGTTGAAAATTTCTGAACACAATATACACTTAGCAGAAAATATTGTTTCAGTTGCAGAACACCATTCTTTCAACTTCACTCCGTCCAATTCTTTGGCGAGCCACGCATCTTGAAATTTCGTTTTGGATTTAGGCATCTTAAACACTTGTATTACTAACCAGAAAATGAAAGGGAAGTACAAAAACACGTTCCAATATTGCAAAACCAGACAACTTTTCGAAATTTGGCTGCGAGGATGTCAGAAGATATGAAAAAAAAAAAAAAAAAGCAGGTCACCACTAGAGAACTGAACCTGCACACAGCACAGAGAACACCATAAAAGACGTAAAACCAGAAACTATCATACGCATCTCACGCAAGTTCAGTCAAAGCGAGTCGGAGCCGAGATATATTGCGAATCGAAGGTCGCTGTCGCCGACGCATGATCGAAGGTCAATGATCACGTGCTCTACTGCCTGCCAAGATAATACTCAGCTACCATCCCATCGTCATTACCGGAGGTTACGGAAGGAGACCACATGTTTCCTCTTTGCTTCCACCCACCTGCGGTTTACAATAACAAAACATCAGCAGAAAGAGGAGGTTCCACAAGGCATGTACAAACATAAAGTACGATCTTCTGCGTGCCACGGAGTTCGTCTGCAAAGCGCAAACCACGGGTGAAAATGACCCCTCCCCTTTTCCCTTAGATCTCTTGTTACTCTCGAAAACTGTTCGAAGGCAAAAAAATGGAACGCCCGCCCCGAAGCAAGTGCATCTCGATGGCGTCATTTTCCCCTCCCTTCAGCAGCACAGCATATAGGCTGTGTTTCTACAATAACAGGTCTTTTTACCTTACCGTAATGGTAAATATATTGGCGTTAATAACGGTTGTGTTTTTAATAAAAATAAGCTTACGAAAATTTTAGGATGAATAGCAAATTTTAGGTCTAATTTTAGGAATTTAAGGAGGGTCACAAAATATTAGGAATTTTAGGAGGAATGCGATCCCTGAACATATTATACCCAGTCTTGTCATAAATACTGTTACAAACGTTCAACAGATGGCGTGCAACTGGTGTGCAATGTCACCGACCAGGCAGGAGGCATGAAGCAGCTAGTGAATCAATGTGCATTCAGTCACAGAGGAAATAACGTGTTTTGTGAAGTACCTGCCATGGAGTGGGGCGATTATGAGAATCGTGTTGCTGTAACAGCGCTGCACAAAGTTGGAAAATCAGCTTCCGAGATTTTTAACAGGCTGAAGATGCTGAAAATCAGTTGAATTTTTGTCTATAAAAAGGTTTCTCCAGACTGGGACCATCACTGACCACCCCAGAAAAGGTCGGCCGCATACCGTGAAGACTGCTCACCTGGTGAAAGCAGTAGCAGCCCATATTTGACGAAATCCTGTCGGAAAACAATCTGTGAGGGCTCGTCAGCTGAACATTTCAAGAATGTAGATGTCACGAGTGCTGTGGAGTAACCTAAGGGCGAGAGCTTACCGGTGGTGTACTGGGCACTTCCTGACCCCACAACTGAAGCAGCAGAGGATGCTTAAAGCAAAATGTTTGCTGCAGCGTTATGCAGACAATCACCAGACAGATCCTTTTCTCAGATGAAAAAAAATTTATTACTGAAGAGGCTTTCAACTGCCAATATGACAAGGTGTATGCATCAACCTCATGAGAAGCTCAGGAGAAAGCACCAAGGATCATGAGGGGCCATCATCCTGCTTCTGTCATGGTTTGGCGGGATCTCCTACAAGGGTACCACGGAGCTCCATTTTGGTGAGAAAGGAGTGAAAACATCTGCCAAAGTCTACCAGGACTGGGTTTTAGAACCAGTGGTCAAAACTGTGAGTCACAACCTCTTCCTAAACTGACAGTGGAGCTTTCAGTAGGATTCCACACCTGCACACATGGCCAAGTCAACCTAGGAGTGGCTTCAGGTGAATTTTCCAGACTTCATTTCTCCAGCTGATTGGCCTTCAAGCAGCTCAGAAATCAACCCATTGGACTATAAATTGTGGGCCACACTGGAAGACATGGCCTGCAGAAAGAGACAACGCAGAATTGACAGTCTCAAATGCTCTTTGGTGCGAGCAGTAGCAGCTTTCCTTGTGGAGACCCTGCATAGAGCTATTGATGAGTGGCCATAGAGACTGAAGGACTGTGTGAAGGTAAAAGGATGCCATTATGAAAAGTGATTGGTGCCATGTATTCACAAGTGTACTACTTACGTCGTATCACAGGTATATTAAAATATCTTTAAATTTCTTGTTTTATTTCATTGAATACTTTGTAACAGTATTTACGGTAAGACTAGATATATTTTGTTTGTTTGTTTTGTTTCACTTTATATGTCCATTTGCCTGTTTTACATTGTTTACAACCATACACTTTTGAAAAAGAAATGTTTTTTCAAAACAAATGAAAGACATCTGAGGTTACCAGCGGTGGTTTTAATAGAGAAAAATAGAAATATTGTTTGCAACTATGATGATCCGAATAATCAATGGAAAAAAGTGTTATGCTATGCTATGGCTTCATGGGGGTGAATCCCACTGTTTGTTAATAACGTTTTAATATTTTTAATACATGTGGTGGTTTTGATTCCACTCACACATACTATTGTTTATGGTAGCGTTGGCCAAACAGATTTGGTACTTATCACACCAGCCGTTCCTCATTACCACAGATTAGTGCAAATTAACAAAGTGTCCACAGATTAGTGCAAATTAACAAAGTGTTATGCCAATAAAATGCAGGAAGTTAAACAATGGTTTTTAATCAAATCAAATGAACACAAGGACGGTGCAACATATATAGAAACATTTAAAATTACAATATGCTGCTTCCTCTGCTTATGGAGAGAACAACCATTCAGAAGCCAAGTAATAACATCAATCTGCTCACATCACCTTCAACAAAGCCAACTCCCCTCTTTAACCGCATCTTGGTTTCCAGTTCACCATCTGTTCACAGGTGTCCAGAGAAATATAAACAAACTCCAGTGACTCTAACATGTTGGATCAGGTGGCACTTGACTTAATGGCAAAAAGCCTTTATCACTTTGCTCAATTCTACGCCGCTGGGTGGTTGTTTACATGACACATAAGTTCTCTCTCTCTCTCACTCTCTCTGTTTTTTTCCCCGATGACTGTTCACATCATCACAGAGAGTAACACAGTTAAATAAAATCAGAAAAGTTTCTTATTTGAATTTAAGTGCAATAGACGGCATCAGGAGCACGGAGATTATTGAACACATTGCAAGGAGGCCATGCCATTCTCGGGTCTTTCAGACTGTTGCAGGCAGCATCTTTCACCACACATGTATTCCTCTATGATTATGCTAACGTAAGATTAGCAAAAATCTTCAGATTTGGATAATGAGATTGTGTTTTCCAGGGCAGTGCCCTGCTTTTTAGATATTTTTAATTTTTTTTTAATTATATTATTTGACAATGACTAAAATAATATAAGTTAAAAGTTATGCAACTTTGTAAATAGTCTCAGCAGAAATTAATTTGCAAAAAAAAAAAAAAAAAATAATAATATAAAAGCCCTCTTGGGAAAACTGTTCATTATTTTACACAGAAAATACGTGTGAAGGGTTTTCCATGGTGGCGGTATCTGACTGCAAAGGAATTTTTTCAACCGAGTTTTCAGGAGTGCAGATACTGATGCAAATACACCAGAAACATATACAGGGTAATTCAAAAGTTTGAGGCAAAAGTAAAATGCGCTTAAGAAAGATCTATGGGTCAGAGAGACTTGTGGTTTGCAGATGAATATTCACTGGGGTACGGGATTTTGTATGGCATCAAGGTAAAAATAGTTCAAAATCTTGACAATAGAGGGTGCTGCTGCAGAGAATGCCACATAAGTGACGTTTGCACATTACTCGCACAAAGCCATGTTAGGGTGAGACATAAAAACCATTATGGAGAAATTCAGTCTCATTTTCAATGTACAAAAATAAATAAAGGTTCGTGCTGTCATTCTGATTGCAAAATCACACAGTTTTATTAAGCTAATAATTTGCATATAACGTGAAATCAGGCGTGAATATTTAGCGCCGATCATCTATTGAGCAGGCATAGTGGCACATGAATGGCCTAGATCTCCAGATCTCACACCTGTCGATTTCTGGTTGTGGGGCTACTTGAAATCCCGTGTCTATAGAGGTAATCCCCAGACCTTAATAACGCTGAAAGATGCCATATGGCAGGAAGTATCAGCCATTCCTGTTGACATCATGTTCAATGCTGTAGCAAGTGTAATACCACTACTGCACACAGTACTGGAATGTAGTGGTGGACACACTGAGTACTTGCATCTATAGATCATGCCATAGGCATAGCCAAGGGGGTGGTCCTCGGGTCCAGACCCCCCCCCGCAGTGGAGATTTAGTATGAAATTAACCCTCTTCTCCTTAAGAAATTTCTGGCTATGCCACTATATCATGCTGAAATAAAGTTTTACAATTTAACATAGATCTCATTTCACAATTCCCACCTCTTGTCGTTTTCTCTGCAGCAGCGCCCTCTATAGTCGAGATTTTGAACTTTTTTTTCTTGATGCCATATAAAATCCCGTACCTCGGTGAATATTAATCGGCAAACTGCATGTCTCTCCGACCCATAGATCTTTTCTTTTTTTTTTTTTAATCGCATTTTACTTTTGCACTGAACTTTTGAATCATCCTGTATTTGTATGCTCCTAGCAGCAAAACAGTTTTTCAGCAAAATTTGAAACTATACTCCAAGTCATCTTAAAATTGTCAAAGCGGGGAGCCTTCTCACAACTTCTCTATGGAACACAAGAACAGTATCCCTCCATGTTACAATGTACTCCTGCTGTTTTCCTTCTGTCAAGCAATTACTGTCACACTGACCCCCCACCCACACACACACACATCACATAAGCAGAGGGGATTGTGAATGAAGGTGTGATGTTGTCCAAACTTCTTCTCCCACTGCCTGTTTAAGTAACCTCTCAGTTTCCCTGACTGTCAATTTATTGTCTCCGTGTAGTGAATGTTAGGAAAAGATCTCCAACCCTGCCCTCTCAAGTTATTCCCAGCAGAACAGAAGCAGCCAAAAGTGCATGGCTCTTGAGTAACTTCTCATATCAAACTTATTTCTAAAAAACTCCAACTTTTGGAAAATTTGTTTTTGGTAGCAATTTTGTTAAATAAACTGCTCAGCAGACAAAAAAGCATTCTGAAAAATAATTCTGCTCTTTCTTGCTCTAAACACTATGACAGTTCTTCAGAGTGGAAGTAGCTATTCCATACCTTAAATAGTGGTACACTCTTAAGTTGACTTGGGAGTATACACACAATGTTTCCCACCAAAAACACTATATATCCGACACAAAAAATATTTTTCAAATTGGACTGTTAGAAGCAGAGGTATCAGACAAATTGGAATCTATCTTTACCCCCCCCCCCCCATAAATATAGCAATTAATCTGATATAATATCTTTAGCGAAAAAACTTTGCATTACTTTTAAGATAAATGCTACCTAAAATAGTTTTCATAAAAACTGGTACCAAAAGAATAATTTCTTTTTTCAATTGGATATTTAAAAGATATGTGTGACATTGGTGAAAAGACCCCAACTCACTGGGTTTTGTTCCAGAATCCTTAGGTTGAATTTCCAACTGGAACCGTCAGCTGTGGGCTAATCCCCCACACTGATGTTCTTACCTGAATAAAAAGACACAAAGAAATATTAAAAATGACAAGTGTGTGATATGGTGGACCTACCACACTTGAGAAGGACGGTCCACCTCTCACTGTGACATCTGCCTCAGAATCACTTTTGCTTTCTTGATCTAATAACTCACAGAAGTATTCTCCCCATCTTTCACTTAACTCATTAGGCTCCCATATCATTTCTCCGATCCCATTCTTCACACAACTTGTAACTTTGTTTCCCCTATTTTTTCTGTCTCTCATGTACTTCCAGCAGCGAATTAGCATTTACCTATTGAACATGGCAAATTACACTTCTAATGCAGTCTTTCATTTGTGCTCAACGCTTAGGCTTTTAAACAAAATACTAGGCTGGCCTTTAAATTTATAAAGTTCAAACACACAGGCTGCCTGTCTGCTTTTATATTTTCTGTGTGAGTACATATGGTTTGTCAGAATCAAGAATTCATGTTTGGCTATTTGAGAATTTTGATATTGGATTCACTTGACAGCAGTGGGAATTTTTACGGCAAGTTGCCAGATGAATCAATCCAAGAATTCTGGAACGTGGCTCCTTCTCTCGGTCTAGTGGTGCACACAAGCCAACAGTGTCTTTGCTCACATATTCAGTGTAGAAAGAAAATCACTGAAGCAAAGTAATAACACATATATTGCTGAATTTTATGGTTTTGACAGTGCTCAGAACTACGAAAGGCACTGGCTATATTTTCCATATTTTTTAAAACAAAACAGTGTAGTCACATTATTGTTGAAAATCATGCACAATTTCCTTTTGAATAAATAATCCAAAAAAGGACAAAAAAAGAAAAAAAAACAGATTATTTAACCATTACAAAGGAATAAATATACACAGAATGCCAAATAATAAACTATTCATCAGGCCACAAACTGTGTTTCCCAGTGGTAACCAGAGGATCTTACACTGTATATTATACCATGGCCTTACATATTAGACATACTGTTTTTGCAAAGTAATCGTTTTAAATGGTGGTGGTGGGTGGGGTGGGGGCTCAGCCTAGTCTTTTTGGGGAGAGGCAGTTAAAGACCACTGTGAGCAACTTGTGAGCTATAAGCAGTCACTGGTCCTAGGGAACGAGTAGAGTCAGTGGCATAAGATGAGCAAATCATCCATACCTCACCTGGGACTCAAACCTAGACCCATTCTGGATAAAAGATCTGAAGCCAATGCCTCGTACCACTCAGCCATAAAGGTGGCTTAGACAGTCTCGATTACATTTAAATTGTTTTTTGTTTCCTTTTGCCATACTGTGAAACCTGTTTAATACCTTGTCTGTATATCTTCTGGGAGAAAACAGATAGAAGGGAACCACCAAAAATGCATAATGCCAATTCAGAGTCCCATGTAATGAGTTCTTATATAAAATTAAAACATGATTTCAACTAAACCAAATAATATTTCTACTACAACCTTCATTCAATATACATACAAAGTGTCAATGTGACACTAAAGTACTTCTAAAAACAATGGCATGAGATTACAGATCTCTGTTTATAATAATTAAATAAAATTAAGGATACATAATCTGTCAACATCCTGAAATGCACAATACAACTTGATGAAAAAAGGGCTGGGGTGATTGTTCAGCATGTTCATGATTTGTTTTTCTCTCATTATAGCTTTCTGCTTCTTCTCACGAACTATATGAAGCTTTTCACACACTTTAACTAGAAAACATATCAATTAATTAGAATTACAAAATAAAATGAAAAAGAAAACTGCTACTATAATAAATTGAACACTGAATTAACTGATCTATAAAAGGAAATAATAACAGACCTTATGTATATTAAAAAATTTTCAGGCAATGTCATTACTTGAAATTAACTCTAAAATTAACCATCTGAAAATCTTGTACCATCTCCTTTAGGACATGACCATCATTGTAGGGCAGAATTAGTGCTCAATTTGAATTTATAAACATAATTTTAACTGTGGGAATAGCAGAAACTGCTTAAGGGTCATTTTACAAGTTTATAATAATTGAAATTAAAAAGTTGGCTTACCCAGAGTTGACAAATAATTCATCCTATTAACCAACCAATAAAATCTATCAACTACATTTTCAACAAATGGATCAATCCCTAATGGTGACAAATAATCTCAGGAAACCCTTCACACCTTTAATTTCTAGAGATTATGAGAATGGCAACAGCCAGGATTTGTAGGAATCTCGCAATTAAAATGAACACAGTTCAGGACCCTTCTGGAACAACTAACATCAATACAGCATTGATAATGTGACCTAAAAAACATCAAGGGACACAAAAACATTTGCAGATAATTTAAACAGCACAGAGATAAGGAATAATTATGATTGTATTATTCATGGAGAGCGATCTTAGTTAGAGATGGGTTTGCTTCCACGAGGTGCGCCGCTGGGCAACAATGGCACCACACAACAGCAACGAGGGCCTTTATGAAATTTGGAAGCTGACACAAATTTAAGCTTCAGTATAAGAATTGTTGAGGTACCAACAAGTTCTGTGTGACGTTGGCCAAAAGACTCCAACTCACTGGGTTTTGTTCCAGAACCCTTAGGTGGAATGACCAACTGGAGCCATCAGCTGTGGGCTAACCCGCTGCACTAGTGTACTTTTCTGATTAAAATGACACAAAGAAAAATTTCAAAGGACTCTAGTGTGGGATATGGTGAACCTACCACACTTGGGAAGGATGGTCCACTATGGAATCGACATGGAATTCTTAAATGCTGTATGAGAAAGAGATTCCGGCTGAGTGAATGTAAGATTGGTGCATGAAATACTAAAGGGATAAATGGAAAGATGAGATTGAAGAAATGAATTAGTATGAGCGAGTGTAAAATTGGTGTATGGAATACTAAAAGAATAAATGGAAAGATAAATGAGGTGACTGAAGAAATGAATACATATAGATTGGATGTGCCGTGTGTAAGTGAAACTAAAAAGAAGGAAATTGAGATAGAAGAAGTGAATGGAACCTTGAGTACATGGTCTTGAGTGTTGGATAACATGAGAGGACAGGCTGTTGTAGGTGTGATTTTAAGTGAAAAGATGAAGAACAACTTGATTCACTATAGCTGCATACACAAGAGAATTTTTTGGATTCATTTGAAAGTGGAACTTCAGAGAATTGCAATTGCAGTATACGCTTCTTGTGACTTGGAACCTTCTGATAGCAAGGAAGATTTCTGGAATGAGCTGAAAGCTGTTTTAAGCCAGCTTGGTGCTAAAGAAAAAGTTATTATTACAGGGGATTTCAATGCTAGAGTAGGTGTTTTGAATGGGATTTCTGATAACGTTCTGGGTAAGTTCAATGATTCTTGTATAATTAATAATCGTGAAAGATTAATTGAACTCTGCATTGAGAATCAATTGTGTGTATCTAATACATTCAAAAGCAAAGTTACACCATTTAAAGATATACTTCGTAAAAACTAGAAGTTTTGATCCGTAAATTTATGGGTGTAAAAATATATATACATAAAATACCAAGCTTTCGCAAGTCTACTACATACAATGTAGAATAAATATAACAAAATTCAAAAATTCATTGATGTGTTTACAGTTTTTGAAAACATTCAGTGCACACCATCACGTTTTAGGTATCTCCCGTGCATCATGGATCCCGATTCTACATAATAATGAAATATTAAACTACACATAATTTATCTGAAGATGTGCCATATGTATGGCAACTCAAATGATACATTCTCACTGCAGACGTGTTTTGAAAGGGATTTCTGATAACGTTCTGGGTAAGTTCAATGATTCTTGTATAATTAATAATCATGAAAGATTAATTGAACTCTGCATTGAGAATGAATTGTGTGTATCTAATACATTCAAAAGCAAAATTACACCATTTAAAGATATACTTCGTAAAAACTAGAAGTTTTGATCCGTAAATTTACGGGTGTAAAAATATATATACATACAACACCAAGCTTTCGCAAGTCTACTACATACAGTGTAGAATAAATATAACAAAATTCATTGATGTGTTTACAGTTTTTGAAAACATTCAGTGCACACCATCACGTTTTAGGTATCTCCCGTGCATCATGGATCCCGATTCTACATAATAATGAAATATTAAACTACACATAATTTATCTGAAGATGTGCCATATGTATGGCAACTCAAATGATACATTCTCACTGCAGACATTAGGTCTTGTTAGGATCTCAACAGATTTTCTCATAGCAGCTTCTTCTTGGGTGGTGTACTTGGACATACATTTTGCCTCTTGCCAAGCAGGTATGGCTTCTACAGCAAGAGCTGTAGTCAGCTTTTCACCTTTTATGTTTCTGCCATGCTCCTTAATTCTGGTCCTTATTGATCGCTTGGTCATTCCTACATAAAACTTTACTGTTTCATTCTCAAAACACAGAGGAATGGCAAAGATCCCCATGCAGTCCACCATGTCGTTTTCCATTCTATTTGTCAAAATTGAATGGCATAGATCTCAGTGCAGTCTACCATGTTGTTTTCCATTCTATTTGTCAAAATTGTGCCAACAGATTTAGGAGACCTAATGCCAACCTCCAACCTAATATTTTTAAGCAAGTTCTTGAAAAAGTAGGAAAACCCTGGTGTGTATGGAATAACACCTACAAATTTGGGTTTAATCAAATTTTGTACTGCTTCTTATCTATTCATGTAGCTCTGCACTTGTTTCAGTATACCACACATTCTTCCGTAGCTATATCCTACTGATATACCTTGTCTTATAGTATTTGAAATTTCTTCCTTCACTTCTACCTTAGAGCATATAGTGTACGCTCTTCTAAATCTTGATCTGAAGATTGCTGTTTTGTGTGTCATAGAAGAAAATGAGTTAGAGCACACCAAGTTGGTATTGATGTAGGTTTGTAATAAACCTTTGCTTCTATACTACCATTACTGGATCTAGACAGTACTTCCAGAAATGATGTACAAATGTTTGGGGGAGGGGGGGAAGAGATTGATGCCCCAACTTATAGAAATCCTGAAGTTTCATTTTTTTTATTCTGATAGATCAGCAGATATTAATATATACTGTAGTTTCCTACTATTGATTATGTAGTAACAATAGTCTAAACAAGGTATGAACTATTCATTAGTTCAAATACTGTTCTTCACATTCACAGTTAAACACGATTTGACCTTGAGCTATCGCCGCAGGGAAACAACCATTGAATGACCATCAAGCAAAAGGCTTTATGAAGTAGAAGCAAAACATCATTAGTATCACTTCCTACCTTTCATAAGTTCACCATAGGGAATGCAGTCCACTTGGTTGGGTCCATCCTTAGTGCACTGTAGCAAATAACACTATGTACACCACCCTTTGATAAATTGCAACGGAAACACTTAACTTGAACAAAGATGTCTGGAAGAATGTAAAAAAACATAAAAAGTTAAAAACCATTACAATAACAAAGTGAAGTTCAAAACTATTCAATCAGGTTCCCCACTGCAACTCTCACAGTTCAAATGAATACTAGTTTCGTTCCGTATAATCACAGACGTCCTCAGCGCAGGTTCTACTAATAACAGATGTTTGGTTGTCCCGTGTGTGACAAGTCATATTCCACATTGCACCAAATGGCCGCAGTTTGTCCTCACGTGATTCGAAGGGCGTGGTCACAAATTGCATAACCAGTTCGATTATGGCGCTATCTAGTATTACAACATCCTATTCTCACTCCAAAATGGTTTATTTTAATAATAAACAAAAAATGTTATTAAAAGGTTTATTTTAATAATATTTCAACTTAATAAACAAAAACAAAAAAACTTTTAGGAGTGAGAACATTTTAAAATAGATGGGGCCATAATCCAACTGGTTATGCAACATGCAGCCACACCCTGCGAATCACCTGAGGACGAACTACGGAAGTTTGGTGCAATGTGGAATGGACTTGTCACACATAGGACAATAGGACAACCATGCCGTGCAAAACACCTGTCATTAGTAGAACCTGCACTGAGGACGTCTGTGATTATACAGAATGAAATTAGTACACATTTGAACTGTGAGAGTTGCAGTGGGGAAACCTGATTGAATAGTTTTGAACTTCACTTTGTTATTTTAATGGTTTTTAACTTTTTATAGTTTTTTAACATTCTTCTAGACATCTTCGTTCAAGTTAAGTGTTTCTGTTGCAATGCATCAAATGGTGGTGTACATAGTGTTATTTGCTACAATGCACTAAGGATGGGCCAAACCAAGTGTACTGCATTCCCCAAGGTGAACTTATGAAAGGTAGGAAGTGATAATTAATTCAAACACTTGATGTGGATCAGGAACACCAAACAGAAATCGTCGCTCTTTCCACGTAAATAAGTGAGTCCCTCGTTAATAAGTGAGCGACTCACTTATTAACTTGGAAAGAGCGATGATTTCTGTTTGGTGTCTTATGATCTACATCAAGTGTTTGAATTAATTATCCATTTGCCTCCTAGTTATTTGTTCAGTTGTTGCTTTCCATCTATGATGAATCCCCAGCACTGTGCGGGGCTCCATGAAGCAACCTGCCATGTAGTTTGGCAGTTAATCACATGCGAGTCTGGAGAATTCAAGGCCGCTGTGGTGCAGTGGTAGCATGTTCAGCACATAATTGGAAAACCCTGGGTTCGATTCCTGGTGGCGGCCCATGAGAGTTTTTCCATGACTCACTTATTAATGATGAAAGAGCAATGATTTCTGTTTGGTAGGAAGTGATACTAATGATGTTTTTCTTCTACTTTATAAAGCCCTTTGTTTGATGGTCATTTAATGATTTCCCTGCGGCAATACCTCAAGGTCACATTGTGTTTAATTGTGAACATAAAGAAAAGTATTACTACTAAGGAACAGTCCATAACTTGTCTAGTCAGCAGATATTATTTTCTGAATCTCGGTGCATGGCAGGACTTATTTAGCTTAAAAAGCAAATATCTCTTATTTACAGTAAGAAAAAGTAAAAATCCTTATTCTCTTTCGAAAATTTTCTGAAGGAATCCATTGGTCTTATGTGCAAGTTTTCATCTGCTTTAGTTTTTGAGTTACATGCAATGAGAGAGCCTTTTTTCAGAGTCTACAAAAACCTTATAGCGCAACACTTAGAAATTTGCAATTGTCACCACTTTTAAACAAAAATTTTATCTAACAAATTAAGAACAAAAAAACAAAAACTGAGCTTTTGCCTAAGTGCTGAGAAAAGCACTTTTAAATATGGCGCATAGCCCTTATATTGCCACTGTGAAAGTGAGACTGGCAAAACATGCTCTCTAGACACATGGCAGCAAGAGCCAACATGGTCCTATAGATGAGCTGCAAATAAAGATACCAGAGCCTGTGCCACATAAATGCACTTGTAATTTTTTGTTTTGCAACAAGTATTTTGAGCATGGGTGCAAATTTGTGACTGCACAAGTTTTTTTTTTTTTTTTTTTTTTGTTTTTTTAGAAATCATTTTGATATCACATTTTTCTTGGTAAAGTAATAAGAACGCCATGATACTGCAAAAGATGGGTCCTGATTGAGGGTGGGGAGGGAGTGCAAGGACAACTCAAAAGGGCATGAAGAAAGGGTGGTTTGTTTGTTGTAAATATGGCGCATAGCCCTTATATTGCCACTGTGAAAGTGAGACTGGCAAAACATGCTCTCTAGACACATGGCAGCAAGAGCCAACATGGTCCTATAGATGAGCTGCAAATAAAGATACCAGAGCCTGTGCCACATAAATGCACCTGTAATTTTTTGTTTTGCAACAAGTATTTTGAGCATGGGTGCAAATTTGTGACTGCACAAGTTTTTTTTTTTTTTTTTTTTTTTTTTTTTAGAAATCATTTTGATATCACATTTTTCTTGGTAAAGTAATAAGAACGCCATGATACTGCAAAAGATGGGTCCTGATTGAGGGTGGGGAGGGAGTGCAAGGACAACTCAAAAGGGCATGAAGAAAGGGTGGTTTGTTTGTTGTGCGCCTGCCCAGATGGAAGGAGGTAGCAAGTGCTCTCTCCGTTCTTCATCCGGAATGAAGCAGAGGAGGGAGGGATGGAAATGTGAGGCAGCTTTGACATTCAGTGTAGGAACTTAAAAGATGTGATGAAAAGACTTTAGGGAAGGGGAGCAAAAGATAAAACTGCTATTCCCCTTTTCCTAAACCTTACACAAGCTTTTGCTGATTTTATGAGTGCTCCATCCCTAGAGCTGCAAATCAAATCAGACAAATAAAAAGCACCTGTACAAATTTGGAAGATGTGAATCTGTTTATTGGTGTAAATATGACATGTATGTTAAGTAAGATAATATCCGAAAACATGAAAGTTTTCAGCGTCCTAGAGTGGGAATCGAATCAGTGTCTCCCGGATAGCGCCCAAGTATGCTAACCACTACACCACTCAGAATGACCAAGTTTCAAGTTTCTGATCAATTTGAATATAACCATCACAGGATTTGCTAGTTGAAGCAACCAGCATTCATATATAGTGAACCTGGAGGTTTAGAAATTCATTCCTGTGATTGCCCGGAGGCGCAGAATATCAATGAATGAAATACAGGATTACACCATTGTACAATACAAATTTGGAAGATGTGAATCTGTTTATTTATTTCTAAACCTCCAGATTTGCTATATATGAATGCTGGTTGCTTCAACTAGAGAATCCTGTGACGGTTACAGTCAAAAATTGATTGGAAACTTGAAACTTGGTCATTCTGGGTGGTTTAGTGGTTAGCATATACGGGCACTATTCGGAAGACGTGGGTTCGATTCCCGCTCCAGGGCGATGAAATTTCAAGTTTTCAGATATTATCTGACTTAACATCCATGTCATATTTACACCAATAAATAGATTCACATCTCCCAAATTTGTATTGTATAATAGTGTAATCCCATATTTCATTCATTTAAAAAACACCTGTTTCACTCTTCTTTTTTTTCAAATGCAGCGTGGGAAATAAGCATGAGAAGGTGGGAAATGGAGAATCCTTTAAGTAGCTTGTAAGCCTATGCTTTGACACTTCACCTTAAAGGCCGAAGGTCAAAGGCCAGTCTGTTGGTGAAAATGGGACACCTGGCTAGACTGTTATGACATTTCCTAGTAGTAGCAATCTTAACTGCTGAAGGGGTTGTAATTTTTTACATATGGACTCAGTATGTTAACTTCTATGACTCATGTAGTGCAGATAAAAACTCAGTAAATGGCAAAAGATTTCCCCCTCCTCTTCATTTTTTTAAACTGACAAATCTGTGCAATTTGAGAAAGATGTGAATTCATGCATGCAGCTTAAGTACAAAATGCTGAATATGATGGCCTCAATGCCCAAATTATGCAAATACAGCAAATTTCAATTTAGTTTATGTGTTCATGGTACTTGTTATACATCTGATAAAGAACATGTAAATTGCAGTTAATGGTAAGTTTTGATAAAACGTTTAAAAATTCATAAAAATTATCCCCACCCAATGCATAAAATTTTTCATTCACATAAGTCAAATTTCTAACATACAGGATCCCCAAATAGCCCATATTTAATTCATAATTTCTTTTAAATGAATTAAGAAGATGATAGTATAGAACACGCTAAGTTATGTATAAAAGTTTTAAAGCAAATATATTTCAGCCATTACTATGGCCTTCATCAGTGTGACTACGATTTGTTTCGTTGCCAGATTGGAAAGGTATGTTTTTTAATGGTAACTCCGGGTGTCGTGACGCAATGAGGGATTTCCAGATGTATGGAACAAAAATGGGGAGCTCAGAGTTGCAATTTCTGGAAAATAAAATTTCCAAACTTTTTCTAAACCTCAAAGCAAAACAATTTAGGGAGGAAGCCAATTTTTTTGTATCGGACCAAAGAGGAATAGCGGAAGTGTCAGCCATGGTAAGTTGAGACAAGGAAGAGGAAGGTTTTCCAAATTTCACATTAGATTTGTGCTCCTGAAGTATGGAGAGAATTTTCTGGAATGAACTTCCTATGTACACGGTTAATCCAACATTAGTCTTGATCGGAATTTCATACACTCCAGGCGAAGATAGCGGAGGTCTTGGGTCTCTGTCATTACAGAGGATAACAGAAATTGAAGGAGAAGAGCGAATGGTAAGTCTATATCCTTCTCTTTTGAAGATACTGATAAGCTTGTAGGCAGAAAGTTTGTGGTAAGGGATTGAGGCAGCAAACATTAGTTCCTTTTTTGGTGAAACAGGTTGAAGAGCAACAACTGGTTTTTTCTTAGCATTTTGAATTAATTTAGAAACCAGGAAAGGGGGAAAGCCATGTTGAGTAGAAACACAGTCTTTTTGCACCAGGGCACATCCTGCTATCATCATCACTTTCATAAAAAGCTACAACCTTATCAACCACTTTCTCTGAAAGTTTTCTGGACTTCCTCTGCTCTACATTAGTGAGAATACCATACCTCTCAGCTAAGCTCTGTGTGTTTCTCACTAAGTACTGACTAGCACCAAATTCATGACATATTTTTGCTACAGATCATGACCCAGGCACTTAAAATGTTTTAACTTTCTCTGGCACAGTTGTACTTTCCTTAAAATTTTCTTTCAGTTTATTTAAGAGAATAGTGTACTCATCTTCCTTCAGATCAGCCTCTTTATTTCGAAAGGACTCATCCAAATTGCCATCAAAATTAGCACTTAGTTTCCTTTTCATTGCTGATGTAACTTTTTCTACGTTTTTTTCTATAGCTAAAGATTTTTTTTTTTACTGCTGAGCTTAGTAAGTAACAGGTGAAAGGCCTGAAGCCTCACATGCAACATTAATGTTATTTACTGCCTCATACACTGGGCAAAATGTCTCGTCATTGGTTTCTTTTTCATTAAAACTGTAGATTCTTTTAAAACAAGAAATACATAAACTTTTATCTGGAACTAATCCTAAGTTCGGATGGCTTCATGCAACATCTAAAGATATTTCAGTAAGACCTTTTGTTATAAATGTTTTATGACACCTGAAAGGATCTGAACAGTTCTTTCCATACAGGTGATGGTATTTGACTAGGGATGGTATTTGACTAGATACTTCTTCTCATGATACTGGCAAATAGTTGCAAAGTCTCCTAATCTTAAGTTTAGAACAGTTTCTTCCTCATTGCTAAATTCACTGAAATCCTTTAATATACATGACACAGGCCCATAAGAAGTCTTATACATACATATCACTAAGCTGTTCTCTGAGATTCAGGAGTTAGCTACAGAAAGAAATACAAACCACCAGAATTTTTTTAATTACTGTTGCTGTATCAAACTTCTCCATTTACAGTGATCTTCACATACAACTCGGGTTTCACTGACATCTATTACATGTCGTACACAAGACCTTCCATACTTCATACTCATAATCTTTTTCTCATGAAGACACTTCTGAATATGATCTTCCTATGGCTTCCTTGGCCTTCCTCTGCCTTTCCTTCCTGCCACTTGGACGAAAGATTTTCTTAGTAAGCATCGCATCACTCATTCTTCCAACATGACCAAACCACCAAAGCATATTAGTCTGCACTTTGCTAACAACATTTTACTTTACTTTACACAACAGCAACACTTCTTCATTCTTCACACAATCAGAATGTCTTACCACCGCCCACCCCGTGAGTAAAGCATTCCTCCAGCACACAAACAACTCTTATGTTTCTTCTACAGTAGCCAGGTTTCACTGCCACACATCAGAGTTGGAACAATCACACTCTCATACTCAGCCATGCAGGACTCTCTTGAGAACCCATCATTCCTGTGAAAACCTCCCAAAGCCACCATGACTTTCAATGAATAATTCACTCGCCTACTAATTTCACCATCCAATTTGTTCTCTCTGTCAAACAGGCTTCCTAAATACACAAACTCATTCACCCAGTCAATCACTGTGCCATTTAGACTTATATTATATTCAGTACTACCAGTTCTTCTCTCAAACACCATAACTTTGGTTTTTCCTTATTTATACTCAGTTTGAATTTCATGCAAACTTCGTACACCCGGGACAACATACTCTGCAACTCACTTTTGCTCTCTGCCAACAGGACAGTGTCATCAGCATACAGCAATCTGCACACATGGATATCGCCAAGACATAAACCACTATTATCTATTTTGGCATCACGCATGCACACATCCATAAATATTTAAACAGACATGGTGACATTACACAACCCTGTCTGACTTTTGCACCAATAGAAAACCATTTTGATAAAACACTATTCATTCGTACACAAGCTCTACTACCAGCATACATGGCTTTTACACTGTTAAGTAGATTCCCAGTAACACCATATTCATTCAATACCTTCCACAAAAGTGTCCTATTTACTCGATCATAAGGTTTCTCTAAGTCTATGAAGGCAGCAAAAACTTTCTTACCAACAGACAGATACTTTTCAATCATCCTGTGTAATGCAAAAATTCGGTTAGTGTGGCCTTTACCAGGCATAAAACCACTCTGAACATCGCACACTTTCTCTGATGTAAGACCCTGTACTTTTTCAATAACAAACTTACAAAACACTTTCTCTGGCACACTTAGAAGACTAATACCACGATAGTTCTTGCATTCAGTCTGATTACCTTTTCCCTTATACAAGGGAACAATAATAACATCCTTCCAATCCCGAGGGACCATTCCTAACTCCCAGCAGAACTGGCAAATTTCAATCAATTCTCCAAACACATTTTGTGTTGAACAATATTATGTGGTTATAATCATTATTGTACATATTTTTCAACTATATAGTTAATATATTGTGTACTGTTTCTCACGTTACATGAACGTTTCCCGCAAGCACATAACGTTTATATAATGTGAGAAACAGTACACAATATATCAACTATATAATTGAAAAATATGTACAATAATGGCAAATTTCAGTTAACCAGTCAATTACAGAGTCACCACCATATTTCAACATCTTAGCAGTTATGCTATCAACTCCCGGAGCCTTACCATTCTGAAGAGATTTTAGAGCTTTACACACTTCTTCTCTAGAGTTCAATCCTGTGCTTCCATCTCTTACTGTGACATTATCTGCATCTGTCTGAGAATCATCTTTGCTTTCCTGATCTAATAACTCACAGAAGTACTCACCCCATCTTTCATCTAACTCAGTGGGCTCCCATATCATTTCCCCAACCCTATTCTTCACACAACTTACAACTTTGTTTTCCCGATTTTTCCTGAGTCTCATGTACTTCCAGAAAGTCTTCCTATCTTTCTAAAAAGCCAATTCATGCCTTTCCACTTTCTCCTTCCTAACTTTTGCCTTACTCTGGCGAACCAGCTTAGCAGCGTCATGCTTCTTACAGTTGATATTCATCCACAGAAACTCTACCTTGCAGCATCCCCAAATAGGCTTCCTTCTTTCTCTTTACTGCCTCTTCAGTCTCACTATTCCAGCAAGCATCACCTCTATTGTTACCCACTATTGTGGTGCCACAGACCTCTTTAGCAGCAGTGACAACACAGTTCTTAAAACATTCCCACTTCTTTTTACATCCCTCTCACAAGACTTCAGGTCCTTCAGTCATTCTCTGAGTAAGTCAGAATAATGCTGATGATCTTTAGGGAGCCTTTCAACCTTTATTCTTTCCATCCTGGGCCTCTTCCTATTCCTTTTCCTCCAACCAACATTTAGTTTCACTTGTGACACTATCAAGTAATGATCAGAACCAACATCTGCACCTCTCATCACACGGGCGTCAACAACTAAGTGTTTCAGACGCTGATCGTAGACAACAAAATCTATCACACTCTTTTGACCAAGAGTATGATTTTCTCAAGTATATGTGTGGATATACTTGTGGTTGAAAAATGTATTAGATAAACACAAACCATTCCCAATGCAGAGTTCAATTAATCTTTCACCATTGTCATTCACACACGGATCATTAAACTTACCCAGAACATTGTCAGAAATTGCATTCTGAACACCTACTCTGGCATTGAAATCCTCTGGTATTATAACTTTTTCTTTAGCACCAAACTGGCTCAAAACAACTTTTAGCTTATTCCAGAAATCTTCTTTCTTATCAGAAGGTTCCGAGTCACAAGGAGCATACACTACAACAATTACAATTCTCTGAAGTTTCACTTTCAAACAAATCCAGAGAATTCTCTCATTTATGCAACTATAGTGAGAAAATTCTCTGGATTCGTTTGAAAGTGAAACTTCAGAGAATTGTGATTGTTGTAGAAACATAAACCAGTGTTATCTATTTTGGCATCAAGCATGCATGCATCCATAAATATATTAAACAGCCATGGTGAAATTACACAACCTTGTCTAACTCCAGCATTAATAGAAAACTATTTTGATAAAACACCATTCACTCGTACACAAGCTCTACTGCCAGCATACATGACTTTTACACTATTAAGCAGATTCCAAGTAATACCATATTCATTTAAAACTTTCCACAGAAGTGTCCTATTTACTCAATCATAAGCTTTTTCTAAATCTATGAAGGCAGCAAAAACTTTCTTACCAACAGCCAGATACTTTTTAATCTTCACGCGTAATGCTAAAACTTGGTTAGATCAGCCTTTACCAAGCATAAAACCACTCGGAATATCCCATACTTTCTCTGATGTGAGATCCCGTACTTTTTCAATTACGACCTTGCCGAACTCTTTCCCTGGCACACTAAGTAGGCTAATCTGCAATGTAAATTCTTTTGTACACATTTTCTCTAAGACTATTACTTTGTAGCGTTTGAAATTTTTAGCACAAATAAAAGCAACATATGGTTAATATGTGCCACAGTTATTATTCAGAAAAAATTGTTACAATTTTTTTTAAATTCAATTTATGTGACTTGAAAGTATTTTAATTTGGGTGCTAGATGTTGTGATAAGTTAGCTTAGCAGTGTTTCTGTCTGAGAGAAACAAAATCTCTCATTTCTGTCTGATTTTTTTGAATTATGTAGGCCAAATAGAAATAATTAAATTGGGCCAAAAGTGAGATTAGAATCTTGTCTCCCATAAATCATCCTAAATACTACTGTACATTCATTTTTTGAAGAGAACACGTGTACATTAGCAGAGAACCCCTGAATTTGAGCTATAGAAACTTTACCTACCACTAAGCTCCATCCCCAAATAACATCATTGGTTAAAGCATAACAGGCATACATGAGACTGATGGAGAGAGGAAAAAAAAAAAAAGCTGAATTTTTTAACCGCACAGGTGAAAAATAAGAACATGCTGTGAAATAGCGTGAATAGCGGTGTGAGCAAGACAAAATTGTTCACTGAAATTTATTATGTAAATATTAAGCTGGAGCACATTACTATATTCAAAACATAATAATAATAATAATTATTATTATTATTATTATTATTATTATTACATTTAACAGCAACACAGGATAAATGTAACATTGCAGAGAAAAAAAATAATGGTTACCAGCGAAACCTACGCTCTGTCCAACTCGCATTTTAGGAAAATTTTCTTCCATTTTGAAGCTGCAAAACAAGTATGTATGTATGGAATAAAATTATATTTAACACTACTGGGTAGAAGAAACATCGCGATAAAAATGGATTACGATTACGGGAGAAACTTTTACTCTGTCTAACTTTCGTTTTCGAAAGTTTTGAAAGTCAGAATTCTGCCCACCGACGGAAAACGACCTCACCACCAACCCCTCCCAAATTTCTGTTCAGTTTTGCATCGATCTTAATCTGTGTACAAGAGTTCAGAGACATTCGCTTGGATAACACTTCCATGGCCCATATTATTTCCAACTTTGTTACATCATCTTTCACTACATAAGCATTAAGGTCACTGGGCTTCACATCATCTTTCACAACATAAGTATTTGAGTCATTAGACTTAATATTTTCTAGAAGTACTGATTCCACATTTCCTGAGCTTGTTGATGGCAAGAGTTCATTATTACAAAGAGAGTTCTTTTTCACAGAGGAAGTGAAAGAAGCAAGACTGGGCTGAGACATTTTAGCACGGATGTGTTTCAAATGATTAGGGCCATTTCCGTGGCTGGAGACTTCCCAACGCCCCATGTTGCTAAGCTTGAAAGTTTTAGAGCACACTTTACAAAATGCTGATTCATTGTAGCCGTTCACAGCAGCTATCCAACCAGAAAACTCAGGATTTAATTCTTCGTCCAACCATTGTTCATTAAACACACAACGCTTTGACATTGCTGCAGTCTTAATTGCCTTTTAACAAGGTATAACTTATATTACAAATTTTCTTCTACTCCTTTGACCTAAAACAAAAAGATAAATCTTAACAAGTAATGTAACACAACTTACAATAATAGGTAGGAAATACAAGGTTACATTAGTAGGAAGGGGAAGTTAGTGACTATCTGCAACACCAAGTGCAAGTGTGTTGGGCGATGAGGGCGTCACTCCCCGATGCCGGGTTAAAACTAGTTGTAGTCTAACTGTGATTGGAATTTTCCTGACTTTTTAAATATCACTGATTTTCCCTGACTTTTACCAACATTTCAGGCATTTCCCTGACCAATTTTTATTTCCATGATTTCCCCTGACTTTCCAGAATGTGGACACCCTGTAATACCACAATAGTTCTTGCAGTCATTCTGATCATCTTTTCCCTTATACAAGGGAACAATGATAGCATCCTTCCAATCTAAGGGGTGTTTGTGAGACCAGATAAAATCCCCTGAAAATCTTGCGGGCTTACTAGGGTTTTATGACTTTTAATTCAATGAGTATTTTAAAACCAATTATTATACCTTATATTATAATAACCCAATTGTATTAAAATAATCAAAAATGTATTTACATTTACCTTCTTTTAGCAATATTTAACAATTTTAAACATTTAAATCACTGAATATATTATGAAGAAAAATACAATAAACAAACCAGTCTTAAAACACCTGAATTATTAAAAAAAAAAAAAAAAAAGCATCCAGTTTCTTTTGTTTCCTTTGAATAACTCTGAATCTGTTTTTCTTTTGTATTGAATTTTACAATAACTGTTGGAATGGGAAAGGTTCTTTTTTCCTTCTTCACATACAGAACTGGAAGGTTCCTCAACACACAGGGATTTCGAAAATCCCTGCTCACATATGGAACTACGAATTTCTTTTTGACATGAACTGGAAGGGATTTTATGAGTTTCTATATTTGAAATAAGCACATCAGAACTAGATTTTTCAGCATTTAAGTCCTCCTGATATGCCCTCCAACTTCTATTGATATTTACAAGCCCGGTCGCAGATCGCTCAACAAATCTTGCAGATCAATTTACTCCCTTTTCTTTTCCGATATAATTTGCACAAAAAAAAAAGGTCCTATTCTGCAGACAAATAAATTAATCCAAGTACCGTTTCCATTTCCCCCACCCCCGCCTTCCTCCTGTAGATGAAATGTCAGTGCCGTGTGGGTGGGTAGTCAAGGCACAGCCGAAACCACAAGGGGGAGGGATTACGAGGGGGACTCCGTTCTCGAGGGTGGAATGTTGCAGGGCTTAATGTTGGCTCCCGAGGAAATTCGTAGTTATCAGACGCAACACGCAGCTATCAGATTTCCCGGAAAGAGCGAAGTCACAATTTCTGAGGGAGCAGGGAAACTGTAGAAATTTCTAAAAGTAAACCACGTGGGACCGAGTGCCTTTGAACAGTTGTCACTTGATGTTAGTGTGAGTAAAATATCAACTATTTATCCAGGTTAATTGCGATTGATGGCTGCACAAATGGAAAAAATTAGGTGTTCAGACTATGAAGTGAATAAATTATCCAACTTTTATTCACAATTAAAAGCTTTATTAGCATCGACTATAGTTTCGCAGAGCTTCTGGCTCGGCTTCATCAGGACGAATGGAGCGTAAACATTCAAATCATTATGACATCATCAGAGTTCTGACGGTCACGGTCTGATGATGTCATAATGATTTGAATGTTTACGCTCCATTCGTCCTGATGAAGTCGAGCCAGAAGCTCTGCGAAACTATAGTCGATGCTAATAAAGCTTTTAATTGTGAATAAACATTGATAATTTATTCTTAATCAATATCACAAGCGTGTAGTCTTGAATTATATGTAATGAAGTGCTTTTGTTAAAAAATAAAAAAACACTATACACATCGGAAAAAAATTACAGTATAAGTCTGTATCAAGCAAAAACATCTTAGATTTATTCAGAAAACAAGGTCCAGCAGCTGCTTCAAATGATGTTGTCCCTTCAATAGAAACACAAGTTGCCGACAATGCAAAAATCAACCCTATTTCTAAGCACAGCTCGGATAATGACGATACAACAGATTCTGCTCCTGCCTGCAAAAGAGCGAGAACCGAACAAGATATTGATGATGGAAGTGTTCTTCACCAGCTACTTCAAACAGTGACGAGTAAGTATTCATTTTCTAATTCCTTTGCATTTTAGTATGCATTCAATCAAATGATTGCTTTTTAAACAATGGCGGCATTAATTTTTTTAGTTGTACAGTATTTGTTCCATCGTTATTTTCATTTTTTTTCTAATTTGAATAACACGTGGAGCAAAAAAAGAAAAAGAAAAAGAGCCGTGTTGTGATTAAGAATTTGTTCGTGAAAATAGACCCACACTGAATATGAAATTCGCAGCTGAAATTATTAGAATCCTGTTTAGTATCGGGACCTATTGATGCAGTGAACGGGCCCTGCGACCTGGAAGAATGGATTGGTAAGCCTTACGCGTCCTCACCTGTTGTGAGTAGCGATATTGCTTTACGCCAGCAATGTGATGAGAAGCTGAGTTATTCAATCAATGTATTCCAATTAGGAAAGACTGAAAATCAGGATAGTCCTTCCCCTAATTTTTCGCACAGCCCGAGCGAGCTCAACAGCCAACATTTGCTAATGTCAGTCGCCATTCACCAAAATATGACCAAATCTTTTGTTTCAAGTTTTGCCAAAGTGCTATCCATGGCGAGCACATTATTTTATAACAAATTGTTGAAAAATCAGCTGAAAGAAAACTCACACACACACACACACACACACACAGATTGCAGCCACGTGCTCTTTAAGTTATTCATGTTTTTCTTTTTCTAAGAATCAAAACTTTTTTATAACCATGGTATAGAAAACTTGTGGTTTACACCTCGATTCTATTGTTTTTCTTTTCAATTCAATTTACAACTAGCTGTTGATTTTGTTAAAAACCCCATTTATTATGTTACAGTATTTTTAAGTAATTGTGAAAAAATTCTGAAATGGGTTTAAAAAAAGACATTAAAATTACGTTTTTATAAATTATGCAAAAATGGTAAATTGAAGTAGTGAAATTGAGCATATCACTGAGCAGGAAAAAAAAAAAAAAGTTAACTGGCTCTTAAAGAGACCATCTTAACGTTTAAACTCTTTTGTGATTTACTTTGTATAAATATGATGACAATGTATACTTTCAGTGTGTTACGAAATGGTGAAATAGTATAATATTATAATCATGGGTAGAAATTTCACGCCCTTCACTCGCAAAAGAAAAATACTTCTCCAGTCCGTATACACCCCTCAATTCTTATTTCATGATAAATCATCCAGATTAACGGGCTAGTTTTATGAATTTAAAAAAAAAATGAGTGAATCTGTTTTCTAATTTTATTTTGTTCTGCTGCTTAAACAAACATTTCTGATGGCAGAAATTTTAATTCACATGTTTTTTCATACGTGGCCGCTGTTCGGCGGGAAAGTGCCTACCTGTTTGTTTACGCTTTCACGGCTCTCGTGTGCGACTGTTAGTATCCGTAGTTTCCTCGCCCCGCTGGTTAAGCATTTCTAATAGTGTATTTTTAGCGGAAATTATATTTTTTCACATTTTTTTTTCTTTATTCATACAACTTTGTCAAAAATCCGTTGCCGATGTTCGGTGGGAAAGCCACTTCCAGTTTATTTACATTTTTGTAGCTATCTTGTATGGCTGTTATTTATTCATAGCTTTCCCTGTCCAACATATATGAGATCGGCCGATGGCAAATAAAGCTGAACTTTTTAACTGGGTGGAAAATTGGGACACGCGAACGCACGGTTTCAGCAAATTCAAATACAGCATATACAGTATTTAAGATTGCACAAGCCATATGGAATTATTTTCTGTAAATTATGTAAGTAAATATTAAAGTGAAGCACATTATGATATTCACAATAGAAAAGTAGGGAATTAAGAACAAAATGAAATATTTTAAAAAAGCAGATTTAAAACATACATGTAAATCTTTACTAGCTAAATCCTGAAGTGAAAAGTATTTGTTTAGGAAAGTTTGTGCATTTAGTCAAGCAATTAGAAACTTGCAAGAATTAGAAACATATATCCACAGATTAGTTTTGGTCAAACATCATAGCACAAGAGATAAGTCAGTCTTGTTGGCTTAGTAGCACTCTAAATGTACCAAATTTTTCAGAAATGAAATGTGTCATATGTGTGGAAATAAGTCATGTGTGTGGAAATAAGTTAAATTCACAGATTCTTACTAAATGATAATTGGAATATGTATTGTAATATATATTTGAATATGTACAAATGTAAAAAAGCATGACTAGAAGTTATGGTTTTTAAACAGGTTGCTTCAAAGATATTTTGCCTTTTTTTGTTGTACTTGCTTGCACAACAATTCGAATTTCCTCTTCTGAGCAAGCTGCACGGCCATATTTATTTTACGTTGACTCTGCAGCTGAACAGCATCCATTGCTAACCTTTTCTTTTTGCTGATAATTCCTTTTCTTTTCCTCTCAATTTCTTTGGTATAACTTGTTTTTGATGTCCTAAGATTTTGGCAGAGGTTGGTATCAACTGCAGACTTACCCTGTGCTTTAAGTTTATACTACGCAGTTTGCAGTTTGTATAGCTGAATAGGTTTCAATGTTCATTCTTCCTGATTTTATATCTATGATTTCAGCCATCATGCTGAAAGAACTTTCAACCTGTGGACCATGAAAGCATGATATCAAGACTTTTACTATTTTAGATAACATAGTGTACTTGTGGAGGAACACCTTTGCCCACCATGCATCAATTTTTACAAAGTTTCCAACTTCATCAACAGGAGATGGAAGTCGTGAATCAAACTGATACTGGTGAATTTCTAGAGCATAGCTTTCCATTTCCTCTGAATTCAATATATTTGAAAGGAACTGTGGAGGTTTTTCAGTCTTTTTAAAGTTAAGATTATGTCCCCTTGTAGAAGGATCAATAGCTGATATGTACATTAAAAGATCACTACATAATGGTAGTGTCTTTTGAATGTATTTTGCACGCTTCAGCAGCCTGGCTTAAAAAAATTTTCCCCACAATGTCATTTGATTTGCTTTCCAAAATAATGTTCCTGATCCAAGAATCTCTCACAGGTTTGCCTTATCAAATCTTTCACAGGTTTGCCTTTCAGTATCTCTTGTTTTAAGAAACAAGCTAAGAAATCCAAGAATAGTTGCTTTTGCTCATCAAAAACTTTATGAATTCAATTAATGGCTCCTTTGTTTGAAATAAGCATACATATTTTTTCAAAAGAGGTAGAGCTGCAACATAAAAATTTAATATAAGCAAGGTTTTCTTTGAGCTTTCAAATAATTTTTCAACAATTCTAGATTTCCGTTTTCTTCCATCTTCTGTTAGATTTTTTTCCGTAATTTCTTCCAAAGCTCCTGGAATTTTAACTTTTTCTTTCTTTACATATTTTGTTTATGATATCCATGTATATTGGTCTTTCATTAGGCTGCACAAATCCATAATACAGGAGCAAAAGGGTATCATGGATATGTAAACTGTTTAATGCCACATGATAGAATGACAACCACCTGTGTTGCACCATGTTCTTAATTTCAGTGAATTTTAGCCCTATAATTTCACAAATTTCAGCAAGGGCTTCACGTTGATCTGCCGACTATTGAAAGTCATTGAAGAAGTCAACAAAGTATTTTTCAAGGTAACCTTAAAATGGCTTGCAAATTTTTTTACTTGCACTGTGAATATGGTGACATGAATTTCCATCAATGTCAAGCAAGTGGGGAGATTTTCACTGCCGAATTCTTGTTTTTAACCATGTTTTTGGGCGTCTCATGACACATTCTTTCCACTTAGCTTTCAAACAAGCAAAACAAATTCCTCCTCCTCAGAAAGAAAAACAAAAACGGAAAGCTGCATCACGAACTTTGTTTAGAGGCTTTGGGCCGACGTAATACTGGCCCGAAGCAGTGTTTTTTTCCCACTTAGCTTTCAAACGTGCAAAACACATTTTTCCTTAGGAAAAAAAGAAAGAAAGGAAAGAAACAGTGTTGCGTCACGAACTTTGTTCAGAGGCTTCGGGCCGACGTTATCCTAGCCGGGCGCTGTGCTTTCTTTCCACTAAGTTTTCAAACAAGCAAAACACATTCCTCCTCCTTAGAAAAAAAGAAAAAAAACAAAGAGGTGCATCACGAACTTGGTTCAGAGGCATCGGGCCGACGCAATTCCAGGCCACAGTGAAAGAAGCATGTCCGAGCCAACGTAATTCCGGATCACGGCAAAAGAAGCACGCCAGGCCTACGTAATCCCGGTGTGGCTCCGCCGTGCTGCCTTTCCACTTAGTTTTCAACAAGCAAATAAATTCCTCTTCCTCTGTGGTGATTTCCCGCAAGAAAAAAAAAAAAAAAAAAAACGGGAAGCTGCGTAACGAAATTTGTTTAGAGGCTTCGGGCCAACGCAATACTGGCCGGGCGCCGTGCTTTCTTTCCACTAAGTTTTCAAACAAGCAAAACACATTTCTCTTCTTTAGAGGAGAGAGAAGAACAAAAAAAAAAAAAAAGAGGTGCGTCACGAACTTGGTTCAGAAGCATCGGGCGGACACAAGTCCAGGCTACAGCGAAAGAAACACGTCCGAGCCAACGTAATTCCGGATCACTGCAAAAGAAGCACGCTAGGGCTACGTAATTTCTGCACGGCACCACAAACTTTATTGAGATGCTTCAGGCCGACGTAATCCTGGGCCACGGTGAAAGAAGCACGCCGGGCTTATGCAATCCTGGCGCCATGCCGGGGTTTTTTTTTTTTTTTTTTTTCCACACTTTCAAAGCAAAACAAATTTCGCCACCTCAGTTTAAAAGAAAAAAAGGGCTGTGTTACGAACTTTGTTCAGAGGCTTTTACATCGATTATTTACAAATCCATTAAAAATTTCTTAATAACAGCGAAAATCTGAATATTCATAATTTTTTTTGTTAGTCACCCGTAAGCCCGGGGAAATCCGTAATAATTACGGAGATTCCGTAATTTTTGGCAATTGGCATCTCTGTGCGTCCTCCATAGAAAGAGGTTTCACGAGCGCCTCGATTCTCGAACGATCTCAGAAAAGCGGGAACGCATTCGAATACATCGCAAATTACAAGAGAGAGTTCCTGGCGATGACGTCACGGATAGAATGCAGAGTGGCAATTTCCTGCAAGACACGGAATGGCTGTTCTCCTCGTGGGCTGCAGCAGTTTCCCTAAAACACGAAGTAGGCAGAGCTTCCACCCTTCGCGCTGCGATGCTCAAGTGACTGACATCCCATCCATTGTTGACAGCAGTAAACAATTGAGCTCCCGACTCCACCCTCCAACATTTCTTCTTGACCCCCCCTGCTCCAAAAACAATGCTTTCAGCTAGAAAGCGCTTAGTTCTTTTACTCCACAAAAAGCGGAATCGCAGAATTCCGCTTTTTCAAGGATTTTTCTAAAGAACGACCCCCCCCCAAAATCTGTAAAATTTATCTTCATTTTTGCAATGACCTCGAGGATGACCAAAATGATGCCGAAAAACGCGGAATTCCACGAATTCACGGATTTTAAGAAAACATATACATAAAATCTTGGGTCCGGTTTTGGACCATTCGCAAAATTCGCGCATTAAAAACGTATCCTTTGTAAAAAATACCTGCTATTAAGAAGAAGGTAGTGTAGAACACGCTATGTTACGTATAAAAGTTTAATGCAAATATATTTCAGCCATTACTATGGCCTTCATCAGTGCGACTACGATTGGTTTACGTTGCCAGATTGGAAAGGTAAGTTTTGTAATGGTAACTCCGGGTGACGTAATGCAATGAGGGATTTCCAGATGTAAGGAACGAAAATAGGAAGCTCAGAGTTGCAATTTTTGGAAAATAAAATTTCCAAACTTTCTCTAAACCTGAGAGCATATCGATTTTGGAAGGGAGCCAACTTTTTAGTATCGGACCAAAGTGGAATAGCAGAAGTGTCAGCCATGGTAAGAAGAGATAAGGCAGATGAATGTTTTCCAAATTTCACATCAGATTTGTGTTCCTGAAGTCTTGACAGAATTTTCCGGAATGAACTTCCTATGTACGCAGTTAATCCAACGTTAGTCTTGATCGGAATTTTATACACTCCAGGCGAAGAAAGCGGAGGTCTTGGGTCTTTGTCATAACGGAGTATAACAGAAATTGAAGGGGAAGAACAAATGGCAAGTTTATATCCTTCTCTTTTGAAGATACTGATGAGTTTGTAGGCAGAAGGTTCGTGGTAAGGGATTGAGCCAGCAAACGTTAGTTCCTTTTTTGGTGAAACAGGTTGAAGAGCAACAACTGGTTTTTTCTTAACATTTTGAATTAATTTAGAAACCAGGAGAGGGGGAAAGCCATGTTGAGTAGCGATCAAGCGGATGTTTGCTAATTCATTTGCTAGATTAACTTCAGTGTTACAAACCAAATGAGCTCGATGAATGAGAGACTTGAGGGCTGACAGTTTATATTGGTGGAAGGTATGAGAATTGAAAGGAATGATGCTATTGGTAGAAACTGGTTTTCGGTAGACAGAAGTGGAAAGAAATACGTGCGTTAGAACAAAACCGTTCAGAGTTCCGAATATGCAATCGAATACGTCGTTCATGTCGGGAACATAATCAGCTTATGGACACATGAATCGGCTTCCATATGTAGCCGCATGAGCAGTTCATTTTGCATATCACGGACTGTTATGAATCAAGCACAAGGTACTTCTTCGGATTCACGGAATTCCGCTTTTTTCGCCACATTTCAGTTATACTCGAGATCGATGAAAAAAAACAAAGGAAGATAATGTTTTATTTTTGGAGGATTAGTGTGTGTGTGTGTGGGGGGGGGTCATTTTTCGTCTGGGGAACGGTATTCCATTTTTATAGAACTTCCGAAAACAAAAGTTAAATGGAGTAAAAAAATTTCCCACAATCGTAATTTCTTTTTCTCGCGAAGTTTCCTCTGTCTAGTATTGTTACTAAATAAATATCAATTTGTTGCATAAATGTTTGTATTTTCATCTTGAAAGTGTAGACAACAATTTTCAATATCGGAAGTTCGATGGCGCAAAAAATTCCATGTCAACTTTAGGCACGAGTTGATTCCGCAGGTTCGAGAAACTTTAACTTTGTTATCATCGTTTGCATCGTTCTCAAAACTAAAAAAAATTACTTTTAAAAACGGAAGTTAGACGAACTGCAGATTTAATCTGTTTTCTCTCGCGATATTCTCTCTGCTGAGTGTTATTGTAAAATAATTTTGTTCAATAACTGATTGTGTTTCAGCTTGAAAATGGGAGGAAAATTTCTGAAAACAGAAGGCGGACGGAGGAAAGATTTTTCGTAATCATAATTTTTTTTTCTCAATGTTCCCACTGTCCTGAATCAAATGTCATTTTCCCTCCATAAGTAGTTGCAAAGGGAAAAACTGTACATTCATCATATCAGAAGAATGGTTGAATCAACCAAGTCTCAATTATGTGAACTGTAAAATATCTCATACATAGAATTCAAGATTTTTTTAATTTTATTTTCAGAGCTGAAGGGAAACATGTTCAAAAATAATAAATTAGTTGACCCTTGTAGAACTGAACTTGCACATCACAATGTCCAGTGAAGGTTTATTTTATCTTTTGTGATTGAGATCGATTGCAGATTTCTTTCCTCTACAGAGGAACTCTTTTTGAAGTTTGAGTGTGTACAGCTTGAATCTCTGAAGCAACACACACACATACAAATAAAAGTTTTGGTGCAGTCTTTCAAAAGCTTGGCAGACCGTTTTTTTTTTTTTTTTTTTTTTTTGTTTTTTTAAATTAATGAAGATGGAGTTATGGAATATTCACTATTCAAACATAGCTGAAAAAAATCAAGAGTACATGTGCCAATGTCCAAAGTTTTCTAAGAGTTTTATAAGCACACATTTCCATTAGTGTCAAAAGGTTCTGCTTTAAATGTCTCACGTTGCGTTTAAAAAATGTACCATGTGAACGTGGCTTTAGCAACACAAAACAGAATTCAGTCAATATTTAGAGATTCACTGAGCAGCTAAAATCTTAATGCATATTAATTCTAAAATTGGGACAGATAAACCCTCAAAAGTAAAACAACAGCTGATCAAAGCCTGCCAACTGTGGCAAGGAATGAAAGACAGACATATATACTTCAGGCACAATTTTATATCAATGCACTGCAACTCTAGTTTTGTAAAATGAATCGTGGTACACAAATTTTGAAGATGACAATCCGCTTTTTGGTGTAAACATGACAAGGATGTTAAGTCAGATAACATCCCAAAACTTGAAAATTTCGTCGTCCTGGAGCGGGAATCGGACCCGCGTCTCACAGATAGCGCCCGGGTATGCTCCAGGACAATGAAATTTTCAAGTTATCTGACTTACCATTTGTGTTGTATGGTGTAATCCCATATTCCATTCATGAATCATGGTAATTTGCATTAAATTTAATGTAATCAATTTTTTTATCTAATTCACCCATTTGTTTTAAAAATCAAGTGCAGCTTATATTGTTTGAAAAATTACTACTGTTTTTTTCCCAGTCTTAATATTATTAAGTCACATATTCAAAACTTTCCATCTGAAATTTTCAATCACCTCTATTTACAAACACAAATGGGGAGACTCCCATTTCAAATTTGATTTTTAAGTCCTGTGTATTGTGCTACATCCGACACTTTACCTATTATCTGCATCAGTGTTTGTTGTTGTCATTCAAGTAATATTTTCCTTCCTCCCTTTGCTTTTAAGGGCTTTTAGAACAACTGGGGAGTTCTGCTGTCGCAACTTCAAGCAAGTTTCCTGCATTATCACAACTTGTGAAGGAAGTCAATAACAATGCTTTAACTATGAATAGTGGTACTTCCAGTGAGATTCTCACAGATGAAGAAAAGGCTGATCTATTGACTAATGCTCGTTCAATTGACAGGCTGATTAAATGGTCTGGCTGCTTTATGCGATGTGATGATGGCCTATTACGCAAATATTGTGGTACCAGTTTACTTTATGACTATAATAATGGCAACTCCTTCACTGATGACATCCTCCCAGGTCCTTTCAGACATTTAAAATACAATTTAAAGCGGCACTTACAGTCTGAGAAGCATTTCATCAATTCAAAGAATTACAGTGTTGAACAAGAAAAATGGTTGGAACTTGAAAATTCAGCAAAGGAAAGTGCTCTAAACTGTAAATATACGATGTCATCGCTCTGTCCACGTTATTTTTATAAACAACGAATAGCAACTGAAAAATTGTTCATCCGACACCGCTGGGATTGTGGACAGAGCGATGACATCGTATATTTACATTATCTCCATGTATTTAAAATACATTCGCTCTAAACTGTGCAAAACTGTGCTACCTACCTGACATATAAAATGGACATGTAATATGAATCCTATGAAAGTCTGTTTTGCCTATTGCTTAACAGTGACTGTGGAGTTGGGGTAAAAAATCATTCAAACGAATTCCTACGCCTTTTCCTACCTGTGGTGCATTCAGTACTTCATAAAGAAATTGCATCATTCATTATCAGCAATTATCTTCCTGTAGGTGTGATCATTGCTGATAATGAATGATGCAATTTCTAATGAAGTACTATTGCTGATAATGAATGATGCAATTTCTTATGAAGTACTATTGCTGATAATGAATGATGCAATTTCTTATGAAGTACTATTGCTGATAATGAATGATGCAATTTCTTATGAAGTACTGAATGCATCATTCATTATCAGCAATGATCTTCCTGTTATGGCAGATAAAGTAACTGTCAATCACAGAAGTAGGCACATTATTGGGTTACGGGTTCCCATTTTTGACATTAACAGTAAAAACTTGTATCATTCAGTGTACCTGGAGCACAACTTTGTAAATGATTTTACAGGGGAAGGACTGGCTTCCAGTATTCTAGGAACTCTAGATAAATTTGGTTTTGATCAGGCCTTCCTTCGTAAAAATCCAGTTGGGGTGGCTGTTGATGGTCAGTATATTAAATTATGGATGGCTAACCACATAAAAAATGAATTAGCTATAAACAATGTACCTGCATCTTGGGACATAATGCATCAAATTCAGTTGATGCAAAAACACTGTGAAATGCCCGATGTTGTCAATAAGGCTCACAGCCTGATACATGAGTCAATGAAACAATTCATGCATGGCTCCAAATACGAAGCACTTTTGAAATGTTCAGAAGAATTCAGTGATGTTTTTTATAAGCCCAAAATTTTTAAGTCTATGAAGTTTGCAGCTTATTCAAAAGATGTATTCAAAACATTTTTTGGTGATTATAAATTTCTTGTATCAGCCTGTGAGCAAGATCCACAATTGTTTTCACTTCGTGACAGACTACTGATGTATCTACTGTCAAAATACTCAAAGCATGTACAGTCTTGTGAAAATTTGCCATGGGAATACTTGCAACATATGAAAAATCTGGGCTCTGATTTAGATATTTACTTGGATTGCATTACAACTCTGGAAAAAATTGAAAAGGCAGAGGAATTATGTAAAGTTATAGCAAATTTGCCAGTATCTTTCTTCTGCAATACTAAAACTGCCATAGAAATGTTTGAGTCTTGTACTTATCAAGGTATCACACTCCCAGATCTGCCAGTTAGTTCTAAATATTTGCGTTCAGTTAACACTACTTTTCTAAACCAGGACAGTCAGCTTAGCAAAAATTACAGGAATGACATGACTTTGTTTGTGAAGTTTGTTACATCTCTTAGAGAGCAGTTTAATGTATACCAGCAAAAGTGAAAAGCCAACAGTAGATAATATGCTTAAGATGGCAGGCAACCTTTTCAATTTTGATTATTTACAGTTCCCAAGGAACAATGTTTCTATTGAGCAGTCAGCAGAAGATAACTTGGATTCACTTGTGAAACATTTATTGATTATATCAGAGCTTTTGCATTTTACAGCAACAATACTTTTGAGCATGATATGCAAACACTTTGGTTTGAGTTTAAGCAGTTGTATGCCTGGTTTACCAAGATGACAGATGCAAATAGAAGTGAAGGCACAGTTTGCAACTATAAAGCTCTTTTGAAGATTGCTATGCGTAAACTCAAGATTAAGTATCGAAATATTATAAAAAATTTAATTTTTGCACTGGCAATACCTGTATCAGAAGCTGTTTGTGAGAGCTGGGGTTCTGTAGTCAACAATGTGATGAAAAAAAGGCCTATGTCTAGTGATGGCAGTATTAATGACATTGGTATAACTGACATGAGAGTGTTCATTATGCTTAATGGTCCACCAGCTGGTTACAAAAATATCAGGAAATTCCTAAAAATTGCCTTAATTGAGAAACATGGTATGTCATATTACAAGCATTTAAAAACCATCTCAGCATCAAATGTGTACCAAAAATCAGTTAAGTCCTAGGTAGTTTCAAGGCATTTAGAAGATACATCTGATTGCTTGCCATGTTTTTACTAACACTGGAGTAAGCAAGAAAAAGAAATTGCATAGTTTTCCAGTTTATTTTTCATTGGTGATTTCGAAGTCAGTATTTTTAAAATTATTTATGCACTAAATAATATATGACTGCCTTTCACATCGGAGAACTTAATGCAATTACTATTGTAAGAAAAAAATTAATTTCATCTTATTTGCATCTGTTTTGTAAAACGACATTTAATGAGATATAAAATTACCACATTATTTATGTATCTTTATTAAATGTTTTCTACAGGAAGACAATTAGTACTATCTGCTGCTTGGTAAAAATTATGTAATTAAAATGTTTAATACATTTTTATTCTAGCTGCAGTCTGCAGGGTGAATGGGGGGCGAGTGTCAGCAGACTAATTTCAGGTTTCCAATAACTGTGTTGCAGACAGCTTAGCAAAATTCTGCATGCAGACAGCTTAGCAAAATTCTGCAACTGGGATTACAAGTAAATCCTTATTACCATAATTGGATCAGTCAGGGGATTTTTTGAGCTATATTTTTGGCAAGTTGTTTCTTTAGAAAACATTAAGTCACATTTAACAGTTTGCACTGCATCCAATGAATCAATTTTAAGAGATGTTCTACTGTCAGTCAGAATATCATTCATTAAGTTGAAAGCACTTTTAACTAGTGGGCTGTGGAAGCAGGTAAGGCATGCCTTGACTAATTTTCCTAACATAGGATGCTTTTTTTCATTTGTAACTTCATCTTTTAAGCAAAAAAAATTTAGACCAACATTTGTCTATCGCACATTTAATATTTTTTTTTTTTATTGGTATCACAACAGTAGAGCATTTCATCAGTAATATCAGTGTCAGTTTGGTATAATCTTAATTCTGCACACAGTTGTGGTTTTTCAGCCTCAGAAAATATATGAGACAGATAAAAAGATAATTTTTCAAATGCTAACATAGTACTAGTTTTACCTCTTAACTCTGGGTCCAATGCTGTAAAACTAATAAGAAATGAATTTCCAACAGGTAATTTTTGTATCATATACTGTGCTGTGTTAGTGTAAGCTTTGACCAAAGAGGTTTTGAATTCTTTTGCAATCACATGGTATTTTTTCATAATGGTGCAAGCTTCTGATCTAATATACAGCAACTTGCTGAGTAAATAGAAATTAGAGTTACTAACATCAAGCTTTAACAAATCCTTGTAAGACATGCACTTTGAAATAACTTCTGGCTTTATAAAAAAAGTAACAAATTTTAACATCAATTTATAAATGTTGGTATGTAACATATGAAGCATTGGTTCTTTGGTTTTAAATAATTTCATGTACACATCAAATTCTGGTAGCACTGCTGTATATAATGCTATTTGCAATAAAGTTTTTTTCTGCATAACTAATAATC
The DNA here is from genome assembly GCA_039090855.1 of Macrothele yani. Classification (NCBI taxonomy): domain Eukaryota; kingdom Metazoa; phylum Arthropoda; class Arachnida; order Araneae; family Macrothelidae; genus Macrothele; species Macrothele yani. Next base: position 2,348,658 of record CM077027.1, read on the forward strand.
CATTGACTATTCTTTTTTCTGAGCTACAGCATCCTTTGTAAGTTTTTGGGAATGTAAAGAGGAATGTACTCCATCTCTCAACACAGGTCCCTATGGGAGTTCTACTGCGCATACTCACAGACTTCTTCTGACCCACCACAACTGGAAAACACGTGACATGAAGGCACGAATCTAGCAATTCATGCTGCAGACATATGACTTATAGGTTCTCGCATTCAAAACCCTACTACAGTAGAATTCGGTGATCCGGGATCGCGCAAAAAAAAACAAAAAAACCTGCTGCTCTGACCTTTAGGCCTGCTTATTTCACCTTCAGCAAATGGGAAGACCGTTTAAATCAGAGGAGCAAATGCCGCCGTCAATGACAGAGGAGGGGATGGTACTGGGAGTGTCACACAAAGTGCATTGGATATACAACCCAGACGGTCGCCGTCAACGGCGAAGGGGTGTGTGCGATTCTTAATGGTTGGGGCCGGTGATCTTTCTTCCCTTGGCACTGTTTATAATGGCTTTTCCCTTTCATCTGTGGCCGGCTTTCGGAGGAGAAAAGAGGTGCATGTGCTAAGCCGCCAAGCATTCTCCCCTTCCCCATTTGTGCCCAAGGAGCGGAACGCTGGTCACCTGGTAATGTTTCATCCATGAACGGCATGCTTTTCTAAATCCCCGGAATTTCAGGGGTGCCTTGTTCGAATTCCCCAGAATTCTGGGGTTTCCCCGGAGCACAAACAGGCCTGCAATCCCAAGGGACTATTCCTAACTCCCAACATAACTGGCAAATTTCAGTTAACCATCAATTACAGAGTCACCACCATATTTCAACATCTTGGCTGTTATGCCATCTACTTCTGGAGCCTTACCATTCTTAAGACTTTATAGCTTTACACATCTCTTCTCCTGAGATCCCTCCTGTGCTTCCATCTCTCACTGTGACATTATCTGCTTCTGCCTCAGAATCACCTTTGCTTCCATGCTCTAATAACACACAGAAGTATTCCCATCTTTCACTTAACTCATTGGGCTCCTATATCATTTAACCAATCCTATTCTTCACACAACTTGGAATTATATTTTCCCTATTTTTCTTATGTGTTGTGCACTTTCAGAAAGATTTTCTATTTTTCCAAAAAGCCAATTCATGCCTTTCCACCTTTTCCTTCCTATCTTTTGCCTCACTCTGGTGAACCAGCTTAGCTGCTTCACACTTCTTACAGCGATATTCATCCACAGAAACTCTTCCTTGCAACATCCCTAAATAGGCTTTTTTCTTTCTCTTTACTGCCTCTTCAATCTCACTATTACACCAAGCATCACCTCTATTGTTACCCACTACTGTGGTGCCACAGACCACAGTAAAGAAGTCTTATGACAATCCTCATTCACTTTAACTCCCACAGTACACATCATCTTTAACTTCACTTCATCACATTTGTACACTATACCACAGTCTGGAGTCAACGGACAAGAGAATGCGGTGAGGGCTCGCACTTGCCTGTAACAGCAAGTTGGAACATGTTTGTTCTTGCACTGACATTCAAGACTTTCGTTTCAACAACTCAGCAGCTTTAGCAGTTATAAATTGCAGTGCATTTAATATACTTTCTCCATCTTTAGCACTTTCAAATGGCTTTAATTAGAACAAGCCTAAAAGAAATAATATCCCCCCACACACATTAACTGAGCCTACACACTTAGAAATGAATAACCCAAAAATCTTGATGAAGTCTGCATGTGCACATTCACTCTAGGAGAGCCAAGGCACAACTGAGTGCTGGTTGTTGAATCCCCACACTACAAACACAGCAAGCTATGAAGGTTTTAGCATAAAATACTCAGATCTGGAGCTTGGTGCTGGCTCATTGTCTTGCTTGTACAGACATGACTATAGTCTGCTTAGACATACGGGAACCATACTATCGTGTCCTAACTTGTCATATTTTGTTGTTTTCCTAAGCTATCTCCTCAACCCCCTGAGTTAATATATATTTAACCTATTTTAACATGGTAGTATAATAACACTGTACTAAACCAAAAAATAAATAAATAAATAAATAAATAAATAAATATGGTTCTTGTTCAAAGGAATTAAAAATTGTGAATTCAAAATTACAATTTTCTTTTCATATTCGCATGGCTTTTCCTTTGCACGTGTCTTAAAAATTGACAAAAACAATAACATGCTGTGTTCCTATGATGAAACTTTCCACCAAAGAATGCTAATATATAAGTTTATGTGCGAATTTAAAAAAAAAAAATTAAATTAGGTGTTTGAGAAAATCAAGGTCAAAAATTTTATGGCATGACCTTGAAATTCAAAACTGTCCAAAAACTTAGCCATGTTACATATCATGTGAAAGCTTATAAAATAAGGTAAAAACTGGTTTTTACCCCAGCCCTCTATTTCATTTCTAGCTTGAGTAATATTTATTTTGTAATTGCATGTCAGTGGAAAATTGGTTTTTATTAAAAGAGATTTCAGAGAGCCGTAACTTAAAAACTATCGCAGATAAAAAATCTAAAAATTTGGATTCTTTACTATCTCTGGGGGTACATTAGGCAAGCCAAAATCTAAGAGAATAAGGTTTTTCAGAGACAAATATATTTTCAAATTAAACAGTTAAAAGAAGAAATATAGAAGAAAACATGATATAAATCTATGCCTTCTAGAGGTCGAATTTTGCGTAATGGAAAAGTTGAAAATAGGGGAAAAGTATTCTTCATGGCAAAAGCTATGCTAAGGAAAAAGAACTAGAACTTTTCAAATACATCTCTCGGAAGCAGAGATAACAAGAAAAAGGTTTTGACCTTTACAGCCCTAGTAAGAAAACTGCGAATTATTTAAAGAGCATAATGCTCCCCATCTTTATTGTAGAGAATGGCATACAGTAAAAACAGAAATTTCTCAATAGGGTTTTTAGAAGTGAAGATACAGCTGCAAACAGAAGTATACTAACAGTGACAGAAATGTGAACTACAAAGCTCCTCAAACACAAATCTAAAGTGTTCCACAAGGTAAATGGCATCCAGTGATAAAGGATTATAAGTTGTATATGTAGAAGCAGAGATATTGAGAAAAACATTAAACAACTGCACCCCTATCAGCAAAATTGTGCAGTATTTTGGGAAGAAAATACATATAAAGTTTTCATAGTTAGTAGTACCTGACAGGAAAATAATTTTTTCAATACAGGTTTTACTCCCGCAGACATTGCTGTAAACGAAAATTTGAAATAATATGAGAAACATTTTGTACCAGAAATGCTCTCCAACGAAGAAAGAATTTTTCAAATCTGACTCTTAGAAGCACAGATATCAACAAAAATAAGATATACATCTACTTCCCCATCCCTTGCAGAAAAACTATTCATTATTTTAAGCAGAAGATATTCTCAAAAGGTTTCCTCAGGTGAGTTGTATTGGTTCACAAAATAATTTTTTCAATCAAGTTTTCAGAAGCTCAGATTTTGCTGCAAATGCATCAGAAGCAGAAATTAATGCTTACATCTCTGGTGGCCAAATCATTCTTTACCAAAAATTAGAAGTTATATGCAAAACATTTCCCATTAAATGCTGTATCCAATCCAGGAAGAATTTTTGAAATCGGACTTTTAGAAGAAGAAGAAATATCAGGGAAAACACACTCCTCTTTACGCCCCTAGTGGAAAATCTATGGAATGTAAACTTGAAAAAGGGACTGTACATAAAATAGTTTTCGATATAAATGGCATCAAAAGGAAAAATCATTTTTTCAATCTGTTATTTAGAAGCAAAGATATGAAATAAAATGTACTTTGAATGCAATATAATCTGCATTTACACCCACTACCAGTGAAGTTGTTCATCAGGAAAAAAACTGGAATGCAAAGATCATCATTCTCACATTTCAAGCTTCCCAACGCAAAAAGAATTTTTCAAATCAGACTAATAGTTTCAGAGATTTGGTGTCCACAGATGGATGGTAAAGTGATATTCTACAAAAGACATGATAAAAAAAGGTTCTACATTTGTCAACAAAGAGAGCAGTCCAACTATGCCATAATGGCAAATAATGTTAAAAAGCACAGATAGAAACAAAATAATGGAGACAACAGGTGAAAAAACTAACAACTAATACAGAATATTATTTTGTTTGAGAGGCAAATCAGAAGTTTTAAAACTGTGATTAAGTACAATGATGATACAAACAGTAGTACTGAACTTTTCTCAAGATTCAAGGTTTGTTACCATGCTACAGAAAAGTGTCAAAGTACATGAATAGAAATCATGCAAAAAAAATTTGTGTGTGTGTCTATGTTCCCATAAAAGCCTCCTAACACTTCTATGTCAATGTGATTTTTCATCCTGTGGCAAATGGCAAGTTTGTATTTAATGATATCTTTGTGAGGGGCAATACATTTGATGCATGTTGATCACCTGAATTGCAAAAAAGGGGTTTGCAGAGGTCATTTATTTGCAATGACCATCCACAAATAATGTAACCCACAAAGGAGGATGGCTTTAATACTGGCAGTGACAAATCTGAAACCAACAGATATGTAAAATTTAGATGTAGAACTTTAAAATGATAGCTAAATTAGTTCTTGGGTTACTCTGAATTTTAAAAAATTCTATGATTGAATCATATAAAATTTCATAATTTGGAGATTGACAGAGAGAGTATAACTATAAATAACTTTCAAGTGGCAAACTTAAAAAAAATAAAAAATAATAAAGAACTTGAAAAGACAGCAAAGAAAAACAGACACAAAGTTGTACTCCCACTATCACACACTTCACTGAAAAGGTGCCTCTCTCTTTCCAAAAACAAACTGCTGAAAGTGTCAACCACAGATTAAACGACATTTGCCTCCTGCCACCTTATTAACTACCTTAGTGCAGGGAGATTGATAGCATATGTCCTGCCATAAAATATACACAGTATTTCATGCAACCTCCCTCTCCAGTACAGCAAGGAAGTAGTGGTGAAACAGCCATTTGATATATCACTTTCCATGTATCTACAGTGCTTTCATTTCCAAAGTTATTTATTATATGTGAGTCACATAGGTGAGTTGAAGTGTATTAAACATAGTTTTTCTAACACTTCTCCCTTCTTTGCCTTGGTTATCTTCGATGAAAGGTATGCAATCCACTTTGCTACCATTGTCACGAATCAAGATTTCATCTCAATGAACTATAATGGACTCCTGAAGTTCTTTATAATAATAGCTGAGTGTATCTAAGTATCAACAGTGGGAGTGGTAGTGGAATGGTCCTCAAATAAAAACTGCTTGGTGTTATGTTTACCTGTGGCTTTAAACTCAGTGTGGCATTATTCCTAATAACGAACCAAAGAAATAACTGGAACTGCAATGCTATACTTGTTGTGGCATTATTCTGGTGAAAGCAAGAACCATATCTAACTGCAGAAATGTTAATTACTAATAAATTAAATTGCCGTTCAACTTGCAGCTCTCCCAGTCAGCATGAAATTTTGATAAGATGTACAGATAATGTTTCAGCAATTCAGATATATTTTCAAAAAGTTCAAACAATTTATAAAACAATTTTTGGGAAGTTCAAAAAATTGATTTTTAATATACTGTATGTTAAACAATCAAGGTCACCTTTAACATACATACACATATTACTAAGCTGTTCTCTGAGATTCAGAGGTTAGCTCCAAAAAGAAATACAAACTTCCAGATATTTTTACCTATTGTTGTCGTATCAAACTTCGCCACCTTAAAATAAATTTAAGTCATCAAGATAGTGGTCAAATTGTTTTATATCAAATTAAAGCTCTGCATACATACTTGTAAACAATGCTAATTTTAGGGCTTTATGTTTAATAAAAGATGAGACATCACTATGAAAAGGCAAAATAGTGTGCTTAAAAATTTAGATTTTTTGTTACTTTAAATACCCAAGTGAATGGTTCAAAATGTACAAATCTTGGGCAGAATGTTTTCTTACACAAGAATCCCTGCCATTGACATAAATTTAATTAAAATCAGAGGATGCCAGTTCTCTGATTTTAATTAAATTTATGCTGTGTTGAGTTGGCATAAAACTTAACTGCACTTATAATTGTTATTAATTCTGAAGTTAAATAATGACCACATAGCTTCAAAATCTTAAAGGAGCCTTATGAATAGTCTTAATTAATTAGCACAATCAAATCTCAGTTATAGCAAGATTTAGTCTATATATCAGTTAAAGACATTTTTATACTTACTAGCATATTCTCTTTCAGTGTGAACATCTTTTGCAAGATAGACCTGAAAGATTAAATTGGAAAAAAAAATGTTAGATAAGAACTTTAGACATCTGGTAATCCAAATACAGTAAGAAAAAATTAAATTGTTTGAATGCATAACATATATAGAGAACAACATCCAACAAAATGACTAGTCAAGTGAAGATTCTCAATGAACCAGATGAAAGAGGTTTATTAATACTTAATCACTATTTTGGTGACCAAAATACAATGGCATTACACACCTGGAACAACACAAATTTTAGTAACACAGATCTCTCATTCCAAATAAGTTTAGAATAACATTGCAAAAATTGAAATTTATTGAAATTTAACAACAAACTTGAAATACAATATGTAGCAAAACAATACGTCTACAACTTGTAAACAGAAAACAAAATAAGCATCTCCCTTTCATTTAAACACAACCTAGATGTCCACATATACAGAATTCTCCCTAGAAAACCGCTTGAATTCACAGGTTGAAATGGTGCATATACAGTTGACTCTCAATGAGTCAAATCCAAAGGGAGTGTGCAAAAATCTGAGATACCAAAAATTCAAGTTATCAATAAAACCGAAATTAATTTCAAATTTAATTACACATTTAATCATATCTTTAATACACATTTATTTTACACTTTTACCTACATTTTTAAAAGTGCAAACATTTTTTAATGTTTTCAAAGCTTGCTTTGTCTCAATACAATGGAATCAAAATGAATGAAGTAAACTGAATTACCTAGTTACTGTTTTAGAGAATTCAATAAATTTTTTTTCAGAACCACAAAATTTGGTATACTATCTCATGGTACTCTAACTTAGACTACAGATAGGATATTGAAGTGCAGAACTGTGTTGCAGTTCTTAAGTAAAAAATGAAAATTTTTGAGAAAATTTTGTATGGGGCTTCCTTTACCCCGGGCCCCGACCCCTTCCAAAAACCATGTGCGGTCTAAGTTAGAGTACCATGACATAGTATACCAAATTTGGTGGTTCGAAATTGAAACTGTACATTTTACGAAAATGTTGTATGGGGCCCCCTTGACCCCGACCCCTTCCGTCTATGGTCTAAGTTGGTGTAAGAGTACAATGAGATAGTATACAAAATTTGGTAATTCTAAATTGAAAACTGTAGGTTTTACAGAAATTTTGTATGGGGCCCCCTTGACCCTGACCCTTCCAAAAACCGTGTACGGTCTAAGAGAGTAAGTACCATGAGATAGTATAACAAATTTGGTGGTTCTAAACTTTTTTTCGTTTTTTTAAGAATCGACTGTTTGCATATATAGTGTCAACGAAATGAGTTGTCGACAAAGTGAACCAGACCCATTTCCCCGATCCTATTCTTCACACAACTTACAACTTTGTTTCCCCTATTTTTCCTGATTCTCACGTACTTCCAGAAAGTCTTCCTATCTATCTTCCTATCTTTCCAAAAAGCCAATTCATGCCTTTCCACCCTGTCCTTCCTATCTTTTGCCTTACTCTGGTGAACCAGCCTAGTGGCTTCACGCTTCTTACAGCGATATTCATCCACAGAAACTCTAACTTGCAACAACCCCAAATAGTCTTCCTTCTCTCTCTTTACTGCCTTTACAATCTCCCGATTCCACCACGCATCACCTCTTTTGTTACCCACAATTGTGGTGCCACAGACCTCTTCAGCAACAGTGACAACACAGTTCTTAAAACATTCCCATTTCTTTTCTACATCCCTCTCAAGACTTCAACTCCTTCAGTCGTTCTCTGAGTAAGTTAGAATAATGCTGATGATCTCTACGGAGCCTTTCAATTTCCATCCTGGGTCTCTTCCTATTCCTTTTCCTTTAACCAACAGGGTCACTACTCCATGTCAGATCACCCAGCTTAATTTTGAAATGACACCCACCAACTCAGATTTTCATGAAACTTTTTTTACTTGTTACTACCACCAAGTTACTAATCCATGTAAAAATTTTCCGCCCTAGGCCACATAGTTTCTGAGATATAAAATGTCAAAGTTTTGGAAAATTGTACATTGATGACGTTTCCAAGACTCCGCTTTCAGACGCAGTATTTGAGAAAAAACTCATAGTTCTGTGTCTAATCAACATATCACTACCAAATTTTTACCACATGTCAAGCAAAGTTAATCAACATATCACTACCAAATTTTTACCACATGTCAAGCAAAGTATGTACATTTCAGAAAGAAATATTATATAAATCTTGCCTATCTCGGAGAGACATTAAAATTTAGTAAATTTTTTTATAAACAAGTTTTTAAGTGCAAAGACGTTGCTTCATTAAGTGAGTATTGTGGCATAAAGCGCAGGAGTTACCAGAGCGTTTTTTTTTTTTAATTGAACCTAAAAGTATAGTTTAAAAGGCTGTGAAAGAAAAATAGTGGGATTTTGATTGCTAATAGTTATTTTAACTTATAAATTAAGTTTTTCTATCTAAGCACAGATAGTTTCAAACGGGACACTATGCATCATAATAGACAAAAATGTTCATAGGTAAATTTTAGAATTTTTTTTATCAGTGTATGAAGAGCATAAATTACAAATTTTAGTAATGTGGAGAAAGCTTATGACAAGAAAAATTTTGTCATAATAAATAAATAAATAAATAAAAACTGGTCTAGAGTACAAAATTTTCAACTTTAAGTGATAAAAACATAAGTGTAACAATTAGTAGGTATCTATAGCTAATTAGGATAATCAACCAATGGAATATTTTAGTTCAACAAATTAAAAGCTTGAATAATTAATCTTACTTTTCATCTGAGATGCCGTATCTTATTGTACTGGTGTATTAAATCAGCCTCGTTTTCAGAAAAGTAGTACACCCTTCCAGAGCACTTGGTGGTGGGAGGACTAACACACGAAATGATGTTACACATGGGAACGTGGCAGATGTCTTTCTGTGGAGGCCAGTGAAATGATAGTGCTGGGCCATATGGGGGCATGAACTTTACTTTTAGATCACCTTCCGCCACATGTTTAGAAAGTACTAATCCAAAAAACCAGTGACTGTCATTAATACATGCAATGTATAAGTTTGTAGAGATCTGTGACATCTTGACTGCAGGTGGTTGTTCTCCAGAGAAGCGGAAAATAGTGCTAAAATTTTTATCAAAGCTAGTTCTCTTTGTTCCAATGGAATCTTCAGACACAGGGATGAAATGGTGAAAGCCACGTGTACCAGGAATTGTTTTTGCTTTGGAGAATCGGTCTTCTAGCTGCTGATGTGTTTCTGAAAGTGTTTCTTTTTTACCATCCAGAATTTTATGTTTTTGACTCTTGCCTCACAGAAATTGAGGACTTTTTCAATTGAGTCTATTGCATCGCCAGGGCACATTTGAAGGCTTGCTCGGGTAACCAGCAGCTAAACTGTACCACCAATGCCGTCGCAAGGAGATTTCCCGTGACTGGTTGCAAAAAATATCCATGATGCTGCTAAAGAGAAGTCCTGGTTGTGGTAGCAAAGATTGAGAAAGTTTTTGCAGTTTTTATACTGTGCAGCACATCCGTCACTGAAATTAAATACATTTTTTACAATGGGAAAGTTTTTCTTTATATACTGAGTGATTATTTTTTTGTGTTTCGTATACAAAAGCTACTTTTTCTTTATATACTGAGTGATTATTTTTTTGTGTTTCGTATACAAAAGCTACATCATGCTCTAAATCATCGGACAAGATGCACACACTTGAAACAAGTAGGTCTTCAGAGTGGTGGACACGTGTGTAGATTACAGCTGTATGTAGTGAACAACTGTTGCTTGTCCAGTGATACCCTTGTGCTGCATCTTGAATGATGTACGAGTAATTTTCACTGAAGTCTAGGAGAACAATAGCTGCATCCGATTCAAGGTTTGCTTTCATTTTCTTTAGAAAGTTTGCTTGGGATTTAGTTATAAATGCATGGGGCACAAGTTTCTCAATTAAAGATGCTAAATATTCATCAAATGTCACAGTGAATTTCACCTGTTGTGTTCTGTCTGTCGATACCCATGAACTGTATGACACTTCATCTTCAGGGTCCCACTCTTCAAATTTTTCGAGTAGAAAACTTTTCAAATTTTCACTGGATGGGCACTGAGGAGCAGTGTCGCAGCATGCAGTCTTTGTTATCCTTAAAACAGACTAAATAACTGAGGAGCAGTGTCGCAGCAGGCAGTCTTTGTTATCCTTAAAACAGACTAAATAACTGAGGAGCAGTGTCGCAGCACGCAGTCTTTGTTATCCTTAGAACAGACTAAATAACTGAGGAGCAGTGTCGCAGCACGCAGTCTTTGTTATCCTTAGAACAGACTAAATAACTGAGGAGCAGTGTCGCAGCATGCAGTCTTTGTTATCCTTAGAACAGACTAAATAACTGAGGAGCAGTGTCGCAGCATGCAGTCTTTGTTATCCTTAGAACAGACTAAATATAACTGAGGAGCAGTGTCGCAGCATGCAGTCTTTGTTATCCTTAGAACAGACTAAATAACTGAGGAGCAGTGTCGCAGCACGCAGTCTTTGTTATCCTTAGAACAGACTAAATAACTGAGGAGCAGTGTCGCAGCATGCAGTCTTTGTTATCCTTAGAACAGACTAAATAACTGAGGAGCAGTGTCGCAGCACGCAGTCTTTGTTATCCTTAGAACAGACTAAATAACTGAGGAGCAGTGTCGCAGCACGCAGTCTTTGTTATCCTTAGAACAGACTAAATATAACTGAGGAGCAGTGTCGCAGCATGCAGTCTTTGTTATCCTTAGAACAGACTAAATATAACTGAGGAGCAGTGTCGCAGCATGCAGTCTTTGTTATCCTTAGAACAGACTAAATAACTGAGGAGCAGTGTCGCAGCATGCAGTCTTTGTTATCCTTAGAACAGACTAAATAACTGAGGAGCAGTGTCGCAGCACGCAGTCTTTGTTATCCTTAGAACAGACTAAATAACTGAGGAGCAGTGTCGCAGCACGCAGTCTTTGTTATCCTTAGAACAGACTAAATAACTGAGGAGCAGTGTCGCAGCATGCAGTCTTTGTTATCCTTAGAACAGACTAAATAACTGAGGAGCAGTGTCGCAGCATGCAGTCTTTGTTATCCTTAGAGCAGACTAAATAATCAGTCAGGTCCTGGTATGTCTCTTCTATACAAAAAGCATGAAGTAGAAGACTTGCATTTTGATGTATTGGGCAAACACAAATAGAATGTGTTCCAGAAGACCCTGCTAACACGCACTATTTTGGACGCAGCATGCAGAATTTAGAGATGTCAATTTTAATGATGGGATACTCAAATTTAAAAGCAGAATACAATTCATTTAAATTAGCAAGTAATAATCTCTTTTGTACATGAACATTTTTAGAAATACCGACTGTCCTTTGTTCCTGGCATAATTCGAGAGTATTCATCACTTTGGTAAAAGTTCTTCACCAATTCAATTATATTTTCACTGAGTGTTTTACCTTTTCTGGGTTCAGGTAAAGCCACGATTCCTTTGTCTCTGAGAAGGTATCTTGCTTGACGGATGACATATTCACTTGCATGGAACTCTTCCACGATTTTTTTTTCCTGCTCCATGAAGTAGGAACAAGCGTCAAAAGTTGTATCTTTTCTCTCCGTGTCATTGAAGCCTCAATTTTTGCTTTAAGTAAACCTACAAGCACATTCATATCATCTGCTTTTTGTTTTAAATCTTTTGGCAGTTTTTTGGCATCTTTTTCAGGTGGAGAAAATTATTTTTCTATAACCCTACTTAACCTTACTTTTTAAATTAGAACATGCTGACTCAACCTTTTTTTTTTTTTTTTTTTTTTGCATAGGAAGATTTGCTGTGTGATGCAATGGCATGGAATTTCAGAAGAGACTCCCTATCTCTGCCAGTGATGTATTAATTTTCCCTAATCTTTCTTCTTTGAAAATTGATGTTTCTAAATTACAAATACTCTGGTTGCTTTCACTATCTGTGTCCACCTCTTTAATGTCATCATTTTCATTTAAAAATTGTGAGTGTTTCTGCACCTTTTCTCTACATGCATCACATATCTTCTGTCCAGGAATTGATTTCACAATCATTGGAATTTTATTAATTTTCTCTGAAAAGTCAAAGGTCAATGCGTTTTTAATTTTTTTTTCTTGTGGCACTTAAATGGATCAAAACAACTTTTCTGGTAAGTTTCATATTTTCTCAGGTAGTATGTTTTATGATGCTCAAAAATATTAAACTTTGAAACAATAAGTGCTTCAGAAAAAACAAATATTTTTCTGAAGCACTTATTTGTTTCAAATATTTTTCTGAAGCACTTATTTGTTTTAATATGAGAACAATACAAATAGCAGAAGCAGTAATAATAAATAAGACCAAACCATTTAACTGCAATAATAACAGTCCGTACGACCTTTCGTACGCTTGGAGGAACCTGATCGAAACTGAGAAGAAATGGAATAGGGAGAGGAGAGAGAGGAAGAGAAAAAGGAAGGGTGAGAGTGACGTAGATGAAGATAAAGTTGATGTGACCTGACACTAGATGGCATTGGCAATGGATTAAATGGGGAACATGCGCACTGTGGACACGAGACTTTCAGATAGCAGACTTCGACAGATGATGTGAAGTCTCCGTTGAAAACGCCAGGGTAGAGCCTAGGTGAAACACGCGTCCGGTGATTGAGACTGTGGACGGTATGAGGTGGTGTATGTGACGATTTTAACTGGAACCTTTTTTAAAGCTTTTACATTTTTTATGAACCTGACCAAACTTTGAAGACTTCCTCAGCATTTCCAAGAGAGTGCAGCATTGACGAGATAGCCCTAAAGGCCAAATACGACGTGGAACTTCAAGTTGTATGTAAATAGTAACTCTTAACTCAAGAATTTTTAATTATTATCTGGAAACCTTTACCCATTCAACATGATGTCGACACAGCCAAAACGGAGCTAACCCTAACATCTGGACATGTCCGAAGTGGGGTACAACTTATAACGAAATGGCTCTCGAACTAACCCTAACAACTGACCATATTGAAGCAAGACTCAACTTTGGACAAAGAAACTCAATAACTACTGACATTGGACTGAACACGCAATTCCGTAAGTAACATCTTTGGGACTTCTAACCGATTTATATTTTAATTGAATAAGTTAATGCACCACCACAGACTGTATCCACTTTACAGTACGTGTAAAACAGAAGTTACAGATGTTAAAGCGTCACCCTGAAGAACCTTGTGGTCACGTAATTGTATGTGAACTATATAATAGAATCACATGAGATATAATGATTTGTTTCAAAGTTTATCAGATTCACCTCCTGTGTGTAACTCTTCTTATGGCACTCAGTTCCACTTTCTTTTCCTATACTACATTGTTCAACAAGCTGTTCAGTTTGGGACATTTTTAAAATTAATATTTCAAAGGGTTACTAAAAACTTTCTTTTAAACCTTGGAACAGAAAAATGATCTTTAACTGTAACTAAGAGGAATAACCCACTTCTGAAAACTTTTGAACATTTGAAGCAGCATAAAGCACCTTCACTCAACAATAGATAGCAGATGACTGAGCTGAGACTGACTAGTAGTGCAATCCAGTTGAATCCTGTACACAGAAGAATGACTCATGTTGAATCAGCTCATGCTTTCAGATTACTGATACATACTGAGTCACCTCATGCTTTCAAATTGCTGGTACAGCTAGTTTATCCCACTTGCCTCAAAGTATTCCATCCAGTTAAAAAAAAAAAAAAAAAAACCTAATTCATTCAAAACAATTTTTAAATTGAACCATGACTAATTCAATTTGATTTTTTCATTATAAAATTTATACCAAGCCGGTAAAGTTTGGCATTGAACAGTACAATATTTTAAATTATTTGACTAGTCTACATTTATTCAATATTAGGCCAAATTATCACATACAGGTAATTATCTATTATGATGCATAAGTGTCTGCATAGAATGTGTCAAATTATGAGTTATAAGTTAAAATAACTATATTAGCAATCAAAATCCCACTATTTTTTTTTTCACAGCCTTTTAGACTAAACTTTTATGTTCAATTAAAAAAAAAGCGCTCTGGTAACTCCTGTGCCTTATGCCACAATACTCACTTAATGAAGGAACATCTTTGCACTTAAAAATTTGTTTATAAAAAAAAATTACTAAATTTTAATGTCTCTCAGAGGTAGGCAAGATTTATATAATATTTTTTTCTGAAATGTACATACTTTACTTGACATGTGGTAAAAATTTGGTAGTGATATATTGATTAGACACAGAACTATGAATTTTTTTCTCAAATACTGCGTCTAAAAGCGGAGTCTCGAAAATGTCATCAACGTGCAATTTTCCAAAACTTTGACATTTTATATCTCAGAAACTATTTGGCCTAGAGAGGAAACATTTTACATGGATTAGTAACTTGGTGGTAGTAACAAGTAAAAAAGTTTCATGAAAATCTGAGGTGGTGGGTGTCAAACCCTGGGTGAATTGACATGGAATGACCCAACATTCAGTTTCACTCGTGACACTACCAAGTAATGATCAGAACCAACATCTGCACCTCTCAGCAAACGAGTGTTAACAATTAAGTGTTTCAGACGTTGATCGTAGACAACAAAATCTTTCTCTTTACTGCATTTTCAATCTCACTGTTCCCTTGTACAAGGGGGAAAAAAGGGTGATCAGACTGAATGCAAGAACTATTGGGGTATCCGTTTGCTCAGTGTGCCAGGAAAGTACCATAATTTTTGTTTGTTGTGTCCGTAAATTATCTGCTAAAAAGTTAACAGAGAGGACGATGGGTAGGGGTATCATAATGAAAGATTGGGAAAGTTGTGGGGAGGGACAGAGGGGGTAATTTTGTATTGTTGAGAAGGACAACTCTGACTGTTGTGCCATCTATTTTTGTCAAACAGCTAATGAAAATGTATGCACAGCACTTGCTGCATGAACCTATGCATGCCTCCTTTCAAAGTTTCTTGTTTTGGATCTTGTGTGCACTGTGCCTTGTATTTAATAGTGTCCTTCGCCATTTTGTCCTATGTCTTTGCTGCTATTTTCCTTCATTGCTATTCATGATGTCTTTGAAAAGGAAATGCTTCAGTCACACTGCCGAATTTAAATTTAAAGGGGCACACTTGGGGATATGATCATGTCACTGCACAATATTTTTTAGACTGTCAGAAAACAATCTTGCAGTGACATGCGGAAAGCCACTGTGCGGTAGTCTAAAATGTAAACAAATCTGTCAGTAAATTCCGTAGAGAGAATTCATGAAAGTCCAGCCCTATTTTTTACTGACCCACATATAAGCTGATCTTACATCTTCGGACTCCTGGGTCATCGCGTGACTGACTTTTCTGTCAGAAATTCCACTTCTGGATCAACTTCTGTGATGTGCAGGTTATATGGTGAATATTTTTTCTGAATGTCACAATCTGTGGATTATACACTGGTGCGCATTATAGGAAGGAAAAAATAATTTTGTGTGAAAAATAATTTTAGTGTGTGAATAATACGACAAAAATTACGGTACTTGGAAAGATTATTGATAAGGTACGAGGTCTTACATCAGAGAAAGTGTGGGATGTACAGAGTGGTTTTATGCCTGGTAAGGGCTGCACTAACCGACTTTTGCATCATGTTTGATGATCAAAAAGTATCTGTCTGTTGGTGACGAAATGTTTGCTGCCTTCATAGATTTAGAGAAAGCTTATTTATAATTGAGTAAATAGGACTCTTCTGTTGGAGGTACTGAATAAATATGGTATCACTAGGAATCGACTCAACAGTGTGAAAGCCATGTATGCTGGCAGTAGAACATGTGTACGAATAAATGATGGTGTATTGAAATGGTTTTCTATTAGTGCAGGAATCAGACAAGGTTGTGTAATGTCACCATGGCTGTTTAATATATTTATGAATGCATGCATGCGCGATGTCAAAGTGGACAATACTGGTTTATGTCTTGGTAATGTCAGTGAGTGTAGATTGCTATATGCTGATGACACAGTCCTGTTGGCAGAGAGTGAAAGTGAGTTGCAGAGCATGCTGGCCCGGATGAACGAAGTTTGTATGAATTTCATACTGAGTATAAATAAGGGAAAACCCAAAGTTATGGTTTTTGAGTGAGGAACTGTTAGTACTGAATGCAGGATAAGTCTAAATGACACTGTTATTGATCAGGTAAACAAGTTTGTATATTTTGGAAGCATGTTTGTCAGAGAGAACAAATTAGATGGCAAAATTAGTAAGCAAGTGAATTCTTCATTGAAAGTCATAGCTGCTTTAGGAGGATTTCACAGGAATGATGGGTTCATTCCCACTCTGTGTAACTGTTACTACTCTGATGTACTACAGTGAAACCTGGGTACCGCTGAAGAGACATGGGAGTCGTTTTTGTGCTGGAGAGATGCATTACTTACGAGGGAAAAGGTTTGTGGAAAGACGCTCTGAACATGTGAAGACTGAAGATGTGTTACAGTTGTGAAATGTGAAGCAAAATGTCGTTAGTAAGGTGAAGACTAATATGTTTAGGTCAGTGGCGTATCTTGGGTCCGAGACTTGGGCTATCTCCCACCCCCCCAGTACTGTTTTTTTTAATTGCGAAGTTTAATTTTTAATTGTTAAGTAATAGAAGTAACTTTTTTTCTAAATTTTAGGTACATACCATTGCTAACATGGTACCAAATAATTATGAGGATTAGGATTTGAACACTTATTTGTACATGAACTCAATTCTCCTTTCCTTTTGTGTGAATTTGAGTGTTACGTTTTCATAAAATATTTCTTCCGAGTACTTTTTCATATTTAAAAAGAACGTTTTTCTCTACTGACAAAACAGCCAAGTTTTTTTAATGTGCATGTCCTTGTGTGGCTCTAAGATATATCTTGATTCTTTTTACTGCAGAAAACTTCTTTCGGCAGTTGCAGTTGTTGATGGAAAGCTTAATATGAGGTCCACTAATTTGTACACCTCACTAAACACTATGTTCAATTTATTCAACTTTATGTAACACGTAATGTCTCTTACTGATTTGTTTTTGTATTCATCAAGGTAATAAAACACCTGCAGTTCATTATTTAGTCGAGCTGTATCAAAATTTGAAACAGAGTTCTTTAAGTTCTGACGGTAGATGTTCAGGGAAGCTTTCACAAAATTTATCAAAATAGTTCAAATCCAACAAAGCCACGGATTTAAGAGACAATATCTCTGATTTTAATTCATTGACACTTCACAAAAACTGAAACAACTCTTGCGAAACACTTATGGAAGGAAGTATGGGAGTGACTGAGATAGTTTAACTCTTCTTTTTTCTGAGTGAACCGTTGCCCAAAGCAATGGCCCATTCCCCTCTATCAGCTGATTCATATTGTCATGGAAACGCTAGCAGGCAATCGTACGGAAGGTTTTCGCATCAGAACTGCGAAGACTCTGGGAGAGCTGGTTGCGTTATGCTGTTGGTTTTTGCTCGCCAGGCTGAGTCAAAGAAACGAATCCACGTTGTTGTTGTTTTTTTGTTTTTGTTTTTTTTTGCAGCGAAAGCATTAGCATATTTTAACACCGTTGATAATGGACTTTTATTTGTGTATATTTAATTCAGTTTTATTTGTGCATTCTATGGGCTTCCCGGCTAGCCTGGAATATATGCCACTAGTTTAGGTGGTTTGGCCACGTTGAAAGAATGAGTGATGAGATGCTTACTAAGAGAATTTTTTCATCCCAAGTGACAGGAAAGAAAGGTAAAGGAAGGCCAAGAAAATCATGGGAGGACCATATTCAGGAATGTCTGCATAAGAAAAAGATAATGAGTATGAAATACAAAAGGTCTTGTGCGAGTTGGGTGATAGATGTCAGTAAAGCTCGAGCTGTGTGCAGAGATCGCTTTAAATGGAGACGTTGCGCACGGCAACAGTAGGTTTTATCTTTGAGGAGCTAACCTCTGAATATCAGAGAATAGCTTAGTAATATGTATGTACGTTTATTGTCCTTTGATACCCAGATCATAATAAAAAATATTTCTGAAGGAATCCAAAATGAAGTCTAACTCAGTGTTCTCCTATTATGAATAAATTTAAAATCTAAACCCCTGCATTACTTTAAAATCTAAAAACAAAGAAAATATAGTAGCTAAAAGCTATGCCTACCCCATAAAAACATGCGGGCTAGTCAGCATATTTGGTATTGAAATGTTGATCTGGTGTTAACCAATCGAGTTGAAATTTCATGTAAATTGTAAAATATATGCATTAATACCAAAAGAAATAAACAGCATAAATACAGACACTGGCTAAGAATAATTAAGAAATTTAATACATATCTAAGAAACTTCAATAAATAGAAACTCACCTTTTAAGGTTTTTGTTCCTCTTGCTCACATTTGTTGCACATATATTTCAAGCAGACTTGTTATTACATGTGAAGGATTTTTATGGTCATCATATCTTTTATCCTTGTGTCTTCTCGTATAACATTTTGCTAGTTTTGGAGTCATTTCTGCTATACTATCTTTTATCTTTTTCTGAGCCTACACATTACAATTGCTTACACATATTCATCACATACACACAAAATTTCCTTATTAGCAACATATCATTAAAAAGCTAAAACACATTATATGCAACTTCCACTCTACCCATCAAATACTCTAACCTTAATCCTCTTGGTCATATTGCTTCCAACATCATTATATTCACCACTTTTTACATACATTCATATTAAAACCTTTACATATATACATTATTTACAGATATATTATTGCACAAATTCAATTCATTTACACTATGGCTCAGTTTTATACTGCTCTAACCCTACTCAGTCTTCCGACGGGAAGCCAGATACTCCTAACCATCAACAACCATCAACATCGCAAGCTGCACTACCATGATCACGCCTGTCTCAAGTACTTTCTGCCGGGCTTCAGCCATCTTCAGGAGGCTTATCGGAACAACCAGTCCCTTCTGCAGCCGCAGAGCAAGTGATGCAATCATCTCCAGTCCTCTGCTCTCTCAATGTATCTCCCGATGTTTGTGTGGCACCCTCTTATTCTTCGATTTGGTCAATATCTAGTATTGGGATTTCTTTTTTCGTTTCTTTTCTGTTTCATTTTAATCAATGCTTTCCAATTATCACTGAGTATATTCGGATCACTAGAATTACATACCCTATCCCTGTTTTTTTTTCAATAAGTACTGACTCAGCAATCCTCAAGCTTGAAATATATGTGAAACAAATGTGAATAAGAGGAACAAAAACATTAAAAGGCGACATATCATTAAAAGAGCCAATCACTTACCCCAAAGTTCTTGGTCACTTTTTTCTTTACACTTCATGCACGTCGATTATAACATCATGTAATGCTGTTGGCCTTCAAAGGTTGAAAAACGCCTTGCTTATAATATTCGTTCTTCCGGTCATGAAACATCATATATATAATTTTTATTATTATTCACAGGACAAAAAACGCTGATTTCATTCTGCCGTCTGAGATGTAACAGAGCTCGTCATCTCCATAAAAACCACTCAACGGTACACAACATACAACACATTCATACACTCAATTAAAACCACTATGTACATAATTACACTATTTACATTCCCTGGCAGTCAAACCCTTGTTAACTGTGACTAAAGTAGTGCTCCATCTGCCTCAAACACCGTAAAAAACATACTGCTAACGCGTACCTCATTCAGCCCATCATACACAATCCTCTAGTGCTTTCAATAGACCACTGTCGTCATCAGGAGGCCAATGTGTCTCTCTGCCTACCACAGCTCAAGTGAACAAAGTCATTGAGGTTCCTGCTTCAGTCGCAATCTCTGCATCTTTGTGTCTCTGGCGCCATCTATTGTCAGTGCTGCTCTCTTTTCTTTTTCCCCTCTTAATTGTTGTTAAATTTTTATTAAGGCCTTCTACTGTTCGTTTAAGTTGCTTGGCTCATTAATGTTACAAACTCTTGATCTGTTTTTTTCAATTAATACTGATTCTGCAATTCTCAACTGCCTTTCATTTTTACAGCTCTTAATAATTTTAATATCTTCGAACTTCGGACATTGGTGATTTTCTAGACAATATTGGGTTAATACAGTCTTTGCTTCTTTTTATTCCAATTACTCATATGCTGGTGCAATCTATACTTTAATTTGTTCTTAGTGCTGCCTATATATGACAAAGGTGGTTTCTGGTTTATAGGAATCTCATATACATCTGCTCTATCTAGTTGGCTGATTTTTTTCGTTTTTTTATTACTATATTTTTTATAGTATGTACCTGATTTCCTACTTGTATGTCATATTTGCCACAAACCTTATTAATTTCAGCAGAAATTCCTTCAACATATGGAATTGCTCCTACATATTTTAATAGTTTTTTACTATTATTGCCTTTATTATTTGCTTGAGTTACTTCATAAATCCATTTCTTTAATACCTGTTTAGGGTAACCAAAATCATGTGCATTTTTTTCAATATATTCAATTTTTTTCTTTTTTATATTGTTCTTTTGATGAGTGTGTTAAACTTCTTTTAATTAGTGTTTTAACACTTTTTTTTATGTGTTAATGGGTGTGATGACTGAAAAGGTACACTGCTGGACAATTGCTAAGGACTGATTATAAACGGCTATATAGCGCATAAAAAAGTAAGTGTGGTTGGATGCCAAGTGAAATAAAATAATGTCAGAATGCCAGGACATTACAAGAAAAACAATTAATTGTGCTCTGAAATCCAGAAGGCTTTGGAACGTGTTCAAGGGACAAACAGGCCATTTTGTGCAGAATACGTAAACGTGGAAAAAAATGTAATTACCATCCACAGGCGTTCCGGCGTAAGATGTCAATACGGGATATGGCCACCATGGAGGGCGATGCAAGATTCCACACGTCGTGTCATGCTTTGCACAACATTATCAAGCAGCTGTTGGGGTAATTTATCCCATTCCTCTGTCAGTGCACGGATGAGGGTGTCCTTGTTTATTGGAGGGCATTGGCGACCAGCAAGACTCCTCCCCAAAGCATCCCACACATTTTCAATGGGATTCAGATCTGGAGAACGTGCTGGCCATACGAGGCGTTGAATATCCTCGCTCTCAAGACACTCCTGGACAGCGACTGTTTGATGACATGTTGCGTTGTCGTCCATGAAAATGAATCTATCACCGACAGCACCACGGAACATGTGAACATGAGGTAGCAGAACATCATTAATGTATCGTTGGCCAGTCATAGTCCAAGTTGGAAGCACATAGAGGGACGTATGGCCACTGATCATGATGCCAGCCCATACCATGACACTACATGTCGGATATCGGTCCCTTTCCTGTATGTTTGCTGGACAATATGCAGTACCACTATCACGCCAGATCAGTTGCCGTCGACAATCAGACGATAGACTGTATCTACTCTCATCTGAGAAGAGGACAGCAGACCAGTCGTTATCAGTCCAATTGCAATGTTGATGGCACCATTGCAAACGGGCGGTACGGTGACGTCTGGACAATGGGATGCACACAACAGGACGGCGGGCGTATAGTCCTCCTTCATGCAAACGTCTGGCGACAGTTTTTGGGGAGATCCGCTTGCCAGTAGCAGTCATAAACTGATTTGCTACCTCACTAGCTGTGCTGCGCCGGTGTCTTTTTGTTGATAGCACTATGTACCGATCTTCTGCAGGTGTCGTACTGCGAACACGACTTCCCCCATGACGTTTGCTACACTCTCCATTTGTTTGAAATGATTTCCAAAGCCTTGAAACAACACTGTGGCTGACGTCGAACTCCCTGGCAACATCAGTTATTTTTCGCCCTTCTTCAATCTTGTCAATAATACGGCCATGCGTAAAATCATCTAGGTGTTGTCGGGAAGACATACTGAAAATTGCAAGTTTGTCAATTGATTCTTTCCCTTTCAACTTTGCATTTGAACAACAACGGTCAACACACGTCAAATCCATAATATCTCTTATCAGCACTATGACGTCACGAACAAGTTCGGCAATCCAAAATTTGCATATGCACAACACGTCTTACTGTATCCTGCACTTATGCTAATTTCCACATTTTCCTGCCTTCCATTTTATGGTTGCTATCGTTGCTATTGTCATCCGTCCTTAGCAATTGTCCGGCAGTGTATTAATACAGGAATATATGATGATTTTCTATGCACTCTGTATTGCATATTATCATTTGTTTTGATTACCATAATATCCAAAAATGCCAATGTATTATTATGTTCCTGTTCCACTGTCAATTCTGCTGAAATTAATAAGGTTTGTGGCAAATATGACATACAAGTAGGAAATCGGGTACATACTATAAAAAATATAGTGATAAAAAACGAAAAAATCAGCCAACTAGATAGAGCAGGTGTATATGAGATTCCTATAAACCAGAAACCACCTTTGTCATATATAGGCAGCACTGAGAACAAATTAAAGTATAGATTGCACCAGCATGTGAGTAATTGGAATAAAAAAGAAGCAAAGACTGTATTAACCCAATATTGTCTAGAAAATCACCAATGTCCGAAGTTCGAAGATATTAAAATTATTAAGAGCTGTAAAAACGAAAGGCAGTTGAGAATTGCGGAATCAGTATTAATTGAAAAAAACAGATCAAGAGTTTGTAACATTAATGAGCCAAGCAACTTAAACGAACAGTAGAAGGCCTTAATAAAAATTTAACAACAATTAAGAGGGAAAAAGAAAAGAGAGCAGCACTGACAATAGATGGCCCCAGAGACACAAAGATGCAGAGATTGCGACTGAAGCAGGAACCTCAATGACTTTGCTCACTTGAGCTGTGGTAGGCAGAGAGACACATTGGCCTCCTGATGACGACAGTGGTCTATTGAAAGCACTAGAGGATTGTGAATGATGGGCTGAATGAGGTACGCGTTTGCGGTATGTTTTGTACGGTGTTTGAGGCAGATGGAGCACTACTTTAGTCACAGTTGACAAGGGTTTGACTGCCAGGGAATGTAAATAGTGGTTTTAATTGAGTGTATGAATGTGTTGTATGTTGTGTACCGTTGAGTGGTTTTTATGGAGATGACGAGCTCTGTTACATCTCAGACGGCAGAATGAAATCAGCGTTTTTTGTCCTGTGAATAATAATAAAAATTATATATATATATATGATGTTTCATGACCGGAAGAACGAATATTATAAGCAAGGCGTTTTTCAACCTTTGAAGGCCAACAACATTACATGATGTTATAATCGACGTGCATGAAGTGTAAAGAAAAAAAGTGACCAAGAACTTTCGGGTAAGTGATTGGCTCTTTTAATGATGTCATTAATGACTTGCACGTAAATATGCGCATTTTGCAGGTGTTTCATACCTTTAAAGATGCAAATAATATGATTAAAAGGAGAGTTTCTATTTACTGAAGTTAATACAATTAGCATGCCAACTAAGAACAATTTGGGGAATATGTATATATTTTTTGAATTGTGTCTTTTGTTATTATATCTAGGAAAGTTTTACATATATTTGTTCCAATCCACTCTTAAGTTTAGAAAAATATGAAAAAAGGAAACAGTATTTGCACTTAAAACAAAGAAGACATCTTACATTTCCAACTATTTTTTAAACAATTTTAGATGAAACTATGGGTGAAACCAAGGAAGCATATTCCACAACAGCCTCCCACTTTAACATGTAACAAATTAGGCACTATGTTCATTGTTCACACACACACACACATAAGATACACGAATGTGCAAAAAATTTAACCCCATTCAAAAACGTTTTGAATGGGTTTAAATCCAACTTCTATTGTCAAAAATGTTTGCCGCAATTTTTCAACTGAAACAAATATTTATGGAATAAAATGATACTTAACAATGATATACGAAAGAGAGAAAATCATGAGGGAGAAAAAAAATATTATAAAAGAAATCTTGATTCAATCCAACTTCCATTTTCGGAACATTTTCCGGCATTTTCAATCTTAGATCTTAACATTTATGTAATTACTAATTAAGTAGATTTTTTAACAGTATTATAGAACAGGGAGCTACCACAGGAAAAAAGTTATGAACACAGGAGAAATTTTAACTCCCTTCAGCTTATATTGTCGGAAACAGATTCCATTTTCAAGCTGAAACAAACACATTTGTGCAACAAAATGATATTTAACAGCAACAGTGGACTAACATGGGAAATATTCGCTCTGTCCAAATTCCATATTCGGAAAATTTTCCTCCATTCTCAAACTGAAAAACAAATATTTATGGAATAAAATTATATTTAACAACAATTAAAGATCCAGACTCACTGTTGCCAGGTCGTCACTGGAGATTAACTTCATCGTTGTGGCAACTAAAAATGTTTGATTAAATCACCAATTCTCGTGACCAATTGACAGGAATTTACAGGCACTGCAATTGCTCATCTTCTGCCAACATAAATGGAAAGGGCAAGAAAAGCTGCAAAAATAGACTCTTGGTTGAGCCCTGGAAAAAATGCCCCAAAATTATGGCTTGAGATTTTATTCAACAGGGACACATCGCATACATTAAAATATTGTTTTCTTTTTATAACTTTTATTTATTTATTTTATTTCAGCTGTTTTAATACAAATGCAATTTAAAATAAATTGACATTAAAAAAAAAATTGTTGCAGCATACTAATGACAAAAACGGCATTTGGTACATTATAGTTTTAGCCCTACCCCCAAGTGCTTTTAACAAAATTTCTGTTAAATCTTAGTTTAATATTAAACCATATACGCCGAGTGGCCACTTTATTATGACCACCCCCTCAGTACTTCGTTGGGCCACCTTTTGCCTTTATACTGCGTCAATTCTTCATGGCATGGACTCCACGAGATGTTGATAGGTGATTTGTGGAATCTAAAACCATGCTTGATGAATAGCACTTTCCAGGAGTCTGAGATTGCAGGGTTGTGGATCCAGCTGTCTGATGGCTCGGTCAACTTCATCCCACAAATTCTCAATTGGGTTGAGATTAGGAGATTGTGGGGGCCACCTAAGCAAAGTAAACTCACCGGCATGTTCCTGAAACCAATCCTGTACAATAAGAGCACTATGGCAAGACGCATTATCTTGTTGAAAGTAGCCATCGCCATTGGGATAAACCATCCACATGACAGGATGCACTTGGTCTGCAACGATATTTAGATATGATGTGCCAGTCAGACGTTGATCAACACGAATTAAAGGGCCCAAAGCATGCCAGGAAAACATTCCCCAAACCATAATGTTGCCTCCACCAGCTTGAAGGGTTGTAGCAATGCATTTGGGATCTATGCTTTCGTACTGTTTTCGCCAAATTCTCACTCAGCCATCGGCATGGTGCAACTGAAAACGTGATTCATCAGACTACATAATTTGTTTCCAATTATCGACTGTCCAATCCTTGTGCTCCTGTGCGAACTGGAGATGTTTTCTCTTGTTAACTGCAGACAGCAAAAGTGTTCAAACAGGCCTTCGGCTGCCATATCCCATACGATGCAGTGTACGGTGAACAGTGCATGCAGAGATCATTTGAAGGGTTCCTTGATTAAGATGGTCTGTAATTTGCTGCACTGTTGCCCTTCTGTTGTCTGTTACCAGTCTGGACACACTCCGTTCCGCCCGAGTAGTCACTAGTCTATGACGACCACATGTTGCACGTAGAGACCCAGTTTTTTGGCTGACAGTCCAGTCTTTAAACACTTTAACAACAGCTGCTCTGGAACATTTCACGAATGCGGCGGTTTCTGTGATACTCGCTCCATGGCTCCGAGTTCCTACAATCATCCTACATTGAAAGTCCATCAAATCGCATTTTTTACCTGTCTCGTCTCCCAAAAATCACTTCTATTACTGTTGCAAGCACTAAGCTTTCTTTTTATATTAGCCTGGCCCTCTGGCGGCAACAACGTGCAACCATAGCTCATTTGCTTAAAACTGTCAGGTGGTCATAATAAAGTGGACACTCAGTGTATTGCAAAAAGTCCCTTTCGTCACATGTACCACAAGTTCGCTCTGTACTTCTGCAAACATGGCTGCCACTTGTTCTAGTGGCGTCACCCCCATTACCTCACTGTGATACAAGCACGCTATGTTCTTCTATCTTATTGATACCACAAACATGGATATGGATTGGAACAGCTGACTAGTTAAGACGAACAACCGCATGATGTCAGAAGTCATGGATAAGGTTCAAATAGTTTAGCGGATTTTTTTTTTATTTTTCAGTAGCTTTTGGCAGCTTATCACACTTATGTTAGCCGTAACCTCACTCTTTCAGTTCATAGGTAATAGGCCACTTTTGGAGCTTTGAGCGTGATTTCTTTCTCCTATTTTCAATGTTGAATTATGGCCAGCGTAAGCAAAAAACAAAAATTAAATGCTACTGGGAGTTTCAGAATTATTTTGTTGTTCTTCACTCCTTTGTGTGAAAAGCATCCAGAAATTTCAAATTTTTCTTAATAACTGGTAAGTTTTTATTTTTATTATATTATAGGCTATCTATGTGAAACAGTTTTCCTGTAAAACTAATCACGTGTGATCTCGCTTGTTTGACTGTTTCCTCGCACGGATGATTTAGTTTATGCATATGCGTTGTGTTCACTGTTAGTATTGCTGTGCATAAGTACTTTTTTCTTTTTTACGCTAGTTCTGATGTTTACGAGATCAGCTAAGATTTTTCTTTTTCTTGTGTTAGACTGCTTTTTTTCACTTTACCACCAGCAGATAATTTAGTTCAAGCTTTGTCCGTTAGTGGCTCCAACTCAAGAAGATTCTCGTTAGTGAGAATCCTAACAGTTTCATCTAATCTAAAAGATTTGTTACACAAATTAGAGAATTCAGATAATCTAAAGCATTTTGAAATCATGAGAGATCTAGTAACTGCGCTTTTAACGGTACCATCGTCGAATGCTCATGTGGAACATCTTTGGTCAGCAGTTAAACACACATTAGGTGAAAGAAGCCTTTTAATGAAAATGAGCACACTTGAAAGCCACATAATGATCAAAACAACAGGAATAAAAATGAATAATTTTGACCCCGAAGATGTGATAAAACTATGGTGGGAGGATAGCGTGAAATCTCGCCGAACAAACTACAAAGATAAATTTATGTATTTTATTACTTCAGTTTCAACTTTTAAGCATACTGTAATTGAAATACACAAAATAAAACATATTGGTATTACAGTAAATAATTTATTAAAAATAATAGTATGAAATATACAATTTGATTTTTTTCAGTATGGCCACCAACTTTTTTTGTTTTTATAGCCACTAACAATTTTGGTCTTGGTGGCCAATGTCTACTAGCAAAATTTCTAAGTCTGGATCTTTAACAACAATACAGGGCAGAGGGGACATCACTAGCAAAATAATTTAAAATTACAGGGCTCTGTCTAACTTCTGTTTTTGGAAATAGTTGCCTCCATTTTAAAGCTGAAACACAAACATTTTTGCAATAAAATGATACTTAACAACAATATGAGCAGAGGTAATACCACAAAAAAATAAATAAATAAATAAATAAAGAGAAATCCACACCCGTAGTGTTTATTCCGAACCATAATTTTCAATGAAGAAACTATCTTCTTATTTTAATAAATAACTGTCATTTTTTAAATACTTCTGTGTTATTTTCAGGTGAAAAAACAACAAAAATCCCTCATTTTTCAGCATTATTATTGTTCATTAGTTAGACTTAAAAAACCAAAGAAACTGCAGCAGATCATGGCATGGTACATGGTATTTTTAAAAATGTTTCTGAAAAACTGCAGAGTGAATATAAGCCTTAACTGAAGTTATTAGTGCAGCAAAACTAATGAATCCGATTAGCAAAGTGATTATGCTACCAAGAGGCAACAATTATGTACTGTGAAATATCTCGACTTATTTTTATTTTACTTATTTATTTACACTGTTACATAACATAAGAATAGTACAGTAAGTTATGCATACAAAGGCTATTAAACAGAAAAGGGAACAAGAGAAAAGGCCTCTTAGGAGTTTTGGACATAGCCCCGAGTTCCCCCAAAAGTATGAGACAAACGAGTTTGGCCTAATCGTGAATTATTTTTAGTGAATAATTTGTGTTATTATTTGGAGTTAATTAAAAAAGATATCTTTTATTTATTAACTCAGTATGTACTTTTAAGTGTGTTTTTAAAGAGATTTTGGTTATTAATGTTT
Source organism: Macrothele yani (assembly GCA_039090855.1). Classification (NCBI taxonomy): domain Eukaryota; kingdom Metazoa; phylum Arthropoda; class Arachnida; order Araneae; family Macrothelidae; genus Macrothele; species Macrothele yani. The sequence continues at coordinate 2,377,031 of CM077027.1, forward strand.
GTTAAATTCAAAAGTAATGAATTCCAATAATCTGGGCCAGTATAGTTTAAACTTTGTTTTAATAGCTGAGTTTTAGGCTGTATTGGGTGAAGCGGTAATCTATTTCTTGTTTGGTAGTTGTGTCCAGCCCTTGCGAATGTCGGTCGCCAGTCACCAAATGGCGACCAGATATTTTGTAGTGGCTAGTAAATTTTTTAGTATAGTAGCCAATGACGACGAGATCCCCCCCCCCAAGTGAGCAATTATTTCGTTCAACCCCCCCCCCCCACACACACACACACACTAGGACTTGGTGATGTATCGATACATCATGAAAAATGTAATCGCCATCACGGAATATTACTTTTATCTGACTGAAAATGATTTACTTCTATTCCAAGAAGTTGAATTGAAATTTGCCACTTAATGTTGTTGACAAGATCACTAAGTCTTCCATTTCACTACAGGTTGTTTTTAGCTGTACTAAATTAACTACAGCCTTTCTGACATGCAACTCAATCAAACAGAGGAGCTGGTTTTTCTTTTGAAATAACAGAGGTAGGGAGTTGAATACCTTCAGAAAATCTAATAGAAAATGCACAGATTTAACAAAACAAAATGTTTTTAAATCTTTTAACAAACCTTTGGCTGTTACTACATCATCTCCATTACCGGTTAAAACTGTGTTTCGCACGAAAGGAACATGTAAGTCATAAAAGCTGTCTACATACGATTAAAAAATTATCCCTGCTGATGCTATAGACTAGTTTAAAAAACTTTATTCACAAGTAAAAGCAAGTTAAAAGCGAGATCTTTCGGGATCCCTAGATCCCATCTTCAGGCTTAAGGCCATAAAGAACAACAAGTGGTCCACTTATATACGATCAGGTTTGACCCATGATGCAACGCAGTGGGCGTTGACATCGGTCAACATAGCAAATCAAAAACGATCAAAAGTTCGAAGATATGAAAGGTTATACAATATTGTCCGTAGTGGTGCCGGGCATATCGATGGGGATTAGTTTTTTCCACATGTGAGGAATGAATGACGGAAGTTCTGAGTTACAGCATAAAGGCCCATATGAATGGATATATAGGCTCTCAGAGAGGAAAACATTTCCCCTTGTTACTTTAGAGTTCAAAAACACGGCGTTCTTCCAGTCAGGTATTTTTCCCTCTTGGTCCACAGTTTCAGTTAGTGCTGTGTTGGTGGAGCCTGACCTCAAGTAATATTGGTGTTCCGATAATCGTACTTTTAAGGTCCTGAGTGTCAAACCTATATAATATTTCACATCCTCTGGATTATTAGGGTTGACTAAAGGTATGCGGTATACACCGGGTCTAGATAGATCGGGAATCAAGTCACGATCAGTTCTGATAATAGAAAAGATGTTACGAGTCGAGACTCCAAAACCAAGTCCATATTTCTTGCATATTTTTCTAAGGATTGTTACAAGTGGTTGAGAAAACTCAGTCTTGCCTATATATCGTAAAGTTGTTTTTGGGGTAGTTAGGGTAGTGGATCGAGTTTGTTGAACTATATTCATGAAGCGTCCGAAGTACGAATCCGGGTACCAAAGGATCGGGCCATAGTCCGAATGTACTTAAGTTCATTGTCCAGGGCCCCGGGTGACGACGAATGAGAATAAGCTCATTTAATATGGAAGTAGAAGGAGGTAGATTTATGACAAATAGGGTTAAAGGACGAAAACGGAATCATACTGGGCACAGCTGTGAATGTCTTTATTATTTTTTAACGGACCAGTGGTTTGCAAATTCTAGTGGTCCGCTACGCCAGTAAAAGATTTACTTCTAATTCTAACACTGTGCTGCATATGGAACATTTAGCTATTCCTATATTTTCACTATATGCAATCCATGGTAGATCTTTCTTCCACGATTCCTGAAATTTTCTCTGCCCCGCATGTGGTGCCGAGCATGTTTTAGAACTGGACTGCTGCAACACACATTCTTTACAACCAGTTTTTTGGAACCAGCAAAATTATCTTTGGGCCTTTTACTTCAAAAGTACATAGTCAGATAAGCACGATAACCAATCAAATTTGCACTTGAGAGTTTCATAATTTTAACAAAAAATCACAGATAGATGTAGCACTCCTCATTCAATGTTTGAAATGACCAATGTTTGAAAAAGGATTATTCAATATATCAGTTTGTGTTAGAAAATGGCCTGACCTTGAGATGTCCAAAAGACCTCGATGTTTTGCAACAAATAATTGTTTTAACCTTGATAATATAGATGCTAATACATCAAAAAAACAACGAGGTTTCACAACCGATGTTTGAAAAAGGAAACTGGAAATATCTTCTGTGATCAAGTAGCCAACAGCACGTTCTTTGAAACTGTAAAAGAATATTTTCTACATGAAGTAAATGAATTTCTCTTCGTTGCATTCTTACAAAGAGGAAGGGAATATCCTATTTGTGTGTCGTATGTCATGAATTGGCTGTTTTGGTCGATGTATTGAGTAGATATTTTGTCAGCGAAAATTGAGTTTTTATCCTCGATGTTACACGAACCAATACATAGGAAAAAACATCGAGGTTTCCATCGATACATCAAGCGTTTTAACAAATATTTGTTACTGAATGTTGAATTGGTACGTAATCCCTGTGAATTGGTACGTAATCACCTATGTACCTATCAGTAGCCCCACTCAACTTCACGAGCACGAATGAACAAACGTCATAAACACCTCAAACGTCAAGTAGTATGTGTAAAAACACCAAACTATTTTTAATTAACATAACATGTAAAGTTCAAAAATCTGTAAAACTAGAATAATAAAAAAACATCTTTAAACATTTTAATTGTGAAAGCTTCTTTCCTGGAACACTTACATCGGGATTTCTTATTTTCTGACGACAATGTTCTCCAGATAACAGAAGTTTTCCAGCTTCACCCAGGGCATCATGGAACAATAAATCGTCAGTTACAAAAACCTGTTTCCATGGGGGAATCGCATGCTGCCTTCACAAAGCTGCCAATTGCCACAAATGGTGGAAAGCACCGCTGCATTCTGGGATTACATGAACTGTGTCTGCCACTGCAGTAAGGCTTTACGGACGTGACACGGCGGTGACAACTCGTAGAACCAAGAATTGAAGGCATTCACTGAAACTAGGATTTTAAAAATTCCTTTTCCCTTGTGAAAATATATATTCATTCTAATTTAAATTAAAGTATTAACTGCATAAATTATAAGCTTTATATACACTGGCGGAAAAAGAAAAAAGAACACCAAGAAGGAATTGGCGGACGATCATGAAATTTACATATGTTAATGGGTCGAGTTTACGTAGGTGTGATGTTAATTTCGTGGCGTAAGCGCTCACCGCTTACGCCACAGCACGGCATAATATGCAAATTATCGTCAGTGGTATTTAAGGAGTACGCCGAAGTGAATGTAATCAGTCGTCGGCGTACGGACACATGCAAAGACCCTGAAGAAGCTGCAATGCCCGGACACGGAAGACGTGTACGATTTCAGCAGTTATCGGACTTTGAGCGAGATCGTCTAGTCGGACTCCGCGAGGCCGGGTGGTCATATCGTCGTATTGTGGAGCGAATTGGACGGGAAGTATCGGTGGTGGTATGATGGTGGCGTAGATGGTCCGAGGAACGTTCCCACACAAGAAGGCGTGGAAACGGGAGTCACAGACGGACTGATGAGCAGACCGATCGACGCATAAGAAGAGCGGCGTTGTCAAGCAGAGCATCCACTGCAACGAAAATTCGAGCTGCCGTTGCACCTGAGGTGACAGTGAGAACATTCCGCAACCGTCTACTGGATGCAGGACTACGTGCACGTGTGCCTCTGGCATGTGTACCTCCGACTCCAGCCCACCGTCAGGAACGGCTGCAGTGGTGTCGCCAACGTCTGCACTGGAGAACGCAATGGCGATCTGTCGTGTTCAGCGATGAAAGCAGTTTTTACTTGGGAGCCTCCGACGGCCGTATGCGTGTTCGCAGACGCACGGGGGAGCGTCTCCACCCTTCTTGCATCCGCCAGCGACACACAGGGCCTACACCTGGTCTCCTGGTGTGGGGAGCGATCAGCTATCACTCCCATACACAACCAGTGTTTGTACTGGGTACGTTAAACAGCGCCTCCTACATCAACAACATCATTCAGCCCGTTGTTGTGCCATTTGTAAGATCGGTCCATCGTGGTGTTTTCCAGCAAGATAATGCACGCTCACACACGGCACGTGCAACGCAACATGCACTTCAGGGTGTGAGACAACTTCCATGGCCCTGCACATTCACCGGATTTGTCCCCCATTGAGCACGTGTGGGATTTTATGGGACAACGACTTATCCGGTCTCCACGGCCAGCCACGACCATCCCGGATTTACACGTCCAGGTTGAGGATACTTGGAACTCAATACCCCAAACTTACATCCAACATCTGTACGACAGACTCCATGCCAGAATTGCACAGTGTGGTGCAGTTCATGGCGGTTCAACCTCGTACTAACCATGTTACATGGAAATGTTATTTTTCAGTTTACCAGCAAATACAGCTGTATTTTGCCATAATGTTTTGATCACGTTATCCTCTGTATTCCGTTATTATGCTGTATAAATTTCGTTGGTATCAGACGTCTCCTTCTTGGTGTTCTTTTTTCACTTTCCGTCAGTGTATATACATTAAAAAAAAAAAAATAAGTGCAACTTCAAAATTTGAGTTACTTTGGGGTAATTGTACTTAGGGTGCCAGTCGCCATGGCGACCTGGCACCCAGGATTTTTCAAACTCTGTTTTAAGGTATTATTGGCCTGCTGCAAAGTACATTTATCAATTAGTTCATTGTATTTGGCACATATATATTCGATAGTGTGTTTAATTTCTTGTATTTCTTTTTTCAATTCTGGGATACGGTCAAGTTTAAAAATAAAGTTTTGCCAGAATACCAGAATGTAGACATATGCGTGTACACTGTACGTGGATAGTTTCCAATTTATTAACAGATTTTGCGGATAGTTTTTGCTTTTAGATAAAAAAACAAAAATGCTATTTACAGCAATTAAAACACTCAGATTATTTCATGTACTTAATTCCATTGTAACTCTAAGAATGTTCAATTGTTTTTCACATCTTCCGAGTTCTTTTGTTTTTACAGACATTTCTAGCTTCTAGATTTTATCAAGGCCTGTTTTCAATGTATAGGAATTGTATCAAAAGTTTTATTTACACAAAAAAGAATTTGAATTTTATTACCAGGTTCTTCTTGCAGTTGCCAGTTATTAAATTTAAATCTTTTCCTTATGTATTTGGTAAGTCTACTATTTTTTAATTAAATTGTTGAAAATGCTATTTATAAATTTTGAAGGTTCATTAATGGAACTGTTTTTCTAGATATAAAAACAATTCTAAATATGAAGAAAAAAATTCTAGATATATACTTTTTTTCTAGACATAAAAAAATCCTTAATCAGTATCTTGTTTTTATGAAGTTCATGGTTCAATATTTTAATATTTTGCCACAAAGGTCAATTTCACAATTGTTGCTGCACATACCATTGTAATGCAATTATTTTGTCCTCATTGGAATTTGTAATATTCTAATAATTATTTTTGTTTCATTATTTTTCTTTAAATTATCTTCTATTGATATCATGGATCACACTTTGCGGGTTAGCAGTAAGTTTTCTGTTTCTATGGTTGTACACGCAGGTACATTTTACTTTTGTACAACTCTGAGTATTGCTTGATTGATTAGTGGTAACTGTTGTGCTTGATCTTCTTTATTATTAGGTGAATCAGTCATTGTCTTAGATGAGTTGGCTACAGCTGAACTATTTCTTTGAGTCAGAGAACTCTACATCCCAAGTATTGAGCAATACTGGCACTGAATGTTTTTTTATGTCTGGTGTTAATGTCTTAATTTTTTTCTCTGTTAATCCTATGCATTGCAGATGATAATGTTTGCTGCATTGAGAACAACTTCACTGAATTAAGAGTATCCAACTGACCCTGTTGGCAAGTATAACACTTCATGACTAAGGTTCATAATTATCAATAAAATGTAATCAAGTATATTAATATAGCAATGTGCTGCAAACAGTCCATTCAACCAGGTCAATATCACTCCACAAAATCCAGTGCTAGATAATAACTTCTTTACTTGATCGATTAGACCCTATAAATTAATGTTAAAATGCTTTAAAGCAGTGGTTCCCAACCTGTGCTCCATGTGCACTTTTCAGGAGCTCTGCAGCTGCTCCAGGAAAATAAAATAAATAAAACTTGAATAAAAAAAAAGAATATGAAACAAAAAGTAGAATCAAAATAAGAAAACTAGAAATTACATTTTGAACGGAAATTTGCCAAGTTGAATTTCACTCCTCCTCTAGCAGACGACGAGGCTGAGTGGGGCGCCGGCCTGTCGGACACACTCTGTCGTGTGCCGCGTTTTATTGGCCCTTCCTGGAACTGAATGTCCAAGTGATTTCTTGGAACTGCACATTCAAGAAGTTTCTCGCTCATTCTTGACCCTTCGAGAATTTGTGGTATCCGCTCGAAGCTTCTCAAAACTTGGACCCATAAAAATAGAGGCTGGCTAGTCGATTTGGAGTCACTACACAGTGAATTTTCATAGCGATAACATTTTGATTTCTTAGCGATTCTTCCACGAGTTTTCTGCACATTTGACCTCTTTGTGAGCGTTTAGTTGTGTAGTTAGTAAGTGTTCATTAATAATGTGCTGCGTTTTGTTCTACTCATACGTTCGAACCCCGAACTAAAGCATTTGCATTTTGTTATAAAATTTTTATTTGCTTTATTTTGTATTCTGGGTTATGAAAGATAAAGTCGTTTATTCTCATATTCCTGTGTGATTTTGTTTTAGACATGGATTGCTGGCTTCAAAAAGATACTTTGAAGAAAAAGGATGTTACATTTGAGTCATTCCAAGTCGAATCAAACATCGTGAGTGCTCCAAAATTTCCGATCTGCCTAATTTTTTTCTAGGTTTGGATTCCCCATAAAATAAACCTTGATTTTTTTCAGATTTTTTGCATCATTATCTGCAGAAATACAGCCCCTTGAATTTTGGTGGTCACGGTTCTGCAGGTGGTTTCCGACTGTGGTTATAAAGGAAGGAACACCTACGCCATTTCTTTATTTATGAACCGATTTTCATGTATTTTGCACCAAAATAAAGGTATGAAAGTGTAGAATCCAAATATTATGAGAAATGTTAGTTTTGAACATAAACTGTGGCACTAATGAGCCGCAACCCATAAAAAATGTAAATTCAATGGAGTTCCATACAACCCCTCATATCTCAGCTGTCACACCTAACAAGCATTTCAAATTATTTTTCAGAGAAGTGCATAACCTAAGTGTTAAATATTAAAAAAAATTGTGAAGGTGTTTTCTGAGGGGAAAAAAAAACTGTGAGGTTTTCTAGTAATTTGTATTAAAGTATCATTTTCAAACTGCATATGTAAACAAATTTTAATATGTAACTACATTCTTCTCAAAAATAGCTGTAAATTATTATATATTTTCACTTCTTCCATTTTAAAACATGTCTAGTGTCAAATATTAAAAAAATTGTGAAGGTGTTCTGAGGGAAAATAAAACTGTGGTGTTTTCTGGTAATTCATATTAAAGTATCATTTTCAAATTTCTTATGCAAACAAATTTTAATATGTAACTACATTCTTCTCAGAAATAGTTGCAAAATATAATAAATTTTCACTTCTTCCCATTTTAAAACATGTCTAGTGTCAAATATTAAAAAAATTGTGAAGGTGTTCTGAGAGATGGTTGGTTGGTTGGTAGATTTTAATGGCGCAAGGGCCATGGTTGGCCAAAGAGCGCCAAACAAAAGATATTAAAACAAAACATAATCAATAAAAAACGGACACAAGGGTAAAAACAGGCTGATGTGGTAAAAATGAAATATGATAGTGAACAAGTTAAAATCTAGATAAGTTTAATAAAGTCAATTTCTTGTAAAAACGAAAACACTGCTTTCACGTCGCAGGCTTCCCGAATAATAGTTTGCAGCGTAGCTGCTCCTTCGTCCAACAGATGAGAGTGAAAATGACGAAAACGATTATTACAAAACCGAACACAAGTACACAAAACATGAAGGACAGTGAGACGACAGTGGCACGCCTCACACATCGGGACACTCTCGCCACACAGCAAAAAGCGGTGAGTAAAACGACAGTGCCCAATGCGGAGACGTGCAAGAACAACTTCCTCACGACGGTTCTTCCGCAAACTAGACTTCCAGAGTCCGATCTGTGGTTTGATAGAATGCAGCTTATTGCTGCCCTGCTGAGACCACAGGGACTGCCACTCGTCCAGGAGAAATGTCCGGATCAAAGGTCTAAAATCACGGAAAGACAGTGGCAGCCGAGCTGGCGACATGGAGGAAACAGACCTGGCAGATACTTCTGCCAGCTCGTTACCCGGATCCCAACATGGCCAGGAACCCAACAGAATCGGACCAGGAATCCAGCACCTTCCAAAGTTCCAAGAAGACGACGGACATCAAGGATGACCGGCGAGTCCGTGTCCTCTGGAGAAGATAGGACTTGGATGACGGACTGGGAATCGGAGCAAATCAAAGCGCGACGATGAGATCTAGACTGTATGTGACACAAAGCGAGGTGTACCGCACGCATCTCTGCCGAAAAGACGGTGGATTCAGGCGGAAGCCTCTCAGCATGGAAGGCATCGCCACACACGAATGCGGATCCAACAACCTCACCAGATTTCGACCCGTCAGTAAATACAGGCACGAAATCCGGGAAGAGAGACTGTATCTCGGCAAAGAGCTGCTGGTACACCAGAGCAGGAGTGGAAGACTTTGGCCACACACAAAGGGAAAGGTCAGCCGTTGCTTGAACCGGCTGCCAAGGCGGTTCATTGTAGAACCGGGTCAAACCAATCCTTGACAAGTCTAGACCAGCATCGCGCACCAAGTTTGACAACCGAATCCCAAACGTCGGAACACAGGAAGGCCGGTGTGAGAATAGGCGGACACATTGTGGTTGGAAAATGGAACCATGCAGTGGATGATCAGGAAGAGACCTCAACTTGGTGAAGAAATGAAGAGACAGCTGCTTACGACGGATGCACAACGGCGGTTCATGGGCCTCGACATACAGGCTTTGCACGGGAGAGGTACGGAAAGCACCAGTGCATAGCCGCAGAGCCTGGTGATGGACAGGATCCAGAGGCCGCAACACGGAAGGACGTGCCGAACCGTACGTTATGCAACCGAAGTCTAACTTTGACCGAATCAGAGAATGGTAAATGCGAAGCATTGAGCACCTGTCAGCCCCCCAAGATGTTCGAGAGAAGACCTTCAGGATACTCAATGACATCGTGCACTTCACCTTCAAAGACTGGATGTGAGGTCGGAAGGTGAGTGCTCGGTCAAAAGTTAGCCCAAGGAACTTGACTTCTGACACCACAGGGATGGTAGAACACCCCAGACGGAGGTTAGGGTCTGGGTGAAGACCCCGTTTGCGGCAAAAATGCACGCAAACGGTCTTCTGGGTCGAGAAGCCAAATCCATTGTGAGAGGCCCAGGTAGAGATCTTATTAATGGCCGACTGCTGCTGCCGCTCAATAGTGCGCATGTTGACAGATGCACAAGAGATCTGCAGATCATCCACGTACATGGAGCCATGAACCGACGGAGGAAGTAGAGTGAAAATATGATTTACACGAAGGATGAACAATGTCACAGAAAGAATGGAGCCTTGAGGGACACCCTGCTCTTGTGGGTATAACGCAGAGAGGGTCGATCCGACGCGCACACGGAACATCCGGTTCTGGAGAAATCCGGTAATGAAGGTTGGCAAATTTCCCCGCAATCCGCAGTCACGCAGATCACGGAGAATGCCGTATCTCCAGGTTCGATCGTAAGCTTTTTCCATGTCGAAGAACACGGAGACCATGTGCTGACGCCGGACAAACGCCTCCCGGACAGATGTCTCAAGGCGAAGATGATGATCGGAGGTGGAACGGAATTTCCGAAATCCACTCTGATGAGGTGAAAGAAGGTGACGTGATTCCAAAAAAAAACCAAACGAAAATTGATGATGCGCTCTAGTACTTTGCAAAGGCAGCTCGTCATAGCAATTGGTCGGTAGTTCAACGGGTTAGCGGGATCTTTACCAGGTTTGAGAACAGGAACGACAATGGCAGTGCGCCAAGATTCGGGAAAAACACGCTCGTGCCAGATCCTGTTAAACAGGACCAGCAGACATTCAAGAGAGGACGGAGAAAGGTGCTTCAGCATTTCATAATGGATGTTATCCGGTCCGACAGATGTTCGGCCGGACCGATTCAGGGCAATCTTCAGTTCGACGGCAGTCAGCGGGCTGTTATAATCGGCAGCGGAAAACCGTCAAAAGGAAACCTTGGACCGTTCAAGCCGCGGCTGTACCTGCCGGAATGAAGCAGCGTAATTGCGGCTGCTGGACACCGAAGAAAATGCGGCGCCCAGACAGTCAGCAATACTCTGAGCGTCAGCAACCGTTCCTCCACCACTCTCAAGAATGGAGATTTCCCCAGAAGGGTACTTACCCCGAATCTTGTGGATCCTGTCCCAAACGATCTTAGAGCTGGTAGTGGTGTTAATCCCGGATACGTAACGTATCCAAGATTCCCGTTGGCTACGACGACGTACCAAACGCGCGTAAGATTTGGCTCTCTTGAAAGCAAGTAGGTTCGCGTCGGTGGGGTACCGATGAAACCTACCCCAAGCCCGATGTTGGGCCTGACGAGCCGCCTTGCAAGTGGAATTCCACCAAGGTCGCGGCCAACGTGGAAGTTTAGTCGACGTCTTGGGGATGGTAGGTTCTGCCGCTTGCACAATACAATCCGTAACCGCCGAAACAGCTTCATCGATCGTACCCGAGGTCACCATGTCTGGAGTAATGGTCGCTGAAGCCGTGAAGGAGTCCCACTTGGCACGATCGATAGCCCATCTAGCAGGGCGAGTAGGATAACGGTACCCGTCACCTGCTAGACGGAGAAAGATGGGAAAGTGATCACTGCCAAGGGGATCATCAGACACGCTCCATGACCAGTCAGGATAGAAGGATGGCGAACTCAAGGACAGATCAATGGCTGAGTACAAGCGGGTGGGTTCATGAAAATAAGTGACTGCCCCGGTGTTGTGGAGACAGAGGGACGTGTTGGAGAGAAGGGACTCAACAACATGGCCCCTGGAGTCACGAGCGGTAGAACCCCACAACGAATTGTGTGCATTGAAATCTCCTAAGATGAAGAAAGGAGGCGGCAGCTGGTCAACTAAATCTTCCAGATCCGAGAGGCTTACAGCTTCATTTGGCGGTATGTAGATGGAACACACCGTGCACAGAGTGTTCACAGATAGCCTCACTGCCACTGCCTGCAAAGTCATCCGAAGGGCAACTGCAGTGACAGGAATACCATGAGGAACAACAACGCCCACTCCTCCGCAGGCGATAACACCGTCCTCGTGATCCTTGCGGAAAATTGAATATCTCTGCAGCGGAAAAGTGTCCGTTGTTCGAAGCTTTGTCTCCTGGAGGCAAATGCACACAGGTGTGCGCGAAGACAGTAAACCTTTCAGATCATCAATTCGTGGTCGCAGACCTCGGCAATTCCACTGAATGAGCGTAGCTATTATGAAAAAGAAAAGGATGAAAAACGAAAATGACAGACGACTAGAATGTCTCCGAGTCGTCCATCAGCTCCTGACCATCTGCAATGTCCGGACGCAACACAGGGCTGTGCTTACTCACACAGGGCTGCGCTACCGGGGGTTTTTGTGGTTTTACCCTGCTCTGTTTCGAGGGGAGGATCCCGGTTTCACCTGTCCCGGCTTCTTCTTAGTTGCGCCCTGGGACTGGGTCCCAGTGCTGGCAGAGGATGTTTTAGGCGTCGATGTTGATGGCGCCTTGGATTCAATACGGCGAGACTTCAGTACCTCCAATCCGGCAGCAACGATGTCCTCAAAATCATAAGCACACCGCGCTGGGATGGTCACTACAGTCTGCACCGCAACAGTAGCCTTCTGGACCACAACCGATGCATAGGAGCGCCGGCCTGTTGGTAGAGGAGCTATCCGCCGTCTGGCTTCAGGATAAGACAGATGTTCTGTCGTCTTCAGGCGTTGGATAGCCTGCTCCTCGATCCACTTTGGGCACTGCTTAGAAGAAGCCGGGTGAGATCCCTCGCAGTTGACACAGTGATCCGCCTGAGCGGAGCAGTCCGCCAAAGAGTGTTCTGGCGACCCACAGCGTCCACACTTCGCTACATTACGGCAAGACTGCTGGGAGTGACCGTAATGCTGGCACTTGAAACATCTCAAGGGGTTCGGAATGTATGGTCGAACATCGAGCCGCAAGTACCCCGCCTTGATGGAAGTTGGCAGGGTAGGGGAGTCAAATGTCAACACGATGTTCCGGGAGGGAATAGACTTCCCACCCCGCCGGAAAAGAATGCGGCGAACCCCAGTGACATGTTGTTCCCCAAGTTCTTCCAGCAATTCCTCATCGCTGCATTCCAGCAGGTCGTGGGAGTTGATAACACCGCGAGAGGAATTGAGGTAACCATGGGGAGATATTTGGACTGGAACGTCCAGCAGAACGGTCGTCTTCAGCAAGGTGGCACTGTGGCGAGGATTTGAAGTCTCCACAAGAAGATCCCCTGACGGGAGCTTCTTAACACTCTTTGGTGAGCCCGCAACGGCCTGAAGAGCCTTATTAATCCAGAAAGGACTCTTCGAACTGAGGGATTGTGCTGGATCAACAGAATGAATCAGAAGAAACAGAGCATTGCAGTTGGAACTGAGTAGTTTCTTAGTGGAGGAGGGCGATCCATCCTCCACACGGCGCTTCAAAGGTACAGCATGGGAAACACTTTTGTTTGCCATTAAGAAGAGAAAAGATTCGTCCGCCGACCTCCCCACCCACTACCGAGCCCAACGAGGGAGAGCCGGAGGTCCGCAAGCACAAGAGGACGCAGGACACGGCTCTAGGGATAGTCAGCGGATATAGCAAGTTGGTAGGGCAGACACACGCTCGGCGTGCACCCAGACTTTCCCGTGCCCGGAGAACACCCCTTTGGCATGCCCACCCTACCCCCAAACTCACCCAGCCGAACAGAACGACAAGCCGCTAGAAGTCTGGACACCACTCGGCCACAGACTTCCTGACTAGGAGTGGGTTAGCTCCCCAGCCTCCCGTTTAGGGTGAAGCAGAGGGCAAAGAGGAGTTTTGGCATCTGGAGACAACTACAACCCGGCCCCCAGATACCTCAGCCTCCCCTTTTCCACCTGTACGGGTCACCGCACACTGCAAACATGCAGGTAGGTCTAAGCTAACCAGCTCCGGAAAAACAGAAAATGTAACATAAAAGAGAAAAGACAGGGAAGAGAACGAGGAACAAAACCCGGAACTGGCGCCTCATCACAACCTCAGCAGCCTACAACTGAGGCGGGTACATGTCACTATAGGAACGAAAGACGAAAAAAGCAAAACAATAAGAGAAAATCAGCTCGGGCCGTGGGGACGCCATCCCCCATCAGCTGGATGAACAGCTGTCCCTTCGGTGATGTAATCGTCAAAGCCGCAGAGGCAATAGAAACCGTCACAAGGTTAGTTCGGGCCGTGAGGGCGGCGCTCCCCAAATAACTGGGAAACCAGTTATCCCCGTGCGGGGGTTCTGAGAGATGACAGAGTATCAGTAAACAATATATAACTGATATATTGTATGCATTATTCTATCAGAAATCACATGCTACCAGGGATTTATGTGTATAAAATTCTCTATTTTGCATGACATTTTTATAAAACAAGTTCAAAATAAACATCAGCACTCTAAAGCTAGAAAAGATTTCTAGTTTAAAAAAAAAAAAAAATTTAGGCTAATATATATGGTACAGCACTTCTGAATTATAAAGTTACAGGCTGCTAGACATCTAAACTGATTCTTAAACTACATGTAATACACATTCTGAAAATATTAATGTGATATTTTCTGATTAAATATCTGCTGTATTTCTTTATCTGAGCCTGGTGGGAAAGTGTAAGTTCTTCCTGTTGCAGTTGCTGCATGCGGCACAGGGATTTTGCACAGGCAGTTTTCAGATGGTACCCAACAAACGTCTTCAGTTTCAAGCCAAAAGTAAGACTTAGAAAGGCCCATTTGGTTTCATAAAGATAATTTTAAAATCATCATGTTCTTCTGAAGATTCCACTACTTTTCCTAAGAACCATTTATTTCCATATATACAAGCAACATAATCTTGATTTTTAAATTAAGATCACCACCTGTATTTAATTCCCCAATTGTACACATGTCTTTTCTGCTTGTAAACTTGAGACTTGGGGCATACACAGCTTCACTTTATTTACAGGAATAAAGCAATGGTTTTCTCTGGCGCCTGAGATAGTGTGAGCAGCTGTGTATCGTTTTTCCAGCTTCTGCTTCATTTCACTGATTTCTTCATCAGGAACATAACACGGTGTTATTCCTTTCACAGACTTTTCAAATTTTAAAAAATCAATGGGGCTCAGAATAAGATCATTATAGGGTCGTTGGAGGCTTGCTCTGGTTGCTAAGCGCTTCAATGTACCTCCAACATCGTCGCAAGCATTTTTTCCATTACTTGTGGTGAAAAATGCCATTCAGCACTTAGTTCATGGTCCTCTTCACGATGACATAGGTTCACAAAGTTTTTGTACTGCAATGCAGCTTCATCACTGAAATACACTATTTTTTTGGTTTGAGGTGCAATCTCCTTGAGGTATTGTACAGCTTTTCATTGAAAGCAATAGAAAGAATTAGTATCATGCTGTAGATTGTCACTTACAAAACAAAGAGATAGTGATTTCAGTTCACTTTCACCTTCTTCCTTGATATAAAAAACAAATGGGTGTTAGGTGACCTGGATATTGTGCCAATGAAAACCTTGGGCAGCATCCTGAACAATGCATGTGTAGTTTTCAGCAAAGTCTACAATTGCCACACAAGTTGATTCATCCTGATGAAACTTCACAGTTTTAAGGAATTTACTTTGACATTTGGAAACAAAATGATGCTTGAAAAGTTGTTGTAGCTTCCTGATTAACGATTCAATGAATTCATCAGTAGATTCAGTCACAGTTTTTAGCAATGTATGCTCTGTTTGAAGCCACTGTTTATAAGAAACTTCCTCATCTATTGACAGTTCATCCAAATCGTACAAAAATTCACGAAGAACTTCAATGTCAAGACAAGAGGTACATTCGATGTAGCATTCTTCTGAATCCAAAGAACAAACAAGTTTTAACATTAGATCTTTGTGTGACATTTTTGGTAGTACTCCCTGTATCATTAACTTTACATTCTGATGGTAAGTACATACACAAACTGAATGAACTCCTCCACAATTTCTAATAGTGACACATTCCGTAGGTTTTAATTCACAAAATTTTGCAAAACCAACTTTATGCCGTGGATATTTGTCTTTAAACTCACTGTAGACATCTTTTAAATTATGCAAGATCAAACGCTTCTGCTCCTGTTCCCTCGAAATTGTGATTACTGAACGATATTTTTAACATACCAGCACAGTGACGACTAATGTCATCTTCATAATAAAACCTTTTAACCCCTTCTTCTGTTTCAGCATCAAGGTTGTGGCCTTTCTTTTTCCCTGGCATTGCCAGCACACCTTCATGAATTTTCAAGTCCCGGGCTTTTCGTACCAAATATGTTGTTGTACTGAAATAATTCACTGTTTCATCGATCGTCCAGGAATTTGGTGCCAGCATTAAAATTTGAACTTTCTCTCTTATGGAAACTGTTCGGAAACAATTTCTTAAATCTTCCATAAGCGATGAACAATCACTACAAGTCTTGAAAATTTGCTCAGAGGATGAGGTATTTAGTTCACTTGGATCAACACCAACAGCTTTTGCAGCTACATGTGTAAGTTCATCACAAAGTTTTGGTAACTTATTGGTCATATGTCATAGCCTTGCATCTTTGCTGTGCTTAGTTAACTTCACAGGACTGCAACCTAAAAATTCACAACTACGACTCAAGTCTTCCAGAGCAGATGATGGTCCTGGATCATAGGCTTTGTGATCTTCTATTTCATGTGGAACATTCTCACATTCTGAAGCCAAAATCTATTTATAGCATGTGATACAAAGTTTCTTTCCTGGAACTAAACTACAGCCCACATGTTTCTTCACAAATGACAGCGTGATTAATTTTAGTGACTTTCTAAGAACGTGATTTGGCTTAAAATAGGGTTACAACAAGAACGTTGTCTGTCTACATACAGATCCAAAAAATTATTCTTGTAAAATAAACACGTTTCAGGATCACATTCAGTTCGTAGCAGTAAAAGTTCCTTTTGATCTTCTGTTAACGTACCTACAGCTAGCATCCATCCCTCACCAATCACTGAATTCAGTTCACGGCAGGGTCATTCATTCCATGCCAAATCAACCAAAAAATTTCAATATTCAACCTGACAATCTCAGATTTCAATGAAACCTTCAGGGATCATTCTTCTTAATGATATAAATGAGAATATATTTAAAAAAATTTTATCTCATTGGGTTTTCATGTAATTAATATTTAAAATTTTGAAAAATTGTTTTTTGGCTTGCATAAACTTTTTTTAATCTTGAATTTCTCAAGTTCTATAAGGCCTAGAGAGTTGTTTGAGAATTTCATAAGTTTTAATTTGATATGCAACTTGACTATGCTTGGTAAAAAAAAAATAAAAAAAAAACTTTTTTAAAAATTTTTAAGATAGCATTTTTTTTTTTTTTGAAAAAAATATGTTTTTTGTAATATTATAAGCTTTAAATCCTGAAACATTTAGAGTGGGATCTCAATGGGATCGGGAGCTATGGCAAAAAACTTAAAGTTACTGTACAAGTAATAATGGATTATAATTTTTGTTTTAGTGTGTTTAAATGATAACAGACACCAAGTTTTAAAATCTACATAATACATCATACTAATACATAGTCAAACATAAAACAAGGGAAGGTTAGTCCCAACAGGCTAAAAGTTTTACCTGGTAAAATTAATAAAAGTTTTTTTTTAGTTAGCACTCAGAGTTGTAGTTACGCCAAAATAGCGACCTCTTAGTTCTTTAATTTAACAAATAATTTCTTGTTTGCCTTTTTGGTTTCTGAGTCTGTAAGTTGATAAACTCTTCCTGTAGCTGTTGTAGGATCAACTATTGTTAAAACCTCACTTTTATGCACAACTAGTATGTCAGTAAATTGTGGGTATTTGAAAGATGGAGAAGGGGCCATGTGGTTCCAAAAAACTTATTTTTACTTCATCTCCTTCTATTCCTAACACACAACCTAACCACCACTTGTCTGAGTATTGTCATGTAACAAAGCCAACAATGTCATTAATGTCCAGATCATCATCAGTGTCATCAGCTGAAACTATTTCTACACCTCTGAAAATGAGTAGCTATTCACTAAAACTCTAGTCTCATTCACAAGACTGTAACTGTGAAATTGTTGAGTACCCTTTATTGTTGTTGCTGCTTCAAACCTACTCTTCAAGGTATTTTCCTCTACCGCGTATTCATCTGTAGTGGAATACAAAAAACTGATGTTGACAATATTGTCTTTAGACCAATCATAAAGTTGGCGAGGGGTCATAATTTTATCATTGTAGACCAATGGTTAGTGTATCCGATATGGTTACTTTGTGCACCAACTTAAGTGGAAAAACAAACAGCCGCCCCGCTCTTGAAGAGTGAATCTATAAATATATTGTACCCACTTATTTGCGGAGGAAAGGGCTGTTTTTCAACGCGCGCAAGTTGGATGATTTGAAAATACATTTCCTATAACAGGAGCGTTTTAAAAATGCAAATGAATACTTTAGCAATGAAAAAAGGCAAATTTTCGAGTGTGGTGACTAAAGTTACTTTTTCTACTGGACATTTTATTTTATCCAGTCGCCACGTGGTGAGTGGCGACCGCTAATTTTAATCTTTAAATCACCTGGCACTGTTCTTTAAAATAAACTTCTAGAGAACATGAAAGATCTTGTTCCATTGTAAACTTCACAGAGTGTAGCAGTACACACATGCATTCAAAAAAATCCTCCCACAAAGTGGTGCCCACCTAGCTGTCAGTGTCTCTGAAAGTAGAAATCAAGTTTATAACTAATGCAAGTTCAAACATGTTCAGACTTGTCTTTTAATGGAAAATTAAATTAAGACCTGAGATAATTAGTAATGTCAAAACAACACAATACAACTCAAAAGGTCAGCCGATACAACATTAATAAAACTTGTAATAATTCACTAGACAATAAAACCATTGTATTTGTCAACACTAGTTTTCACAACAGTAAAGTTACAATTTATAATGTTTTAAATGGAAGAAGTGAAAATTTATTATATTTTGCAGCTATTTCTGAGAAGAATGTAGTTACATATTAAAATTTGTTTACATAAGCAATTTGAAAATGATACTTTAATACAAATTACTAGAAAACATCAGTTTTTTTCCCTCAGAACACCTTCACAATTTTTTTTAATATTTGACACTAAGGTTATGCACTTCTCTGAAAAAAAATTTGAAATGCTTGTTAGGTGTGACAGCTGAGATATGAGGGGTTGCATGGAACTCCATTGAATTTACATTTTCTATGGGTTGCAGCTCACTAGTGCTACAGTGTATGTTCAAAACTAATATTTCTCATAATATTTAGATCCTACACTTTAATACCTTTATTTTGGTGCAAAATACATGAAAATCGGTTCATAAATAAAGAAATGGCGTAGGCATTCCTTCCTTTATAACCACAGTCGGAAACCACCTGCGGAACCGCGACCGCCAAAATTCAAGGGGCCATATCTCTGCAAATACTGATGCAAAAAATCTGAAAAAAAAAATGAGGGTTCATTTTATGGAAAATCCAAACCCAGAAAAAAAAATTAGACAAATCAGAAATTTGTGAGCCATGACTTGACTTTAAAAAATGTCACTTCACATGGAAGTGACTAATTTGAAAAGGAGGACAAACCAGCAGCTCACTCCATTACTTCGCAAGATGAGCCAACGACAAAAAAAGATGATAACCAAGCAATGCACTCCAGCGTTTGTTTGTCAGAAGAGCTTTCCACAAAAGAACCCATTTCTGAATCTGAGGCACCATCTCAATCATAATATGCAAACGCGACAGAAGAAATTTTTGTTTTTATTGGGAGGGAAAGACCTCCCAATAAAAACAAAAATACGAAGAAAGTTACTTGAATATGGGATTCACAGAAACAAATGATGGTCTGCCTCAGAGTAGCAGAATGTAGACGTACATGCGTACGCCATACGTGGATAGTTTCAAATTATTAGCAGGTTTTGCAGATAGTTTTTGCTTGTAGATTTAAAAAAAAATAAAAGGTTATTTACAGCAATGAAAACACTTACTCAAGGCTTTACTCAGATTGATATACTTAATTCTATTTTAACTTGAACTTTCAATTATTTTTCACATCTTCTGAGTTCTTTTGTTTTTGCAGACATTTCTAGCTTCCAGATTTTATCAAGGCCTGTTCTCAATGTATAGGAACTGTATCAAAAGTTTTGTTTGCACAGAAAGAATTAAAAGTTTATTGCCAGGTTCCTCTTGCAGTTGCCAGTTATTAAATTAAAATGTTTTCTTTGTGTATTTTGTAAGTTTATATTTTTAATTAAATTGTTGAAAATGCTATTTATAATCTTTGAAGTTCATTATGGAACTGTTTTTCTGGACATAATTTTATTTCTTCAGTGCCTTGTTTTTATGAGGTTCATGGTCAAATATTTTAATATTTTACTGTAAATGTCCATTTCACACACATTGCTGCACATTTAATTGTAATGTACTTATTTTGTCCTAATTGGAATCTGTAATGTTCTAATAATTTTTTTTATTGATTTTTCTTTAAATTATCTTATTCTATTGCTATCGTGATTCACCGGTTTGCAGCAAGATTTCTGCCTCAATGGTTGTGTACGCAGATACATTTTATTTTTATACAACTCTGGTCGGCCTCTCTGTGTGATTTGCAGAAATGTGTTGACCAACAGTTCAATGTTTCCTGCTAAACTGCGGCGTCATTTCGAGGGAAATCATCCTGAGTTGAAAGATAAACAGTCTGATTTTTCCAAGAGGAAGTGCAACGAAATTTTGGCTTCACAGAAAACTATGACAACACTTGCTAAAACCAATAATGAAAAAGTACCGGAAGCTTCCTACCTAATAAGTTACCGTGTAGCTCGAGCTGGTGAAGCTCATACCATTGCAGAGACTCTTATTAAACCTTGTACAATCGATATTGTCAGGCGTTTGCTTGATGAGAAAACTGTTAAGTTAGTCTCCAACATTCCTTTGTGAAATACCGTTGCTAGACGAATCAGCGATATGGCTGATGACGTGAAAGAGACACTTATCAGTTGCATCAGGTGTACCAAATTCGCACTACAAATGGATGAATCGACTGATGTCACCGGGTTGGCAGTTTTAATGGTATTTGTTCGTCATGTTTACTCACAAAGCTATCAGGAGGACCTTCTTCTTTGCAGACCACTACCAACCAACACATCAGGGGGTGAAATATTTAATCTTTTGGATTAATTCTTATCATCAAATGAAATACAGTGGGAAAACTGTGCAGATATATGCACTGATGGTGCAAAAGCAATGATGGGTCACAATGCTAGAGTCATTGCCAAAATTAAAGATAAGGCAAAGAAATGCACCAGCAGCCATTGCGTTCTTCGTAGACATGTGCTAGCCTCGAGAAAAATGCCTTCTGATGTTACGATAGTGTTGAATGATGCCATAAAAATAATAAACTATATAAAATTGCGACCTCTTAAAGGCAGGCTCTTCAAACTAATGTGTGAAGACATGGGAAGCCACCATGAGTCCCTCCTGCTGCACACTGAAGTAAGGAGGTTGTCTTGCGGAAAAGCGTTGACACGTTTGATGGAACTGCGTGCAGAGGGAGCAGCATTTTTGATGGACCATAACGCTCTATTGGCGACGGTTTTAAATGACGAAGACTGGGTGTGCAAACTGGAGTATTTGGCCGACATTTTTAGCAAAATGAATGAAAAGAATCTATCATTGCAAGGAAAAACTGCCACAGTTTTTGATGGAAACGCCAAAGTGGCTTCTTTTAAGAGGAAACTTATGTATTGGCTGGAGTGCGTGGAAAAGGAAAATATCGATTGCTTCCGGAACTCTTACAAAAAGGTTCTTGAATGAAAATAACATCAAGATTAAAAAAAAAAAAATACAGAAAAATATTCAGGCGCATCTCGAAGCTTTGAAAGACTTGTTTGAACATTATTTTCAGACAGCTCAAGAGAAGGTGCTCGATGACTTTAAATGGGTACTGAATGTGTTCAACGTGAACAAAAAAACCACCTAGCTTAAACTCAGAAGAATATCCAGGTCCTCACAGATTTGACATCTCACAGTGAACTAAAAATCACATTTCAAAACAAAAGTCTACTGGAGTTTTGGCTGCATTTACAAGATTAATTCAAAATCTTGTCTGAGAAAGCAAAATTAGTATTGCCGCCTTTTTCAATTACATATCTCTGTGAAGCAGGATTCTCCGCCTATAACAAGCACCGAAACAAAATACAGAAGCCGCTTAAATGCAGAACCAGCCACTCACCTGTAATTATCATCAATTGAACCTAAAATAAGAAAACTGTGCAAAAAATGCAACCACAGTTGTCTCATTAAACGTTTATGCGTTATTTTATGTTATGTTATGTCTTAATTTAGGCCTACTGTTGCACTGTAGTTAGTAAAATCAAATAGGAATTGTCTTATATAATGAATAATAAAAATTTTGAATAACAAGTAATGAACGAATATGAATTTGAATTGAATTAAATGTAATGATTAAATTGAAGGAACTGAGTTTATTGTATGGACCTTATTGGCTCTCACCAATAATGTAAAATATGTTGTAACGCAAATGGTTTGATTTATTGAACTTGGAAGAACTTTTATGTATGGCCAAGTTTTGACAATATCATGTGTATTGGTGATAGTTGAGAATAAATTGAGACATTATGATATTATGCTAAATTTCAAAGTTTTTAAAATATAATTTCATTGCATGGACATTGTGCAATTGTTTAGTTTAGATATCTCTTTACTGTACAATCCCCTTACTATCTACCCCCCCTCCCCCAGTAACACTACTCCTAAACGCCATTAATTTGTAAGACATAGGGTAGGCCTAAGGAGCTCTGCCATAGACATTGATTCTAAAAAAGGGCTTTGCGAGTCAAAAAGGTTGAGAACCGCTGCTTTAAAGTATTTAATAAAAAATAAGTTGTAGGATTCAAAGATTTTAGTAAATTGGAACCTGCCTACAATTCTGCACAACAGATGGCAACACAAGTAATTAGTTTTTAAATAACCCAAAACATCAAAATAAGTGGTATCACTTTCAGCAACTTGCCCTATGTACTTTTCCAAGCAATGTAAAAACTTCAATGTAGAATTGCTTTTAAAAGCAGCGACAATACTGTTCATCATGTATATTTTGTTTAAGTATGCAGGGTGGAGTAGTTAGGTCCATATAATGATATGAAAATACAAAACAAACATTAATGGAAAAAAATTTTACCTACTCATAATAATTTCGGCATTTTTCAGTCACTGTGGCAAAGCTTCTGCTCGATAGAATGGACATTTGCTTATTCACATGAGATTAAAGTTCTGTCTGAACAGAAGATTCACGGATTAAAAAACACTATTTCGAGTTAAAATTCTATACCTTTGTATAGGTGTTTGCAAGGAATGATGATTAAAAACATGAAAGTTAAAAATCCCAAATGAATAAAAAGACACAAAGGAATAAAAGATGGACCCAAACTTAATTCACCACTGCAACACACTTCCAAACATGTTTCGGCAAGAATTTTGCCTTCCTCAGTGGAAACATTAAGGTGTACGTGGGCACCAAGTCCTTGTCAACGATCCTCGAAAGACTGATGTAATGTCTTGTATCACTCTGCCTTCAGCCTTCATCGTCGCAGACCATGGACAACTGCGTATCACTGCGCAAGCTGTTAGTGGCGGCATCTATGGCATTGTGTTCCTCTTGGTCTACTTTTGCCATTCCGCACCTGTGATCTTTGAAACTGTGTTTATTAGCCTTTTGAACTCGATTGTTTTCCTGTTTGATCGGATATCGCCAGGCATGAAGTAATTTCCAAATTTCTCAATGACCACTGCTTCCGATGTTATGATCTGTCTACGAGTCTTGTGTGATGTCAAATGTCCAATATTCTCCCAGTCGGGCGTCGATTGATTTTCTATGCAGTGTTGTATCAGAGCCGTTCTTGGTCTTTTCTTTTGCCAATCTTGAATATGTTCTTTCAATCTCGTAATAATTTGTCTTTTTGTACTTCCGATATAAATGGAATCTTGTTGATTATTGTCTTGGTTGGAATGGCATATACTCCTGCTCAATCTAGGATGGATTTTTTGTTATTACCAGAAGTTAGTAATGAGCCATTATCAATGATGGTTTCTGCCAGATTTATTTCATTCGAAACACATTCTTTCTTTAATATGTTACTCAATGGTGGTAAGTATGGAAAGGAGATGTAAGATTTATATATATTCTTTTGTTTCACCTGGTTTTGCATACTTAAACAAAATATATGTGACGAACAGTATTGTCGCTGCTTTTAATAGCAGTTCTACATTGAAGTCTTTGGCTATGTAATATCACGCCATATGCCTTTTTTTGCATATGGGAATATAAGAATGTAAAAACTGTACGAAAACAATACGAACATGTACAGCTCCAACTCCACTACAGCAGAATCCATCCATGGAATGTCTAACAGTCATAATCCAGCTGGAGCCACACCCAACACAGGATCCAGGAATTGCTGGTAGCACACCATAGTAACATTCACCTCCCAAAATATATTTGCCTTACTTATCCCGCATATACATATATAACCAGGATGCTGAAGAACATTATCAAACCAAAAATTAGCAATGCAGATTGTGAATCAAATACAACAGAAATCCGCAGTTGTAAATTCCTAATCATTAAAAACTATTTTAGTAGAGAGAAACAAATTAAACATCTGTTTCAGCCAGATGACGACTTGATCTCAGCAGGCTTCCCACATCATATAGACTTCTGCGAGCAAATAGTACAGCCTTCGTTATTACATTTCCTGTTAAAATTCTTGTAAGTAAAAAAACATATTTTCATCTCTTTGCAGCCTTCTATCTGTATACTGCGCTTCATTTTTTCTATTGTTGACATGTTTTTGATGCTTTTCCAATATTACCAACTATTCTGACATCACGTGGATTTTTTTCATAAGTGCCACAAAAAAGTTTTTTAAGCAGTGTATGATACATCTGAAAATACAGAATTTACGGGGAATCACAAAATTTGAAGTAAAAAAATCAGGTGCTTCATTTCTAGGCACACAATATTTTTGCAGCCCTGCTTTATACATAACTATCGCATATACTCGCATATAAGCCAATCTCATATACTCGCATATAAGCCAATCTCATATATAAGTTGACTCCCTACTTCAAGAACTAAAAATTTGTGAAAAACCTTGACCTGCATATAAGCCAAAATTGTCCGAGATTATCTTCTGTAAAAACCTTTAAACTACGATTCACTGACAGAGTTTCCAAATAACTCCAGTAATATCCATTGCCTTACTTATGCAGCATTTTTTTTTTTTTTTTTGAGAGAGGGAATTTATAACCATTTCTGGTGAAATTGCATCCCACAATTCTTTCATCCAAGAAGTAACATGCATGGTAAATATTAAAATTAGCGGTCGCCACTCTCCACGTGGCGACTGGATAAAATAAAATGTCCAGTAAAAAAAGTAACTTTAGTCGCCACACTCAAAAATTTAACTTTTTCATTGCTAAAGTATTCATTTGCATTTTTAAAACGCTCCTGTTATAGGAAATGTATTTTCAAATCATCCAACTCGCGCGGTGAAAAACAGCCCTTTCCTCCGCAAATAAGTGAGTACGATCTATTTATAGATTCACTCTTCAAGAACGGGGGCGGCTGTTTGTTTTTCCACTTAAGTTGGTGCACAAAGTAACCATATCGGGAATGGACACCTGTGGCTTTAGATGGAACTGTGGCATCACAACTCATCTTCAGCAGCTTGTTTTTTAAAGTTTGGTTTCTCTGAAAATGCACGATTTTCCATTGCTTAGTCTCATCTTGCTTATATCAAATAAAATGGGCAAGCATTTTCCCTTTTGTTTACAAAAAGAAATCAAAGATAGAAAATCGGGACTTCACTTTCCACGCACGGTCGCGACTTTTCTTTCATTTCACGCAGAGCCGCGTTTCCTTTGCATGTGTGAAGTTGGCTTTAAAGAAAATAAAAAAAAATCTTGTCTGCCCCTTAATACAGTAAAATGTTACTAAGGAATGGGCGAAATCACATATCAAAAATCAGTACTGTATTGTTCACTCTGCCGTGATAGTCCTTTTTACGGGTCACGGAAAAGGCAGATTTCATCACGGACAGAATAAGTACCGATTTTGAAATTTAATTTAGCTTTAAAAAAGCGGAAAAGAAAAAAACTTTTCGTATTGATTGGTTTCAAGAACAGGCTGTTACAAATAACAAAAACTGAGCTTCACTAGAAAAAACTTTTAAAATACGAAGTTGTTCTTTTTCACTATTACTGAAGCTTTTAAAAACGAGAAGCATAATCAGAAAAAATATAACATAAGAATATAACCAGAAAGTGAAAAGAAAGTGCTTCTTGGAATAAGAAAAATTTGAAATTTAGAAAACTACGGAACATTTTCATCCGTGCTACAATCATTTTCAGGCGACGAGCGGCATGAAAAATGCTCAAATTATATCAGATAAATGTCGCAACATTAAAAACATCCAATAAACAGTCCAAAAAATGTTTGATGAATGTTAGATTTTTGAAAACATGAAAATAAACCTTCGAACAAAAGATTGAAGAACATTATTTCATAGATTTTTTATTTCCGTAGTATATTTGATGTTTCCCGTATTCCGTACGATCGACGATTTCAGTAATGACTATGGAGAATTCGTAGCATTTGGAAGATCTGAGGTGGGCAAACAGGAAAAAATGACAATTCATTAAAATTCTACCAAAATAATGTTTTCTGAAGGGG
The DNA here is from genome assembly GCA_039090855.1 of Macrothele yani. NCBI lineage: Eukaryota > Metazoa > Arthropoda > Arachnida > Araneae > Macrothelidae > Macrothele > Macrothele yani. The sequence goes on from CM077027.1 coordinate 2,403,233, forward strand.
AAAAAACCGACAACCAGATTTCTTATTTCCGTAGTATATTTGATGTTTCCCGTACTCCGCAGCGATCGACGATTTCCGTAGTGACTGTGAAGAATTCGTAGCATTTGGAAGGTCTGAGGTCGGCAAACTGGAAAAAAATGACAAATCATTAAAATTCTACCAAAACAACGTTTTCTGAAGGAAGGGGAATAAAAACAAAAAAACCTGACAACCAGATTTTTTATTTCCGTAGTACAGTTAAATCTCCTTATTCACGGTTCCCTTTTTTGTGTTTTCACTATTCGCGGGTTAAAAAATTGCGACCAAGTTCCTGTATTCGCGACTAAAAATTTCTTTATTCGTGGATCCAGTCGGTATATTAAAAGGATTCTGTGCCCTTTATAAACGCATTGACATCTTTTGAGTACTGCTGGCACGTGCCGAGGCGGCTTTTACAAAGAGCGTAACTGAATGGACTAATACCAAAGTAAAACAAACCTTATTGCCACTATGCCTAAAGTACGTTTTCAAATGTCGTCGCCGTATTACACGTTCCGCTATGTCCTTTGATAAGAGCCGCCTTCACCACGGTCGGTGTTTTATTGCTTCAACTTGTCAGTCGTTGCAAAAATTTTGATTGAATAACACGTGTCTCTTTTGCTTTGTTCCCAATTTATAATGTCGAGTAAAAGGAAAGAAAAATTAGTTCCAACGCGGGAAAAAAATAGTGTTGCCGCTTAAAGTAAAAAATAGAAATGCTTGATCGTTTACGCCTTGGTGAGTCGTTTGCATCCATATCACGCTCTTTCAATGTTAATGAATCAACTGTACGATCCATCAAGAAATCCGAAGACAAAATAAAGAATTCTATAGCTTCAACCTCACTATCAGCAAAAATTGTTCACAGTCCAGCAATTGAAAAAATGGAAGCTGCGTTATCATTATTGATTGAAGATCGTAACCAGAAAAAAGTGCCCCTAAATGGTCTTATGATCCGCGAGAAGGCAAAGCGTCTTTACGCATATTTTAAAGAACCTGGTGATGAACGTACAGATGGAGGATTTCAAGCATTAGAAGGTTGGTTCAATAAATTCAAGGTGCGACAATCATTGCATAGCATTAAAATTGTTGGAGAAGCTGCATCTGCAGACACCGCCGCAGCAGAAAGATATCCAGAAGAATTTTCAAACTTAATTGCTCATGGTGGATACAAACCGGAACAAGTGTTTAATGCAGATGAAACTGCCTTGTTTTGGAAAAGAATGCCAAACAAAACTTTCATATCAAAAAGTGAGAAGTCCGCCCCTGGTTTCAAGAAAGCAAAAGATAGAGTTACACTGCTGCTGTGTTCTAACACATCTGGAGATTGTGTTATAAAGCCACTAATACTTTACAGATCGTTAAATCCTCGTGCTTTAAAAAATCAAAACAAGGACATCCTGCCAGTGTTTTGGCGTGCAAATAAGAAAGCGTGGGTTACAAGTGCTATTTTTTGTTACAGGTTCCGGAATTGTTTTGTTCCTGAAGTTGAGACTTGTTGGAAAAAAATAATTTAGACTTTAAGGCCGTTCTAGTTTTGGACAATGCTCCAGGTCACCCTCGTGAGCTTGAAACTATGCATCCAAATATAAAGGTGATATTTTTACCTCCTAACACGACGGCTTTACTCCAACCCATGGACCAAGGAATAATCCAGGCGTTCACGCTCTATTACATTAGACGAACCTTCAAAATCATACGGAACACCACGGAATGTGATCCTGATATGAATGTGATGCAATGCTGGAAAAATTTTGACATAGCAAAATGCATTGTTAACATAAAAGAATCCTTGGAAGAACTGAAACCATACACATTGAAATCATGTTGGAAAAAACTGTGGCCTGTTCTGACTGTCGGAAATGATGAAGAATCCGTGCAAATTCAAACTTTAACTGCAAACATTGCACAAGTTGCGAATGGAATAGGACGAGATGGCTTTGAACAGATAGAATCAAGTGACATTCAAGAGTTGCTTGAATCGCAAGAAGAAGATTTGACCGAAACCGACTTGGAGGAAATGTTAAATCCGCATTCCATTGAAGAAGAAGCTTCAACGAGCACTGAAAAGGTGACCTTTAACTTGAAAAACCTGAGTGAAGGTTTACGGATGGCAAATGAGCTTTGTGATTTCTTCATGAAAATTGATCCGTCTATGGAAAGAAGTCTTATTTTTAAAAGGCAAATTGTTAATGCCACAGCTGAATGTCAATCTGAATTGAAAGACCTTTTAAAAGCGGCAAAACAAGAAAAAATTACTAAGTTCTTTAAACCCTTGCCTAAGCCTGACAATAATAATTAATAGATATTGTTAAAAACTCTCATTAAATTGGTTTTATTTTGATTTCTTTTTTTATTTTGGAACCTTGGAACGAACGTATCCTTTATAATCCCATACAAATTACCATTCCATATTCACGGTTTCTGTATTCGCGGCATATTTACGGAACATATACCCCACGAATAAGGAGCTTTTACTGTATATTCGATGTTTCCCGTACTCCGCAGCTATCAACGATTTTCGTAGTGACTATGGGGAATTCGTAGTATTTGGAAGATCTATAGTGGGCACACAGGAAAAATGACAAATCATTAAAATTCTACCAAAACTAAACGTTTTCCGAAAAAATAAAAATAAAAAAAGCTGACACTGGGTTCGAAAACCAGACAGAATCTGATGGAATCAGGATACTCTGCAAGTGTTCTTATTTCGTCATGACTATTTTTTCAACACCTATGAGGTTTATCAATGTTTTTAATGTAATATTTATTAGAACCCAGGAAATTACTGAATATTTTCTGTTAGTGGCCAGGAATCATTGCGAGTCTGTAAAATAAAGTGACCAGGTTGGTATCACATTTCTCCTAATCTCAGCTGTACCACAAAATGATTCTGCTATAAGATATGAAATTCATTTTTGAAAGCTATACAGCCAGTTTTCATTTTGACATCAAGAAGAACCTAACCAAAAATAAATGTAATGAAAAGAAAAATTTAGCAGAATGGAAGCAGCTTCAAAACATAATGTCTGAACATTTTTGACCATCAATAACTCACTAAAAACTGCTAGAGAAACTAAAAACAAGCAATTTTTAGTACATGAAGGTCATAGCACAAATTGTTGAAATTCTCAATATTGCGGGCCTCAATTTGAAATGGGAATAGGTTTTTCACTTATCATACACTGCCGGACAATTGCTAAGGACGGATGACAATAGCAACGATAGCAACCATAAAATGGAAGGCTAGAAAATGTGGAAATTAGCATAAGAGCAGGATACAGTAAGATGTGTTGTGCGTATGCAAATTTTGGATTGCCGAACTTGTTCGTGACGTCATAGCGCTGATAAGAGATATAAAGGATTTGACGCGTATTGACCGTTGTTGTTCAAACGCAAAGTTGAAAAGGAAAGAATCAATTGACGAACTTGCAAGTTTCAGTATGTCTTCCCGACATCACCTAGATGATTTTACGCGTGGCCGTATTATTGGCAAGATTGAAGAAGGGCGAAAAATAACAGATGTTCCCATGGAGTTCGACGTCAGCCACAGTGTTGTTTCAAGGCTTTGGAAATCATTTCAAACAAATGGAGAGTGTAGCAAACGTCACGGGGGAGGTCGTGTTCGCAGTACGACACCTGCAGAAGATCGGTACATAGTGCTATCAACAAAAAGACACCGGCGCAGCACAGCTAGTGAGGTAGCAAATCAGTTTATGGCTGCTACTGGCAAGCGGATCTCCCCAAAAACTGTCACCAGACGTTTGCATGAAGGAGGACTATACGCCCGCCGTCCTGTTGTGTGCATCCCATTGTCCAGACGTCACCGTACCGCCCGTTTGAAATGGTGCCATCAACATTGCAATTGGACTGATAACGACTGGTCTGCTGTGCTCTTCTCAGATGAGAGTAGATACAGTCTATCGTCTGATTGTCGACGACAACTGATCTGGCGTGATAGTGGTACTGCATATTGTCCAGCAAACATACAGGAAAGGGACCGATATTCGACATGTAGTGCCATGGCATGGGCTGGCATCATGATCAATGGCCGTACGTCCCTCTATGTGCTTCCAACTGGGACTATGACTGGCAAACGATACATTAATGATGTTCTGCTACCTCATGTTCGCATGTTCCGTGGTGCTGTCAGTGATAGATTCATTTTCATGGACGACAACGCAACATGTCATCGAACAGTCGCTGTCCAGGAGTGTCTTGAGAGCGAGGATATTCAACGCCTCGTATGGCCAGCACGTTCTCCAGATCTGAATCCCATTGAAAATGTGTGGGGTGCTTTGGGGAGGAGTCTTGCTGGTCGCCAATGCCCTCCAAAAAACAAGGACACCCTCATCCGTGCACTGACAGAGGAATGGGATAAATTACAACAACAGCTGCTTGATAATGTTGTGCAAAGCATGACATGATGTGTGGAATCTTGCATCGCCCTCCATGGTGGCCATATCCCGTATTGACATCTTACGCCGGAACGCCTGCGGACGGTAATTGCATTTTTTTCATGTTTACATATTCTGCACAAAATGGCCTGTTTGTCCCTTGAACACGTTCCAAAGCCTTCTGGATTTCAGAGCACAATAAATTGTCTTTCTTGTAATGTCCTGGCATTCTGACATTATTTTATTTCACTTGGCATCCACCACACTTACTTTTTTATGCGCTATATAGCTGTCGTAGAATCCGTGCAAATTCAAACTTTAACTGCAAACATTGCACAAGTTGCGAATGGAATAGGACGAGATGGCTTTGAACAGATAGAATCAAGTGACATTCAAGAGTTGCTTGAATCGCAAGAAGAAGATTTGACCGAAACCGACTTGGAGGAAATGTTAAATCCGCATTCCATTGAAGAAGAAGCTTCAACGAGCACTGAAAAGGTGACCTTTAACTTGAAAAACCTGAGTGAAGGTTTACGGATGGCAAATGAGCTTTGTGATTTCTTCATGAAAATTGATCCGTCTATGGAAAGAAGTCTTATTTTTAAAAGGCAAATTGTTAATGCCACAGCTGAATGTCAATCTGAATTGAAAGACCTTTTAAAAGCGGCAAAACAAGAAAAAATTACTAAGTTCTTTAAACCCTTGCCTAAGCCTGACAATAATAATTAATAGATATTGTTAAAAACTCTCATTAAATTGGTTTTATTTTGATTTCTTTTTTTATTTTGGAACCTTGGAACGAACGTATCCTTTATAATCCCATACAAATTACCATTCCATATTCACGGTTTCTGTATTCGCGGCATATTTACGGAACATATACCCCACGAATAAGGAGCTTTTACTGTATATTCGATGTTTCCCGTACTCCGCAGCTATCAACGATTTTCGTAGTGACTATGGGGAATTCGTAGTATTTGGAAGATCTATAGTGGGCACACAGGAAAAATGACAAATCATTAAAATTCTACCAAAACTAAACGTTTTCCGAAAAAATAAAAATAAAAAAAAAGCTGACACTGGGTTCGAAAACCAGACAGAATCTGATGGAATCAGGATACTCTGCAAGTGTTCTTATTTCGTCATGACTATTTTTTCAACACCTATGAAGGTTTATCAATGTTTTTAATGTAATATTTATTAGAACCCAGGAAATTACTGAATATTTTCTGTTAGTGGCCAGGAATCATTGCGAGTCTGTAAAATAAAGTGACCAGGTTGGTATCACATTTCTCCTAATCTCAGCTGTACCACAAAATGATTCTGCTATAAGATATGAAATTCATTTTTGAAAGCTATACAGCCAGTTTTCATTTTGACATCAAGAAGAACCTAACCAAAAATAAATGTAATGAAAAGAAAAAATTTAGCAGAATGGAAGCAGCTTCAAAACATAATGTCTGAACATTTTTGACCATCAATAACTCACTAAAAACTGCTAGAGAAACTAAAAACAAGCAATTTTTAGTACATGAAGGTCATAGCACAAATTGTTGAAATTCTCAATATTGCGGGCCTCAATTTGAAATGGGAATAGGTTTTTCACTTATCATACACTGCCGGACAATTGCTAAGGACGGATGACAATAGCAACGATAGCAACCATAAAATGGAAGGCTAGAAAATGTGGAAATTAGCATAAGAGCAGGATACAGTAAGATGTGTTGTGCGTATGCAAATTTTGGATTGCCGAACTTGTTCGTGACGTCATAGCGCTGATAAGAGATATAAAGGATTTGACGCGTATTGACCGTTGTTGTTCAAACGCAAAGTTGAAAAGGAAAGAATCAATTGACGAACTTGCAAGTTTCAGTATGTCTTCCCGACATCACCTAGATGATTTTACGCGTGGCCGTATTATTGGCAAGATTGAAGAAGGGCGAAAAATAACAGATGTTCCCATGGAGTTCGACGTCAGCCACAGTGTTGTTTCAAGGCTTTGGAAATCATTTCAAACAAATGGAGAGTGTAGCAAACGTCACGGGGGAGGTCGTGTTCGCAGTACGACACCTGCAGAAGATCGGTACATAGTGCTATCAACAAAAAGACACCGGCGCAGCACAGCTAGTGAGGTAGCAAATCAGTTTATGGCTGCTACTGGCAAGCGGATCTCCCCAAAAACTGTCACCAGACGTTTGCATGAAGGAGGACTATACGCCCGCCGTCCTGTTGTGTGCATCCCATTGTCCAGACGTCACCGTACCGCCCGTTTGAAATGGTGCCATCAACATTGCAATTGGACTGATAACGACTGGTCTGCTGTGCTCTTCTCAGATGAGAGTAGATACAGTCTATCGTCTGATTGTCGACGACAACTGATCTGGCGTGATAGTGGTACTGCATATTGTCCAGCAAACATACAGGAAAGGGACCGATATTCGACATGTAGTGCCATGGCATGGGCTGGCATCATGATCAATGGCCGTACGTCCCTCTATGTGCTTCCAACTGGGACTATGACTGGCAAACGATACATTAATGATGTTCTGCTACCTCATGTTCGCATGTTCCGTGGTGCTGTCAGTGATAGATTCATTTTCATGGACGACAACGCAACATGTCATCGAACAGTCGCTGTCCAGGAGTGTCTTGAGAGCGAGGATATTCAACGCCTCGTATGGCCAGCACGTTCTCCAGATCTGAATCCCATTGAAAATGTGTGGGGTGCTTTGGGGAGGAGTCTTGCTGGTCGCCAATGCCCTCCAAAAAACAAGGACACCCTCATCCGTGCACTGACAGAGGAATGGGATAAATTACAACAACAGCTGCTTGATAATGTTGTGCAAAGCATGACATGATGTGTGGAATCTTGCATCGCCCTCCATGGTGGCCATATCCCGTATTGACATCTTACGCCGGAACGCCTGCGGACGGTAATTGCATTTTTTTCATGTTTACATATTCTGCACAAAATGGCCTGTTTGTCCCTTGAACACGTTCCAAAGCCTTCTGGATTTCAGAGCACAATAAATTGTCTTTCTTGTAATGTCCTGGCATTCTGACATTATTTTATTTCACTTGGCATCCACCACACTTACTTTTTTATGCGCTATATAGCCGTTTATGATCCGTCCTTAGCAATTGTCCAGCAGTGTATTAGCAGCACTTATTCCCGTAGGAATTTTACTCTGAGTGAAAAAGTATTTCACTTTTTTTTTCAAAAGGTCAGAAAACTATTGCATAGAAAGATGCAATCTAAAACATAAACAAATCCTCCAATAAATTTCGCGGGAGTATTCACAAGAGTCTAGCCTTAATTTTAGTGACCTGCGTATAAGCCGACCCTCAAACTTTGAAAGCAGGATTGCTTCCAAAAACTTTCGACTTATACATGATTATAAATGGTAATTATTATAGTGTTATTTTTCATATTGTTTGGAAAACTTTAATGAATCTCTCCACTGACCCATTACATGGATTTCTGCCACTGTTTATCATTATGCAAGCTAAGATTTACAACAAGGTAAAATCAGCAATTAGTGATCAAAAGTACAAGTGAAATGTGCATTTTGTGATAAAGAAAACAATGTGTGTGAATCTTGCAAAAAAACAGAACACAATAAAGAACATCTGTTGTGAATGAGCATTATTTTATCTATGTAATCCCCCCTTCCCCTTTAGATAGTGCTAATAACATACCTACACATCACAATGGCATATATGAGTGAGATAAAGCTGATGATGAAAACATTCCTTCACATAATTTTAAAGTAGAGATTTTCTCAATAAAACCATACATTAAGGATGAAGTAAATACATTTTCATTAAAAACTACTTAAGCAATTCAAAACCAATAAGAACAAAAGAATACATGGAAAAGTAATTCCTACCATTGAAAAAGAGCCCTCTCCAATAAGCTTTCCAAAAATGAAATCATATGCAGTTTTCTTCATGACTGGCCTTTCTTGTTTGGAGGCAGTGGAAGATCCTGGCAAAGCAGGGTCACCACAAGAGGTAACGTGTACCCTTTCTGAACTACTTGCCATAGGGATGGTTGCATTTCTAGAACTGGCATCTGAATGGCTTGTTGATGATACAACAGGTGAATCACCAGAAGAATTCACAGGTGACATTCCTGAAGAGGTGGTGGAACTTGATAATGATTCTACGATGAGATTACATGAAGTATTCATGGATTCATGGGTCTCGAATCCACAATATCACTAACAAATTTTTCCAGTTGAATGTAGACCTGTGGGACACTTGCTTAACTTCTTTGAGAGACTAAAAATTATACAATAGGAAAAAATGTATAAACTACAAACCTGGAACATATATTTATTACCATTTTAATAATAATAATAATAATGATTCCCAACCACTAACAATTAACAGTTAGTGAATGGTACTTCAATTTATTTACATTTTAAAGACAAAAATAGACTACAGAATGTTTTACAGCACTGTTAACAGTTTAGAAAACACTTCCCAGTTTTTTCTGTTGACACTCCAGTCTAATTATTGTAAGAAAAGTCAGATCAAGATGAACTTTAAGATCTGTTTGATCTTGATGCAACAAAATGAAGACACTTCTAAAAATGTTTGTTTCCCTAGATCATGTATTTTAGCACACTCAGTGACAAACCTCTGAGACATGGGCATTAGGATGGGTCGAAAAAACCCGAAATTCTTTGATCAAAACTCCCTAGTGCGGAAAAGTTGTGAGTGAGCATTACTAGGAATTGTGTGAAATATTTTTCAAATCGGTTAATATCTTTGGCTCTGACCAGAGGCTCAAAATTTTTGAAATTTCACTAAAAACATGAAATTTTCGAGTGCCATTGAAAATACCAGAATTACTCGGATCGAAATGCCCTAGTGCGAAAAAGTTGTGAATGAGCACCACTAAGAATTGTGTAAAATATTTTTCTCATCGTTTTAATATCTTTGGCTCTGACAAGAGGCTCAAAGTTTGGACATTTCACTAAAAACATGAAATTTTCGAGTGTCCATCGAAAATAGTAGAATTACTCGGATCGAAATGCCCTAGTGCGTAAAAAGTTATAATAACAATCAACAACAAATGTATAAAGTATAATTCCAATCAGTTAATTTATTCGGCTCTGACCAAACGCTCAGTTTTGAAATTTTACATAAAAAACGCGAAATGTACGATTGTTTACAGATTAAAACTCGTCTTTGAAGTCTCATCCTTGTTTCATAATTACTCAGTTTTACAATATCTTGAGGTTGATTTGTTGAAGTCATATTTGTGATCAAACTGTGACATGATCATTCTAGACAGTAGGGTGGATCATATGTAGTATCCATCCCTATTGTTGTGCCCACACACGAGTGGATGCCTCAGTTATTATTTTCACTATCCGCTCAACAGCTTGCGCGTGGCATGCAAATTGGGAGAAATCCCAGTCGTTGGCCTTTTCGTGGAGACTTATCAGTTCCTCTGAGCTCACACGGCTCAAGACTGGCGGTGGTGTAACTTCACAGTGAAACCAGTCAATAATGTCTACGTAGTCCTTAGTTTCAAAGTTAAGCTTACGCACAACAAAGCTGCAGACAGTTCCCCTTGCCTTGAGCTGTCTAATTTCGGCTCTATCATCTGTAAGCATAGCCAACAGCAGATTTTCAGGGGAAGCGAAAAACACATTTCTAGCAATGACTGGATCAATAACCTCTAAAAGGTTCTTTGGCAAGAAACTAGATCTCTGTTAAGAGATCTAGTTTCTTGCTTTTCTTAGTTTCCATAAGTGCTTTGCAGCATTGTCAATGGCGTGTTTAGTTTTGACAGTAAACCATAAAGGTGTGTAAACTTTCATGACACATTCCACAATCTGCCTGAATCCTGAAGATGGATTTGCAGTAGCGATGTATAGCCTCAATAATCTGTTTGCAGTTGTCAATCAACGAAAGTGTAAGAGAGGCCCCAGATTATGTTAACTGAATGAAGTCAGAAGAGCAGGTGCGTGATTGAACTGCATGTGATATTTCTAGCAAATATCTTTGGTCTGTACTCAAGTCTGAAGCTGTAATTGAAGGTAAATCACAATCCACGTGTTCATATTTGACTACGGGTAACTCTTCGCATCCAGGAAGCAGAGTAGCAGAATGTAGACGTACGCTCATACGCGGATAGTTTCTAAATTATTAGCAAACTTTGCAGATAGTTTTTGCTTGTAGATTAAAAATGTAATTTACAGCAATTAAACAACTTACTCAACCTATATTATTCAGATTAATATATTTAATTCTATTTTAACTTGAAGAATGTGCAATTATTTTTCACATCTTCAGAGTTCTTTGTTTTTTACAGTCGTTTCTGACTTCTAGATTTTATCAAGACCTGTTCTCAATATATAGGAATTGCATCAAGAGTTTTGTTTACGCAAAACGAATTTAAATTTTGCCACGTTCCTCTTGCAGTTACTGGTTATTAAATTAAATATTTTTCTTGCGTATTTTGTAAGTCTACTATTTTTGAATAAGTTGTGAAAATCTTCCAAACACGTGAAGACAATGTAAATAGAAAAAGTCATCGCTCTTTCCACGTTTTTCTTTTAAAAACTTTGACGATGACGTGCTGGCATTTTTCTTTAAAAAACATGGAAAGAGCAAGGACTTGTCTATTTTCTTTTAAACGCAGAAAGAGCAATGACTTGTCTATTTAATTTTTTTTAACGCAGAAAGAGCAAGGACTTGTCTATTTTCTTTCAAATGCAGAAAGAGTGATTACTTTGCATATTTGAAGGAAATGCTATTTATAAGTTTTGAAGGTTCATTGATGGAACTGTTTTTCTGCATATAAAAAATTATCTTTAATTAGTCGCTTGTTTTTACGAGGTCCGTAGTCCCATATTTTAATATTTTGTATAAAGGTCAATTTCACAAACATTTCTGCGCCTTCAATTTTAGTGTACCTATTTATTTTGTCGATATTGGAATCTGAAATGTTCTTATAATTATTTATTGTTTTATTAATTTTTCTTTAAATTATCTTATTCTATTACAACCGTGGTTCGCGTTTTGCAGGTTTGCAGCAAGTCTTCACTTTCAGTGGTTGTGTACGCAGATACAGTTTATTTTTATACAACTCTGCCAGGAAGTTCCTTAACTATGGGACCACTTGTTGGGCCATCTATAATACACTGAAGTGCCAGAAAAACTGGTACAGATGAGCTTATGCAAAATACATAGCAACGTCACCTATACGTGTACTCGGTTGCGCCCGCCAGTGCGCATATAAAGCGATAGACATCCTTGCCAGCTGTCACAGCTGTTTTCAGCATGAGAATGACAAGTAATAACGATTTAAGCGATTTTCAACGCGGTGTCATAGTTGGAGCTCGTGAGATGGGCCATAGTACACTGGCGTGCAAAAATTAAGGACAAGACGGTTTTTTGAATGTAACGTCGTGCAGAAGTTCTCCACATCGACACAAATCATACCATAAGATCCCCAAGATGTAAGAATATGGGACAAGTGAGCAAAACCGTCCAAACAAGGAATCCAAAGGATACAAAGGCACTTTATTGAAAAGGTAGCTTCGAGCACAACTGGACAGAAGACAGAAACGTCCATGTGACAGGCGGCTGCCAAGAAAAATCTAGTCTTTAGTAGGGTATATGATCACCCCTGACTGCGTTGCAGGATTTACAACGTCTGTCCATGCTGAGGACGAGGTTGTCAAGGAGCTGTTGAGGCATCGCCGCCCATTCCTCTTGTAGCGCCAATCGCAGCTGCATAATCATTGCTGGCGGCTAGTGACGTGCTGCCAAGCGTCTCCCGAGAAGGTCCCACACGTGTTCGATTGGATTTAGGTCCGGGGACCTTGCAAGCCAATCCATGCATTGAATATCTTCACTCTCCAACAGCTCTGCGACAGCCACTGTACGATGAGGTGTAGCGTTGTCTTCCATGAAGAGGAACTCGGGACCCACAGCACCTCTAAACAGACGCACGTGAGGCAGGAGAACCTCAGTACAATAGCAGACACCAGTGACTGAACCTCCTTGGACGATGTGGAGGTCAGTATGGCTACCAAGCATGATACCGGCCCAACGAGAACTCCGCCACCTCCAAACCGGTCCCTTTCGATGATGTTGGAGGTGTGATTGCATGTTCCCTGCTCTCTCCAGATGTGTATATGTCCAGAATCACTCGTCAGACTAAAATGGCTCTCATCCATAAAGAGAACTCGACCCCATTGCTGATGTGTTCAGTTCTTGTGTTCCTGGCACCACAGAAACCGCCGTCTCCGATGATCAGGCATTAATGGCACACACAGTACTGGTCGTCGTGCAAATAGACCACCTTTGTGCAGCCTCCTGGCCACGGTAAAACGCGATAACGGACATCCAGTTGTCTGTTGCATGTGCCTTGCTATTTTTCCCGCTGTCTGCTGTCTGTCTCTTCTTGCCTGTAGGACAACATACCGGTCATCCGCCACCGTGGTTGCTCGTGGACGACCACTGCTAAACTCTCAGACAGTTGTTCCTGTCGTTTGAAATGCTCTCCAAGCTTGTGAAACAATGCTTTGAGCGATGCTGAACTCCTCGGCCACACTAGTTACACTTCGACCTTCTTCCAACTTCTCAATGACGCGACCTCGAGTAAAGTCATCCAGATGTCATCTACTGGATTGACTGTTGGCCATATCACACGGTGGCAGCAACTCGACATCGTTCAAACCGATGTACATCGGGCAATAGCTTTCACCGAATTGCTGAGCGTACACCGCCCATGTGCTTTATACCCTTCAACACCCCCCTCCCTCCACACGTCATGCTGCATATATGTGCATGCCCTACCGTACAGGACCCTAGTCTATCTCCTGAGTGGTCTTTCGGTCTGTTCTGCCTGCTCGTTCCGCTGTTATGCTAATTTCTCCTCTTAGTCCTTAATTTTTGCACACCAGTGCATTTCGGAGGTAGAAACAAAGTTCGGGTTTTCACGGACGACCATTGCAAGGGTGTGCCATGACTACAAGAATACCGGCAAAACCTCCAACCTACGATACCAGTGTGGCCGTAAAAAGACATTGGGTGAACCTGACCATCGTCGGCTGTCAAGAGTCGTTTCATGCGATAGGCGTGCAACACTCTTGCAGGTATCATCGGAATTCAATACTGGAGCCTCAACAAGCATCAGCGTCCGGACTATGCAATGTACCCTGCACGATATGGGCTTTGGGAGCCGACGCCCAACTCGAGTCCCCTTGATGGGTGCACAACACAAAGCTATGCGCCTAGCTTGGGCACGGCAACACCGCCACTGGACACTTGATGACTGAAAACAAGTAGCCTGGTCTGACGAGTTGCGTTTCCAACTGTATCTGGAAGATGGAAGGATTGGTGTGTGGCGCAAACCCCATGAAGCCATGGATCCCGCCTATTAACAGGGAACTGTACCGGCTGGTAGGGGGTCCGTAATGGTATGGAGCGTGTTTAGATGGACTTCACTGGGACCCCTGGTACGTCTACAAACGTCTGTGACCGACCAACGCTATCTGCGCATCCTTTCTGACGAGGTACACCCGTTCATGTCCTGCATTCATGCTGATGGGTTGGGCCAGTTCGAACAGGAAAATGCACCTCCACACAAGGGTCAGGACGCCACATAATGGTTAGAGGAGCATTCATCTGAGTTTGAGGTGTTGCCATTTCACCCAAGTCTTCAGATCTGAAAGTGAAGAACACATTTTGGATGCCATGTAACGCGCTATCGAACACAGGAATCAGAGACCTCGAAATACACCCAAATTGTGGAACGCTCTGCAGGAAGTAGGGTGTTCATTGCCTACAGCATATTTCCAGAAGCTAGTGGAGTCCATGCCTCATCGTATTTCTGCAGCCCTGCACTCCCGTGGGGGACCTACCAAGTATTAAACTGGTGTACCAGTTTTTCTGGCACTTCAGTGTATATTTAACATCATTTACTGGTCTCTTGATTGCTGAACCTATATAACGCGTGAAACGGTAATAAACAGCATTTAACGAGTCGATTATTTCACAATTTCTTAGCCACGTAAAGGTATGTTCTTCGCAAATGGACGAAATTAGAACTACAATATATTTAGTTATTAGACACTGTCATACGGCCGTTACGTGTTTTGTGAGTGTGATCATGAGGTATTTCAAAGAGGCTGGCCTTAGTTCTCTAAAAGAATAAAATTTGCATGATATGTTTAATTTTGGCGCAAGTGTTTTGTAATACTTTGTATTGGTATAAAACTAGGGAAATCATTTTAATTACATGTACATTTGTCATACACAAAATGAAGTGTAACCATTTTGGTTTTATGAAAAATACCTATAGGCTCCAAATAATTTGAATTATTTATATGCCCATAAAACCTAATTAATAATATGGAATTAAAAAAATTCTGTAATTGAAAGTAAATAGATTTTCGCAAAAGGAGCTCAAAGATATTTTTTGAGGAGGTCCGAGAGTTTTTCAGGTACGCTACTGCTCTGAGATGGAGTCATTATTCCATGTCAAGTCAACACAGTGATTTTACTTCAACCATCTCAGATTTTAATGAAACTTGGCACAGAGAGCCTACATATAGATTAAGAAAAATACCCAATGTTATTAAAATACGTCGACCCATTTTGAAAATACGGCGATGTGAAATTGTCAAAAATCGCCAAAAAACACCCCACAGCCATAATTTCAAATTACTGTAGCAACTATCCTAATTACGTTAAAATGATGGGAGAGGGTGTCATTTTGCAGCATTTTCCAGGAGCTTTCCTATGATATACATAGTATGGGTTTGAGATGAAAATTGTTTTTCAAATTTAAATTTTTAATTTATCAAAAAGCACATCTTCAAAAAATTTCAAAAAATTATATACAATACTTCACATTATTGTTAACTAATTCCCTAAGTATGAAAGTGGGTTCACACCTTTATAAAATTTCAAAAATACATATTTCACTAAAAAAATGACATTTTTGTAAAATTTATAGATTTAAGCGGAAATATACAGGGTCTTTATAATTGAAGTTCCACTTTGAAATGGCCATAAAAGGAAAACTACTGGACGAAATGTTACCAAACTTGATAATAGTTAACAGGAGGTCATGGGATTTTATTTTCCGCAAAACAAAAAAATTAGTACCAAAACTCACTACCAGCGTTGAATGGCGCTGCATGCAATATTGGGAAACGAAAGAAGACATGACGACATCAGTTGTAAATGTAATCGTGTCGAACACGTGTTACAACTCATGTTCAATGTGGCGGCCACCATTTTCAGAAAGCAAGTGAAATCGCAGTACTGCGTTCTCAACAGTAGCTCGTAGCATATCAGGAGGAATGTTACAGACATGTCGGTGAATGGCAGTTTTCAATTCCGCCAAATTCTGGATGTTATCACCATAAACAGTGGCTTTGAGGTAACCCCATAGCCAGAAGTCACAGGGGTTGAGCTCTGGTGACTGGGATGGCAAGCCATGGCGAAGTGGCGGCTGATAATCCGGTCATCCGTGAAATGTTGAAGTAACTGTTTCACACATGTACCAATGTGCGGTGGATCCCCGTCCTGCATAAAAATCGTGGTGTCTAAAATGCCACGTTCCTGAAGTTCCGGTATCACGAAACGTCGTAACATCGCCTCTAAGCGAACAGCAGTCACAGTGGTAGTCACGGGCCCAGCTGGCGATTGCTCTTCAAACAAGAACGGTCCAATTATGACACTAGGTGTCATACCACAGCAAACGGTGATTTTCGGAGAATGCAATGGAACTGGGTGGATAGCACGAGGGATTTGTTTGGCCCAAATCCAGCAATTATGGGTGTTCACATCCCCATTGAGGTAAAAATGGGCCTCATCTGTTCACAAAATGTTCCATGGCCACTGTTCATTCACCGCCATCCGTGCAAGGAATTCCAACGCGAAAGATTCTCTTACTGGAGGATCGTTCTGTTCCAGTTGTTGAACACGTTTGATTTTGTATGGGTAGTACAGCAGCACTTTACGAACGATTTTGTACACCGTACTCAATGGTAAGTCCATGCGACGTGCAACAGCACTTACGCTGCAAGTCCGGTGTGTGCTTTCCATAGTTGCCTCCTGTACTGCTAATGCAACAGCCTCCTCATTTTCCACAGCAACAGTCTTTCGTCCCCACCCAGGTGCAACAGATAACAAACCTGTGGCTTCAAAATTTGCCATCAGTTTCCTCAAACCCTGCGGTGTCATTGGGCCTCGGCGTAGTAGTCTGACAGTACGATACTTCTGCAAAGCACGCCGCGCATTGCTATCGCATTCATAATAACACTTCACGAGAAAAGCACGATCTTGCATGGTTACCAACATCGTCGACTCGTAACAATGACAGCTCCGACGGGGAGGCTCCCTTTTAGGGTGGAAAATCCAACGACGTGTACAGCGGCGCATTTGCATACTTCTAATTTGCACTCCTCCTGCCGTCAGCCGTTGACAAGGCTTTGCGTATTTGCATAACACCGCACACTGTTTCGTGTTCGACACGATTACACACATTTGCAACTGATGTTGTCATGTCTTCTTTTGTGTCCCAATATTGCATACAGCGCCATTCCACGCTGGTGGTGAGTTTTGGAACTTTTTTTTTTTTTTTTTTTTTTGCGGAAAATAAAATCCCATGACCTCCTGTTAACTATTACCAAGTTTGGTAACATTTCGTCCAGTAGTTTTCTTTTTATGACCATTTTAAAGTGGAACTTTAATTATAAAGACCCTGTACATAACTTACATGTAAATAAATCTTCACTCTTTATTCTTAGCATATCTATGTACACATTCAAATTTACTGTTAACACATACATTCCAAATGTCACTTGCGAAACCTGATACAAACAGTATGTGTTTTAAGATTTCACTTCTTTTTAAACACTTATTTGTTTTTACAGTATCATCCCCGGAATTTGATATATTCTTCCTATTGGTGTTACTGGGTTTACTTTACAAAGAACATCATTTACAGATACCCATAGAATATCAGGTTTCGTAGGATATGTATAAGATAGTGATGGGCCAGCTGGGTGAAGGAAAGTAACTTTAACTTCATCAAGACCTTCGTCTTTTGTTAAATTATAAGCTAGCCACCATTTCTTGTCGTAGATGGCAGTAATGTATCCATGAATATCTCTCAAAGCCAGATTTTCCGGAGATTTTGTGACTGTTTCAACAGTAGATTCTGTTGTATCTGAAAAAGCTTTTACCAATATTTTTGATGTACTTGATACTATCGGTATAAGGCATGTAACCTCTGTGTCCCTTTGATGGTAACAGATTGACTAAAGTGCTCTTCTAGAAATGTTTCAGTTTCAATGTACTCTTCTTGTGTTGAAAATTCAAAGTGTACAGATGTAATGTTTTTAACTGCCCAATCAAAAAGTTGTTGTGGAGTAAGAATTTGGTTATCATATGGCCTCTGCAGACTTGCTTTTGTTGCTAATCTCTTAACAGTGCCACCGACACCATTGCAAGGTCCTTTTCCACGAGCAGAAGCAAAAAAAATGCCATTCTGTTTTGATGCCAAAATCTTCTTTGTGGAAACATAAGTTTACAAAATTATTTTTATTCTTGTATTGGGCTGCACTGCCATCCGAAAAGTAGTATATCTTCTGTATATCAGTTTGAAATTTGGTTTTTAAAAATTGAATTAGTTTTTTTAAAAAAAACAGTTGACTGCTATGGTGTTATGCTCTAGACAGTTAGAAATTATGACATAGCTCATATGCTCTGTTCTCTTCTCTCCTTTGTAATACACTACAAAGGGGTGCACTGTTGCATGATCACTTGACCAAGGATAACTCTGGGCCTCATCTTGAATCACAAAAGTGTAATTCTCAGAGAAGTCACATGTAACAACATATTCACCCTCATTCAAGTTTTCCTTGACTTCTTTTATAAAAGAGCTTTGCTGCTTAGCTAGAAAATCATGGAGTATCAATGTGGTCAATTTTTCAGAAAGTAATTCAATAAACTCCGATGGGGTCTTCTGCAATGTTTCCAAGTTACATCTGTCTACTGAAACCAACCCACTGTCGAAAAGTGATATTTTCAACTAGGGATGGGCGATATTTGCAAAAGTATCGATACCGATATCTTTTGATATTTTTGAGACCGATATATTGAATCGAAAATATCGGTATTGAAAGATCAATATATCATAACGATTTTTCGATATTTTTCACTACTTCTGATCTCAATACGACTGATATTCCGGTTTATACTGCCTCAGGGTTATCACTGAATCCGATCCGATCTGATGTTGTGCTAAGTATTGGCTGTTGGCCAAAGCGAGCTGTTGGCTTGTTCACACAAATCTCAGCCAGCACTAAATAAATAAAGCTTCTGTGCGGCGCCATTTGGAAATCTGTATTGCTTTATTGAATACAGTGCCAAAGTGTGTATAAATAAATACACATAAACTATTCCTTACAGAGTGTTCCGGAAAAGATAGAATTGTATAACTTATGTCACAAGGAATTTTCATAGCAATTTTTTCTTTCTAAAACACGAAATTTATACTCTAGTTCCAGGGTTTTTAAAACGATCTATGAGTATAAAAATACCCTGCAGCTTGAAAATATAGCTGCAATCAAGTTTTGTTAATACCATTAAAATAGTGATATCTCAGAAAAGTACTGTATATTACTAACTTCATAACTTTACAAGACGGACGCTCTACTCGGAAATAAACGTTATGCGTTTATTTTGCCATTTTACATCGTTTTGTTGTGTAAATAATTATTTCCGATAGCGGAATTGATATTTAATGTTTTTTTACAAGACTGACGGGTTTTACTTTAAAACTCGTTAAAAACTTAGGGCTTTTATTTTGCCCTTTTACGTCGTTTTGTTACGTAAATAAATATTTTCGACAGCGGAATTAACATTTAACGTTTTTATAATTCATAAAAAATTCGCTAAAAATATATTTTGTATGCTGAGCTGGAAAGCCAACATCAGGGTTGTTTACATCGTAGCCATGGTAATGTAATGGCGTATTTATATTATATATTTTATATATTTATGTAATATAAGGGAGTAAATATTTATGCCCAATCCCCCCGAAAGCTGTTTCAATGGGGTTTTTTGTTTTGTTTTGTTTTTTGTTAAAATGTGCCTTACATTCGAAACAAAAATGCTTAATTTAATAAAAAAAATTCCTGAATTTACGTTAGAAAAAATGTTTTATTTTTTTCTATTCTCATTCTTTTATTTTGTCCTGGTGGATTTAAATTTTTTTCATTTTATTGGCGTGCCCTCAAAAAAAATCTATATATGCCCCTTGCTGCATTTCCTAATGAAGAGGCAGAGCACAGATGGGATGAAAGTGGCCAAAGGGCAGGAAGTTGTCACATAAATTTACAGAACAAAAATGCGGAAACTGTTTTTTTTTCACAAAACATGTTATCATGATTCTCTGTACTTAACATTGCTACCTATGCAAGATTGTTGATACAGCGAGACAAAATTAGTCAAAAAAGCAATCATAAAAGTTCTGTGCCCTTTTGTGTTTATATAACATCTGCACTTCCCTTCCACTAATTGGGGGGAGGGGCTGTGGCTGTGGATAGTATCAACTGTCACCAACGACATTTGAAGGTTTTGATAATCATTTGAAAGTAAACAAACTGGATGTCAACTTCCCTGTTAAGCACACACAACATATTTTTAAAGAATATATATGAATAAAAAAACACTTGAAATGGAATTTGTGGACGAAATATTTTGCTACATGGAAGACCAGTAAACCACAGGCAATTGGGTAAATAATCCTCATTGATTTAATTATTCTACACATGTTAAGGTTTTTCCATTATTCAAAATGTTTATTTAAGTACAAAAGCGGAGTAAAATGCCTAAAACAAAATCACTGGGTTACTTCTGTCTGAAACATTACCCCCTTAGCCTGTAATCATAGCATATTATTGCAATTTCTAATGCAGAATGTTCTGCAAAGTCATAATATTGTTGAGAGGTAAATGGCAAGAGCTTTTTAATGCAATTTTGAAGAAGTTTGCACACATACATGAAAATATATTATTTCAAAGTTAGTGTGTATATATACTGTAGATACATATACACTGCCGGACAATTGCTAAGGACGGATGACAATAGCAACGATAGCAACCATAAAATGGAAGGCAGGAAAATGTGGAAATTAGCATAAGTGCGGGATACAGTAAGACGTGTTGTGCGCATGTAAATTTTGGATTGCCGAATGTGATGACGTGAGAAAAATTGGGAGATTTTAGGGTCGGAAAGGTGAAAAATAAATACAAGCTGGGAGACGAGACGCCATTTCTGGTCAGCGAGAGGGAGGATGCCGATGGGTCGGCTATGTTGTATGTGCCAGTGGAAGAAAAGAAAAAAACAAAACAAAATCCTTTCCTCGGTGAATTCTGCGGGGAGGAGGGGCTTGACACATGCGCGACCCTGGGATGTCACAGAAAGTTTTGCTGGGCGCTAGACATTGAGAGAAGCCACATGGCCCAGCCGCTCAGAATTCTGGCACGCCATTGGACAAGCAATCTCCGGGCACGGGAAAGTTGAAGAGGCGCGAAAAAGTCACAACGGACTTTCTCTCTCTTGGGTCTCTGAACGTGATCGAGGAAGACGCTTCTTTTTCTCCGTGATAGCAGTGTGGAATATGGAATCCAGCCGTTAATAATGCTGTTCCACTGAGGTGGAGTAGCACTGTAGCAGAACCAACCTGAGGGTTTGGTTATACGAATGATGTTCAAATACCTGCGGATTATTTAGGGATATAATATTCAGGCAGCGGTCTGACGTGATTAAAAGTTTACCCTCCGTCTCTGTTTCCTAAATGTTGTGTGACTGTGTATCTCAACAGGAACTTTGACATTGTATCTCATCCAGAACTGTGTTGCTAATCTCATCCAGAACTGTGTTGCTAATGAAATCCAGAACTGTCTGCTGGATACTGAATCTCATCAGCTCAAAAGTATGGAGCCCACAACATGAAGATGTATAAATATTTGAATATTCTTATGCCAACCAAGATTGTAAATAAAACCGTGTACAGGTTGTAATTGTTTAGCAGCTCTGTATCATCTAACTCACAGATCCTTCACCATGCCTCGGACGAGCGGCTAAGTAAGATACGGTGATCGGTTCATATAAGGTAAGGAATCGATCTGGTGGCAGCTACTAAAAATATTTCGCAACGTGCAATACTACCTTGCACTGCAAACGACGGACACCCGACGAAACAACAAACAAAAATCACCACACCGAACTTGTTCGTGACGTCATAGCGCTGATAAGAGATACAAAGGATTTGACGCGTATTGACCGTTGTTGTTCAAATGCAAAGTTGAAAGGGAAAGAATCAATTGACGAACTTGCAAGTTTCAGTATGTCTTCCCGACATCACCTAGCTGATTTTACGTGTGGCCGTATTATTGGCAAGATTGAAGAAGGGCGAAAAATAACAGATGTTGCCAGGGAGTTCGACGTCAGCCACAGTGTTGTTTCAAGGCTTTGGAAATCATTTCAAACAAATGGAGAGTGTAGCAAACGTCACGGGGGAGGTCGTGTTCGCAGTACGACACCTGCAGAAGATCGGTACAACAAAAAGACACCGGCGAAGCACAGCTAGTGAGGTAGCAAATCAGTTTATGGCTGCTACTGGCAAGCGGATCTCCCCAAAAACTGTCGCCAGACGTTTGCATGAAGGAGGACTATACGCCCGCTGTCCTGTTGTGTGCATCCCATTGTCCAGACGTCACCGTACCGCCCGTTTGCAATGGTGCCATCAACATCGCAATTGGACTGATAACGACTGGTCTGCTGCCCTCTTCTCAGATGAGAGTACATACAGTCTATCGTCTGATTGTCGACGACAACTGATCTGGCGTTATAGTGGTACTGCATATTGTACAGCAAACATATAGGAAAGGGACCGATATCCGACATGTAGTGTCATGGTATGGGCTGGCATCATGATCAATGGCCGTACGTCCCTCTATGTGCTTCCAACTGGGACTACGACTGGCAAACGATACATTAATGATGTTCTGCTACCTCATGTTCGCATGTTCCGTGATGCTGTTGGTGATAGATTCATTTTCATGGACGACAACGCAATATGTCATCAAACAGTCGCTGTCCAGGAGTGTCTTGAGAGCGAGGATATTCAACGCCTCGTATGGCCAGCACGTTCTCCTGAACTGAATCCCATTGAAAATGTGTGGGATGCTTTGGAGAGGAGTCTTGCTGGTCGCCAATGCCCTCCAATAAACAAGGACACCCTCATCCATGCACTGACAGAGGAATGGGATAAATTACCCCAACAGCTGCTTGATAATGTTGTGCAAAGCATGACATGATGTGTGGAATCTTGCATCGCCCTCCATGGTGGCCATATCCCGTATTGACATCTTACGCCGGAATGCCTGCGGACGGTAATTGCATTTTTTTCACGTTTACGTATTCTGCACAAAATGGCCTGTTTGTCCCTTGAACACGTTCCAAAGCCTTCTGGATTTCAGAGCACAATAAATTGTCTTTCTTGTAATGTCCTGGCATTCTGACATTATTTTATTTCACTTGGCATCCAACCACACTTACTTTTTTATGCGCTATATAGCCGTTTATGATCCGTCCTTAGCAATTGTCCAGCAGTGTATATATATTATATATATATATCATCATCATCATCATTGTCAACCATTATCAATCCACTGCTGGACGAAGGTCTCCCCAAGTTTCCTCCACAACGGTCTGTCTTGTGCCAGTCTCCTCCATGTCACTCCCGCATACTTTCGAATTTCATCCACCCATCTCCCATTGGGTCTTCTTCTGGGTCTTTTCCTGTCCCTTGGAATCCAATCTAAAATTTCGGCTGTCCATCGATGGTTTGTCCTTCTGGCAGTATGTCCAGCCCATTGCCATTTCAGGGATTTAACTCTGATGTCTTCCACTCTTGTCATTTTTAGGATCCACGAGTTCCTCTTATCTCTCCTGGTTACACCAAGCATGCACCTCTCCATGCTTCTCCTTTGAGTTGTCTGCAGCCTTTGTATGTCTCTTTTAGTTAAAGTCCATGTCTCTGCACCATACATAAGCACTGGAAGGATGCATTGATCAAACACTTTTCTTTTAAGACATAATGGCATATTGCTCTTGAAAATTATGCTGTTTCTTCCAAAAGCTCTCCAGGCAAGTTTTGTATGCCGATTAATTTCTTCATCAATGTGACCCTCACTTGATATCTGCTGTCCAAGATAAACGTACGTGTCTGTTATCTCCAGCTTTTCTCCATCAATCGATAAATCTTCATTTCGTGTACAAGCATTGAACATCACTTTTGTCTTCTGAAAGTTCATTTTTAATCCCACTTCTTTACTCTTGTCAGCAAGTTCTTAGATCATACTCTGCAGCTCTGATGGGGTAGTTGCAAAAATGACTACGTCATCAGCAAAACGAAGGTGGGTTAGATAATCTTCATTAATCTTTATCCCTTTGTTTTCCCAGTTCAGTGATTGAAAGACATTTTCCAATGTGGCGTTAAAGAGCTTCGGAGATATGGTGTCACCTTGTCTCACTCCCTTTCCAATTTTTATGTGTGTTGTATTTTCAAACAGTCGAATCTTTGCACTCGCATTTTCATAGATGTTATTAATAATATTAATGTATGCATCTTCAATACCGCAGGATTTCAGAGCCATTGTAACTGCTGATGGTTTCACCAAATCAAAGGCTTTTTCATAATCGATAAAAGCCATGCACAATGGAAATTCATATTCCCTCGCTCTTTCAATTAGTTCTCTCAGTACGTGGATATGATCTTTTGTGCTGTAGCCACTCCTGAATCCAGCTTGTTCTCTCGGTTGAGCCATGTCCAGTGTTAGCTTCAAACGGTGTGAAAGAACTTTAGTGAAGATTTTATAAACCACTGATAGGAAGCTGATAGGTCTGTAGTTCCTGAGATCTTCAACGTCACCTTTTTATGTAGCAGGATCATTATAGCATTGTTCCAATCCTCAGGAATCTTCCCTTCATTAAGGCATCGAGTGAAAATTTCGGCGAGTACTGTTTCGATTTCTCCACTTGCTTCTTGTATGATGTCTACAGTAATTCCATCTCCTCCTGGAGCTTTTCCCAGCTTCATGTTCTTGATTGCATGTGCAACTTCTGCTGGGAGGACTGGAAGAACTCTGGTACTGGTACCTTCCATGATGTCTGGAGTACATGCATCATCCCTTTCATATCACTTGGAGTAGAAATCTTTCACTCTTGTCAAAATTTCACCTCTATTTCTTGTTACAGAACCATCTTTTTTTCTCAGTGCCAACTGAGATGTCCTTTTGCTTCCCTTACTGAGATGTCCTTTTGCTGTCTTTAGGCTTTGGTTGTTTTCAATTGCTTTCCTCACTAGTTCACAGTTCAATTTCCTTACATCTTCAGTGATACTTTTTCATACTGTCTTGCATAGCTCTATGTATTCCACTTTGGAAGTCATATCTTCTTTAGTTGTCCTCATCTCTCTTCTTTTTTTTGCATCAACATTTTGGTTTTTCCTGATAATTTGTTCACATGCAACTTGTTCTTATACCCAGCTAATTTTGTTGCTGTTTCCACAAGAGCTTTGGTTACTTTTCTGTTAACTTCAGAAATATCCACTTCTTCCGATGTTAGGCCTTCTAAAGCAGAGAATCTGTTCTTCAGTTCCAACTTGAAGGTATTATGGTGTTTAAGGTTGGTTATGTCAATACATTTTGTTTGTCTTATGAGCTTGCCACGTTCAAGTTTATTGTTGAGGTGCATCTTACATCTCACCAATCTATGGTCACTACCTGTGTTGAACTTGTTTAGTACACTGCAGTCTTCTATGACGAATTTTTTGTTACACATAATAAAATCAATTTCACTTGTCGTCCCATTTGTATGTCTCCATGTCCATTTCCTGTGCGGCTTTTTCTTGAAAAAGGAGTTCAAGATGAAAAACCCTTCTGCCTCTGCAAACTCAACAAGAGTATTTCCACGCTGGTTTCTGTTGCCGTGACCGAATTTACCTACTGAAGTTTCATTCTGTTGCCGTTGCCCTATTTTTGCATTGAAATCTCCCCTAATTATCTTCAAGAGCTGCTTACCTTTATTATTTAGATGACAAATTTCTTAATAAAATTCTTCAATTTCTTCTTCAGGATGACTTGTGGTGGGTGCATAAGTTTGAATAATCTGAGCCTGGTATCTTCTCGAGAGTTGGATAACAAATCGTGCAGCTCAGAGGAACTTTCAACTTCTACAAGTTTATCTTTCAGTTTCTTGTTTATTATAAATCCAACACCACTAGTTCTGCCAGTATCTGTCCCACAATAATAGAAGAGATGTCCACTTTTTAGTTCAATGAGATCTCCTTTTCTCCTTACCTCACTTAGCCCGACAATGTCCCACTTGATCCTTTGTAGTTCCTCTTCCAATTCAAGAAGCCTTGAATCAGAAGATAGGGAGCGCCCATTATACATAGCCAAGATCAGCATCAGATGGCAGCCTAGTCCGGTCCTCTGGGGATTCTTAGCACCCTCCGCCTTCATGTCGCACTGGCCGCTGCCTTGGCCAGGTACATTCCAGCTGCCGGAGACTGAGGGCCAAGATTTAAGTTGTGGAGTCATTTTGGAGGGGTTTGGCCATAACTCACCACGCTGGCCAAGCGGGTTGGTGAGTGTGGGATAGCATTTCCTCTAATCCCGATGGTATAGTTATACCGCTATTGGCGGTCGTCAGAGCCCCTTTAGTGGGAACAGGATGCATCACCTGATCTTACATCCCATTATTATATATATATATATATATATATATAATAATGGGTAAAATGCATAAAGAAGTTGTTCAAGTGGTAAAATGCATAAAGAAGTTGTTCCTGTCTTGTCTTTCCTGGAACCACTGGCCCTAAATTAGGGACATGTGTCTGCTTATGGTGAATCAAGCTTCTACACATTAAGGAAGAACTTTAGATGCTCATGGAGATCAACAACAACAACACACACACACACACACCCTTCACTTCAAACATTTTTTTCCAGTTCTCAGTCCATTTCTTTGGATTTCTCATCTCCATTAAAAACTTGTACACAATAAATATCTGAAGTATTCTTTATCAAGTCTAAAACACCTGAGGAGCTATCTTCGATGTCATATCAATTTTTTTTTACATTTTAAACGCTCATTGGTGGAGTATATATATATATATATATATATATATATATATATATATTTGGTACAAAAAAAAAAACTGAAAATACGATAAACCTTGTTAACAGGTTTTGGTCTAATTTGTCCAGTGTTGTCCATTTTGCTATTGTCTATTTCTCTCTTGGCAAAAACTGTGAAGTTTTTTTTTTTTTTTTTTGTGAACACTGTTATTCTTAAACAGAATGGCGTTAACAAAATTCTGTTGTCCAGAAAAGTTTTAATGTGCAGTGCCCTTCCTCATTTGCTTCCTCTAGTGTTTCTTTACAGTATACAAAGTTACTTTTTCAAAATTCTTTTCCCGCTAAAATCTAATAAATGTGCAATGTAAAAATTGCATTTGTACTCATAAATATGGGTTCTTGGTTTGATTAAAAGGCAATACATTGTGCCAAATGTTTGTTTGACACTAGCTGTAAGAAGGAAGTTCTTAGACTACCATTAAAGACTATATTAATATATTAGCTGAAACAATGCTCAGATTATATGAATACCTTGCATTGCACCCATCGGTTTTACATTTGATTAAGTTTGCAAAAATTGTATATGATTTTATATCTGCTACAACTGATTCAGCATCAATATCAAAAAAATTCTCATACAAAAAGATTACTTCTTCCTCAGAAACTGCTAAATAACAGTCAAATTTTCAAAATAAGAAGCACTGTTCATTAAATGTCAAAATCCTCCAAATATGTGGCGTCAGTGAATAAACAAAGACGTCGCTCTTTCCAGGTTTTAGCAATTAAATTTCATTAAATCTATTCAGTCAAGAAATCTATTTATTAAATGTCATGAATAAAATCTATTCAGTCATGAAATGTTCATTAAATGTCATGAAAACTATTCAGTATCTGAATAATCATGGAAAATGTGCCTACCAAGTGGTAAAATGCATAAAGAAGTTGTTCCTTTCTTGTCTTTCCTGGAACCACTGGCCCTAATTTAGGGACATGTGTCTGCTTATGGTGAATCAAGCTTCTACACATTAAGGAAGAACTTTAGATGCTCATGGAGATCAACACCACACACACACACACACACACACACACACACACACACACACACACACACACCACTTCAAACATTTTTTTCCAGTTCTCAGTCTGTTTCTTTGGATTTCTCATCTCCATTAAAAACTTGTACACAATAAATATCTGAAGTATTCTTTATCAAGTCTAAAACACCTAAGGAGCTATCTTCGATGTCATATCAATTTTTTTTTTGCATTTTAAATGCTCATTGGTGGTCTATCCTTAAAATTAAGGGTCAGCAGATTAAAATTTTTTTTACAGTTTTAATCTCAAATGGGATATAGCATTTAATGTTTCTTATTAACACCAAAACAACACAAAAATAAGTACTGATTTCTCACCTCTAGTTATATTCAACCTGCTGTAGATGAGGGATTTTCTCTTTACATGCATATATATCACTAAGCTGTTCTCTGAGATCAGAGGTTAGCTTCTCGAAGAAAGCTTATCTGCTGGATTAAAGTTTAAAACTGATGGAACTACATTTTATTTACTCCTGATGTATCAAACATCTGCATTTACAGTGATCTCAGCTCACAACTTGAGCTTCTCTGACATCCATCACACATCTCACACAAGACCGTTTGTACTTCACATTCATTCTTTTTTTCTTTCTCATGCAGGAATTCCTGAATCTAGTCTTCCCTTGATCTTCTACATTTTCTTCCTGCCACTTGCGCAGAATAAATTCTCCTAGTAAGCATCTCACCACTCATTATTTCAACATGGCCAAACCACCCAAGAATATTTGTCCCCACCTTACAAACAATATTTTGCTTCACAGTACTCATCTACAACACATCTTCATTCCTCACATGATCAGAATATATCTTGCCCCTACCCCCATAAGTAACACATCTCTCCAGCTCACAAACCATTCATATGTTTCATCTGCAGTACTCCACCTTCACTGCTGCACAACAGAGTAGGAACAATTACTGTACTTTTTCACACACAACTATTTGGGACTTTTTTGAGAACCTATCATTCATCATTTATTCAAAATCCTCCTGAAGCAGCTGTGACTTTCAAAAACGAATTTACTAACCTACTAATTTCACCACCTAATTTGTTTTCTCTGTCAAACATGCTTCCTAAATATGTAAATTGATTTACCTGGTCTATCTCTGTGCCATTTAGACTGATCTGTTTGATTTAATACTAACAATTGATCTGTCAAAAACATAACTTTGGGTTTTTCCTTACATATACTAAGTTTGAAATTCATACATGTGGGACAACATACACCGCAGCTCACTTTTGCTCTCTGCCAACAGGATTGTGTCATCAGCATGAGCAAACATAATTAAGTAACTACTCTCCACAGATAGCATTTACATAGTCTAATGATGACTCAACCATGTGTCTTTTAAGACATAAAAATATTATTTACCTTAAAAAATTATTTTGGTAATAAGTAATAATTATAATACACAAGCTTGGCAGTGAATGTGGAGAATAAATATCCTACCAGTTTTCTCAGATAATTTCTTAAAAATATAAGCTGAAATTTTTTTTTCAAGAGCTGCTTCCTCCTGCTAAAAGGGAGCAATTTTATTTGTCATTTATTATTACATTTTATAGCTTAAAACTATCTTTATGCAAGATTGCAGCTCTCAAGCTGTATTTTTAGTGGTATGAAAAACACATAAAATATTGTTTTTCAGATCCTAAAATAAAAAATATGTATACCAGAAAGTTTTGATGCAAAATAAATAAATAAATCATGCAACAGAAGTGTGCTTGTAATCTGCAGAAATGCTGAATATATATTCCAAAACCCAAAAGGTAATTTTCTTGTTTCATGTGTGGGCATTGCTCGACGAGCATGGATATGGTTTCTGCCAAGAAGTTTCCAAAAATCCCAGTTGCAAAGGAATGTTTTCATGAGTTTTTTATCAATGTGAGATTATGAGATATGTATTTCCAACATTTTGAGGAAAGGTAAGTTGAAGCTTCAGTATGGCATAAATGACAAAACAAAAGTACTTATTAATCCCAGCAGACTGGAATCTTAACCATCAATTAACATGAAAATAACTGAATTATAGAAAGAATAACTTTTTTATTGGCAAGCAAATGTCAAAGTTAACATTATATCAGTTTGCAAGGAAATGTTATGAAAAAAAATCTTTAAAAAAACTTTGTTATTGTAATTTTTAGAGCATTTTGTATACATTTATATTTTTCAGAAGGTGTGAACAATGGTTTGCTATTGTTTAAGACAGAACACATTGTTAATGGAGTATACAGATATAATTACTTCCATGGTGTAAGCTAAAATAGTTCCCATGGCATAAGCAAAAAAAATTTAAAGTGCTTATAATATGTTCACAAGTGACATTTTTATTAAAAACAGTAATTAGAGTATGAATTATAATTTGTGATGGCCTTTTCATATAAAGCAATTATTTTTCCAGAAAGATATTTTAAAAAATGCTAACGATTATTAGTCCTCTGTTAAAAATCGATTATAAAAATAAAAACATAAAAAATATCATAATCCAAATTAATCAAGTATATATATTTACTAATTAATTAATGAAAGCCATACTAATTAATGTATGAAAAACATAAAAAATATCATAATCCAAATTGATCAAGTATATATTTACTAATTAATGTATGAAAGCCTGTCTCTCCTAGATAACATAAAAACGAATGGACAGTCAGAGGAAATAACATGCTGTAAGTATGGGAAAATCAGCAGATCAAGACGAAAGTTAATTATGCTCATATTTTTACCAGATTATTTAATTACTTCAGGAAGTTTCACTATGTATTAACAAGATAATTATCAAAGGATGATAAAAAAAAATTACGTCTGATATATACATAGCCTGAATTACAACAAACTTTATACTACATAACTTGTAAGACATCAAGAAAACTCTCGAAAAGCTGTTTTGCATTTCCTTAGCCAGTTAAGATCTACGTACTTTATCACTAAAAAAAAAAAAATGTTTATCTTCAACTTATGTGCCATTGGTATGTATTTAATTTTGGTCAAAGTGCCAGTTTACTTAACTTCAAACATAATACTCATAGGCAAAATAACAATCTGCTATTGACTGTTCTTTAAATTTCTCTTCTGGGTGCCTACCGTCAACTAATAGTTAAAATTTTCAACCATCGAGGTTTTGAACACAGCAGGCATTTTTCCTTGTAGAGTTCTAGAAATCGGAAGGTGACATAATATCATGTGAATCTCGATAATGAGATCGCAGTTTGATAGTCCTCAAGCAACATAATTTTCGTGACATGCCAGAGGAAAGAACACAGATTTCATTCCACAAGTGAAATCACATCGGCCATACGCTGATATATTGAATATCAAACACCAATACCAATATATTGAATATCACACAGATATATCAAAAACTGATATATTGATTTTCTGATATATCGAAACGTCGATATCAATACTATATATCGAAATATCGGGCGAAAATATCGATATATTGATAAATATCGCCCATCCCTATTTTCAACCATATTATTACCAAATGCATTTTGTAGTGTACTTTTTATTGGGTCACTTCCTGGGCAAGAACTATAGTTTCCCATAATGCAGTGAATTGATGCTGGGTTGCACAACACTTTTGCCAAACAGTATTTATAAGAGGCCAATTCTCCATTGGTTAACACACCGATCTTAGCATTTTCTATCATAAGTTTGACATTTTGATGTGTAGTGCAAACACATACTGAGTGTGTTACACTATGTTCTGCTAAAATGCAGTGTTTTGGGCGTAGTTCTGCAAATTTAGAAAACCCAATCTTCATTTCTTGAAATTTATCTTTGAAAATTTTAATGCTTCTTTTAAATTGCACAAAATAAGTCTTTTAGATATTACTGTTTTATCTCCATTCTCCCCCTTCACAGTTACACAGTCTCTCTTCCCTGGCATTACTCTACTTATTTCATCATTTTCATAAAAAGAACATACTGTTTGCACAACTTCTTGTGACAGATTCTTTCCCGGTATTTGGTCAGGATTTTCTAATATACCTCTTTCCTTCAAAAGCCATTTTGCCTGGCGTACCATGTAATTAGGAGCATTGAATTCATGCATTATCTTTCTTATACTCCAAGATTCGAGCAAACAAGTTAATGTAGTAGGAAAAGAAAGCATTACTTTCTTTTTTCTACTACTTGAAGAAAAGCTAGTTTTCAGATTACCTATGACAGATTGTTCCAGTGACTCACATTCATTTTCTGAGAAATCCTCTGCATTAGCAAATAGTTGTTTTTTAAGTGCTACCCAATGTTTAATTTTTTTGTTGAATCTGAAGATATGTACTATGTACATATCTTCAGATTCATTTTTTAATGTTTAATTTTTGGTTGAATCTGAAGATATGTACTACATACAGGGGACTCTCTTAATTCCTGAAGAGACATATTTAGTGTCTCCAGAACAGCTGACAGTAGAGGATCATAGCTTGTTTCATCATCATCATCCAAACTGCAATCATTATTTTCTTGCATATTTTTCAATGAACCAATCTGCTTCCTACAATTATCACAATTTTTTTATATCTTTGGTATCATATCAGGACACATATCACACATCCATTCAGGCACATTTTTTAGTCTCTTTATGTTTTTCACAGAATGATTGTTTTTTTAAAGAATTGCAACATTGTAGTGTCCGATATCTTTCTTTCTCCATTGTATATTATCACACAGATCTCAGTTAAAATTTAGAAATGTTTCTGAAGGGAACACTAAGAAAATATACTGAAATAATGAGTAACAGCTTTGAAAATATTTTTTTTCACTAATACCAACACCTCACAAAATATTAGCATTTAAAAAAGAAACTTATACCACCACATTAATCACCAACAACATACACATCCAACTGCCACTAAATCAGTATGAAGACTGACCAGTCTGCCTGTGGTTTAAACCAGTTGGAACAGGTTTAAAGTGGTTTAAACCAGTTGAGTCATAACAGCTCCAGACTCGGACAGTTCCAGACATGTGGCTTGACCCTGAACTGGCATAGCTGGGTCTGAGCAGATCCAATAAAATTGCAATTTGCTATTTATGATAGTTGGAATAAACAATTAGATTTAGATTTTTTTATCCCAATATGTACTTTTTATATATACTCAAAACTTGTAATAATTATGGCTATCAGATTACAATTGTATTCATAAAAAACATGTATTTTTAGTAGTTCTAATAGAATAATCACCCTGTCATAGTCACTAGTTACATTTTAAATATATTACAAATAAATTTATGAAAAAGTGAAGATTTATTTACGGGTAAGTTATGTATATTCCCGCTTAAATCTATAAATATTACAAAAATGTCTTTTTTTTTTTTTAGTGAAATATGTGTTTTTGAAATTTTATAAAGGTGTGAACCCATGGCAGTCCCACTTTTATACTTAAGGAATAAGTTAACAATATTGTAAGAGTTGAATATAATTTTCTGAAATTTTTTGAAGATGTGCTTTTTGATAAATTAAAAATTTTAATTTAAATTTGAAAAACAATTTTCATCTCAAACCCATACTGTGTTGTATATCATAGGAAAGCTCTTAGAAAATGCTGCAAAATGACACCTCTCCCATCATTTTAGCAGGGATCATAGCATACTTCTGGAAAATTTTAGGTAAGAATTTTAGGAATTTTAGGAATTTTTAGAAAAATTTTAGGAAAATTTTAGGAGTGTATTTCAATAAAAACTAGATGTATATTTGTATACATCTAGTAAAACAACTTTGTATACATTGTAAAGAGTTTGCTTCACACCCTTCAACCATATATACTGATAGACTGCGCATGACATCAAAATTTCTGGCTCCAACATAAAATCACATGACAACAGTCAAAAAGATGGGTTACACCTGCTGTGCTTATGGTTGCTCTGACCGATATAGTAAAGAAAGTTCTATGATTTTTCATGGGTAAGAAACGAATTAAATACCTAAGTCAATAAAGTTCAATTACTTAACCAGAAACTTGCAGCTATTGATATAAAAATATAGTAACTTAAGAAAAAAAAAAATGGAATGCATGTTCCAAATTCTTCGCAAATGTTCATCACATTATAAATCACAAAATGTAAACAACACGATCATGCATGTATATAGCTCATAAGTAAACTTACCTGAAGAGTTTTCATTATATATGAGGTGCATTCACATAATACACCGAAAACACTGAAGTTCTGCAGCGTAAATTAGTAATCATAACAGCATTTGTACACGAAATTTGGAGTCTGATGATGACGTGCCCAATGTTTGAGCCATGGCGGCTTTGATGCAGCTATTGCCAATGCGCAGTCCATTAGTATATATGGTCGAAGTTCACACCCAAATTTTTTGCATAACGTCTAATGTCTAAAGTTTAAGTATGATTTACTTCTAATGTTCAGTTCTTATCTTTTCACGTGTTATTATCATATTCAAGTATATTTACCACATTCAAGTTTCACTTTGAACATTAATATGCTGTTGAACCAGAAGCAATTCACGATTTTCACAGTAAAGTTTTCAGGTTTCACATTAAACTATAATATCCTAAAAAGGTAATTGAAAACCAAGAACTATGTACAATTGTTCACTGAATTACTTTTTTCATATTATTGTTTTAACCTTTTGCTGATTAGCCTATCTTTTTCTGCTTCCACCACAACTAATTTACTTTCAGTTTTCTTTATTTCAGCTGAACCTTGTATGATCAAGTTAGAGGCAACTGCTATTTCAACAGTATTTTGTTTTTCTACAGCTTTTCTCATTCTTTCTGTTCCCTCTTGAATTACTGCTAGGGAGGCTTCTTTATCTTTTTTAAGCCTATTTATTTCTGCATCATTTTCTTTTATTTTGTCATCAAACTCAGCTTTTCTTTTTTCTCTAGCTGCTTTTCCTTATTTTCCCTCTCTTTCTTCGAAAATAAAAGCATAACAAACAGCGCGAAAACTAGCTCATAAATAGAATATTTGAAACACTCTCAATGTATGCACTCTCAATTATTAGGGATGGTAGAGGGGAAGGGAATAGAACTGTCCAAAATTAGCATGTTTTCGTTGCGCTAGGGCGCTTAAGCACGGCTGAATTCCTTCAGATACCCCCAATGTTCAAATGATTGAAATGTGCTGATGTTCATGGAATGAAATGGTTGATCAGCTATGATGACCGCATAAAAGTTCGGGGTGGGGGGGAGGGCTTTATTTTTTTTATTTTTTAGTTTATGCAACATTTTACATCACTCCAGTATTTATCTTGTCATCATCAACAATCGCAATGCAACTACCGCTTACGATCGCGGATATCAGCAACCGAAAATCTGCCATATCTCTAAGTGATATAACACACAGTATCCTGTTACAGTGTATTGTAATTGAAAAAAAAAAGGATGTGGAAAAAAGAAACTTTCAGAAATTAAGATCATCAAGTCATGCGTTTCAAAAATCCGTTTTCCTTTATAATGTTTAAAAACATGTTTTTGCTTTTTTACCTGTAGTGTGTAAATAAAAAAAACTATGTTGATTTTTTTTTTATGGAATCAGACGTCCGTATGTCTGATTGTCTTCATCTGAGTTCACACTTTAGCTACTGTGTACAAGTAGACCTATTTTTTCAGCTCAAAAATATGTAGTTTTGTATATATTCACAGTATAAGTCATTCCTTATTCCCACAGAACTGAATTCAGCATATGCAAAATGAAGATCATCAAGACCCGCCCAACACTATGTTTCTGATTGTCTGCTGTTTATATTCAAGAAATGCAAACATGGATCAATGGTGAATGCAGCAACTATGATTTTTATTTATTACCAAGAAAAAAAAAAAAAAGAGCCGTGAAAGCTGTAAAGCTGAAACGGATATTTCTGTCGACCCCCCCCCCCATGCACAAAAACATTCCAATTAAGATCAAACAGCAGGAAGACGCGTCCACACAACACAACCTTTGGAATTACCTGATGGAATGGCTTCTTTTCATTTGGCACATCACCATAAATCACCACCTGCAGCTCACTGAACTGTCAAGTTGCACCCTTCCTCGTTACTTTAACTATAATAGAAACTGTAAAAAAAAAAATGCTCCCCAATTTTCGACAAAATTAAATTACCAAATTTACGTCATGATGTTGCAATTTACTAAAATACGTTTGTTTATCTGCTGAATATTGCTTAAATCCATTGAAAACTTTTTAATTATAGATCATTTTTTTATTAAAACAGTAACTCAGACGTCTGAATAAAAACGTTTGCAATTCAAATAGAGTCCATATCATCACAGAAAAAAAATTTAAGGATCACTCTGTTTAAATAAAACCATGGCATCTAAAAAAAATAATTCACTTGCTTTTCCCGTAATTTATAATTACTGTTTCTTTTTTTTCAATCCGATTATGCAACGTTTTTTTTTTTTTTTTTTTTTTGCATCTGCTAAAGTTCCTAACGGAATTTGGCGAAATTTGCACTAGAACTTTATTGTGATGTATCTTAACTACTGTAAAAATTTTACTGTGTTATTTTCAAAATTCAGAAAAATGGATTTCTGAAAATATTCTCCTAGTCCTTTTGTGCTGTGGAAGTGATAAACAGGTGTTGGCTTTCTTCCCAACCAAGGGCTTCAGATCAGCGCTCCCAGCTGTCAATCAACCGTTGCTATGGTAACACCCTTTCTGCTGGAGGCTCACTCTGTCCAAAGAGGCACACATACTTGTCTATAATAAAAATTACCAATGCTAACTTTTAAAGTTTTAAACCGATTCAACTGGAATTTTGGAAGTGAGCTTCTGTAATCCAATTACAGTGAATGTAAAAATTTCAGCCACTTTCGTGAAAAAATTCGCAAAGATAGTTTTCTTATTTTTTATCATAAGTAGTGGAAGTCTCTTGAGGGGAGGGAGGGTGGCATGCACATAAACAAGAAGTAGATGAATGTGTTGTTCAGGCATACTCCTCACTGGTGGATGCCAGCTGACTTGGTACATACGCGACCCCCTGCAAATGCTAAATGCCTCTTCTTTCCCCTTCTGTTCTCAATTGTGGGACGGACATCAAGCTCCCCTTCGACCTACTAGTAATCATCCAATTTTATTGCACTGGAAGTAGTGCCTTTTTTTTTCTTTTTTTCCCCAGCCAAATTAGGATTTGGTGCACATCGGAAACCGCTGCCGGTGGTTTCTTTGAGAACAGAGAAAAGGAACTTTAAAAAATGAAGGGGTAACAGTAACACGATTTCCTAAAAGGGCATTTTTTAAGCACTAATTTCAAATTTCAAGGCTTTTCAAGACGGCATTAAAAAAACACCGTTTTTCCAGGATATTCCAGGCCTTGAAAACGTAATCATGATTTTCCAGGACTTTCCAGGTTTTCAAGCACGCGTGCGCACCCTGCGTAATGGTAAATTTATTGGCGTTAATAACGGTTGTGTTTTTAATAAATAAGCTTACGAAAATTTTAGGATGAATAGCAAATTTTAGGTATAATTTTAGGAATTTAAGGAGGGTCACAAAATATTAGGAATTTTAGGAATTTTAGGAGGAATGCGATCCCTGTTTTAGCTTAATTAGGAGAGTTGCTACATCAATGTGAAATTATGGCAGTGGGGTGTTTTTTGGCAATTTCTGACAACTTCACATCGCCATATTTTCAAAATGGGTTGACGTATTTTAATAAAATTGGGTATTTTTCTTCATCTATATGTAGGCTACCTCTGTGCCAAGTTTCAGTGAAATCTGAGATGGTGAGTTAAAATTCATGTTAAAATTGTGTTGATTTGACACAGAATGAACCGATGTGGTTAAACTGCACAAGTCTGTCTTTGGTCTTTCAAGACTTTTTTTTTATAAATATGGGGATGGTGTAGAACTTTAATTAAATAAGTCATTACATAACTACATTGGGTGCAAATTAAATATGAACATTTGTGAGTATGCAGTGTCACCATGCTGCATTTCATAAACTCTTAAGTTTGAATGGAACAAACAAAACTTTGCACTGGTAAGCAAATATTGATTGTTATTACTTTAATAGACATGTTCAATAGTAAATTTTATGTTTAAATTTAATACAAACCGTGTAGGCCCTATCATGTCACACAGGTTATGATATGGGAAACTACTTTCCAACCACTTGAAATATCTTTCTGACTTACTGTATGTTTGAGAGATCACAGAACCTAAACAAGTGGAATATAAAACACATGTACACATAGGGATTTTCACAGGGGGGGGGGTCATTCCATGTAATATCACCTAGCATTTTCACTAGATGTCACCAACCCATCTCAGATGTTTGTGAAAATTGGGACAAAGTATTGTACTGGTGATATATGAAATCTGTTAAAATTGTAGGTCAGTCGGTCCAGTAGATTTTGAGTAATGCCACTTTAAAAATTGGGTAACTCTGCTTTTAAAGTTCTTGTGCTATGAGTTTTCACAACTACACTGTAGGACAAAAAAACTTCACAACTAACTGTTGCAGCCACGTAATTTCTTTTTCTTAAATGATCTGCATGATCCATACATTTGAGAACAACTTGTTTCTGCACATTTTTTTGAATTAAAAGAACCCTCTTTTAATTTAATGACAAAAGACATGGAAATATGAGGTCACATTTTTATTAAACAAAACGATTTTTGTCAAAATGAGGTCAAATTTTTATTAAACAAAACAATTTTTGTCAAAATGAGCCCCCATGTCAAATTTGCTAAAAATATTTTCATGTGTGTATAACTTTTCAGCAGGAGAAAAAAATACTTTGTGCAATTTGCAATTTTGGCGAGGAAAAAAACCCAACAAAAATGGCGTGTTTCATATATGGAACATTCCAACATGACATACATACATACATACATACATATCACTAAGCTGTTCTCCGAGATTCAGAGGAGAGAAATACAAACTACCAGATATTTTTACTTACTGTTGTCGTATCAAACTTCTCCATTTACAGCGAACTTGACATACAACTCGGGCTTTACTGATATCCATTACACGCCATACACAAGATCTTTTATACTTCATACTCATAATCTTTTTCTCATGCAGACACTCCTGAAACTGATCCACCCATGTCTTCCTTGGCCTTCCTCTGCCTTTCCTTCCTGGCACTTGGTCTACAAATATTTTCTTAGTAAGCATCTCATCACTCATTCTTTCAACATGGCCAAACCACTGAAGCATATTGGTCTCCACCTTGCTAACAACATTTTGCTTTACATCACACAACTGCAACATATCTTCATTCCTCACACAATCAGACCGTGTCTTGCCACAAACCCCCCGTAAGTAACACATTTCTCCAGCACACAAACGACTCTTATGTTTCTTCTGCAGTACCCAGGTTTCACTGCCATACATGAGCGTACGAACAATTACACTTTCATACACAGCCATGCATGACTCTCTAGAGAACCCATCATTCCTGTGAAAACCTCCCAGAGCAGCTATGACTTTCAATGAAGAATTCACTCGCCTACTAATTTCACCATCCAATTTGTTCTCTCTGTCAAACATGCTTCCTCAATACACAAACTCACTCACCTGGTGAATCACAGTGCCATTAAGACTTACATTACATTCAGTGCTACCAGTTCCTCTCTCAAAAACCATAACTTTGGTTTTTCCCTTATTTATACTCAGTTTGAATTTCATGCAAACTTCGTACATCCGAGACAACATACTCTGCAAATCACTTTTGCTCTCTGCCAACAGGACAGTGTCATCAGCATACAGCAATCTGCACACATGGATATCACCAAGACATAAACCAATATCATCTATTTTGGCATCAGGCATGCACGCATCCATAAACATATTAAACAGCCATGGTGACATTACACAACCGTGTCTAACTCCTGCACCAACAGAAAACCATTTTGATAAAACACCATGCACTCGTACACAAGCTCTACTACCAGCATACATGGCTTTTACACTATTAACTAGATTCCCAGTAACACCATATTCATTCAATACCTTCCACAGAAGTGTCCTATTTACTTGGTTGTAAGCTTTCTCTAAATCTATGAAGGCAGCAAAAACTTTCTTAGCAACAGCCAGATACTTTTCAATCATCATGTGTAATGCAAAAATCTGGTTAGTGCAGCCTTTACCAGGCATAAAACCACTCTGAACATCCTACACTTTCTTTGATGTAAAACCCCATCCGTTTTCAATAACAACCTTACCAAACACTTTCCCTGGCACACTTAGTAGTAGGCTAATACCACGATAGTTCTTGCATTCAGTCTGATCACCTTTTCAATTATACAAGGAAACAATAATAGCATCTTTCCAATCCCGAGGAACCATTCCTAATTCCCAACACAACTGGAAAATTTCAGTTAACCAGTCAATCGCAGAGTCACCACCATATTTCAACATCTTGGCGAGATTTTAGAGCTTTACACACTTCTTCTCTTGAGATCCCTCCTGTGCTTCAATCTCTCACTGTGACATTATCTGCACCTGTCTCAGAATCATCTTTGCTTTCCTGATCTAATAACTCACAGAAGTATTCACCCCATCTTTCACTTAACTCATTGGGCTCCCATATCATTTCCCCAATCTCATTCTTGACATGAGATTACCCAATTTTTTAATTAAGTGGTGGCTTGACCAATTCACCCCCCCCCCCCCCCCCGTTTAACCCTATCGGTGAGTAGCTCAAAACAATTTTTATTTTATTTTTGTGCCACCATCTTGGATATAGGTTCATTTTTCTTTTCTGCAGCATGCCAAAATAGGGCCTCACAATGGTTTTGAAAAAAGGCAATTGCTTTCCTCTTATTGTAGATCAAAAGTTTTGGGTTTCACTACCTTAAAGAGGACATTTTAGGCTTACAGAAAATGTATAGAAATTATAGCAAATATTTTTCTTAACCTTGCTTAAAATGGCATTGAAATCTGTAATAGTCACAAGCATAAATCACCACTTTTGATGGACTATTATGGTGACTGGGAGTTGGAACCCCAAGTTGAGAATTTTTGTGTAATAACTATGGCTAGTAATTTTCAGCTATGGAGAACAAGTCTGGGAGAACATGCGCACGCGCACTTACATTTTAGATCATCAGCACTAAATAAATTTATTTAATTTGGATTTTCAGATTTTTTTCGTAAGTGCATAGTACATAAACTCAACAAGGAGAAATATTCTATTTTTATATTAAACGTGCAATCAAATAATGGTAATTCAACCTGTTGAATGTAAAGTTGTAATAAGGTACAGGAATTTCTTTAGTTATTCATCCAGGGCACGTAAATACTTTTAAGAAAATGAAGAAAAAAAAAGTCTAACCTAAATTTTCTTATTATATTTGCACTTTTAAGGTATTAACCTCTTGCAAAGTGCGCATAGTTTACGTGCAATTCATAAATGAAAAAACCATGAGGAATAATCACTCACCATAAATATCATGGTAACCTCCAATGGACCAAACACTTCCAACACGTCAATTCATCGTGATGTAACTGGGCTTCCACAGGTTTACAGACCTCTTGCTTACGCTTCTTATTTTCGGGTGTGAAACATCGTTTTTTTCCTTTGCCTTATAGTATGTTACTATAATGCTTGTCAATTCGATAAAAATCATACATACAACTCATTCATACAATTCAAGTAAAAACTATGTACATAAACCTTACATTCACAGGTGATTAAACCTTAGTCAATTCTAATTATGGAACTCCTCCTTCTGTTTCACAACCTCTGCTACTCCCACTGCAATTGTCACACCCATTCAGCCCCGCACATCCAATCCTCTAGTACTTTCGACAGATCCCTGTCATCTTCAGGAGGCAGGTGTGTCTCATCCGCCCACCGCAGCTCAAGTGAGCAGAGCCATCGAGGCCTGGGCCCCAGTCGCTATCTCTGAATCGTTGTGTCTCTGGCGCCATCTATTGTCCCTGCTGCTCTTTTTTCTCTCTTTCTTTTTACGCTGCTGTTCAATTTTTATTATGGCTTTCCATTGTTCGTTTAAGTTATTTGGCTCATTAATGTTGCATAAAAGCAGTTAAGAATTGCAGAATCAGTGTTAATTGAAAAAAACAGATCAAGATTATGCAACATTAATGAGCCAAATAACTTAAACGAACAATGGAAAGCCATAATAAAAATTGAACAGCAGCGTAAAAAGAAAGAGAGAAAAAAGAGCAGCAGGGACAATAGATGGCGCCAGAGACACAACGATTCAGAGATAGCGACTGGGGCCCAGGCCTCGATGGCTCTGCTCACTTGAGCTGCGGTGGGCGGATGAGACACACCTGCCTCCTGAAGATGACAGGGATCTGTCGAAAGTACTAGAGGATTGGATGTGCGGGGCTGAATGGGTGTGACAATTGCAGTGGGAGTAGCAGAGGTTGTGAAACAGAAGGAGGAGTTCCATAATTAGAATTGACTAAGGTTTAATCACCTGTGAATGTAAGGTTTATGTACATAGTTTTTACTTGAATTGTATGAATGAGTTGTATGTATGATTTTTATCGAATTGACAAGCATTATAGTAACATACTATAAGGCAAAGGAAAAAAAAACGATGTTTCACACCCGAAAATAAGAAGCGTAAGCAAGAGGTCTGTAAACCTGTGGAAGCCCAGTTACATCACGATGAATTGACGTGTTGGAAGTGTTTGGTCCATTGGAGGTTACCATGATATTTATGGTGAGTGATTATTCCTCATGGTTTTTTCACTAAATTTTCTTGTATCAATAATGAAATGCTTGCCATAAGTACTAATGAATGTTGACCCCCCCCCCCCCATCCCAATCGTTCCTCTTAACAAAACTTCAAAATAAAGTTCTATAATCACTTGCTATCACTGTTTTTGCCTCCTACTAAAATTTCTAGTCATTGTGGATGTTTCTACTTCCTTCAGTTTAGGAAAAAGGCTGTGCATTACCACAGACTGAGAAATATTGAGTATTTCATTGATGGTTGTTCTCCACAATATAAATACTGCAAAAATTTTCTGAACTTGTGCTATCTGCAAAAATTTTCTGAACTTTTTCAGATTGGAAAGGAAGTGTTTTTTTTTTTTTTTTTTTTTAATGTAAAGTTGTAATACTAGCCTAGCCTGCAACCTAGGCTAGCATTTTGATCAGTTGAAAATTAAAATTGTTCAAACTATTAAATTCAACAGTAACAAATATAGTGAGTTGCAAGCGCACTCACAGAACACAGAAGTAAGGCTATATATCTAGACAAGTGTTACTGCTAAAGTTTGTGAATCGCAAACTGTACAATATGCTCTGAAAAGGTAAGGTTTTTTTTTTTTTTTTTTTTTTTTTTTATTTACCTTATCAAATGTATAAATTGTACATATAGTATTTGGGAGTTAAATGTGTTTAAAACATAATTCCATAAGACATAAAAAATATTTTGAAAACAGAAATAAGGATATAAATATTCATCTGCTTTGGTGCATTTCTGAGTGACGAAATGTAGCATTTATTCACAATTATTTCACAGCCTGTACTTCTAAACCAGTTTGAAACACAAAATGAAACTGACAGGTTTTGTTGAGTACCAGTAGGGGTATCCTTGGTGGAAAAAAAAAAAAAATCTGGTCTCTCTTTTGAGATATGTAACCTTGAAATCTGCAGAAGTTGAAAATTTTGTTTTTGCAACTTGAGGGGGGGGGAGCTTGGGGTTCCAACTCCCTGTCACCTTAACAGTCCATCAAAAATGGTGATTTATAAAGCTTGCGAGTATTGCAGATTTCAACACCATTATACGCAAGGTTAAAATAAAAAATTCTATCATTTCTACATTTTATGTAAGCCTAAATGACCTCTTTAAGGTAGTGAAAACCAAAACTTTCGATCTACAATAAGAGGAAAGCTATTGCCTTTTTTCAAAACCATTATGAGGCCCTATTTTGGCGTGCCGCAAAAAGAAAAATGAACCTATCTCCAAGATGGTGGCACATAAAAATAAAATAAAAATTCTACTCACTGATAGAGTTAAACTATTGGAGGAGGGTGAGGGGGGAGGTGTAATAAAACACGCCATTTTTTATTTTAATTATTTTCCTTGCCAAAATTGCCAATTGCCCAAAGTATTTTTTTTCTCCTGCTGAAAGGTTACGTTATAATACACACATGAAAATATTTTCAGCAAATTTGAAGTGGGGCTCATTTTGAAAAAGATTGTTTTGTTTAACAA
Source organism: Macrothele yani (assembly GCA_039090855.1). Lineage (NCBI taxonomy): Eukaryota > Metazoa > Arthropoda > Arachnida > Araneae > Macrothelidae > Macrothele > Macrothele yani. The sequence continues at coordinate 2,447,069 of CM077027.1, forward strand.
AAATGTGACCTCATTTTTCCATGTCTTTTGTCATTAAATTTAATAAAGTGTTCTTTTAATTCAAAAAATGGGCAGAAACAAGTTGTTCCCAAATGTATGGATCATGCAGGCCATTTAAGAAAAATAATTATGTGGCCACAACAATTAGTTGTGAAGTTATGAATTTTTTTTGTCCTTTAGTGTAGTTATGAAAACTCATAGCGCGAAAACTTTAAAAGCAGAGCTACCCAATTTTTAAAGTCGCATTACTCAAGATCTACTGGACCGACTGACCTAAAATTTTAACAGGTTTCATATCTCACGAGTACAATACTTTGTACCAATTTCCACAAAAATCTGAGATGGGCGAGTGACATGCCCTGGGTGATCTGACATGGAATGACACAGGGTGGACTTCAGAGTATAAATGTTTTCAGGCTGTGACTTCCAACTTCATATATACTGTTTCACCTTGTTTACATAAAATTAGCTTACACACAACATGAAGCAGCAACATAATTAGTTCACAACATATTGCATGCAAAGTTTTTCTTAGAATAATAACAGGTTAGACCTAATTGTAGTTTCGAGACCTGTCAGTTAAATCTGCAGCTACGCATGTCCCTTTTCCCTCGTTAGGGGGAACAGCTATGGTAAATACCAGGCACGTATGATTTATGATCAGGGGTCAAATAATGTGGTTGCCTGTTCGCCCACGGTGACCAAAAGATTTGTCCGGGCCACCACGGAAAACATCACTGAAAAACATGTACCGTAATTTTAGTCATATAATCCGCGCATAAACACCGATTTAAAAAAAAAAAGTCTTTGTGGCCATTTGATTAAAAAAAAAATATCCTCAGAGTAATTGTGCAGGAGAAGGGGTATAATAAAAAGGAACTCCCTCAGAAAAATTCTCCTCAGTTCAGGAGTTTGTATGGAGCGGAGTTGTAGGGAGGGACAGTGGGAGTTATTTGTCTTTGTATTGTTGGGAAAAACAAAACGCTGACTGTGCTTATGCCCTCTCTTCGTCAATCGGCCAATGAAAATGTACGCAAAGCGCTTGCCGCATGAACCTACACATGCATGCCTCATTTCAAAGTGTCTTCAAAAAGGAAATGTTTCAGTTACACGGCTGAATTTAAACTTAAAGTGGGGTAACAGCTGAGGATATGATCATGTCACTATGCATTAGTTTTCAAAAGGTCAGAAAATTGGCACGCAGTGACATGCGAAAAGCTGCATCCTAAAACGTAAACAAACCCGTCGGTAAACTACGCTGGAGAATTCATGCGGGAAAAGTCCAGCCCAATTTTTTTTTTTTTTTTACCTGTGTGTAAGCAGACTCCCCTACTTAGAAAGCAGGATTTCTTCCAAAAACTTTCGACTTACACGCGAGTATACACGGTACTTCTACGAGTTGTTCTGTATCAGCATTTCATCATTGCCAATGTGTAATGCAATTGGAGCTACTGCATCTGCGCGATTAAATTTTGTGCTCTATGGATGCCACGCCACTAAGCTCCTCGTGCCTGAAGATAAAAATATATTAAAAAGTTTCCTTTAAAAAATGAATTTATTTATTTAATAAGATCGGTTTTTTTAATTTCTTCGGACTCCAGGATCTTTATGTGACCGACCTTTCTGTTGAAAATTCCGTTTTTGGATCAGCATTTGTGATGTGCGGATTATACGGTGATTTTTTTTTTTTTTTTTTGAATGTCACAATCTGCGAATTATACGGTGGCGCAGATTATACAAAGGTAAAAAAAAAAAATTGTGCGCATTTCAGGGTCTGAGGATAAACTATGAAAATTATGGTAATTCAAGAATTTGTGAGCCCCAGGGTAAAAAAAAAAAAGAGTACCTGTTTTCATTTTGCCAGGGTGAGATAAGCTGAGGGTAGAACTTTTTTTGTTTTTTGGACAGAAGTGTATGTGACTTTGATATTATATATACCCCCTCCCTCCCCCACCGCAGATCCAGTGTCTGGCCACTAAAAAATTTAGCTGGCCACCAGATTTCAGAATATTTTTCAAACCCTGTTTATGATTAGTGTTCAAAATAAATATGCAGTTTAATTATGTAGTTCAATCTAGCCTTCTGATTATCTTTGCATCAAGTACACTGGTTTCCATAAATTAAGCAACAAACAGAAAAATTGCGATGATTGGTAATTGTGCAGAATATAGTTTAAATTGCATGAAATTTGCATATGTTACAGGTGAAGGCATACAGCATTGATCATAAATGAGTGGTAGGCAATGCATGTAACTAACAAACTAATTAAGAAGAAGGTAGTGTAGAACACGCTAAGTTACGTATAAAAGTTTAATGCAAATATATTTCAGCCATTACTATGGCCTTCATCAGTGAGACTACAATTGGTTTACGTTGCGAAACGTAAACCAATCATAGTCTCACTGATGAAGGCCGTAGTAATGGCTGAAATATATTTGCATTAAACTTTAATACGTAACTTAGCGTGTTCTACACTACCTTCTTAATTACAGCATTGTTGTATGGAAGGCAAATGAGTGGCACTGGCAGCGCTTTATGCAAATGCGCAAGAGCTTAAAACCAGATGTTTTGGAGGGAGTGGCCAATTCATGTGCAGTGGTAAATGACAAGATTTTTGAGATAGCGATTTTGTTAACATGGCTTTGAGACGTCATTTACCAGTGGAGTTGTGCTACAGAGCAATAGGCAGACTCATAGCAGGGCAACGTCAGGCCCAGGGTTCGAAATTAACGGGGACCATGAGCGAAACATGACTGCATTTTTCTATTTGGCGACCACCAATTTGACATCAGGGGCCAAATTGCAACTTCGTGTATTTTCTACTGCATTTTATTATGGATTTTAAAAAAAATCTAAATGACTATTTCTATTCTCGATTCTTAATGGCTTGTAATAATTGTTCCCTTTCACATGCCACTCAGTTTCTTAATTCACTTTAAGATGCACTTACACGTAAAACTGTTTATCAATCGCATGCGCTCGCATTGTGGACTTCCCCTTCTTGCACGCACTATAATCACACAAGTTAAAGAGGCAACCTTGAGCAATGAGCAGGATACTTCCACAGTGATCATTGGACCTTTGCGAGCATCTCCTCTCTTCAACCTGAAGCAGAGCGGAGCAATGGCTTGCCTGAAATTCAGTAACCGCAACTAAAGAATTGTATTGATTATTTGTTCATCGTATTACACATTGGTTGTCATTTGAATCAATTCATTGTAAATCTAGTGTCAATATAACTTCTTGGCTTAAGGTGCATCATTTTTTAGCATGTTGAACTAACAAATAGTTTGAACCATTGTTAATTTTACTTAGTTCTACAAGTTTGTTTGTTTTTTCGATTGAAGGTTTAACGACCACTGTGAGCAACTCGGTGGGTTATAAGCAGTCGCCCGTCCCTAATTTAAGGCCACTGGTTCCAGGGAAGGGAGAGAGCCAGCGCTGTAAGACAAACACAACATGCATGCCTCACTGGGATTCAAACCCAGACAAATGATCAGAAGCCATTGCTGAGACCACTGCGCCACCAAGGCAGCGTTCTGAAAGTTACCTTACATTTATTTGTAGGAGTTATGTCATTCGATCGATCACCACAAAGATAACAAATTTTTTTAATCCGCCTCAAAAACAGACATCTCCCAATTTGGATGAACATATGTACACTTCAAATATGGATGTTGCACATGTGTCGAATGTCAGTCAGCTCAAGGTTTCATGGGAATCTATTAATGAGTAAAGACTGTACATCGGTATTACTCTTTCGCTACCGTCGACTTCAGAACCGTTGGAATCCGCTGATCCAAGCATGGATGTTGCCCTTACACCACCAGACTTCTCAAAGCATGGGGGAATTAACTGGGAGGGGGGATTTAAGCCATGACATATTTCTGTCAGTCAAGGGACCCAGCAAAAGTGGAAGAATTGGTGTGGAATCCGTTGATGGTGAAAATAGAATGTACTGTCAAGTGTGTTGTGACAGGAATATCAAAACAACCCATAAAGATACTATTGTTACAATAACGTAGTTTATTAATGGCTGTGGCACCTATAAACAAACATGAGACGCTAGTGAAACACAGTAAGTTCCATAGAGATGAACTTGAGATAAAGTCTGTTAAAGAAAATCCTTTAAAATTATCTGTGTTAGTTAAGTGTGTTTCTACTTACTATGGGGGAATCAGTTCATGAGAAAATGGTATTTCTTTTTAACACTGCATATTCTGTCATTGCCAATGACGTGCGGTGACCCAACAGACTAGACCTAAGCAGTCACAAAAGCAATTACTTTTCACTTTTTTACAATTAACATTAGGTTCAGATATTTGAAATAATAAAAGTGGAAAAACATGGCGTACATTGTAGATACCATAGCTACTTTTTTTATATCTATTCTTTTACACAACACATCAAAGTCTAAAACAAGACTTCTGTTTTCCAAATAGACTGAAGTCACTTAACATACCTTTCTATTTAAAAGTTAACTCCATTCTTCGATCACTTGCAGCAAAATGTTCTATTACAGAATCGAAAAAAGTATTTCTCTCTTTCAGAGTATTTAATAGATCACTTTCAGTTGATATCAGTCCAAGATGCGAGAGTCGTTTCTGTCCTGTTCTGTTTCGTGCGTATGTCTTAATTCGCTTTAATGCAGAAAACGATCTTTCAACTGTTGAAGTGGACACAGGTATCATATACACTTATAAGTGAAGCCAATAGGTAAAGTTATAGCATCGATTTTCCAAGTGCTGAAGTTGCTAACATCTTCATAAGCTGTATAGGTGACTTGTCAGAAAATTTGTGTGAACTGTATGCTACGATTAATTTGTTTTTCAAACGTACTTCATCGAAGTAGCGACCATAATTTTCAAGTAAGCTTTTCAAACCATCAGTTGGGAAAGTGTGAACGTAAGAACTGTACTTCAAAGAATCCAGTAAGCACAAAAATGTAAGCTTTTCATAATCCTGAAATCTTGTATTGTGTTGTTTAACATTATCGAAAATTTCAAAATATAATCTTCTGTATTTAGTTGTAATCGTAATGTCTTCTGAAAGATTTCGTTTTCATTTTCTTGGGAGTCCAACATCAGCAATGGTTCCTTCGTACACTTCCTGAAAACGACTTCTCAGAGATTTCACAGCATTTTGTGTTTCCGTTATCTTACTTCTGCAGTAAACGCTGTCTAATGAAGCATTCTGAAGCATGCTGAACAAAACATTAGTAAGAGAAAAAATACTATGAAAGGTCGCAAGAAGAAAGCAAAATTCAAAGTTTTCTAAATTGGACAAATGTCCCTGAACACCTGCAAGAATATCCCTTTCTACTTGTGATTGATGTTCCAACCTAGCAGCAAAAGTCTGGCGAAGCTCTCCTTTTTTTTTTTTTTGTGGACAGTATTGATGAGTCATGATGAGTAATTCCATCTTGTTGGGCAAATGTTGGGTAGTCGGCGTCCGAAAAGGCATCAAGAAATTTTGAGCACTTTGGTGATCTCGAGAAAAATGCTGCAAGCCCACTAAGAGTAGCAAAAAAGATACGGCATTCAGGAATACTTGAAGCGTTTTGGGAAAGCACTAAATTCAAACAGTGCACATAGCAGTGAACAAAGAGGGCTTGTGGAAAGGATGCCTTAATATTCGACTGTACACCATGCAAGGAAGAGGCCATTACTGCAGTTCCGTTGTAGCTCTGCAAGACGAGTTTTCCACCACAATCTGAAAAATCCTTAATATGGGACAAAATAAGACCAGAAAGTGCTACCGCTGTTTTGTCCTCACTAACTTATTGGAAGCACACAAATCTTTCTAACACCCTCCCTTCATTTGCATACCGATAAACAAGAGGAAATTTGAGACCTATTCGAGACGTCGGTAGTTTCATCTGCTAATATGGCAACAAAATCGGAAAGCTTTAACTGGCGTTTTATTTCATTACACAGTGCATTGGTGACAGAATCAATTAAATCATTTTGAATAGGTTTTGATACTCTTTTGAATACTGTCGAAGACTCCAAATGGTTTTTTTAGTACAGGAACATACTGAGCAGTGTAGTCCAAATGTTCCAAATAATTTCTGCGGTTGATGGAAATTTTTGACTTGTCATCTCTAAATGAAATTTCTAGCTTTGCAAGGAAGCAAATGGCATTTATAAGCTGTTTCAAAATATCTCTATTGCGTTTTACCTTTTCATTGTGTTGACTTACGTTTTGTTGTATCTGGACACTGACCTGTTTCAATACGAACAGTTCCAAAAGTTGCGAGTGCAACGGACGCACGAATTTGCTTAACAGCAACATCATGATCTCATATTGCTTTAGTTAAATTGCTTAGCTTGCTGTATCCTGTTGTCCAAGTGGAGCTTCTGTCACAGCTAAACAGCAAACAGTTCCAACAAAACAGTTAGTTGGTTTTAACACATCCGACAAGCCATTTGCATCTTTCATAATTGGCGTTTTGAAAATGTAAAGTAATATTCTTTTGTTGCTGTATTAAACTTGGCAACGCAGGCATCGGTCTTCCTTTCAAAATCACATTTTTCTTTTCTTCAAAAGTTCAGCGAGAAAACACAGTTTGCAACAAATCAGCTATAATGTCTTCGTTTATAGAATCAGAAATCTCTGTTTAGAATCTTTTTAATACACATGCATATCATCATCATCATCATCATTGTCAACCATTATCAATCCACTGCAGGACGAAGGTCTCCCCAAGTTTCCTCCACAACGGTCTGTCTTGTGCCAGTCTCCTCCATGTCACTCCCGCATATTTACGAATTTCATCCACCCATCTCCCATGTGGTCTTTTTCTGGGTCTTTTCCTGTCCCTTGGAATCCAATCTAAAATTTCGGCTGTCCATCTATGGTCTGTCCTTCTGGCAGTATGTCCAGCCCATTGCCATTTCAGGGATTTAACTCTGATCATGATGTCTTCCACTCTCGTCATTTTTCGGATCCACGAGTTCCTCTTCTTATCTCTCCTGGTTATAGCAAGCATGCACCTCTCCATGCTTCTTTGAGTTGTCTGCAGCCTTTGTATGTCTCTTTTAGTTAAGGTCCACGTCTCTGCACCATACGTAAGCACTGGAAGGATGCATTGATCAAACACTTTTCTTTTAAGACACAATGGCATATTGCTCTTGAAAATTATGCTGTTTCTTCCAAAAGCTCTCCAGGCAAGTTTTGTACGCCGATTAATTTCTTCATCAATGTGACCCTCACTTGATATCTGCTGTCCAAGATAAACATACGTATCTGTTATCTCCAGTTTTTCTCCATCAATCGATAAATCTTCATTTCTTGTAAAAGCATTGAACATCACTTTTGTCTTCTGAAAGTTCATTTTTAATCCCACTTCTTTACTCTTGTCAGCAAGTTCCTGGATCATACTCTGCAGCTCTGATGGGGTAGTTGCAAAAATGACTACGTCATCAGCAAAACGAAGGTGGGTTAGATAATCTCCATTAATCTTTATCCCTTTGTTTTCCCAGTTCAGTGATTGAAAGACATTTTCCAATGTGGCATTAAAGAGCTTCGGAGATATGGTGTCACCTTGTCTCACTCCCTTTCCAATTTTTATGTGTGTTGTATTTTCAAACAGCCGAATCTTTGCACTTGCATTTTCATAGATGTTATTAATAATATTAATGTATGCATCTTCAATACCGCAGGATTTCAGAGCCGTGGTAACTGCTGATGGTTTCACCGAATCAAAGGCTTTTTCATAATCGATAAAAGCCATGCACAATGGAAGTTCATATTCCCTCGCTCTTTCAATTAGTTCTCTCAGTACGTGGATATGATCTATTGTGCTGTAGCCACTCCTGAATCCAGCTTGTTCTCTCGGTTGAGCCATGTCCAGTGTTACCTTCAAGCGGTGCGAAAGAACTTTAGTGAAGATTTTATAAACCACTGATAGGAGGCTGATAGGTCTGTAGTTCCTGAGATCCTCAATGTCACCTTTTTTATGTAGCAGGATCATTGTAGCATTGTTCCAATCCTCAGGAATCTTCCCTTCATTAAGGCATCGAGTGAAAATTTGGGCGAGTACTGTTTCAATTTCTCCACTTGCTTCTTGTATGATGTCTATAGTAATTCCATCTTCTCCTGGAGCTTTCCCCCGCTTCATGTTCTTGATTGCATGAGCAACTTCTGCTGGGAGGACTGGAAGAACTCTGGTACCTTTCATGATGTCTGGAGTACATGTATCATCCCTTTCATATAATTTGGAGTAGAAATCTTTCACTCTTGTCAAAATTCCGCCTCTATTTCTTGTTATAGAACCATCTTCTTTTCTCAGAGCCATAATCTGTTTTCTTCCCTTACTGAGATGTCCCTTTGCTATCTTTAGGCTTTGGTTGTTTTCAATTGCTTTCCTCACTAGCTCACAGTTGAATTTCCTTACGTCTTCAGTGATACTTTTTCGTGCTGTCTTGCATAGCTCTATATATTCCACTTTGGAAGTCACATCTTCTTTAGTTGTCCTCATCTCTCTTCTTTTTGCATCAACATTTTGGTTTTTCCCGATAATTTGTTTACATGCAACTTGTTCTTAGACCCAGCTAATTTTGTTGCTGTTTCCATAAGAGCTTTGGTTACTTTTCTGTTAACTTCTGAAATATCCACTTCTTCCGATGTTAGGCCTTCTAAAGCAGAGAATCTGTTCTTCAGTTCCAACTTGAAAGTATTATGGTGTTTTTTAAGGTTGGTTATGTCAATACATTTTGTTTGTCTTATGAGCTTGCCACGTTCCAGTTTAGTGTTGAGGTGCATCTTACATCTCGCCAATCTATGGTCACTACCTGTGTTGAACTTGTTCAGCACACTGCAGTCTTCGATGACGAATTTTTTGTTACACATAATAAAATCAATTTCACTTGTCGTCCCAATTGGATGTCTCCATGTCCATTTCCTGTGTGGCTTTTTCTTGAAAAAGGAATTCAAGATGAAAAATCCTTCTGCCTCTGCAAACTCAACGAGAGTATTTCCACGCTGGTTTCTGTTGCCGTGACCGAATTTACCTACTGAAGTTTCATTCTGTTGCCGGTGCCCTATTTTTGCATTGAAATCTCCCATAATTATCTTCAAGTGCTGCTTACCTTTATTATTTAGATGACGAATTTCCTCATAAAATTCTTCAATTTCTTCTTCAGGATGACTTGTGGTGGGTGCATAAGTTTGAATAATCTGAGCCTGGTATCTTCTCGATAGTTGGATAACGAGTCGTGCAGCTCTGTCAGAGGAACTTTCAACTTCTACCACTTTATCCTTCAGTTTCTTGTTTATTATAAATCCAACACCACTAGTTCTGCCAGTATCTGTCCCACGATAATAGAAGAGATGTCCACTTTTCAGTTCAATGAGATCTTCTCCTTTTCTCCTTACCTCACTTAGCCCGACGATGTCCCACTTGATCCTTTGTAGTTCCTCTTCCAATTCAAGAAGCCTTGAATCAGAAGATAGGGAGCGTCCGTTGTAGGTAGCCAAGGTCAGCATCAAATGGCAGCCTAGTCCGGTCCTCCGGGGATTCTTAGCACCCTCTGCCTTCATGTCGCACTGGCCGCTGCCTTGGCCAGGTACATTCCAGCTGCCGGAGACTGAGGGCCAAGATTTAAGTTGTAGAGTCATTTTGGAGGTGTTTGGCCATAACTCACCACGCTGGCCAAGCGGGTTGGTGAGTGTGGGATAGCATTTCCTCTGATCCCGATGGTATAGTTATACCGCTATTTGCGGTCGCACATGCATATATATCCAGTAATTCACAGCACACGATGTAAAAAGAACTTCAAGCAATGCATCCACAGTTTAGCTCCCATAACTCAAGCAGTCCACTGACTGCTTGGCTAAGAGCAGCTACGTGGTAAGACGGTCGTTTCTAGGGAGCATTTCTCATTGGTTAGCAGACTAGTGCTGTCAGGTTGTCATAGCACAGCAGGTGTTGCATGCGCTTGGCAGCTGTGACCAATCGCAGTGCAGCATCATTTTTTTTTCTCCTATCTCATCATTGTTTTTGCCGGTGTGCGTGGATTATACACTTATGATGAAAACTTCAGAGGTATAAGAACAAATTTATAACCTTGTGGTGATTATTATCTGTGTCGAAAACAGAAATTTAAAGAATTTGAGATTTTTTATTTATCCATCATTTCCTTTGCCCATTGCGGAATGCAAGTCACTGGTCATTGCTGGAAATCTTTCTTTCTGCCAATTTGAAAGATTATGTCAACTGCAGAAGAAAAATGAAGTGAATATTAGTGATACATACCTAAATGATAAGTCATGTTCCTTTCTTATATTGCTAAAGCAATTCACAAGCAGCATGCTGAGGTTTTATCAAATTTGAAATTTATATCTTTGATGTTTGATTCTTCTACTGATGTATCCACGTGTCAATCAGATTATTTATGCGACTGCTGTTGATGGTGGTGTTCGAACAAACTCTGTGAAACTGCAGTGACTGTTGTTTCAGTGATTGATGAAGTCATGTCAGGAAGTCATATCCAGTGAGAAAATAAACTGATTGCAGCTTGTTTTGATGGGGCAAGTGCAAATGTAGATAAATGCAATGGTGTTGCAGCACATTCACTTAGAGTCTCCTGGAATTGTGTCTGTACACTGCATTGCACTAAGATTAGAATTAGTAATTTCTAACACATTACACGATATTCAATTTGCTTTAAAATGTAAAAACCTCTTAAAATCTATCTATAAAATGTATCATAAGAGTCCAAAGCTTTTGAAAGAACTGAAGGAAGTTGCTGAAGTGTTTTCAGAACCAATGTTAAAAAATACAGCTGTAATTAAAGTTAGATGGGTGGCATCCAAAAATGAAGCACTAAAGGCACTATTAAAATACTTAGTCATTACAGTTTACCACATGCAATGTTTCTGTTTAAATAGTGAAAATGAGAAAACCAAAATATCTAAGATGAAAGGCCTACTCAAAAGCTTAACATCTGTTCGCATGATTCGGTTCATGCACTTTCTGTTTGACATAACTACAACCTTAAAGAAGCTTTCAAAGTCTTTTCAAAGATCACATTTTCATTAAACATGGTGAAGGCATGTTTAATGAAAACAAAAGTATTGCTAAAGCGTATGAAGGAAAAAGATGCAGAACAACTATCAGCCATCGAACAGTCCTATGATGAAACAAGCAACTCATTTAAGAGAATAGTGTTGCATAATGATGATCACCAATCACAGTTCCTAAAAGACAAAATAGCCATCTGTGATAATTTTTTTGAATATGTAAAGGAAGGATATAATTACATTACTAACCCAATTTTAAGTAATCAGCATATATTTGACCCAATAAACTTACCAGTTCCAATGCTTAATGATGGTGAAACTGAAGATAATGAGGATTTACTCATCTGATATGGTGTTAAAGAACTTGACATTAGGGTCATTCCACGCGAAATCGTCAGGTTTTAAATTAATTTTCCACCAACACATCTCCGATTCTTACGATTTTTTTTTCTAATGGGTAGCTACTCAAAGTTTCAATTTTTTTATTTCCGATAGATTAGAAGATATATATTTTTTTTTAAATTTTGGTGCATGGCAGACATATTTTGTGTAAAAACTGCAAATATCTCCATTATTTAGAATAAAAAGAAATACATTTTAAATCATGATTCTTTCTTAATTTTTTCCAAGGAATCCATTGGTGCAATGCACGAGTTTCTATGTGCTTTAGTTTTTGAGTTATGAGCAATGAGAGGGCCTTTCTTTAATGCTTAAAAAGGCAATGCAGTACAGCACTTAGAAAGCTTCAGTTATTATTCTTTGCCTAAAAGAAAGGTTTAAGGTTTTATTTCTTCTATCAAATGAAGAAACAAAACTTTGGGCTTTTGCCTGAGCACCGAGAAAAGAATTTTAAAACATGGTGCATGGCCAGTGCATTGCCATGGTGACAGCACAGTCGGCGAACCTCGCTGTGTTGTGGCCACGGCTGTGCAAAGACTTGGTACCAGAAGAAGAACGGCATCCCTTCTGCACGCAAAAAGCGATCACACCACGAGCATGCATGTGTTGTTGAACTCACGTTTTAAAGGAAAGGAACTCTTTAATTTTAAAAAAAGCAGGATTAGCTCATGAATGATGTTTATATTTCGATGTCTCACAAAGCTGTGATCAACTTCCATGTCTGATTGTGATTATATTTGATCAAATCAGACAACAGAAAGTTGACCTTCCATGAAACACATTTTCCCCCCCGATATCTAATTTGGTGATTATTATAAAATTTCACATCTAAAGATCTCACAATAGTAATAGTGTACTTACCTGATTAAAAAGACAAAAAGAAATATTAAGAATGACTCAAGTGTGGGATATGGTGGACCTACCACACTTGAGAAGGACGGTCCACCACGGAATCTACCTGGACTTTCTAAACGGCGTATGAGAAAGCGATCTCCGCTGAGTGAATGTAAGATTGGTATATGGAATACTAGAGGTATAAATGGCAAGATGAGTGAGGTGATTGAGGAGATGAATAAGTATAGACTGGATGTGCTGTGTGTAAGTGAAACCAAAAAGAAGGAAATTGGGGTAGAAGAAGTGAATGGCACGGTGAGTGTGTGGTCTGGAGTATTGGATAATATGAGAGGACAGGCTGGTGTAGGTGTGATTTTAAGTGAAAAGATGAAGAACAACTTGATTCACTATAGTTGCATAAGTGAGAGAATTCTCTGGATTCATTTGAAAGTGAAACTTCAGAGAATTGTAATTGTTGTAGTGTATGCTCCTTGTGACTCGGAACCTTCTGATAAGAAAGAAGATTTCTGAAATGAGCTAAAAGCTGTTTTGAGCCAGTTTGGTGCTAAAGAAAAAGTTATAATAGCAGGGGATTTCAATGCTAGAGCAGGTGTTCAGAATGCAATTTCTGACAATGTTCTGGGTAAGTTTAATGATCTTTGTGTGAATGATAATGGTGAAAGATTAATTGATTGAGAATTATTTGTGTGTATCTAATACATTTTTCGACCACAAGTATATACACACATATACTTGGGGAAATCGTACTCTTGGTCAAAAGAGTGTGACAGATTTTGTTGTTTACGATCAGCGTTTGGAACACTTAGTTGTTGACACCCGTGTGATGAGAGGTGTGGATGTTGGTTCTGATCATTACTTTTGGAGGAAAAGGAATAAAAAGAGACCCAGGATAGAAAGAATAAAGGTTGATAGGCTCCTTGAAGATCATCAGCAGTATTCTGACTTACTCAGAGAACGACTGAAGGATCTGAAATCTTGTGAGAGGGATACAGAAAAGAAGTGGGAATGTTTTAAGAACTGTGTTGTTACTGCTGCTAAAGAGGTCTGTGGCACCACAATAGTGGGTAACAATAGAGGTGATGCTTGGTGGAATAGTGAGATTAAAGAGGCAGTAAAGAGAAAGAAGGAAGCCTATTTGGGGATGTTGCAAGGTAGAGTCTGTGTGGGTGAATATCGCTGTAAGAAGCGTGAAGCTGCTAAGCTGGTTCACCACAGTAAGGCAAAAGATAGGAAGGAGAAAGTGGAAAGGCATGAACTGGCTTTTTGGAAAGATAGAAAGTCCTTCTGGAAGTACATGAGACTTAGAAAAAATAGGGGGAAACGAAGTTGCAAGTTGTGTGAAGAATGAGATTGGGGAAATGATATGGGAGTTAAGTGACCGATGGGGTGAATACTTCTGTGAGTTATTAGATCAGGAGAGCAAAAATGATTCTGAGACAGATGCAGATGATGTCACAATGAGGGATGAAAGCACAGGAGGGATCTCAAGAGAAGAAGTGTGTAAAGCTCTAAAATCTCTTCAGAATGGTAAGGCTCCAGGAGTTGATGGCATAACTGCAGAGATGTTGAAGTATGGTGGTGACTCTATAATTGACTGGTTAACTGAAATTTGCCAGTTGTGCTGTGAGTTAGGAATGGTCCCTCGGGATTGGAAGGATGCTATCATTGTTCCCTTGTATAAGGGAAAAGGTGATCAGACTGAATGCAAGAACTATCTTGGTATTAGCCTACTGAGTGTGCCAGGGAAAGTGTTTGGTAAGGTTGTTATTGAAAAAGTACGGGGTCTTACATCAGAGAAAGTGTGGGATGTTCAGAGTGGTTTTATGCCTGGTAAAGGCTGCACTAACCAGATTTTTGCATTACGCATGATGATTGAAAAGTATCTGGCTGTTGGGAAGAAAGTTTTTACTGCCTTCATAGATTTAGAGAAAGCTTACGACCGAGTCAATAGGACACTTTTGTGGAAGGTATTGAATGAATATGGTGTTACTGGGAATCTACTTAACAGTGTAAAAGCCATGTATGCTGGCAGTAGAGCTTGTGTACGAGTGAATGGTGTTTTATCAAAATGGTTTTCCATTGGTGCAGGAGTTAGACAAGGTTGTGTAATGTCACCATGGCTGTTTAATGTATTTATGGACGGATACATGTGTGAGGCCAAAACAGATAATAGTGGTTTATGTCTTGGTGATATCCATGTGTGCAGATTGCTGTATGCTGATGACACTGTCCTGTTGGCAGAGAGCAAAAGTGAGTTGCAGAGTATGTTGACTCGGATGCACGAAGTTTGCATGAAATTCAAACTGAGTATAAATAAGGGAAAAACCAAAGTTATGGTGTTTGAGAGGGAAATGGGTAGCACTGAATGTAATGTAAGTATAAATGGCACTGTGATTGACTAGGTGAGTGAGTTTGTATATTTAGGAAGCATGTTTGACAGAGAGAACAAGTTGGATGGTGAAATCAGTAGGCGAGTGAATTCTTCTTTGAAAGTCATAGCTGGTCTGGGAGGTTTTCATAGGAATGATGGATTCTCTAGAGATTCATGCATGGCTGTGTATGAAACAGTAATTGTTCCTACTCTGATGTATGGCAGTGAAACCTGGGTACTGAAGAAGAAACATAGGAGTCATTTGTGTGCTGGAGAAATGCGTTACTTACGTGGGGTTTGTGGCAAGACACGATCTGATTGTGTGAGAAATGAAGATGTATTGCAGTTGTGTGATGTAAAGCAAAATGTTGTTAGCAAGGTGGAGACCAATATGCTTCGGTGGTTTGACCATGTTGAAAGAATGAGTGATGAAATGCTTACTAAGAAAATATTTTGAGCCCGAGTGGCAGGAAGGAAAGGCAGAGGAAGGCCAAGGAAGACATGGGTGGATCAGTTTCAGGAGTGTCTGCATGAGAAAAAGATTATGAGTATGAAGTATAAAAGATCTTGTGTAAGGCGTGTAATGAATATCAGTGAAGCACGAGTTGTATGTCAAGATCGCTGTAAATGGCGAAGTTTGATACGACAGCAATAAGTAAAAATATCTGGAAGTTTGTATTTCTTTTTGGAGCTAACCTCTGAATCTCAGAGAACAGCTTAGTGATATGTATGTAAGATCTTAACAATGTTCGCAAGATTTTCCAGCGTTTTGTGTCATCATCTAGATCATTCTTGAAATCGATGCAAAACCAGTTATTTGAGGGGGAACTACTGCCAATTGCTTTTGCTCTAGATAAGAGACCAATGATTTTAAGACATTTCTCCTGCCCTTTCGACGCTCTATGATCGTGGAGAAATTTCTTTGGCAAGCCTGTGTGATGATGCTTAATATACGTGACCTGCTCATATATGTACGTTGTGTACAGAAGAAAAAAAACAGCAACTTACCCTGCTAGAAGCAACAAACAAAAAACAAAAAAAAATTAAAAATTAAAAAAATGCTGACGTGCAAGAAATGTCATAAGAATCAGGCAAGCTTCAAAAGGTAAGTTGCCTTATACAGGGTGATCCATTTAATAATAACTTTTTAATAAATAACAACAAAATCATACAGTAAGTTGAGAAATATACATGTGGTATTAGAGAATCATTTTATCAAAGCAAATGTTGGAATTGTCCTCCATTTTCTTGTAAACACAGTTGAACACGCCACACCATATTCAGTGATGTCTCATGTAGAGTAGGAGCAGTAACATTGCCAATTTCAGTCGTGATTGTTTCACGCAATGCATCCAATGTTTTTGGATGGGTTTTGTAAACTCTATCCTCTAAGTAGCCCCATAAAAAAAAGTCAGGGGAAGTTAAGTCCGGAAATCGGGAGGCCATATGTTTTTTTAAATTAATCTGTCATCAAAGAAGCTGGTTATGAGTTTCATTGAGACTTTTGATGTGTGATATGTAGCGCCATCCTGCTGAAAGTAGCCCTCTGTCAATTCAATGTCATCAAGTTGTTCCACAAATTCATTGAATATGCGGCAATAAAAGTTAGTGTTGACAGTCTCAGGGAAAAAAATGGGGCCAATAATTTTCGTAGATGAAACCGCACACCATACATCAACCTTTTGTGAATGCATCGGTGTTTCACACATAACGTGTGGGTTTTTGGCAGCGCAGTACCTGCTGTTTTGCAAATTGACGTAGCCTGACAAATGAAACCAAGCTTCATCCGTAAACCATGTAACGGAGAGAATATCAGATCGCAAATTAAGAAAATTTTGAAACCATTTGCAGTAACATACTCTCTTTCTCTTGTACGGTTCCTGCAGCTGATGGATTACGTGCACTTTAAATGCTCGAATATTCGCTTTTTTGCTGCTTTTTGACAAGTTCCGTACGAATATCCTGTCTGTTGGCTTAATCTGCGCAATGATTTTGGCGGAGATTGAAGTAAAAGTTGCCGACCATCGTCCACACGCATTTGGGGCATCGGAGGGTGATGTCTACCGCTGAGAAGAGAACCGGTTTGCTTCAGTTTTTTTTCCATCAACAGAATTGTTGACTTGCTTGGCGCTTTTCGAACTCCAAACTCTCTTCGAAATGCTCGTTGCGTTTTGATGACAGAATTGGTTACCCAATACGATTTCACTAAAAAAACACGCTCTGAAACAGAGTACTGCACTTTTCCGAATGCACGCAAGTGAATGACAATGCAACAACAAACAAATCATGAGCTGAGTTACAGTTACGGTTAACAATCTTCTTCACGGTGGCGGTTTTCATTCTCCAGGAGTTGCTGCTTCTATTGAAAAAAAGAAGAAGTTCCTTGCGTGATCCCTTGCAAAAATGTAAGGTTTTTTCAAGGTACTGGTTTAAATGGATCACTCTGTATATCATTATTTGCTATGCACATGAATTAAACGATAGCATGGGCATTAGACAGTCCAGTAAGCTATTATGGTGTATAGATGAAAGAAAGTTAAGACTTTACAGGTCAGTAAGCTATTATGGTGTATAGACGAAAGAAAGTTAAGACTTTTTACATCACTATCTCTTTGAAGGATAGTTCTAAAGACAGAAATGACCAATACATAAATCCAGCATTCTAAAGGGTTGTTCGCATCATATTCAGAAAACACTGACGTCTCACAACACAGAGCAAGCAGCCATCAGCAGAACCCTCCACCTATCCTCCCCCTTTCACTGTTAAGAATTTAATTTCAAGTTAGAGGACTTTACAAGAATAGCTCAAAAATGGGAGATTCAACATCAAACAGAATATTTAGTTTAAAGTATAACTTATCTTATACAATACAAATGTTAATGTGTTATTAGATAGCTTAAAATATCCTCTTTCTAATGAAATCCTATTTGGTTTTTAATTCAAAAGGCTGAAGAGCTACTCAAAGAACTATAAATGATTGAAATACATTTTAACTTGACTTCAGCACTCATAGTGAATAAATCCAATACGGCAGCAAATATTTTTTTCTCTACTATAGATTTTTACTAAAAAAAATTTCATGCAGAAAAGCTGAACTTTTTTTAAAAAATCTGGTCAGTAACCAATTATTTTTAAGTTGGGTAATTTTTCACAGAATGACCACTTTGTTTTGTACAGCTAACAAATGATACAGTACTTTGTTTGGCTAGTCCTGAAATAAAAACTGAATTCAAACTTAGGAACTTGTCACCCATTTTGGGACAAACCACCTTGTAAATTCTTTTTAGCACTGTGCAGCAGACAATAGAACATCCAACATATCTACTGCTGGATGTGATGGGTGACTTCCATGATTCCTCATCACCATACCCACTGCACTTTTGCACTACATCTCACTTCAGCATGCAGAACTGTGATCATCTTATGCATATGCAACTGTTTTTTTGTTTTTTGCGAGTAACAGAATTTGACGGTAGTGGGTAGTGAACGATATTTTAAGTTGCTTTCTTTCCTTACAGAAAGTCCTTTTATATATTTGCTTGGAAAATACAACAAAAGTACATTAATTTTCTGCCTCAGATAATATTAAAACAAATTAGAATGATTTTATAAATCGCAAATTTTCGGTATAAGCAATTACTTGTAAAAGACAGAATCGAACAGGAAGACATGCTCACAAAATATATGCCCAATCCTATCAAAAGGTACGTCTAGACACAAAAATAAAGTCCCGAAATAAAAGGAAAGTCCAGATTTGGGTTCATTAATAATTATGCAGTGCAGATATACACTATAAACCATCAAAACGAACTTTAGATGATTCCCTTCTAATACGTAAAATATATCTACATTTACATGTTATTGTTATTATATTACTAGCTGTTAGTTCGCTGGAAAAAGCTTACAACCAAGTTCGATTATCAAAAATATTAATACGAAACATTTTCGTACCATGATCATAAGGCCACATTTTCCAATCATAAAATATCTGAAGATCTACATTACTTTTATAAAATAAACTCTGCCAAAAAAAACCCTGCAAAAATTTCCAAATCACGACCTTTTAACAGGTATCACAACTCACACACCAGACCAGAGCATGTCTTTGCCAGATCTCTATTTTCTAATTTTCGGAAGCATAATAAATGACTGATAGTAGAAACAAAAAGTGACAAGTAAAAAGTGACAACAACAAGACAGCCTGAAGAAGGAGAAGAGTTTTCTCCGAAAATTTGCTATTAATGTAAAAAATTTTCTAGTAAAATTCCCATAAAAAATGCTTTAGATTATTAATTCAATTAAACTAGGAAGCATTTCTCAACATGAGCTTTATTCAAAAAATTCTTAGTTGAAAGCCGCAAAGGAAATTTTTAGAACAGTTGACCTAGCAATAATATTCGTTAAATTACTAACAATCATTTAACTTTTACTAATATTTACATCCCACAGTTTAATTGCATTAATATTTTAAGCGATATAGTACATATATATATTTTACCTGGTTACGTTTTGCTCAGTTATAAAGCGTTTCAAGTTCTTTAATCTTAGCGGCGCAGCTCGAAATCAATCCAGATTTTTATTATTCCCCGATCGGAAGATATAACCGTGACTGTAACATTCAAAATATTTTGTTTCTATTTCGTTTAAAAACTGCGTTTTAAATGAAAAATTACTTCGTGTATTTACGTTGGGAAAGTAAATTTATGAGCTGTTGTCTGGAATCACTGTTATTAAATCATATTTAGACATATTGAAATGAAGCATAGCTGTAATTCATCTTCATTCACGTTACTACATTTCTGAATTAGGTAAGGTCGTTGTTCTTGTAAACTTGTTGAATATTTTTGTAATAGCAGTAGAGTTGGTTCCAGTTCTCTATCGTTGTGTTAACGAAAAAGTTCTTAATTGATTTTTCATATTGGTTGTAGGCTGTCTGTGGCTTTTGTCTTTCCAAGAGGCCATGTCATGAACTCGACTGGTTATGAAGTCTGATCTCTGGCTTATTGATTAGGACCCGAGTTGAAATCTTAGATAAAAATAGTAGTTGTTTTTCAGTAATGAAGACCATTTCTCGAAGTCTGAGATGAACGACGTATTATGTTAAATTTGATTAGTATATGACAGAAGAATGATAACCATAGAGGGTTTCTTAATTCCATTTGTTTTTTTCGGGTGCTGTAAGTGGTGTCCGCGCGCGTTAGATGTTAGAAAACAGAAGCTGCTTGATATAAGTTCAAGTTAGATTTTGTATATACATCGAAGTTCTGAAACATTATGAAAAGTGCGTCCTCATGTAAATTGAAGCTACTGCAGATAAAGGACGACCCGTGTGTAGATCATGAAATGTTATAAATAGCATCTGATACAGAGCTGTGTTAATCAGCGTTATTCGTGTTCTTTAGTTGGGAAAGGGAGAGGATTTATGAAATTTTGTGAAGAATAATATGTTTTTCGTGTAGTAATGTAGATCGAATAGAACATAGGAAAGGAAAATAGCTAGAGTTGGAGAAACTTGGTTACAGCCTTAAGAAAAGGCTCTAACCAAGTTTCTAGTCCGCCTGATCTCCAATTCTAGCCATTCAGTTTCTAGCTCAAATAAAATTCTAGACAAAATTCACTCTTATCAACAAAAACGAATCCCATTTATTATGGCATCACTGGACGTTATATCACTATTTCTGAATGTCCCAAAGGAACAAGTCCACAAAATTATAGAATCCAAACTTACATCGCAGAACTTAACCTCACCTAATGAGACTCAAGCCATAATCAGAGCATTAAAATTAATTCAGAAACGCTCCTATTTCAAATATAATGACAAGATTTTTCCACCAAAGAGCCTGTGCTCCAATGGGATCACCCCTATCCCCTCTTTTAGCAGAAATCATTATGCAAGATCTAGAAGACAAAGTAATCCAAGAAAACCAATTACGTCCAAGCCTATACATACGTTATGTTGATAACATACTCATTTTTTTTTTGGGAATATAACATAGGTGATCTCAACTCTTTCGTAGAACGCATGTCCTCACAATTCCCGTCCGTTAAGTTCACACTAGAGCTTGAAACCAATTGCAAGCTACCTTTCCTAGATTTCCTGTTGGAGAGAAACCCTAATAATCATTCCATTCAACATTCATTCTACCGCAAACCTATATCTAGTGTTTCGATTATTACTAGTTCTTCCACCCATCCAATGAGTTACAAATTGGCAGCACTAAGGTACTTGCTCCAACGTGCCATTTCTCATTCTTTGAACATTCGCCTACGTAAATAGGAAATTAAAATCATCAAACAGATCACTGTTGCCCACGGATATGAAACATGTGGTGAACCGTTTATGCAGGAAATTGCAGTCTGCCAATACCTCATCTACCTTAACCCGAGACTCTAAACCCCGTTAATTCATCGGAGCCATAAACTTTGATCAGGGATCTACTCCGATATTAAAAAATGTTTGTCACCAGCATAATCTAGACTTTGGAGTTAAAACAAGAAATATTTCAGCTTTAATTAAAAAAGACCGATCCAATAAAATCTGACCTTAAGTGTGGTGTCTACATTATTCCTTTACAAGCTACAGACACCGAAGAACCTCCTAAAGTATACATAGGATCTACAAAACGGAACTTAAAGATTAGAATTAATGAACATAAGTATGATGTAAAGACAGTCTCCTTGTCCACTGCTCTTTCAAGACTCGCCATTGATGGATCATACCTACCCATATGGAAAAATTCAACTATGCTTGCAACACCTCAAAATAAAGCTCTCTTACAACTTATTGAAAGCCTTTATATCTATCATTATGGTTCATTATCTTGCAATAATAATATTTCTTTATACATTCCAACCCCTGGAAAACCCTACTATGCAAGTTTCTTCAAGATCGCATCAAGAACTCTCCATCCAATAATGACTCTCAACAGAAGTTATAGATGGATGTCATATTATGACATATGTTATGTTGTCTCCTACGTCATCACGACAACTTTCATCAAGGGTCATTCCATGCCAACTCATCACACCGTTTCAGACTGACCTTATATTTTTATGAAATTTGGGGTGCTTAATGGTCCTATGGTATAGGGCAAAAATGCCAATTTTTAGGAGCCTATGTTCATTATGTGAAATGTTAAAGCTATGTAAAGATTTTGATTTTCAGTTCAAAACGGGCTTGGAGATTTTTTTATATTGCTTTAGCGGGCCTCCCAATTGAGATATGAACCTGGAAGTAGTCTCATTTTAAAGCTCCTTTAATAGGCTTTTCTATGATATACAACACAATAGGGTTTATATAAAAAAAAATTCAGAATCCAATTAAAAATTTCAAAATCGATTTCCTCAAAAAACGGATTTTTTTTTAAATTTGAGAAAAATCTCAAAATTAGTTTATACTTATCTGTAACTACCCACAAAATATTTTTTTGGGATCATAAGATATGAGAGGTAACACATACGCATGATCAAGATAAATGTGACCCAGATTTGCTGTTTTGTACTTCACCCCCCCCCCCCCATATACTGTAGCTTTGGGGATATTTTGTGTTTGTTATATTATCTCTAGGTAGGGATCCTATGTACCTCCAATGATGTGGGGGCCATAAAAATGAAGAAAACAAATACACAGTGCAATATAATTATCAAATCAATAGGTGCATATGCAGTTATATCATTAAAAAGATTAACTCACATGATTGTTTTAGTTCAATTCATTTTTACACAAGTGGTCATATTTTCAGTATTTTCTTAAGCTAGTGAACTGATGGAAGGCTTGATTAGCTTGTTGGAGTTCTTAAGCACAGAGAGTGTATGCACGGCCAGTTGGTATTACAGGGGTTCACTTTACACAGGACATACACTGGTGTGCAAGAATTAAGGACGAAGAGGAGAAATTAGCATAAAACGGAACGAGCAGGCAGAACGGACCGAAAGACTACTCAGGAGATAGACTAGGTTCCGGTACGGTAGGGCATGCACATATATGCAGCATGGCATGGGGAGGAGTGTCGGAAGGGTATAAAGCACACGGACGGTGTACGCTCAGCAATTCGGTGAAAGCTTTTGCACGGTGTACATCAGTTTGAATGACGTTAAGTTGCTACTACCGTCTGATATGGCCAACAGACAATCCAGTAGACGACATCTGGATGACTTTACCCGAGGTCGCGTAATTGGGAAGTTGGAAGGTCGAAGTGTGACTACTGTGGCCGAGGAGTTCGGGATCGCTCACAGCATCGTTTCATGAGCTTGGACAGCATTTCAAACGACAGGAACAGCTGTTCGAGAGTTTAGCAGTGGTTGTCCACAAGCAACCGCGTCGGCGGACGACCGATATGTTGTCCTACAGGCGAGAAAAGACAGCGGGAGAAATCGCAAGGCACATGCAACAGACAACTGGATGTCCGTTATCGCGTTTTACCATGGCCAGGAGGCTGCACAAAGGTGGTCTATTTGCACGACGACCAGTACGGTGTGTGCCATTAACGCCTGATCATTGGAGACGGCGGTTTCTGTGGTGTCAGGAACACAAGAACTGGACAAATTAGCAATGGGGTCGAGTTATCTTTACGTATGAAAGCCGATTTAGTCTGACGAACGATTCTGGACGTATACACATCTGGAGAGAGCAGGTAACACGCAATCACACCTCCAACATCATCGAAAGGGACCGGTTTGGAGGTGGCAGAGTACTCGTTTGGGGCGGTATCATGCTTGGTAGCCGTATTGACCTCCACATCTTCCAAGGAGGTTGTCACTGGTGTCCGCTATTGTACTGAGGTTCTCCTGCCTCACGTGCATCTGTTTAGAGGTGCTGTGTGTCCTGAGTTGCGCTTCATGGACAACAACGCTACACCTCATCGTACAGTGGCTGTCACAGAGCTGTTGGAGAGTGAAGATAATCAACGCATGGATTGGCCTGCAAGGTCTCCGGACCTAAATCCAATCGAACACGTGACCTTCTCGGGAGACGGTTGGCAGCACGTCACCGTCCGCCAGCAACGATTCCGCAGCTGCGATTGGCGCTACAAGAGGAATGGGCCGCGGTGCCTCAACAGCTCCTTGACAACCTCGTCCTCAGCATGGACAGACATTGTAAATCTTGCAATGCAGTCAGGGGTGATCATATCCCCTACTAAAGACTGGATTTTTTTATGGCAGCCACCTTTCACATGGACGTTTCTGTCTTCTGTCCAGTTGTGCTCGAAGCTACCTTTTCAATAAAGGACGGTTTTGCTCACTTGTCCCATATTCTTACATCTTGGGGATCTTATGGTATGATTTGAGTCGATGTGGAGCACTTCTGCACGACGTTACATTCGAAAAACCGCCTCGTCTTTAATTTTTGCACGCCAGCGTATGTCGACAGAATCCACAGAACATCTGGATTTATAGGATAAGCAAATGAAGAAGATGAACCTGCTGGGTGAAGAAATATTAACTTTACTTCATCCTTATCTTCCTGTTTTGCTAAAAGATAGGCCAACCACCAATTGTCACTGTAGAGTGCAATGACATAACCACATATTTCACTGAAAAGCAGGCTTCCTGTACATATTGTTACAGTATGTTCAACTGATGTTTGAGCAAAAGAGAAAGGTTTGACTGGCATTTATGTTTCACTTAAAGGTATGAACACATGTAGTTTTTGACTTCCTGGTACAGTTTGTTGTTCCTTGCTGAAACGATTTGACAAAAATTGCTCTGTTGCAATGTGCTCTTCCTGTGCAACAAATGTGAAATCAGTTTATGAAATGTTTTCTTTCGCCCATTCATAGAGTTGTCTCGACATCATTATTTGGTCCTGGTATGGTCTTTGAAGACTTGTTCTTGCTTCCAACCTTTTCACCACCCCCGACCCCCCAACACCATCACATGCCCCTTTGCCATGAGCTGTTGCAGAAAAATGCCTTTCTGCTGCAATGTTGAAATCCTTTTTTATGGTGACATAAATTTAAAAAGTTCTTCTTGTTTTTATATTGTGCAGCACAGCCATCAGAAAAATAATAGATTCTTTTGGGGAATTTCTCAAATCTGCTCTTCAAAAAGTCTTAAGAGTTTCTGTTGAAATAAATACACAGCTGCAGTATTGTGTTTGAGACACTCTGAAATCACAACAAAGCTGATATGCTAAGTTTTTTTCTGGTTTAAAATATACAACAAATGGATACACTGTAGCTTGGTTGCTGGTCCAATGATAGGACTGTGCTTCGTCTTTCACGGCAAAAGAATAGTTTTCTGAAAAATCGCACACAACAGCAATTTCTGAATCGGACAAATTTTCTTTGACATGATTCACAAATGAACTTTGTTGTTTAGCTATGAAGTCATGGCGAAGTAAAATGAAAATTTTCTCACAAAATAGGTTGACAAATTCAGTGACTGTTCTTTGCAATGTCTCTAAGGTCCGTCTGTGTGCAGATATCCACTGGTGAAAAGTTTGTCTCGATCAGATTTTCTTTGAAGGCATTTTATAGCGAACTTTGGATTACTTGAACTCCAGGGCAGGATGCACAATTACCCAAGTGGCAGTCAATTGATGCTGGGTTGCATACTATCTTTACAAGCACATCTTTTGTAATGTTTTATTTCACCATTAGTAATTGATGATAACTTGGCATTTTCAGTCATAAGTTTGATGTTCTGATGTATGGTACACACACAAACTGCATGTGTACCACTCTGACCAGCTAGAACACAATTCTTTGGACGCAGCTCTGCAAATTTTGAAAAACCCACATGTACATTTGGAAACTTTTCTTTAAAAAATATGTACACCTCCTTTAAATTATTAAGCATTAGGCATTTGGAGACTTGAATTTTTTGGCCAGTGCTGTCCTTCGTGGAAACACAGTCTTTCATGCCAGGCATAGGTCTGCTGACCTCACTTTCATGAAATGTTTTTATAGTTTCAGCTGTTTTCACAAGTAGAGTTTTTCTAGGTTTCTGGTCTGGAGTAGATAGAATTCCTTTTTGTTTCAAAAGTTTCTTTGACTGTCTCACCATATAACTTGGTGCATTAAATCCCCTCACAATCTTCTTAATACTCCATGATTCAGGCAAAATAGTCAGTCAGCATCATGAGCTTTTCCTTTCTGTTCGTCAAAGTTTGGAATTTTGTTTTCAGGTAACTTAAAATAGTTTCATCTTGGGACTCAACTTCAATGTCGGAAGACTCTGCATTGACAAGAAGTTTGAGCTTTATAGCAGTATTGATTCTTTTAACTTTTTCTGTAGAATATTGTTTATATTCTGCCTTTTTCTGGTCAATGGGGGACTCTCCTGTGTCTTGGAGGGATGTATTAAATGTTTTTAAAGCTTCTGAAGGAAATAATATAGCAGGAACACTATCACAATAGGTACTGCAATCGTAACCTACATCCTGGCTAGTACTTGGAAAACTTGTAATGTAATTTCATCTTTTGTAACCTCCGTTTTCATCTTGCTCAGTTCTTTCCTACAGCTGTCACAAACTTTAGCTATCATTTGTGTTTCAGGAAAAAGGAAACACATCCATGTTGTCACTGGTCTTAATCTCTTCCTTATATTGGAGTGGTTTCATTTTTTAAATGGATTAAAAAAAATTAAGGCCCATTTCTTAGCCATTTCAGAAAGGTTTTGTTGAAAACTTACTAACAAAAAAACTGTCTCACACTGTCACTTCACATTCAAAATCATGTATGCTAAATTCACATTTATCAACAATAAATAAAGGCAGGGGGACAAACTGCTGGGAGACTGAGCCAAGTGCAGTAATGTGGAGAGGAGGGCAATAGATCTGTTGCATGATCCAACATGTTCATGCCTGTTTCAGCTTGCATTTTTCAAGCTATGAGTTTCAATTACATCACCTAAAATTGAACAAACTGTCAGAACAGAACCGAAAGGGAAAAGTAGTACACACAGAAAGCAACATTCATAAATATTGTTCAAAAATTATGCTGTGGAAGTTTCTTTTTTTTTTAGGTACTTGTCAAATTAGGATCCCATTATTTTCTCTTGATCATGCATATGCGTTACCTCTCATATCTTATGATCCCATCATGATCCCCCCAAAAAAAATTGTGGATAGTTACAGATAAGCACAAACTAATTTTGAGAATTTTTTTCAAAATTAAAAAAAACTGTTTTTGAGAAAATAGATTTTGAAATTTTCAGTTGGATTTTGAATTTTGTGTTTCTTTATAAACCCTATTGTGTTGTATATCATATAAAAGCCCATTAAAGGGGCTTTAAAATGAGACCACTTCCAACTCCATATCTCAATTGATGGCTGATTTACAGATAGTTAAAGTATCAATAGTAGGCCATTTTTTAATAAAATTTTGAAAATTTAGGCTTAAATATCTTTTCCCCCTGTGAGCTTAAAAATAAAAAAATGCATTTGTTTCATAACTACATAGGATCATTAAGTATGCCAAGTTTTATCAAAATCTAAGTTGGTGAGGTAGAAAAATATAAATTGTGATGATTTGACACGGAATGACCCTCAAGTAAATATAATCTCGTTACTCTCCATCTGTAATATAGTAAACATCTGAGGATGAACCCACTGTGGGTATGAAAGGTCTCGTGTTTTTAAACTTTTTAGTATTAAATTAATTTTAAAACTTGTGTAAGTTTTAAGAGTTCACCAAGTTTTTGAATCGTGTAAAGACGGTGTGTGTTCTATTCGATCTATGAAATTTTGACAAAAGCCAAATTGTGATAGCCAGACAACTGGGTCAGAGCATTTCCAAAATGACCAGGCTTGTGAGAGCCATGGTTAGTACCTTTAAAAAATGGTCTGAGAAGGAAAAACCATGAACCACCGTCAAGGTTTGGGCCGCTGCCCTGGTGGCGCAGTGATCTAAGCGCTTATGACCATTCATCTGAGGAGGGTTTTGGTCCTGGTGAGGCATGAATATTGTGTTTGTCTTATGGCCCTGGCTCTCTCTCTCTTCCCTGAAGCTAGTGGCCCTAAATTAGGGACAGGTAATTGCTTATAGCCCATTAAGTTTCTCATGGTGGTCGTTAAACCTTCAATAAAAAAAAAAAAAGTGAGTGAGGGCTATCCCGTATGGTGCGAGCCAATGGAAGGTATACTGTTGCATAACTCTCGCCAGTAATTTGAATGCTGGTGATGGAGGTCATGTGTCACAACACGCAGTACATTGAACTCTGCTGAAAATGAAGCTGCACACAGCAGGCCACACTGAGTGCCCAGGCTAACTTCAGTTCACCTTCAAAAGTGCCTACAATGGACACGTGAGTATCAAACCTGGACCTTGAATGATTGGAAGGTCGTCTGGTCCAATGAATCTTGTTTCCTGTTACCCCATATGGATGGCTGATTATCTGTGCATTGTTACCTGGGGAAGTGTTGGCACATTGGGGCAAAAACAAGCCAATAGAGAAAGTGGTATGCTTTGGGCAGTGTTCTCCTGGGGAAAACTCTTTGAGTCCAGTCATTCATGTGCAGGAAACTAGGAAGTCAACCACCTACCTTTGAAACACCATTGCAGACCAGGTACATCCTTTCATAGCAATGGTATTCCTCTCTGGTAGTGCTTTCTTTCAGCAGGATATTGCTCCATGCCACACTGCCAGGATTGTTTGAGAATGGCTCTCAGAAAGTGAGGAAAACTTCCAGGTAATGCTGTGTCATCCGAATTCCCCAGACATTAATCCAATTGAGCATCTGTGGTTTGTGTTGGAATAGTAAATCTGATCTGCAGCAGCTCAACCAAGTAACTTACAAGTCAAAAGACCTGCTGCTAATATATTGGTACCAGATACTGCTAGACACCTTTAGAAATGTTGTAGCTAGCATCCATGCCTCACTCAGTAAGAAATGTTTTGGCCTTACGTGAGGACCAACATCATATTAGACATACCATCGGGTCATTCCATGTCAGATCAACACAGTTTGGAATTAAATTCGCCCTTGACCTCTCAGATTTTGATGAAACTTAGTGTATCAAGTGTCCTTACACAGTTATGAATAGAATTCTTTAAAAAAATGCCTTCTGTTCAAAAGTTATTAAGTATTAATTATTTTAATTTTTATTAAAAATTGGTGTGTCATGAAATAGTTAACTGCCATTTTCTCAGGAACCCAGATGAGATACAGACCTGGGCAATGTCTCGTTTTAAAGCTCTTTTGATGGGCTTTAATTTGATATTAAGCATAATGTAGTGAAAAATAAAATAAAAATTCTTAAAATTTAAATTTAATTTTAAAATTGAATAAAAAAAATGACAATTTTGAATGAAAAATGTACACAATTACTTTATAGTATCCTCTTACATCTCACAAAGTTTCATTTGGGGATCAGATGACACAGACAGTACAAGTTCCACATGTGGAGAAAATGTCAATTTAATTTTTAAACTACAATGGTAAATCTATGAAGAAAATTTTTCTCTCTATTCTAAAAAAAAGTAACTGCCGTTGTTTTAGAAATTTCGCGACACTCTTGCTTTCCTAGCTCGCAGCCCAAAACGTATTGAACACAAAAATATGAAATTTACATCGTTTGTAGAGACTTGTTTGGAGAACACACTGAAATAAACCGCTTCTCGATTCTAGCGATACTTCAAGAGCTATTGTATTTCAAACTTAAGGTAAGCAAAAAAGTGGGCTGACCTTCTAAAAGTGGCCCGCTCCGATAGATGGCGCCACGTTAGCATTTCACCTCTTCTCGCACTGTTTTTTTTTTTTTTTTTTTTTCGATCTCTGCTACTCCTGTGATATGTGGAACTGCAGAAAGTTCTTTAATGAAGTTAGGAAGGATGAGGATACCTCTATTTCATGGTGTGAAGAACAGGCTTTGTTTCCCACCTCCAAAAAATACGTGTTGATGCGTCTCATCGTTTAGAACAATTCAGGTGTCGAAAGAAGCACGCTTCAGGGAATGACGTATTGTTTTGCCAAAGGATTGTCTTACGATGAGGCGATTGAAAAAACCTCACATGGTAATGTTTTAACATCCACTGAGACAGTTAGTGACTGGTATTCGTATTGGAGACTAGTCTCAGAGTTTATGGTAGCCTCGCAATGTGAGGAAGGAAGGCCTGGTGGTGATGGAATCATCGTCGAAGTAGATGAAGCCAAAGTGGGAAAACGCAAGTACAACTGTGGTCGTCTCATCGAGGGCACCTGGATTCTTGGTATCTTTGAAAGAGATACCAAGCGGTTCAGGGTTTAGATCTGTCCTGATAACAACAGATCTGCAGAGACATTGCTGCCCCTCATCATCAAACACGTCGAGACAGGAACAACCGTTATGACGGGCCAGTGGCCTGCATATCGCAATCTCCAAACCTGTGGCTACGCTCATTTAACGGTCAACCACTCCCTCAACTTCATTGATCCCATCACAGGGGTGCATACACAAGGAGTACAGAGCAACTGGCGTCCCCTGAAACATAACACAGGGCAACCACAAAATGTACTTGGCAGACCATATTATGGAATATTTATTCCGACGGAATTGCCGTCTTTCCTCAGAACGTTGCTCTGAAGTCCTGATTCGTGTGATCAGGCAGTTCTTCCCTGGCAGATAAAACTTTTCTTGCTTTTATTCTGCTAGGTAGACAGTTTCATATTCATGAGGAAAGCTTATTCTTCCGTCATAATAAATATTTCACACATGTGCCACAATGTACATTCATAAAAATCCTTTTAAGGGCCACCTTTAATCCATATTATTCACTTCCTTTGCCACTTTCACAACGTAATGCAACGCTTTACGATGTAGCGATAACGTGTCGCCATCTATCGTTGCTTTAGAAAACTATTTCTGGGCCACATTTGGAAGGTTTACCAAAAAGTGCAATCAGGTCACGTTCCGGACACACTAACAGCAACAGAACCACAAAACTTTGTAGGCATGTAGTTCCATGACCGAATTTTTGCACCTCGTCGCCCTTTTTTTGAATTTCGATTTTTTTTACGAGAAATTAAATTTCTAAATTTCACAAAATTCTCTATTTTGCGATGGGCTCCATTTAAAAAAATGGATATATGGTAAACTACAAATCATAACGCATTGCAATTTTTACAGCATAAACCTTCAACCATCATCCCTTTTTGACAAAAAAAAAATTCAAGAAAAAGTCATTTTCTGATTTTTAAGCATTTTTTAAAGATGCAAAGGAAAGAAATGAGCGGCTTGTCTGTCTTCACGATAACCACAGAGGAACGTTCTGGACCCGTGACCTGCTGCCATGGTGACGCAGAGAATTTGTTATGCATATGTTTTGTTGGTAAAGCTATCTCAGTTGTTTAAGGTGGACGCCAAATAATTTTGCTTCCTATACTTCCAATGGAAAAACTTCTGTACACATTTTCTTCACAATTAATGTGTTCCCAAGGATGAAAATTTGAACATCGATTAAAATAGCTTCATTTTATAATTTGGAATACTTAATATTTTCTAAAACATAACCATAATTATACAATCCAACATTTGTTTGTCTACTGACGTCTCCAAGTACTGGTCACGCCATCTTTTTTCTGGTTTTAACACCACCAAAGGAAAAGTTGTTGATTTTTAATATAATTGAGGACAGAATTTCCGTCTTCTGGAACGGACGTTGTTGGAGTGAAGATTTCCTCCATAATCGTGATATTTTCTCACGATGTTCCTTCTGCCCAGTGTTTTTCTTAAATATCCATTTATTCCATAAATACTTACATTTCAGCTTAAAAATGGAGGAAGATGGTCGAAGCAAAGATTTCTCCTGTAATCATAATTTTTTCCCCGCTATGTTTTGACTATCCTGCGCTGTAGTTAAGTGTTATATATGTCTATATTTTGAAGAAATTCTGACTGAAAAGTGAATTTCTGCTGCACGCAGAAGTTGCTGATAGAGGAATCAGAATGGAAGAAGCTTCCTTTTCTTTAGTAATGTGCTTAACAAATATTTTCCCAGCTGCTGTTGTTGTGACAGTGATCTGAACAAGTTAGAATTGGAGTCTGCCTTATATCAAATTGATGAATTGGAAGAAGGTGTTTCGAATAGGCCTACAATTGATACTGCATGGTCAGTCATTTTGAAAATGACTGGTGCAATTGGTGCTAAAAAGTATGAAGTTTTACCACATCTGATACATACTATTGTTGTTGTGCCACACAGTAATGTAACTGCGAAAAGAATTTTTATCATTATCCGTAAGAGTCAAAAAGAATTTAGGCCGAACCTAGCCATTGAAACTTTAGGGGCGTTGTTAGCGTTAAAAGTAAAAAAAAAAAAATCCTGCTAACAACTTTTGGGCAATAATTTAGATAGCTTTTTAGTAAAATAATAACATTTCTGCATTTGTACCAATATTTGACTTAATTTACTTGTCAGGTCCGCCAAAATATGCTCTGAAATTGTCCTGAAATTTAAGAAAAATTGTGTCCTAAATGGGTTTTTTTATCGCTCTTACCCCTGGAATATGTAACCACAACCAAACCACCATTGCTGTTTTTTACATTAAAAGAGAAACATGCTGCATGTTTATGAGCAAAAGTTGGCAAAATGGAGAAAAGGTATCATCACGGATGTATTAATGTTCCAGATAAGTTTTGCTATGTGTGAGGACAGTATATGATAAAATTACAGAGTCGTCCATTGACAAAGACAGTGACGAAAGCCTACTATAAATTTGTACTTTGGATGTCATATTGGAGAACAAAATAAATCAGAATCTGCATTTTGAGGTTACTCACCTTTATCCCAAATATCATTTAGGAGGTTTTCCTCTCCTGCCAAAATTTCCAACACATACTTCTCATTAGTCAGATCGTGGTTCAAGGCCCAAAAACACGTTTTTTTCAACTCACACAAACTTCGTTTTTTTTTTTTTTTTTTTTTTTTTTTAGAACTTGTAGATAATTATGGGTTACACTTTTTTAACTTTGAAGTTTTAGGAAATGTGTAATATAGGTTTTTTAGATTGGAGTTTTAATTAGATATTTCTGTTTTAGGGAGTTGTTTGAGTAATTGTAGTTGATTATTTTGAATCGACATTTAGTTATTATGAAAAAAAAAAAAAAAAAGCGAAGTTTGTGTGAGTTGAAAAAGACGTGTGTTTTGGGCCTTGAACCACGATGTGACTAATGAGAAGTACGTGTTGGAAATGTTGGCAGGAGAGGAAAACCTCCTAAATGATATTTGGGATAAAGGTGAGTAACCTCAAAATGTAGATTATGTCTAAATAGCATGTTAATAATTGAGCAGCTAAATGACATTTTGACATTTGCAATGTTGTATGAATATATAAAATAATTTTGTACACACAACAACTAGATCAATAATAACATAACATGAGAAACAGTATGTACTAGTACTATGTATACTTATAATCCACTCTTTATATGAAATAAATCATAGGCTCCACATGTCTGCTGCATTTTCTGCTTTATTGGCCTGAGTGAATGGCTGAAAGGCACCGTATTTACTCGAATCTAGCGCGCACCTTACGTCTCAGCTACAAAAATGCATATTTTTTCTTAATACTCTTATATTAAGATGCAAGAAAACTTGAAAGAAATACAAACTTATGAAACTTACAAAATATGGCAATTCTTGAATTTATTTAAATTCCACATTATTCCAAATTATGCATTGCTCACAGACATCTCTGCATCTACATACATCTTCAGATATTTCACTGCATGAATCTTCGTTGCTGCTGTCGGCTGTGGTTTCACTGCTAGATTGTTCAAAGAAAGTGTCTTCAGTGCCATCCATCGCATTGGAAATGCCGCACTTCAGAAAAGACCGCTTAACTAAGTCATTAGGAATGAACTCTCAGGCATCTACAATCCACTGTGCTACTACAGAGAGTGAATGATTTTTAACACATCCAATTTTTGTAAGTTCTGTGTCTCCCGATGGAAGCCACACATTATAGTGTGATCGGATTGCTGCTTTAAAAGGCCTATTTATGCAGACATCAAGGGGCTGAAGTTGGATTCCTCCAGGCACAACAACTAGATCAGTTCAAGGGTTAAAATTCAGGGCGGGATGGCGGGATTCCTGCTGAAAATTTTAAACTCCTGCCAAAATAAAGTTGTGAGGTGGGAGCCTCCTGCCTTATGAAATTTTAAGAAAAAAATATGTATAAATATGAAATCTTGGGTCCGTTTTTGGATCACTCGCAAAATTCGTGCATTAAAAATATATCTTTCATAAACATTCGTGCATTAGAAACAGACTGTTTAGAGTTCCAAAAATTGCAATCGAATACATCGCTCATGTCGGGAACATAATCAGTTTATGGACACGTGAATCGGCTTCCATATGTAGCCGCATGAGCAGTTCATTTTGCATGTCGCAGAGTGTTTGTTACAAATCAGGCATGAAATTCTTTGGATTCGCGGAAATCTGCTTTTTTGCCACATTTCAATTATACTTGAGATTGATGCAAAAAAAACAACAACTGAAGATAGTGTTTTATTTTTGGAAGATTAGTGTGTATCAGTGGCGTATATTCAAGGGGATCTAGGTAATCGCAGATGGACCAACTATTTTTTTGCTTTTTAACAATTTTTGGAATTTTTCGCAACTGTTTTTCTTAGAACAATTCACGCAGAGCGTAGGTATGTATTCAAGAAAAACTTTATTCGCAAAGTGTTTTAATAAAAAAAAAAAATTGAGAAATCCTTCATTCAACCTGCTGTCAGAAGCGTCAATGAGCAGCTCCAAAGTCCATCTCATTTTGGAGAGAGGGCACAAGAGACCACGTGACCGAGGAGCAAAGACATCTCACTCCCGCTCAACGTGTGGTTTCCCTGTCCTGCAGAGAAAAGAAGCATTAATGCGCACGTGCTGCTTCAGCCAGGGCCATCTCATATCAGGGAGATGCCGCAGGATTTTTCAGTGTTACAGAGTGTGTTTGCTTGAGTCTGTTTCGTTACTAATTCTGTTACTTATTTATTCGTCTGTTTTTGTTTCATGATTTTTCTCTATCAAGACCTGTATGGCGTGCCCGTGTGTTATAGATGAATTATTAAAAATATCTTTTGGAAGCAAACCATTTCAAGAAAAATTTACATTTATAAGAAAAGGCGACCAGTTCCTAAACTTCCAAATCTCTCTGCATTATACAAGGACAAAAACCATTCTTACATGCGGCATTTTACTGAAGCAAATTATGAGAAAACATTGTGGTTAACAGGCTGCTTAAATTTGAATAGATTATTTTGCCGGCCTTGCCTATTGTTTAGTATCGAGAAGTCTGTGTGGTGAAATGGAGAATTCTGTGACCTGAATAATTTGTGCAAAGCTGTGGGAAAACATGAAGAAACCAGAGCTCATACAAATTGTTGTTTTTTAAGTTACGAACTTTTGGAGATTCAAGCAGCAAAATTGACCAGTTGGATCATCAGAGAGCTCTAGAAGTCACCAGGCACAACGAAGAGGTGAAGAAAAACAGACACATTTTATCATGTTTAATAAAAGCCGTTTATTTTTTAGCAAAACAAGAACTGGCCTTCCGTGGACGCAGTGAGGCGGATGATTCCCTAAATAAAGAAATTACGTCGAACTTTTAAACTACACAGCCCAATATGACGCTCAGCTGGAAGAACATTTAAAAACATAAACTCTTTTCAGAGGTACATCTCCTCAAATACAAAACGACCTAATTGCTGCAATAGCAGTGTTTTGGAAGATGTTCGGGGAGATTAATTAAACTGAGTTTCTTTCTATTTTTTTGGATGAAACATATGATGTAGCAAACAAATTTCAATTATAGATTTGTAACTGTTATGTTGACGAGGAAGGCGATATACAATTGAAAGATTTTTGAAGTTCACTGACGTGAGTGCCAATAAGACTGTTGGAACACTTTTGCATCTTGTGGACCAAGATATTTGTGAATATGAAGTGTCAAATAAAATCATAGGACAAATTTACGATGGAGCTCCTATCATGTTGGGAGGGGTTGGAGGTATACAGGCCAAAATTAAAGAAAAATATCCAGAGGCTTTATTTGTCCACTGCTACAGTCATGTTCGAATTTAGTTCTCCAACAATTTGTGCGCAATATTACAGAATGTGGTAATTTTTTTACTACACTGTCTGGAATTAGTTCATTTTTCTCCAAATCGCCTAAAAGGACAAATGCTCTGAGTCTCTTTATGAATAAAAAACTGCCCATTATATATAAAAAAATTGTCCAGAAATTCCCTACCAGGGGAATTTTTCATCTCGCCCAGTGAATATTGTGAGAGAAAACAGAGTCCACTTGACAGATATTTTTTTTAAAGTATTGTAGATAGTTCAGATGAATGGGATTCTGAAAGTAGTATACAGGCTAGGATATGTGCTTCGTTTCTGAATAGTTTCAAAGCATGTTTCTTGTTGGACGTGTTTTTTCCATTTCACATACAGATACTTCATTTGATGTCCTGCAAAACAAAAGTTTGGATGTAGCACATTGCTGCAAAAAGGTTAAAAGATGTGAAAAATGTAATAAAAGAAAAACGCCAAAATTCCTTCGATGATTTCTGGAAAAATGTTTTGGAAAATTCCACTAAACAGCCTAGGAAAAGAAGAAATGAAAACCCAGAAGTATTTTACAGAAGTTTGTTCAACGAAATCTTAGACAACGTAATTGAACAACTAACAGACCGATTTGGAAATTACAAAAATCTTGAATTCAAAAAAATTTTGGAGAGACACATATTTCCACAGATGAAAGAAAAATTTCCTGAAACAGAATTTAGTTCCCTTTTACAGACTTATTTATAACAGACATTTCGATTCAGTACGCCTACGAAATGAACTTATTGAGATATTGAAAATCTTTAGTTGAATGTAAGCCTAAAAATATTAGCTAAACTTTGACAATCATCGAAAAATATAACCTTTAAAAAGAGAGAAAAATGAAGCTAAAGCGCGTTCGGAATTTCCCTTTCTCTGAACTAGAGACTAGGGATAGGAGAAAAAATTGATGTTGTCCCACTCTGTCATATAAACACACACAGACCCCCACCTCACTGCAGACACCTACCGTACCCCACTCTATACACACGCTCAGGGTCGAATATTTTTGCTGTCAACAAGCCCCAAAATGGTTTTACCATCTTAGTACCTGTAGATTGGCAAAAACACTTGAGTGCCTCTCCTTGCTTTTCTGATTACGTCCTGGGCTATGTCATGGAAGTAAGTAAAGTCAGCTAAACAGTTAAAAACACCAGGAAATCGGGGAACACGACTTTTTTCTTTCTTTACCATTGTGATAAAAAGAATGGGTCGACTTGGCCCAGCCCGTTGCTTTGTTCTCTAAATTAAAAAAGGCCCGCCGAGCTGGGTTCGGGGTTGGCGGGCCAGCTCGGCCCGTGCAGACCTCTACAAACCCCTTAATCTCATGTTGAAGTACGTGATTCAAAAGAAACTAAATCTAGTGATGCCTGAAACTTATAGGCTCTTCTTACTTATTCTTACAATACCATCAGCAACAGTAGAACATACATTTTCAACTTTGAAGAGAATCAAGACTTTCACAAGATCTACTGAGGGACAGGAAATGAAGGAAGTTGAGCATTAATTATATTTCAACTTTGAAAGTAGTTTTAAAAACCATGAATTCATAAAAAATTATTTTTTTTACATTATGTAATAATTTTATTAACAAACTTTATATATATATACCTTGTATATATACATGAATTGTAATTTTTTATTCGGGTGGGGGTCAAAAATGTGAGATTACCCACTGTCTGAAATCACCCTACGACACTTGTGTGTATGTATATGTAGGTGGGGGGAAGGGGTCATTTTCCATCTGGGAAACGGTATTCCGTTTTTCAGAACTTCCGTAAACAAAGTTAAATGCAGTAAAAAATTTTCCTGCAATCGTAATTTCTCTTCTCTCGAAGTTTCCTCTGTCCAATATTGTTATTAAATATCAATTTATTGCATAAATGTTTGTATTTCAGCTTCCGATAATGGAAGCTGAAATACTTCCTTGTAAATTTTAGGCATGTGTCTCTTCCGTGGATTCGAGGAACTCTCACTTTGTTGTCATCATTTACCTCTTTCTCGAGAACGATGCAAAACTGAAGATAATTTTTTGGGGGTGAGGGTTTGGTGTGTTTGTGGCAGTGGAGGAGGGGGCGTTCCTGGCTGGGGATGGAATTTCGTCTTTCAAAAACGGAAGTTAGACGAACTGCAGGTTTAATCTGTAATTGTAATCTTTTTTTCTCGCGCGATATTTCCTCTGCTCAGTATTACTGTAAAATATAATTTTGTTTGATTGTGTTTCAGCTTGAAAATGGAGGAAAACTTTCTGAAAACGGAAGTCTGATGGAGTGAAGATTTTTTCATAATCGTAATTTTGTTTCACACGATGTTCCCACTGACCTGAATTATTGTTAAATGTTATTTTCCCCTCCATAAATAGTTGCAAAGGGAAAAACTGGACACTCATATCAGAAAAATGGTTGAATCAACCAAGTCTCAATTATGTGAACTGTAAACATCTTATACATAGTATTCGAGAAGATATATATATTTTTCAAAGCTGAAGGGAAACTTGTTCAAAAATAATAAATTAGTTGACCCTTGTAATACCAAACTTGCACATCACAATGCCCAGTGAAGGTTTATCTTTTGTGATTGAGATCGGCGGATAGACTGAAGGTTTCCTTCTGCCACTATGGAACTCTTTTAAAGTTTGAGTGTGTAGAATCTGTATCTGTGAAGCAAAACACACAGATACACACACACGTTTTGGTACAGTCTTTTAAAAGCTTGGCAGATCAGTTATTTTTTCTCAAAAATTAATGAAGATGCAGTTTTAGAATATCCATTATTCAAACATAACTGTAAAAAATGAAGAGTATATATGTGCCAATGTCCAAAGTTTTCTAAGAGTTTTGCAAGTAAGTCTTGTGTTGCATTTAACAAATGTACCATGTAAACTTGGCTTTAGCACACAAAATAGAATTCAGTCAAAATTTAGAGATTTGCTGAGCAACAAAAATCTTAACTCATATTTCTAAAATTGGGCCAAATAA
This sequence comes from Macrothele yani, assembly GCA_039090855.1. NCBI lineage: Eukaryota > Metazoa > Arthropoda > Arachnida > Araneae > Macrothelidae > Macrothele > Macrothele yani. The sequence goes on from CM077027.1 coordinate 2,485,722, forward strand.
ACCCTCAGAAATAAAACAACAGCTGATCAAAGCTTGCTAACTGTGGCAAGGAATGAAAGACAGACATATGTACTTCAGGCCCAATTTTATGATATCAATGTACTGCAAAACGCACAACTCTAGTTTTGTAAAATGAATCATCGTAATTTGTATTAAATTGAATGTAGTACATTTTTTGATCTGATTCACCTGTTTGTTTTAAAGATCAAGTATAGCTTATATTGTTAATATACATAATATCTAAGGTATTATTTACCTGATATTGGCAAAGTATTTCGCACGTTGTTGCTCCTAGCCCGAGAGAGGTCTATTGTTGTGGGGTTTTTCGGTTAGTTAAAGATTTTTTTTTTAATAAATGAAACAGTTAGGTTATATTATTATCAGTTCAAATTCATTCGTTCACACAATGAAACATATTAAATTTACCTCTTGAGAGACGTCTCCTGACCTGATGAGTATAACTTTTTCTAATACAATCTTTTAATTAATAGTAAATTTAAAATGTTTCATTGTGTGAACGAATGAATTTGAACTGATAATAATATAACCTAACTGTTTCATTTATTAAAAAAAATCTTTAACTAACCGAAAAAACCCATAACAATAGACCTCTCTCGGGCTGGGAGCATGTGCCTCATTGAGCAACAACGTGCGAAATACTTTGCCAATATCAGGTAAATAATACCTTAGATATTATGTATAATTTATCTGAAGCACGTTTATAACATAAGACAACCCTTAAAGTTTTTCTCATGAATTACATATTTCGTAGCTTATATTGTTTGAAAAATTACTACTGTTTTCCCAGAGTCTTTTAATATTATTAAGTCACATATTCAAAACTCCCCACCTAAAATTTTCAATCCCCTCCATTTATAAACACAAGTGGGGAGACTCCCTTCCATTTCAAATTTGAATTTTAAGTCCTGCAGTTCTCTTTTCAACAATCCTAGTTTTCACTGAGTTGGTTGCATGCCCCTTGAATGAATCCAATACAAGCATGGGCCACAGTCGCCCTGCACCTGGTCGTAAAAAACCACACTTTTTGAAGCCAGTCCTTTACCGATTTTCTGAGGAAAAGTCTCTTTATTCAGAAATGTTTTTCTCTTAAAAATAACATACAGTGGTAGCTTGTTCCCATCGGCAGTAATGGAAAGCATGACCATCATTCGGAGCTTCTTGTTTCCTGTTGTTAGCACTTTAACTTGCTTTGCACCAATACTTTCTAAAGTGCAATTTGATGGCATATTAAAATACAATGGTGTTTGGTCAGCATTCCCAATCTGGCTTAAAACATGGTGCTCTTGCATTCTTACTGATATGACGTACTTGAGAAAACTGTTTAGCTTTTCTTCAAAGTCGGATGGCATTCTCCGACATACTGAAGTATGCCGTCTCAGAGAAAATACTTTTCTTTTCATAAAACGGCAAATCCATCCTCCTGAAGCAGTGAACCTTATACTGGATCCAAGTTCACGATAAATTTCTCGTGCTTTTGCCGGAAGAATTTCTACAGTAACAGGAAAACCCGATGCACACTGCTGATTCACGAAATGATCTAGATGATCGTCAGTCTCGGGAAATCTACCCGTTTTAGGTCTCGAGAATGTCCTTCTTGTTTTGGAGCATTAATTCAGCTTTTCCTTTTGCTTCCTCCAAAGCCTTACATTCACTTCTGAAACTCCATACTTCCTGAAACAAGCATGATTGCCATTTTTCTCTGCATAGGCAGCCACCAGCAATTTAAACTGCACTGGATAATGCTGTTGTTTAGAACACATCTCTGGACTGTATATTCCACGTTCAAGTAACAAAATGCAGTGTTTCTTTCAGAGAACAATACTATGAGGTGAGCGACTGTCCGTATTTTATATCTTTCGTTGAAGCTTTTCAACGAATGTAGAAGAATGGGGAAAGTTGGAGATCGTCGATGGCCATAGCAACAGTCAGATGCTATGGGAAAATTCCATCTGCTGGCGCGCCGCGATGATGACATCCTAGACAGTCAGGCATTTGCGTGACTCCTGATGTAGGTGTTTGTCACCGATTCTAATGCACACCCGGATAAACAGGTTTGATTTTGGAGGGAAAAGGTGCACGTTACATTCGAGTAAATACAGTAAACTGAAATTCATGCCTTTCGCAGTTCCGATGATTTGGCATGAGCCAACTGATCCTGTGGAAGATTGTTATTTTTGTTTAACCAAAGTGAGTGGCTTTTCAAAGAAGAGTAAAAGTAAAATACAGTTTCCAAATTTGCCATCAGCCTTGAGGCCTGTTCTGCACGGGGAAGCTTCCTATACCAAAACCTCCATTTAACTGTTAAGAGAGAGATTCAAATTCATTCAATGAAGATATGAATGCACATGAAGATCCATATCCCACATGTACTTCTAAACACTTAGACGAGACCTACATCTTTCCAAACAACAAGTTGAACTGATGGGTTCCTGACTGCAAGAGTGGACCTGCTAGCAAAAGTACACGTGTGTCTTTCTCAGAAATAGAAATTTTTGTCCATGTTCTTTCTATAAAGTGCAGGACTGTATGTGTTTTTGTTCAGATATTCCGGGGCTAGTGACAGAATTAAGAATATCTCACGATCCTGCGGAATGTCGTCTATTCATCAACTCATCCAAGGTTAGTTTAAAAGCTGTCCTTTTGTCCCACAGAAACCAGAAGCCTTCCATTCTAGTAGCACATGCTGCTGTAGGAATGAAGGAGCGGTATGAAAGCATGGACAAAATTCTCGCTGCAATACAATATGACAAGTTTAGGTGGTCACTATGCAGTGATCTGAAAGTGATATCACTCTTGCTTGCGCTTCAAAGTGGCTTCACCAAATTTTGTTGTTTTCTTTGTATGTGGGACAGTAGGGCCACGGCAAAACATTACAAATAAACAGACTGGCTTAAATGAGATGTTTTCATTCCTGGAGAGTGTGAGAGAGTAACGTTCGTCACAAGTTAATCCCTCTGATGTGCTGCTTCCACCACTTCATATCAAACTGGGGCTCATGAAAAACTTTGTAAAGGCTATGGGAAAATCTGGCCCAGGTTTCTTGCACTTAAAACAAACATTTCCACAATTAAGTGCTGCAAAGCTCAAAGGCCTCATCATTGGTCATCAGATATGGAAACTATTGCGTGATTCTGTTTTTACCGAAAAGCTAAACAACACAGAGCTCACCACATGGCAGTCTTTCACATCTGTGGTCAAGGGATTTCTTGGTAACCACAAAGAGGGCAACTACAAACAGCTGATTCACATCTTTCTCAAGAACTATAATTAACCTCGAGTGTCGGATGTCCTTAAAAATACATTTCCTCCATTTGCATCAGGACTTCTTTCCTGACAACCTAGAAGCAGTCAGCTATGAACAAGGAGAAAGGTTCCACCAAGATATCCAAATGATGGAGGAGGGGTATCAAGGCAGGCGGGGTTCACTCAATGATGAGTGATTACTGCTGGGTTTTGCAGGAGGACAACATGACACATAAGGGGAAAAAATGAACTACTTGTATGGGTATATCAGTACGTGTGTATACATTTACATTTGTGTTAATATTGTTTACTCCAGGGCTCGACAAATCCCAGGCACCTAGAAATCTAGCCCTGGCAACCATTTTTTTTTTTTTTTTTTTTTTTTTACTCCAGCAAAATTTGTAATTTGCGGTAAACACCGTAACTTCTGTAGTGTAATTCGTAAATTATCTGTTAAAATGTTATAAATTTAGGTACTGCTGGTAATACACCGGTAAAGAAAAAAGAATAACGAAGGTTGGTGCAGCTTTTTAAAAAATCCACAATGTAAGTGTCTGATGATGTGTTATTGGAAAAGTACTGCAAAGAGATCGTAAGAATATTTTTTTTTACTTGAGAAAATTCTGACTGAGAATATGACGCAACGAAAGCGGTACTGTTTGCCCTGGCGGAAGCCTACGTGCTGTAAGAAGCCCGCAGAGCTATTCCATGACACATAACCATTTTGTGAATCACATTCATTAGTTTTGCTGCGCTAATGTATTACTTGTGTTGCTTCTTTTTTTTTTTTTTCCTTTGCTATTCAGTTGAAACATATTCAGAAAAGAGACAAATATTATGGATTGTCCGTAATTTCTGCGTAGGTCTAACTAATAAACTACGGTAATGCTGTAAAGATTTTAGTTCTTTATTATCCCACACTCACCAACCCGCTTGGCCAGCGTGGTGAGTTATGGCCAAACATCTCCAAAATGACTCCACAACTAAAATCTTGGCCCTCAGTCTCCGGCAGCTGGAATGTACCTGGCCAAGGCAGCGGCCAGTGCGACATGAAGGCAGAGGGTGCTAAGAATCCCCGGAGGACCGGACTAGGCTGCCATCTGATGCTGACCTTGGCTACATATAACGGACGCTCCCTATCTTCTGATTCAAGGCTTCTTGAATTGGAAGAGGAACTACAAAGGATCAAGTGGGACATCGTCGGGCTAAGTGAGGTAAGGAGAAGATCTCATTGAACTGAAAAGTGGACATCTCTTCTACTATTGTCGGACAAATACTGGCAGAACTAGTGGTGTTGGATTTATAATAAACATGAAACTGAAGGATAAAGTAGTAGAAGTTGAAAGTTCCTCTGACAGAGCTGCACGACTCGTTATCCAACTCTCGAGAAGATACCAGGCTCAGATTACTCAAACTTATGCACCCACCACAAGTCATCCTGAAGAAGAAATTGAAGAATTTTATGAGGAAATTTGTCATCTAAATAATGAAGGCAAGCAGCATTTGAAGATATTTATAAGAGATTTCAATGCAAAAATAGGGCAACAGCAACAGAATGAAACTTCAGTAGGTAAATTCGGTCACAGCAATATAAACCAGCGTGGAAATAATCTCGTAGAGTTTGCAGAGGCAGAAGGGTTTTTCATCATGAACTCCTTTTTCAAGAAAAAGCTACAATGGAAATGGCTATGGAGGCATCCCAATGGATGTACAAGTGAAATTGATTTTATTATGTGTAACAAGAAATTTGTCATGGAAGACTGCAGTGTGCTGAACAAGTTCAACACAGGTAGTTACCATAGATTGGTGAGATGTAAGATGCACCTCAATGCTAAACTCGAGCATGGCAAGCTCATAAAACAAACAAAGTGTATTGACGTGACCAACCTTAAAAAGCATCATAATACCTTCAAATTGTAACTGAGGAACAGATTCTCTGCTCTAGAAGGTCTAACATCAGAAGAAGTGGACATCTCTGAAGTTAACAGAAAAGTAACCAAAGCTCTTATGGAAACAGCAATGAGATTAGCTGGGTCTAAGAACAAGTTGCATGTGAACAAATTACCAGGAAAAACCAAAATGTTGATGCCAAAAAGAAGAGAGATGAGGACAACTAAAGAAGATGTGACTTCCAAAGTGGAATATATACGTAGAGCTGTGTAAGTTAGTACGAAAAAGTATCGCTGAAGACGTAAGGAAATTCAACTGTGAACTAGTGAGGAAATCTATTGGAAACAACCGAAACCTAAAGATAGCAAAGGGACATCTCAGTAAGGGAAGAAAACAGATTATAGCACTGAGAAAAGAAGATGGTTCTGTAACAAGAAATAGAGGCGAAATTTTGACAAGAGTGAAACCCCTCTACTCCAGATTATATGAAAGGTATGATACATGTACTCCAGACATCATGAAAAGTACCAGTACCAGAGTTCTTCTAGTCCTCCCAGCAAAAGTTGCACATGCAATCAAGAACATGAAACGGGGAAAAGCGCCAGGAGAAGATGGAATTACTGTAAACATCATACAAGAAGCAAGTGGAGAAATTGAAACAGTACTCGCTCAAGTTTTCACTCGATGCCTTAATGAAAGGAAGATTCCTGAGGATTGGAACAACGCTACAATGGGAGATAGCAGATGCGTACATTTGTCTTGGTCATTAGATATAAAGTGTCTGGTCATTAGGGTCAAGTCAAGCATGTTGTGGTAAGAAGGTGTTTGTGCTACTCGCTGCAAATTTCAATAATAGAGTATTATGAATACACATGTGTGAAGGATACCTATTGAAAACGTGGAAGATAAACCAGGTAACAAATGCAGATGCTCAAGCAAGGTAAATTTCTGGTAAGTCAATTGTCGTTATAACCTACATACATGTCAGTTGAAGGTCCAGAAGCTTAGGGACCGAAAGTACCATTTCCAATTGACTTTGTAAGACTGTTAGCATGTGCCAGTGTATAAAGTGTGTTAATATGCCACTACTACTATCTTGAATACTCCTTTTGGGTTACATTTGTATTTCCTGACTGATAACTGTGACATATAATCTGACACGACTTCAACTTGGCTATAATAGGATGTGCTGACACCTGCTGACATATTGAGGAGTGACTAAGTTCAAATAGCTATTTGTGGTTTATTTGTGATCTGGTTAATTATTATTATTATTATTATAACTAAATATAATGGCAGGTAGAAAAGGAAATGCGGCTTCGAATAAATCCACAGCGGCTGCATCATTTTCTGACAGTACTGGAACTGTAAACATGGACCTCATAATGGTTACCTTGGGTGATATAAATTTAAAAATTCAACAGTCAAATGATGAAGTTAAATAAGATCTCAGACACTCATTAGATGAGATAAATGCGAAACTGGAACCATTATCAGAAATCAAAAAAGATTTGGCAGAATATAAAAAAATGGTTGACCTTGTTGCAGTAAAATATAAAGATATTTGTAATAGGTGTGAGTCTCTTGAAAGAGATAATAAGGACTAAATGCAAAACAGGATTTCTTACTAAAGGAGAATGATATTAAACAACATCAAATTCAGAAACTAAACTCTGAAATCTATGAACTAAGTCAATATTACCGAAACAAGAATTTAGAATTACATGGGCTTGACTTCACACTAATCAACAATGAATCTGAGTTGAGGACTTACATTGATAAATATGCTGATAAACTTGGGATTACAAATTTTCACCCAACAGATATTGATGTTATTCACCCACTCAAATATGATGCTTTTCGAAAGCCAAAGGCAATTGTAATTATACAATTCAAATCTCGAACAGCAAGAGACAGTTGGCTAATTAAGAAAAAGACTGTTATATTGAACTCAGAAATAAATACTACTTTGCCAGCAACTAAAATATTTATCAATGAGAATTTAATCCCAGTTTACAGACATTTATGCTTTAGTGCAAGAAAATTACTGCAGCAAGAGAAAATTAAATATGCATGGGTGAAAAACGGCAGTGTTTTTATAAAGAAGAGTGACCATGACCCAAGGAAAAAAATTTATTTCTTGGAAGAATTATATGAATTTGGTCTGGTTCCTTGATGGAAGGTCTTATATTGTGTTTAAGAATATGGTAGGATTTTTTTATATTTGGTAGAATAATTTCCATTGTGTTCATAGTGTGATGGTTCATGGAATGTCTATAATGTACTGTAACTAAAACTTAGGTATGATTTTTTAATGTAATTTGATACTGCCAGAAAAGGGAAATATACCTACTGTTTCTTTGTGTGTGTGTGTGTGTTCTTTTTTGTAGGGTGCTAATAATATATATGCCTACTTTAAATCTAACATAGTGCCTATAACACTATGATTTACACTCAATCTTCAATAGAGGAACGACTCTATTTTGGTAAATGCCTCAAGAACTGGTTTTTGAGTTTCCTATTCATTTCTGATTAGAAATATCTTGGCAGAACATTACACTGTGAATATGCATTTATTTTCCTTGAAAATGCTATGAGGGTAGTAGCTTTCTTGGGTCTCCAACTAAATTTTGATTTGTGTTTTTTTTTTTTTTAATAAAACAGAGTAGATAGGTTTTCTACTATCGTTCTTTTTTCATTTTCTTTAATTATTATTATTTTTTTTTATTATTTTTTTGTATATAATGAATATTTTTGTGTATCAAATTGAGATATGATACTTACCTGAAATGTTAGAATGATTAGTGTTTGTGCTTATGGTGAAATGATTTGCATTGTGCTTGACTTTGTGATATACTATTCTATCATTGATAAACAAAGGAAGATCACACATATCTATTTTATAGATGTTACAGGGAGTTGCTTTTAAACTCTTACAACTTAAGATTATAATTCCTACTAACAAACAGCAAGCAAATAGACAAATTTAATGCAAGGTAATTTATATACAACTATTTTTAATTTATATACCCAGAAGTACGAACACTATCCTATTATTGATAAAAAAGAGGAAATCACACATATCGTTTTTATAGATGTTGCAGGGAGTGGCTTTTGAACTCTTACAACTTAAGATTATAATTCCTACTAACAAATAGCAAGCAAATAGACAAATTTAATGCAAGATAATTTATATACAACACAACAAATAAATAATATCTTTTCTTGTAGTTCCACAAATTCATTGAAAATTATTTATATTAATGCGAGATCCTTACTAAATAAACTAACTCTTATTGAGGCACTTATTCAGGTTACTAATTCACAAATAGATATTTTATGTATAACAGAGACATGGTTTCCCAGTGAAAATTATAGTGTTGGCTTGGATGGCTATAAGATTTTTTATCAAAATAGAACCCACTCAAGAGGAGGTGGAGTGGCCATTTACGTTAAGGATACCTATCATATATAATTCAAGACTACACACTTGTGATGTTCATTTAGAATAAATTATCAACGTTTTTTCACAATTAATTGTTTTATTAACATCGACTATAGTTTCGCAGAGCGTCTGGCTCGGCATCATCAGGACGAATGTAGCGTAAACATTCAAATCATTATGACATCATCAGAGTTCTGACAGTCACGGTTTTTGGTCAGTAGTTTCCACGCGCTTGAAAGAAATGGCGTAGACGTCATGTCATTGACAAGTCGTGAAGAATTCCGGTATATGTGGAAGGCTTCCAATACAATTAAGCATGTTAGTCGAATCAGGTTTATCAATAACAATAGTATTTCCAAACAAAAATTTATGGTTATTTTCGTGACAATGTTGGGCTATTGATGACTTCTTCAGTTCATAGTTCCGTAAGTAAGTCTTGTGTTCCTTCACACAGAAACTTAAAGCCCTGCGGGTCTGTCCTATATATGAAAGTCCGCATTTGATCCGTAAAAATTCATCTTGTTTATGGGTTTGAAAATCACTTTGAAATTAAAACTTTTGAGAATTTTTGAAATTCTGAAGCAAATCTGAGGAGCAAATGGGATAACCGCCCAATTCGTTCGTACTGGGAGGTCTACTGGCGTGAGCGAGCAGACGGGCTTCGGTTTCCTAAATTTTTGGACCGCTTTTTCTATCACGGAAGGGCTATATCCTCTGTGTACTGCAGTTCGTTTAAGAAAAGCAAGCTCTTTCTGTAAGGAATCCTCAGTTGAGCATATATGTACTGCACGATATACGTATGTGTAGAAAGCAGACATTTTTTGTTTCCATGGGTGATTTGATTTTGCATGTGGAGGTAAGGAAACAGCAAATGGCTTTCGATAAACTGTTGTACTAAAGGATCCTTCAGAGCGTGACACCAGGACATCTAGGAATGGTAAGCAGCCATTATTTTCAGTTTCACATGTGAACTGTATATGAGGATCAATTGAATTGATAAGTTCAACTAATTTAGGTAGTTCGGAATTCCTGCCTTTCCAGAGGACAAAGGTATCATCTACATATCGAATCAACAGTTTGTCCTCGAAGTGACGCATGTAGACTTCGCATAAAACAGGTGACAGTGGGCTACCCATTGCAAGGCCTTACGTCTGTTGAAAAAATCTTCCACGAAATAAGAAACTGTTTTGTTTGATACAAATTTCCACTAATCTCAAAATTTCTTCAACTTCCGGTTGGCTGAAATGATTATCAATGAGACTTGCTTTCAAAGATTCGAGGGCTCCATTTAGTGGAATACTTGTGAACATGGATTTCACATCGAAGGATAACATGAACTGATCGTTGTATGGATGCTGTTTAAGCACATTTACAAATTCAGTGGAATTTTTTACAGCAGTTTTGTTTGAAGAAGTCGTTATGGTGGACAGTTTCGAAGATAGAAATTTGGCCAACTTATGAGTAGCAGAGCTGATATTGCTGACGATGGGACGGAAAGGAACGCCAATCTTGTGTATCTTTGGAAGTGCATAAAAACGCGGACAACAGGCATACGAAGGTTTCAGATAATTTTTTGAGCTTTGGTTAAGATTAACGCAACTTGTTACTATTTTCCGAACTTCTTTTAAATATTTTTCCGATGGATCTTTTTTAATTTCTCTATACGGTCCCTCGGAAATAAGTTTTTCGACCTCTGCCTCATAATGTTTTTTGTCCAGAATAACAACTTGTCCTCCTTTATCGGCTTTAGTAATGATGATATCAGGATTTGACTGTAATTCTTTTTGAGCTTTATATTCTTCCTTATTGAGATTGGGTTTGAACTACCTAAATTAGTTGAACTTATCAATTCAATTGATCCTCATATACAGTTCACATGTGAGACTGAAAATAATGGCTGCTTACCATTCCTAGATGTCCTGGTGTCATGCTCTGAAGGATCCTTTAGTACAACAGTTTATCGAAAGCCATTTGCTGTTTCCTTACCTTCACGTGCAAAATCAAATCACCCATGGAAACAAAAAATGTCTGCTTTCTACACATACGTATATCGTGCAGTACATATATGCTCAACTGAGGATTCCTTACAGAGAAAGAGCTTGCTTTTCTTAAACGAACTGCAGTACACAGAGGGTATAGCCCTTCCGTGATAGAAAAAGCGGTCCAAAAATTTAGGAAACCGAAGCCCGTCTGCTCGCTCACGCCAGTGAGACCTCCCAGTACGAACGAATTGGGCGGTTATCCCATTTGCTCCTCAGATTTGCTTCAGAATTTCAAAAATTCTCAAAAGTTTTAATTTCAAAGTGATTTTCAAACCCATAAACAAGATGGAATTTTTAGGGATCAAAAGACTACGTCCAAGACATAAATTCCTGGGGAATTTATCAGATACCTTGTGAATGCGGACTTTCATATATAGGACAGACCCGCAGGGCTTTAAGTTTCCGTGTGAAGGAACACAAGACTTACGTATGGAACTATGAACTGAAGAAGTCATCAATAGCCCAACATTGTCACGAAAATAACCATAAATTTTTGTTTGGAAACGCTATTCTTATTGATAAACCTGATTCGACTAACAAGCTTAATGTATTGGAAGCCTTCCACATATACCGGAATTCTTCACGACTTGTCAATGACATGACGTCTACGCCATTTCTTTCAAGCGCGTGGAAACAACTCATCAAAAACCGTGACCGTCAGAACTCTGATGATGTCACAATGATTTTAATGTTTACGCTCCATTCGTCCTGATGATGCCGAGCCAGACGCTCTGCGAAACTATAGTCGATGTTAATAAAACAATTAATTGTGAATAAACGATAATTTATTCTAAATGAACATCACAAGTGTGTAGTCTTGAATTATATATAATATTCTAGGTGTCAACCGGACCTGTGACTACATTTGGTGCGTAAGTATATTGATACAACTTGTATCGGGAGCCGCAATATAACATCTTGCTTTGCTTCCGTCTTGTGGACTCATCTAATACCGATATAGACTTTGTTTATAAACTTTAAAACCTAGTTCCTATCTTGATTATGACGAAATCTCTATCAGCGACAATCAACCATTTTTCGAAGATGAGGATAAAGAAGTTCAAATTACTGAACCACTTAAACTTCTTACTTCGATGCAAGAGATGCCATATATTGCCAAATTTTATTTCCATGAAATGCAACTTGGGACCTTCCCATAACATCAACAAAGCGATCTCTAATGCTTCGTTTGCACTATTAAGAGCTATAATTAAAGATACTAGGAAGGATATTGCAAACGTTGAGATTAAACTGTATGACCTGCACCTATTGCTGGCTAAAACGTTACCAGAATTTTCGGACCTGGACCGCAAAACTTGGTCTAGGAGTTCCATATGTCGTCTACTCATAAAATGACATTAGAACGAAAATTTGAAAAACTATCGAATAATAGCAACAATAAAAGAAATTCTACTTCTCAAAGTGATGAAGTCTTTACGGATAACGAAGTAATATCTAACCTTTCTTCTTTTAACCCGAGCAAAATTCAAAAACGAGTTTTACATTACAATTCAAATTTCGCAATTTCAAAAAAGATACCAGTATCCAATATCGTTGCGTCAGTTGAAGATTCCCTGACAAAAAGCGATCTAAGCATTGATGAGAAAGAAACGATTAGACATTGTGTCAGCCTTGTAATAACGTCGAATTCCTTTCCATCATTCAAACCCAATCTCAATAAGGAAGAATATAAAGCTTTAAAAGAATTTCAGTCAAATCCTGATATCATCATTACTAAAGCCGATAAAGGAGGACAAGTTGTTATTCTGGACAAAAAACATTATGAGGCAGAGGTCGAAAAACTTATTTCCGAGGGACCGTATAAAGAAATTAAAAAAGATCCATCAGAAAAATATTTAAAAGAAGTTTGGAAAGTAGTAACAAGTTGCGTTACTCTTAACCAAAGCTCAAAAAATTATCTGAAACCTTCGTATGCCTGTTGTCCGCGTTTCTATGCACTTCTAAAGATACACAAGATTGGCGTTCCTTTCCGTCCCATCGTCAACAATATCGGCTCTGCTACTCATAAGTTGGCCAAATTTCTATCTTCGAAACTGTCCACCATAACAACTTCTTCAAACAAAACTGCTGTAAAAAATTCCACTGAATTTGTAAATGTGCTTAAACAGCATCCATACAACGATCAGTTCATGTTATCCTTCGATGTGAAATCCATGTTCACAAGTATTCCACTAAATGGAGCCCTCGAATCTTTGAAAGCAAGTCTCATTGATCATCATTTCAGCCAACCGGAAGTTGAAGAAATTTTGAGATTAGTGGAAATTTGTATCAAACAAAACAGTTTCTTATTTCGTGGAAGATTTTTTCAACAGACGTAAGGCCTTGCAATGGGTAGCCCACTGTCACCTGTTTTATGCGAAGTCTACATGCGTCACTTCAAGGACAAACTGTTTCAGCTCGTTACATTCGACCTGTGGATTCGATATGTAGATGATACCTTTGTTCTCTGGAAAGGCAGGAATTCCGAACTACCTAAATTAGTTGAACTTATCAATTCAATTGATCCTCATATACAGTTCACATGTGAGACTGAAAATAATGGCTGCTTACCATTCCTAGATGTCCTGGTGTCACGCTCTGAAGGATCCTTTAGTACAACCAAAGAATATAAACGCTTCGCGTGAAGAAGCTCAACTCTCATAGAGATAACGTAAAACAGGCGACAGCAGCGCCACCATGTAATGCGGCTGTAGATGCTCTGCGGGAAAGTTAACATTCAGGCGCAAAAAGCGTAGGGGATACGGGACGAGAAGCCTATTTCACAGAAAGGAAGCGAAGCTTTGATCTGCGATTGTTTCCTTCGGTCCCATTGGGTCTACTAAAGCATTTGTTTTTGTTGTTCTTTTCTGAGTATCCCTCCTGTCCCTTCTTTTGGTGAAACAAATATATACATTAGCAATTAATATTAATAGAAAATTTTAGTAGTTTTATTCTCACTTTAAGCACCATAGTAATACCAGGTTGCTTGGCATGAATTTCATATTTACAATATACCTTAAATGTCAAAAATGCTGAGGCTGGTTTTGAATTTCCATGGGATTCGTGGTACTTCGTATTAAAAATTGTTTGCATGGAATTCTCAGTAGCAAAACAAAGGAATGGGTTCCCACAAAACGTAAACATTAGGTACCCAGCAAAAACAGTCTTGCTGGGCCAGCACTGTCCGCCAATTTCCCAGTAGTAGCCATAATAATAAAAAAGAAAAAAAAAAAAAAAAGACAACCGCAGTTTCCCAAAGATACAATTTTTTTTTCTACCCTTACGAAGCTTGTAAATTAAACGCACTGTGCTGGGGAAATTTTTTCAACAGATCGGAAAAACACCTGTTTGTATCTGAGTAGGTTTGAACCTGGGCCGTTGGCGTGATAGCTGAGCTCTCTACCGACCGGACTAATTTGGCACGTTCGAGTACATGCTTAAAGCTGTCTGTTTGGTATGCAATGTGTAATCGAATGCTTCCCTCTTTCATTTTACAATATTACGAGGTATTTTTCATAAAAGTCAGTTTCATATAATTGATAAATTAATCTTTTCAACGTAACGATAGTTTTTTTTTTTTTAACCTTAAGGGAACTTCACTCATTTTCAAGGCGTTTACATACTTAGAGTCGCTTTCCAAAGTTTTGTACTGCCTTGCCGTCTTGAAAAGAGATTGTTGAATAAATATATATTTACCCGGGTTCATGTCACATTCTGTTACATTTTTAACGTTGTGTCTTTCCTTTCCGTTGTCCGAAGCTACATTTGTTTTAAAGAGTAAAATATATTTTATTTTACTTCTCGTTATTTTTAGAAGCGAATTCCTCCCAGTCTTGTGTGCTCAACCCATGGATGAGTACACCACATAGCGTTGCTTTTTTTTTTTTCTTTCAAATAATTAATGAATTTTGTGCGCGTATAATTTTTTTTTTTTTTTTCAACAAGCGGTTTCAAATTTTTTCTTGTTATTCATCCACTCCATTCCATGAATTGTTATTCATGGGAATGGAGTGGCTGTATTTCATGGCTGTAATATAAATGCAGATCTAGATGAGAACAACAAAACCTTTGAACAAAATGCCAACACAAACAAGCGTTTATATTCTTTGAACACAAACACGCATGCTCAGTTCAACTCAGTCTGCTCCGGCATCCTGCGGCATCAGCCTGTAATGTTGGCTTCTGTGTAATACTTTCGGCAATTCTTTGCCTTATAATATAGTGGCGCTAGTTACGTCTCGCTGAGCCTTACCTCTTATCAGTTAGATATTCTTTGGTACAACAGTTTATCGAAAGCCATTTGCTGTTTCCTTACCTCCACATGCAAAATCAAATCACCCATGGAAACAAAAAATGTCTGCTTTCTACACATACGTATATCGTGCAGTACATATATGCTCAACTGAGGATTCCTTACAGAAAGAGCTTGCTTTTCTTAAACGAACTGCAGTACACAGAGGATATAGCCCTTCCGTGATAGAAAAAGCGGTCCAAAAATTTAGGAAACCGAAGCCCGTCTGCTCGCTCACGCCAGTAGACTTCCCAGTACGAACGAATTGGGCGGTTATCCCATTTGCTCCTCAGATTTGCTTCAGAATTTCAAAAATTCTCAAAAGTTTTAATTTCAAAGTGATTTTCAAACCCATAAACAAGATTAATTTTTAGGGATCAAAAGACTACGTCCAAGACATAAATTCCTGGGAAATTTATCAGATACCTTGTGAATGCAGACTTTCATATATAGGACAGACCCGCAGGGCTTTAAGTTTCTGTGTGAAGGAACACAAGACTTACGTATGGAACTATGAACTGAAGAAGTCATCAATAGCCCAACATTGTCACGAAAATAACCATAAATTTTTGTTTGGAAACGCTATTCTTATTGATAAACCTGATTCGACTAACAAGCTTAATGTATTGGAAGCCTTCCACATATACCGGAATTCTTCACGACTTGTCAATGACAAGACATCTACGCCATTTCTTTCAAGCGTGTGGAAATAACTCGCCAAAAACCGTGACCGTCAGAACTCTGATGATGTCACAATGATTTGAATGTTTACGCTCCATTCGTCCTGATGATGCCGAGCCAGACGCTCTGCGAAACTATAGTCGATGTTAATAAAACAATTAATTGTGAAAAAACGTTGATAATTTATTCTAGATACCTATCATGATTATACAATTAATAAAAACTTAACATTTACTGACTCTACCATAGAAATTTTGTCAATAGAAGATCAACACACTATTATAATGGTGTGCTATCGCCCTCCAGGATCAAATACAACTCAGTTCTTCGAAAAATTAACAGAGGCATTCAATTATGTGAATTTAACCGGGAAAAGGGGATTTTTATTGGGAGATCTCAATATTAATATTTCTGTTACTAATTCACAGACTTAGTACTTTGTTCAAATATTAACTGCTGCTGGATTTATCAATACAATATTACATCCAACGAGAATTACACCTAACACAGAAACGATTATTGATTTATCACTCACAATTGCTCCACAAGAGTCAGTTTTATCAGGAGTTATAAATTATGATATCAGTGACCATTTACCAATCTTCACAGTTTACACTTATACACATGTAGTGGAGAAACAGTTAATAAACAAACAAATACGATTAATAAATTCTAATAACTTGGGAAAATTTCGGAACCTGCTTCAAACTATAAATTGGTTAAATTTCCTGCCAGCGGAAAATCCAAATATAACATATAACTTATTTACAATATTGTTAAAAGACTCATACGATCAAGCTTTTCCAATAATAACGAAAAGTAATAAAATTTAAAAAAAATAGGAAACCATGGATAACAAGGAATCTCTTAAATCGAATAAATAAAAAAAAATAGACTGTATTCCAAATTTATTAAAAGTAAACTACAAGTCGACTTCCAGAATTTTAAAACATATAGAAACAAATTGAATTCAGATATTCGGAAGTTAAAAAGGAATTATTACACTAATATATTCTCTCAAAATAACCCTAAATTAACATGGAAACATCTGAATCTATTACTGGGGAAAAATATCAGCCCAGTTACGCCACAATATTTAACCAAATCAACTTATAAAATAACTGATAAACAGGCTATAGCTAATGAGATCAACAGTCACTTTATATTGTCACCACAATTGACCAAGCAACAACTTATATTTTCAGGAATCCACTATACAAAATACCTACAAAATCTTTTAAGACTAAATACTTTTCATATGTCGAAAATTACAAGGACTGAACTTACTCATGCTTTAAACCAAATCAATACAAATGTCGGACCTGGCTACGATGAATTTTTTCCAATAGCCATACAATTTGTGGCAGATATCATAGTTCAGCCGTTGTTGCAGATCTATAACCTTATACTTGAAACCGGAATATTTCCAGATGCCTTAAAAATCTCCAAAATCACTCCGAAATATAAGAATGGGTCAAAAAACGACATAAATAATTATCGTCCAATCGCAAACTTATCAATTTTTGCAAAAAATGCTAAAGAAATTAATTCATACCAGACTATTTTCATACATTCAAAGACATAATATATTTCATCACAGACAATTTGGATTTGTACCAAATAAATCAACTGAACTAGCATTATTACACAAACAAAACATAGTTCAACAAAATCTATTACAAAAACAAATAACATAGCAGTCTTTCTTGATTTATCAAAAGCATTCAATACCCTAAATCATGATATATTACTTCATAAGTTAAATATTATAGGACTCCGGGGATCTAGCTATAATTTATTCAAAAGTTACTTGTCAGAAAGAATGCAATACACCCAGATTCATCAGAATCGATCCATATTACAAATCATAAACTGTGGGGTACCCCAGGGATCAGTTCTTGGTCCTTTATTTTTTAATTTATATATTAACGACTTATTTGCAGTATTAAAAGATAATGATACAATCCTATGTGCAGATGACGTAACTATTATTTTAAAGGGAACTGATATGAATGAGCTTACACTAAGAACTAATACTCAGCTAAAATTAATAACAGATTGGCTGAATGCAAATGAATTAGTTGTTAATATTAATAAAACTAAATTAATGATTTTCTCTAATTCACAAGCTTCACATTTATACGATTTACCGATTCTGATAAATGGAGCCAGGATTAATATGGTCTCAACACACTCTTATCTAGGTACAACTATACCCAATGATTTGAAATGGAACAAACACATTGAAAATTTAAGTAACAAGATTTCTAGAAATATCGGAATGGTCAGTAGTACTTTGCCAAACTTAACACCAAAAATATTAATTTCTATATATCATACTCTAATTCAAACACACATTAATTATTGCATTTTAACCTGGGGACAAACCACACAATATAATATTAATAAACTACAGGTACCGCAAAATAGATTTATAAGACTAATAGATCTTAAAACGTCAAATATTTTTCAACCAATCTTATATATTTGGTCAAAAGTGAACCCTAATATATATAATATTTTAACAATAAAGCAATTATATGATTATAACTTGGGAAAAATAATGTATAAAAGAATTAAAAATGGTATACACAATGATATAATAACACTAAATATACATACTCATTACCACAATACTAGGTATAGATCACTACTAATTCCAATGTTCCCACAAACTGAGAAACTTAAAATGAATATAAATTATAGTGGCCCAAAATTCTGGAACTCATTGCCCCAAGAACTAACATCAATTAATAATTTTAACTTATTTAAAATAAAACTAAAGGCATATCTTATGAAATAATGAGTAAACAATAGGCAATTTCGACTAAATGGAAGAAATGTGGGTTAGTATGATTATAGAGTTAGGTGCAAACGTTATTTGTTGTTTATTTATAAATATATATGTGATTATGTAGTGAAGTGTATATGATACTTGTTTGTTTAGATATAATGAAGACTATTGTTGATGGAACACATTGTTATATGTGTTGGTTGTGAGCAAGTACGTGTACTTACCATATATGTGTTGGCTTGCCTTTTCTGTTAAGCTTTATGTTTTTGTATTCTGGGGAGAGGAGGGCTATGCCAGGCCTCACGGCCTTTTCCCTCCTTTTCCTAGTTGCTGTAGTGGCAACTCAATGAATAAATAAATGAAAAATAAAATGAAAGTGAGGGTCACATTAATGAAGAAATGAATCGGCTTATAAAACTTGCCTGGAGAGTTTTGGAAGAAACAGCATAGTTTTCAAGAGCAATATGCCATTATGTCTTAAAAGAAAAGTGTTTGATCAATGCATCCTTCCAGTGCTTGTGTATGGTGCAGAGATGTGGACCTTAACTAAAAGGGACATACAAAGGCTACAGACAACTCAAAGAAGAAGCATGGAGAGGTGCATGCTTGGTGTAACCAGGAGAGATAAGAAGAGGAACTCGTGGATCAGAAAAATGACAAGAGTGGAAGACATCATGATCAGAGTAAAATCCCTGAAATGGCAATGGGCTGGACATACTGCCAGAAGGATAGACCGTCGATGGACAGTCAAAATTTTAGATTGGATTCCAAGGGACAGGAAAAGACCCAGAAGAAGACCACATGGAAGATGGGTGGATGAAATTCAAAAGTATGTGGGAGTAACATGGAGGAGACTGGCACAAGACAGACCGTTGTGGAAGAGGCTTGGACAGACCTTCGTCCAGCAGTGGATTGATAATGGTTGACAATGATGATGATGATGATTTACTTAAAAGTAACACAGAAGTATTTAAAAATGACGGTTACTTTTTTTTTAATAAGACGATTGTTTCTTTCTTGTATCTTTCTTCTAAGTCAATCATCCTGTGAATCACAGCTTTTTCCATCGGAAATTACGATTCACGGTTAATTAACAAGTGTGGATTATACAATGATTTTTTTTTCCATATTTCATGGTTTGTGATACATTGCTGTGGATTATGCAAAGGAAAAAATTGTTTTTCTCAGAATTTGATGATCTGCAGATTATATGCAGCAGCGGCTTATTTGTCGAATATTTTTTTTCAGGGTCTGTTTATCATACGCCGTCACGAATCTTAGGAAAAAATCTCTTTTCTTAATTTTATGGTCTGCAGATTATATGAATGAAAATACGGTACTTTGAATTAGTATGTACAAAGCGTGACTTCCACAAATAATGTTTTAATAAAATCAATCTAAAATTTTAATTTTTTGAGAGAACAGCAACTGGGATAATGGGAAAATAAAATTATGAAGCAAATTGAAACTTTATTTTGCAATAAAGTGGTTTGGGTAAAAATAAAAAAAAATTTACAACATAAATAGTTTATCACTTTTCGTTCCAGCATCATCACCACACATGTTTTTATTTATGCATTATTGTTTGAAATTTAACTTTGTTTCACCTGGTTCTTAAATTTTGAGAGCTGGTTCCAAGATCTGAAACATATTTGTCAAGCCCTGGTTTACTTTATTTCATTTTTCTTTTGCTGTCTCATGTGCTATGAAATATGTATATGGTATTTATACTTTGTAACACTGATTCTATAGCTAACGACACATAAATGCTGTAAATACATTACAATGTGAAGCTGTAATGTGTACATCTTGCGTTGTATATATGTATCTGGAAATATAGCAAATGTTCTGATTCATACACAAGAACTGTACATGATGGAGAGTTTTTACAGTCATATTTGAATTCAGCACCTCGAAATTAGTTAAGACACCTTATTTCACCCATGTTATGATAACAAAGCTTAAAAATGTTGACTAGTATAATCATCTCTATCACAAGTCCTAGTGGAAAGACAGTGGGTGCTTTAAATTCTTTTCACCCTTTAAAAACCCTCATCCACTCCCATGTAAGAAAGGGATTAAGATCTGTTATGCCATGGATGTGTTCATTAATACCAAGAATACCTGAAAATTCCAGTCTGTGATATCTTTAGAAAGAACTTTTGAAAGCTGAAGAATGAGAGTAGGCCTATCACATAGGATCTCCCACCACCAGCCAGTGTGACCTTCAACTTGGAAATGATGAAAGATCTTATGATGATCTTGACACTGAGAGAGAGAGAGATGCTTCATTTTGTATTCTGTCTGAGTCATTAAGATCATTTAATATCTCTCTTATGGAGATAGGTGAACCCCTAATAAACAGGGAAACGGCAGAATATAAAAAGTATTCTAATCAGAATGCCAAAAAAATCAGTTCAGCAATAAAAAGGAAACTTATTCCAAATGCTGATTCCTCCGACGATGAGCAAGATAGTGTTTCAAAAGATGAGATGGTGAATCACTTAACAAATGCCTATTGCTTACCAAAATTGTGAAAGCAGGATAAAGAAGATTATGATACTGACCTTGTTCTTTGAGAGTTGGAGCGTAAGGAAGATTGTTAAATAGTTCAAAACTCGCAAATTATCAGGTTAGGCAAGCCAAAAAGCTCTTACAACGGTGGGGGATTTTGTCCACACCAGATCATAGGCCAGGGAAAATCCTACACACACAGACTGCCAATGTTATAAAGCACTTTTACAAGAATGACAAAGTCAGTAGACCAATGCCAGGTATCTAAGACTGTGTTTTAATGAGGGACATTGAAGGCAAGAAAGTGAAAGTTTCCAAAAGGAAAGTTGCTATGTAATTTGAAAGAGGCATACAAGCTCTTCCAAGAAAAATTTACTAATGTAAAGTGGGCTTTTCAAAATTTGCTGAGCTATGGCCAAAAAACTGTATACTAGTCATTCAAGTGGTACACACTCAGTTTGTGTGTGTACCATCCATCAAAACATAAAACTGATGATGGAAAACTCCAAGATGAGTTCTATCACAGATGGGCAGATTCAGAACTATGAGGATTGTCTTTTAAAAATGATGTGTAGTCCAGTATTCATTGATTGTTACTTTTCAAATTGTGATTCTTCTCCTGGTGTTGATGAAATAAGATAAATCTTGGAAAATGGATTTGAAAAAAACTTAATTGAAACTAACTTTTTGCCAGTTGATCTCAATTGACCGGTGCAACTTGGAAACTACAAAAACCTGTTCATGAATCTCAAAGTTCTTCTTCATGATTTCACTGCCAAGCAACAAAGTTTTTTGTGAGTCATACCAAGGAAAATTTGTCCCATTCTGAGGTGGCAGTAGTTTGTGACTTTTCTGAAAACTACCATTTTGTTTTACAAGACAAAGCACAATCTTATCATTGGAACTGTGCTCAGACTACTGTTCACCCCTTTGTGGTTTATTTCAAGAAGGAAGACAAGGTTGAACACTGTATCTTTGTTGTCATCTCAGAGTTCCCTGAATACAACACCATGGCTGTCCATTTATTTCAGAAAAAACTTATTCAGTTTTTAAGGGCAAAATTTAACGGTGATCTGAAGGGAAAAAAATATTTTTTGGGCAGTTCAGCTGCCCAACATAAAAATAAAAACAGCTTTCTGAATCTTTGCAATCACAAAAATGATTTTGGATTTGAAGCAGAATGACAATTTTCAGCTACAGCTCACAGTAAAGGCCTGTGTGGTATTGTTGGGGAAACAGTTAAAAGAGAGGCAGCAAGAATGAGTCTACAAAGGCCATACCAAAATCAGATCATGACACCTTGTCAACTCTATGAATGGGCAGAACATGGCCTTTCTGGATCCATGGACTGTAAATACATTACACAAAAAGAGTACATAGAAAATGAACATCTGGCACATCAGTTCAGTCATGCTGTGGCAATTCCAGGAACTCAAAAGCTCTATGCTTTCACTCCCTCAAGGTGTGGAACAAAAGTTTATACTAAGCCATCTGCATTTGCTCCATTATTAACTAGCTATCCAGTCATCCCTCATGGAGAGACATTAGACTTGGATGAAAATGGGTGTCTTTCTATATACGGTGGCTGGGCTTTTTTCGGGGGAAAAAAAGGAGATAAAAATGAAGTAAAGGTTTCATTTCTCCACCTATCACGACCTTATCCTTCTTTTGCTTACCCCTCAACACCTGATGTGCTCTGGATTCCTTCTGCTGATGTAATTCGCAAAGTGAATCCCATCACACCAACTGGTCAGGCTTATACTCTACCATAAGGTGAAAAGAAAAATATTGCTGAAGCCATTAAACACTTCCTGGACTAAAGAAATGGCCAATAGATTTGAGTTAGTAGCAGCCACCCCTCACCTCCAGCATGTTGACAAATACTGTTATTTTTTTGTGGCAAGCTGCTAAAACCAATGTTTTTTTCTTGTAAATCGAATTCAAAAATTTGTATTAAGCATTAACATAATTTCTTAAACTACCAGTAATAAGTCAGCGTTTTTCATCTAAAGCTAGACTTTTGTGAAAAAATAGATCCGATATGTTGGCTATTTCTCCGTACCTGTGAAACTTGTACTCCCTGTATCACCTGATCCCATTAGGATCCCCAAATGAAACTTTGGGAGGTGTAAGAGGATAGTACAAAATATTTTTGCAAATTTTTTCTTCAAAATTTTATAATTAAATTTGGTTTTTAAGAAAAAATTATGATTAAAACTCTCTCATGTTTAATATCAAATTAAAGCCCATCAAGAGAGCTTTAAAATGAGACATTGTCCAGGTCTGTATCACATCTGGTTCCTGAGAAAATGGCAGTTAACTATTTCAGGATGCAGCAATTTTTAATAAAAATTAAAATAATTCATACTTAATAACTTCGGAACGGAAGAGAAAAAAATTGTTTAAAGATTTCCATTCATAACTATGCAAGGACCCTTGATACACCAAGTTTCATCAAAGTCTCAGAATATCAGTCAGAAACAGTGTGTTGATTTGACTACTACCATTTATAGTACTACCAATGTAGGAAACCTTTGGAATTTTGAGAGAAATTGGAATTTAATAAACACCTGCACTGTTTAAACTTCTTTGATGGTGTTATTGTTGATTACCAAAATTTTTTGTGTAGAAACAGGTTAACCTGACCAAAAAAACAATTAAATTTTTGACCAATTTTACTTAATTCAGCAGCATTTAATGCACAGAAAAGATCCTATATATTTTTTATTTTCAACTTCAATATCTCTGTTTTTTACTAAATAAGAAGAAAGTTAACAAGATGAAATATCATTTTCATTTTGTAGATGACAGATAAGCTTTTTTGTTGTGTGGTGATCTTAGATACGGTAACTGTTCATTCTGAGCCAGTGGAGTTATGATGCTTCACTGACAGTTTTTGATTTCATAGTTTAATGACCCCTATGAGTATGATCAACTTGTAAGGCTATAAGGAGTTGTCTACTCCTGATTTAGGACCAGAGCCAACAACATCAAATTAACAGATCACTCTTGCCTAATCCAGAACTCAAACCCATGCCCAACTCAAATGAATGATAAGAAGCCTCAAACCACCCAGCCACCAGAGTGGTGTTCCATTAATAGTGACATATCAGTTGTACAAGGCTATGGTAAATGTGAGTCAGCAGTGCAGGGTTAATCCTTAGAAATGGGCCTCATAACAAGAGCAGGAACAACTGGACTGTCCATGCTAGGGATAACAGACTTGGTCCTTTATCCCCGGTGCAGAAAGACCTTGGCTGTGACATACGTATTTCGTCTGCTATAATCAAAATCTGTTGTAAAGAGGCCCATAACAATAAGGGTTTTGTGAATGTTTGAAGAATGGAAGGAGCATTATTGTATTGTATTTTAGTGGCATTTCATGTTTCCTTCTATATTTCTTCATTTGACTGTTTGATTCGAAAATCTCTTTGTCTCTGATACCTTCCTTCTGCTAAGAGAAACTTTTTGTGTGCCATTTGTTAATTTTTGTAACATGCTTTTTTTAGCCACTGATGGAAGGTAAATAGCTATTTCTATTTCTGGATATTTTATCGATTATAGAAATGCAGTTGAATTTTTCTAACTGGTTCCATTGACTTTAAAAAACTTTGATGAATTTTATTCGTGTCAGAAAGGATTCAAAAGATGTGCTCACTAGTCACACTACAATCGAAAATTCGGTGCCATCTTTCTGTTTCTATTGCTGCAGGATCTATCATCCACTGTGTGTATAATGTATTCATGCAATCTGACTCAGTGCTAACACTAAATCCTCTGAAGTTTTTAAAGTTTTTCTCAACCATTTTATTACATAGATAGTTTTTGAATCAAAGATGATACTTATTAAAATGCCAGTAAAATCATCTATGTTGTACTCGATTTGACGTATGTGTATGTTGTACTCGATTAGTGGTAGAAACCACGATCCCATTATAGTTTCTTTTACTGGCATTTTAATAAGTACCTTTGATTCAAAAAAGATCTAATTATAATGAAATGCCATTAGCAATTTTTCTCTCATTTATTGTATAATTACCACCGTATTACATACAGTATTAGGCATAAACTTCCTGCTTTGTTCCTTCAGTAAAATTTTTACACACTATGCTATTGCTACGAATTCTGTTTTAGCTGACAATCAGTGCATGAGTTACAATATTTTGACCAATTAAAAGGATATCTGACTCTATTTTTAGAAGTTATTCTTGTTGCTAAATATGCATCAAATACGGGAAAACATTCTGACTTGTCATTTCTGCAAATTACCAGTTGTTACATGTTTGTACCAAAAACATCAGGTTTATGCAGTTAATTACCATCCACACCCATGTTTTCCAGACTTACTTAACATCTGTGTATGGGTCATTTCTGTGTCAAATCAGCAAGGTTCACAACCCGACCCCTTTTGATTTCCTTGAAATTTGGTGTGATTGTTATGCATGAATCCCAAATTTAAAAAAAGTCCCAAATTTAGCCCTGTCCACCCACGAGGTTTCAAATTGCATGACTTTGAAAATTAGAAAATTGTAATCTTCAGCACCTAGGACAATCGCGTCTTGTCTCGCATCCACAAAAAATGCCCCTGTGGACCTATAAGATGCAGGAGTATACACTATACCACTTTTGTACCCAGACAGAACGACCAAAAACTATGTGGGCACGACCAAGAGGTCCTTAAGACTAAGACTCCAGAAGCACCAGAGAGATATCATAAGAGGACTTCTCACTACGGCACTAACGTGTGAAGTCGCCAACAAACCTGCAACACCTTTGTAGGGACATATAAAGAAAATTGCATGATACATGACTGCCAGAGCCACCCTCCTCAGAGAAACTATAGAAATCCTATCCGGCCACGGGATATGCAACGAGGAAACATCAATGGACCTCCCACATGTATGGCGCATGCTCCTGAATATGCACGTCCTTAATCACATATCTTGAATATGACGCACACATTCTATTAATCTATAGCAAGCGTCTATTTTTGAATATATAACTAAAACTCTGTTTTTGTTTTTCCATAATACTTCTGCCTGAAGAAGCCACCCGTGGTGGCAAAAGCTAACGTTTTGTTCTAGTTTTTGTAATATTGCACCAATAAAAATGGATTTCAGCATTTTGTTAGTAATCTTTAAGTAGTTCTATCTCAAAAAACGCAATTCATGAGGCAACCTTAAGGGTTGTCTTATGTTATAAATGTGCTTTTGATTAAAAAAACTGTTAAAAAGTTGATTTTTGAATACAAGAAGAAATTAAGAATCAGGACAAAACATCCCAAAAAGAAATACAAATTTTCAGGTTCTTTCCCTTTTGTTAGAGGACTAAGTGGAAAATTTTTAAGATTAATGAAGAAACACAACATTATTTTTGGATATTCAGTTCAGAATATTGGTGACTTAATTATAAAGAAAAAAAGTAACAATAATATACTACAATCAGCAGGCGTATATGAAATTCCTATTGTTTCACTGAGTTCTGAAGATCACATTTCATACATTGGTAGCACAAAAAATAGATTAATAAAAAGATTACATCAACATATAAAAAACTGGAACAAAAAAGAAGAAAAACTGCACTTATCCAACACTGTGTTAAACATAAACAATACCCTGATTTTGAAAATATTAAATTACTAACCACCCACAGAAACGAAAAAGAATTAAGGATTTCTGAAAGCGTTATAATTGAACAAAGAAAAGATAAAATATGCAATTTACAAGACCCCACCACACTAGACATAGCCTGGAAATCACTTATAAAAAAAGAAAAAATTCATAAAAAAAGACAAAAAAAAGAACATTACACAAAAAATCACACCAATAAATAAAGAACAAAAAAATACACCTGTTTTTACGAACAAATAATAATAGCCCAAAAATATCTACACAAAAGAATTGTACTTACGACTAATACCTACCAACTCATCCAATAGATGGCGACAGATTAGAAACAAGTCACCTAACACACAATAGAATTATACTTACGACTGATACCTACCAACTCACCCAATAGATGGCGACACATTAGAAACAAATCACCTAACACATACAGGCACACAATAGAATTATACTTACGACTGATACCTACCAACTCATCCACTAGACGGCGACATATTAGAAACAAATCACCTAACACATACAGGCAGCAAACCTTCCCATCGATTCCCGACATGCAACTCCAAAACTACACAAACACGCGAGGAACCCTCGTGTAGAAGTAGAGGCCCGAAGATGGCGGTTAAGCACCGCTGAAAGCACTCGCCGTAACAACACATTAGAAACAAATCAACTAACACATACAGGCACACAATAGAATTATACTTACGACTGATACCTACCAACTCATCCACTAGACGGCGACATATTAGAAACAAATCACCTAACACATACAGGCAGCAAACCTTCCCATCGATTCCCGACATGCAACTCCAAAACTACACAAACGCGTGAGGAACCCTCGTGTAGAAGTAGAGGCCCGAAGATGGCGGTTAAGCACCGCTGAAAGCACTCGCCGTAACAACGAACCCCTTGTGAGACGTCTCCTGACCCGATGAGTATAACTCTGTCTACTAAAATCTTTTCATTAATAGTAAATTTTAAATGTTTGATTGTGCGAGTGAATGAATGTGGAACTGAAAATATATAACCTAACTGTTTTATTTCTGTAAAAAAATTTTTATGACTGACCAAAGGTCCGTAACATAAGGGACCTCTCGGGCCGGAAGCACGTGCCTCACAGAGCAAACAACGTGAGAAATACTTTGACAATATCAGGTAAAATACCTTAGATATTATGTATATTTTAGTTGTATCTCATTACCTAATTGGGCTAGAAGGTTGAAATTAGTGTCTTTTTATAGCATTTTATATGAGCTTTTAAATCACCTTGAATATTTTTTTAAACTGTAATTTTAAAATTCTGAAAAAATTATATGGCATCGTTAGACTTTTGTTTACTAGTATACTAACTTTCAAGTTGGGACTGCAATGGGATCATTATTTATAAAATATTAAAATGAAATACACTATCACCATAAAAATGACCTCAAAATGACATAATGAAAGGTGAAAGTGTTTCAAGGTTAAATAGCCGATTTAAATAGGGAGGATTAATCAGTCAAAAAAGGTATCTCCATGATATGCTAAGTAGTAAACCTTTAATACCTATAATTTTTTTCAACTAAAATGATATGAAAAAAAAAGAAAAAAAGAATAATATAGCAATGGTCTTAAAGATTAAAAAGAAAAAATCAACAAACTCTTCTGCTGATTTTGTCATACTTTTAGGAGATATTTGTTTAGTAGATACCCATAGCTTAAATGTCACACAGAATCAATATTATTCTTTTCACACGATCAATAATGAAACTTTTCAGTAAATCTGATCCTCGGGCAAAATTGGCATTTACTGAAGTAGCATGCAGGAAGTGAAGGATTACATATTATTACTCTTGCAATGCAGTCTTATAAGCTGTTAATGGGGAGTTTATTTTCATTAGTTAATTTTGCCATATGGTGCTTTGAAACATTATAAGAATTCTTTGTATCGTCATATCATGCATAAGTTACGTTGAAAATTATAAGCTGGACGTTTCGGTAGCGACTTCTACCTTCGTCAGCCATGGAATGTGACACGTAAAAGTATCAGTTGCCAGATTTCAAAATAGCTTTCCAAATGAAAGGGATGTTAAAAGGTGCGTCAGTATTGCAGGTGTTAGGGGTAAGGTAGATTTCGATGCTTTCGCGGTACCTGAAGTCTTGCTGATTGTTGAACGAGGCGATCCGCTTAACATTTCGCCAATCGGGAATTGCAGACGTATCGCTGCTGGTTAAAATTGAAAGGGAGGTGGAAGGGCTGCCTTTCTTAACGGGTCATTCCATGTCAAATCATCAATTTCTTTTGCAAAATGTAATCCACCGACTCGGATTTTAATGAAACTTGGCAGGTAGATATACCTGATAAAGATAGGAGAAAATCCATAGTTTCAGTTTTTTAAACCTCATAGTTTTTAAAAAACAGTGCTCTAAAATTTAGCTGAACACCCACTTTTGCAGCTGTGCAGTAGCATGCCACTTTTTACATAACATGCTGTAGTTTGTGTGCTACTGAATTTAGGAGAATGAAACTTTGGAATCACATGGAAAAAGGTCCCTACATATTGGAAACACTTTTCATTTTACCTGAAACACCATTTAAATTTTGAAGATGACAATCCGATTTTTGGTGTAAATGTGACAAGGATGGTAAGTCAGATAAAATCCGAAAACTTGAAAATTTTCATCGTCCTGGAGCGGGACTCGAACCCGCGTCTCCCAGAAAACGCCCAGGTATGCTAACCACTACACCACCCAGAACGACCAAGTTTCAAGTTTCCGATCAATTTGAATATAACCATCACAGGATTCGCTAGTCGAAGCAACCGGCATTCATGTTTAGCGAATCTGGAGGTTAAGAATCGTATCCCGTGTTTGCCCGGAGAAGCAGATAAATCATGAAAGAAATACGAGAATACGCCATATAATACAAATTTTGAAGATGACAATCCGATTTTTGGCGTAAATGTGACAAGGATGGTAAGTCAGATAAAATCCGAAAACTTGAAAATTTTAAAGTTTTCGGATTTTATCTGACTTACCATCCTTGTCATATTTACGCCAAAAATCGGATTGTCATCTTCAAAATTTGTATTATATGGCGTAATCCCGTATTTCTTTCATGATTTCTTACACCATTTAAGTTCGTGCCACCTAGTGGTGAAGTGAAAAATTACAGCAAAATTTAGACATTTTATGGGAGGCTCTGTAGAATATTGCTCTGGCATGAGGGAGATAATTTTTTTTATATATTGATGTTTAACACATCTTATAACATATTTGAAAAAAAAATGGTGGTTATCAGCATATTTTCTCAAATGGTTAAAATTATCTGAATTTCATAGAGGAGTGGCTCTCCTTCCCAGACATCTTATAACATATTTGAAAAAAAAAAAATGGTGTTATCAGCATATTTTCTCAGATGGTTAAAATTATCTGAATTTCATAGAGGGCTCTCCTTCGACAGTTAAAGCCATTTTATTCTACAAACCTGACCCACCATTTTGGAATTTGCTGAAAATTAGCATGTAGGTTTACCTAACAAAGCTGCAAAACACTGCAAATTTTTTATCTTCCACATTCCATAGTTTCCGAGATACAGCACTCGAAAGTTAGGCATAACCACTCGTTCAACAGCAAACTGATCCTGTTTCAACTTGTGGAGTCTATTATATGGTACCTTTTAAGTTGAAAACATGTGTACATGTACAGTTACTGAGTGCAGTGCTGACTCGTAAATCCAAACATTTAAACACTTTTTATTTAAGCGTAAGATGTTTAAAATAAGTGTCATTTTTCAAGTAGCTGTAAAAAAACCACAGGAAAAAATCAGTTGTTCTTAAAAATTAACTACAATTTGCATTATCCTGAATCAATGGTGGAATAATTTATAATTACCTGCATATTAATATTAAGCTGCTATTCATTCCTTGCTTGAATGTTATAATATTCAGTTACACGTATAACAGATGTTGTTCTACAGTTTATTCCGATGCATGCCTCAGTGGAGTTTTTCTAACTGTAGGGAACTTTTCTGTGCTGCACACCACTTAATCTGAAGAGGTTTCATGTCATCTTTATGAAAATAATATGCTCAGGCTGTGCCTGTCATCGTTGGGGGTTGCACTGTACACAATATATGCTGCATAGGCACATAGCATATATCATCATGAAGTGGCCAGTAAAATGACTTTGCAGGACCATGTGGATACATAAACTTAATTTTCACATCTTCATCCTTTTCAATATCACTGATCATACCAAAAAACCAGTTATCATATATGCATGCTACATAGCATTGAGTGTGCAACTGTGGCCGATTTATCAGTTCAGTGCTACTTTTGAAGTTAAATATCAAACAGTATTTGTCATCTCTACTTATCCTCTTCATTCCTATGGTATTCGATGAAAGTGGACAAAAATAGTGAAAACTCCTGGTTCCTGGAATAACTGATGTTTCTAAAAAAATGTTCCTGTAGGTTGTTTTGTACAATTTCAATTTCAGGCTTTGATATAAAGTGGAACTCAATGTTTTTTGTGTTTGCAACACAAAATTTAAAGGCATCCATCGGTTTTGTGGTTTGATTTTTGATAGGTCTTTGCAGGCTTGCTCTGCTTACAATTCGTTTCACTGTACCACCAATACCATCGCAAGCCGATTTCCCTTGGCTAGTGGCAAAAAATGACCATGATGCAGATATTGCAAAATCATTTTCATGCTTGCACAAATTCAGACAATTCTTGCGATTTTTATATTGTGCTGCACACCCATCTGTAAAATAGTAAACCTTCACAACTTCTGGATATTTATTCTTGATGTACTGCATTGTTGCTTGTTGAATTCTGTACACCATACAAGCATTGTGTGATCCAGATCGTCAGAAAAGCAGCAGTAATTGGAGATTTCAAGCAACTGTGTCTCACCTCTTGTGTACATAATAACTGGGTGAACTGTGCATGCCTCTGATGTCCAATGATAGCCTTGTGCCTCATCTTGTATGACAAATGAGTAGTTCTCACTGAAGTCCATAAGAACAATTGCCATGTCTGGCGTAAGCATTTCTTTGAGTTCCTTTAGAAACCTGAATTGTTCCTTCGCAATGTATGCATGTGGGATAAGTTTATCCATCTTCAACAATAGCATTTGCATAAAATCTTCCATTGTTAAAGTTTGTTTAATTAATTCTTTTCTTCCGCTTGATACCCACTGATTGAATTCTATGGTATCATTTTCATCAGTCTTCAGATTTTGTTTTCAAAAAATTTGCTAAGTTATCTGTAGATGGGCAGTTTTTGCAGTGTCTGAGCATGCAGTTATGATCTTTCAAGTCACAAACCATGTAACCCATTAGTGTTTCATATGATTCCTTGAACTGAGCAGCATTCAGAAGTAATATAACATTTTGATGTATAGTGCACACACGTACAGAATGAGTACCAGCAGCACCAGCTAAAATACACCACTTTGGTCTTACACTGCAACATTTTGAAAATCCAACCTTTCTGTCAGGATATTGCTGTGTTTAAAAGAGCTATACAGTTTTTTTAAGATTGCACAAAATTAGCCTCTTCTGCACATGCTGATTTCTTCTCTGATGCTTACAAAATCCTTCTTTCTTGACATCTGCCGTGAAGAAGTGTCATCTTCATAAAATCCCTGAATTAATTGCAATGTTTCATTGCTCAGTTTTTCCCTATCCTTGGTTCTGGTAGTGACATAATTCCTGTTTTCTTAATCAGTTTTTTAGAGTAACTTGTACAAAATTCTAGCGGATAATGCTTACCTTGGCATTCCTTTTTAGCGATGAGAACATTTCACGCACGTGTTTTCCGGTCTTTGTTGATGTTATTGTCCTAAAGTCTGTTGTATGCGATGGCTGGCTTTACTTCTCACACTTTTCGCTGGGTATACTCATTGGATCTTTGCCTTAGGATTCCAAACACATCAATTTTTACCGTTCTTTATACTCGAAATTTTCGCCCATCCTCTGGGCATCCTCAGGAGCGTGGCGACTTTACCACCGATGTTCGTGGTTAACTTCGCGCTAATGGAGTCCGATACTCCTTGTTGCCATTCGTCGGATATACTTTCTTGGATATATTTCGTTATCAATGCCAAGGTAAGCATTATCCGCTAGAATTTTGTACAAGTTACTTTGAAATATTGCACGTAAAAGAGAATAGTAGAATGATTAGAGCTATATAATTGTCAGAATTAGAACTACTAATTGGAATTGATCAGTTTTTTAGATTGTCACACTAGATATTCTGACACCTGAAATGTTTCAATAATCATCTTTTGGGACCAGGATAGAGGTGCCATTGTTAGCATTTGGATATTTTTTTTTCTTGCCTGTTCAATGTGGAAAGTTTCTCTTTTATCAGAGCCACAAGCTTATCTAAATCTTTGGCCTTTTGCTTTGTTGCACTGGTCTCAGGGGTATCTTCTTTTTCAGAGCTTGAAAAATCATGTTGCAGTACACGGGCAACTTTATGTTTAACACTTCATTGTATTTGTTTTATTTTCCTTTTTCCATATGACAATCTTCTGTGCTGTGGTACAGAATGCAGCTTCAAAGGAGAACAGCCAATATTGCCCATGCCCATATTGATTTCATCCAGTGTTTGTTCTTTTTCTACTGATTCTTGTAATAGCATTAATTCATTGATGTCTAAACCAGATTCAGAGCTTGCTTCCTCTAATCTCATAGCCCTATTTCTACAGTTACAACAGATCTTCTGCCCAGGTTTGACATTAACATGTTTTTGCATAAATGCCTTTGTTTATTGTAGACTGACCATCCTTAGAGAGCTTCTAACAGATTTTTTATGAACTTGAAATGGATTGCAGCATGATTTTTGTTGTTCCTCAAATTTTGAAATTTTGTTATATAGTAGTAATTATGATGAAAACATAATGTCACAATACTTCCAGTCTGCTGTTTCAGCTATTAAACACAGTATTTCCCTATCAACTTCACTTATCTCCTCAACTTTTTTCAGTCCCCTTTGTGACACATAGCATGTTTTGTGACATGGTATTTGGGTCAACTGCCCAACACTGCAGAGGTTTTGTTGATCCATTACTCTCCTCAACTTTTTCAGTCCCCTTTGTGACACATAGCATGTTTTGTGACATGGTGTTTGGGTCAACTGCCCAACACTGCAGAGGTTTTGTTGATCCATTACTAAGGAAGTAAGCAGTAAGAGAATATGTACAAACTAAGAAAACTTCCCCTCACAGCAAAAGAACAGTAACTTAAATCTTATTCTCTCAGCAAGCTAAAACTCTTTAACTGAAAGGCAAACCAAAGGGGTTGGTCATGACCACTGACTAGGGTACTAGTAAAACAAACCAAAACAAAAGAAGATCAAACAAAAACCTTATTGGCTTGTTAGCTGAAACCAAAACCAAAACTAAACTTTGATTGGCATGTTCTGTCTCGAATTTTCATTGCGTGTGAATCTCAGAAAAACCTGATCAATTTTTTTGGAATTTACTGGCGGAATGACAGGTTCGAGCCAGAACACGTTAACAAATTTATATGGGAGCGCGGAGTGTCAGAATTTGGCCAGTTCTGTCATTTCTCGTACCCCGGGTAAGCAGGAAAAATTTAAAGTGAGAAAAAAGGGGGGGAGGTAGTAATGAATTACTGTATTATTATTTTTGTAAATATTTAGCTTCTTTCTCGGAGTAAGAAGAAAAGGAGAGCAAAGTTTATCACACTCTTATTCGATAGACAAAATTTAATTCCATTATTTTTTCACCACGGAACGAGGGAAAGGAAAGGTTGAGCACGCCATTTTTATTTTCTTCTCTTCTTGAAAGTTTTAAAAGACGCCAAGAAGTGTCACTTTGCCTCATGGTGACTCAAGAATCTGCTGAGAGAATTCTATATTTAGCTTGGAATGGCAGGGAGTGTGGGCTCCCCTATACAGAGGTCAGGGGTCACTCTCGAGGCGTGGGAGAGATTCATTGGTAGTGCTGGACGGCAGTTGCTAGGCAGAAGTTTCGACCAATTAGGTGCCAGTGGTTTCGGGCACAAGAGCTTCAGTTGAGAAAACTGTTACTCGCTCTTTTGTCCTTGCTCTTGCTGGCTGGCAGGGAAAGCACAAGGCGAATTTTTCTCCTCGCCTTTTGGCAGGGAGGGGAAAATCTGAAGAAATGCACTGGGGTCTGTTGGCCCTGTGTGAAGAAAAATTTTTCTTAGGCCTGGTCGGCAATAAGAATAACTGACAGCTAGCTGTGTTCCCATATTCTGCAGTGACTCTAAAATCGGTCCAAAAAAAAAAAAAAAATGATTATTTTAAAGGATCTCATTGCCGGAGAGGAAATGACCACTGATGCACCAAAATTATCAAGTAGCGGTCGACTGCCGTGTTGGGTGTGGATGGCGGAAAAGGATCAGACTCGGTTTCCTACTTCCAAGCCCAACGTGCCTATTGAGGACCGAAAGTCTACCTCGTGTTGTTGCTGCCTCCATATTTTAAAGCTGGGCTGCGCCCAGAAGGCCATGGCTATCATGGACGGCCTTGTGAATGACATCGCTTTCGACTGCTGAATCGTCGAGCTGGGCCCCCTACTGATAAAACAAGGGATCCACCAGCAGGGTTCCAAAATGCCCGTTTCCTGTTTCGTTGGCCAAGCTCGCTGTGGCAGGAAAAAAGAAGGGAAAGAGAAAAAAACCCTTGAAGGTGAAGTGAAAATCAACCGGGACAGTGGTGTTTTCTCAGGGAGAGGTTTTTTTTTTTATTTATTTATTTATTTTATCTATTATTAGGCTGTGAAACTTTTTTTTATCAACGGTTAGTGTGCTTGTCAAGAAGTGTTGCTGCCCCAGTCGTAAAGGTAATTTTTTTCTTTTTGCAAATTTTTTTTTGAAATGTTATGTTGTGGTTTCTTTAAAATTATGTAGCCAGGGGCTTTGAAATGGGGGCAGTCAGAAATATATATATATATATATATATATATATATATATATATATAGCAAGGGAAAGAAAAAAAAGGGAGTTGTAAATGCTTTCATTCATGGTTTTTTTTTTTTTTTTTGTATTTTAGTGTTCTGGTGTGCTTAAGGAATGAAACCACTTGGTTTAATGTTAGGCTGTTTAAATAAATTTCATGTTATTTTCTGTGGGTAGGTAATAAAAAAAAAAAAAGAAAGGAAGTGTATAATTTTCTGGGTCATGTAGTGATAGATGATATCATTATTGTATTAAGTTATTTTGGAACGAACAACCTCTCAGACCAGTGTTTCTATTAATTAAAATTTAACTCATTTTGTGCTCAGTGATTTTTTGTATTTGTGAAATAGAATTTGTATTTATGAGCTTAGTGTAGGTGCCATGTAGTTGGGAATTTTTCTTGTAGGCTGGTTATTATTTTGGTTTAGTGTTTTGGTAAATTTAAGTGCAAAATTACTCTTTAAAATTTTTGTAGTAGTGAGGGCTAATTTCTAGTTTCAGCCTGTGGATTAGAAAAAATAGATTTTATGGGGGAAAGAATATAGAAATGGGCATAAAGGCAGAATATGGGGCATATGTATTGTGTGACTGAAAAGAACCCGAATAGCTGTTGTTTCTTCAACATTTGATGATTTTTCCATAAATAGGTGATTTTGAAATATTGTGATTTATAGAGTTTTCTGGAAATAAAGTAAGGTTTGGTACAGTGTGTCTAGTATGGTGTTATTGAGCTTTCTGGGAAATGAGTAATACAGTGTGTTCCTGGGAAATAAAGATATGAAGTGATTTTCTGGGGAAAAGGTGATGTATTGAATTTTCTGGAAATAAGGATGTTGAGTGAGCTTTCTGGGAAATAGATGTTGAGATATTTTGGGGGCAAGAGAACTCTTGTGGGATACTTTACCCTATGTGGACATGCCTCGGGTCTGAAAGGGTGCACAAAACAAATTGGGGGATTTGTTTTCTGCCCAAGTAAGCTCGTTGGCCCATAGGAGGTGGTTCCTACAAAAGGAGTGAGTGTGAGTTGTCCCAAAATCAGAGTAAAGAAACAATGCAGGTTGCTAGGTCGCACTTTGCTCCTCTACACTGTATAGGCTGGGAATGGATTCACGACCCATTCTCACCTTCAAACTCAAACTTTGTTGTTCTCCCAGAAAAATCGTGTTTTTCTAGAGAAGTGGGACTCATTAGTTGAGATGATTGTTTGGCTTTATGCCCGAGTTGGTTACTACATGGGTGCCAGTAGATTGGAAAACTTATGGTATGGAATTTTGAGAAGTTGGATTTTCATGATGATAGTGTGAATCGAGATTCTTGTGTCAGTGTAGCAAATTAATGATAACTTTTGAGTAAATTGAATAAGGTATCTAGTGTATTAGGTTTTGTATGGTGTATAGAATTGGTTCAGTATTAGGTAGTGCTAGATTGTTATGTTATGTTGATTTTAAGACAAATTTTCCTGGAAGTGTAGAATCTTGTAGTAAAGTAACTTTCCATTATACGTAAAATTTTGGCTCAGTTGTTATGGTAGTTTAAAAATTAAAAGTGGATTCAGAAGACTGGTCTGAGAAGGTTGGTTCGAAGGAGTTAGTTAGAACAACATAGTGTACACATATGCTTATAAAAAAAAAAATTCTACGAGAGAGAGTGAGGGAGATTTACATTTCGACCACTTAATTTACATACCTTGTAAATTGCCTTTATGTGATGTTGATTATGATCAGTAGTGTGCCTGGTGCTATATTTCCTCAACTAAGCTGACAGCTAATTATTGTTATTGGGCCCAGTGGCCTGGTTAAAAGTTTGTGTCCAAAAGAAATTAACTTGTTAAGTTTTTCAAATAAATATAGGCCAAGTGGCCTTTCAAAAACCGAAGGGGAGTTGTAAATGCTTTCATTCATGGTTTTTTTTTTTTTTTTTGTATTTTAGTGTTCTGGTGTGCTTAAGGAATGAAACCACTTGGTTTAATGTTAGGCTGTTTAAATAAATTTCATGTTATTTTCTGTGGGTAGGTAATAAAAAAAAAAAAAAAAAAAAAGAAAGGAAGTGTATAATTTTCTGTGTCATGTAGTGATAGATGATATCATTATTGTATTAAGTTATTTTGGAACGAACAACCTCTCAGACCAGTGTTTCTATTAATTAAAATTTAACTCATTTTGTGCTCAGTGATTTTTTGTATTTGTGAAATAGAATTTGTATTTATGAGCTTAGTGTAGGTGCCATGTAGTTGGGAATTTTTCTTGTAGGCTGGTTATTATTTTGGTTTAGTGTTTTGGTAAATTTAAGTGCAAAATTACTCTTTAAAATTTTTGTAGTAGTGAGGGCTAATTTCTAGTTTCAGCCTGTGGATTAGAAAAAATAGATTTTATGGGGGAAAGAATATAGAAATGGGCATAAAGGCAGAATATGGGGCATGTGTATTGTGTGACTGAAAAGAACCCGAATAGCTGTTGTTTCTTCAACATTTGATGATTTTTCCATAAATAGGTGATTTTGAAATATTGTGATTTATAGAGTTTTCTGGAAATAAAGTAAGGTTTGGTACAGTGTTATATTAATTCAACATTTGTCGAAAACATTACGTGGTTTCAGAAATTATTAACTATATGTCAACAAAATAGTTTCCATATCATCTACTGTTTCGCACGTTACTAGAAATTCGAGCACGGGAAAAAAATTAATAACCTCACATAAAACTAAAAATCAAATATTAACCTCAGAAGCGATAATGATTGAAAAAACTAAAGAAATAAATTGTAATAATAATGATCCAATGAATCTACCGTACGCTTGGAAATATTTTATCGAAAAAGAAATTAACGATAAAAAATATAATAAAAGACCTTATTAATTATTTTCAACAAACGAATGGCAACACCAATTAATTTGGAGTCGGAATTCATGTCATCCGGTTATATCAAAACACGACTAAGAACGTGCATTAATACCAAAAATAGCATGCGCAAGAGTACAACTGCCGTGAAAAGTCGGACGCTGCCAGTAGAATCGATGTAAGTGGCCGAAACACAACATGTATGAGAAGATCATAATACCCACTGAAGATGATTCCAAAAAGAAGGAATTGAAACTAGTTTGGGATATCGAGCCACGGAAAATAAAACATGCAACCATCATCTATAATAAGAAATTATAAGATCGAAGTTCAACTTGGAAGCTGATACCACAGGAAAGGAAAATCATGCCTTCTTCGATAACAAGATGGCTTATTACTGATTCAACGCATCATAATCAAAAGGTTCGAAAGTTCTTTTCTATTGTATTAATTTCGTAAATCATGACTTAAAAAACTGGAATAATATTAATCTTTTAATACATATTGTCTCTACGTATTGGAGGACTTTGACAACTTATGATGCATTTGACTGCACATATTAAAACATTTTTTCATATAAATTTGTAATCTTCATAATAAAATTCTAAACTATTATAAAGAACATCAAAAAGAAAAAAGGAATATTAGTGACAAGTTGAAATAAAAATTTTCTTATTATATGGACGTTTTTTCCCGTGCTCGAATTTCTAGTAACGTGCGAAACAGTAGATGATATGGAAACTATTTTGTTGACATATAGTTAATAATTTCTGAAACCACGTAATGTTTTCGACAAATGTTGAATTAATATAATTTATGGAAACTGGAGATTTAAAAGGCTCATAATGTTGATTTTATTGGAGAGAATCTGAAATTCGCGGCTGAAATCATAATATATACGAACTAAACAAAATGAATATCACGAACTTTAAAAAGAATAGAATCCAGTTGAGCAAAGAAGTCGAACATTTAAACTTTTTGACAACTTGTAAAAACAATGGAATTACACCTAAATTTTTACAAATTAGAAATAAACCAATGAATTATAAAGATAAAACCATTTTACAAACTTGTGAAATTAAAAGATTAAGAGCCTCTATTAGAGAAAAACGAAAAGACATTGATAGATTGAGTAAGAAAAACTACAGATTATATAATCAATGCATGCAAGAGAAAGATAAAGAAGAAATAAAAATAGCATTAATTAAAATATTTGCTATTATAGAAAGACAACAATTTAAAGACAGAAGGAGACACTTTCATAAAATTGAAAACCTCATAAGAGAAAAGTATAATAACAAAGAAGGAAAAGAAAAACTACCAACATTAGAAGACAAACCACTGTTCATTAACAAATCTAATAATGAATTGACATATCTACAAGTTAAAGCACTCAATAGAGGAACGAGATATGCATATAAACAAGAAATTCCGAAAGCCGAGATAATAATCCCATATATAGAAGACGTCATCAAGAAACTACCAAATAAAAGACAAAACCCTACAAGATTTAAAATATTAAGAGCAATCAATAACAAAGAAAAAGAAGAACAAATACCAGCTATAAAATATGAGAGACAAGAGCTAATGAACCTCAAGAACAACCCAGCAATTAAATGCGTAAGCGCTGATAAAGCCAAACAAATTATTATATTAGACAAAGATGATTATGATATAAAAATGAAAACGGCTATAGAAAAATTGGATATCGAAGAAACTACACTTGACCCAACAGATACAATTCTAAGAAAAATGGCTTATATAAAAAACCATGGACATTTACCTGATAATATTAAAAACAAAGCCATTCCGCCCGTTGGAGCGTCTATTCCAAGCATATTCAGCAAAATCAAAACGCATAAAAAAGAAGAACCATTAAGACCAATAGTAAATAAAACAACGTCTCCAACAATTCTCCTTGAAAAAGAACTATTTAAACATTTAAAACAGTATTACTTTCAACATATTTATACAATTAACAACTCCATTGAAGTGATTAAAAAAGTTAAAGAACTAAAAACAACCGATTTTCTGATGATCAGTCTAGATATTGTTTCCCTATATCCAAATACACCTGTTTATGAAGCAATTCAATTGTTAAATCAGAAGTTAAAAGATGAAAAAATACCTGAAGCACAAAGAATTAGTATTATCCAGGCATTGAAACTAGTAGCTGATAATAACTACTTCACATATAATAAAAAAATATACCGACAAAAACAAGGTGCACCAATGGGATCACCAATTTCGGGACTTCTTGCTGAAATAATATTACAAGACATAGAAAATAAACTTTTGGATTCATTCAATCAAAAACAACTAATACTATACGTAAGATACGTTGACGATATCCTTATCTTCTGGAAGCAATCTGAAAAAGAACTTGAAACATTTGTAAACAAATACAATAGTTTTTATCCTACAATACAAGTTACTATGGAAAAAGAAGTTAAGAGACAACTAAACTATTTAGACATTTCTTTATTCAGGCGAAATAATATGATTGAATACGAAGTATATCGAAAACCAACTTATACTCCAACGATAATTCCGATTGATTCAAATCATCCTTGGAAATATAAAAGAGCAGCACTTCAATTTTACATAAGAAGAGCATTAACCCATTCCTGTAATAAACACAAAGAAA
Organism: Macrothele yani; assembly: GCA_039090855.1. Taxonomy (NCBI): domain Eukaryota; kingdom Metazoa; phylum Arthropoda; class Arachnida; order Araneae; family Macrothelidae; genus Macrothele; species Macrothele yani. The sequence goes on from CM077027.1 coordinate 2,526,690, forward strand.
AGATTGAGATTAACTGGATAAAAAGAACTGCTATGAAATTTGGATACAAGAAAAAGATCATAGATGATATACTTGAAAATATAAAGAAATCTTTAAATGAAAATAAAAATAAACAAAAAAATGAAATAAAATTTGCTGGTAAAATTCCCTACATTCCTCCAATAACAGATATCTTAAAGAAGGAATGCATTAAAGAAAAAATGATATTGGCAGAAACCGTCATAGATAACGAAACTATATTAACTAATGGAAATGAAAGAAGATCAATGCTTGATAAAGCCGGAGTATATTCTATACCAACAAAATATTATACAGAAATAGAAAGAAATGAAAGAAATAAAGTATACATAGGAAGTACAAAAAGAAGATTTAAGACCAGATTAAAAGAACATATATCGAACTGGAATAAAAAAGAAAACAAAACATCATTAATAAATCATTGTATTGAAAATGAAGCTTATCCTGTTTGGTATGATGCAAAATTAATAACCTCACATAAAACTAAAAATCAAATATTAACCTCACAAGTGATAATGATTGAAAAAACTAAAGAAATAAATTGTAATAATAATGATCCAATGAATCTACCGTACGCTTGGAAATATTTTATCGAAAAAGAAATTAACGATAAAAAATATAATAAAAGACCTTATTAATTATTTTCAACAAACGAATGGCAACACCAATTAATTTGGAGTCGGAATTCATGTCATCCGGTTATATCAAAACACGACTAAGAACGTGCATTAATACCAAAAATAGCATGCGCAAGAGTACAACTGCCGTGAAAAGTCGGACGCTGCCAGTAGAATCGATGTAAGTGGCCGAAACACAACATGTATGAGAAGATCATAATACCCACTGAAGATGATTCCAAAAAGAAGGAATTGAAACTAGTTTGGGATATCGAGCCACGGAAAATAAAACATGCAACCATCATCTATAATAAGAAATTATAAGATCGAAGTTCAACTTGGAAGCTGATACCACAGGAAAGGAAAATCATGCCTTCTTCGATAACAAGATGGCTTATTACTGATTCAACGCATCATAATCAAAAGGTTCGAAAGTTCTTTTCTATTGTATTAATTTCGTAAATCATGACTTAAAAAACTGGAATAATATTAATCTTTTAATACATATTGTCTCTACGTATTGGAGGACTTTGACAACTTATGATGCATTTGACTGCACATATTAAAACATTTTTTCATATAAATTTGTAATCTTCATAATAAAATTCTAAACTATTATAAAGAACATCAAAAAGAAAAAAAGGAATATTAGTGACAAGTTGAAATAAAAATTTTCTTATTATATGGACGTTTTTTCCCGTGCTCGAATTTCTAGTAACGTGCGAAACAGTAGATGATATGGAAACTATTTTGTTGACATATAGTTAATAATTGGTACAGTGTGTCTAGTATGGTGTTATTGAGCTTTCTGGGAAATGAGTAATACAGTGTGTTCCTGGGAAATAAAGATATGAAGTGATTTTCTGGGAAAAAAGGTGATGTATTGAATTTTCTGGAAATAAGGATGTTGAGTGAGCTTTCTGGGAAATAGATGTTGAGATATTTTGGGGGCAAGAGAACTCTTGTGGGATACTTTACCCTATGTGGACATGCCTCGGGTCTGAAAGGGTGCACAAAACAAATTGGGGGATTTGTTTTCTGCCCAAGTAAGCTCGTTGGCCCATAGGAGGTGGTTCCTACAAAAGGAGTGAGTGTGAATTGTCCCAAAATCAGAGTAAAGAAACAATGCAGGTTGCTAGGTCGCACTTTGCTCCTCTACACTGTATAGGCTGGGAATGGATTCACGACCCATTCTCACCTTCAAACTCAAACTTTGTTGTTCTCCCAGAAAAATCGTGTTTTTCTAGAGAAGTGGGACTCATTAGTTGAGATGATTGTTTGGCTTTATGCCCGAGTTGGTTACTACATGGGTGCCAGTAGATTGGAAAACTTATGGTATGGAATTTTGAGAAGTTGGATTTTCATGATGATAGTGTGAATCGAGATTCTTGTGTCAGTGTAGCAAATTAATGATAACTTTTGAGTAAATTGAATAAGGTATCTAGTGTATTAGGTTTTGTATGGTGTATAGAATTGGTTCAGTATTAGGTAGTGCTAGATTGTTATGTTATGTTGATTTTAAGACAAATTTTCCTGGAAGTGTAGAATCTTATAGTAAAGTAACTTTCCATTATACGTAAAATTTTGGCTCAGTTGTTATGGTAGTTTAAAAATTAAAAGTGGATTCAGAAGACTGGTCTGAGAAAGGTTGGTTCGAAGGAGTTAGTTAGAACAACATAGTGTACACATATGCTTATAAAAAAAAAAAATTCTACGAGAGAGAGTGAGGGAGATTTACATTTCGACCACTTAATTTACATACCTTGTAAATTGCCTTTATGTGATGTTGATTATGATCAGTAGTGTGCCTGGTGCTATATTTCCTCAACTAAGCTGACAGCTAATTATTGTTATTGGGCCCAGTGGCCTGGTTAAAAGTTTGTGTCCAAAAGAAATTAACTTGTTAAGTTTTTCAAATAAATATAGGCCAAGTGGCCTTTCAAAAACCGAAACCTTAGTGCAGTGAAGTAATAAGTATTTTAGGGTGAATTTTCATCACATGGTTCAAATGTATCCCCCTCAGCAGTGACTGAGGTGAGGAAAGAAATCTGAGGTAATTGTGTTAAAATCGATGTTTTTGTCCTAACCATTATATTTGACTTCACCGCCTCCAAAAGTTATTTACACGTGTGCATTGTATACCATTAAATTTTAGTGTTTACAAATTTGGTACACATGTAAACAATAGTTACCTTTCTTCCACTTTCAGGTGTATCTACTCGTCTAACGCAAACAATGCAATAGTAACTTTTGGGAGTTTCCAAATTCAGTGGTGCATTTTATTTTCCGATTTATGTTTCATGGCCTTAATCAAAATTTCAGTTTTGTTTCGAAATGCATCGACCCATCTCCCAAATTCTAATTTTCTATAATTTACATAGAAATTGCAACATTAGCATAAGTCTTTCTTTTTAATACCCCAAATCTTCTATATAACAGACAGTTGGAAAAACCTAACCAAAACTAAACATTTATTAGCAGTTGGAAACCAAACTAAACATTTATTAGCAGATTGGAAACCAAACCAAAACTAAACATTGATTGGCAGTTAAAAACCAAACCAAAAATAAAAATTGCCTGTCAGTTGAAAACCAAACCAAAAATAAACATTGCCTGTCAGTTGAAAACCCCACTGTCACTGACTGGAAGTTGAAAACCCAAAATAAAACTCCATTCCCTGAAACATATTTCAGAAAGTTCTTGTCTTTCAACATTTTCTCTACCCACATCCCCTTGTGATGATTAAATCAGCTGATAAAGCAAACTTGATACGTTGAAATGTGTTCTGTGCAATGCTAAAAATTGTTACTCCTGTTGATACTTTGTGCACTGATACTCTGAAAAAAAATTTCCATATAATGTTTCAAAGTAGTTAAAAATTAGTCAGTGCTTGAAGATTTCTATTTGATTTTGTTTCACTTTGTCAATTGCAAAAAATGGAGCAAAAAAACTGCAGATTGAGTCCAAATTATTAGTTATTAAGAATATAGGAATTTATTTTTTCAACTACGTTGGCGGAAAGTGAAAAAGAACACCAAGAAGGAATTGGCGGACGATCATGAAATGTACATATGTTAATGTGGTCGAGTTTACGTAGGTGTGATGTTAATTTCGGGACCAACCGGTGAGCGCTTACGCCACAGCACGGCATAATATTAAAATTATCGTCGGTGGTATTTAAGGAGTACGGTGAAGTGAATGTAATCAGTCGCCGGCGTACGGACACGTGCGAAGACCCTGAAGAAGCTGCAATGCCTGGACGTGGAAGACATGTACGATTTCAGCAGTTATCGGACTTTGAGCGAGGTCGTCTAGTCGGACTCCGCGAGTCCGGGTGGTCGTATCGTCGTATTGCGGAGTGAATTGGACGGGAAGTATCGGTGGTGGTACGATGGTGGCGTAGATGGTCTGAGGAACATTCCCACACGAGAATACGTGGAACTGGGAGTCGCAGATGGACTGATGAGTGGATCAATCGACTTATAAAAAGAGCAGTGTTATCAAGCAGAGCATCCACTACGACGCAAATCCGAGCTGCCGTTGCACCTAAGGTGACTGTGCGAACAATCTGCAACCGTCTACTGGATGCAGGACTACGTGCACATGTGCCTCTGGCATGTGTACCTCTGACTCCAGCCCACCGTCAGGAACGGCTGCAGTGGTGTCGCCAACGTCTGCACTGGAGAACGCAATGGCGATCTGTCGTGTTCAGCGATGAAAGTAGATTCTGCTTGGGAGCCTCCGATGGCCAGATGCGTGTTCACAGACACACAGGGGAGTGTCTCCACCCTTCTTGCATCCACCAGCGACACACAGAGCCTACACCTGGTCTCCTGGTGTGGGGAGCGATCAGCTTTCACTCCCGTACACAACTAGTGTTTGTACCGGGTACGTTAAACAGCACCTCCTACATCAACAACATCATTCAGCCCGTTGTTGCGCCATTTGTAAGGTCGGTCCATCGTGGTGTTTTCCAGCAAGATAACGCACGTCCACACACGGCACGTGCAACGCAACATGCATTTCAGGGTGTGAGACAACTTCCATGGCCTGCACGTTCACCGGATCTGTCCCCCCATTGAGCACGTGTGGGATTTTATGGGACAACGACTTATCTGGTCTCCATGGCCAGCCACGACTATCCCGGATTTATGCGTCCAGGTTGAGGATGCTTGGAACTCAATACCCCAAACTTACATCCAACATCTGTACGACAGACTCCATGGCAGAATTGCACAGTGTGACACAGTTCATGGCGGTTCAACCTCGTACTAACCATGTTACATGGAAATGTTATTTTTCAGTTTACCAGCAAATACAGCTGTATTTTGCCATAATGTTTTGATCACGTTATCCTCTGTATTCCGTTATTATACTGTATAAATTTCGTTGGTATCAGACGTCTCCTTCTTGGTGTTCTGTTTTCACTTTCCGCCAGTGTATAAGGAATACATTTAAAAATAGTTAGCCTCTAAATTTGATTTAGAAATTTACCAAAACTGGAAAAAATCCTTGTAATCATGGTATACAAGAAATAACTTTTTTTTTTTTTTTTTTTTTGGATCTTGTTGCTACCTAGCTAGCAATTTATTAACAAAATTACAATTGGAAAGTTGAAATTTTATGTAAAAAATTAACAAACTATTTCTTTTAATTTTTGCAGAGGTTCTTACCCCTCAGCATGTGAGAGTAACTATATCTTGTGAGCACACACACACACGCACACACAAACTCTCTCTCTCACACACACGCACACACATGCACGCACAAAGATTTAAGTTGAAAAGCTGCCACATGATATGCTTCATCATTTGCAACAGGATCAGTTTGCTGTTGAACGAGTGGTTAGGCCTAACTTTCGAGTGCTGTATCTCGGAAGCTATGGAATGTGCAGCTTTGTTAGGTAAACCTACATGCTAATTTTCAGCAAAATCCAAAATGGTGGGTCAGGTTTGTAGAATAAAATGGCTGAACTGTCAAAGGAGAGCCCTCTATGAAATTCATATAATTTTAACCATCTGAGAAAATATGCTGATAACCACCATTTTTTTTTCAAATATGTTATAGGATGTATTAAACATCAGTATAAAAAAAATTATCTCCTTCATTCCAGAGCAATATTCTACAGAGCCTCCCATAAAATGTCTAAATTTTGCTGTAATTTTTCACTTCACCACTAGGTGGCACTCACTTAACTGGTGTTTCAGGTAAAATGAAAAGTGTTTTCAATATGTAGGGACCCTTTTCCATGTAATTCCAAAGTTTCATTATCCTAAATTCAGTAGCACACAAACTATAGCATGTTATGTAAAAAGTGGCATGCTACTGCACAACTGCAAAAGTGGGTGTTCGGTTAAATTTTGGAGCACTGTTTTTTAAAAACTATGAGGTTTAAAAAACTGAAACTTAGGATTTTCCCATATCTTTATCGGGTATATCTACCTGCGAAGTTTCATTAAATTCCGAGTCGGTGGGGGACATGGAATGACCCCAACATCAGTGATATGTTCCATAAATCGCCGGTTTATGCCACGGTAAATACAACCAATATAGTGGGTAATGCCTGTGGAAGTGTTGATAGGGACAGAGTAGACACCTTGTAAATCTAGGGGTTTATTGAGATCTCTATCCTTAAGGATGAGTTTGTGAAGATGTGGAGGTGGTTTGACTGCAATCCTGTAGCCAAAAGACTTGAAAATAGAGCAAACTTTATGAGTGAAGGACAGGCTAAAGGGCAAAGTGCCAACAAACTGATGGGTGGTGGAAGGTTCAGGCAGTAAACTAGATCTATTCTGTGATTCAAATCTCTTAATTAGTCTATGTACTAAGAGGGGTGGAAAGCCATGCACCTTTTAACATCCCTATTATTTGGAAAGCGATTTTGAAATCTACCACGTTCTTCATGCCATGCCTGATGAAGGTAGAAGTCGCTACCAAAACGTCCCGCTTATAATTTTCAATGTAATTTATGTGTGATATGACGATATCAAGAATTCTTCTAATGTTTTATGTGTTACGTGTTTTCCTGCCAATTCTTCTCACTATGGTGCCCTAAAAATATGACTTTAAAGTTTTGATAAATTGTAATGCAGTTCTGCAAACTTTGAGAAGCCAAATTTTATCTCTGGGTACATGCAATCCTAAACTGTATGTGAATATCTTTCAGATTTTTTAATAAGAACCCCCCCCCCTCCCATCCCCCAGTCTTGATTTCTCTTTTTTTTTTTTAGCAGTACCAACATTTGCCATTTGCTAGTGTTCTTATTTTTTATTAGCAAAATGCATTATCTATTAGTGAAAGTTTATTAACATTATACAAAAGAAACTTTAACATGTCCCCCTCCATTAGTCAATCATGTTTTCCTCGTCCTTTTTTTTTTAAAGCATCAAAGGCGTTAAAAAAAATTAAGAATTAAAATGCAAATACTTATTTTCCCAAAAATTTAAGCAACTTATTAATGCATTTTTTTTTAACTTAAAGTTATCCGTGGATTTTGACGAAATTTGGGGAATCTGTTTTTAGTAGCAAATCATGTTGTCTTTATAAAAAATTCTCATAATTTTCTTAAATTTTCATATTTTTATTACTACTGAAATAGTAAAACAGTGAACAGCAGATGTGATTCTGGCAGGTCGGGTAGACAGGGTTGGAAGCTGGGGAGAATAAATGCTTTTGTAAAAAAAAAAATAGAGAGAGTTGAAATGTTTTACTTCCTGAAAAAGGAAGTAAAACATTTGCCACCTTTTAGATAAAGGAGGCAAACATGAGCATAGTGCCTAATTTGTTACTGTTTAGGAAATAGTAATACTATACTAGTGATCCGATTTATTGGTGTAGGAAATAGGCACATAAGCATTTCCAAGCTTTCAAACATCAACCAGATGTCTTTTTCAAGAAAGTTAGACAAAAACTGGGCAGTTTCTATCTAACTTCCTTGAAAAGGCCAGGGAAGTTAGACAGAAACAGTTGCTGTGCGAAAGCTTGGAAACGCTTATGTGCCTATTTTCTACACCAATAAATCGGATCACTAGTATAGTATTACTATTTCTTACATAATTGGTGTACTGTTCCTCGTTATCGATTTGCTACTGTTTACCGTAAGGGGAGGGGCAGTTCTAGAATGAAAAAAATTCAGGCTTCGCAATGCCACCCTGCTTTCACCCAGGAGTGAGTTACAGTTAGTCATTCAACAAGTTTTGGAAAAGGAATGCGCAGCCGGTGATTTTCTTTCCAGCACGCCACCAATTTTTTTTCCATGGCACGCACTTTTATTCTACACACACAATGCGCTTGGCGCTTTATGTTTCGCACTAAAACATTCAAAATTTTCCACTAGGAATTTTTGCTGGAGCCACTTTTTATCACTAGCAAAATGCACTTGCTTGCTAGCAATTTGCTACTAAGTACTAAATCAAGCCCTGGCACCCCCCCCCACCTCTTCTTTTTTTGTTTTTGTTTGGGGGGGGATAAATCTGTTTTTTCAGCTAATATTGTTGTTACTGCAACAATCTTATTTTCCAGGCCTGTCAACATAATCATGGCAATAAAAATCTTGCACCAGATCAGCTGACTCCTGTTTTAATATTTTTATTATTTTACAGTTTTCCTTTCTTGCCATATAATTTGAAATACTGAATTCATCCTTCAAGTTGCAAAAACTCCAACATTTTGGTAGTACTGTATAAATTTGCAGCCTTTAAGTTCTTCACTTTATAACATTTAACATTTCTTTAAACTGAGCAATAATTTCTGTTTTAAGGTCAGATGTTGGGAGTTCAGCATCATGAAAAGATTAACATGCAACTTTCCTTAGGAAAAACCATGTAATTTTTTTCAAATTTGCAATAGGATTTTTTGTTCATGCAGTCTTTTCTTTTCTTCAGGAGTTTAGCCAATATATATCATCATCATTGTCAACCATTATCGATCCACTGCTGGACGAAGGTCTCTCCAAGTTTCCTCCACAACGGTCTGTCTTGTGCCAGTCTCCTCCATGTCACTCCCGCATACTTTCGAATTTCATCCACCCATCGCTCATGTGGTCTTCTTCTGGGTCTTTTCCTGTCCCTTGGAATCCAATCTAAAATTTCGGCTGTCCATCAATGGTCTGTCCTTCTGGCAGTATGTCCAGCCCATTACCATTTCAGGGATTTAACTCTGACCATGATGTCTTCCACTCTTGTCATTTTTCTGATCCACGAGTTCCTCTTCTTATCTCTCCTGGTTACACCAAGCATGCACCTCTCCATGCTGCTTTGAGTTGTCTGCAGCCTTTGTATGTCTCTTTTAGTTAAGGTCCACGTCTCTGCACCATACGTAAGCACTGGAAGGATGCATTGATCAAACACTTTTCTTTTAAGACATAATGGCATATTGCTCTTGAAAATTATGCTGTTCTTTCCAAAAGCTCTCCAGGCAAGTTTTGTATGCCGATTAATTTCTTCATCAATGTGACCCTCACTGGATATCTGCTGTCCAAGATAAACGTACGTGTCTGTTATCTCCAGTTTTTCTCCATCAATCGATAAATCTTCATTTCTTGTAAAAGCATTAAACATCACTTTTGCCTTCTGAAAGTTTATTTTAATCCCACTTCTTTACTCTTGTCAGCAAGTTCCTGGATCATACTCTGCAGCTCTGATGGGGTAGTTGCAAAAATGACTACGTCATCAGCAAAACGAAGGTGGGTTAGATAATCTCCATTAATTTTTATCTCTTTGTTTTCCCAGTTCAGTGATTGAAAGACATTTTCCAATGTGGCATTAAAGAGCTTCAGAGATATAGTGTCACCTTGTCTCACTCCCTTTCCAATTTTTATGCGTGTTGTATTTTCAAACAGCCGAATCTTTGCACTTGCATTTTCATAGATGTTATTAATAATATTAATGTATGCATCTTCAATACCGCAGGATTTCAGAGCCATTGTAACTGCTTATGATTTCACTGAATCAAAGGCTTTTTCATAATCGATAAAAGCCATGCACAATGGAAGTTCATAGTCCCTCGCTCTTTCAATTAGTTCTCTCAGTACGTGGATATGATCTATTGTGCTGTAGCCACTCCTGAATCCAGCTTGTTCTCTCGGTTGAGCCATGTCCAGTGTTACCTTCGAACGGTGTGAAAGAACTTTAGTGAAGATTTTATAGACCACTGATAGGAGGCTGATAGGTCTGTAGTTCCTGAGATCCTCAATGTCACCTTTTTTATGTAGCAGGATCAATATAGCGTTGTTTCAATCCTCAGGAATCTTCCCTTCATTAAGGCATCGAGTGAAAATTTGGGCGAGTACTGTTTCGATTTCTCCCCTTGCTTCTTGTATGATGTCTACAGTAATTCCATCTTCTCCTGGAGCTTTTCCCTGTTTCATGTTCTTGATTGTATGTGCAACTTCTGCTGGGAGGACTGGAAGAACTCTGGTACTGGTACCTTTCACGATGTCTGGAGTACATGTATCATCCCTTCCATATAATCTGGAGTAGAAATCTTTCACTCTTGTCAAAATTTCGCCTCTATTTCTTGTTACAGAACCATCTTCTTTTCTCAGTGCCATAATCTGTTTTCTTCCCTTACTGAGATGTCCCTTTGCTATCTTTAGGCTTTGGTTGTTTTCAATTGCTTTCCTCACTAGTTCACAGTTGAATTTCCTTACGTCTTCAGTGATACTTTTTCGTACTGTCTTGCATAGCTCTATATATTCCACTTTGGAAGTCACATCTTCTTTAGTTGTCCTCATCTCTCCTCTTTTTTGCATCAACATTTTGGTTTTTCCTGATAATTTGTTCACATGCAACTTGTTCTTAGACCCAGCTAATTTTGTTGCTGTTTCCATAAGAGCTTTGGTTACTTTTCTGTTAACTTCAGAAATATCCACTTCTTCCGATGTTAGGCCTTCTAAAGCAGAGAATCTGTTCTTCAGTTCCAACTTAAGGGTATTATGGTGTTTTTTAAGGTAGGTTAAGTCAATACATCTTGTTTGTCTTATGAGCTTGCCATGTTCGAGTTTAGTGTTGAGGCGCTTCTTACATCTCACCAATCTATGGTCACTACCTGTGTTGAACTTGTTTAGCACACTGCAGTCTTCTATGATATATATCATCATCATCATCATTGTCAACCATTATCAATCCACTGCTGGACGAAGGTCTCCCCAAGTTTCCTCCACAACGGTCTGTCTTGTGCCAGTCTCCTCCATGTCACTCCCGCATACTTTCGAATTTCATCCACCCATCTTCCATGTGGTCTTCTTCTGGGTCTTTTCCTGTCCCTTGGAATCCAATCTAAAATTTTGGCTGTCCATCAATGGTCTGTCCTTCTGGCAGTATGTCCAGCCCCTTGCCATTTCAGGGATTTAACTCTGATCATGATGTCTTCCACTCTTGTCATTTTTCGGATACACGTGTTCCTTTTCTTATCTCTCCTGGTTACACCAAGCATGCACCTCTCCATGCTGCTTTGAGTTGTCTGCAGCCTTTGTATGTCTCTTTTAGCTAAGGTCCACGTCTCTGCACCATACGTAAGCACTGGAAGGATGCATTGATCAAACACTCTTCTTTTAAGACATAATGGCATATTGCTCTTGAAAATTATGCTGTTTCTTCCAAAAGCTCTCCAGGCAAGTTTTGTACGCCAATTAATTTCTTCATCAATGTGACCCTCACTTGATATCTGCTGTCCAAGATAAACGTACGTGTCTGTTATCTCCAGCTTTTCTCCATCAATCGATAAATCTTCATTTCTTGTAAAAGCATTGTACATCACTTTTGTCTTCTGAAAGTTCATTTTTAATCCCACTTCTTTACTCTTGTCAGCAAGTTCCTGGATCATACTCTGTAGCTCTGAGGGGGTAGTTGCAAAAATGACTATGTCATCAGCAAAACGAAGGTGGGTTAGATAATCTCCATTAATCTTTATCCCTTTGTTTTCCCAGTTCAGTGATTGAAAGACATTTTCCAATGTGGCATTAAAGAGCTTCGGAGATATGGTGTCACCTTGTCTCACTCCTTTTCCAATTTTTATGTGTGTTGTATTTTCAAACAGCCGAATCTTTGCACTTGCATTTTCATAGATGTTATTAATAATATTAATGTATGCATCTTCAATACCGCAGGATTTCAGAGCCATTGCAACTGCTGATGGTTTCACCGAATCAAAGGCTTTTTCATAATCGATAAAAGCCATGCACAATGGAAGTTCATATTCCTTCGCTCTTTCAATTAGTTCTCTCAGTACTTGGATATGATCTATTGTGCTGTAGCCACTCCTGAATCCAGCTTGTTCTCTTGGTTGAGCCATGTCCAGTGTTACCTTCGAACGGTGTGAAAGAACTTTAGTGAAGATTTTATTAACCACTGATAGGAGGCTGATAGGTCTGTAGTTCCCGAGATCCTCAATGTCACCTTGTTTATGTAGCAAGATCATTGTAGCGTTGTTCCAATCCTCAGGAATTTTCCCTTCATTAAGGCATCGAGTGAAAATTTGGGCGAGTACTGATTCGATTTCTCCACTTGCTTCTTGTATGATGTCTACAGTAATTCCATCTTCTCCTGGAGCTTTTCCTAGCTTCATGTTCTTGATTGCATGTGCAACTTCTGCTGGAAGGACTGGAAGAACTCTGGTACTGGTACCTTTCATGATGTCTGGAGCACATGTATCATCCCTTTCATATAATTTGGAGTAGAAATTTTTCACTCTTGTCAAAATTTCGCCTCTATTTCTTGTTACAGAACCATCTTCTTTTCTCAGTGCCATAATCTGTTTTTTTCCCTTACTGAGATGTCCCTTTGCTATCTTTAGGCTTTGGTTGTTTTCAATTGCTTTCCTCACTAGTTCACAGTTGAATTTTCTTACGTCTTCAGTGATACTTTTTCTTACTGTCTTGCATAGCTCTATATATTCCACTTTGGAAGTCACATCTTCTTTAGTTGTCCTCATCACCCTTTTTTTTTGCATCAACATTTTGGTTTTTCCTGATAATTTGTTCACATGCAATTTGTTCTTAGACCCAGCTAATTTTGTTGCTGTTTCCATAAGAGCTTTGGTTACTTTTCTGTTAACTTCAGAAATATCCACTTCTTCCGATGTTAGGCCTTCTAAAGCAGAGAATCTGTTCTTCAGTTCCAATTTGAAGGTATTATGGTGTTTTTTAAGGTTGGTTATGTCAATACATTTTGTTTGTCTTATGAGCTTGCTACGTTCGAGTTTAGTGTTGAGGTGCATCTTACATCTCACCAATCTATGGTCACTGCCTGTGTTGAACTTGTTTAGCACACTGCAGTCTTCTATGACGAATTTTTTGTTACACATAATAAAATCAATTTCACTTGTCGTCCCATTTGGATGTCTCCATGTCCATTTCCTGTGTGGCTTTTTCTTGAAAAAGGATTCAAGATGAAAAACCCTTCTGCCTCTGCAAACTCTACGAGAGTATTTCCACGCTGGTTTCTGTTGCCGTGACCGAATTTACCTACTGAAGTTTCATTCTGTTTCCGTTGCCCTATTTTTGCATTGAAATCTCCCATAATTATCTTCAAGTGCTGCTTACCTTTATTATTTAGATCACGAATTTTCTCATAAAATTCTTCAATTTCTTCTTCAGCATGACTTGTGGTGGGTGCATAAGTTTGAATAATCTGAGCCTGGTATCTTCTCGAGAGTTGGATAACGAGTCGTGCAGCTCTGTCCGAGGAACTTTCAACTTCTACAACTTTATCCTTCAGTTTCTTGTTTATTATAAATCCAACACCACTAGTTCTGCCAGTATCTGTCCCACGATAGTAGAAGAGATGTCCACTTTACAGTTCAATGAGATCTTCTCCTTTTCTCCTTACCTCACTTAGCCCGACGATGTCCCACTTGATCCTTTGTAGTTCCTCTTCCAATTCAAGAAGCCTTGAATCAGAAGATAGGGAGCGTCCGTTATATGTAGCCAAGGTCAGCATCAGGTGGCAGCCTAGTCCGGTCCTCCGGGGATTCTTAGCACCCTCTGCCTTCATGTCGCACTGGCCGCTGCCTTGGCCAGGTACATTCCAGCTGCCGGAGACTGAGGGCCAAGATTTAAGTTGTGGAGTCATTTTGGAGGGGTTTGGCCATAACTCACCACGCTGGCCAAGCGGGTTGGTGAGTGTGGGATAGCATTTCCTGTAATCCCGATGGTATAGTTATACCGCTATCGGCGGTCGTCAGAGCCCCTTTAGTGGGAACAGGATGTACCACGAGAAGGCGGGGTTGACATTTGTCAAGGAGAGGCTGTGATGTTACGCATCACCTGACCTTACATCCCATATATATATATATATATATATATATATATATATTCTTTATAACTAAGTCACTTATATTCTGAACATCTGTTCAGAATATAAGTGACTTAGTTATAAAGAAAAATATAACAAAATATACTACAATGAGCAGGTGTGTATGAAATTCCTATAGCTTCACAGAGTTTCGGAGACCACATCTCTTACATTGGTACCACAAAATATAGATTAATAAAAAGATTACATCAACATATAAAAAACTGGAACAAAAAAAGAAGAAAAAACTGCACTTATACAACACTGCGTTAATCATAAACTATATACCCTGATTTTGAAAATATTAAATTACTAACCACTCGCCGTAACAATGTGACCAAGAGCCTCTTGAGAGATGTCTCCCGACTCTATGAGTATAACTTTCTCTAATACAATCTTCTAATTAATAGTAAATTTAAAATGTTTGATTGTGCGAATGAATGAATGTTGAACTGATAATAATATAATAAAATTATAACCTAATCATTTTATTTATAAAATTTTTTAACTAACCAAAAAAACCCCGTAACATAATTGACCTCTTGGGCTAGGAGCACGTGTCTCACAGAGCAACAATGTGCGAAATATTTTGCCAATATCAAGTAAATAATACCTTTGATATTATGTATATTGTTTTTCTTAATATTATAATTGGTTTTGTACTGAATTTTTTTAACCCAAAATAGTAAGCATACAATCTGTGATTTCTTCACAAGTTAACTGGTATTTAAGTTCCAGATGGTTCAAATACAACACATATATCTACACTGTTCTGCCAGGATGTGTTTGTTGATTCATTATTTATTAGGAGAATTCAAATTCGCGCAGAAATAGTCCAAAGTAATCAAGGTAGTTGCCTTCAATGCACGATCTTAATAACAAGAGTCACTCCCAATACAAATTTAAATCCGTTGGCTGAATTTAAAGATTTTATTGTATATACAAATATAAGAACTTTTGGGTTTCCCTAGAACCCATAATCAGATACAAAAGAAGGAATAAGTTGAAAGTTGAAATAGTGTTATGTGACATAATATAGATATCAGGTATTAATATGACATAATGTCATGTGGCATCAAATTGTCAAACAACGTGGCATGTATAATGTACACGTAGGCCTAACCAGAATCAATCACAACCTTCAACTAACTTCATCAATTACAGTGATTATCTTCTAAACCAAATCCAAATATCAGCACTAAATAAAGGCCTAAAATTCGCCTTCCCGAACTCCAGGATTAAAAGGTTGAAACTTATTTCGCAAGCAGAAGCCATCATTTCCCATCTACTGTTAAGAAAACAAAACGATGCACAACATCGATTAATCAATTCGATTAGGAAATTTCATGTTCAAAGACACAACACGGATTTGACTCGTCTCACAGAAGAGAAAAAGCAACTTTTAGAATTACGCAACGATCCCAATATATCGATCATATCCGCTGATAAAACCTAGCAAATTATTATTCTGAACAAAATAGACTATCGGAAGAAAATGCTAGAGGCAATTGATCCTATCCCGCACGTCACTCTTAGTTCGAACCCTATTAATGCTACCATAGCGTCCATACATAAATTGAAGAAAATCTCAAACCTCCCAACGGCCATTTCACAATGCTCGTACTGCCCTCCAGGTGCACGAGTTCCTGAACTTTTTGGTAAACTAAAGACTCAAAAACCCGGACACCCATTACACCCGCTAGTATCTGGATTTGCAGCACCTACCAGACCTATAGGGAAGGCACTAACTAATTTCCTTCAACCACTAGTTAATAATTCACTCTACTCTGTTAAAGGTACAGTACAAGCTATTAACAAGATCAAATCCTTTAATGCAAATAACTCAACCTTTAATATGGCTTCTCTCGATGTCATTTCTTCGTTCCCTAATGTTCCGATCAAAACTGTACATGACATCATTCAGACAAAACTACTTGAACTAAAATACGAACCAGAAACGATCCAATCCATCATTACAACCTTAAAGCTAGTACAAAACAGATCATATTTTCAATTCGACAACATTATTTATCGCCAAACTGAGGGCGTCCCAATGGGATCACCACTATCTCTGATTCTAGCGGAAATTCTACTACAGCACATAGAAAATAAAGTGCTACAAGAATATCATCAACCTCCATGCTTTTACATAAGATATGTCAATGATGTACTTCTCTTCTGGGATCACGAACCTGCTGACCTACGAACCTTTGCTGAACACTTATCATCCCAAATTCCGACCATAAAATTCTCCATTGAACTGGAAAGTGAAGGTAAATTGCCATTCCTGGATTTTATGCTTGAACGAGATACTTGCACCTTGCAACACTCTGTATATAGGAAACCCACTTCTGTACCTACATTGATCCTGGCTTCTTCAGCACATCCAAAAAGCTATAAACTCTCCTCAATCACTTTCCTTCTATGCAAAGCCATCACGCATTCATCTAGTTTCAGCAGACGTAAATGTGAAATTAACAAAATATTCAACATCACCCTCAACTATGGCTTTCCCACCTTTATCATAAAAAAAGCTCTTAGAAGCTCCACTAAGAAAACTCAACTACTCTCCAGAAGGACCAACAACTTTGTAGATATATAGGTGCCATAGATTATTATTCAACAATAACACCTGTTCTCAAAGCCATTTGCAGAAACTTTCACCTGGAATTCGGAATGCGTACTACAAACATTTTCCAGTTAATTAAAAAAGATCGAGACCAGGTAACAAAGCTAAACAAATATGGCATTTACAGCATCCCCTTAAAAAGAAAGTATTGATGCTGACACTCCCGATAGTAAATATATAGGATCTACAAAACATACACTAGCAACAGGACTGAATGAACATAAATACGCCGTAAAGAATGGACTTAAAAACTCTGCATTGTCTCGACTCGTGTACGATGGCCTGCACTATCTAATTTGGAATGATGCTTCCATCATTGTAACAAATTGTGCTGTCTCTTCATTGCTGTTCACTGATAGCCTTGTAATTGCTACTCAGAGACATTTATGCTGTAATGACAATGTTCCAGTATCTATACCTACAATCTAGAAACTATTTACAGGTCCAAATACGAGGCAAACTGAGGACGAAATCACTTAATCTCGATTTCTGCTATAGTGCTCCTTGTTGTATCTCCAGATGAGAACAACACAATTAATTTAGTTACCTACTAACTTTCCTTTATTTTTACAATGCAGTATTTTATGTATACCTGCATTCCATTTTCTTTATTTTCTTTATTTCATGATACATGCCACGTTGTTTGACAATTTGATGCCACGTGACATTATGTCATATTAATATCTGATATCTATATTATGTCACGTAACACTATTTAAACTTATTCCTTCTTCTGTATCTGATGATGGGTTCTAGGGAAACCCAAAAGTTCTTATATTTGTATATACAATAAAATCTTTAAATTCAGCCAATGGATTTAAATTTGTATTGTGAGTGACTCTTGTTATTAAGATCGTGCATTGAAGGCAACTACCTTGATTCATTATTGTTATTAAATAATCAAAATAATTATTTCCAATAAATTTGGTACATAACTATAATTTCTATTATTGTTTTTTTTCTGTAATTACCAAATTTATTTCTAATGAACATTTTATCCATATCCAAAATACCCCTCCCTCAAAACTAACTATCATAATCCGAAAAGAGTTATACAGCAAGATCAACATCTCAAAAGGAATACGGATCATTCCGTGTCAAATCAACCAATGAAATGGCCATTTTCAACCTTGACCCCTTTTGATATCTTTGAAATTTGGTATGATTGCTAGGCATGTAGACTTATGCATAAATCCCAAATTTTAGCACTGTCCACCCACAGGATTTCAAATTACATGACCTTGAAAATTAGAAAATCGTGACCTCCAGACAATCTTTGAGCAGCTGTATCTTGTTACCTAATTGGGCTAGAAGGTTTAAATTAGTTTCTTTTTATAGCATTTTATATGAGCTTTTAAACCATCTGCTGGGGAAAAAAAATAGACTGACCTTGTCAAGATCACCAAAATAACCTTTGACCTTGAATATTTCAAAGAAACTGTAATTTTAAAATTCTGAAAAAAAATAAATATATGGCATTGTTAGAGTTTTCTTAACAAGGTTAACCTGATATATTTACAAAATGCAAAGTGTGGCCACCATATGATGTTAAAAATATAAATGCATCTTTAAATACATCTTTCCATTGCAGGTATTGTATGTGTGAGGGGGAGGGAGTGAGAAGACTGCTGGTAATAAAAATAAAAGTAACACTAAGACTAGATCATTAAAATGTGTTTTTGTGGTTGAATTGTAAACTCCTCCCCCCTTAATAGCATAGGATTACAAGTTCCCCAATTTTTCCAGGTTTTTAGCAAAACTATGCATTTCTCCACTGAGGTTTCACTGATTTTTTGGTACCAAGTTTGACCCCATGTATCTCACTGTTTTCACAGAGTGGCATACAAACCATGCTATACATAGGCATAGCAAAGGAGAGGGTCCTCAGGTCTGGACCCACCCCCTATGTATGTATATATGAGGCTTTTACCAATGAACTAAATCCATGGACCCCCCCCCCCTTCCTTCCCCATTCAGAAATTTCTGGCTATGCCACTGATGCTATTTCTTCTAATCCAGAAACACTTTGGGGTATGACTAACAGCAAGTTTAGTTTTCAGTTTGCTTTTGACTTTCACTACCTAATCACAGTTTTGTTTATTTTCATTAGTCAAATACAATAGTCAGCTGCAGCCATCTCACACTCTGGTTTTATTCTGTAAGTTGTTACACAAAGTCCTTAATATGTCATGCTCTAAGCTGTTATGCTTTTTTTATTCTGTTTACTCTTCTGGTCTCGAAAGGTATTACACGAAAAATATACTGCATTAAAGAAGTAGTTTCTTTAAAAAAAAAAAAAAAAAAAAAAAAAAAGGTGCTCCCCCCACCCCAGAGGGAACTATTGCTGAAATTATCCCCCCTCTTTAAGTGTTAAAATGTCATAGATTTAAGACCTTTGTTATAACAAAGATTTGTGTAGGTAAGTGATTTAATACCTGTTTAAAAAAGACCTTTGTTATAACTCTTTTTAAGAAAAGGGACACTATAATGTAGAAAAGAATACCATCCTGTTCCTCAGAGTGGATGGTTAAAATTCCTTTTCATAAAAAAAAAATCTATGACAAGTTATAAAAAATCTTTTAAAGAGTAAAATGACAGCCCCATCAGTTCAAAGTTCACAGGTGATGAAGCTGATACTTAATGTATCAGATGCCATAGTAGTGGTTAAGGTGAAATAGCCATGCCAGTGGCTCAGTGGTTTAAGTGCTGGTTTATGACCATTCCTCTGAGATGGGTCTAGGTTCGAATCCTGGTTAAGCATGTATGTTGTGTTTGTCTGATGGCACTAGCTCTCTCCCTTCCTTGGAACCAGTGACCAAAAATTAGGGACGGGACACTGCTTATAGCCCCTAGAGTTGCTCACAGTGGTCGTTAAACCCACAATACCAAAAAAAGAAAAAAAAAAAGGTGGAATAAACATACGGGGTGTTCGAGAATTATTGGACACATTACAAAATTATGTACAAAAAAACCTATGAGCATTGTCTGTTTCTATGTCACGTATTACTAACACGGTTTCTATATTTTTGTTTTGCAGAATTATTCCCAGAATCTGATAGATGGCGCTAGGTGTGGCCTGATGAGGAATGTATGATAAATGCGCAATCAGTAGTCATGTCATCCGTACAGCAGAAGGCGATGTGTGTGTTATGGCTTACGGAATTAAAGTCTGTCATTAAAGTTAAAAGATGGTACTGTTTAGTGTATGGCTGTAATCCTCCATCAATGAATTCAATTAAGCGGTGGATGAAACAGTTTAAAGAAACTGGCAATGTGGAACATCGTGGAAGAGCCAGTAGGCCTAGCGTCAGCGATGAGCTGGTTGACCAAGTTAATGAAAGTTTCTGATGAAACCCCAGGAAATCCGTTCGTAAAGCAAGCAGAGAACTGTGCATTCCAAAATCGACAGTTCACGATATCTTGTACAAGAAATCAAAGTTTCATGCTTATAAAATTCAAATAGTGCAAAAGATGCATGTAAATGATCACACTCTGCGATACGATTTCACTGTGGATATGCTGAATCGAGTGGAAAACGACGAAAACTTTCGCAGTACTGTAATTTTTAGTGATGAATCCACATTTCATGTATCGGGTATTGTGAATCATCACAACTGTAGGATATGGGGTAGTGAACTGCCTCATACTGCTATTGAACTGGAACGTGATTCTCCAAAAGTTAATGTGTGGTACGCCCTATCAAAAAGAGAAGTGACTGGCTCTTTCTTCTTCTGCGAAAAACCATAAATGGTGACATTTACTTGGATATGCTAGAAAATTTCGATATACCCCAGATCAAAAGATATGACGTCGTTTCCCAACAAGATGGCGTGTCTCCGCATTGGTCAACATGAGTACGTAAGTGCCTCAATGAGCATTTCCCCAACAGATGGATTAGGCGTGGTGGTCCCATGCTGTGGCCTCTTCGCTCTGCAGATCTAACTCCATTGGATTATTTCATGTGGGGTTATGTGAAAGACTGTGTCTATCAGACGCCTTGTACATATATAAATATGAAACTAAAGAGCAAATTTTGAACTCCTTTTTCAAGAAAAAGCCACACAGGAAATGGACATGGAGACATCCAAATGGGACGACAAGTGAAATTGATTTTATTATCTGTAACAAAAAATTCGTCATAGAAGACTGCAGTGTGCTCGTCATAGAAGACTGCAGTGTGCTCGTCATAGAAGACTGCAGTGTGCTAAACAAGTTCAACACAGGCAGTGACCATAGATTGGTGAGATGTAAGATGCACCTCAACACTAAACTCGAACGTAGCAAGCTCATAAGACAAACAAAATGTATTGACATAACCAACCTTAAAAAACACCATAATACCTTCAAATTGGAACTGAAAAACAGATTCTCTGCTTTAGAAGGCCTAACATCGGAAGAAGTGGATATTTCTGAAGTTAACAGAAAAGTAACCAAAGCTCTTATGGAAACAGCAACAAAATTAGCTGGGTCTAAGAACAAATTGCATGTGAACAAATTATCAGGAAAAACCAAAATGTTGATGCAAAAAAGAAGAGTGATGAGGACAACTAAAGAAGATGTGACTTCCAAAGTGGAATATATAGAGCTATGCAAGACAGTACGAAAAAGTATCACTGAAGACGTAAGGAAATTCAACTGTGAACTAGTAAGGAAAGCAATTGAAAACAACCAAAGCCTAAAGATAGCAAAGGGACATCTCAGTAAGAGGGAAAAACAGATTATGGCACTGAGAAAAGAAGATGGTTCTGTAACAAGAAATAGAGGCGAAATTTTGATAAGAGTGAAAGATTTCTACTCCAAATTATATGAAAGGGATGATACATGTACTCCAGACATCATGAAAGGTACCAGTACCAGAGTTCTTCCAGTCCTTCCAGCAGAAGTTGCACATGCAATCAAGAACATGAAGCGGGGAAAAGCTCCAGGAGAAGATGGAATTACTGTAGACATCATACAAGAAGCAAGTGGAGAAATCGAAACAGTACTCGCCCAAATTTTCACTCGATGCCTTAATAAAGGGAAAATTCCTGAGGATTGGAACAACGCTACAATGATCTTGCTACATAAAAAAGGTGACATTGAGGATCTCAGGAACTACAGACCTATCAGCCTCCTATCAGTGGTTTATAAAATCTTCACTAAAGTTCTTTCACACCGCTTGAAGGTGACACTGGACATGGCTCAACCGAGAGAACAAGCTGGATTCAGGAGTGGCTACAGCACAATAGATCATATCCACGTACTGAGAGAACTAATTGAAAGAGCGAGGGAATATGAGCTTCCATTGTGCATGGCTTTTATCGATTATGAAAAAGCCTTTGATTCGGTGAAACCATCAGCAGTTGCAATGGCTCTGAAATCCTGCGGTATTGAAGATGCATACATTAATATTATTAATAACATCTATGAAAATGCAAGTGCAAAGATTCGGCTGTTTGAAAATACAACACACATAAATATTGGAAAAGGAGTGAGACAAGGTGACACCATATCTCCGAAGCTCTTTAATGCCACATTGGAAAATGTCTTTCAATCACTGAACTGGGAAAACAAAGGGATAAAGATTAATGGAGATTATCTAACCCACCTTCGTTTTGCTGATGACATAGTCATTTTTGCAACTATCCCATCAGAGCTACAGAGTATGATCCAGGAACTTGCTGACAAGAGTAAAGAAGTGGGATTAAAAATGAACTTTCAGAAGACAAAAGTGATGTACAATGCTTTTACAAGAAATGAAGATTTATCGATTGATGGAGAAAAGCTGGAGATAACAGATACATACGTTTATCTTGGACAGCAGATATCAAGTGAGGGTCACATTGGTGAAGAAATTAATCGGCGTACAAAACTTGCCTGGAGAGCTTTTGGAAGAAACAGCATAATTTTCAAGAGCAATATGCCATTATGTCTTAAAAGAAAAGTGTTTGATCAATGCATCCTTCCAGTGCTTACGTATGGTGCAGAGACGTGGACCTTAGCTAAAAGAGACATACAAAGGCTGCAGACAACTCAAAGTAGCATGGAGAGGTGCATGCTTGGTGTAGCCAGGAGAGATAAGAAGAGGAACACGTGGATCCGAAAAATGACAAGAGTGGAAGACATCATGATCAGAGTTAAATCCCTGAAATGGCAATGGGCTGGACATACTGCCAGAAGAACAGACCATCGATGGACAGCCGAAATTTTAGATTGGATTCCAAGGGACAGGAAAAGACCCAGAAGAAGACCACATGGAAGATGGGTGGATGAAATTCGAAAGTATGCGGGAGTGACATGGAGGAGACTGGCACAAGACAGACCGTTGTGGAGGAAACTTGGGGAGACCTTATTCCAGCAGTGGATTGATAATGGTTGACAATGATGATGATGATGATATGTAACAATAATATACTACAATCAGCAGGCGTGTATGAAATTCCTATTGCTTCACAGAGTTTCGGAGACCACATCTCTTACATTGGTAGCACAAAAAATAGATTAATAAAAAGATTACATCAACATATAAAAAACTGGAACAAAAAAGAAGAAAAACTGCACTTATACAACACTGCATTAATCATAAACTATATCCTGATTTTGAAAATATTAAATTACTAACTACCCACACAAATGAAAAAGAATTAAGGATTTCTGAAAGTGTTATAATTGAACAAAAAAAAAAAAGATAAAATATGCAACTTACAAGATCCCACCACCCTAGATAATGCCTGGAAGTCACTTATAAAAAGCGAAAAAATCCATAAAAAAAGAACATTACAAAAAGTCACACCATTTAATAAAGGACTAAAAACAATACACCTGTTTTTACAAATAAATAATAAAAGCTCAAAAATATCTACACTAAAAAGAGAAAAAATTGTACTTACGACTGATATACCTACCAACTCATCCAATAGATGACGACACATGAGAAACAATCACCTAACACATACAGGCTGCAAAACTTTCCTTTCGTTTCCCGACATGCAACTCCAGCGGCTACACATACGCGAGAAAAACCTCATGTAGATAGTAGAAGTCCCGACAATAGCACTTAGGAAGTGCCGAAAGCGCTCGCCGTAACAATGTGACAAAAAGAGCCTCTTGAGAGACGTTGCCCGACCCGACGAGTATAACTTTCTCTAATACAATCTTTTTAATTAATAGTAAATTTTAAACGTTTGATTGTGCGATAATAATATAACCTAATTGTTGTATTTATAAAAAAATTAACTAACCAAAAAAAAACTAACATAATTGACCTCTCAGGCTGGGAGCACGTGCCTCACGGAGGAACAGCGTGAGAAATACTTTGCCAATATCAGGTAAATAATACCTTTGATATTATGTATATTTAATCTAAAGCAAATTTATAACATAAGACAACCCCCCTAAGGTTGTCTCATGAATTACATATTTCGTAAGAAAAACAATGTTAGTTTGTAATTGTTTTATTTTTTCTTGCTGACCAAGGTTTTGCTAGGCTGTGGCTCAGCTTCTTTGAGACAAATGGCATGATTTTTTACATGGCATTTATCCCGAAAAAGCTGAACCAGAGCCCAGCGAAACCTTGTTTGACAAGAAAAATAAAACAAGTGTGAACTAAGGTTTTTCATAATATTGTGATCATCACAGTGCTTATGGTCTACAATTTGTAGAACAAAACAAACTGTTCACTGTGAGGGATAGCACTACTTGTGACCAATACTAATGTGGCAATATTTGGTTTTATGTTTGTGATCTTAAAGCAAATATTGGAGGAAGGGGGGGACTCCATGCCAACTAGAAGATTCTTTTTTTTTTTTTTTATGTTGTTGTTGTTTTATGCCAATCAGTGCAGAGGATCTGACCTCACACAATTACGCTGTGGAGAAGGTCCCAACAATTGTAACAGTTTTGTCCTGTAGAGCTGGACATTCCGAACAAAGGCCCGATCAAAATGAAACCAGTGGATTTTTGTTTCACTGTTGCTTTCAGGAAGCCATCTCCAAGAGCTTTTCTCCTCCTGAATTTGAGAGATGATTTGGCAATGTTTTTCTTTCTTTGGAGTTTTAACAATGACCATGATCAATTCATAGAACTATGTGCAGTTGTCCATCCCTAATTTAGGGCTACTGATTGTGGAGAGGGGACCAATCCAGTGCCATCGAACAAACACAACTCCAATGCCTCATCCAGGATCAGCTTGAATGACTGGTCAGAAGCCAGAGCCTCAATGGTGGCCTGTAATGTTAGAATACTGCTGATGAAAGGATTTCTCAACCAATCAAAAGGGATGTCTGGCTCAAGAAAATACTGAAGAGGATCTTTCGGTAAAGTTTCCAAGTTCTGCTTCGTAGTTTACAGCACATCACTACAGGGTTGGACGGTATTTACTGTGTGGCAGTTTTTACCGAAGTATTTGCCATCTTGGGAAAATATTAGTTTTAAGACATAGTTATTGTGTAAATATTTTGTAAAAAAATTATGTAATTACAAACACTTTTTAAACTACACTTATAATGTAATTAATTCACCTAATCAGTTGTATAATATAATTCATGGAAAGTGACATACATTAATATTCCAACCAGAGATCGTGCTAGGATTTTATCAAAAGAGTAAAAATACTCCTTCATATTTTTTGAAGGAGTATTTTTCTTTCCAAAGGAGTAATTTTAGGGAACGAACAATTATCACATTAAATTTTTAGCTAAATATTATTTAATATAAAAACAACTAATTATATCTATATATAAATATGTCAACATGAATTAGCATGTAATTGAATTTCTTTTATATAAAATAAGTAAATCATATTTTATCAAAATCTTACATACTTGTCTTGTTTTATCCATGAGGCTGCAAAAAATGTTGTTTTGCTTTTGAAAGACTGTACCAGAACTTGTGTGTGCTGCTTCACAGATTCAGTTGGTACACACTCAAACTTAGAAAGAGTTATATTGTGGAGGAAGGAAATCTACAGCAGGGTGGGAAATTAGTGGCCGCCAGGAGCAAAATGCGACCAGTATTTTAAACCTGAGAGCAAATTCGCGACTGCATACATTTTTGATTTTTCTTTTTTAACATGCGTACGTAGTAATTTTCAAATGCGGTATTTATGTTTCTTTTTTAAAAAGTTCCCAGTGGTGTGTGGTTAAAAGTGGGTGTAGGAGAACTGGCCACCGGAGAAGTGGCCACCCGGAGAACTGGCCACAAAAATTTTAAGGGGTCGTATAAAATTGTGTTTTTGGCCGCTTCATGCCCACCCCCGAGGTTTGTCATCTGAGTCATATAAAGTTTCCGTAATTTCGTCTTTTCTTAATTGCGATAATTAATGTAATTTTTTAGAAAAAATGTTTATGACGTACATTTCAACAGAAGATTTCAGGGTTTTCAAACTACAAGTCTGCAAATTATCTGAGTGCATGTGCTGGCTCAGGAAACTTGGGGGAGGGGGGTACCAAAAGTGTAAAATATAAAGCATTTCTGGTCCGATCGGGAGGTTTTCATCATTTACAAGCTACAACTCGACACATTATCTTAGCGCATGTGCCTACTCTGGAAACCTGTCCGGGGGTGGGGGCAAAACTGTAAAATATGAAACATTTCTCGTCCGATCGGGAGATTTTCAGTATTTACAAGTTACAACTCGACATATTATCTGAGCGTATGTGCCTACTCTGGAAACCTGTAAAATATGAAGAATTTCTCATCTTCGATCCGAAAATTTTCAGCATTTACAAGCTACAACTCCCCCCCCCGACAGGTTTCCTGAGTAGGCACATGCCTTCAGATAATGTGTCGAGTTGTAGCTGCTAAATGCTGAGATTCTCCCGATCGGACGAAATTGTTCATATTTTACACTTTTGGTATCATCCCCCCAACAGGTTTACTGAGTAGGCACATGCTTTCAGATAATGTGTTGAGTTGTAGCTGCCAAATGCTGAAAATCTCCCGATCAGGCGAGAAATTCACCATATTGTACACTTTTGGTATGCCCCCCCCCCACACACACACACACACACACACACGCGCGCGCACTCAGGTTTGCTGAGTAGGCACATACCCTCAAATAATGTGTCCAGTTGGAAATGCCAAAAATCTGCCGATCGGATGAGAAATTCTTCATATTTTACACTTTTAAAATTACACCCCCACCCCCACCCCACCCCGGACGGGTTTGTTGCTGCGTAGGCACATGCGCTCAGACAGAAAATTTGTCGAGTTGCAGCTTGTAAATACTGAAAATTTCCCGATCGGACGAGAATTTTTTCATATTTTACACTTTTGGTATCTCCCCCCCCCCCCCCGCATCACATACACAGGTTTGCTGAGTAGGCACATGTCTTCAAACAATGTGTCGAGTTGTAGCTTGTCAATGCCAAAAATCTCCCGATTCGGACGAGGAATTTTTCATATTTTACACTTTTGGTAATACTCCCCCCCCCTCGCCGACAGGTTTTCAGAGAGTGCACATGCGCTGAGAAAATTTGTCGAGTTGCAGCTTGTAAATGCTGAAGATCTCCCGATCGGAAGAGAAATGAGAAATTCTTGATATTTTACGCTTTTGTTATCCCCCCACCACCACTAGTTTCCTGAGGCAGCAGATGCCCTCAGACAATTCGATGACTTGTAGCTTGTAATGGCTGAAAATCTCTCGATCAGACCAGGAATTCTTTATATTTCATATTTTAGGTTTTCACCCCCCCCCCCAAGTTTCCTGGGTTTGCTCATACTCGCAGAGAATTTGTTTAGTTATAGTTTATAGAAAAATATCGTAAATAAGAAAATACGAAATTACGGATATTTTATGTGTGTCAGATAACCAATCTTGCGTTCTGGGGCCACAGAGTAGCCCAGAACGCAATTTTTATACGGCCCCTTAAAATTTTTGTGGCCAGTTCTCCGCTTAGTCTTAGCTCCGAAAATCATGGAAATGTCTAAATTTCTTACTGAAAATGAAATATTAAAAAAATATATATATGAACAATAGTTGCTCAAGTAGTGGGGAATATAGCCACATGAAATTTGTTTATGCAGAACAATTTTATGCCACTGAAATTGCAATGTGTCCAGTTCTCTGGTGTCCAGTTCTCCGGAGGCCACTTCTCCGGGGGCCAGTTCTCCGTACCCGGTTAAAAGTATATTGGGGTAGAGAGAAATAAGTTTAACCTCGCTGCTAGCATGTGTTGAACTAGGGGAGTGTACGTAAAAGTCCCATGAGGAATGTAGGTGCGTGCTACTGTGACCTTCGATGGCACTACTCTGGGTGCAGAAGGGGAGCAAGCCTTAAGAAAGGGATGGGGGGAAATCAGCTTCAGAGGTAGAGTGTGGGGGGAGGAGAAGGGGGACAAGAAGAGTAGCCGTTAAGGGGGAGTATCAGCGTGGGAGAAGGG
Organism: Macrothele yani; assembly: GCA_039090855.1. Lineage (NCBI taxonomy): Eukaryota > Metazoa > Arthropoda > Arachnida > Araneae > Macrothelidae > Macrothele > Macrothele yani. Next base: position 2,554,607 of record CM077027.1, read on the forward strand.
GTGTTTGGCATTTCCTGCCATTCTAACTAAACAGCCTGTCAAAAAAACAAAAAGAAATATCTATGTGAATTTTCCACGTAACTGGTAGAATTTTTTTACAAACACCATAAATCATTGATACGAAAGGCCCTCCAAACTGCTCTTAAATTGGTTAAATACTTTTTAAACTAGGCATGGAAATTTTTATTAAGAATTTGTTGTGCATAGAAGTACCGTATTTTCCGGCACATAATCAGCGGATTATCTGTTCCTAAAAGTTTAAATTCAAGACACTGCCGATTATATGACGTTACGGATAATATAGAGCTCCCTCCCCCTGTAAACTTCAAAATGAAGCTTTAAGAATGCCACGTGTTCGACGATAATATGCAGTGTCACTCCATCAACATATCTCCGCTTGCCCCTTGGCTTTGGCAAAAATGTCTGTGTGTATGTGTGTAGACATTCCTCTCTGGGAAGGGATTGCTGCTTTGTAAAAGTTAAGAGGAGGAAACATTGCCTTCAGCAAAGCACGTTGACCTTGAATAGGGGAGTGCAGTTTCCATTCCATAAAACATTGAGACGTGCCGCTCTGACCCGTGATGTCACCCCACCCCCACCCCATACACACAAACTCTTCCCGAATTTCCAACCCCACTCCCACTTGTTTATTTTCCTTTACTTCGAAGAGAATGCCTCTGGCACTTCAGCTCCAAGACTGGAGAACTTCGTCACCATCACAAATTATTTACGATCTGAAAACCAGTGTTTCAGTTGTTGATGTAATTTTAAACATTACTCAGAGTTACAGCGCGATTGCCACAGAAATTAAAAATATGTATCACAACCTTTTGAAAGTTGCGGGGTATCGTAACTAATTTTTTAAATTTTCGAAAAATTTCTCGATTTTATAAGTTTTTTAAACTCATTAAATGGAAGGAAAGTATATTTATACAGTAATATATAAATATACTATATATATATATATATATATATATAGTATATTTATTTATTACTGATGACAGTGACCATTTGTGAAAAGCTTAGTGAGTTTGCCAAGAAGAGGTATAGTGATTTTGCTTCCAATGCTGTTTTGAGCAGTGTCCATATATTTGATGCAGTTAATTTGCCAGATAAAGATAATGATTTACTTACATATGGGATGAAAGAACTGGACAGCATTCTAGATAATTTACCGTCTTGTGTAGAAATCTGTAGTAATGAAATCAAAGAAGAATATCTGGATTGGAAACTGTGGGCAAAAACCAAAGCTACACAGAAACCTGATGTTTTGTGGAACAGACTGTATAATGAATTTTCAGGGGAATATAAAAACCTACTGACAATAATTACATTTTTACGATGCATACCAATGAGCACAGCAATTTGTGAATGTGGTTTTAGTGCAACGAACCTTGTAAAAACATACATCAGAAGCAAATTAAAAGTGACTACTTTAAATGATATTTTGACAATAAAAATTAAGGGTCAAAGCATGGATGACTTCGATGCAAAACCAGCTGTAAAAATTTGGTGGGAAGATGTGTCAGCTGGACGAACTCGCCGTCCAGATCATGAAGTCATAGTTGACCCAATACATTACTGAAGAACTTTTTAATGTAGTTTCTTCAACATGTCAACTCAAAACAGGTACAAAAATTTGTAAGAGAACTGAAAATGTATATTTTTTGCAATACTAAAATGTTTATTTGTTGGCTGTCAGTGTTTGTGGAATTCAAAACCTACTTAAATATTTTACATCAAATCCTCGTAACAATTTATGAGCACAAATTTAACTCAATTATCAATGAGGAAGAATTTTATGAAGATCTGGATTACTTTAGTTCCCAGGTAAGTGTTTTCTAATTCTTTGGATTTGCAGTAGCAAAATTGTGCATACTTTTCACTTTAATCTGGCGAGTCCGTCCTATGGACCACTGAGATCCAGTGGCGTAACTACCACCCCCGTAGCCACGCGCGGGGAGGGCACGTTGTGCTAGTTACGCCACTGCTAAGATCGGCTCCTAGAATTTCAGCTATAGGAGCCATTTTGCTCCTAGGATATTTTTCTAATTTCCCACCCTGATCTACAATCTATCTCAATCACAAAAGATAAAATAAACCTTCATTGGACATTGTGATGTGCAAGTTTAGTATTGCAAAGGTCAACCAATTTATTATTTTTGAGCATGTTTTCCTTCAACTCTGAAAAAAAATATCTTCTTGAATACTATGTATGAGATGTTTACAGTACACATAATTGAGACTTGGTTGATTCAACCATTCTTCTGATATGAAGAATGTCCAGTTTCTCCCTTTGCAACTATTTATAGAGGGAAAATAACATTTAACAATAATTCAGGACAGTGGAAACCGCGAAAAAAAAAATTACCATTACGAAAAAAATCTTCACTCCGTCCGACTTCCATTTTCGAAAATTTTCCCTCCGTTTTCAAGCTGAAACACAATCAGTTATCAAACAAAATTATATTTTACAATTAAAATGAGCAGAGGAAATATTGCGAGGGAAAAAAATTATGATTACAGATTAAATCTGCAGTTCGTCTAACTTCTGTTTTCGAAATTTTTGAAAGAAGAAATTCCATCGCCAGCCAGAACCTCCCGCCGTCACGCACGCAAACACCACCCCCTAAAAATTATCTTCAGTTTTGATGACAACAAAGTCAGAGTTACTCTTCGAATCCGCGAAAGAAACTCATTCCTAAAGTTTACAAGGAAATTTTTGCTCCGTCGAACTTTCGTTATCAGAAACTATTGTCTACACTTTCAAGCTGAAATGCAAACATTTATGCAATAAATTGATATTTAATAACAATACTGTATACTGGACAGAGGAAACCACGAGAAAAAGAAATTACGATCACAGGAAAAAATTTCACTCCGTTTAGCTTCCGTATTATACTGGACAGAGGAAACCGCAAGGAAAAGAAATTACGATCGCGGGGGGAATTTTCACACTGTTTAGCTTTCGTTTTCGGAAGTTCTGAAAAACGAAATACCGCTCCCCAGGCAGGAAACCTCCCCAACTAATCCTCAGAAAATAAAACATTATTTTCAGTTTTTTTTTGTTTTTTCCATTGCTCTCAAGTATAACCGAAATGTGGAATTCCGCGAATCCGAAGAACAATCTCGTGCCTGATTCGTAACAGTCTGCGATATGCAAAATGAACTGCTCGTACGACTACGCATGGAAGCCCATTCACGGGTCCATAAACTGATTATGTTCCTGATGTATTTGATTGCAATTTTCGGAACTCTGAACGGTCCGTTTCTAAATCACGTATTTTTACAAAGAATACGTTTTTAACGCGCAAATTTTGCAAGCGATCCAAAAACGGACCCAAGATTTTTTATTTATATATATTTTTTCTTAAAATTTCATAAGGCGGGAGACCCCCGCTTAACAGCTTTGTTTCAGTGGGAATCCCGCCATCCAGCCCTGAAATGGCAATTAAATGAACTTCAAAACACGTCGCTTTTCACTTCCTCCACGCCAAGGCTTAACAGCACCGATACACTAGCGTCTCAATCCTGACACAGCTGAATCGTTACCTCCGACCAATGCACATGCCTATCGGTTGAACTGCTCTTAAGTCCCACTCTGCCCTGAAAGTTCTTCTGAATGATTGCCGAAAGCCGATCCCTAGCTGACTAGCTCGGTAATGGGAAACAAATCATGATTTTTTCATAAACTGACATAAAAGTTAACATATAATTTCTTGATAAAAAAAATGGTTATTTTTATGACAAAATCCCGGTGTAATCACCAAATTATAAAAGGAAATTGCATATGGAGAAACAATGTGTAAAAATACACATTTCTAAATTTTAAAGCGTATTTGGCATTTTTAAGGCGTGAAATATGCATGTAGAGGCGTTATCACGATCTCTGATTTCAACCATTGTTACAAAAATACAAATGTTTTAGAAATATGTTCATTCTATGGCACTTTACTAGTTTAAGTCTTTTTCCCCTCTCAACATCCTAAAGATCTGGACTTACAAATTTTGCTAGTAGACATTGACCACCAAGACCAAAATTGTTAGTGGCCATAAAAAAAAACTCAGTGGCCAAACTTTGGAAAAAAAATCAAATTGTATATTTCATACTAAATTATTTTTTAAAATTGCTTAGTATAATATCAGTATGTTTTATTTTGCATATTTAAGTTATAGTATTCTTAAAAGTTGAAACTGAAGTAATAAAATAATGCAGGAGAGTGGGAACATCGCGCGGAGAGGGGAGTGCGTTTACGGGAGAAATCTTTGCACCACCTGACTACCGGTTTTGGAAATTTTCCTGCTATTCTCAAGCTGAAATACAAATATTTATGCAGTTAAATATTACTTAACAATAATACTGGGCAGAGGCAACATCGCGAGAAAAAAGAAATTGCGTTTGCGGAAAAAATCTTAACTCCGTCGACCTTCCGTTTTCAAAATTTTCGTAAAGATGGAATTCCGTCCTTTGACGACCCCCCCATCATTGTGTAATAACGAAAAAGGCGGAGTTCCTCGATTTCGCTGAAGAATCTGATGTCTGAGATTACGGGAAATTTTTGCGGCTCCTAACCTCCGTTTTCGCACATTCTTGCCTAGTTTCATGCTGAAATACATTTATGCAATAAAATCATATTTAACAATAAAACTTTATACTAAGGCAACATCGGGAGAAAAAAAATTACGATTACTGTAACTCCATTCAACTACCGTTTTCGAAAGTTTTGAGACACAAAATACCGTCTCCAAACAGAACCCCCCCCACCCACCTACCCGCAAATTGTCTTCAGTTTTACCTGATCCTGAGAACGATCTAAATGATGACACAAAAAAAAACGCGGAATCCCGCCAGTCCGCTTAAGAATCTCGTGCATATCATAAAACAATAAAATATTTAAAAAAAAAAGAAAATCCGTAGAATCCGTAGTTTCGACAGCGAGGTCCGTAATTAGCCAACTAAATCCGTAGAAATTACGGACATTCCGTAGTAGTTCGCAGGTATAGAAATATTATTACAGTACAACCTCGAAAATCCGGACTATGCCGATTCCGAATTTTAGAATTGTCCTATGGAATATGCAGGCTTTCAGCGAACATTCACTAAAAATAATAAAAAGAAAATGCCTAACTTGTAAAGTTTTCATCGGATTCTGACGAAATTTTACATGGGAGTTTATTTTGACGTGTCTTGGTTACTGTTAAATTTACATTCAGTTATTTAAAAAATTGGAGAATTTTTTAAAAATAAAAATTTCTCCCAGTTGGACTTTTCCGACGCAGACGTTGAGCTGTCCACCACCGGCTTTCATCCCCACCGCAACCTCGTTCCCCTACGATGAGCCATCTGCCTTGGCGCATTCTTTGTGATCAAAAACCGACGCTCTCCCCCTTTTTTTTTATAAACTTTTTTTTTTCTTTTCTGCTGTTCAAGCAGAATGAAAAAGGTGATGGCCGATTTCTGTACAACTCAAATTTTGTGCCATTTTGTGTGATTTCCGTACATTTGGAGTAAAAAATTTCAAAAACATGCGAGTTCCGTACAAGTTAAAAAAAATTTCGTACAATACAAGTTAAATAAAATAAAAGTTTTCTCCATGCAGGTCGCCAGAATTGGCGATTTAATCAAACATTTTTAGTCGCCACGACGATGAAGTTTATCGCCTGTGGCGACCTGGCGACCGTGAGTCTGGATCTTTACAACATCCTATAACAAAACACAAGCTTTGCAGCTTTTTGCACTCCAAGTCTATTCCTACATTCATTGTGAATACAAGAAAAAGTTGAGAAGGTGCGTTCTATTGCAGCAGAACTGCACGGCATGTAATGCAATTTCACCATAAGGCGCACAAATTCCAAATCAATCTTTGCATTATTACTTAATGCCTTCCACCATATATTGGACTTCACATCTTTAGTTTTGAAAAAACTTCTTGGAAATGGCTCCATTTCTGCTTCATACGCCAACAGTGATGGAAGTGATTTTAGTAAAGCCTCCTGTAGCCACTCTCTCGCCACTTCCTTCTGCTCTTCACTCGGTCTCTTATCATTTTTAAAAGCTGGATCTGTCATGAATGCTAAAAAGTGGAATGGCTGCAATGACGAATTCATTCATTTTAAAATAAAATCATAGTGTGGGGCTAACTCGGGACATCTAAACAACTCCAACCACTCATGGCAAGCATCTGCTAATGTAGCTTCATCACTCTGTAGTTTGCATAATGCTGTGGCTATAGACTGCAGATGATGATAGAGCTCTTTTGCCTATTAGAATAAATTGTAATCATTCACTAATTTTTGAATTCATTCTTCATATCACTCTCGTGAACTTCACAAACGTGAAGGACTGCAGGCCTATTTATAATAAATATGGAGAAACATTGTACCTGACTATTCCAGCGAGTATCATTAGGCAATTGGGGTTTTACAGAATTGGGGATTTCCATAAGCCATGCTGCTAGTTGATGGTGATTCCTGAATTTTTTTAATTTCAGCAACATGCTTTATTATTGAAACTGGAGTATATATCTTGAGCCAACAAATTCAACCAATGGGCGATACACCCATGAACAATCAAATGACTTTTTTCTTCTTTTAACAATTGACACAGTTTCTTCATCTTTTTTACATTATCAGTAACAACAGATGTCACCTTTGTATTGTACTTCTGTTCAGCAATATTAATTAATCGATTTATCAGTCACTGACTTACAATATTCAGCTGTTTTCTTGTTGGTTCCACATTCCTCAGCATTAAGGAAATATGATTTTTCATCTGCATGCATGTAGACATGAAACAATCACTGCTTCATTATGCACATTGCTCCAGCCATCTTCCAGAAGTGTACATTCCTGTGGGTCTTGGTCGGTGGCGGTTACAAGAGCGCACACCATTTCTATCCGTATGTCCAACTGATCTTCAGTTAACATGCGTGGGATGATGTGTTGACACACCCAGTGCATCTTCAGATCATCTGTTAGTATCCATTGACACATAGTTTCTGGTATCCCAGCAGCCTCTGCTATTTGCTTGATCGTCTGTTATCTGTTGGCAGGTACAATGGCTGCAACCTTCGAAATGTTTTCACCGGTGTGAGCTGTCACTGGCCACCCGCTTCATTCATCGTCTGCGTTCTCTGAAGTGTCTATGCCAATCAAATGTTTGTGACCATAACAGGGTGCTTTTGCCATAAACTTACTTCAACATCTCGTAAGTTTCTGTTTGATTTTTGCCCAAACGAACGCAAAACTTAATGTTAACACGCTGCTTGAAAAACACCCTTTTTCATCAGTCGCCGAACACTGCATAAGTTGCTCACAATCACAATACCTGAATGCAACACAGCGAGCGTGCAACATAGATGGAGAAAACTAATTTCCTTGTGAGGGGGATAATGTCGTAATGTTATCCAATTTTCACCTTGGGTATGCGATACGCGTACTTAGCCATACAGGTGGAGTTCGGGAACTTTTGGATCCTACATCATAATTTTACTTAAATATGATACATTTATTTGCAAAAATTAGTTGCATGTTGTAATGTGTATTACTATATGATAATTCAAATTAACATACAGTGGAACCTCTCTTAGCGACCACCCCTCATTACGACTGTTTTTTTGTGAAACTGATTTCAAAACCCATAGTGCTAATGCTAACCTTTTCCCTATTAAAAGACCTCTCACTCCCTCTTAACGACCATCTTTGCATAAGGACCACTGCACAAAAACTGTTGTGCAGATTACCATTTCCGCTGAAAATTTTCTCTATACCCCGGAACCATGAAACGGTAAATTAAGCAAATGCGCATTAGTATGGAGGGATCACTTTAAATGGCTAGGAAGTTTTCTCCTGCACAGAAGTGAGTTGGGGGAGTGAATACGTTTTTGGCGATGACAGGCAATTCTAATGGCTTACATAGTAACGTGAAGAAACACAGTGACCCCATCCCTATGCTTGCTGCAAAGGCTGAAAACAGAGAGAGTGACAGTTAAAACTCATCTTTACTTTGCTCCCCTTTTCGGCAAGACAGAGGACACTTAAGAGGAATAATTGTTATGTAAGGGGGGAAAGTCAAGAAACTATTCTGTGAGCTGAAAGAAAACTTAGAAAAAATCATGCTGAAAGAAAAGTCTGATAAACTTAAGCAGACAACATTACATTCGTTTTTCAAATGAATTTTTTTAGATTACAACTATAGGTACCTTCCAAATGTGTAACTGTACATATACTGTAGTATTTTTTTTATTATTTATACACATACATACATACTGTAGTGTAAATAAACTGGAATGCGTCATGTTTGGAATGTAGGAATTCAGAGTACATAATTAATAAAAGTTATAAAGTAGTTTACAAAGGTTTAATGTCAAAACTCTTCATTGGATATGCCGTTAAAACCTTCCCTATTTAGCTACCACCCTTTTGAACGACCGTTTTTAGATGAACCAGCAGTGGTTGCCTAAGAGAGGTTTCACTGTAGTTTAATTGCTAAATATAAAATGAAGTAATGTAAGGAATTGTGTAACTTACATCTAAACTTAGCCTATATCCATGAAATTGTATGTAGTGTTGCATGAATACCTCATGACATGACTTGATACAAGAAGCAAGAAGAACACCGAGTAGTAGAGAGTAATGGACTAATATGAACTGATTTGAGCAGACTGTAACATGAAAGCAGCAAGAGCAAGCCTGCCCTTTCTAAATAATACTGTACAGTAAAAATTTGTAAATAAACCTGCACAAAGAGCAAAACCCTTAAAATGTCTTGTCTGACAAAGCACTTTTAAAACAAAATGAGATGCTTCATTCTAATTGCATGAATTTTATATTTATAAAATATTAACTGTTATTGTTTAACTTGTGATGTTTTGCAAATTGCAGTGGCTACAGGGACTGCCAGATGCGTTGTGGTAATGATGAACTTCTGCTTATGCCACAACTGTTCTGGATGTCGGAGGTATAACAAACATAATAGTTTTGCCTGCTAGTTTCCTGGTAAAGACAATTAAGACAAAAAATAGTTACCATGTGTTGGATCAAAATAGCTAAATGTAAATCACATTTGGCCACAGTATGGAAAAGAAAATAAGATCAAATGCATGGAACTACCAATGGCTATTTTTAAAGCTGTTGTGCTAGTAAGAAAACTGTCATGTCAAAATTATCATCTAGTCCTTGAAGCAAGCTTTAGCGGTTCTTTCTTTTCAGTATTTTTGCGAGCTCCCCCCCCCCCCCCTTTTTTTTTAATTTCCTTAACCTTTCTTCTGGTATGTATCTTGTGCAAATACTGCTCTAACACAACTAAGTTAACGTAAAAAATGTTACACGCTACTGTACATCACGTTATTTCAGGTTTAGTATGCAGTTTTCAGGCGTGACCCCATGCATAATAAAATAAAATTAATTTTCAGAAAATATCACTCAATTCATGTTCTGAATACGTCAGGTACACAGGAATGGCCCCTTAGCATTGGTGCAACAGTTCAACCCTTCGTCGTAATTCCGAAAAATCCACCGCAACATTAGCAATTCAACATTTAACACGTAAAGGTAACTCAACATGCAATCCAAGAATGGGCCAAAGTCATGTATAAACACCATGAATGATAAAAAAGACCACATAACAACACGAATCACAATAGTAAGAAGGTATATAGGTGAAATGAAGTAAAAGAAGAAACAAATAAGGTCAACACCTTCAAATCATACAACCAGACCAGTTTCAGCATAAGTCAAATGCCATCCTCTGTGGTACAAGCTGTTGCTAGTCCTCATCGCATGAATTTCACTTACAACAAAGCCGAATACATGTCAGACACATCAGCCATACCCTTCAGCAATAACACACAAAGGCTCGCGGGATTTGACATCAGAGGCACCATCTAATGCTCGAGTATGGTGTTTTTGTTCATTTGAGCAATTGGCTTTATCATTTTGTTTTTTCCTTTTTTTGTATGGAAATTGTTTCTTCTGTTTCTCTTGAACCTCTATCAGGTATTTCCATGCATATGGTAAATCCATCAGTACATTATTATTACAATTCCTCTTTCTAGTCTTTTCAATAACAATAGCTTCGGAAATAAATTGTGAAAGAATGTGCTAATTGCAACATCAAGCTTGCAGAAACAGTACTTAGCAATGGGAAATATTTGACTAATAATAGTAAGATGTCCATCCTTGAAAGATCTGGAGTATACTCAATACCTACAGTTAATCATGAAGGTGAACAATTGCAATATTATATAGGCAGAACAAGGAAACGTCTACAGTGTAAGCTGAATGAGCATTTATCAAACTGGCAGAAGAAGGAGATAAAGGCATCTCTAATGTAATACTGCCATGAGAATAATTTAACATGAGATTGGTCTAACATCAAACTAATAACATCCCACAAAAATTATGATAAATTTATTTCTGAAGCTATTGTTATTGAAAAGACTAGAAGGAATTGTGATAATAATCAGTAATGTAGAAGGGGCTTAGCAGCCTAAGGCACTATTTTTCTAGGTTTGGTGGTTTTTGAGTTTATCTGGAAAGAAAAGCTGGGCAAAGCAAATTTTTTAGATGATGAAATATACAAAAATAGAGAAAACTGTGTTCTTTGTGAAACATATTTAGTATCTTAATCAAATGTTCATACTCCACCGATGGTCATCCCCGTGGTCTAAGGCGCTTACTTCTGGCCATTCGCCTGAGATGGGTCCTGGTTCGAGTCCCGGTGAGGAATGGGAGATACTTTTGTTGGATGGCGCTGGCTCTGTTGCTTACCTGGAATCAGTAGTCTTAAATTAGGGTCGGGCAACTGCTAAAACTCTACATCTTGCTCATGGTGGTCGTTAAACGCAGAACTAAACTGCTTTTGTTCTAAACTGCTAGTCACCGGCTGTTGGCTGTAAATAAACGTAAACCCCTGAGCTCACTGTCTTATTCCTAATGGGTAACACAAAAGGATTCAGCAACATCCACTTCATAATGCTGGGAAAACTGGCATATGTGTCACACTGAATTGATGTAACTGTGTTAGAGTTGCATCTGTTCAAAGTAACTAATATGTATTATTCTCAGTAGAGAACCGTATAGAATGACAGAGTGATATTTAAATAAAAATGTGATATTCTTAGTATATAACTCTTACGTTACATTCTTTCTTCTATTCAAAATTGCTCAAATTAAGCAATTTTAATATCAATTGATAAAAGTAATCAGTAATAAAAATCTAATGAAAAATACTAAATAATAAAAACAACAAATCTGATTTCACAGGGCTTTGGAAATTTTTGAAGGAATTCTTCCCGGGTTGTTTTTCTTAATCCATTTACCACTAAGGCACTTTTTTATTTAGAACTACATCCCTGATAATAATGTACCGACGGATTTACCATATGCATGGAAATACCTGATAGAGGTTGAAGAGAAACAGAAGAAGAAACAATTTCCATAAAAAAAGAAAAAGAGAAAATGATAAAGTTGATTACTCAAATGAACAAAAAAACCATGCTCAAGCGTTAGATGGCACCTCTGACATCTAATCCTGTGAGCCTTTGTGCTGATGTGTCTGACATGTACCGGGTTAACCAAAAGTCTTGCACATTTTGAAAACGTAATAACTCGCGGAGTTTTGAGAGTAGAGCAACGCGGTTTGCGTAGAAATTATCAGAATGACATCGGGTTTTTTTATGAAATCACATAAATTTTTACTCATTTTACTTACATTTTTCGTCACCAGATGGCGCAGCAACCACAGGTTGGAAGTGTCGAGAAAAATAGACACCTCATTGTACCAGGTGTTCAATGTGATGGCCGTCCTGTTCCAGCACTGCCTGCAGACGAGAGAAAACACCATGGACGGCATTGAAGAGCATGTCCGGTGGTTTAGCTGCCACATGGTGTCGAATGGCATCTTTCAGCATGGCCAATGAAGTGGGATGACATCTGTACACTTGTGATTTTAGGTAACCCCAGAGCCAGAAATCGCAGGGTGTCAGGTCTGATGACCGAGGAGGCCATCGATTTGCACCAAACGTCTCTTAAAGCAGTTGCTTAACAGAACGTGCGATGTGGCGTGGCGCTCCATCCTACATAAATGTGCACAGATTCACTGCATCCCGCTTTTGCAAGCTAGGGATAATGTACGTTCATAGCATGTTCATATAACGTGCACCTGTCACTGAAACGGTTTCAAACAAGGTGCCGCTGACCTCTTAAAAAAAAAAAAAAAAAAAAAGGACCGATAATGAAGGAAGCCGTGAATCCACACCACACTGTCACTTTCAGTTGATGAAGTGCCACTTCAACGACTGCTCAGGGATGTTCCGTGGCCCAGATGCGGCAGTGTTTACCGCTCCATTTAGGGAAAAGTGTGCCTATCAGTCCATAAAACATTCATCAACCAGTTCTCGTTGACATCCATTTATCGAAAACATGCTGCGAACTCCTGACGCTGCATGTAATCGCCAGCTTGCAGTTCGTGATGCCGTTGCAGTTTGTACGGGTATCTGTGCAGAATCCGTCATAGTGTTCGCCATACAGTCCCGTATAGAATGCCTGTTTGCCGAGAAACATGGCGAGCACTGGAGTCGCTATGTGCAGATGACATTACAATCATATCCATTTCCTGCGTAATCGTCTCTGCTGCAGCAGCACGTGTTCGTGGTCTACCGCTTCATGGGCGTGCTGCCAAAGATCCTATTTCCTCTCATTTTTTCACCATTCACCGCAGTGCATCACTTTCCATCGGTCTTTTCCCACTGTGATCACCTTTCAGTGACCAGTACGCTCTCAACGCCGCACTAGCGCCTTCAGCTTTGCAATAGAACAATTTCACCAAGAGCGCTTTGTCCGGTAATGACAGCATACTGACACGGACCGCTGTGACTTGTGGTTGCTTCCCAGCTGCTGCTTTTATACCCACTATCCCAGACCTGTTTGCCTATGGTGCCATCTGGGGATGAAAAATGTAAGTAAAATGAGTAAAAATTTATGTGATTTCATAAAAAACCCGATGTCATTCTGATCATTTCTACGCAAACCATGTTGCCCTACTCTCACAACTCCACGAGTTATTATGTTTTCAAAATGTGCAAGACTTGGATCACCCGGTATTGGGCTTTGTTGTAAGTGCAATCATGCAATGAGGACTAGCAACAGCTTGTACCACAGAGGATGGCATTGACTGTATGGTTTAAAGGCATTGACCTTATTTTCTTCTTCTTTTACTTCATTTCACCTATATACCTTTTTACTATCCCGATTCGTGTTGTTATGTTCGTGGTGTCTATACTTCTGACTTTGGACCATTCGTGGATTGCATGTTAAGTTACCTTTACATGTTAAATGTTGAATTGCTAATGTTGCAGTGGATTTTTCGGAATTACGATGAAGGGTTGAACTGTTGCACCAGAGCTAAGGGGCCATTCCTGCTTACCTGATGTGTTCGGAAACATTGTGAGTAGCCCTATTATTTCAATTTTCATGAATTGAGTGATATTTTCTGAAATTCGATTTTATTTTATTATGTATGGGGTCATACCCAAAAACTGTATATTAAACCTGAAATAATATGATGTGCAGTTGTGTGTAACATTTTTTACGTTAACTTAGTCTACTTTGTGCCACATAAATGAATACATGCAATATGGCGTAGTTAATGCGCATATTTAAATGTTGTTGAATACTGCTCTAACACGTAATTATTTTTGTCTTAATTCTGTGTTGTTATTATTTTTGACCTTGTTTGGATATGCAGTAACTATTTGTGCCTGCCTTACTTTTGTCTTCTAGGCTGTCAGTGAGGCATAATCGTGACATTTCTATTATCCTGGACACCAAAGTGCAATATGGCATTAGTTGAAATTTATCATTATCACATTGTATCTGGTCATCCCTACTCCTTGCAGCAACTATCTTTGTCTCTAAATGTGGATAAATTGACAGTGCTAAGTAAAGTTTTGCAGCAAAGAAGCCAGCTTGTAAATTATGAAATATGAATGGAATCTTATTTGTGCATGTAGGAGTAGCATTTTAATGTTGAAATATGTAAATTTCAGTCAGAATCTTTGCAGTTCATACATGTATGAAAAACATCAATGTGCTGGACTTGATTTCTTCAAAATTTACTGTCTATTTTGTACAGCTCCCAGCTCACAACTAAGGTTTGTTTCTATACTTTTGTAATGGATGGATGCTGGAGTGCAATGTCATCAAATAAGCAAGGTGACCTTAATATTGTCTTGTGTGCAATTTATAAAAGGAGCATTACTTTTTCAGGTTAAAAAAGATCTTCATTTGGAACATAATTTAATGAGTACTTTTCTTTTTCTCAAACCTCTGTTGAAATCAAGTCAAAAAAAATATGATTTTGTGTGATCAATGGCAATGATAAAATCATTGCTTAGTACTTGAAAATTGCATTACTTTTGTTTCAATCTGAATTTCAAAAACAATACTTTTTTTTTTTTAATTGATTCTAACAGAGGTTTGAGAAGAAAAAAGTATGCGTCGGGAATTTTTCTCGGCACGTAAAAATACGCATTGAGAATTTTTCCCGACGTGTAAAAATACGCATCGTGAACAGGGCAGTTGTTGAATTTTTTTTTATTTTGATTTTTTTGTACATCTGACTAGGCAACTGGATTTCTTATTTGCATGCCCAGACCAATCAATAATGACTCTTGCATCTGAATAATGGCATTTTGTTAGTCCTGATCTGACAATGATGACTATGTTTGAATTCATACCACTTTGAACCTTCATGGACTTTTAGGGGTTTTGGCTAAATTCCTCTAAACACAAAAATAGGCAAATTTCATAAAAAACAGGTATCTTTAAAAACCTGGAGCGATTCCTGCTGGTGATTTTATTAATAACTGTTTATAAATAGACAAATTTAAAACCCAACAAATGTTTTAAGTATTATAAATTTTTAAAGATTTTATACGTGTTGTAAAAGTTTTTTTGTTTTTTTAATCTGCAAACATGATGTTAAAATCTTTGTACACATATAGTCCGAGAGTCAGGAAGGATTTATTTACCCCAGCCAGTGCAAAAGCTTTGTGAATATTTTTTGTTTATATATGACATAAGTCTCAGAAAAGTGAGTCTTGCAAAATTCCAGTGGTGGGGTGCTGCGGGATGACGTCATCAATATGGCTGCTGGCTATTACCATTCTCTGATTCGGTCAAAGTTAGACTTCGGTTGCATAACGTACGGTTCGGCATGTCCTTCCGTGTTGCGGCCTCTGAATCCTGTCCATCACCAGGCTCTGCGGCTATGCACTGGTGCTTTCCGTACCTCTCCTGTGCATAGCCTGTATGCGGAGGCTCATGAGCCGCCGTTATGCATCCGTCGTAAGCAGCTGTCTCTTCAGTTTTACACAAAACTGAAATCTCTTCCTGATCATCCGCTGCATGGTTCCATCTTCCAACCGGCCTGTGTCCGCTTATTTTCCAACCCCCTCCTGTGTTCCGACGTTCGGGATTCGGATGTCTGCCATAGTGCTCGATGCTGGTCTAGACTTGTCAAGGATTGGTTTGACCCAGTTCTACAATGAACCGCCTTGGCAGCCGGTTCAAGCAACGGCTGACTTTTCCCTTTGTGTGTGGCCAAAGTCTTCCACTCCTGCTCTGGTGTACCAGCAGCTCTTTGCCGAGAAACAGTCTCTCTTCCCGGATTTCGTGCCTGTATTTACTGACGGATCGAAATCCGGTGAGGTTGTTGGATCCGCATTCGTGTGTGGCGATGCCTCCCATTCCGAGAGGCTTCCGCCTGAATCCACCGTCTTTTCGGCAGAGATGCGGGCGGTACACCTCGCTTTGTGTCACATACGGTCTAGATCTCATCGTCGCGCTTTGATTTGCTCCGATTCCCAGTCCGTCATCCAAGTTTTATCTTCTCCGGAGGACACGGACTCACCTGTCATCCGTGATGTCCGTCGTCTTCTTGGAGCTTTGGAGGGTGATGGCTTCCTGGTCCGATTCTGTTGGGTTCCTGGCCATGTTGGGATCCGGGGTAATGAGCTGGCAGATCTTTCTGCCAGGTCTGTTTCCTCCATGTCGCCAGCTCGGCTGCCACTGTCTTTCCAAGATTTTAGACATTTGATCCGGACATTTGTTTTGGATGAGTGGCAGTCCCTGTGGTCTCAGCAGGGCAGCAATAAACTCT
Source organism: Macrothele yani (assembly GCA_039090855.1). Taxonomy (NCBI): domain Eukaryota; kingdom Metazoa; phylum Arthropoda; class Arachnida; order Araneae; family Macrothelidae; genus Macrothele; species Macrothele yani. Next base: position 2,570,769 of record CM077027.1, read on the forward strand.
ATGCCATCAAACCACAGATCGGACTGTGGAAGTCTAGTTTGCGGAAGAACCGTCGTGAGGAAGTTGTTCTTGCACGTCTCCGCATTGGGCACTGTCGTTTTACTCACCGCTTTTTGCTGTGTGGCGAGAGTGTCCCGGTGTGTGAGGCGTGCAACTGTCGTCTCACTGTCCTTCATGTTTTGTGTACTTGTGTTCGGTTTTGTGATCATCGTTTTCGTCATTTTCACTCTCATCTGTTGGACGAAGGAGCAGCTACGCTGCAAACCATTATTGGCGAAGCCTGTGACATGAAAGCAGTGTTTTCGTTTTTACGAGATATTGACTTTTTTAAACTTATCTAGATTTTACCTTGTTCACTATCATATTTCATTTTTACCACATCAGCCTGTTTTTAACCTTGTGTACGTTTTTTATTGATTTTGTTTTGTTTTGATGTCTTTTGTTTGGCGCTCTTTGGCCAACCATGGCCCTTGCGCCAATAAAATCCACTAACCAACCAACCAACCAAGCTGGCTATTACGTAGTTGCCACATTTAAATATGCATAACTTGTCACCCGTTTATGTCAAAGGAATGAATTTTTTTCTGAAATGTTTCAAATTTAATTAAAAGTATTTTTTGTAGTTACACATTTTTGTTTACTCCCTTAGTGTTTTTGAGATAATTGTATTTGAACGTGTAAAATCAGTGTTGACATTGGCTATGTGTGACATTTAACCATAATTTACTCAAAAACTATACGACTTTCGAAAAAATGCTCCGGAACAAAAAAAGTTGCATTTTTTAATGAGGATTCCGAAAATGTATAAAAACATGGTGTTTACCCCAAGCCTTAGAGAATTATGAGTGATAACTTGTTATAAGTCCACTTTCTCCTCAATACGGCTCCCGTGCTATTATGCAGTTGCCCCATTTAAGTATGCAAATCTTATCACCCATTTATGCTACAGAGATTATATTTTTTAACGAAATGTTTCAGATTTAATTGCAAATGCTTTCTGTAATTACACATTTTTTTTCTGTTTTGTTTCAAGTTAGCGCATTTGTAGTTGAAATTCAAAATGACTGCGTAGGAAAAGTCTTGTATCATCTACACAGGAAATATTCAAAGACCCATCTTTGGATTAACTGATCCGACATGGAAGAAAATATTAGATGCATCTTCTGCAAGATTAAGAACTTACAAAGACTACAACTACAATAATATTTGTAAATTCCTCTCAAAAGAGTTTGATGTAAGCAAACATGGCTATCACGGAGCTTGCTACAAAAATTTCACCGCAGTCCAGAAGACAGGAGATACTGAAACTCCCCAAGCAAAAACTTCAGGATACCCTTTGCGATCAAACGATCCAGCTGACGTTTCTGTAAAAATAGCAACAAACACAGATGTTGTTGAAAAAATTTGTATTTTTTGTGGAATTAAAAGGGGAAAAAGTTAAAGGGAAAGAAGAAGCACTGAGCAAATGTCAAACCAAGGACACCTAGAAGGGTTCCAAAGATGCAGCAAAATTTCTTCAAGATCAGAATTGGTTGTTAATACTTGGTGACGAAAATTTCGTAGCAGAGGAGGCATGGTACCACCACTCCTGCCGCAAACAGTACCTTAAGACTTCATCGTCTTGAGAGACAGGGAATAAAAGAGAAACAACCATTGAAACATCTAGAAAAATTTATCAAGTAAAACACGACAGAGCATTTAGTAAATAGTAGACTATGTCAATGAATACATAATTACATCAAATAAGGTCCAAAAACTGACTTCGGTTCATTCTCGACATTGTGTTTACCTTTCTGAAGAAGGAATTACAGGTCCTATGTATTCAAATCAAAAGTTAGTTGACAAACTGATGAGTCACTTTGGTTCTGCCTTAAAAACAACAAAATCGAGCAACAAACAGGGAATAATACTATATTCAAACCGTATTTCATCAATTGAAGCTGAAGCAATAGCCAATGATTATGCATCTCAAATTGAGGCACGGATTGAAGAAATGGCTTTATATCTGCACAGACAGGTTTTTAAACATTCAGTGTGTCTGAAATTTGATCACTTTCTTAATACTCACGACATTATTTCAGGAGAACATAATATCTCGAACCTTCTTGAAGTATTTATTAGAACTTTATACAGTTGCACCTCTAAACCAACAAACGAAAAACTGGAGCATCAAGTTTCTTCATCTTCACAAGGTGCAATACTTGTTGCATGGAACAGAAGATTGAAACCAAGAAAACATCTTCTGTTGAGTTTAGGCATGAAAAGTATAACAGGAAGCAGAAAGGTACTAGAAATTCTCAACCACTTGGGTCACTGTATTTGTTACCACACCATTGAGGAGCTTGAGACAGATTTAGCTATGTCTCTGATGAAGCAAGCAGGAGTCACACCAGCTAACATATGTAGAAGACCTAGGCTTTTCACCGGGGTAGCCTGGGACAACTTCGACTCCAACTTGGAGACATTGTCAGGAACAGAGGAAAAGGGAGTTTACATAACACGCTCAGCATTTGCTACCAAACTTGGAAACTGAACAGCCTGGAAATCAAACTATGGAAGCAGAAAGTGAGATAAAATTTGCCCCAATAGCTGAGTAGAATCCGGTATTCTCCTAGATAAACCAACAGGATCTTGTAAGCCACTTAGAAAGATGAGATCACTTCAGATTGATTCTTGAGCCATATCCAAAGAAACCAAAATTAGTGTTCTTTGGTGAGTAATTGTCCTGTTACAAAACATTTTGAAGACTCCATGCTGACAGATTTTACTTGGGTGTTTTTTGTAAAATGGGTTGAAACAAAACAATGTGGGCTGGGTGGAATCCCAAAGTTGTAGAAAATACATCTGCGAAATAGAAGATTGGTTACATGAGAAATATCATTTTGCCCCTGCACAGAATGATGTGGTGCTGGAAACTATGAAGATATCACAGTAAGTAGCTGTTGAGTGTGGAGAGTCTTCAATGTTGGTTCATTATCGTCTTGCTCTGGCTAAACTTGCAATCATGATCCAAAATCAAGAAAGCGCTCACTTTGACAATCTCTTCATTTGCTTTGGATCATTCCACATAGTTAGCCTCTTTTGAAGCTCTTGGATACTATCTTGACAGTTCAGGGATTGAACATATTTTTTCAGAGAGCGAAGTTCCAGCATCTTGTCCAATACATGGATTTCTCGGAGGAAAGGATTTCAGCAGATGTAAGCGAGTACACATCTTACTTTCTCTGTCTCTCGAAAGCTGCCTTTTCCAGAAGTTTATAGAACAACAACAAAACAGTAGAATATTAGAAGAACTTCAACATCAGGTGAAAAAGTGAATGATGATCTTTCTCAAGATACTTCGGACAAGTCTATATAGAGATCAAATATAAAGCAAGTGTATGATGAGTTCAACGAATTTAAAGCAAAAACAAGAACAAGATTTCACGGAAGAACAGCTCAATTCTATCAACAGTACATTGATCTCGTTAACATCTACAAATTCTTAAGCAGAGCCTATAGGACAAGTAACCTTGAAATGTTTACGGATGCCCTAGAGAAAATGATTCCAGCTTTTTTCTCAGACATGTGACTAAACTATGCGTGGTGGATAACTGTATACCTCCTAAAACTTCTGAACCTGGGAACTGAATGCCCTGAAGTCATGTATGCACAAACGCTAGGTGGTCTGGGTATAAAGCTCTCTAGTAACTCATTCTCTAGAGTACCAGTTGACATGGCACTAGAGCTGACTGTAAATGCTGACGCTTTTTCAAGGTTCACAGGCATCACGGCATTTTCAAACTCAGAATCTGCTAAAGCTCGATGGATAATCACAAGGTTATTGAAAAGTGAGATAGTGAGCATCTTACTTGAAAGCAGTGGAATTACAAAAGCTCCAGATACGAAGCATGATTTGCAAAAACGATGCATTGAAAAAGATCGCAGAGGTATTGAAAAAAAAAAATTTTCAACCTTAAAGGGTTTTCCAAACCCGTTTCAAGCCTTGGATCCTCGGGCACCTCTAAGGAACATTTCAACTGGACAGACAATCAATGAGAAGGTCACACTGAATCTTCTTTCATTTTCTTCTAAAGGGCAAGAAGCTGCTGAAAAGTTCAAAAAATGTAATTGCTAGATCCAAAGAATGTTGAAAAGCCTATACCCCGAAATTTGGTAGTTAACTGTTCATTTTTTGTTGCACCAAGCAACCTGAAAACAGAACAAAAGAAACTAGAGGTTGTCAAATGTACTTTAGATGCTTTCGGTAAAGTAATTCATATGGCTGCTGTCCAAAAATGTGATGTGAAAAAGATGAAGAATCCTCTAACATCCATGCCATTCTCTCTTGTCTGTGCCATGTAAGGACACCCTTGATACTCCTCTGTGAGTAGAGTAAGATATAGTCTATTCATGAAGAAAACAGCACCTGAGTTCCAGTCTAAGGCATTCTCCAAAGTTAAAAGGATTGATCCAACAATGCTGCAACTATGTAAACCTACTCTGATCCAAAAGATTAAAAGAAACAATTCAGTGGCATGGCTGTGGAAACGAGCCCATAGCAGAAAACCTGACGAAAAATCTCAAAAACTAATGGTGTTAACAAAAATGTGTAATTACAAAAAAAAAAATTGTCATTAGGTTTGATACATTTCAGTAAAAAACATCATCTCCTAGCATAAACGGGTGAGAAGATTTGCATATTTAAATGGGGCGACTAACATAATAGTGCGGGAGCCATATTGAGGAGAAAGTGGACTTATAACGAGTTATCACTCATAATTCTCTAAGGGTTGGGGTAAACACCATGTTTTTATACATTTTTGGAATCCTCATTAAAAAATGCAACTTTTTTGTTCTGGAACATTTTTTCGAAAGTCGTATAGTTTTTGAGTAAATCATGGTTAAATGTCACACGTAGCCAATGTGAACACTGATTTTACACGTTCAAATGCTATTATCTCAAAAACTAATGGAGTAAACAAAAATATGTAAATACAAAAAATACTTTTCATTAAATTTGAAACATTTCAGAAAAAAATTCATTCCTGTGACATAAACGGGTGACAAGTTATGCATATTTAAATGTGGCAACTACGTAATAGCCGGCAGCCATATTGATGACGTCATCACGCAGCACCCCACCACTGGAATTTTGCAAGACTCACTTTTCTGAGACACTTATGTCATATATAAACAAAAAAATATTTACAAAGCTTTTGCACTCTCCGGGTAAATAAATCCTGATCTGGCTCTTGGACTAATATATTGCCGTCTCTGCTAAGAACAAGCAACATCTTCCACACTAGAAACTATGTTATATTGGAAATTCTTTTAATTTAGGACTTATTGTTGGATATTCTGAATGTATAAAACCTGAGAAACATGCAGAAGCCGAAATAGAAATTTTTATCCGTAATAGAGCCCTACATAAAATACTAATAAATCATAGTTATGCTATAATAAACAGCTCCATTTTGAAAATTACATGCTCTGTGAAGTTTTACTTCTCACACTTTTCGCTGGGTATACTCATTGGATCTTTGCCTTAGGATTCCAAACACATCAATTTTTACCGTTCTTTATACTCGAAATTTTCGCCCATCCTCTGGGCATCCTCAAGGAGCGTGGCGACTTTACCACCGATGTTCGTGGTTAACTTCGCGCTAATGGAGTCCGATACTCCTTGTTGCCATTCGTCGGATATACTTTCCTGGATATATTCCGTTATCAAGCCCGGCTGGCTTCATCTATGTTTCATTAAAACAACTTTTTTTTTTTTTATTTCTTCTCCTATCCTGGTTTTCTTGTCTTTTCTGCCGGTTTTTCTTTTGTTGTTGTTTTTCTTGTCTTATTAGTTCTTTCCACAGGCCCGATAATGTGCTAGGGTAGTTCTGGTTACATACCCTTGCTTTATTTTTATAGATTAATATTGCTTCTTCCCTCCTCATTTGCCTTTCCAATTTTTTATTCTTATTTAGCATTTTAGTTTCATCGAATTTCGGGAATGTCCGGTTTTCCGTGCAGAATTGCACTAAAGCAGTTTTGGCTTCTTTTTTTTGCCAATTAGATATGTGTTGTTTAAGTCTTTTTTTAATCTTTTTTCGTACTTCCAATGTACGATATTGGGGGTATGTGTGCAATTAGAATTTCGTAGTTTCCTGATTCTTCTAGCATTTTTTCTTCTGTTTTTTGTTGACAGTCATACTTTTCACGGTGTGCACTGAGCTTCCTAGTTGTAAGTCATATTTAGCACAGTGCCTATTGATTTCATTACTCACTGTATGAAATCAATAGGCACTGTGCTAAATATGACTTACAACTAGGAAGCTCAGTGCACACCGTGAAAAGTATGACTGTCAACAAAATAACAGAGGAAAAAATGCTAGAAGAATCAGGAACCTACGAAATTCCAATTGCACACATACCCCCAATATCGTACATTGGAAGTACGAAAAAGATTAAAAAAGACTTAAACAACACATATCTAATTGGCAAAAAAAGAAGCCAAAACTGCTTTAGTGCAATTCTGCATGGAAAACCGGACATTCCCGAAATTCGATGAAACTAAAATGCTAAAAAGAATAAAAAATCGGAAAGGCAAATGAGGAGGGAAGAAGCAATATTAATCTATAAAAATAAAGCAAGGGAATGTAACCAGAACGACCCTAGCATATTATCGGGCCTGTGGAAAGAACTAATAAGACAAGAAAAACAACAACAAAAGAAAAACCGGCAAAAAAGACAAGAAAACCAAGATAGGAGAAGAAATTAAAAAAAAAAGATTATTAACAAAAAAGTTGTTTTAATGAAACATAGATGGCGCCAGCCGGGCTTGATAACGAAATATATCCAAGAAAGTATATCCGACGAATGGCAACAAGAAGTATCGGACTCCATTAGCGCGAAGTTAACCACGAACATCGGTGGTAAAGTCGCCACGCTCCTGAGGATGCCCAGAGGATGGGCGAAATTTTCAAGTATAAAGAACGGTAAAAATTGATGTGTTTGGAACCCTAAGGCAAAGATCCAATGAGTATACCTAGCGAAAAGTGTGAGAAGTAAAGCCAGTCATCGCATACAACGGACTTTAGGACAATAACATCAACAAAGACCGGAAAACATGTGCGTGAAATGTTCCCGTCGCTAGAAAGGAATGCCAAGGTAAGTATTATCCGCTAGAATTTTGTACAAGTTACTTTGAAATATCGCACGTAAAAGAGAATAGTAGAATGATTACAGCTATATAATAGTCAGAATTAGAACTACTAATTGGAATTACTCTGTGAAGTATTAAAAAAGTTACTGGGTCCTGTGTCAAACCAACAAGGCACACAACCTGACCCCTTTTGATTTCCTTGAAATTTGGTGTGGTTGTTAAGCATGTAGACTTACGCCTAAATCATAAATTTTAGCTCTGCCCATCCACAAGGTTTCAAATTACGTATTGAAAATTTGAGAATCATGACCTCCAGCCAATCTTCGAGTAGTTGTATCTTGTTACCTAATTGGACTAGAAGGTTGAAATTTGTGCTGAAAAATTAAAAAAAAATTAGGTTCACCTTTTCAAGGTCACAGAAATAACCTTTGACGTTGAATATTTTATAAATCTGTAATTTTAACATTTTGAAAAACATTGCATGTCATCCTTAGAATTTTGTTTGTTAGTGTGCCAACTTTTGAGTTGAGAGTGCAATGGGATCATTATTTATAAAATATTAAAGTGACGTACACCATCACAAAAATGGTCTCAAAATGACATAATGAAAGATAAAAGTGTGTTAGGGTTAAACAGCCAATTTAAATTGGGAGGATTCATCAGTCAGGAAATATCTCATCATATGCTAAGTGGTGGGATGTAAGGTCAGGTGATGCGTAACATCACAGCCTCTCCTTGACAAATGTCAACCCCGCCTTCTCGTGGTACATCCTGTTCCCACTAAAGGGGCTCTGATGACTGCCAATAGCGGTATAACTATACCATGAGGATTAAAGGAAATTCTATCCCACACTCACCAACCCGCTTGGCCAGCGTGGTGAGTTATGGCCAAACCCCTCCAAAATGACTCCACAACTTAAATCTTGGCCCTCAGTCTCCGGCAGCTGGAATGTACCTGGCCAAGGCAGTGGCCAGTGCGACATGAAGGCAGAGAGTGCTAAGAATCCCTGGAGGACCGGACTAGGCTGCCATCTGATGCTGACCTTGACTACATATAACGGACGCTCCCTATCTTCTGATTCAAGGCTTCTTGAATTGGAAGAGGAACTACAAAGGATCAAGTGGGACATCGTGGGGCTAAGTGAGGTAAGGAGAAAAGGAGAAGATTTCATTGAACTGAAAAGTGGACATCTCTTCTACTATCGTGGGACTCATACTGGCAGAACTAGTGGTGTTGGATTTATAATAAACAAGAAACTGAAGGATAAAGTTGTAGAAGTTGAAAGTTCCTCTGACAGAGCTGCACGACTCGTTATCCAACTCTCGAGAAGATACCAGGCTCAGATTATTCAAACTTATGCACCCACCACAAGTCATCCTGAAGAAGAAATTGAAAAATTTTATGAGGAAATTCGTCATCTAAATAATAAAGGTAAGCAGCACTTAAAGATAATTATGGGAGATTTCAATGCAAAAATAGGGCAACGGCAACAGAAACCAGCGCGGAAATACTCTCGTAGAGCTTGCAGAGGCAGAAGGGTTTTTCATCTTGAACTCCTTTTTCAAGAAAAAGCCACACAGGAAATGGACATGGAGACATCCAAATGGGATGACAAGTGAAATTGATTTTATTATGTGTAACAAAAAATTTGTCATAGAAGACTGCAGTGTGCTAAACAAGTTCAACACAGGTAGTGACCATAGATTGGTGAGATGTAAGATGCACCTCAACATTAAACTCAAACGTAGCAAGCTCATAAGACAAACTAAATATATTGACATAACCAACCTTAAAAAACACCATAATACCTTCAAGTTGGAACTGAAGAACAGATTCTCTGCTTTAAAAGGCCTAATATCGGAAGAAGTGGATATTTCTGAAGTTAACAGAAAAGTAACCAAAGCTGTTATGGAAACAGCAACAAAATTAGCTGGGTCTAAGAACAAGTTGCATGTGAACAAATTATCAGGAAAAACCAAAATGTTGATGCATAAAAGAAGAGAGATGAGGACAACTAAAGATGATGTGACTTCCAAAGTGGAATATATAGAGCTATTGCAAGACAGTACGAAAAAGTATCACTGAAGACGTAAGAAAATTCAACTGTCAAATAATAAGGAAAGCAATTGAAAACAACTAAAGCCTAAAGATAGCAAAGGGACATCTCAGTAAGGGAAGAAAACAGATTATGTCACTGAGAAAAGAAGATGGTTCTGTAACAAGAAATAGAGGCAAAATTTTGACAAGAGTGAAAGATTTCAACTCCAAATTATATGAAAGGGATGATACATGTACTCCAGGCATCATGAAAGGTGCCAGTACCAGAGTTCTTCCAGTCCTCCCAGCAGAAGTTGCACATGCAATCAAGAACATGAAGCGGGGAAAAGCTCCAGTAGAAGATGGAATTACTGTAGACATCATACAAGAAGCAAGTGGAGAAATCGAAACAGTACTCGCCCAAATTTTCACTCGATGCCTTAATGAAGGGAAGATTCCTGAGGATTGGAATAATGCTACAATGATCTTGCTACATAAAAAAGGTGACATTGAGGATCTCGGGAACTACAGACCTATCAGCCTCCTATCAGTGGTTTATAAAATCTTCACTAAAGTTCTTTCACACCGCTTAAAGATGACACTGGACATGGCTCAACCGAGAGAAGAAGCTGAATTCAGGAGTGGCTACAGCACTATAGATCATATCCACGTACTGAGAGAACTAATTGAAAGAGCAAGGGAATATGAACTTTTGTGCATGGCTTTTATCGATTATGAAAAAGCCTTTGATTCGGTGAAACCATCAGCAGTTACAATGGCCCTGAAATCCTGCGGTATTGAAGATGTATACATTAATATTATTAATAACATCTATGAAAATGCAAGTGCAAAGATTCGGCTGTTTGAAAATACAACACACATAAAAATTGGAAAAGGAGTGAGACAAGGTGACATTATATCTCCGAAGCTCTTTAATGCCACATTGGAAAATGTCTTTCAATCACTGAACTGGGAAAACAAAGTGATAAAGATTAATGGAGATTATCTAAACCAGCTTCGATTTGCTGATGACATAGTCATTTTTGCAACTACCCCATCAGAGCTGCAGAGTATGATCCAGGAACTTGCCGACAAGAGTAAAGAAGTGGGATTAAAAATGAACTTTCAGAAGACAAAAGTGATGTTCAAAGCTTTTACAAGAAATGAAGATTTATCGATTGATGGAGAAAAGCTGGAGATAACAGACACATACATATGTTTATCTTGGACAGCAGATATCAAGTGAGGGTCACATTGATGAAGAAATTAATCGGCGTACAAAACTTGCCTGGAGAGCTTTTGGAAGAAACAGCATAATTTTCAAGAGCAATATGCCATTATGTCCTAAAAGAAAAGTGTTTGATCAATGCATCCTTCCAGTGCTTACGTATGGTGCAGAGACGTGGACCTTAGCTAAAAGAGACATACAAAGGCTGCAGACAACTCAAAGTAGCATGGAGAGGTGCATGCTTGGTGTAGCCAGGAGAGATAAGAAGAGGAACACGTGGATCCGAAAAATGACAAGAGTGGAAGACATCATGATCAGAGTTAAATCCCTGAAATGGCAATGGGCTGGACATACTGCCAGAAGAACAGACCATCGATGGACAGCCGAAATTTTAGATTGGATTCCAAGGGACAGGAAAAGACCCAGAAGAAGACCACGTGGGAGATGGGTGGATGAAATTCGAAAGTATGCGGGAGTGACATTTAGGAGACTGGCACAAGACAGACCGTTGTGGAGGAAACTTGGGGAGACCTTCGTCCAGCAGTGGATTGATAATGGTTGACAATGATGACGATGATGATGCTAAGTGGTAAAACTTTAGTAACTTGCATTTTTGAACTAAAAATGTTATAAAAAAGAAATAATAGTATAGCAGTACCTTTAGTCCTAAGAGAGAAAAAAATCAACAAATTCTTTCTGCAGATTTTGTCACAGATTACTTAACAGAATCAGACTTCTTTTTTTAAAATTTATTTATTCAATTGTCACCCATCAAAATTCTCCCAATGTTGGTTCGGAACAATATACTAAAATTTGGACGTGATTGATGCATTTTTCCACAAGCAATGACACAGAAGGTCGGGAAATAAACCAAGCACCTGTGTCCTGACCTTTGACCTCAATTTGACCATTTTCAACAGGGTTCGTGCTCAGGTTGTTCCAAACAACATACTAAAATTTCGCCATAAACGTGCAATTTTTACGAGTTATCGTGCAGATGAATGGACAAACGGACAGACAGCGGGACAAAGTGGGGCATATATGCGCTTCTTCAACATACAGTTGGAAAATGTGAAGAAACTGCATTGGGCCCTGTACAATAGTTTAAAAATTATACATTTAAAATCGGCAAACTGCAGAATATATGGTACTTTATATTTTCAACAGAAATTTAATTACTGTCAGTTATATTTTGACTAACAGCCGGAATTTACAGCTATCACTTTCCAGGCTCTGTGGAATATGATAAAAGATAGCCCATAATTTCTATGTAGGTATATTACATGATTTTTGAGAGAGCATTTTGCTAAATTTTAGACAATTTAGGGAAGGGGTACTTTCCCTCATTGACAGGACACCATTGATCAAAGTCACTTCCTATGTTTCTAACCATAGAGGGTATTGTAGCCTTTTTGAAATTTCCTATTGCAGTTGACCCACTTCTCCATGGGTGCCTGCAGGAAAATTTTCAAGGGGGGTCAAGTGTAATTAATTAAGGTTTGGCTAATATGTAGAAAACAGTAATTCGTAAAAATGAAAGATTAATACTATTACTACTACCTACTACCTACTACACTAGAACTACTACTACTACTACTACTATTATTATTATTATTATTATTATTAATTGATGCTGCTCTTGAAGAAAGTGTATGTTAGTAATAGTCATGTATTATCATGTACATTGGCAACTGTTTTCAAAATAATGAACAGTGTCGAGCAGGGCCACGCCAAGCCTTTTCAGTTCAGCACACACCACCTTGAGTGGAACTTGCTTGGGCGTACTACCTTACGGTGTGCTAGCTTTTTCCGCTTTAACGTTATCATTTTCAAATTCCAAATTTCCATTGAAATTGGGATATTAAATGCCTCAAATTCCATCTTTCCTTGTGGTCCAGTTCTGTGAATGTAAAAAAAAAAAGTAATAAATAAAATAAAATAAAGAGAAAAATAATTCTACATGGGGTCAAGTGAACCCTCTAAACACCCCCCCCTTTTTTTGTCGGTGCCCATGCACTGCTCCAACTGACTCATCCCAGTAATTTGGCAGTGGATATTGGAAACTACCCAGGGCACTTTTTGTATAGGACTGCATCCCTAAGCAGGGTTTATTTATGTGCCACCCCATGAAGGCAGCAAAATATTAGGGGGAAACTTGGTGCCAAAAAATCGACAAAACCTCAGGGAGAAACAAATGTTTTTGCTAAAAACCTTGAAAAGTCAGTGAACCTGTAATCTGCTATGCTATTAACGAAAGAAAAACAAAAAACGATTTGCCACAAATACTTATTTTCACATTTTAATGTTCTAGTATTAGCACAATTCTTCCATTTTCACTACCAGCATGCCCCCCCCCCTCTCTCTCTCTCTCTCTCTCTCTCTATCACACACACACACACCTGCAATGAAAAGATGCATTTATTGTATCATATCATGGATAAACTTTGCATTTTATAAATCATCATTATTGGTGTTCTGTCTCTTGCCAGGTCCAGCAGTAACTCAACAAGTTATCTTCCTCCAGTTTTCTCTGTCCTTTGCTCCCTCCTTCAATACTTGATAGCCTCCTGTGCCCATGATATCATCAAGCATCATTAGTCATCTCCTTCCTCTTGGTCGCTTTCCTTCAATTTTCCCTTCTATCATTCTTTTCAATAGGCTGTCCCCTCTTAACACATGTCTTATCCAGTTATATTTTCTTTTACTTATGAACTTTAGAATATTCCTTTCTTCTTCAACTCTTTGCAACACTTCATCATTGGTAAGTTTTTCAGTCCACTTTATTTTTCCCATTCTTCTCCATAACCACATTTCAAATGCCTCCAAAATTTTAGCTTCTTTCTTCCTGATTGCTGATTGTCCACATTTCTGCCCCATATAAAGTTGCACTCCAAATATAGCACTTAAGCCTTTTCTTTAAATTTTTATTCATATTATTTCTAAACAAATTTTTTCTTGTTACAAAATTCATATTTTCCTTTATTAATTATTTCTTTTATTTCCATGTCACATTTTCCATTTTCTTGGATTATGCTACCGAGGTATTTGTATAGTCTCAATATTTCCATTCATCATCACCTCAACGTTTCCTGGTTTCTTGGACACTCATCATGTTTGTTTTCTTTGTGTTAATTGTCATACCATATTTTATGCATACACTTTCAAATTTTTACATTAGATGCTATAATTCATCTTCAGTATTAGCTAATATTGCTTGGTCATCTGGAAATCTAATACTTTGTATTGTTCTTCTTCCAATATTGATTCCTCTTTACTCTTCATCAAATGCTTCTTTTATCATTTCTTCAGCAAATATATTGAAGAGCATTGGTGACAGACAGTATCCTTGTCTAACACTCCTGCCAATCACACATTTTTTTAGTTTTTCATACTTTAGTTTTTATTATGGCAGTCTGGTTCATGTATAATTCAGTTATTAACCTCTAGTCTTTCCAATCTAATCCTATTTTACTTCGCACTTCTATCAGCATTTCACAATTCACCATGTCAAATGCTTTTTCTAGGTCTATGAAACATTTATAAACTTCTTTGTTTACTTCTATATTCCTTTCGCATATGGTCCTCATCACTCTGATCACATCCCTAGTTCCTCTAGCTTTCCTGAATCCATACTGATCATTCCCCAAAAAATACTCCGCTCTGCTATACAGTCGTTGATTCAATATTCTAAGCAGTACTTTAGAAGCATGCAAGAGTATGCTTTATAGTTCTATAGTCACTGCACTTAGTAAGATTACCTTTACTTTCAATTGGTATAAGAATACTCTCTGTGAAATCTTTAGGCCATTTTTCTGTTTTGTAAATAAGGTTGCATAATTTCCACATTTCTTTTATACCTTTGTCATCCAGTTGTTTTAGTATTTCACTAGATATTCCATCCACTCCTTCCATCTTTCCAATTTTTAATTCCTTAATTGCTGTTTCATCTTCACTCTTTAGTATCTCAGGACCTCTATCATCTATTTAATATTTTGTTTTGCTCTTCTAATTCAATTTTCTCTGGCCTACATAAATATATCAGGTTAAACTTGTTAATTAATTAATTGTCAAACACTTTAGGAGAATTTTTGGTTGAGATTCAATTAGTTAAATGTTTTATAAATAATGATACCATTGTGGTCCCAACTTCAAAGTTGGTATACTAGTAAAGAAAAAAATGTAACAATGTCATATAATTTTTTCAAAATTTTAATATTGCAGTTTTTTAAAATATTCAAGGTCAAAGGTTATTTCTGTGATCTTGAAACAAACGGTCAAACTTTTTTTTTTTTTTTCAGCACGTGATTAAAAAGCTCGTATTCCCAATGGATGGGCAGGTGAAATTGATTTTATTATGTGTAACAAGAAATTTGTTACCATAGAATGGTAAGATGCACCTCAATGCTAAACTCGAGCGTGGTAAGCGCATAAAACAAACAAAGTGTATTGATGTGACCAACCTTAAAAACCATCATAATACCTTCAAATTGGAACTGAGGAACACATTCTCTGCTCTAGAAGAAGTGGACATCTCTGAAGTTAACAGAAAAGTAACCAAAGCTCTTATGGAAACAGCAACAAGATTAGCTGGGTCTAAGAACAAGCTGCATGTGAACAAATTATCAGGTAAAGCCAAAATGTTGATGCATAAAAGAAGAGAGATGAGGACAACTAAAGAAGATATGACTTCCAAAGTGGAATATATAGAGCTATGCAAGACAGTACAAAAAACCATCACTGAAGGCGTAAGGAAATTCAACTCTGAACTAGTGAGGAAAGCAATTGAAAACAACCAAAGCCTAAAAGATAGCAAAGGGACATCTCAGTAAGGGAAGAAAACAGATTATGGCACTGAGAAAAGAAGATGGTTCTGTAACAAGAAATAGAGGCAAAATTTTGGCAAGAGTGAAAGATTTCTACTCCAAATTATATGAAAGGGGTGATACATGTACTCCAGACATCACGAAAGATACCAGTACCAGAGTTCTTCCAGTCCGCCCAGCAGAAGTTGCACATGCAATCAAGAACATGAAGCGGGGAAAAGCTCCAGGAGAAGATGGAATTACTGTAGAAATCATACAAGAAGCAAGTGGAGAAATTGAAACAGTATTCGCTTAAGTTTTCACTCGATGCCATAATGAAGGGAAGATTCCTGAGGATTGGAACAACACTACAATGGTCCTGCTACATAAAAAAGGTGACATTGAGTATCTCTGGAACAACAGTCTTATCAGCCTCCTATCAGTGGTTTATAAAATCTTCACTAAAGTTCTTTCACACCGCTTGAAGGTAACACTGGACATGGCTCAACCGAGAGAACAAGCTGAATTCAGGAGTGGCTACAGCACTATAGATCATATCCACGTACTGAGAGAACTAATTCAAAGAGCGAGAGAATATGAACTTCCATTGTGCATGACTTTTATCGATTATGAAAAAGCCTTTGATTCAGTGAAACCATCAGCAGTTACAATTGCTTTGAAATCCTGCACGGTGTTGAAGATGCATACATTAATATTATTAATAACATCTATGAAAATGCAAGTGAAAAGATTCGGCTGTTCGAGAATACAGCACACATAAAAATTGGAAAGGCAATGAGACAAGGTGACACCATATCTCCGAAGCTCTTTAATGCCACATTGGAAAATGTCTTTCAAACACTGAACTGGGAAAACAAAGGGATAAAGACATAAAACTAAAGTTCGGGTAGATTACGTCAAAGAATCAGTATGCAAAGGATCCATTTATTGACGTATAAATATTAATACCCATAATGCCCGGAGAATAGCGTTAACACATAAAACTTCGTTTGCTGATGACGTAGTCATTTTTGCAACTACCCCATCAGAGCTGCAGAGTATGATCCAGGAACTTGCTGACAAGAGTAAAGAAGTGGGATTAAAAATGAACTTTCAGAAGACAAAAGTGTTGTACAATGCTTTTACCAGAAATGAAGATTTATCAATTGTTGGAGAACAGCTGGAGATAACATATGAGTATGTTTATCTTGGACAGCAGATATCAAGTGAGGGTCACATTGATGAAGAAATTAATTGGCGTATAAAACTTGCCTGGAGAGCTTTTGGAAGAAACAGCATAGTTTTCAAGAGCAGTATGCCATTATGTCTTAAAAGAAAAGTGTTTGATCAGTGCATCCTTCCAGTGCTTACGTATGGTGCTGAGACGTGGACCTTAACTAAAAGAGACATACAAAGGCTGCAGACAACTCAAAGAAGCATGGAGAGGTGCGTGCTTGGTGCAACCAGGAGAGATAAGAAGAGGAACACGTGGATCCGAAAAATGACAAGAGTGGAAGACATCATGATCAGAGTGAAATCCCTGAAATGGCAATGGGCTGGATATACTGCCAGAAGGACAAACCATCGATGGACAGTTGAAATTTTAGATTGGATTTGAAGGGACAGGAAAAGACCCAGAAGAAGACCACATGGAAGATGGGTGGATGAAATTTGAAAGTATGCGGGCGTAACATGGAGGAGACTGGCACAAGATAGACTGTTGTGGAAGAGGCTTGGAGAGACCTTCGTCCAGCAGTGGATTGATAATGGTTGGCGATGATGATAAAATGCTCTAAAAAGACACGAATTTCAACCTTCTACTTTAATTGGGTAATGAGACAGGGTGTCCACATTCTGGAAAGTCAGGGAAATTAAAATTGGTCAGGGAAATGCCTGAAACGTTAGTAAAAGTCAGGGAAAATCAGTGATATTTAAAAAAGTCAGGGAAATTTCAATCACAGTTAGACTACAACTAGTTTTAACCCGACGTCGGGGAGTGACGCCCTCATCACCCAACACACTTGCACTTGGTGTTGCAGACAGTCACTAACTTCCCCTTTCTACTAATGTAACCTTGTATTTCCTACCTTTTATTGTAAGTTGTGTTACATTACTTGTTAACATTTCTGTTTTTGTTTTAGGTCAAAGGAGTAGAAGAAAATTTGTGATATAAGTTATACCTTGTTAAAAGGCAATTAAGACTGCAGCAATGTCAAAGCGTTGTGTGTCTAATGAACAATGGTTGGACGAACAATTAAATCCTGAGTTTTCTGCTTGGATAGCTGCTGTGAACAGCGACAATGAATCAGCATTTTGTAAAGTGTGCTCTAAAACTTTCAAGCTTAGCAACATGGGGCGTTGGGCAGTCTCCAGCCACGGAAATGGCCCTAATCATTTGAAAAACCTCCATGCTAAAATGTCTCAGCCCAGTCTTGCTTCTTTCACTTCCTCTGTGAAAAAGAACTCTCTTTGTAATGACAAACTCTTGCCATCAACAAGCTCAGGAAATGTGGAATCAGTACTTCTAGAACATATTAAGTCTAATGACTCAAATACTCATGTTGTGAAAGATGATGTGAAGCCCAGTGACCTTAATGCTTATGTAGTGAAAGATGATGTAACAAAGTTGGAAATAATATGGGCCATGGAAGTGTTGTCCAAGCGAATGTTTTTGAACTCTTGTACACAGATTAACAAAACATTTCAGTTAATGTTTCCTGACAGTGCGATAGCTTCAAAATTTACCTTGGGCAAAAGCAAAGCATCTTATGTGATAAACCATGGATTGGCACCACATTTCAAAGAGTGTTTAATGGACGATCTGAAGCAGTGCACTGACTTTGTAGTTTGTTTTGATGAATCACAAACAAAATTGCTCAGCGTGGGCAAATGGATCAGTTTGTTCGTTATTGGGCCGTCAATCTGCAAAAAGTTTCCACTAGATACTTAAGTAGTGTGTTTTTAGGACGGGCAACAGCTAATGACCTTTTAGAAAAATTCATTAAAGGTGCACCTCTTCCCTTGGATAACATGCTACAGGTGTCAATGGATGAACCTAATGTTAATCTCAGCTTTCTTCAAAAGCTGAAAGATAAACTTAAAACTGAAAATCCAGATGGTAAATTATTAGTTGACATTGGAGTATGTGGTCTTCATGTGGTCAATGGAGCTATGAAAATTGGACTTGAAGCAGTGAAATGGGATATACATCACTTTCTGCGTGACTTGCACTACCTTTTAAAATATAGTCCTGCTCGCAGTGCAAATTATACTATGATTACTGGATGTAAAGATTTCCCTTTGAAATTTTGCACTGTAAGGTGGTTGGAAAATGTTAATTGTTTGACTAGGGCATTGCTTGTCTATGATCATATCAATAAATATGTTCAGGAATCATCGGTTTCCAGCAAACAGCACATGTTTCTTGCAGAATTCATGGAAAGTCCACTGTTGAAATGCAAATTGGCTGCCTTTAGGACTATAGCTTCAGAGTGTGAATCTTTTTTGATAAGGTTCCAGAGCCCAAAGCCTTCAATTCCTTTCTTACACACTGATTTGCTGGATCTGATGAAAAATTTGATGGCACAAAGCTTTGAAGCCTGACAAATTAAGTGAAGCTGATAGTGTCTCAAAACTGTTAACTTTAGATGTATCAAAAAGTGAAAATGTTCTCTCAATTGAGAAAGTTGATATTGGATTTAGTGCTAAAAAGCTATTAAAAGAAGTGAAGTGCTCAGAAAGGGAGAAATTAGAGTTTAAGCTTGAATTTAGGAAACTTGTGACCAGTATGATTGAAAAACTTTGTGAGAAAAGCCCACTAAAATTTAAGTTTGTCCGTGGGGTAACTTTTTTGGACCCAAATATTATAGTGCAGCAGCCGAGTCTAGGCAAGAAGAGAGTGGAAATTGTGCTCAAAGTTTTACTTGGTGCAAACAAGATTTCAGATGACTGTGCTGAAAAAGCTAATAAACAGTACGCTTCATTGTGTGTAGAAGCTTAATCTGCTTTAAAGTCTCAGTTTGATGAATTTTTAGACAGTCGTGATGATTCCATTGGATTAGACAAATTTTACAGTGCTCTACTTAACAACCAAAAACAATTCGGTGAACTTTGGGATGTAATAAAAATTTGTCTCATTATGTCTCATGGAAATGCTTCAGTGGAAAATGGATTTTCTGTCAATAAGTCTCTTCTTGTGGAAAATCTCCTGGAAGAATCCCTGATTTGTCAGAGAACAGTTTTTGATGCCATTAAAAATGTGGGAGGAGTAGAACACATTGCCATTAATAGAAGGCTTCACCTTTCTGTAAGAGCCTCCAGACGAATATATCAGGATTATCTTGAGAGAAAAAAGTGTTCTTCAAAACGAAGAAGAAAGAAAACTGAAGGAAAAAAGAAAAATTGATCATGAAATAAAGGAATAAAGAGTACGGAAAGTTGGAAGAAGCAGCATTGCAGGCGAAGATTTCAGATTGGGAAAAGAAGAAAAGTGGTGTGTAATATAAAAACAGTGACTGTGTTCCTACTGTAATATTTTTATCGTAACTGTTCTGAATATTGTGTATGGGTTTGTTTGAGTGTTTTTTCAATAAATGTAAAACCATGAAAAAAAGAGTTAACTTAAAATTAAAAAGGTGTGAGTTGGACCGTACGACTATGGGGAAGGTGGAGGCCGATAAATAATAATAATAATAATAATAATTAAATGAATCAGTTATTTGGGAAACTTTATAAATCAAACGGAAACACTTTTAAATAATATAAGTTTCTCAATTATCCAATTTAATTTTATTTATTATCATAGCACAGCACATATATTGAAAAACTCAAATAAACCTATTTGTGTAAGGTCAGGGATTTCTTATATATTTGGTCAGGGAAATCAGGTTTGATAATTATGTGGACACCCTTTGAGATAAAAGTGCTCAAAAATTGTCTGGAGATCACAATTTTATAATTTTCAAGGTCATGTAATTTGAAACCCTGTCGGTGAACAGAGCTAAAATTTGGGATTTATGCATAAGTATAGATGCCTAACAATCACACCAAATGTCAAGGAAGTCAAAGGGGGTCAGGCTGAAAATGGTCATTTCATTGGTTGATTTTGACACGGATAATCTTCACATATGAAGCGGACCTGCCAACTGTTTATTTTGTACTCATTCCCGATTTATTTGTACTCATTCCCGTAGCAGAATCACAGCGACGGCCAACATACATCGCAGATTGATTTTGGTCTTGCAGACAAAAATGACATCCCCAGAACCCGATTAAACCATCTTGCAGACTCCCTAAGATGCAAGTTTTCCGCTTTTCAAAATTTTAGAAAACGGAAGTTAGGTGGAGTGAGGATTTCTCCCGTAATCGTATCTCCCCCCCCCCCCCCCCCCCTGTTCCCTTGATGCTTGAAGGGAGGATTATCTGATAGTGTTGTTAAATATCATTTTATTGCATAAATATTTGTGTTTTGGTTTAAAAATGGCGGCAACAGGTTTCTAAAATGAAAGTTTGATGGAACCCAGTATTCTTGAATTATGTTTCTTGCGATATTCCCTCAGCTCTATATGGTCATTAAATATCATTATATTAGATAAATGTTTGTATTTAAGATTAAAAATGGGGGAAATTTTTCTGAAAACGAAAGTTGTACGAAGCAAAAATTTCTGCCTTTAATAACCCTCCACCCGCCATGCTTCTGTATTATTGTTTAATTATCATTTAATTACTTGAATGTTTGCATTTCAGATGGGAAATGACATTTTTTTCTGGTGATGCCTCTGGGCTTTATTGTTGTTAAATATCATTTTATTCCATAAATCTTTGTGTTTCAGCTTGAAAATGTCGTCAAAATTCCAGATACAGAGGGCTAGAATGGTCTTGATCCTAATTAGCATTGCAATTGCTGTAGTACCTAGGTTAGACATTTTTTTTAGGTAGAAAAATATGTCTCTTCAAGTTTTATTGTTTTTCGCATCTAGTAGTTATTTTGCCTAGTGACCACCTGCAGATTATTTTGTGGCACCATGATATCTGTCGCAGACTGATCAGGAACTTACTTGAATGTTTGCATTTGAGATGGGAATGATCAGGAACTTATGGGGGACAGAAGTAGGGGTAAAAATTACATGTAATCTGTTTTTTCCCCTTCGAAATAGTTTTTTTCTCAGAGAGGTTTTCGATTTCTCGATGTTAACTTTATTTTTTAAAGAGGAGTGTTCTAATGAAAATAAAAAAAAAGATTTCTTTCTCTCCAAGAATTGGTTCGTATACCATTCCAAAACTGTATCATTAAAAAACAGAAAGTTGTAAACCCAATGAAACGTTAAAAGAGGGAAAATGTGAATTTGACTTCTGTTAATAAGAAATTTAAAATGACTGCAGTTGACACTGAAGTATGATAAAAAATCTCAAACACAAGTAATTAAAAAGCGACAAGAACTGCATGAAAAAAATCTTGTAAAGCATGCATTAAATAAGCAAGAGAGGATTTTTTTTTACCTTGAGTTCAACTGTGAATCAGGTTTATGCACTCTTTCTTTCCCATGTTACAAAAGTTTTTGAAATATAGGATATAATGTTTCAGCAGAAGGAACCTCGTGTGCAAACTCTTAAATCCGATATTGAAAGTCTTTTTAATGAACTAATTAGATTTGTAAAAGTAAGTGTTATTAAGCAAGCAAAATCAACATTTAATAAATATAAGGAAATAGAGAACTAAAAAGACAATGCAGAGTTATCAGTCGTGTTTGAAACCAAATAATTTATTAAAACAGTTAGCACTGAGGAGCAGAAAATTTTTTTCTAAAGTTAGAAGTTATTTTTTTTAAGGGCTGCGACTATATAATTTCTAAATTTCCATGGAATTTTTAAATCATGTCCAAGTTGCTGATATTTCTAGTAGAGAACAGTCTAATTTTTCATCAATTCAGTATGTCATAGATATGTTCCCATGTCTCCTTTTAAGGTGTGAGAATGAAGCAATTCCTGAAGCTGTTGATGCCATAGAAAGTGAATTTTTGACATTTCAAATAGCAAAACTATTAGTGAACAATCAAAAGAAAAGAACTCTTGTGGCAAATTTCTTTTTATAGCAGACTTTGTAAAGTCATGTTAGGGATTTTAATCTTGCCTCATAGTAATACCTCATGTGAAAGAGTTTTTAGTTTAGTAAGAAGAAACAAGATTGATGTATGAGACTCTTTGAGTACTAATCACTTTTAATTGCAAAAACCAGTATGTCTAGACCTTGCTTCCAGCAAAAATATTCTGCTGAATTTTAAAAAAAAAAGCAAAGTCAGCCACACATGTTGCTTTAAATTTCTTAATGAATGTCATGTGTGAAATTTAATGTTTCCTTGCTTTTATTGGAAAGCAAAAATCCATGAGCTATATTATACTTTTCTAAAGGTTTCATATTAATACATTTTTTCCTGAACAATTAATTAATAAATGTTTGAAATGTTAAATATTGAATTTAATAATTAACAACATAAAAGTGTTTACTGATTAGATTTAATTAGTTTCTGAATAAAATTTTGATGTAGGGAAAAAATCCCTGCATTCTCATCATCAAGAATTTATATAGCTGAAATAGGCTTCAAAAATTATCAGCATGCATCGTGTTACGATTTTTCTATCTTGAGTGTTACGTTTTTTGGTTCTGAGAGGTTGTCAGGTCTGGTGAAGGTTAAGCAGTATTTTTACCACACACACAAAAATTATCCTGCTTCCCTACCCCAAAAACATATGTCACATTCCACCTGAATTTGTTGTGTTCAGCACTGCCTAGATGTAACATTTAAGATACTGTATAATCTGTATACGCATGTGTATTCTGATTTTTATGGCAGTGAAGAATGCATTTTGAATTCCAACCTCCTGAAATCTCTAACCATGAAAAAATTTGTTTTCTATGCCAGACTCTGTATGTGTAAATTTTGTTAGCAGTGCAGTAATATATTTGAAATACATGAATACCAAAGAACCTCAAAAGTTCATACTTCTTCATAAACAATGTTAATCATCATCTCATTAGGAGCTAAAGTTTCTTTTCTCTGCCATTGTGCTTCTGTTTCCATGTAGCTGTACTACAGCCATGATTTTCTTTTTCAGGAGGAATGTAATGAAAATTACTTTGACAGACACACAGTGTGTAATCCTTTATGAACTGTAGATAAAATACTTTACCCAACTTGAAGCCAATTGTAAAATATTGGGTTGGCCAAAAAGTTCGTTCGGTTTTTAAGTAAAAATAAAAGACAAATTTTGCATTTTCACCAATAACTTTATTGAACAACATATTCACCGTTTTGTTCCACTACCTTCTGCCATCTTCCCAAAACTTTTTATCTTTTTGAGCAAAGAACTGTTTCAGGTGCCTTTTACAATTTCCCGTAGGGAATTGAAATTTTTCCCATTAAGGGAATTTTGTAAAGACCGAAATAAATGGAAAGCTGAAGGTGCAATGGCTGGTGAATATGGCAGATGAATCAGAACTTCCCAGCTAAGCTGTAACAGTTTTTACCTGGTCATAAAAAAAACATGCGGTCTTGCGTTATCCTGATGGAAGATTATGCATTTACTGTTGACTAATTCCGGGCACTTTTCTTTTAATACTGCTTTCAGTTTGTCTAATTGGAAGCAGTACTTGTTGAAATTAGTCATTTGGTTGTCCGGAAGGAGCTCGTAATAGAGGACTTGCTTCCAATCCCACCATATACACAACATCCCCTTCTTTGGGTGTAGACTGGCCTTTGGTATGGTTGGTGGAGGTTCATTTTGCTTGCCCCACAATCTCTTCCATTCCACATTATTGTACAGTACCCACTTTTCATCGCACATCACAATTGGTTTTAAAAACAGAACATTTTTGTTACATTTAAGTAGAGAATCGCATGCAGAAATATGGTCAAGCAGTCGTTGTTGTTTTTTGCCTAACTTATGTGGAACCCAAACATCAAAGCAATTAACATAACCAAGCTGGTGCAAATGAATTTCAATACTTAATTTGGATATTTTGAGTATGTCTGCTATCTCTCGCATGGTATAACGTTGATTGTTCTCAGTTGATATCTCGATTTGATCCCTATCAACTTCAACTGGTCAACCCGACCATGGAGCATCATCGTCCAGCAAGAAATCTCCAGCACAAAACTTTGCAAACCACTTTTGGCACATTCAATCAGTCACAGCACCTTCTCCATACACTGCAAAAAATGTTGTGTGTGTGTTTTAGTTGCATTTTTACCTTTCTTGAAATAATAAAGTACGAGATGCCAACTCTTCCATATTCAATCTTAAAATGGCTACACAAAAATTCACCAA
This sequence comes from Macrothele yani, assembly GCA_039090855.1. Lineage (NCBI taxonomy): Eukaryota > Metazoa > Arthropoda > Arachnida > Araneae > Macrothelidae > Macrothele > Macrothele yani. The sequence goes on from CM077027.1 coordinate 2,595,299, forward strand.
TTTTGATAATTTTTTTAGTAAAATGAAAGCTGATATGACAGCTGTCACAATATAATCTAACAAAATATTGTTTCGAATGAAGTTAAAGACAACTAAGTGCTACCAGAGCCATCTTATGGAAAAACCAAACTAACTTTTTGGCCAACCCAATATTACATGCACCGGAAGAGCAACATACATTCGTTGATAGGGAAAATACCAGTCATTGATAGAATAACAATGTCCATATAAGCAAAGTTGTTTTGTTCCTTGAGAAGCAAACTTAAAAGGAACATTTTCAAGTGCTAATTGCAGCTCATACATGCATGTTCAAGCACACATGCATTCTCAACTGTTTGTCAGGTTTCTGTAGAAATAGCGTAACATAGGAAATATTTTTGCTTCTGGTTGATCCCACTCTTTGAATTTCAACCGGAAACTATCCACTGCTACTCAGACAACAACGCAAAAATATCTGTCAGGGTTTGAATTGTCTACCAGTTTCCCGATGAGTTATGACTGCCACAGACATGTGCACAGATATTCTCTTTTATTATTGTAGATATAGGCACAGGGATTGTCAGAAACTTTCAAACAACATCAAAATAATTTATGTGCAAGATAATTGAACTGTAACAATTCAGTAGGTATCTGGTGATTGCATTATTTTAAGGTAAATATCAAATCTTGTATCATATCTGAAAATGACTGATCTTCTATTATTTATTGGTTTTTATCATCTAGTTTGCTCTTTGTTTGAATGTAAAAATAATAAAATCCAATTAATTTGTTATACATCAAATAGCCTTTTTCATCATCATCATCAACCATTATCAATCCACTGCTGGACGAAGGTCTGTCCAAGCCTCTTCCACAATGGTCTGTCTTGTGCCAGTCTCCTCCATGTTACTCCCACATACTTTCGAATTTCATCCACCCATCTTCCATGTGGTCTTCTGGGTCTTTTCCTGTCCCTTGGAATCCAATCTAAAATTTTGACTGTCCATCGATGGTCTGTCCTTCTGGCAGTATGTCCAGCCCATTGCTATTTCAGGGATTTTACTCTGATCATGATGTCTTCCACTCTTGTCATTTTTCTGATCCACAAGTTTCTCTTCTTATCTCTCCTGGTAACACCAAGCATGCACCTCTCCATGCTCTTTGAGTTGTCTGCAGCCTTTGTGTGTCTCTTTTAGTTAAGGTCCACATCTCGGCACCATACGTAAGCACTGGAAGGATGCATTGATCAAACACTTTTCTTTTAAGACATAATGGCATATTGCTCTTGAAAATTATGCTGTTTCTTCCGAAAGCTCTCCAGGCAAGTTTTATACGTCGATTAATTTCTTCATCAATGTGACCCTCACTTGATATCTGCTGTCCAAGATAAACGCACGAATCTGTTATCTCCAGCTTTTCTCCATCAATCGATAAATCTTCATTTCTTGTAAAAGCATTGTACATCACTTTTGTCTTCTGAAAGTTCATTTTTAATCCCACTTCTTTACTCTTGTCAGCAAGTTCCTGGATCATACTCTGCAGCTCTGATAGGATAGTTGCAAAAATGACTATGTCATCAGCAAAACGAAGCTGGGTTAGATAATCTCCATTAATCTATATCCCTTTGTTTTCCCAGTTCAGTGATTGAAAGGCATTTTCCAATGTGGTATTAAAGAGCTTGGGAGATATGGTGTCACTTTGTCTCACTCCCATTCCAATGTTTATATGTGCTGTATTCTCAAACAGCCAAATCTTTGCACTGGCATTTTCATAGATGTTATTAATAATATTAATGTATGCATCTTCAACACCACAGGATTTCAAAGCCATTGTAACTGCTGATGGTTTCACTGAATCAAAGGCCTTTTCATAATCGATAAAAGCCATGCACAATGGAAGTTCATATTCCCTCGCTCTTTCAATTAGTTCTCTCAGTATGTGGATATGATCTATAGTGCTGTAGCCACTCCTGAATCCAGCTTGTTCTCTCAGTTGAGCCATGTCCAGTGTTATCTTCAAGCGGTGTGAAAGAACTTTAGTGAAGATTTTATAAACCACTGATTGGAGGCTGATAAGACTGTTGTTCCAGAGATACTCAATGTCACCTTTTTGTGTAGCAGGATCAAGTATAGCATTGTTCCAATCCTCAGGAATCTTCCCTTCATTAAGGCATCGAGTGAAAACTTAAGCGAGTACTGTTTCAATTTCTCCACTTGCTTCTTGTATGATGTCTACAGTAATTCCATCTTCTCCTGGAGCCTTTTCCCTGCTTCATGTTCTTGATTGCATGTGCAACTTCTGCTGGGAGGACTGGAAGAACTCTGGTACTGGTACCTTTCATGATGTCTGGAGTACATGTATCACCCCTTTCATATAATTTGGAGTAGAAATCTTTCACTCTTGCCAAAATTTTGCCTCTATTTCTTGTTACAGAACCAATTTCTTTTCTCAGTGCCATAATCTGTTTTCTTCCCTTACTGAGATGTCCCTTTGCTATCTTTAGGCTTTGTTTGTTTTCAATTGCTTTCCTCACTAGTTCACAGTTGAATTTCCTTACATCTTCAGTGATATTTTTTCGTACTGTCTTGCATAGCTCTATATATTCCACTTTGGAAGTCACATCATCTTTAGTTGTCCTCATCTCTCTTCTTTTTTGCATCAACATTTTGGTTTTTCCTGATAATTTGTTCACATGCAACTTGTTCTTAGACCCAGCTAATCTTGTTACTGTTTCCATAAGAGCTTTGGTTACTTTTCTGTTAACTTCAGAGATGTCCACTTCTTCTGATGTTAGACCTTCTAGAGCAGAGAATCTGTTCCTCAGTTCCAATTTGAAGGTATTATGATGCTTTTTAAGTTGGTCACGTCAATACACTTTGTTTGTTTTATGAGCTTGCCACACTTGAGTTTAGCATTGAGGTGCATCTTACATCTTACCATTCTATGGTCACTACCTATGTTGAACTTGTTCAGCACACTGCAGTCTTCCATGACAAATTTCTTGTTACACATAATAAAATCAATTTTACTTGTACATCCATTGGGATGCCTCCATGTCCATTTCCTTTGCGGCGTTTTCTTGAAAAAGGAGTTCATGATGAAAAACCCTTCTGCCTCTGCAAACTCTACGAGAGTATTTCCACGCTGGTTTCTATTGCCGTGACCGAATTTACCTACTGAAGTTTCATTCTGTTGCCGTTGCCCTATTTTTTCATTGAAATCTCCCATAATTATCTTCAAGTGCTGCTTGCCTTTATTATTTAGATGACAAATTTCCTCATAAAATTCTACAATTTCTTCAGGATGACTTGTGGTGGGTGCATAAGTTTGAATAATCTGAGCCTGGTATCTTCTCGAGAGTTGGATAACGAGTCGTGCAGCTCTGTTAGAGGAACTTTCAACTTCTACAACTTTATCCTTCAGTTTCTTATTTATTATAAATCCAACACCACTAGTTCTGCCAGTATCTGCCCCATGATAGTAGAAGAGATGTCCACTTTTCAGTTCAATGAGATCTCCTTTTCTCCTTACCTCACTTAGCCCGACGATGTCCCACTTGATCCTTTGTAGTTCTTCTTCCAATTCAAGGAGCCTTAAATCAGAAGATAGGGAGCATCCGTTATACGTAGCCAAAGTCAGCATCAGATGGCAGCCTAGTCCAGTCCTCCGGGGATTCTTAGCACCCTCTGCCTTCATGTCGCACTGGCTGCTGCCTCGGCCAGGTACATTCCAGCTGCCGGAGCCTGAGGGCCAAGATTTAAGTTGTGGAGCCATTTTGGAGGGGTTTGGCCATAACTCACCACGCTGGCCAAGCGAGTTGGTGAGTGTGGGATAGCATTTCCTCTAATCCCGATGGTATAGTTATACGCCAATAGCGGTACAACTATACCATCGGATACGCAATAGTGGTATACGCCAATAGCGGTATAACTATACCATCGGGATTAGAGGAAATGCTATTCCACACTCACCAACCCACTTGGCCAGCGCGGTGAGTTATGGCCAAACCACTCCAAAATGGCTCCACAACTTAAATCTTGGCCCTCAATATCTGGCAGCTGGAATGTACGTGGCCAAAGCAGTGGCCAGTGCGACATGAAGGCAGAGGGTGCTAAGAATCACCAGAGGACCGGACTAGGCTGCCATCTGATGCTGACCTTGGCTAAGTATATATATTTTTAATATATAAAAAATAGTTTCAGAAATTTTTATCAGATTTGGGAAATTTTTAATGCTATCCTGGGGCCTGGGGAAAATTGACAGCACAATATAGAAGTACTGCTTGAACACCATTCTTACTCATCTGAGAGGTGTGCATGTGTGATATGAAAATGAAAACAAAAATGGTTGATATCTTTCAAGTTGTATGATGATTTCATACAACTTGAAATATTCAACCATTTAAAAAGAATTGACAAAATGAATGTAACATATTTGATTCCACTTGGTTGTGATGGCTACTCTATTGGGCACTTACTACTTAAATTTGGCTAGTGGATCAAAAAACACATTATATCATGAAGAAGTAGAATCAGAGTAGTGTAGTTCAGAAGCCTTGGAATGTTTGCAATTGTAACCCTTTGGGATATATCTCAGGTCCTGGATTGAGCAGATCTTTCACCAGAAAAGTCCTTATATTATAAAATTATGGAGTTTAATGAACCCATTGAGATTTGTAGCTTTTCTTGTATATTAATGGATGCTTTAGTGATAATTGCTTTTGTGGAAACTAGCAGAAATATTTTTTAAAAATATATCATTGATGAGTCTGGCATCTTGATATATAATTGCTTGTTTCTTCTGGCAAAGTTCTATTTGAGTGTAATGCGTTGACAATATGTCTGAAACCTTAGTAGATTTTGAAATAACTCAATAAGTTAATAAGTTAATTAAAAAAATTTAGAATATTTTCACCACCGTATTGTCAATGGCCCTTGTGCCACAAAAATCCAACAACCAACCGTATTGTCATAATCTTATTTGAGTAACTTATGTGTCACTATTGTTCATCAATAATTACCATTGACATTTATTTCTGTGGTGTTTTACCTGCTTTCTTATAAGTTTATGACTTCTTGTATTGTGTTTCTGTGGGATTTATGTTAATTGTTTGATGTACTAATTTTATTTTGTTTCTTTTGTAGACAATGAGTGAGCAACCATTCTCAGACACTGGAAGTGAAAATGAAATTGTAAGAAGACCACCGAAACGACGTAGAGGAAGAAGAAAATTGGTGTCAGTTGAAAAAGCTCCTGTTGATTCTGACAGCGACGCGAACACAGAATTTACAAGAACTTATACAACTCGTCGTTCACAGCAGTCAGCAAAATTCGAAAATGAGAATAAGAAACTTAAAGAGTCCAGTTCAGAAACTGGAAGTGAGGAATCAAATTGTCCGAGAAAGCCACCAACCAAGAGAAAGTTTGGAAGCCAAAAGAGCAGCATCAGAGGTAGCAAAGATAAAAAGAAGTCTCCATCTGAAGAAAATGAGGGAACAAAAAGCATAAACAAGAACACCATTGGTAAGCTGAAAAGAAAAGATTGGACAAGTGATTCTGCTAGTGATACATCTCAGCCTGTTATATCCAAACAGAAACGTCGTGGGCAAAATAAAGTTAGCCGTCCCAAGGTGTTGACAGAAAACAACAGTAATACTCGACAGGATGATTTTGGAGAAAACCAGGATTCGACTGAGGACGAACAACCCAAGTGCCCCGTTGCTGGATGTGACTCCCAAGGTCATTTAAGTGGAAAATTCTTATACCATTTCACTCCAGTCTCCTGCCCAATTTACCATAACACTACTCCAGCTGAATGCGAAAATCAATATCGTCTTAGAATGTTGCAGAGAGAAGAGAGACAAAAAACTGCTGAACAAAGTGCTTTAAATAAATTTGGCCTCCGGAAAGTTGGCCCTAGCCCAGAGCAAAAAGAACATTACCGCCAAATGATGGAGCAGAGGAGGAAGTCATTTACACCCAAATCTCAACAAAATGGTTCAAATGCAGATAGTCAAGAAGTGAAAAATCTAGACAAAAATAGAGAGCCAGATTTGAGTGGATTGACACCAATTTATGATTTGAAAATGTTTAAGGAAGCCCAGGCCAGAGCCGCAGAAGAGTTGCATGAGCAGCATCAGGTACAACGCACAAAGCGTGGTGGTATTCAAACCCTAGAAATGGGACGCTTTGAGATGGATGTTTGGTATTCTTCCCCATACCCGGAAGAATATCAGAGCCTGCCAAAATTGTACCTTTGTGAATTCTGCTTGAAGTACATGAACAGCCCTACCATTTTAAGGCGACACATGGCTAAATGCATATGGAGACACCCTCCTGGGGACGAAATCTACCGAAAAGGAAATGTCTCTTTCTTCGAAGTTGATGGAGAAAGAAACAAAGTGTATTGCCAAAATTTATGCTTGTTGGCAAAGTTATTTTTGGATCACAAAACTCTGTATTTTGATGTGGAACCTTTTCTTTTTTATGTTATGACTGAATCTGATAATGAAGGATGCCATACAGTAGGATATTTCTCTAAAGAGAAAAATTCGTTTCTGAATTACAATGTGTCTTGTATTCTGACTTTACCTCCATATCAACGGCAAGGATATGGTCGCATGTTGATCGATTTTAGCTATCTCTTGAGCAAGGTGGAACAGAAGGTTGGATCTCCAGAAAAACCTCTTTCTGACTTGGGTCTAATCTCATATCGCAGTTACTGGAAAAGCATCTTGTTGGATTATCTCAGCAGGTATGAAGGTAAAGAAATATCGATAAAAGACATTAGTAATGAAACAGCTATTACTGCTTATGACATTGTAAGCACTTTACAAGCATTAGGACTTCTGAAGTATTGGAAGGGCAAACATCTTGTTTTGAAAAAACGAGAAATGATGACAGAGTACATTAACAAGTCCAAGAAACGTCATTCGGATAAAGTAATCGACCAAGCTCATTTAAAGTGGTGCCCCCGCAATTCAAGTAGTATTGTTCCAGATCGCTAAAAGTTATTCAGTCTTGTAAACAGCTTGTTGAGAAATATTGTTGCATTTTAATATGTTATATGCATTGTACCTTTCCAAAACTGATATTTAGCATGTACTGCAAAAATTTGGCAATTCATTCTTCTCCCTGCATAGTATATGTGCATGTAATAGTTTAAACTATATGCTGAATACATTAACTTGTTTAGGCACTTTGAAAACTACCATAGCTCAGGATTCATTGTAGTTGTGTGAAATTGTTTGAAACTGAACATTGTTGAGAACTGCTGCTGTTGCTTCTTATATAAAGATTTTTTTTTTTTTTTTTTTTAACATACCTGTTGTCAAGCAGGTATCTTTTATCTTTGGTATTCTTTCATTTTTGCCCACATGTAGGTTTTACAAACTGTGCTGTTTTATTGATAAAGTTTAGAAACCTTGTTTCCTTAGTGGCAGCAGTGGAGTTCATTGTATAAATGATAATGTTTTAATTTAGTTATAATTATTAGTTGGGAGGGGGATGTTTTGTGACCTTTAGTGGTACAGAGTTGTTTTTTCAACCACTCAGAATGGTCAGACTAACTTTACCATCTAAGTAATGAACTAAGTGAACTCCTTGGTGAATATGACAGCTGTGTTTGTAGAACTTACATGTTAGATGAGAGTGAAAGAACAACAAAAATAATAATATGATAGCAGATACTTTATTAAAAAAATCATTTTGCTTTTCATAAAAAAACAAAACCACAAAAAACTGTAAAGTTGGAATTAAATAGTTGACTTGAATTCTGAGATTTTATAGTGTCCAGACATGTTAATATACTCAGACTGTTTTGTCCATTATGATATCACCCTACAGACACATTTTGCATTTTGTGAACTGTGGTATTTTGCTGTCAGGCACAGTAGAATGTTATGATTTTGGCAATTCAAAAATTAAATACAGCATCAGTATCAACAGAAGTAGGCATAGGGGAATAACTTTTGGCTTTTTTTTTAAAGAATTATGAACATAATTCTCAAACAGTTAAGTAACTGAGAAATAACTATTCTTATGCATGTCTTTGTGCTCTGGGCTGATGTTTAAATTTCAGGAAGATGGTTTCAAACATATGGTTTTTCAAGAATTTTGTCAATAAAAAATTGTTCTCTTTAAAAATGTAGAGTTCCAATCATAAATATTGGTAGAACTCAAAATAAACTGCTTAGATTCTACTTTTTTTTCTTTTTTCATCAAGGAGTGAATGTACAATTTGCTTTCTTCAATCATGTGATCTGTTAAATTATTAAAAATTGGGCTTACAGGTTGTTTGAGCTGATTTATTGAATTGGCTGTTTTAATAAAAAGCAGTTCTTGAAAGTTCATAGTAAATGCAAATTTTGCATTTATGCCACCAGGAGTATACATTCTCATGAGTTTACTTTACATGCACCATAATTACAGTGTTATAGTTACACTAAATACTTTCAGAGAAAATCAAAATCAGTTCATGAGGAAAACTTATTACTACAAATATGTTTTATTCTTGTTAAGGTCTTATGTAATTCCATCCTCATCATATTAAATGGAATAAATAGCATACACCTAAATAGAGGTTTATAGAGTAGATATGTATTTGTAAAAACTGGCAGTATTTTATTTCATGGGCAAAAATATCTTTGAAGAAGGGAGGGAGGTCATGATCCTGTATGTTTGAAGGCCAGCTGTATTCTAAAATATTCAAAACAATTTCAGTGTGTTAATTAAAATTGAGCATAAGTTTTTGAGTTAGAAGAAGTGACAAGCAAATGTATCCAATTTTTTTTGTTCATCCTGATAGACGTTTAAAAAAAAAGGAGGTATGCTAAATTACACTTATATCGCATGAAAACGTTGAAGATTAATACTGTTGAAAAAGGGTGTATCTTTTGTCATTACTTCAGCAATTTAAGTGACACATAGCTTCAAAAATGGCAAAAAGATTATTCTGTTGTAATTTTTCCAAAAGCAGTAATCATAAATGTTTTGCAAAAAATTGGAACAAAAGTTTCACAAGAAATAAGTTGTCAAAACACATTTTTTCATTGAATTATGAGAAACCAAGAAAGATGACAAGCAATTTAAAAATCACATAAAAATTACCACTATAGTTAAAGCTATAATATCATGTAGTTACTAGTAAATCTGGATATAATGGGTGGGAAAATGACAAAATTTCTTATTTTCGTAATATATAAAATAGCAGGGTCATTCCATATCAGATCACCCAGGTCATGTCACCCACCCATCTCATATTTTTGTGAAAATTGGCACAAAGCATTGTCTTGGTGAGATATGAAACCTGTTAAAATTTTAGGTCAGTCGGTCCGGTAGATCTTGAGTAATGCCACTTCAAAAATTGGGTAGCTGTGCCTTTAAATATACATAATATCTAAGGTATTGTTTACCTGATATTGTCAAAGTATTTTGCACTTTGTTGCTCTGTGAGGCACGTGCTCCCGGCCCGAGAGGTCTTTTATGTTACGGTTTTTTAGTTAGTTTTTTAGAAATAAAACAATTAAGTTATATATTTTCAGTTCTGCATTCATTCATTCGTACAATCAACCGTTTTAAATTTACTATTAATGAAAAGATTTTAGTTGAAAGAGTTATACTCATCGGGTCAGAAGACGTCTCACAAGGGGTTCGTCGTCACATTACTGCGAGAGCTTTCAGTAATGCCATACTACCGTCGTCGGGCCTCTACTTCCACACTAGGGTTCCTCGCGTGTGTGTGGTCCTGGAGCTGCATGTCGGGAATCGAAGGAAGGTTTGCGGCCTGTGTATGTGTTAGGGGATTTGTTTCTCATGTGTCGCCATCTATGGGATGAGTTGGTAGGTATCAGTCGTTAGTCTAATTCATTTTTCATTTTTTGTAGATATTTTTGGGCTATTATTATTTGTTTGTAGAAACAGGTGTATTATTTTTAGTCTTTGATTTAATTTTTTTTTTTTTTTTTTATGGATTTTTCCTTTTTTTTTTTTATAAGTGATTTCCAGGCTGTGTCTAGTGTGGTGGGGGTCTTGTAAGTTCCATATTTTATCTTCTTTTTTTGTTCAATTATAATGCTTTCAGAAATCCTTAATTCTTTTTCATTTGTGTGGGTGGTTAGTAATTTAATATTTTCAAAATCAGGATATTGTTTATGTTTAACACAGTGGTGGATAAGTGCAGTTTTTTCTTCGTTTTTGTTCCAGTTTTTTATATGTTGATGTAATCTTTTTATTAATCTATTTTTTGTGCTGCCAATGTAAGAAATGTGGTCCCCAGAACTCTGTGAAATAATAGGAATTTCATATATACACCTGCTGATTGTAGTATACTATTGTTATATTTTTTCCTTATAATTAAGTCACCAATATTCTGAACAGAATGACCAAAACTAATGTGGTTTTTCATTAATCTTAAAAAATTTCCACTTAGTCCTCTAATCAAAGGGAAAGAATCTGAAAATGTGTATTTCTTTTTGGGATGTTTTGACTAGACTCTTTTAATTTCTTGTTGTATTCAAAAATCAGCTTTTTAACAGTTTTTGTGCCATATCCATATTCTTTGGTTGTGTTAATAATCCATTGGATTTCTTCTTCTCTGTATTTTCTATTTGAGGAATGTGTGAATGCTCATTTTACCCAATTCCTAATACCATTTACTTTATTAGTACCATTTACTTATGAGAATCTGAACACCCAAAAACTATGTACCCTTTGTGAGACGTCTCCTGACCCGATGAGTATAACTCTTTCTACTAAAATCCTTTAATTAATACTAAATTTAAAACGTTCGATTGTGCGAATGAATAAATGTAGAACTGGAAATATATAACAATTGTTTTACTTCTAAAAAAATTTTATAATTAACCAAAAAATCGTATCATAAAAGACCTCTCGGGCCGGGAGCACGTGCCTCACAGAGCAACAACGTGCGAAATACCTTAACAATGTCAGGTAAACAATACCTTAGGTATTATGTATATTTAATCAAAAGTATGTTTATAACATAAGACAACCCTTAAGGTTGCCTCATGAATTGCATATTTCGTAATCCTGCCTTTAAAGTTTTTGCGCTATACTTTTTCACAACTACACTGTAGGACAAAAAAATTAATTACTTCACAACTACCAGTTGCAGCCACATAATTTTTTTCTTAAATGATCTGCATGAACCATACATTTGGGAACAACTTGCTTCTGCACATTTTTTGAATTAAAGGAACACTTTTTTTTTAATTTAATGACAAAAAACATGGGAAAATGAGGCCACATTTTTAATAAACATTAAGATTTTTTTCAAAATGAGCCCTCACTTCAAATTTGCTCAAAATATTTTCATGTATGTATTATAACGTAACCTTTAAGCAGGAGAAATAATTACTTTGGGCAATTTGCAATTTTTGCGAGGGAAAAAAAATAATAATAATGACGTATTTTATATATGGAACATTTACACATGATATTACCCAATTTTTTAATTAAGTAGATGGTTGACCATTTTATAAACTCCCCCCCTCCTCTAGTTTAACCCTATCGGTGAGTAGCTCAAAACAGTTTTTATTTTATTTTTATGTGTCACCATCTTGGATATAGTTTCATTTTTCTTTTTTGCATCAGGCCAAAATAGGGCCTCACAATGGTTTTGAAAAAAGGCAATTGCTTTCCTCTTATTGTAGATCCGAAGTTTTGGTTTTCACTACCTTAAAGAAGACATTTTAGGCTTACAGAAAATGTATAGAAATGATAGAAAATACTTTTTTTAACCATGCTTAAAGTGGTGTTGAAATCTGCAATACTCGGAAGCACAAATCAAAATTTTTGATGGACAGTTAAGGTGACTGGGAGTTTGAATCCCAAGTTGGGAATTTTTGTATAATAACTATGGCTAATAGAGTTTTCAGCTATGGAGAACTTAAGTCTAGGTTTGACCCCCCCCCCCCTCAAAGTTGCAAAATTTGCAGATTTCAAGGTTACATATCTCAAAAAAGGGACCAGATTTTTTTTTCCCCACCAAGGATACCCCTACTGGTACTCAACAAAACCTGTGAGTTTCATTTTGTGGTTCAAATTGGTTTAGAAGTTACAGGCTGTGAAATATTTGTGAATAAAGGGTAACATTTCAGCACTCGGAAATGCACAAAAACAGATGAATGTGCTTATTTCTGATTTCAAATATTTTTTAAGTCTTATGGAATTATATTTTAAACACCTTTAACTACCGAATACTATATGTACAATTGATACATAAGGTAAATAAAAAAAACTTAAAAAAACTTTACCAGAGCATATTGTTCAGTTTGCGATTCACAAACTTCGGCAGCCACACTTGTCTAGATGTATAGCCTTACTTCTGGGAGTGCGCTTGCAGATCACTATATTTGTTACTGTTGCATTTAATATTTTGACCAATTTCAACCTAGTCTGCAACAAAGCCGTGCTCATAATCACCAGTCAAATTGCCAAAGTTATTTTACAGTTGCGTGCTTAAAAATAATCGCCAATTGAATAAAATGCGCCCGACAGGGCCACCTATGCTATCCCAAGCTAGGTTTTTTTTTTTTTTTTTTTTAAGAATACAAGTAACTGTGAAGATTAGGTTCTCTAACTTTCTTACTAATTTTAATAAAAATATAAACTAATGGAACAAACCATTTTATGAATTATTTTGAATTGAAATGATACATTTATGTATGATTTATAAATGAACTTTTCCTTGGTTACATAAGAGATAAATGAATTCTTTTGTCTGTCAGTCTGAATTAAAACTAAATGCAATTACTAATTTCCATATGAAAAAAAACTTTGACTGAGCCAGGTCTTCAGCCTGCTTGGATAGGCTGTATGTTCTTCCTGTTGCAGTGTTTGTCTCAACCAAACATAGCATATACGTGTCAGAGGTACTTCACAATCATTGTTAGGCCAATAAAAAGATGGAGACGGCCCGTGTGGATGCATGAATCGAACAGTCACATCACCTCCATCGTAGTTAATCTTTTCAACAAATCCCACATACCAACAGGAATCATATACACATGCTATGCAGCAGTTAGCATGTAACTCATCTTGAAAATTAGTTACACTGATTTTGTAATATTATATATATTTGTAAAATATGAATACTGTAATATTTATCAGAACTCAATCTCTTAGCACCAATTCCGAAATTGGGAAGTGATGTAAAGTGATGCATTGTGTGTGTACCATGAAGAGCTTCTGCTTTCTCGAAACAGGGACTAAGCTAATTACACACTTTGTTCATCTCTTCTGCACACACAAAGAAAAATGTAATTTCCTTTATATTATCTTTGCAGAAGTTATACATTGCTGCAGCAGATGTTATTTGTTGAGCTAAAGGTCACTGCAAACTAGCTTTTGTTGTTAGCCTTTTTACAATCTGCACCAATACCATCACATGGTGACTTTGCCATGGCTTGTTGCAAAAAAATGACCTCTTCCTTACCAATCTAAAAAAATCCTGTTCATGATAGCACAAGTTTAGAAAATTCTTGCAGTTTTTATATTGTGCAGAACTACCATCAGTGAAATACTTAATATTTCTCACAGTCTGTGGTAATGCACAACATTTTTCCTAAACTGAAGGAAGTAGAAGCATCCACAATGACTAGAAATTTTAGTAGGAGGCAAAAACAGATAGCAAGTATTTCTGATTTCAAATATTTTAAGAACTTTATTAATGAAGTCCTTTATTAATGAACTTTATTTTGAAGTCCTGTAAAGAGTAATGGTTTGGGGGGAGTAGGGAGGACTCAACATTCATTAGTACTTATGGCAAGCATTTCATTATTGATACGAAAAAACTTAGGTTGGACTTTTTTTCCATTTTCTTAAAAGTATTTATGTGCACTGGATGAAAAACTAACTAAAAAATGCTTGTGCCTTATTACAACTTTATATTCAACAGGTTAAATTACTTTTATTTGATTGCACATTTAATATGAAAGTAGAATATTTCTCCTTGTTGAGTTTATGTACTATGTACGTACAAAAAAATCTGAAGATCCAAAATAAATTATTTTATTTGCTGATGATCTGAAACGCACATGTGCATGCGAACGCTTGTGTGTGTGTGTGTGTGTGTGTGTGTGTGTGTGTGTGTGTGTGTGTGTGTGTGTGTGTGTGTGTGTGTGTGTGTTCTACCAGACTTAAGTTCTCCATAGTTATTACACAAAACTTCTGAACTTGGGGTTCCAACTCCCAGTCCCCTTAACAGTCCACAGTCAATCAAAAATGGTGATTTATGCTTGCGAGTATTAGATTTCAATGCCATTTTAAGCAAGATTAAAAATATATATATTTTCTATCATTTCTATACATTTTCTGTAAGCCTAAAATGTCCTCTTTAAAGTAGTGAAAACCAAAACTTTTGATCTACAATAAGAGGAAAGCAATTGCCTTTTTTCAAAACTATTGTGAGGCCCTATTTTGGCCTGCCGCAGAAAAGAAAAATGAACCTATATCCAAGATGGTGGCACATAAAAATAAAATAAAAATTGTTTTGAGCTACTCACCAATAGGGTATGGGGGAGATGAAAGGTAAAAATGGTCAAGCAACCACTTGATTAAAAAATTGGGTAATATCATGTGGAAATGTTCCATATATAAAACACACCAATTTTTATTTTATTTATTTTTTTCCTCGCCAAAATTGCGAATTGCCCAAAATATTTTTCTCTCCTGCTGAAAGGTTACGTAATAATACACACATGCAAATATTTTTAGAAAATTTGAAGTGGGGGCTCATTTTGAAAAAAATTGTTATGTTTAATAAAAATGTGGCCTCGTTTTTCCATGTCTTTTGTCATTAAATTTAAAAAAAAGTATTCTTTTAAATAAAAAAATGTGCAGAAACAAGTTGTTCCCAAAATGTATGGATCATGCAGATCATTTAAGAAAAAAAAATTATGTGGCTGTAACTGTTAGTTGTGAAGTTATGAATTTTTCTGTCCTACAGTGTAGTTGTGAAAACTCATGCGCAAAAAGTTTAAAGGCAGAGCTACCCAATTTTTAAAATGGCATTTACTCAAGATCTACTGGATCGACTGACCTAAAATTTTAACAGGTTTCATATCTCACCAGTACAATACTTTGTACCAATTTTCACAAAAATATGAGATGGGTGGGTGGCATCTCGTGAAAATGCTGGGTGATTTGACATGGAATGACCCAGCATTGTAATGGGAGACAAAAACAGTGTAAATACAGCTCATTTCAAGTCATGGCTGCTGCCCTGTATGGTATCAAGTTTAAAATTTAAACTTAAAACAAAAGCTCTAAAGAGTATTTCATTTCCATCGTAGGAAAATTAATTCAATAAATAAACTCAAAAGCTCAGATTTCAATGTCAAAAAGGACACAGTAATTCAAGAATGTAAAATGTATAGTCACATTTTTTACTAACCTACTTAGAATTTCAAAATTTGATTTAAGCACTTGGGATCCTGTGTTGTAAACATTTTTAAGTGGAACTTTTAAGTTAAATGGATTATTGTTATATAATGTAAATTTACCCAGATCATTGAAATGAATATATAGACAGAATGAAGTTGTTTAGTTTTGTGTTTGTTGGGACTAGAAAACATTTTAAATTAAAATGCTGTTCTAACTTGTTCCTGTAGATTTGTGAATCATTCTGTTTTATGCCAATTCATAGTTGTTGCTGTTAATTTTGTGTGTATAGTGTATGTTTCAGTTTTAATTTATCCCTGTTGTTAAATGTAATCCTAAGTGCTAGTTGCATTACTGGTGTTTACATCAGTGACTAATTGTTAACGTAATTAATTTCTGAGAAAACCAATTCACAGACCGTATCGAAGCCAGTGCCTGTTACACTGAAAGGATAGTGTACAGCTTCTGTCACTACTTAGTTTAAGTGGTTGTTAGATTTTACCGAAATGCAATGCTTATGGTTTATGTAATTAAAAGGATTTTCTACAGTTTTTTCAACCCTCATTTAGGTTTATTTGACTCATATTTTTGACAGTGGGTTATGGCAGTTCATCAGTGCATTGACAAATACATATATATTCTCCGTGTATCAACCAACAGCAAAATTAAGTCTGTTCTTCAGGCAACCCTCTAAAAACTGTATTATTGATTTTGTAAAATCTGACCTCAAAAGTTTTTGAAAGTGATCATTCAATATTATAAAATAACAGATGAAATTAATGTAGACTGGTGCCCAAGATTTCTGAAAATAAGAACACAAATAATCAGCAAATCTCTCTCTATTTCTAGTTCTGCATGTCAAGTTTTTCCTCTGTACATGTTAACATAATAATACAGTCGAATGCATACATAATGAAGTTGAAAGGAGAGTCAAAAACATTTTATATATGTGAACCTTGTTATATTTACTGGACAGATAAAAAAAAAAAAAAAAAAGCTTTATTTTAATTTTTGGGTACTACATTATGTCAGGTTAAAACTAGTCAGTCATAAACTATTTATCAATTAGTCAAAGGTAACTAATACCTCCTTATTAAAAACTATAGCTAGCAAAATAATATGAGTGAGATCTGCAATAAACAAAACATTTAACGAATGTAAAAGTTAAAATAACTGTCAAATATCTGAAATCTCACATCTTACTTGTTAGCTTGGATGTATGAGGCGATATTGCTTGTTTTGTGTTTATCGTGGCTGCTGTTTTAAATGTTTTTCAACTTTGTTTGATGTGATTAAGTTGTTTTTCGATGCAAAATAAACTCTTAAGATTTTCTAAACAGAAATTCGGTGATTGAAAGGTGGCAAGGGGGTTAGGGATACAGCATTTGCCCAGGAAATGTATATTTAGCAAGCACAGGGGGAGGTAGTATAAAAGCATCTGAAACATTCTTGTCTTCATGCAAAGTGACCTATCTGCAACAAGAACCACAGGATGTTGTCAACAGCAGGTAATTCCTTGTTTTCCAGTTAAAAAATTGGGTGAATGCCACGTATTTTGTTTGCTTATAACCATGTTGAACTTGAATATATGCAGTTTCTCCAAAAATTATTGTTTGTAGTATGCAGTTAAAATAACAAGGGAGAATATTACAAAGTTCAAGGGATCTACAAAATGTTTGGTTTACATGAACTTTGTATTTATGTGAGCTTGTTATATGTGGGTCTACTGTAATAAAGTTTTCTGCTGCTATCTAATTGAATCAGTATGCCAATAAGGTTAAGATGTGAGTATTGAAAATAAATCCTGAATTCAATATTGTCATTATATGTAATACCAGTGTCTAAACGATACTGATAGTATTAAACTAAAGAATATTTTTGAGGAGCTTGTGATCAAACTGTATTACATGTTAATTGGTAAAGGAAAAAGGTTTTTTGATTTGATACTGAAATCTGGTATTGTTGGTGGCTTTTTAAATACTGCTGGTTTATATATCTTCATTTTTTATTGGTGTTAAAATTAATGATTTGAAATGTGGTTAGGTGAAGAAAATAAGACTGATAAAAAGTTTCTAAAGCAGAAAAATGCTATACACCATGCATTATTTCTATATATGTACATGTATGTCATGTGCATAATGATATAAGAGCCCAGGCTGACCTGAAGTCCTATGCCCAGCTGCAAAGGTTAAATAAACACAAAAACTGATTACTCAAGCATGTCTCCATAGGTGTTGATGAAAACCCTTTATGTAAATCATAGTGTGATCACAGAACAGTGACTGTTAGATGAATGTGCTTTTTATAATTATTGTTTTCAAGCAGGTAAAAGTAAGTCTAAGTAGAAAAATGAAAAACTCTTTGTTGATGAGGGATATAATTTCAGCTCTGTAGAAGCAGTAAAAGACTAACAATGCTTCCACATACTATGATCACTGTCTCCTGTCATTTGTGAAACCTATGATGTCCACTGAGGTCAGATTTCTGGAAAGAATGTTTAGGCTTCCTAAGGTAACCCAAGCAGGTTTAGCAACATTGAGATCTGTGGAGATGGTGCAAGATAGCCAGCCCAATATATTCAATACATTCACTTCATGTACATTAGTCTTACCATGTGAGCATTTTGCTGAGTATATGTGCATTGTAAGTCATTAAAATAAACATTGCTTGCACTCTGTTTCAAGTGGAAAAGCATGAGCCTCAGGATCTTATACTTCTAATTAGGATGGGATTCTTTGTCATACATGCAGGGGTCAGTGTTAAAGATATTTCCTATCTATACTTACTATCAATTCCATATCACTTCTTATTGATCCCTGCCACTGATGTTTGTAGGATAATTATTTGTCCAACATTCATTTTGGATAAAAGTTAAGCAATCCATCAGCAACATATATTTCCATTCATCCATGAAGAGAAAAATTAAAAAATGGCTCATTGTTTTGGGGTATCATTCACATATTATGAGTGGCTTTCTTGTGGGAAGGAGTTAAGGATATACATGCTGCTTCCTGTCGTTATGCAGTATGACTACTAGTCATCTGAGATAAAGCCTTCCCTCATGAAGACTTAAAGAAACTATCCACTTGAAGCCCTTGTTGCTGTGGATGAAGAAAGCTCTTAACCGGCTGTAAGTGTTCTGTGCTGGCCAGCAGTTAAAGCTAGATTTTTGCTAAAGTAATGATCTGTCTCTTGAGTAGCTTTATTCTAGTCTTTAGGTGATATCATTTGTGTCCCAATGTTGCCTGCAGTGCCCAGAGACTGCAATTCGAAACATTTTCAGCCATTTAGACACATGCTGTTTATCCATTGGTTCTTCAAATCAACTAGTCATGAAAATGAGAATAATTTTTGAGATATTTTTTTAATAAAATGGCCATGTGCAATGTATGGACAAACTAAAGAAATACATGCAATTTACAGGCATACGTGCAGGGCTGTCGCTACCGGAAGGGCAGGGAGGGCGGTTGCCCTCCCAGAATTTTCATTCCAGGGGTGTAAATTCATGCTCTGAGGGATGTAAAAAATAGAAATTGTAATTAAAAAAGAAAGCTACACTCTAGGATTGACTTAGTCACATACAGTATTCCATGCAGTTAACCAAGGTACAGAGACACATACACTATGAAGTGTGAACATCTCATATCCATGAAGGGAATTTTCCAAAACACTGAATGAAGGCATAGAAAACAATATGCTGATAAGTTTAACCTCCATGACCTTTCTGAACATGTCATTGGGGTGAAGAGCTAATTAATCATTTGTGCTCTTTAACATTGAACGGAATTTTTCCAAGCCCTACCCCTAACGCTTCTTCCCATTGTTACGTTCACTATCCGATACTCATTTGTCCTGCGCTGGTTTGTTTTGCTTTCTGCATTTCTGTGAAGTGTTGTGTTGTTAGAGTTCACATAACATTTATGCTTTATTTGGTATTTACAACCTGTGGTTCTTGGGTATTTACCTAGTTTTTACATTTTTAATAAAATTATGTCAAAAATTTGAAGTGTGATTTTTGAAAGATCATAATACTTTCCTATAACAGCAGTGTGTGATAAAGTAAAAACCATGTATTATTTAAGTGGAACCCGAACAAGCGTAATTTTGAACTTGAAGGGGCATAATTTCAAGTCTCGCCCTCCCAGATAAGAAAAGCTTGCTGCGGTCCTGCATACATGTTACAGTGCTCAGACTTGTGGAGGGCTTTTGGCATGTTATGTTTGCATATTTTGCACCTCTGCAATGCTTTTGCTATTGGTTTGTATGCATTGTGTCATTAGACCACCTGTAAAACTTAATTTTTGCACTGGAGTATAGGTTTATGGTCTGCAATGTAATGAAGTATTTACCCTGAAGTTTTATTGCTTTCACAGGAACTAGTTGCTGGGAAGTGGCTGTCATGAGAATGCTGGAAGAAACATAATTTTTTTGTTTCATCGAAAAGGAGAAAAAACAAAACAAAAATGGCAGCCTAGTTTGTTCACTTTGCAAATTTAAACCATATGATGAATAAACATATAGTGAGTGTACTAAAAAGAATCATAGTTGAGCAGCTAAGGCAAAAAAAATCTTACTGTTGTTATTGCTACAAAGGGAACTTTTGTCTTTTTCGTGTGTGGTGCAAAGAACAAAAATGAAGATCTTATTTGAAATTGTTGATGCACTTAATTATCCACAATGTGTTTTTTTAAAGCATGATGCTTGCCTATTCTTAAAGTTGGTTTACTGCTTGAGTTGCTGTCCTCCTAGATTCTACATATTGAGATGCAGATAGCATGAGAAATTTCAAGTCCTGATTCCACAGGTTGTTCAGATATATATTCATTATGAAGAAAAGTTGGAGTGCAATTTTGTAAACTACTAATTAAGCAGCTAAAACTTGAAATTAAAGAGCATTAAGATAAGGATAATGCATACTTTTTAATTCCTGGTTTTAAAAACTGTTTTTAAAAATATGCACATCACAAGAATCAGTTGTTGCAATACAGTTGTATGATCAATTAATTAAGCAGCAAAAGTTTTTTGTAATATCATATTACTACCTATTTTATTTCTAGCATGATGGATAGATATTTTATTTCCAGCCAGCCAGTAATGTGACACATAGAGGGTGAACAGTAAATATGTATTGCATGAAAATTGGATATCTAATAAAGTTGCACTAATCCTATAGGCAGATGCTAAGTTGTATTTTGTAGTTGTCATATTCAGAGACATTTTTAAAAACTCAAGTTGTTATTGTTGCTGTTCTTGTGGTGCATTACATAATAACCTGCAGTTCAACCATCTACAGCAGTGACATCAAAATGGTGTATGTGCTTTCAAGAATTGTTTCTTGTTTGAATTTTCTGTTTCATATTCCAAAATCTCGCAGACCAAAGTTTGTGATTACTCTTGTTCTTCGTTAAAATGTTCAACTCCTCTTGGTGTTAGAAGAATAAATTTTCCTTTTCATTAATTGTGTTTTGTTTTTTTCATAAAAATCAAAGTATTTACAAATTCTAATACTTCATTAAGATATAACATCTTTATCTCCCTATTCAATGCTATATTTCTGTATTTATTATTATTATACTAGATGAACTAGTGTACCCATACCTACCCAGGTGAAATGTGTAAATGTGAATGATATTATATTTTTACTGCAATGAATGATTGTGTTATGAGTGATTAAAATCTGTAGCAATGAAAAATATTTCTTCATGCTCTTTTTGTATGTGTACATTTTATTAACAGTGCAGTAATAATCTAATACATGAAAACAAAAACTCTTGGTTATAAGTTCATAATAGTATCTCTTTATGAACTACCAATTTAATTGGCTTTCCATTAGGTTCTAAAATGTTTCGTTTCTCTATTTCACTTCTGTTGATGTAGCTGCATCATTTCATTTTCCTCTTTCAGTAGGCACGTAACAAAGATGGGTTTGACAAGTACACTCTGTATAATCCTTTATGAACTGCAGGTAAAATAATTTATCCAACTTTAGACTAGTAGTGAAATTCTGCATGATGTAACAATATACTTTGACAAGCTTCAGGAGATGCAGGTTCAATAAGTGTTCAATGACACAAAACAAATTTTCAACATGGGTGACAGTTATCCCATTTTTATGTGGAAAAGTAACGAGTATGTGTTTTTCATGTACTTGCAGCATTTAGTTTTACTGTGTTTCTTTCTTCAGTGGTAGATTGTTTTCTCTGGAAAATAAATATTCACACATTCTACATATCATGAAGCTGTTCTCTGAGATTCAGAGGTTAGCTCCTTAAAGCAAAATCATCTGCTAAGTCAAATTTAGTGGTAGTGTGCCTGCTGTTTATTATCAAATGTCCCTCCATTTACAGTGGTAATTTTGGTAACAAGCTTCACTAGCATCCATTACATATCTCACACAACACTTTTTGTATTCATTGTCCTTTTTTCTTGAATGCATTTCTGAAACTGGTCCTTACATGATTTTTTCCAGCTTTCCTTTAACTTTCCTTCCTGTCACCTGGGCTGAATAATTAGCACATGTCATCATTGATTCTTTCAGTCTGGCCAGACTACCTCAAAGCATTTGTCTTTGCCCTATGAGCAACATTTTGCTTCACTTTGCAGCTCTGCAGCACATTGTTCTGCATGGGTTGTTTGCTACACAACAGGACTGCAGCCATGGAAGTCGGAGTCAGATCAGAAGAGTGTATCTCGTAATTAAGCTTTGCAGTTGTTTTAATACAAAGAACTAAGGGGCAATGACTACTTGAATAAAAGCATTTTCAGTGGATAGGAGTTGCCAGTTTTTTTCTTTAGTTTCATTTTCATGGTTTTATGACTGGTGCAGTCTAAAGTTTTCCTAGGATTAAATCCTTCCATATCTTAACCATTGTGATAAACTTTAAATGAAGTGGTTAAAATCATCTCATTTTCATTGTCAGAAAGAGGCATGCCTCTTTAATTTCCAGATGATATGTCAACAAACGTGGCTCATAGCTGCAATTTTTAATGTTACGACCATAAACATCTAAGTTTTTTATGATTAAATCCATATTATTTGTGTGTGTGATGACACCATCCATCTCTGTATTTGCCATCAGGAATTACTGACCAGTGAACTTGATAGACAAGTGTTTGATTAGAAACAAAGCAGTGGTGTAATGAAGCTTTTGTAGGTCTTGCATATTTTAAAAAGAAACTTCTAATCTTTCAGGAAGATTTGCTTTATGAGAATTTGAAGGAGGGAGGTATTAGGAATAAAATTTCAAATGGCCTAAGAGAACATATATTTAAGTTTTCCAGACTGTAGGCGTAAACTTTTCTTTTGTTGAATTTTTGTCTTCTCTTTAGCTTTTAAGTACTATAGGGAAGCAGAATATATTTTCAGAGAAGAGATCCAAACTTCTTTCCTTTGCATCATACCTTTTGCAGTGCTGTGAGATAATTCAACCAAAAAATCTAAATGAGTGCCCCCCTTCCTTTCTATTTCTCTCTCTCTCTCCCCCGCATGTATGAAGCAGCTGTTTAAGAAATGCATACATTTATAAACTATAATAGTCTTGGTTTTAATTAAGGAATTCCGGAGAGGTGGTTAATGCATGTGTGCAAGTGTAAATGTATGAATCAATAACCGCAATAGGTATTTCAGATGCTGAAAACATTGACATGCGTGTGATTTTTGAATGCTGTTTAGTATGGCTATGATATGGTATGTCTTGATCACTAACTTTAAAGCAGTGGTTTCTTGTTCTGTTGCTGTTAAGCATATTGTTTATACTACAAAGTTTATTTTGACGTTGGGTGAATTTCATCTCACTACAGCTGTACAAGAACTATAAAATTTTACTTTGTTCAGTTGTAATAATTGATGAGTTAGTCAAATGAGTATAGGATACTGTTCTTAGAGTCAGATGTTAAGAAATGCTTTCAGTTTATGAGGCTAACACAAATTATATTTCATGTGAAAGTTGAGGGAACTAGTTAAATACTTGTTCCAAACTCAAATTATAATTAATACTTTACCTGACCATTCCTGTTGAACTTGATTGCTGTCAGTGATTTTTATCTTAATGATCTTGAACCAGAAAGATAATTTACCACTTGTATTTTGACAGGAGAAAAATTTGTTATACATAATGAAAATTATAAGCATGTACATGTGTGTTTGCTTGTAAACACATGAAATGTTGATGATTAAATATTTATGTGATGCAATAAAATTGATATGATTGATATGATGCAGTTTTATGTGCTGTCAGTTTTTTAATAAAAAGAACCCGATATTCTTTCTGAACTTATTGTTCCTTATGTAGAACTAAAAAGTGCCAATCATAATAACTCTTGCTAGGGGTGCACTGATTCAAGGTGTGGGTTTTTTTTAAACTACAAATTACATAGGTGTAAATGCTTCCATTAGTAAATTTGGAAAAATGAAGGCCGCCTCGGTGGCGCAGTGGTCTAAGCGCGGCCTCTGATCATTCGTCCGAACGGGGTCCGGGTTCGAATCCCGGTGAGGCATGGATGTTGTGTTTGTCTTACGGCACTGGCTCTCTCCCTTCCCTGGAACCAGTTACCCTAAATTAGGGATGGGCGACTGCTTATAGCCCATTGAGTTGCTCACGGTGGTCATTAAACCTCCAATCAAAAAAAAAAAAAAAAAAATGAAGATGTTTACAGGACATGTTTACTCCTACATAAATAAGCTTTGTAAAATATTCCAAAGATGAATTTTCCCAAAAGGGCCAGTAATATAAAGATGAGTTTTAAAATAGAAAACTGAAATAATTAATCAAATTTTGTATCTCTTAATCATTAGTATAATTAGTTTCATTGTCTAAAATACATCTATGAACATAATTGTGTCATTTATGAAAGTCACTTTCATAAATGACATGAGAAACGTGAAAAAAAAATATCCCTAGCAGTTTGCTTAATGAGACTTCCAACAATTTGAGCAGCATGCAAATTGTTGGAAGTCTCATTAAGCAACAGTAATGACACAAGTTTTGAAAGACACACAGGGGGTGAACAGTATAGCATTTTGATATGCCATGATTTTTAAATTTTGCTTGAATACAAGGAATGTGTACAAGTTTGAAAACAAACTTTGTTGATAATATGAAAACAAACTTTGTTGATAATAGTCTTGGTTCTAATTATGGAATTCTGGAGAGGCAGTAACTCACTAAGAAATGAGTTTCTTAGTGGGAGACTATACTCAGTGGTGGCACCTGAAAACAGCTGGCATGCAAAAAGGGTTGAAACAGAAGCAAGGTACCCTTCAGAAGTGAGGAGCCGCTTTCAGCATCGATTTGCAATATTGTCTACCATGTTGCACATAAACTACATTAGAAAAAAAAAAAAGTCAAGATGCTATACAATTTGGCATTGTTTCCTAAAAAACAGAACATTGGAGCATGTTAGAATCCAAGATGAAACTATGTCATAATTTGCTACAATGCATTAATAGCAACAACAAAAAAACAGTGTGCAAGAAAGCAAATCGTGTATTTACATTCCTGAAAATTGTCAAAATGTTAGGCGTGAAGACAGAGTGGTTTGTTACAAAATAAAGTATTGTATGTAATTCTACAAGCACATGTTGTCCTCAACAGTGAAACAGACAATTTCTTGAAATTGCATCTGGCCATCCCGGTGGCTCAGTGGTCTAAGTGCTGGTTTCTGACCATTTGTCCGGGTTCGAATCCAGGTTAGGCATGGATGTTATGTTTGTCTTATGGCACTGGCTCTCTCCCTTCCTTCGAACCAGTGGCCCTAAATTCAGAACGGGCGACTGCTTATAGCCCGTTGAGTTGCTCATAGTGGTCGTTAAACCTTCGATCAAAAAGAAAAAAAAATTGCATTTGCCACCCCCAATGATGGAGTCCGGGATTCTGGCTAATGTCTGAATTGGCCATTGTTCTGCTGTAGTAGGTGTCTTACCCTGAAACTTGATTACAAACTCGCGACTCCTTATTGGTGATTAGATGCTCGTATGAGGTGGCTAAACCCAGCTTTGGTCTAAATGCTGGCTTTTGACCATTCATATGAGATAGGTCCGGGTTCGAATCTCGGTGAGGCGTGGATGGTGTGTTTGTTGCATGGCAGTCTCTCCCTTCCCTGAAACCAGTGATCCTAAATTATGAACAGGCAACTGCTTATAGCCCAGTGAGTCGCTCACAGTGATTGTTAAACCCCCAAACAAAATAAAGCGCATCTTATTTACTGAGTAAATCTCCCCCCACACACCCAATATATTTTTTTTTTTATTGGAGGTTTAACGACCGCTGTGAGCAACTCAATGGGCTATAAGCAGTCGCCCATCTATAATTTAGGGTCACTGGTTCCAGGGAAGGGAGAGAGCCAGTGCAGTAAGACAAACACAACATCCATGCCTCACCGGGATTCGAACCCGGGCCCCTTACAGACGAATGATCAGAGGCCATCACTTAGACCACTGCGCCACCGGGGCGGCCCCAATATTTCCTTAATTTGTGATGTGACTTCTGATTTTCCCTTAATTTAAAAACACGTTTATCAGAAGTTTAGATTGTTTTGTTTTTTTATTGGAGGTTTAATGACCACAGTGAGCAACTCATTGGGCTATAAGCAGTCGCCGTCCCTAATTTAGGGTCACTGGTTCTATGGAAGGGAGAGAGCCAGTGCCGTAAGACAAACGTAACATCCATGCCTCACCGGAATTCGAACCCAGACCCCTTTCGGACAAATGATCAGAGGCCATCGCTTTGACCACTGTGCCACCTGCGGCAGCTTAGATTGAATATACTATTGATGCATCTTTTCTAGAGAGCATTCCAAGAACTGCATGCTGTGTTGTGGGCAATTTGCTAATGGAAGTGTATTGATTCTTGTTGGCTAAATGCTCGAAGCATTTTTAAACATGCCATGTTCATAAAATTGTTCAAATATAAACACATCTTGAGCATGAACCTGTACCTGAGAACGGATAAAGTGATTGTAGGAATTTGATTGTGGCTCCATGTATTCTTTTTTTTTTTTTTTTGTTGTTGTTGTTGTTGGAGGTTTAACCAACGAGATAGAAATACATAGAGTGCTTCTGTGATTGGTTCTCTGCCGTGGCAGCTGAAGCCAACGTGGGGAGAGCCCGCCATCTTTGATGAGGTACAAATTCTGCGTGTGTCAAGGAGTCACCTCGGTTCTTTCAGCTGCTCGGCGATCGTGCTATGTTTTGTGAATATTCACAATTATCAGCACATTTTGGATATTTATATCAACAATAAAATGCCATTTACTCCACTTTTGGAAGGTTAGCCCTACATTTCACAAGTAAGCATTTTTAAATAAGGTTGAGCTGTAAAAGCTCAGTTAATCAAACGCAGAAAATAGGACATCTAATCCGTGTAGCTGGTGATTAAACCAGCAGATGAACCATTTCAATATCTGTGTTATCTTAAGACGTTTTATTCCTTATAATTTGTAAACAGTCGTACTCAATGTGAACACTGAATCATTGTTTATGGGAAGATGAGGTTAATTGTGAGTTACCAACTTTGAGGCTTTTTGGGAACAATTTTTACTTATGCTAGTGTTTTTTTTTTTTTTTTTTTTTTTTTTTTTACATATACTTGAGGATGTTTTGCAAATGGCATTTGCATATATATTCTAGAATCTGTACAGTGTACTTGCAACTTGTCTGACAAGACAACAAATATTTCAAAATCTTAGGAAGCAGCAATTTCTTTTTATACACTGCTGGACAATTGCTAAGGACGGATCATAAACGGCGATATAGCGCATAAAAAGTAAGTGTGGTTGGATGCCAAGTGAAATAAAATAATGTCAGAATGCCAGGACATTACAAGAAAGACAATTTATTGTGCTCTGAAATCCAGAAGGCTTTGGAACGTGTTCAAGGGACAAACAGGCCATTTTGTGCAGAATACGTAAACGTGAAAAAAATGCAATAACCGTCCGCAGGCGTTCCGGCGTACGATGTCAATACGGGATATGGCCACCATGGAGGGCGATGCAAGATTCCACACGTCGTGTCATGCTTTGCACAACATTATCAAGCAGCTGTTGGGGTAATTTATCCCATTCCTCTGTCAGTGCACGGGTGAGGGTGTCCTTGTTTATTGGAGGGCATTGGCGACCAGCAAGACTCCTCCCTAAAGCATCCCACACATTTTCAATGGGATTCAGATCAGGAGAACGTGCTGGCCATACGAGGCGTTGAATATACTCGCTCTCAAGACACTCCTGGACAGCGACTGTTCGATGACATGTTGCGTTGTCGTCCATGAAAATGAATCTATCACCGACAGCACCACGGAACATGCGAACATGAGGTAGCAGAACATCATTAATGTATCGTTGGCCAGTCATAGTCCCAGTTGGAAGCACACAGAGGGACGTACGGCCATTGATCATGATGCCAGCCCATACCATGACACTACATGTCGGATATCGGTCCCTTTCCTGTATGTTTGCTGGACAATATGCAGTACCACTACCACGCCAGATCAGTTGTCGTCGACAATCAGACGATAGACTGTATCTACTCTCATCTGAGAAGAGGACAGCAGACCGGTCGTTATCAGTCCAATTGCGATGTTGATGGCACCATTGCAAACGGGCAGTACGGTGACGTCTGGACAATGGAATGCACACAACAGGACGGCGGGCGTATAGTCCTCCTTCATGCAAACGTCTGGCGACAGTTTTTCGGGAGATCCGCTTGCCAGTAGCAGCCATAAACTGATTTGCTACCTCACTTGCTGTGCTGCGCCGGTGTCTTTTTGCTGATAGCACTATGTACCGATCTTCTGCAGGTGTCGTACTGCGAACACGACCTCATCCGTGACGTTTGCTACACTCTCCATTTATTTGAAATGATTTCCAAAGCCTTGAAACAACACTGTGGCTGACGTCGAACTCTCTGGCAACATCTGTTATTTTTCGCCCTTCTTCAATCTTGCCAATAATACGGCCACGCGTAAAATCATCTAGGGGATGTCGGGAAGACATACTGAAAATTGCAAGTTCGTCAATTGATTGTTTCCCTTTCAACTTTGCGTTTGAACAACAACGGTCAATACGCGTCAAATTCTTTATATCTCTTATCAGCGCTATGACGTCACGAACAAGTTTGGCAATCCAAAATTTGCATACGCACAACACGTCTTACTGTATCCCGCACTTATGCTAATTTCCACCTTTTCCTGCCTTCCATTTTATGGTTGCTATCGTTGCTATTGTCATCCGTACTTAGCAATTGTCCGGCAGTGTATGATAAAGATCATGTACCCATGGCTAATGCCCATTAGATAGCAAATACTGGTAAAGCAATCAATTTATGGTTACTTAAATTGCAGAAGTAATAATTGTGATTGGTAATATAAATTTATTGCTTGCTGACACCTGTCAGGAAACAATCTAGTATTTTATCTGAAAGCACAGGGTCACCCAGCTTGTGTTCTAGGCATTTGTCTCTGATTAGTGATTAATCTGTAGTATTACTGCAACAAAGTGAGAGTGGGGAGCTTGAAAATTTCTTGACAGAATACTCTTTATTTGTGAATGTGTTAGTACAATGTGTGTGGTTTTTGGGTAGCAAAAATACAGGCAATATTGATTTAAAACTGAAAATAAGAAACAGGGAGTACAATGGTACCTCAAAAATGCAAATAACATAAAATATTTATGAAAACTGGCACAAACGATTATGAAATGACAATTGAAAAAAAATTATGGAATAATACAAAAGAAAGGGACTAGCAACATTTTGTAATAACTACTTGCATTTGATTTTTGCGTGATAGGTGGTGTTTTTTTTTTTTTTTTTTTGAAGAATGTGACCTCTGATTCATGATGAATGTACAGTCAGTATGTCCATGTATAAATTGCCAGTTATTCCTTTTGCATCAACCATATATATGAGAGGTTAGTATTGAACAAATATCACTCATGTAAATCAATCTTTCTTTGAATTGAACAAGTTGTGCCTGTATTTCTCTAAAATACAAATCAGATGCACTTGTATTTCCAGCAAGACTGTTGAAGGAACCCACAAAATAACAACACAAAACATAAACATTTGCTCGCCAAACTTTTTGCACATCATGAATGCAAATCAGTGGTTGTTAATTTCTCACTTCATATTTAATAAGAGGCTGTGCCCTTAAAATTGAAACAAACAAAAAAAAAAAAAAAAAAACTATTGTGCAGTACATCTTAACAATTGCCAAAATGTGTACAAATATCAGGTGAAAACTACAAAATTTCAGCTTTGGGACAACAAAAAACTAGGCTTCTTAAAAAAAAGTAAAATATGAAAGTGCAAATAAAAAAATATTAAATACTTAATACTGAAACAAAAAAAAAAAATTTTTTTGTCCCATAAAAAAATTAAAGTCCATAATCTGAATTTTTTGGTCACTCAGCCCAGAGCTTGAAAAATATTTAAAATAATACATGCCCAGAGAAAATTTACCTGCCCAGATATTAAAAGCAGGATGTGTAGAAAGATTTTTCTTTTGATACCAAAAATTATAAGTCTTTTTAGCTTGAAAAAGTACATAAAATTATTTTTAGCTACTCGGTACTGGTGTTGCTAACTGTAAATAGCATTTGGAGCATCATATTGCCCCAATGTCTGTCTATACCTAGGTCACAGGGGAGTTACAGAAGTGATATATATATATCTGTAACTACAACATCCACATATATATGTGGATGTAAGGTCAGGTGATGCGTAACATCACAGCCTCTCCTTGACAAATGTCAACCCCGCCTTCTCGTGGTGCATCCTGTTCCCACTAAAGGGGCTCTGACGACCGCAAATAGCGGTATAACTATACCATCGGGATCAGAGGAAATGCTATCCCACACTCACCAACCCGCTTGGCCAGCGTGGTGAGTTATGGCCAAACACCTCCAAAATGACTCTACAACTTAAATCTTGGCCCTCAGTCTCCGGCAGCTGGAATGTACCTGGCCAAGGCAGCGGCCAGTGCAACATGAAGGCAGAGGGTGCTAAGAATCCCCGGAGGACCGGACTAGGCTGCCATTTGATGCTGACCTTGGCTACCTACAACGGACGCTCCCTATCTTCTGCAGGGATCGCATTCGTCCTAAAATTCCTAAAATTCCTAATATTTTGTGACCCTCCTTAAATTCCTAAAATTAGACCTAAAATTTGCTATTCATCCTAAAATTTTTCGTAAGCTTATTTTTATTAAAAACAACCGTTATTAACGCCAATAAATTTACCATTACGGTAAGGTAAAAAGACCTGTTATTGTAGAAACACAGCCTATATGCTGTGCTGCTGAAGGGAGGGAAAAATGACGCCATCGAGATGCACTTGCTTCGGGGCGGGCGTTCCATTTTTTTGCCTTCGAACAGTTTTCGAGAGTAACAAGAGATCTAAGGGAAAAGGGGAGGGGTCATTTTCACCCCTGGTTTGCGCTTTGCAGACGAACTCCGTGGCACGCAGAAGATCGTACTTTATTTTTGTACATGCCTTGTGGAACCTCCTCTTTCTGCTGATGTTTTGTTATTGTAAACCGCAGGTGGGTGGAAGCAAAGAGGAAACATGTGGTCTTTTTCCGTAACCTCCGGTAATGACGATGGGATGGTAGCTGAGTTATCTTGGCAGGCAGTAGAGCACGTGATCATTGACCTTCGATCATGCGTCGGCGACAGCGACCTTCGATGCGCAATATATCTCGGCTCCGACTCGCTTTGACTGAACTTGCGTGAGATGCGTATGATAGTTTCTGGTTTTACGTCTTTTATGGTGTTCTCTGTGCAGGTTCAGTTCTCTAGTGGTGACCTGCTTTTTTTTTTTTTTCATATCTTCTGACATCCTCGCAGCCAAATTTCGGGAAGTTGTCTGGTTTTGCAATATTGGAACGTGTTTTTGTACTTCCCTTTCATTTTCTGGTTAGTAATACAAGTGTTTAAGATGCCTAAATCCAAAACGAAATTTCAAGATGCGTGGCTCGCCAAAGAATTGGACGGAGTGAAGTTGAAAGAATGGTGTTCTGCAACTGAAACAATATTTTCTGCTAAGTGTATATTGTGTTCAGAAATTTTCAATATTTCTAATAGTGGCTTTTCACAAGTAAAAGCGCATCATAAAGGAAAAAAAAGTTCCCATAACAAGAAATTCCCATAACAATAAATTTGTTAAATAGTGTTCGTGATTCACATAAATTTTATAAAGAGTATGTTGATAAGCTGAAGGAAGAACAATCAAAAAAGGTAAAAGAAAGGAAGCAGAAAGAGAGGGAAAATAAGGAAAAGCAGCTAGAGAAAAAAAGAAAAGCTGAGTTTGATGACAAAATAAAAGAAAATGATGCAGAAATAAATAGGCTTAAAAAGATAAAGAAGCCTCCCTAGCAGTAATTCAAGAGGGAACAGAAAGAATGCGAAAAGCTGTAGAAAAACAAAATACTGTTGAAATAGCAGTTGCCTCTAACTTGATCATACAAGGTTCAGCTGAAATAAAGAAAACAAAGTAAATTAGTTGTGGTGGAAGCAGAAAAAGATAGGCGTATCAGGAAAAGGTTAAAACAATAATATGAAAAAAGTAATTCAGTGAACAATTGTACATAGTTCTTGGTTTTCAATTACCTTTTTAGGATATTATAATTTAATGTGAAACCTGAAAACTTTCTGTGAAAATCGTGAATTGCTTCTGGTTAAACAGCATATTAATGTTCAAAGTGAAACTTGAATGTGGTAAATATACTTGAATATGATAATAACACGTGAAAAGATAAGAACTGAACATTAGAAGTAAATCATACTTAAACTTTAGACATTAGACGTTATGCAAAAAATTTGGGTGTGAACTTCGACCATATATACTAATGGACTGCGCATTGGCAATAGCTGCATCAAAGCCGCCATGGCTCAAACATTGGGCACGTCATCATCAGACTCCAAATTTCGTGTAAAAATGCTGTTATGATTACTAATTTACATTGCAGAACTTCAGTGTTTTCGGTGTATTATGTGAATGCACCTCATATATAATGAAAACTCTTCAGGTAAGTTTACTTATGAGCTATATACATGCATGAACGGGTTGTTTACATTTTGTGATTTATAATGTGATGAACATTTGCGAAGAATTTGGAACATGCATTCCATTTTTTTTTTCTTAAGTTACTGTATTTTTATATCAATAGCTGCAAGTTTCTGGTTAAGTAATTGAACTTTATTGACTTAGGTATTTAATTCGTTTCTTACCCATGAAAAATCATAGAACTTTCTTTACTATATCGCTCAGAGCAAACCATAAGCACAGCAGGTGTAACCCATCTTTTTGACTGTTGTCATGTGATTTTATGTTGGAGCCAGAAATTTTGATGTCATGCGCAGTCTATCAGTATATATGGTTGAAGGGTGTGAAGCAAACTCTTTACAATGTATACAAAGTTGTTTTACTAGATGTATACAAATATACATCTAGTTTTTATTGAAATACAATCCTAAAATTTTCCTAAAATTTTTCTAAAAATTCCTAAAATTCCTAAAATTCCAACCTAAAATTTTCCAGAAGTATGCTATGATCCCTGCTTCTGATTCAAGGCTTCTTGAATTGGAAGAGGAACTACAAAGGATCAAGTGGGACATCGTCGGGCTAAGTGAGGTAAGGAGAAAAGGAGAAGATCTCATTGAACTGAAAAGTGGACATCTCTTCTATTATCGTGGGACAGATACTGGCAGAACTAGTGGTGTTGGATTTATAATAAACAAGAAACTGAAGGATAAAGTGGTAGAAGTTGAAAGTTCCTCTGACAGAACTGCACGACTCGTTATCCAACTATCGAGAAGATACCAGGCTCAGATTATTCAAACTTATGCACCCACCACAAGTCATCCTGAAGAAGAAATTGAAGAATTTTATGAGGAAATTCGTCATCTAAATAATAAAGGTAAGCAGCACTTGAAGATAATTATGGGAGATTTCAATGCAAAAATAGGGCACCGGCAACAGAATGAAACTTCAGTAGGTAAATTCGGTCACGGCAACAGAAACCAGCGTGGAAATACTCTCGTTGAGTTTGCAGAGGCAGAAGGATTTTTCATCTTGAATTCATTTTTCAAGAAAAAGCCACACAGGAAATGGACATGGAGACATCCAATTGGGACGACAAGTGAAATTGATTTTATTATGTGTAACAAAAAATTCGTCATCGAAGACTGCAGTGTGCTGAACAAGTTCAACACAGGTAGTGACCATAGATTGGTGAGATGTAAGATGCACCTCAACACTAAACTGGAACGTGGCAAGCTCATAAGACAAACAAAATGTATTGACATAACCAACCTTAAAAAACACCATAATACTTTCAAGTTGGAACTGAAGAACAGATTCTCTGCTTTAGAAGGCCTAACATCGGAAGAAGTGGATATTTCGGAAGTTAACAGAAAAGTAACCAAAGCTCTTATGGAAACAGCGACAAAATTAGCTGGGTCTAAGAACAAGTTGCATGTAAACAAATTATCAGGAAAAACCAAAATGTTGATGCAAAAAAGAAGAGAGATGAGG
The DNA here is from genome assembly GCA_039090855.1 of Macrothele yani. Lineage (NCBI taxonomy): Eukaryota > Metazoa > Arthropoda > Arachnida > Araneae > Macrothelidae > Macrothele > Macrothele yani. Next base: position 2,629,206 of record CM077027.1, read on the forward strand.
ACAACTAAAGAAGATGTGACTTCCAAAGTGGAATATATAGAGCTATGCAAGACAGCACGAAAAAGTATCACTGAAGACGTAAGGAAATTCAACTGTGAGCTAGTGAGGAAAGCAATTGAAAACAACCAAAGCCTAAAGATAGCAAAGGGACATCTCAGTAAGGGAAGAAAACAGATTATGGCTCTGAGAAAAGAAGATGGTTCTATAACAAGAAATAGAGGCGAAATTTTGACAAGAGTGAAAGATTTCTACTCCAAATTATATGAAAGGGATGATACATGTACTCCAGACATCATGAAAGATACCAGTACCAGAGTTCTTCCAGTCCTCCCAGCAGAAGTTGCTCATGCAATCAAGAACATGAAGCGGGGGAAAGCTCCAGGAGAAGATGGAATTACTATAGACATCATACAAGAAGCAAGTGGAGAAATTGAAACAGTACTCTCCCAAATTTTCACTCGATGCCTTAATGAAGGAAAGATTCCTGAGGATTGGAACAATGCTACAATGATCCTGCTACATAAAAAAGGTGACATTGGGGATCTCAGGAACTACAGACCTATCAGCCTCCTATCAGTGGTTTATAAAATCTTCACTAAAGTTCTTTCACACCGCTTGAAGGTAACACTGGACATGGCTCAACCGAGAGAACAAGCTGGATTCAGGAGTGGCTACAGCACAATAGATCATATCCACGTACTGAGAGAACTAATTGAAAGAGCGAGGGAATATGAACTTCCATTGTGCATGGCTTTTATCGATTATGAAAAAGCCTTTGATTCGGTGAAACCATCAGCAGTTACCACGGCTCTGAAATCCTGCGGTATTGAAGATGCATACATTAATATTATTAATAACATCTATGAAAATGCAAGTGCAAAGATTTGGCTGTTTGAAAATACAACACACATAAAAATTGGAAAGGGAGTGAGACAAGGTGACACCATATCTCCGAAGCTCTTTAATGCCACATTGGAAAATGTCTTTCAATCACTGAACTGGGAAAACAAAGGGATAAAGATTAATGGAGATTATCTAACCCACCTTCGTTTTGCTGATGACGTAGTCATTTTTGCAACTACCCCATCAGAGCTGCAGAGTATGATCCAGGAACTTGCTGACAAGAGTAAAGAAGTGGGATTAAAAATGAACTTTCAGAAGACAAAAGTGATGTTCAATGCTTTTACAAGAAATGAAGATTTATCGATTGATGGAGAAAAACTGGAGATAACAGATACGTATGTTTATCTTGGACAGCAGATATCAAGTGAGGGTCACATTGATGAAGAAATTAATCGGCGTACAAAACTTGCCTGGAGAGCTTTTGGAAGAAACAGCATAATTTTCAAGAGCAATATGCCATTATGTCTTAAAAGAAAAGTGTTTGATCAATGCATCCTTCCAGTGCTTACGTATGGTGCAGAGACGTGGACCTTAACTAAAAGAGACATACAAAGGCTGCAGACAACTCAAAGAAGCATGGAGAGGTGCATGCTTGGTGTAACCAGGAGAGATAAGAAGAGGAACTCGTGGATCCGAAAAAATGACGAGAGTGGAAGACATCATGATCAGAGTTAAATCCCTGAAATGGCAATGGGCTGGACATACTGCCAGAAGGACAGACCATAGATGGACAGCCGAAATTTTAGATTGGATTCCAAGGGACAGGAAAAGACCCAGAAAAAGACCACATGGGAGATGGGTGGATGAAATTCGTAAATATGTGGGAGTGACATGGAGGAGACTGGCACAAGACAGACCGTTGTGGAGGAAACTTGGGGAGACCTTCGTCCAGCAGTGGATTGATAATGGTTGACAATGATGATGACAACATATATTAGGTCACCAAGTTTATTTAAACTGCACTTAAGAATAATTATTTTCAATTCTTTTTCTTACGGATAAACCTTGGAAGATAGTTAAATAATACATAGCAAATAAACATGTAGATACATAAATAAAATAATTTTCATCCAAAAAAGGGTTAGCCTATTCCTGTTGTTAAAATACATCAAAAAGTAAACTGACAGAATAAAAAATACAGGAAAAAGGTAAGTAATGTTTATACGTAATGTTTTATATATATAGAGAGAGAGAGAGAAAGAGAGGGTGGGCGACATCATAACCAGGTGTGTATATATATATATATATATATATATATATATATATATATATATATATACTGTATGTATGGCCTTAACTAAAAAAAGAAAAGCAGGATGTGTAGAAAGATTTTTCTTTTGATACCAAAAAAAGACATGCAAAGAATGCAGACAACTCAAAGAATATATATACAGAGGGAGAGAGAGTGAAACCACTGAAATGGCAATGGGCTGGACATGTTGCCAGAAGAACAGACCACCGATGGACGACTGAAATTTTGAACTGGATTTCGAGGGACAGAAGACTCGTGGGAGATGGGTGGATGGAATTCGAAACCATGCCGGAGTAATATGGAGGAGACAGGCTCAAGACAGACAATTGTGGAAGAAACTTGGGGAGACCTTCATTCAGCAGTGGATTGATAATGGTATATATATCATCATCATTGACAACTATTATCATTACAATATATGTATACTGTATATAATCAAAATATATATATATATCATTATCATCATTGTCAACCATTATCAATCCACTACTGGATGAGGGTCTCCACAAGTTTCTTCCGCAATTGTATGTCTTGAGCCTATCTCCTCCATGTTACTCCGACATGCTTTCGAATTTCAGCCACCCATCTCCCATGGGGTCTTCTGGGTTTTTTTCGGTAACACTTAAGCTATGATTTAACTTTGGGGCTCCAGATGTCTTTCCCTAAAGAGTGGTTTGGGGTTCCTGAGTTATTTTATTCTATGTCGTTTTTGTCTAGAACCATGAAAGTGGGTTACTTCTGGTTAATTCTATGTTTATTTCTACTACGTCTAATTCCTGCAGCAAGGTGCAGTGTTGATGTGGTCTAATTACTACATGAGTGTGCTTTACTTTTTTTTACTGATATATGTATAACATCAACAATTATCAATCCACTGCTGGATGAAGGCCTCCCCAAGTTTCTTCCACAGTTGTCTGTCTTGAGCCTGTCTCCTCCGTGTGACTCCTGCATGATTTCGAATTTCATCCATTCATCTCCCATGGGGTCATCTTCTGGGTCTTATATATACATAGAGAGAGAGAGAGAATTATATTGTGTGAAGTATTTAGTGTATGTACTGGGAGATACCTTTATTATGGTCAAGTTACCACAATTGCCTTGCCTACCCACGAATAAGGCTTACAGATCTGTATTGTCGAATGTTAAGGCTAACAAACAGATTAGAAACATGCCCAGTGCTAAGGACTTTTAATTTTTATTAAATAAAAACCAGTTAAGTAGTAGTTTTCTTGTGATTATATAAGATAGGGGCAGTTGGTAAAAGTATTTTAATATTGGTACCTCTTGGCTGTGTAAACTCATTGTTTGTTTTCCGTTTTTCTTCGAACTTTTTTTTTTTCATTTAAAACTCTCATAAAATATTTGGCGTCTATGTATTTGGAGTGATAAGCTGTGGGATGATTCAGCATTCTCATGGTGATGACCCACGAATATCTAAGACTTTTACCGAAATTGCGGATTGACTGCAACTGTATTTTTTATTTTTTTATTTTATTTTTTTTTTCATTTACTCTATTACCGCTGACTTATATTTCACTGAAAATTGGTTCCAAAAAATTTGTGAAATGTCAAAAAATTACGGCATGAGATTTTATTCAACGAGAGCAAGCTGCATCCATTAAAATATAATTTTCTTTTTAAAACACTATTGCCGCCAACTAACAATGAAAAGCGTTATTTGATACGTTAAAGTTTCAGTCTCACCCCCTAGGTGTTTATAATAACATTTCTGAGTTATATCCTTATTTAACATCAAACCATAGCCGCCCCAGTGGCGCAGTGGTCTAAGGCGTTGGCCTCTGATCATTCGTCCGTAAGGGGTCCGGTTTCGAATCCCGGTCAGGCATGGATGTTGTGTTTGTCTTACGGCACTGGCTCTCTCCCTTCCCTGGAACCAGTGACCCTAAATTAGGGACGGGCGACTGCTTATAGCCCATTTGAGTTGCTCACGGTGGTCGTTAAACCTCCAATCAAAAAAATCAAACCATATATTACGAAAACTCCCTTTCTTAACACGGAACGGAAATCGTTCTGTACCTCATCAAACATGGCTGCCGCGTAGCCGCCCCGGTGGCGCAGTGGTCTAAGCGATGGCCTCTGATCATTCGTCCAAACGGGGTTCGGGTTCGAATCCCGTAAGGCATGGATGTTGTGTTTGTCTTACGGCACTGGCTCTCTCCCTTCCCTGGAACCAGTGACCCTAAATTAGGGACGGGCGACTGCTTATAGCCCATTGAGTTGCTCACGGTGGTCGTTAAACCTCCAATCAAAAAAAAATGGCTGCCGCTTGTTTCCGGTGGCTTCACCCGTTCCCCGACGTAAGCGCTCTACGTACTTCTATCTCGTTGGGTTCAACCCTTTAGTCGGCGAGGACGCATATATACGTTCACCAAAACTTGCGAGAATGCAATATTACGTCCATCAAAAACGGCGAGCACGCAATACACTGGCGGCTTTTGGGAGGAGCCAGTGCTTCCTCAGAATTTTAAGACTCTTAGTTAGAATTATTCGTTTTGTTCATTCAGTGCTTTTGGGTATAGGAGAGCAAACGTTTATGCTAGTTAACTCTTGAATTAAATGTCTATGCGTTCATTCAGTTTTTTAAATTGACGCTTTTCGAAAACAATCAGTATCGCGTAGTTGCGAATTGTCCTCAGCTTGCGATATCCGTCCTTGAGGCAGGAAGCAAACTGCCTCTCGTACATTTTTCGCCAAACCTGTTTACTCCCACTGAATCAGTAGATACGAAGGTAGGCGGTGGAACTGCCAACACAAAGAGCGCACGCGCACCGTGGACTTCCTGTGAGGCTTACCTCATGGGAACAGCTGTTTCCCTGACTACAGCAGCTCTGCTGTGTTAACTCCTCATTCTGACAGCTTCGAGCGTCATTACATAGCGTCTTATTCCTAGTTGCTTTTCTTTCACACTAATGTTTGTGTAACTAATTTTATTTATGTTTTATGAAGAGTTGTTTATCAGACCATAGCCTCTGCTTCAAAAATATCTAATATGGTGGATAGCTTACTGGAAAAGCCTTTCAGTTGAAGAGATTTTGAAGAAAAGAAATTAAAAATGATGGTAAGCCTACGCCTGAAATGAAAAAGATGACTTCAGAGGGCAAAACTTCAAACAGAGGTTTTAACATTGACTGGTACAGAAAAGAACAATGGCTAACTGGTAGTGAATCAATGAACAAACTATATTGCTGGCCATGTTTGCTGTTTCCTGTGAGTGGCAATGAAGTCTGGCAAGGGAAAGGCTTCAATGATTTGAAAAATTTACCACGTGCTTTGGACAGGCACAAAAAGTGTAAAGATCACATTCTGGCAGTTGTTAAATTAGAGTTGATAGGCAAAACAAGGATAGACTACTCTCTCAACGAAGGGAACAAGTGACTTACGTCATAATGAAAAAGTAAAAAAGAATCGTGATGTAATGAAGAAGTTGATTGATATTACAACACTACTGGCGGGGCAAGAGCTCCCATTTCGTGGACACGATGAGAGCAAAGTCTGAAAATAAGGGAAATTACCTCGAGATGATTGATTTACTCTCCAAGAGTGACGAAACATTGAGAGTGCTTATGAAGAATAGTACAACATTTTCAGGAACTTCAAAAGCAATACAGAATGATTTAATCGAATCAGTTGCTCATATAATTGGGAATGAAATCAATGCAGATATTGAAAATGCCCAGTTTTTTTCTTGGCAGATTGATGAAGCGACAGACATTAGCTCCCATGCACAAGTATCAATTATAGTTCGATTCGTGAAAGATGGAGTACCAGTAGAAAGATTTTTGGATGTAAGTTCTGATCGGTGTGCTACTTCGCTTAAAGAATTACTGGGTCGTGAGTGAGCTAGAAATATTTAGCTACAAAGAAAAACTAGTTGCACAGACATATGATGGCGCAGCACTGATGGCATCAGAGCTGCATGGATTGCAAGCAAAAGTGAAGTGTGATCCCCCTCAAGCATTATTTGTTCACTGCTACGCACACAGGCTGAACTTAGTTTTGAGCAGAGCAGCGTCAGTGTTGAAGTAATCGCGTATTTTTTTTTTTTTTTTTTTCAAATTTAAATGCATTTTGTGCATTCTTTTCCAAATCGACAAAGCGTGTTCATTTCCTAGAATCTGTTGGTGGACCCAGACCACCTCGTGTATCTCAGACCAGGTGGAACTTCAAATCTCGTTCAGTGTCTACCATAGCTGACCACAGGTGCCTGCTAATTGAAGTATTTGAAAAAATTGAAGATGATTCCAACTATGATGATAAGACAATTCACGAAACAGCAGGACTAAAACGGTGGCTCCAAGATTTTAATTTCGTTTTTCTTCCCTTCTCATAAAAAAAAATATTTGATTTAACTGAGGTTGCTTTCTCTGTACTGCAATCAAACAGTTCCGATGTTACATTTTGTAACAAACGAATTACTGGCTTATGTGAAAAAATTTTGTACTTTCGAGATCAGAGACAGTTTGATGATCTCTATCATAACGTGTGCAGTGAGGTTGGTTCTCCAAATAAAAGATTTAAAGGAAGCAATGATATTCCAGCCACCGTGCAATACAGAAGACTGTATTATGAGGTAATAGACAATGTTACAACTCAGTTAAAATGCCGGTTTTCTGACATTGAGAAATTAAAATTTCTTCAGCTGGTCGATGTACGCTGCTTCGAAGCTCATTCTAGAATTTTTCCTGAACATTGTTTTGAAGCTCTGCTTCAAACTTATGAAAAATACTTTGACAGCACCAAACTGCATAGTGAGCTGCAGGTTCTGTATTCAGACAGAGATCTGTGGAACAATGCCAAAAGTACAACATAACTTCTATCTGCCATATACAATAATAATCTAACACAGGCATTGCCAGAGTTGTTTAGACTTCTTTCCCTCGTAGTAACAATTCCTGCAACATCGACCTCTGTGGACGCAGTTTCGCGTGCCTGAAGAGGATAAAAAACTGCAAGAGAAACTGCATTGGACAAGAAAGGTTGTCAAGTTTATCAGTTCTGTCCATCGAGAAGGCGCTTGTGAAGAGGATGAAAGCAGAACAGACATGGTATGACCATATAATAAATCACTTCGCCAAACAGAAAGAACGAAAGATCTCATATACAAGACAATATAAGCGTAAGTTAAGCTTTCTCTCTTGCTGTATAGGTAAACGCTGTGTGCAGAAGTCTTCAAGACTTTTTTCTTTTGGCGTCAGTGAAGGCAGAGGCGTACATACAATAGAATTTCATTTGAGGAAAAAGATGTATAGTTCAGTCTTGCTTTTTATCTTCTGTTGATCTCTTTAATAAAAATCTATTTCGATGCAATATATTTCATATTCAAACTGGCTTAACAGTTCCCAAATAGTCCAAGAGGGCAATTCAGACTGAAAAAAATATATTTAGGCGAAGGGCCGGAGCCTTACATAAACAGGTTTTGTGTTGGTAAGTCATGTAAAACGTGCGTTTCCGGTAAAATTTTATAAATCTTTTCACGGGTCACGTTACTTATTTCATACTTCGCACATGAGAAAGTAAATAAAAATTATATTGTAAAGAAAATGGCATTAAATTGAATAAATTTATTATGAAAGAAATACGAGATTACACCATATAATACAAATTTTGAAGATGACAATCCGATTTTTAGCGTAAATGTGACAAGGGTGGTAAGTCCGATAATATCCGAAAACTTGAAAATTTTCATCGTCCTGGAGAGTGACTCGAACCCGCGTCTCCCAGATAGCGCTCGGGTATGCTAACCACTATACCAACCTGGACAATAAAAATTTTAAAGTTTTCGGATATTATCGGACTTACCATCCTTGTCACATTTACGCCAAAAATCGGATTGTCATCTTCAAAATTTGAATAAATTTATTTGAATCCAGGCTGAAAAGTAGTTTGCCTCCCCAACAATTTTGGTCACGGGCCGCCACTGACGCAATATTACGTTCATCAAAAACCTGCTCAAAAGCGGCGAGAACGCATATATATGCATCTTCACTTTCCCTCCATTAGAAACTAAACCACGCCCGCTCGTTAGGATGAATTGGGGATAGATCAGCCGCGGGAAGGAAGGTCTTGCGGGGGATGAAAGGGAACCAAGTCTTCCTACAAAGACCCATTGTTAGAATGAGGAAGATGCCCAGTGTCAAACGGTAGTGATTTGAAGATCTGGGCAATTCATCCTTGTACGTTAGCTTTATTTATTCCGTGCATTCCTTATTTCAGATATGAGCAAAAAATCTCTGAAAACTGAGTGTGTGTGTGTGTTTGTTTTTTTAATGTCCGAGTCTGTAAGTTCTTTTAAATTAAGTGATTAGAGCAAAATGTTCAAAATTTTAGTGCTTTCAATACATTTCGGAAGTAGAACGAATAATTTCTGGTGTTTAGGTCACAATTAAGAGAAAGAAAATCAACCTTTCTGATTGCCGAAAGCTATTGTTTTTCTCACTCACGTGGATAGCAAGCGCAAACGAAAAGTTTCAGAAATTAAGAAAAAAGATAACATACATAATTTAGTGAATTCACTGATTATTTTTTTTTTTTTTTTAGTCCAAGGAAAAAAATCTTTTAGTAAATTAGTGAAAATACAGTTCTCTTGGTTGCCGCTCTTAAAAATCATGGTTGCCGCTCATTATTCATACACTTGACTGGGAAGAATATATATATACTGATTATATTCGTGTAAGTATATGCACTGAAGTGCCAGAAAAACTGGTACAGACGAGCTTATGTATAGCAACGTCGCCTATGCGCGTACCCGGCTGCATCCGCCAGTGGGTATATAAAGCGATAGACATTCTTGCCAGCTGTCAGAGCTATTTTCGGCATGAAAATGACAAGTAATAACGATTTAAGTGATTTTCAACGCGGTGTCATAGTTGGCGCTCGTGAGATGGGCCATAGTATTTCGGAGCTAGACTGTGACTACAAGAATTCCGGCAAAACCTCCAACCTATTATGCCAGTGTGGCCGTAAAAAGACATTGGGTGAACGTGACCATCGTCGGCTGTCAAGAATCGTTTCACGCGATAGGCGTGCAGCACTGTCGCAGGTATCATCGGAATTCAATGCTGGAGCCTCAACAAGCATCAGGGTCCGGACTGTGCAACGTACGCTGCACGATATGGGCTTTGGGAGCCGACTCCCAACTCGAGTCCCCTTGATGTGCGCACGACACGAAGCTATGCGCTTCACTTGGGCACGGCAACACCGCCCCTGGACACTTGATGACTGGAAACAAGCAGCCTTGTCTGACGAGTCACGTTTCCAACTGTATCGAGCAGATGGAAGGATTCGTGTATGGCGCAAACCCCATGGATCCCGTCTATCAACAGGGAAATGTACCAGCTGGGGGGGGGGGTAACTGGACTTCACTGGGACCCCTGGTACGTCTACAAACGTTTGTGACCAGCCAACGCTATGTGCTCATCCTTTCTGACGAGGTACACTCGTTCATGTGCTGCATTCAGGCTAATGGGTTGGGCCTGTTCCAACAGGACAGTGCACCTCCACACAAGTGTCGGGACGCCACATTATGGTTAGAGGAGCATTCATCTGAGTTTGGGGTGTTGCCATTTCACCCAAGTCCCCAGATCTGAACGTGATGGAACACCTTTGGGATGCCATGCAACGCGCAATCGAACACAGGAATCCGAGACCTCGGAATACGCCCGAATTGTGGAACGCTCTGCAGGATGTATGTTGTGCACTGCCTACAGCATATTTCCAGAAGCTAGTGGAGTCCATTCCCCGTCGTATTTCTGCAGTCCTGCCCTCCCGTGGGGACCTACCAAGTATTAGACTGTTGTACCAGTTTTTCTGGCACTTCAGTGTATATATCATAATTGTCAACCATTATCAATCTATTGCTGGATGAAATGACCCAGAAGAAGATCACATGGGAAATGGGTGGGTGAAATTCGAAAGCTTGCTCCCCAAGTCGCAAGTTTCCAAGTCTTTTCCATAACTGTCTGTCTTGAGCTACTTTCCTCCATGCCAATCCGCCAAGCTTTCTGATTTCTTCCATCCATCTCCCATGTGATCTTTTGAGTCATTTTCTGTCATCTATTACTTGGTATCCAGTCTAATATTTCAGTTGCCCATGGGTAGTCCATTCTTCTAGCAGTATGTCCAGCCCATTGCCATTTCAGGAATTTTAGTTTTGTTCATCATGTTTCCCACTCCCTCTCTCTATATATATACTGCTGGCCACCAAAAATGGAACACCAAGAAGGACACGAGATAGCAAAGCCAGATTTACTGGACACGTAACAACAGACACAAAGATGAAACGATTGAGCTTATAGGCCTGTGCGACTTGCGGAACACGCAGACATCAATAGTTCGTGTGGCCCCCATGGCTGGCAATAACGGCCGGTACACGCCGCGGCATCGAACGAAAGAGGCTTTGGATGTGGGCTTGGGGTATATCGGTCCAGGCTGCTTCCACACGTTGCCACAGTTCATCAGGCGTATCTGCGGGTGGTGCTTGCCGGGCCACTCGGTTGCCGATCAGCGACCAGACGTGTTCGATGGGCGACATATCGGGAGAACAGGTGGGCCATGGCAGCAGTGACACCTGGTGGGCCGTGAAGAAATGTTGCAGGTGCGGGCGCGCATTGTCCTGTTGAAACGTGGCCGCTGGCAGGTAAGGAAGAACTACAGGCTCCAAAACGTCGGAGATGTAGCGGTGGCTGTTGAGTGCACCGGCGATGCGTACCAGAGGGGTGCAGGTGTCATATCCAATTACGCCCCAAACCATAACGCCAGGCGACGGACCGGTAAGGCGATGCATAATGCAGGCGCCTTACAGTCTCTCGCTGCGGTGCCGCCACACGCAGATCCGACCATCGTGGTGTACTGGTGTTGCAGGCAGAATCGGGATTCGTCAGAGAAGACAATGTCGTGCCATTCCGTAGTCCAGGTGCGGCGTTCAACGGCCCGCCGCACCTGGACTGGTGGTGTAACGTCAATGGTAATCGGAGCAACGGGCGCCGTGCATCAAGTCCGCGCTACTACAGACGACGTCGAACGGTACGTGCTGACACAGGTTGCTGCGCAACACATCCTAATTCCTGTGCTAACGTTCGTGATGTGACGGTGCGAGCCGTCAATGCCTTAAGCACAACATGCCGGTCCTCTCGTTCGGTGCTGTACTGCGGCTGCGGCAATCGCTCACGTCTGTCCGTTCGTCCCTCCTGCACCCACCGAATCCATACTCGCCTCACTGTGGCTGGATGTCGTCCCACACGGGCGCCGATGTCACGGTACGATAAACCGATGTCGCGATAAGCCACTATTCGTCCTCTGTCGAACTCCGAAACGTGCTGGAATGACTGTCGTATTCCGCGACGAGGCTTCAGGAAGCTTCCCACGCACATGTCTGGCAGCACAACACACTTCCACTACTTACACCCCCCTTCTGTGCACCCTTCTTATAGTGCTTCTCGGTGGCGTGCCGGGCGCACATTATTTTCATGTGCCCTGCAATACTAATCGTTTGCATGTCCTCTCGTGGGCGACGCATGCTGCGAATTTCAGGCCAATCGAATGCTTCCTTCTTGGTGTTGCATTTTGGGTGGCGAGCAGTGTATATACACTCAATTGACAAAACATCAGATATACCTACCTAATAGCGTGTTAGACCTCCTCTACTACGAATAACAGACTGTACACGCAGAGGCATCGACTCCACCGGATGCTGGGGGGCGGTTCCCGAGGTAATGCCAGCCATGCCTGTTGTAGCATTGTCTTCAACTCTGCCCGAGACGATTCAAGATCCATGGATCTGGAGTTCCCCTCCATAGCATCCCAGAGACGCTTCATACTAGCACCTTGGAGCTGCTGGGTGGCTCCAAACTCAGATGAGTGTTCGCGAGACATGCCTGGGTGGTTGTGGTCCAGTGGGGCGACTCATTGTTCTTCTGAAACAGACCATCGGCCGCAGGATGCGGAAAGGCCATGAAAGCGTGTAGGTGATCAGCCAGCAAAAGTTGGCAGCGCGCATAGGTTAAGGACCTCTTCAGACACACTAAGGGACCTAATGTGCCCCATAAGAATGTTCCCCAGACCAACGCAGAGCCACCACCTCCTTGAACAGAGCCGATCTGTCACGACGGGGCCATTGCCTCATGCTTTCTATGCCACATCCGCACCCCCGTCAGTTTGGTACAGCTGAAAAAGGGATTCATCTGACCACACGGCGTGGCGCCACTCTGAAGGATTCGTGTTTTGAAGTTCTTGGCACTTGGCGAGGTTTAATTTCTGATGACGAGCAGTCAACAGTGGCACTCGAATAGGGCATCGGCTCCCGTAGCCAAGAGTATGCGGCATGCTCCGTATCGTTCACTCATTGACACTGCTTGGACCTCCGTCATTTACGCTGCATGTGATTTTCACCGCCGTCGGCGAGCGTTTGGTCTGTACGAGCTGGATAGTCTACGTCGTCCCAGGTCATCAATGGCGCGTGGTCGGGCACTGCTTGCTTTCCAGGCGCTGGTACGTTCGTCGATGGTATACTCGCAGTACGTCCTTGATACGGTTGGCCTCGGAAACCCCAGCGTTCTTACCACTTCGGCGATAGAATGACTCATCCGTCTTGCGCTCACAATGCGTCAACGATCAAAGTCGCTCAGATCACCACGTTTACCCATGTTCGTCGATTGTGATGCACTATGGGAAGCCCTGCTGCGTGCCTATGTATCACATGCGTTTGGTTTTGGTCTGTTCCACTCTGGTTGGGGGATGCCCACGTCAACTGCCCTTCACCCCTACCTCTATCCTTTTTGTCTACTGTGTGTATATCACCCATCAGACTTATGGCATGATATCCCAGTATTTATTAGTAGAACTCGAAAAATCCTTTTATTTTTCTCTTGGTAGCACAAACCATGAAGGAGAATTCATGTACTTCCGAATTTCTGTGGTAAACAGCTTTTCTGCTAGGTGGCTTAATATTTCTTATACTATATGTACATTTAAAATATCCAGGAGGAAGAAAATCCTTTCGCATTAGATAGCTGAAGCAGTGAGCAAAACGGTTGGAAGTAAAGTCCACTGATAAACCCCTACATTAACTTACCACTAGGAAATCAACTAAACATACACCACGCAAAAGTCTTAAAACTTTTCATGTAAAACAGTGTACACAGATTGCATTTCGTTCAGGGACTTTATCAACGCGTACGAGTTTTCCTGATTACATAAAGCATAATTACGAAAACTCGAACAAAAAGATATAAAACTTCGTGGATACGAGTTTACCGAGTACCAATCTGTTTTCATCCCATTCCTTTATGCCGCCCCGGTTGCGCGGGCTTATTGCGCTGCGCAGGCTTTATGTCTAAGTGGATCCATATTCAAATCCCAGTGTGTCATGCAGTGGCGTAGGAACGGGGTGCAGGGGTACAATGTACCCCCCCCCCCAAATTTTGGAGAGGGGTACATTAATATCTACTGTACCCCCCAGATATGAGCAAACACAAACCAATCATTCATAAAGAGTGAACTGTAAAATTTACATGCTACTTATTTTTTTTTTATTCTATTTTTTTTTTCAAAGAAATATCACGGGTCATCTGGTTTTTTTTTTTTTATGTCCGAAGCTTGTAGTGGGAGGCTTTTCATCCCCCAAAAACTGGCCAACCATCTGGGAAACTCCAGCAAATTAATTCTGCAGGTAAACGACGAGTGCGAGGTTTTTGTTAATAACTTCAAACAGCATATGGTAGGGCTAGGGCTTGATAACATACTTGTGATTAGTGTTTCTTTTCTCTTAAAATTCCATGCATCTTGATCAGGTCGTCCTTTCTGCACTTTAAAAAAAATTAATGCACAAGTGGACATTTCAGCGCCGGCAGCCCCGGCACTAAAATTGTTTTCTGTCTTAAGATCTGTAGCAATACAACAAGTGCATTACGGATTTCACATACCACTCATAGAACTCCAATTCCTCGATATCTCCACCATCATTTAGCTTTGCACCAGACCAATGTGCTTTTTACATCAATTGTCAGCCTATGCATCGTTCAAAGTTTTTAATATAGACTTCATAATGCTTCAACGGTACTGTCTTCGCGGGCAGAGCAGTTTTTATCTTACTGCGGGTTTACTTTACTAACGTGAACAAAAATGATAAGAAATTTAATTCGTTCTTGTAAAGAGTTATATAACATTTCCTGAGAAATCCCTCTTTTCCAAACCCTGCTGACAGAAATTCATTCTAATGTTGACTTGTCCCTGCTCAATACTTTAATGGACAAAAAAGTACAAAAATTAACAAGAGAGAACACAAAAAAAACCTTCTCTATTCATTTTCTGATAAGAAATTAATAATGTGAACTTTTTGTCAGCAATAAAAATAATAATGGTAATAATTAATAGTAATATGATGATAACAATGTTCATTCGGATGAATTCCTGATCAGTATACGTATTTTATAAAAACTGTAATATACTACCCCCCCCCCCCCCCAAAAAAAAAATTCGGAGGGAGTCATCCATAGATGGCTTAATCCTTGAGATGTAAGGTTCATGAGCTTGTACCCCCTAAATCAAAAGCGTTCCTACGTCACTGGTGTCATGGATGTTGCGTTTGTCTTACGCATAAGCGCCGACCATGGAGGGGCAAGGTGAATATTGCCCCCTCAATAATTTTACTCGAGGGGAAGTGCCTACCCAGTATTTTTCATTCTGTTCAACTAAATAATCGCTTGGGTCTCATAAGGTAGATCAAGCTCCACCTTATGAGGTCAAAGCTCTTTATTTCCAAAAAAAAAAAAAAATCATAATAATAAATAGCAAAATAAGTAAAAACGTTTTTTACATACTCAGTATTGCTCATTCGATAGGAAACTTGATTGCCATTCCCATATTGTGTTTGATATGTTCTCACGATGTGTGGAAACGTTTAAAACAATTATCATAAATAAAATAAATAAAAATACAGAAACGTATAACCTCTAACGCCTTTATTTATCTATTTATTATTTGTGCTTCTCGTTCTTTGTTCCAGTAACCTCGCTAATTTCTTGCATTTTTTATAAATGTTTGGAAATAAAGTATCTCTGGATATTTCAATAAAATCACAAGCTGAGTTTTATTTTTAAATAAAATATTTCTGTTTCCTTGTGCATTTGCTGATGAACAATTGCAATTGCGTTTTAAAATATACGTCGTTGTCGTAGTTTATCTTTTTGCCTTTTTTTTTATTGTTCTCCTGAGAATAGAAGAAGAGTGTCCTTCCCACATTTGGTCTCTTCATGTCTGCCCCCCGCCCCGCCCTGCCCTGCCCTTCCCTGCCCTTACTCAATAATCTGATGAAGTCGACGCCCCTGGTCTTACCGAACTGGCTCTCTCCCTTCTCTGGGACCAGTGGCCTTAAATTAGGTACAGACGATTGCTTATAGCGCACTGAGTTCCTCACGGTGGTCGTTAAACTCTCAACAACAACAAAAAATAAATAAATGCCTCATATAAGAAAGTGTAAGAGTTTCCTTATATGGAATTTTTCCGTATAGGAATTTTCCGCCAAACGTTTAAAACCACATTGTGAGAACTTTCAGTACCAATGTGCCCCTCTCCCCCAATCACTTTAATACTGATATTTTTCATTTTTGCGCTGATAAGGTTTTAGTTTCATTTTTATTGTTTTCTTAGCACAAGCAGTTAAATATTTTTTTTCTAGAGATTTGGTTATTTAGACGTAAAGGAAACAGACATGTGTAAGTTTTTTTTTTTCAAAAGTAAAGAAAAGTGTTTAATTTACACGAAAAAATGCCGAGTAATGAAAAACTACTCGGCATTCCACTACTCGGTATTCTTCGCTCCGTAAAAAGAAAAAGACGAACTGTTAGCTCCCCATCCATTTATATGTCTTTGATTTAGTATCGCAGCAGAAATGTTTAAACAAATTCTTGTTATGTTAGACATGTGCGATCTTTGTGAACAGGAATTATGCTTTGTATTTCTTAGTGCCTAAGAGACCTAGATTAGCGCTTAGAATAGGGAGTGATCGGAACGCTCAAAGGAACAAAGCCACATCCTTTCTCATTCCGTGAAAAGTCGGACCATAAATGCCGTAAGACAATGAGAGAAACCTTCGCACAAGGGATGTTCCCACATACTTTCCCGGGAGGAGAGACATTTTGTTCTGCTGAAAGGAAAACAGTAATCGACTGATAAGGAATCCTAGAGGAAACGATTCCCACATGAGTCTATTTCGATTTGAATATCCTTTGGGGATATTCATCCAAAAAATATAAGATATAATGTTATTTTGCCGCACCTGAGGGCAGATTTTCAGGGTTTACGAAAGGCCGCTTAAGAAATTTTCTGACTGCATCGAGAACCGTTGGAACCCTGGGTAGGTTGGGAACAGAAAAATTGGTCACATAAGCATTAAGAACATGTATATAAAATACCTAATTTTTTTTTGGAGACTGGCTGAATCGTTTTGTACTTCAAAGAGATGAGACTGTAGCTAAATGTTTAGTTGTTTAGTAGTGACGAGTTCTTGTCACAGTGTTAACGTTGTCTGCATTGAAAAAGTGAATATGACAGTCGTTATTCGCCCACACTACTTTTTATTCGGCGATTGGTTCTTCGACCATCTGACAGTCCATCGCTGTTTTACCAACACTCGTACTACCATGCAGATAGCTTCTATGCAAAATCCTTTGTTTCTTACATTTCATTCCTTTTCTTCACTTCTAACGTTCTATTACACCGTCTGTCAGTCCTTCCTCCCAACCATTTAGCTAACACACAGAACATCCGATTTTAAAACACACACACACGCACACACACACACACACACACATATACAGGGTGATCCATTTAAACCAGTACCCTGAAAAAACCTTACATTTTTGCAAGGGATCGCGCAAGGAACTTCTTTTTTCAATAGAAGCAGCAACTCCTGGAGAATGAAAACCGCCACCGTGAAGAAGATTGTTAACCGTAACTGTAACTCAGCTCGTGATTTGTTTGTTGTTGCGTTGTCATTCACTTGCGTGCATTCGGAAACATGCAGTACTCTGTTTCAGAGCGCGTTTTTTTAATGAAATCGTATTGGGTAACCAATTCTGTCATCAAAACGCAACGAGCATTTCGAAGAGAGTTTGGAGTTCGAAAAGTGCCAAGCAAGTCAACAATTCTGTCGATGGCAAAAAAACTGGAGCAAACCGGTTCTCTTCTCAGCGGTAGCGGTAGACATCACCCTCCGATGCCCCAAACGCGTGTGGGCGATGTTCGGCAACGTTTACTTCAATCTCCGACGAAATCGTTGCGCAGATTAAGCCAACAGATAGGATATTCATACGGAACTTGTCAAAGGGCAGCAAAAAAAAAACAAATATTCGACCATTTAAAGTGCACGTAACCCATCAGCTGCAGGAACCGGACAAGGGAAAGAGAGTAAGTTACTGCAAATGGTTTCAAAATTTTCTTAATTTGCGATCTGATATTCTCTCCATCACATGGTTTACGGATGAAGCCAGGTTTCATCTGTCAGGCTACGTCAATTCGCAAAACAGCAGATACTGGGCTGCCGAAACCCACACGTTATGTGTGAAACACCGATGCATTCACAAAAGGTTGGTGTATGGTGTGCGGTTTCGTCTACGAAAATTATTGGCCCCATTTTTTCTCTGAGACTGTCAACACTAACGTTTATTGCCGCATATTCAATGAATTTGTGGAACAACTTAATGACATTGAATTGACAGAGGGCTACTTTCAGCAGGATGGCGCTACGTGTCACAGATCGAAAGTCTCAATGGAATTCATAACCATCTTCTTTGATGACAGATTAATTTCAAAAAACATATGACCTCCCCGATCTCCGGACTTAACTTCCCCTGACTTTTTTTTATGGGGCTACTTAAAGGATAGAGTTTGCAAAACCCATCCAAAAACATTGGATGCATTGCGTGAAACAATCACGACTGAAATTGGCAATGTTACTGCTCGTACTCTACACGAGACATCACTGATATATGGTGCGGCGTGTTCAACTGTGTTTACAAGAAAATGGAGGACAATTTCAACATTTGCTTTGATAAAAAGATTCTCCAATACCACATGTATAAATCTCAACTTACTGTATGATTTTGTTGGTATTTATAAAAAAGTTATAAGTAAATCACATGGTACTGGTTTAAATGGATCACCCTGTACATACATTCGAGTCACATTATTGTGACCACCTCCTGCTTTTGACATCAACAGCGCGTAGCCAGTGATCGTGAGCTGGCTTTCAGGGTATATAAGATGCGCTGATGCATACTGTAAACATATATGGGCCGCAGGTGGCCTAGTGGGCAAAGTTCGTGACTGCCACGGAAAGGACCTCAGGTTTGATCCCAGGCAGGTGCGAACGCTAGATCCACTAAATATCCGCCGTGCGTCAGATGGGCACGTTAAGCCGTCGGACCCCGGGTACTGGCCCCCGGTAATAAATAAGGGCGTCTTCCTCCCCTTTTCTACTTCGCTTCTGTGTCACTTTCCTATCGGGTACTCTAGCCCAAATCTCCTAGCTTCCTATTTCTAAGAGTTGTTTAAGACCTGGGGTCAGATACTCCCTTCCTAAAATCTTCTACATATGATAAAAAAAACTGTAAACATATCACTCGTTGCTGTCATGGATAAAAGGAGCGATTTATCAGTTTTTCAAAAAAGGATGATTATCAGCTTTCGGACCAAGGGTGGCAGTATTTGTGAAACAGCGCAGTTTGTGAACTGTTCGCGCGCTGCTGTATTTAAAGTGTATTCCAGAAGTGCACCATTGCGAATAAGCGATGTGGAAACTGCGGAGCACCACGTTCCATTGATGTGAGAGGTGAACGTCGGCTTCGAAGGTGCTTGAAAGCCGATCGACACGCTACAGTGGAGCAACTCACTGGCCGAATGAACCAGGGGGCTACAGGAAGTGTGTCTAAAATGACAGTTCAGCGAACCCTGCTGCGTATGGGCCTCCGATGCAGACGGATGGTCCCTGCGGATGTAGGTAAAAATACCCCCGGAAAAAATACCCCTGAAAACTGAAAAGCGGAAAAAATACTCCCGGAAGAAATACCCCTAGAACAAACGGTTCACTATAAACTGCTACACAGGAACACTGATGTGTGGCAGTGTTCCGGTGTGGCAATTTACCGGCAACCCTGTCACATCTTTCAGCAACTTGGCCCAAAAGTTTAAGGGTGTGTGTGGGGGGGGGGGGCTATAAAGATTGCCGTTTCTGGGCCTATATTGAGAACTGAATTGGGAACTCCAAACGAATTTCGCGAAAACGTTCCATGTAAGCCAAGCGAGAATTGTACTTTAATTTGAAGATCAACTCAATGGGCTATAAGCAGTCGCCCGTCCCTAATTTAGGGTCACTGGTTCCAGGGAAGGGAGAGAGCCAGTGCCGTAAGGCAAACACAACATCCATGCCTCACCGGTATTCGAACCCGGACCTCTTTCGGACGAATGATCAGAGGCCATCGCTTAGACCACTGCGCCACCGGGGCGGCCCGCTGGAGTCTGTCAGTGCATCCAGGAAGTTCCCCTTGAAGTGTCCGCGAGGTGCATGAGCTTTGGGGGGGGCTTTTCCCCAAAATGTTAAAATAGACGTAGAGCTGTAAACATTAGTACCATGCTTTATATAATGATTCTGTACACGACCACGAATTTTCAGGAGGGTGGGGTAACCCCCCCTCCAGTTTCTAAGAGCTATTCAGGGATAGCATCGAGGATACGCTGACCGACTCTAGACTCGTGTCCCTTTCACAGGCTTCACCAAATCTCTGGGGGAGTGGGGAAGGGCATACATAGTTTACCATTAAACACAACATAAAGCATAGAAATTGCGAGCAAATCCCTTACCTTGAACACTTGTCTGCGCTCTTAGAAACTTGCACCCCACCCTCCTGAAAATTCGTGGTCATGTACAGAATCATTATGTAAAGCATGGTTCTAATGTTTACAGCTCTGCGCCCATTTTAACATTTTGGGGGAATCCCCCCCCCGGAGCTCACGGACCTCGCAGGCGCTTCAAGGGGAACAGCTTGGATACACTGACAGACTCCAGCGACCCAGAATCTAATAATACGGAAGTTGGGGGTTGAGCTCCCCACCCCCACCCCACCAAGTGTACCTCGGACCCTCGGCAATTTATTTCTTCAAATTGAAGTGCAATTCTCGCTTGGCTTACATGAAACGTTTTCGCGAAATTCGTTTGGAGTTCCCAATTCAGTTCTCAATATAAGCCCAGAAGCGGCCATCTTTATAGCACCTCCCCCCCCCTTGAACTTTTGTGGCCAAGTTGCTGAAAGATGTGTAGCAGGGTTGCCGGTAAATTGCCACACCGGAACACTGCCACACATCAGTGTTCCTGTGTGGCAGTTTACAGTGAACCGTTTGTCTGGGGGTATTTCTTCCGGGGGCATTTTTTCCGCTTTTCAGTTTTCAGGGGTATTTTCTCCGGGGGTATTTTTTCCCAGGGGTATTTTTACCGTTGCGCATCGGCAGAAAAGGCTTACATTGGCACGGCAGTATCGGAACCGGACCTCGGTTGATTGGCAAAGGATTGCCTTCTTCGATGAGTCACACTTTCTGCTTCATCGAACGGACGTTTGCGTATAAGGTGAGAAGCATCGGATAACAGACACACTTTAACCATTGCTGGCAGAACACAAGCTGGTGGGGGCAACGTTATGGTCTGGGGAATGGCATTCTCTAGGTCCACTCATACGCAGGGCCTCAGAATTTGAAGGGGCCTCCAAACTACCTTAATAATAATATAATTTTTTAGAACCAAAATATATTTTCCGTTATAACACGAAATTATTATACGGTTCAGTTTCAAGATTTAGGATGAGATTTCGGAAACCAAATTATTATTATTATTATTTCGTATAATAAAGCTCAAGCGTTGCGCTGAGCTGCGATCGGCCAGTGTACCATTTTAATGTCACCCTTATTTCTAACAATCAAAATTCAATGGTATCAGCCTGTATTCGGAGCAATGTGGTATATTATAAATGAAAAGCATTTCAGCAAACTTGTAGAATTTACAAAAAATATTTTTATTATTAATATTAGTCGTGTGAGAACAAAAATTGTGAATCAATGCTCATAATTATGTAGAGTTTATTTTCACATAAATACAAATACAAAAAAGTTCAATTGACACTACTTTATTTAAAGACTATTATAATAATTTATATGCAGTGTTGCTATAATTTATCCCACAATGTGTGTGGTCAGCTGTAAGACTTTGTGAGGGATTACTTCTTACAGCGTAAACTACCATTGGTTCATCATTTCCATTACGTTTATGGTAAACTAGGTGTTTTAAATTAAATACCTGTAGAATAGTTATTTGTTTCAGTAAATGATACTTTAAAATAAAAAAGAAATCCAGAGTAATTAATGTTACAGCTGTAAGCTCTGCAGGTGCGGGGAAGTACAAGCGGTGTGAATGTTTGTCTATTACAAGCCACATTGGCTATAAAGTTGACTAGCATGTGGGATGTGTTTTAATGTTTTTACAGCTAGAAAAACTGCTTGCAAAAATATCTACCGGTAAATGTTCTTTTCGACTGTTTGACTGAAAATTTTAATCGAAGGGGCCCCAGACATGGGATGTGCACAGGGCCTCGACTGACCTAAGTTGGGCCCTGCTCATATGTGTGGAAAGCACTACGGACCGAATTCGTTGTGAATCCATTCTTGCAGACCAAGTACACCCTTACATTCTGGTTTTCTTCCCTGGGGCGGATGGGATCTTCCAGAACGACAATGCGACGAGTCACATAGCTAGAAATGTCCGAGAATGGTTGAAAGAGCAAAATGAAGACTTCAAAGTACTTCCCTTACCCCTTAATTCCCCAGACTTAAACCCAATTGAGCATCTGTGGGACGACCTCAATCGTCTTGTTCGCTCTATGGATATGTATATATATAATATTTCAACTGGAATATATATTTATATATGTATATATGCATTCGAACATTCCAGTAGAAAAAGACCCAGAATGAAAACCTCATGGGAGATGATCGGATGAAATTCGAAAGTATGCCTGGGTAACATGGAGCAGAGTGGCTCAAGACAGACAGTTGTTGAAGAAACTTGAGGAGACCTTCATCCAGCAGTGGATTTATAATGGTTGACAATGTTGATGATGATATATATATATAGTAGAAGCACAGATGGGGGCGCAATGATGGACGGAAAAGTCCCCCACATTGGAAAAGTTCCCCATAGGAAAAGCCCCCTATCTTTTACCTTTTTCTGTCAGGGACCGTGCACAAATTGCAGTTTGCACAAAATATCGAATGTGGGGGAGATTTCAGCCACCATTTTCATTTTCACGCTGTCTAAAACAAGATGCAGCGGTTCAACGAGCACAAATATCCGGGTGAATTTTCCGGGGTCGTCATTTCAACATTTACCGCCGTTTATAATACTGTAAAAACAGTCTTACAATTAGCTGGACAGGGTGGGGGAAACTTGGTTCACTGTAAACCGCCACACAGGAAAACTGCCACACTTGAAGATTGCCACACAGGAAAACTGCCACACTTGAAGATTGCCACACAGGAAAACTGCCACACTTGAAGATTGCCACACAGGAAAACTGCCACACTTGAAGATTGCCACACAGGAAAACTGCCACATGCTTTTATCAAGGGGTCGGCCACAAATTGCTGTTCTTCCGATTAACACTCTGAATGTGTGGCAGTTTTCTAAGTTTCTGAATTATGCGTGGTAGTTTTCCAAGGTGTCTATCGACGGGAAGGAGCACTTTTCTTTGTCTGGATTTTCGTGTCGGTTTCATACAAGTTTAAGGCAACTGGCCACAAAAGTTCAAGGGGGAGCTATAAAGATTGCCGTTTCTTTGCCTATATTGAGAACTGAATTGGGAACTCCAAACGAATTTTGAGAAAATATTCCATGTAAGCCAAGCGAGAATTGCACTTTAATTTGAAGAAATAAATTGCCGAGGATTCGAGGTACACTTGGTTTGAGGGGAAGGGGCTCTACCCCCAACTTCCGTAATGTTATATTCTGGGCTGCTGGAGTTTGTCAGTGTATCTACAAGAGGGTCCCGCTTGGGCTGCGCAGTATCAAACGCGGTTATTTTGAAACCACGCATGACGTAGGTGTGGACGCACAGTCTTTCGACTTCTGGCATCCCTGTTTGTTTACAATTGGTGTGCTGGAGTTTTCTCTATAAACGCAGTTGATTTTCAACCGCTTGAAGTTTGTATCGTATAGTTTTATGTTTATGTTTTGTTTATTTTGATATTTACACGTATTTATCACTGAAATTCATTGCTTCTGTGTTTCGTAAGAAACGCAATAATGCCGGGTTGTGCAGTGGCTTGTTGTACTACGTACAATAGGAAAACCAAGAACACTGACATTATGTACCATGTATTTCCGAAGGATTTATTACTACAAAAATTGTGGATTCAGAAATGTAAGCGTCAGGATTCCTTCAAAGTGTCCAATGCAAGAGTGTGTTCTCAACATTTCACACGGGATGACTACCAGTGTGACTTAAAGGCAGAGTTTCTTGGGTTAACTAGCAGGAAAGTGTTGAAGCCTGATGCAGTACCTACACTACATCTTCCCACAAGCAATAATACTGGTATAAATATGGTCGTGCTGTATGGAAGGAATTACAAGTAACACACACAAACACATGCTTCCCCAATCCTCAAATACCAAATAAACGAGTTTGGGTGTTTGCAGATGTTCCACACCTTTACAAGCTGCTAAGAAATCATTTTCTCGATGATGGACTAACACTTCCAGGTAATAAAATTACAAAAGCTACTATTGAACAGCTCCTTACTCTAGATTGCAGTGAGATGAAGATATGCCCCAAGTTGTCACATTAGTGTGAAGGGCCTTGACCGCCAACGTGTATATTTGGCAACTCAGCTCTTTTCGAACCACACTGCACAAGGAATACGCTTTCTTATGCCACATGAAGAACACGTCGCGAAATTTGTTCAGCTTCCGAACGACTCGTTTGATGTGCTAAATGCAAGAAGACCTACAGATGAGAAGTCTCTGGCATGTGGATTTGGAACTCATCGTGAAACCCGAGAGAGGATTCTACGACAGCTGCATGCATGCATCCGAGGAATGAAGGTAGGTAATGCAACATATCTGTTACCCTTTTAGAAAGGATTCATCACAACCATTCGCTCATTACTGGGACTCTTCACTGACCTGAATCCTCTGAACATAAAATACATCCTAACTGCTCGACTCAATCAAGACTGCCTTGAAAACTTTTTTTCACAAATACGCGGGCTATGCCACTTCTATGATCATCCATTGCCTACAGATGTGAAATCTCGTTTGTGTCTCTTGCTTCTAGGTGCCAATGTAAGTGACATTCCATTTTCAAGTGCTGCTCCTGTTGCGCTAGGTGGTGGTGATGATTACTTTTTGACATCTCAGTTGTTTAGTGCCGTTTTACCTGATATGTCAGAACCCCTGGCAATGATTGAAGGTGAAACTGAGATTCGGGATATTACACTACATGACTCTACAGGTATTCAGGTACCACCTGCTACTCCTGGCTCTGATTTCTTTGTAGAAGGCTTTCGTTACCTTGCAGGTTACATAGCTTACCGAGGAAGAAAATATGACCGTTCGCTGGGTACGCCAACTGGCCAGCTACTTAATCCACCATCAACTACAGAATCAGTACCTGTTGGCTGGATTGAGACCCTTTCACGAGGTGGCCTGCTTGTCCCATCAGATCCATGGTTGGAGAAAGTTAGCCAGTTTGAGTTGATGTTTGCAGAAGTGCATGGACATGACTCTTTATCCCAGGAACACAAGATTGTACACAAACTATGTGTGAAAATTGGTCAGAGGTTTTCCAGATGTTCCTACAGAGGTGATAAAGTTGTATGTTAGAACCCGAACCTTTATACGGCTAAGACATTTAAATGCAAAAGCAAAAGTTAGGAAGGCAGAAGAACTTCAACGCAGAAAAGCATGTAAGTGGCAGGCTTCAACAAAGTGAAAATTTCCTGGATGCACATGGCCAAACCAGATTTTTCATGCCATGGAGAAAATGTAAGCAACCTGCAGGAATAATGCCAAGTGCCAAGGAATTCTGCCATCAGAAAGCTAAGTTTTTTTTTTTTATTTCAATTTTTCATTGTTTGTTTGCATGTATGCAAGTATTTGCAATTTTTCTGATAGCTATTATATATACTCATCTGAGAAATAAAAGTTTTATTTCAATACATCTGTCATGGGCACATTGTGTTAAGGATCAAATCTGGTAAAGGAAAAGTTGTAGAATTGAATTAGCACAGCATCAGTGGTAATGAGTATACCAACTTATTTGCTAGTCATTAACATAAAAAAAATGTACCACATACATATATAGGAGAGACAGAGTTTTTAAAGATGAAAAATTTTCACCATTCCTTCATGGTGTGTGTATATGTATGTATATATGGCGTGCGTGTATATGTATGTATATATGGCGTGTGTGTATATGTATGTATATATGGTGTGTGTATTCTATAAAGAAGATACCTAAGCAAAAAAATACATATATAATTTTGACTCACACCTAGTACAACATAGAAAAGGTTATGTATCTACCTGTGTGAGTAAAGGAGAAAAGATAAAAAAATAAAATAAAACAACTGAATGTAGAAGGTGTCGAGAATACTGAGCCTTGGCTTTATCAAGGACCAGCAAAAACTCTGCATTTTCTCACTTCTACAAAGACCTAGTTGGAAATGGGTTTCTGCAAGGCCATAGATGCAAGTAACATTCCCACCTAAAATAGTTTAAAAAATATATATATATAAGTCATGTCCTCCGTAGAGAGTAGCATGACCTAGCACTAGTTAACAATTTCGCTTGCATCCATTAACCTTCATGGCCCGACCCATGCTCTTCGTCTGTTACTATTAAACAGAGAGAAGAAGATTAAAGAGAACTCAAGCTGTGAGAGTGACATAATAAATAGAAATGATTTTCAGCTATAACGAAATTCCAAGTTCGTTTGAGAGAGAATTTAAACCTGAAAAACAATGCAAAAGAAATCCAAATTTTACATTGCAATTAAAAAAAGGAAATGTTAATTTATAACGAACAGATTTTTGAAAGAAAACTTGAGTCTAAAACCCCCTACTCTACAACTTATGACAGCACGAAAACGAGAATAAGTTAAAGATAATAATTAACTAAAGAAAACTTTGTGAAAGTTATATACCTTAAACAGTTAGTTGCAATATGTACAAAGTATTTCAGCAGTGCTTTAAGTGCATAATTAATTAGTTATTAAGAACTTTACTACTTTGAAAAAACAGCGCATAGACAGCGCATAGAAAAGGAACAAGCTTAGCCATCTTCTGTTCCTAGGTACCCCAAAAGACGCTCAAAGTTACAAAGAAAAGTAAGAGTTAAAACCCGCATAAATGTTAACAGACAAACCAATGCTTAAAAGCTGAAAAGCTAAAAAACGACAGAGAAAAGGTACATAAAGTACAAACATTGAACTTATAAAACCTAGAACCCAAAAACAAGGAAGAGAGCTTACCTCTTGTGTGACAAAAACTTTTCTCCTCACAAGAGGAGAACATGGCTGACCTCTTCCGCCACTCCTAGACGCTGGGGGCAGTGAGGGTGGGGCTGATGGCCTCCTCATACAGCAAGAAACCAACGCGCGGAGATTTTAACCAGAGAAAAAAATATATAAACTTAAGACTGTGGATCTGTATGATCAGAATGAGCAGAATTAACTCTCCAGAATACATGAGAAATATTATAAAATACACGAGCAGTTTATTTAATAATCTTTGCATGTATTAAATCACCTTAGTGAGCTTCTATAGATTAATCGGAATCTTATTAATTTTAATGTTGGTTTTACTATTTTTAGTATAGCTATCCTAGTGATGAATAACTAGTTTTCTTTTTTATTTGTTTTTATTTTCTTTTATAAACAGATTTTTAAGCTTTTTTGTGATTTTGTTTATATTATTTAATTTTTTGTTTTAATAGGACCGTCATATCCATAGCACTAAGGTTCCTTTAGGTAGTTAATAGGCATCCTCTAGCCAACTTCCTTACGGCTTTGATTGGTCAGAATCATATTATTAACTGTAGAAAATTAAAGCAGATCTGCCAACCTTACTCTATTATTCAGAATAATTTTTCTTAAAGTTCTTTTGATGAAAGAAGAAGGAATTTCGTTCTCTAGAAAACTTTCTAATAGTATATTAATGTGGTAATTGAAATCCAAATTGTTGCTGCAAATTCTTGAAATTCTTAGGACCTGAGAAATTAGTACATTCTCAATTACTTTGGTTGAAATGTTATTATTCCAGTGTAGATATTTAATTACTTTGAAAGGAAAATTAACTCTTTTATCAAAGAGGCTAATAGATGGGTTACCTCTGTTGAGCTTAATGCTTAAGTCTAGGAACTCAAGTTCCTGATTACTGTGGTTGGTTTTACATAAGTTAAGAGAGCTAGGATAGATATTATCAAAATCACTCTCTATAACTTCTGAATTATTGATACACAGCAGATCATCAATATATCTAAAAGTGTAAAGGTAGTTATCTGAGCAGGTGGGGTGATTTTTAATGAATTTATATTCCTTAAAGAACAGGAATAGATTAGCGATATTTGTGGACGTTGATGTTCCCATTGGAATACCGTTCACTTGCTTATAGAGAGTATTATTATATAAGATATGGTTATTTTTTATGCAGCAATTGAGATAAGAGTTCCAAGTTCCTACATCAACAAATTGGTTAAGTTTAAATTCTGCATACAGCTCTTTAAAGGTAGTGATAATATCTGATAGAGGCAGATTAGTATATAGGTTTTCAAAATCATAACTATTAATATCTAGGGGACAAACTTTGAGTATAGTAGAAATTACTTCTGCATTATTATTAATTATCCAAAAATCTCTGTACATCAAGTTAGAACAGTTTCTAATGTGTTTCAAAACCTTCTTTAAGACATCTTCAAAAGCAAGATCTATTTTCTTTTTATGACTCCTTACTCCACTAGCTATGAACCTGAACTTCACAAGGATCCTTATGAAACTTAACCGTTGCAAAAAGAAATGGAAATTCAGGCCCATATCTTCTAGTTTGTGGAATTTTAAGTTTCTTGAAGAATGCCTTAAACCGATTTTCTAACTGCTTGGTAGAATAACTTACGGGCTCGTATGTTACTCTATTATTGAGTTCCATAGTTAACAATTCAAAATAGAACTTCTTACAGAGAATTGCAAAATTATTGCTAGCTTTATCCGTAGTGGTAAAAATAAATTGGTCTTGTAGTTTGGAGAGTGACCTTTTAGCTTCTCCAGAGAAAAAGAGATTTCTGTCGAAACAAAAGTCAGACCTGCCAACTCACCGGTGAAGCTATTGATTATATTATATTTCCATTCTGCGAAGGCCTCAATAGGCTGATTGTACGTTAAACTGGTTTTTACGATGTACTTATTTACATCTTGAGTGAAGCTCTCAAGAATCCTTTCTTTGGAAATTATGAAGGAAGGTCTGAATTTAGAGCCATACTCTAATAAATTCCTAAGCTTTTCATTTTCAACATAACTCAAGTTTCCGGTGATAATATGGTTGTAATTCTTATCATAGTGAACTGTATCTTTATGTTCATCACAAGAACAAGTAGTAATTACAGGAATGTAGCTCGAAGAGTTAAGTTTGTAGTTTTTAACTATTGACCCTAAGGTCTTAACATATTTAAAACTTACAATAGACTGGTGCCTGTGGATGGGAAAAAAAATTGCATTATTGTAGAACAGCTTCCTTACATTGAGATTATCGTAGGCTTTATTTAGGAACCTGATGGTAACAAAATTACTGGAAAATTCTTTAAGAGAAATTTTATCTTTAAGAATATGTTTAAGAATGTCCAGAACCAAAGCAAAAACATGCTTATCAACATGGTCAGCAGTTTCATTCCAGAATTTGAAAAAAAACATTTAAGGACAGAGTGCTTGAAGGACTTGAGAATTTTGTAAGTATTTTTAACAAAATTAGTGCCAGTTTTAAAGCTTTTCAGAGTTTTTAGCAAGTTAGCAAAATCAACTTTGCTTGATGTGCGAAATAACCTCTGTCCTCTATTACCTCTAGAGCAGCTCTTATTATTAACAAGAAAGAAGAGTTCACGAATTGAAAATTTATGCTGATTATGCTTATTGTCAGATAGAGTGGAATTAAGGCCATAGGGATAAAGAGACTGATGCTGCAAAATTTCAAGGGATTCAGTTTCTAGCCGAGCATAGAGGTCAGGAATAATATGTAGTACCTCTATTTTCACTTTGTCAAAACCATGAGTATGGAAATGCTCTAATTCAAAGGTAGAGTACTGGTTGGCGTTTGTGGAGGGGTTCACTCCTGAATTAGAGAACTTGTTTACTAGAGACCTGTGACCATTAATCCTAAGATGAAGAGGATTTTTACTTTGGCCAATATAGCTAAGGTTGCAGACAGTACAGGTGAGCTTATAGATGGTATTGTAGGCTTTGCAAAACTTGTTGGAGCAATTATCCTCAACAGAAGAATATTGGTTAGGATCTGCAGATTTACATGTCAAACAACGTTTGTCATTTCATAACTTTAGATTACCTTTGCCAGCGAGTTCATACACTATGGGAAAGGGTGCTAGCCTAACCGAGCGGGAGGACTTAAAATATCTGAGCTGACCTCCAATCCTTTCATCGTCCTTAGAACTCCACTTGGGCCAAAACATACAAATTCTGAGCAAACCAACTAGGAAAAACTTTTTAGAAATAAGCAGTCCAAGAAAAGACCAAACTCAGTATAAACTACACTCCAAAAAGCTGCATCCAAAACATACTAAAAAGAAAAATTAGAAAATGAAAAAAAACCTCAAGTGAAAAAAATAGTAATAAAAAAAAAAAAAAAAAAAAAAAATAATAATAATAATAATAAAACATTTCAACTAGAATTTGCGCATGAGCTGCTAAATAATAAGTTGAAATTAGTTACTTAAGAGCAAAACTGAAGACTAAGGAAAAAATTTTAGAATTTAACACGAAGGGTGCAAAATAACCTGAAAATCAAAACGCGCAACGCAGCAGTTTTGAAAATTCAGAATTCACATTCTATAAAGAAGATACCTAAGCAAAAAAATACATATATAATTTTGACTCACACCTAGTACAACATAGAAAAGGTTATGTATCTACCTGTGTGAGTAAAAGGAGAAAAGATAAAAAAATAAAATAAAACAACTGAATGTAGAAGGTGTCGAGAATACTGAGCCTTGGCTTTATCAAGGACCAGCAAAAACTCTGCATTTTCTCACTTCTACAAAGACCTAGTTGGAAATGGGTTTCTGCAAGGCCATAGATGCAAGTAACATTCCCACCTAAAATAGTTTAAAAAATATATATATATAAGTCATGTCCTCCGTAGAGTAGCATGACCTAGCACTAGTTAACAATTTCGCTTGCATCCATTAACCTTCATGGCCCGACCCATGCTCTTCGTCTGTTACTATTAAACAGAGAGAAGAAGATTAAAGAGAACTCAAGCTGTGAGAGTGACATAATAAATAGAAATGATTTTCAGCTATAACGAAATTCCAAGTTCGTTTGAGAGAGAATTTAAACCTGAAAAACAATGCAAAAGAAATCCAAATTTTACATTGCAATTAAAAAAGGAAATGTTAATTTATAACGAACAGATTTTTGAAAGAAAACTTGAGTCTAAAACCCCCTACTCTACAACTTATGACAGCACGAAAACGAGAATAAGTTAAAGATAATAATTAACTAAAGAAAACTTTGTGAAAGTTATATACCTTAAACAGTTAGTTGCAATATGTACAAAGTATTTCAGCAGTGCTTTAAGTGCATAATTAATTAGTTATTAAGAACTTTACTACTTTGAAAAAACAGCGCATAGACAGCGCATAGAAAAGGAACAAGCTTAGCCATCTTCTGTTCCTAGGTACCCCAAAGACGCTCAAAGTTACAAAGAAAAGTAAGAGTTAAAACCCGCATAAATGTTAACAGACAAACCAATGCTTAAAAGCTGAAAAGCTAAAAAACGACAGAGAAAAGGTACATAAAGTACAAACATTGAACTTATAAAACCTAGAACCCAAAAACAAGGAAGAGAGCTTACCTCTTGTGTGACAAAAACTTTTCTCCTCACAAGAGGAGAACATGGCTGACCTCTTCCGCCACTCCCTAGACGCTGGGGGGCAGTGAGGGTGGGGCTGATGGCCTCCTCATACAGCAAGAAACCAACGCGCGGAGATTTTAACCAGAGAAAAAAATATATAAACTTAAGACTGTGGATCTGTATGATCAGAATGAGCAGAATTAACTCTCCAGAATACATGAGAAATATTATAAAATACACGAGCAGTTTATTTAATAATCTTTGCATGTATTAAATCACCTTAGTGAGCTTCTATAGATTAATCAGAATCTTATTAATTTTAATGTTGGTTTTACTATTTTTAGTATAGCTATCCTAGTGATGAATAACTAGTTTTCTTTTTTTATTTGTTTTTATTTTCTTTTATAAACAGATTTTTAAGCTTTTTTTGTGATTTTGTTTATATTATTTAATTTTTTGTTTTAATAGGACCGTCATATCCATAGCACTAAGGTTCCTTTAGGTAGTTAATAGGCATCCTCTAGCCAACTTCCTTACGGCTTTGATTGGTCAGAATCATATTATTAACTGTAGAAAATTAAAGCAGATCTGCCAACCTTACTCTATTATTCAGAATAATTTTTCTTAAAGTTCTTTTGATGAAAGAAGAAGGAATTTCGTTCTCTAGAAAACTTTCTAATAGTATATTAATGTGGTAATTGAAATCCAAATTGTTGCTGCAAATTCTTGAAATTCTTAGGACCTGAGAAATTAGTACATTCTCAATTACTTTGGTTGAAATGTTATTATTCCAGTGTAGATATTTAATTACTTTGAAAGGAAAATTAACTCTTTTATCAAAGAGGCTAATAGATGGGTTACCTCTGTTGAGCTTAATGCTTAAGTCTAGGAACTCAAGTTCCTGATTACTGTGGTTGGTTTTACATAAGTTAAGAGAGCTAGGATAGATATTATCAAAATCACTCTCTATAACTTCTGAATTATTGATACACAGCAGATCATCAATATATCTAAAAGTGTAAAGGTAGTTATCTGAGCAGGTGGGGTGATTTTTAATGAATTTATATTCCTTAAAGAACAGGAATAGATTAGCGATATTTGTGGACGTTGATGTTCCCATTGGAATACCGTTCACTTGCTTATAGAGAGTATTATTATATAAGATATGGTTATTTTTTATGCAGCAATTGAGATAAGAGTTCCAAGTTCCTACATCAACAAATTGGTTAAGTTTAAATTCTGCATACAGCTCTTTAAAGGTAGTGATAATATCTGATAGAGGCAGATTAGTATATAGGTTTTCAAAATCATAACTATTAATATCTAGGGGACAAACTTTGAGTATAGTAGAAATTACTTCTGCATTATTATTAATTATCCAAAAATCTCTGTACATCAAGTTAGAACAGTTTCTAATGTGTTTCAAAACCTTCTTTAAGACATCTTCAAAAGCAAGATCTATTTTCTTTTTATGACTCCTTACTCCACTAGCTATGAACCTGAACTTCACAGGATCCTTATGAAACTTAACCGTTGCAAAAAGAAATGGAAATTCAGGCCCATATCTTCTAGTTTGTGGAATTTTAAGTTTCTTGAAGAATGCCTTAAACCGATTTTCTAACTGCTTGGTAGAATAACTTACGGGCTCGTATGTTACTCTATTATTGAGTTCCATAGTTAACAATTCAAAATAGAACTTCTTACAGAGAATTGCAAAATTATTGCTAGCTTTATCCGTAGTGGTAAAAATAAATTGGTCTTGTAGTTTGGAGAGTGACCTTTTAGCTTCTCCAGAGAAAAAGAGATTTCTGTCGAAACAAAAGTCCAGACCTGCCAACTCACCGGTGAAGCTATTGATTATATTATATTTCCATTCTGCGAAGGCCTCAATAGGCTGATTGTACGTTAAACTGGTTTTTACGATGTACTTATTTACATCTTGAGTGAAGCTCTCAAGAATCCTTTCTTTGGAAATTATGAAGGAAGGTCTGAATTTAGAGCCATACTCTAATAAATTCCTAAGCTTTTCATTTTCAACATAACTCAAGTTTCCGGTGATAATATGGTTGTAATTCTTATCATAGTGAACTGTATCTTTATGTTCATCACAAGAACAAGTAGTAATTACAGGAATGTAGCTCGAAGAGTTAAGTTTGTAGTTTTTAACTATTGACCCTAAGGTCTTAACATATTTAAAACTTACAATAGACTGGTGCCTGTGGATGGGAAAAAAAAATTGCATTATTGTAGAACAGCTTCCTTACATTGAGATTATCGTAGGCTTTATTTAGGAACCTGATGGTAACAAAATTACTGGAAAATTCTTTAAGAGAAATTTTATCTTTAAGAATATGTTTAAGAATGTCCAGAACCAAAGCAAAAACATGCTTATCAACATGGTCAGCAGTTTCATTCCAGAATTTGAAAAAACATTTAAGGACAGAGTGCTTGAAGGACTTGAGAATTTTGTAAGTATTTTTAACAAAATTAGTGCCAGTTTTAAAGCTTTTCAGAGTTTTTAGCAAGTTAGCAAAATCAACTTTGCTTGATGTGCGAAATAACCTCTGTCCTCTATTACCTCTAGAGCAGCTCTTATTATTAACAAGAAAGAAGAGTTCACGAATTGAAAATTTATGCTGATTATGCTTATTGTCAGATAGAGTGGAATTAAGGCCATAGGGATAAAGAGACTGATGCTGCAAAATTTCAAGGGATTCAGTTTCTAGCCGAGCATAGAGGTCAGGAATAATATGTAGTACCTCTATTTTCACTTTGTCAAAACCATGAGTATGGAAATGCTCTAATTCAAAGGTAGAGTACTGGTTGGCGTTTGTGGAGGGGTTCACTCCTGAATTAGAGAACTTGTTTACTAGAGACCTGTGACCATTAATCCTAAGATGAAGAGGATTTTACTTTGGCCAATATAGCTAAGGTTGCAGACAGTACAGGTGAGCTTATAGATGGTATTGTAGGCTTTGCAAAACTTGTTGGAGCAATTATCCTCAACAGAAGAATATAGGTTAGGATGTATGTGTGTGTATTTTTCAAGATGTCATTTTTTAAGTAGATATTCGATATAGCTTCTATATCTTCACTTCCAGAAAAAATGTCAACCTTCTTAAATGATGTGTGTGGATGTGTACAAACAATTTTAAAAGAAAAACCTAAAAAAAGAAGAATATCAAAACCCAATCACAGAGCTATATTCTCCCCTTGATGAGGGCTAAAACTAAAAAACTGTAAACTCTAAAAGTGAGATTATAAAAGGTGACATGTAATGTAGAACATGTTGAGAATAATCACTTATTCCTTCTTCAGGGTCAAACAGAAATGATCCCTCTCTCATTTCTACAAAGACCTGAAAGTGGGTTTCTGCTATATTACATCTGCTTAAGTGCACCAAATATAAATTTTGTAAGTTAATAAAATCTTTGAACATTAAATTCTACTAAACCTTGTAAACTACTAAAACAACCAGCTAGCACACATGCTGGTAAAAAAGGTTTAAAGTGAAAACCACATTCTTAAGCTTAGAGAAAAATAATAAGCTTATTTAACTTTACAGGAAAAAGCAATTTTGAAAAAAAAAAAGGGACGTTTAACACTTAACTCATGGTTTTCTTGCGCATATATTTGTTTTTTTGTTTTGTTTTGTTTCTTTTAGCTTGCTTATGTGTTATATACATTCACACTATGAAGGAATGTTGAAAAATGTTTCAAGAGTGAATACATAGAGAGACAGAATATTTTTCGTGTTGTTCACAGTACGGAACTGATTGATTTGGCAGCGATGCGTATCGCCGCCTTTGTTGGCATTTTTTGATGAAGTAAATTTCAGAAATAATTAAAGTATCGGTGTTTAACCTTAATTCTTGTAGTTGTTTATTTTGTGTAGTGGCTTGGCGGTAAGTATTAAAATATGAGTTCACATATATGCAAATAAATTGGGAAATGTTGCGCTTCGCGGAAGGTAAATGGTTTGATTTCATGATTTTGATTTATGTAGGAGCAGTTTTTTGCACTTTTATTTCGTTATTATCATAATAAGTGTGATTATTACGATCGTTTCGTATGCCTTAACCCAACGCCACAAGACGCTCAAAGCTGCCATGTTGGCTGCCAAGCGTCCACGCCGACGTCATTTCAGCAGCCAATGAGAGGCGGACATCGTAGCGAGCCCAACCTTTTACCATGAGATATATCTATAGACCTTGGTGTATCTAGGATGTTCCCCTTGAAGCGTCCGCGAGCTTTTGGCGGGGGAGGGGGCTTTCCCTCAAAATGTTAAAATGGACGTAGAGCCGTAAAGATTGGAACCATGCTTTATATAATGATTCTGTACACGACCACGAATTTTCAGGAGGGTGGGGAGAATTCACCCTCCTCCAAGTTTCTAAGAGCGCAAACAAGTGTTCATGGTAAGAGATTTGCTCGCAATTTCTATGCTTCATGTTGTGTTTAGTGGCAGACTATGTATGCCCTTCTCCCCTCCCCCAGAAAGTTCGTGAAGTCTGTAAAAGATATACGAGGTGTTTGGTTTGGGGGCTCTACCAACTTCCGTAATTTTATATTCTGGACCGCTATAGTAGGTCAGTGCATCCTCGATGTTACCCCCTTAAGCGCTCTTATCCATCGAAAAGAGAATTAGTGACAGCCATCAAGGACTTCAATGCAAGGATAATAGAGGAATTTGCAAATAAGAAAAACAGGAGAATGGAATTCATTTTTTGGCATTAGGTAAGCTGATTCCATATTACTTCAGTGTAATTTTTGTTTGTCAACCCATCCCCACATCTCCCCGTCACGTAGGGATATGTGGAAAAAAGCTGTGTGGGGAAATGGAGCAGAGTCATGGCGATTCGTGATTTTTTTGGGAGGGGCTTAAACTGAAGCTTGATCCGTGTGCAATTATTATCTACGTTCTTTTTTTTATTTCATTTCATAAACTCTTTACTTGTGCAATACGTTGAGTAATTTCGTTTATTCATATATAATTAATTCATGTATTTAAGCTCTTCAAAGTGCATTAAAAATCGCAAATAATAAAGTTGCAAGAGTGATTGACTGAATTGTACATTGAAGCACACTGTGAAAAAGTTTCGTATTAAAAATATTAAACTGAATGAAAACCTATTTTCAAAAAAAAAAAAAAAAAAAAAGAATAAATAAACAAATAATAAAAATAAAAATAAATGAGTAAATAAATAAACTTTCGTTCTTTTTACAGAACTTTGATTTTGTTCTAGGCTATTTTCCACGATGATCAAGATCTGATAATGTTTTCTAGGCAACTGAAGTCGGGACAGATTAATCGCAAGCCGTATATTCCGCAAAACTTTAGGCTTAATATTCTGCCGAATATACGATTACAAATTTAACCACTAACGCCAAAGAGGTGAACAAAATGAATAATAATTGAATCAAGTTTCGCCTGTAAACCTGCACAAAGTCGCAGAATTATATTTACAATAAATATCAGCTATTATACATCAAATGTCGCCGCCATTAAAACATGAAAATACGGAAACTATCTATAAGTCAGGTAACCAAACTCTGGGTTGGAGACCACAAAGCAATTCGAAGTTCAATTTTTATGTTACTATTTAATATTTCTGTAGAACTGTTTTTAAATATAAAATATTTTCATATTCTAACGGATATACCGTTAGCCGTATCAATTTAAAAAACTTTCCGACCAGGCGAATAATTGCCTTTCTTTTTTTTCCGAGAATATATAGTTTTAAATTCCATCCATTACTTGAAGTCGGAAGGTCGAGGATTTAGGCACATAATTTCAATCCTATGGACTGTAACGTATAATATCAAAAACCACATGGTTTATATTTAAATATGCTCAAAATTTTCCTCAATAATTCGTTCGTTTATGAAAGAGAAACAGTAGAAGAGATTATTTTCACGAAACACCTCATTCAAAGTGACAATAATTTAAAAATCTATAATTCAGAATTGTTCGTAGAATATAATTCTACCGAGCGTTAGAAAAGGATTGCATTTACATGAGCACTCGTTTTATTAAATTCTGGTTATAACTTAGGTTTTTGTTTGTTTCCATGACCGTTCAGGGCTAATTCAAAGAAACTGAACTTTAAGAGTAAAACTGACGATAAAGTTTCCTGCACCAGTTTTCTGAAGAACAGCGGGGAGGATAAAAAGAGCAAAGCAGCTCCCTCTTCTAAGGGACTTTGGTTATTTACTGTTCACATTTCCTGGAACGGCCCCTTAGGGATAAACCACAAGCGTTCGTGTCTTTGTGGAAAGCTATCGTTAATGTGATGACCGTAGGACCTGCCACGTCTCCTACTGGGGGAAAAAGCACGAGCCCAGAATTGCCGGCCGCTTTCAGAGAGTAAAACTCTAGGAACATAGGACGCCCAGGAATGTTTGGAACACTCTTTTTATTGTTTTCTTAGTTTGTCTTATGGCAATGGTGTCCGCAGTACCTAAATTTATATGAAATGTTTGGAACACACATTTGCTCCAGCGCCTGGGGTGAAATCCTTCCTTCTCAAGGCATTGAGCCACAATTTTCTTCGTGCTTCGTCTTTTGGAAAACTGTTAAAGCAGAAATCATAAAGCAAAACACAAAATTCATGCTATAAATACATCAAAAATTGAAACTATCCGGTGTCTCACACCTGTTGGCCACCTTACAGAAACGACGTTCAGCCTTAAATTTTAAGATGACGACACCGAAGTGCTATAGCGAAATTATTATAAAGCATCCAAAGAATCTATTTAGATATTTAATTCGTTTCTTGGCCATAAAAAGTTATACAACTTCTTTTACTAAATCGCTCAGAGTAACCATAAGCATAGCATGTGTGACCCGTCTTTTTGACACGTGTCACGTGATTTCGTGGCTTTCGCTGTTGGAGCGAGAAATTTTGATGCCATGCGCAGTCTATAAGTCTAAACTGAAGAGCAATTGAATTAGATATACCTGTCTAGTAACGTGTAGCAACACCTTTCGTCCTGATGACGGCGTTGATTCGTCTCGGCATGGACTCGACAAGACACCGGAAGCGTTGGGAAGCCACACGGATCCACGATCCCTGAACAAGCTCTCACAGTTCATAAAGATTTGATGGTGGGGGCCAGAGCCTCGAACATCTCTCACGATGACACCCCAGATGTGCTCGATGGGATTGAGGTCAGGTTACCTAACTGGCCAAGAAAGCGAGGTCACGTCGGTGGAGTGTTAATCCAACCATTCGGATACAATTCGGGAGCGATGGCACGGTGCATCGTCTTGTTGCAGGATGAGGTCCCCAGTGGAATGTTGAAGACGCGCAAACGGTCGTCCAGGATATCCCGGTAACGTTGACCTGCGAGGGACGATGTCACACGTACCAGGGGTCCCATTTCAGTCCACGTAAACAGTCTCCAGACTAGAATGCCACCCCCACCAGCTTGAAGAGTACCCTGCTGGCAAGAAGGATCCATCGCTTCATGTGGTTTGCGCCGTATACTCGTATCCTGCCATCCGCATCTACCAACGTGAATATCGACTCATCAGTCCAGGCAACATTTCCCCTCATGTCTAGGGTCCAGTGGCGGTGTTCCCGCGCCCATGCTAATCTTTGCACCCTGTGATGTGCGGTCAGCAGCGGTACGCTCGTGGGACGAAAGCTTCTGTACCCCATAGCGAGGAGATGGTTCTGGATGGTGTGGCTGCTTACACATTTTAGTGCGCCAGCGTTAAATTGCAGAGTGATTTCTTGCAGTGGCCCGTCTATCCGCTGTTACACTGCGAGCTAGCCGACGACGACCCCGCTCATCCACACACTGTTTTCCACGGCAGTTGGCCCTTGCAGGGATGGTTTTACCGGATTCGATGTACTCACGGTGCAACCGTGACACAGTGGCTCGTGAAAATCATCCCAGTGCCTGCACGACTTCCGAGATGGAGTGACCCATTCGTCTGGCCCCGACAATTTGCCCACGATCAAATGCGCTTAGATCTTTCGTCTTACCCATACTGCGTCCGACTCATACTGATTCCCGTCGCATCACTCCTTATATTGTCGGATCGCTGCATACGTCATGTCGTTTCTGTTTACAGGGCCGCCCACAGCGCCACATTTGCATAACGCCAGCTGTCTCTGATTCAATTGCTCTTCATTGTATATGGTCGAAGGGCCAACGAGTCATGTATAATGTTTTTCCGTTGTGGGACACTGCCTGGTAATCGCATATACGGTCCCTTATGTAGCGTCTCCCATTCGACCAATGAGAAGCGTTGTTAGAAAAGGTATCTCCTTCC
Organism: Macrothele yani; assembly: GCA_039090855.1. Lineage (NCBI taxonomy): Eukaryota > Metazoa > Arthropoda > Arachnida > Araneae > Macrothelidae > Macrothele > Macrothele yani. The sequence goes on from CM077027.1 coordinate 2,668,832, forward strand.
ACTGTGATTTCTTGTACGCTGACGAGAGTGTAGTCGTTTGTTGACAATTTTACAGCCTTATTCAGTGTTTTAGCTCCTAATATTTTCTTATTTTCAATGAGTACTGTTAGGAATTCTGATTCAACAATTTCTCAGTGTTGTTTATACCAGAAAGATGTTTGTTATTGCATGACTTACAGCATCATTCATCAATATTTCTTTAATAATGCTTTATTTACTGGGTTTGTCATCAGCATTTCGCATTTCGGCAGATATCCGAACACCTCCGTTGGTGGATGAAAACAGCTTCATAAAAATTTACCGTGAGTGCCTAAAATGTGTGTGATTTTGAACATTGTTGTTAATGGAATTCTCACGAGAGACAAGCAGGCAATTGTGTGGGAAAAATCCATTTAAAATTTCTTTCAGTTGGATTTGTGCTATAAAATTCATTTTTTTAGCTTTGCTTTTACTACACAAGTAGTTATGATCTTGGATTGCTTTCAATTTACTTTTGTTCAATGAACGACCTCGATGACACTAATGTACAGTGATCAATGGAAATAAATGGCATGCCATCAAATGGTGTCCTATTTTCAACATTGGAAATTTTTTCCGTCCGTACATAACATCCTTCTTCACACCTTTAATATCACTTAACTGGTCTTGCCCAAGGAGGTTAGAATAATACTTCTGGAGGCGCTTTGAGTCTCTTAACCGTGAAGCCGCAAACTGTGGTGATTTGACGTTGTTTACATGATGCTTATGTAATTTCAACTGTGTGTGATTTGGAATAGCGTGCCGTTTGGTTGCAGAAACAGTGTTAATATCAAACCGGAATGAAGTATACTTCTTATAAGAGTGAAGTTTTTAATTTTAACGTTATGTTTTGTTTAGAATTCGCACTAATATTCGTGTATTTGAATTTAAAATAAAAATGGGAAGGAGTTTCAAAATAATTAAAAATTTCATAAATTCAGTATTTTCTCACACATCGGCAGCAATTGGAAACATTTGCGACGAAAGAAGGTGATTCGGCCAACACAAAATGCATTGCAATAGCATTGAAATCTATCAGCTTTCATCAAAACGAGGTCATCGCTCTTTCCACGTTTATAAGTGAGTCAGGAAAAATTCTCATTGGCCGCCACCGGGAATCGAACCCAGGGTCTTCCAGTTACGCGCCGGATATGCTTCCACTGCACCACAGCGGCCTCGAATTCCTCCAGACTCACACACACTAACTGCCAAGCCAATTTGGCAGGTTGCTTCTTGGAGCCTGCACAATTCTGGGGATTCACCAAAGATGGTAAGCAGCAACTGAACAAATAATTTTATCAGCTTTCACACACTTTGTCGGCTGTCTATTGCGGTTATAGGCTTCACGCAAAGTGGTACTGCTCCATTAACAGGGACATCTCCAGATATCTTATTCTAACTTCCTTGGGTTTGCCCAAGATTGTGAACTACACCCAAGGAGGTAAGAATAAGATATCTGGAGATGACCTTGTTATTGGAGTAATACCACTTCGCGTGAAGCCTAAAACCGAGAGCAACAGCCGTCAAAGTGTGGGAAAGCTGATGGATTTCACAAAGACCTTTAAGATACACTGGCGTGCAAAAATTAAGGACGAGACGGTTTTTCGAATGTAACGTCGTGCAAAAGTGCTCCACGTCGACTCAAATCATACCATAAGATCCCCAAAATGTAAAACTATGGGACAAGTGAGCAAAACCATCCAAACAAGGAACCCAAAGGATACAAAGGCACTTTATTGAAAAGGTAGCTTCGAGCACAAGTGGACAGAAGATAGAAATGTCCATTAGACAGGCGGCTGCCAAGAAAAATCCAGTCTTTAGTAGGGGATATGATCACCCTGACTGCGTTGCAGGATTTACAACGTCTGCCCATGCTGAGGACGAGGTTGTCAAGGAGCTGTTGAGGCATCGCGGCCCATTCCTCTTGTAGCGCCAGTCGCAGCTGCGGAATCGTTGCTGGCGGCTGGTCACGTGCTGCCAAGTGTCTCCCGAGAAGGTCCCACACGTGTGCGATTGGATTTAGGTCCGGGGACCTTGTGGGCCAATACATGCGTTGAATATCTTCACTCTCCAACAGCTCTGCGACATCCACTGTACGATGAGGTATAGCGTTGTCGTCCATGAAGAGGAACTCAGGACCCACAGCACCTCTAAACAGACGCACGTGAAGCAGAAGAACCTCGGTACAATAGCGGACACCAGTGACTGAACCTCCTTGGAAGATGTGGAGGTCAGTACGTTCCCTCCAAACCGGTCCCTTTCGATGATGTTGGAGGTTTGATTGCGTGTTTCCTGCTCTCTCCAGATGTGTATATGTCCAGAATCACTCGTTAGACTAAATTGGCTCTCATCCGTAAAGAGAACTCGACCTCATTGCTGATGTGTCCAGTTCTTGTGTTCTTGGCACCAAAGAAACCGCCGTTTCCGATGAGCAGGCGTTAATGGCACACAACGTACTGGTCGTCGTGCAAATAGACCACCTTTGTGCAGCCTCCTGGCCACGGTAAAACACGATAACAGACATCCAGTTGTCTGTTGCATGTGCCTTGCGATTTCTCCTGCTGTCTGCCGTCTGTCTCTTCTCACCTGTAGGACAATATACCTGTCGTCCGCCACAGTGGTTGCTTGTGGACGACCACTGCTAAACTCTCGGACAGCTGTTCCTGTCGTTTGAAATGCTCTCCAAGCTCGTTAAACGATACTGTGAGCTATCCCGAACTCCTCGGCCACACTAGTCATACTTCGACCTTTTTCCAACTTCTCAATGACGCGACCTCGGGTAAAGTCATCCAGATGTCGTCTACTGGATTGCCTGTTGGCCATATCACACGATGGCAGCAACTCGACGTCGTTCAAACCGATGTACACCTTGCAATGGCTTTCAGCGAATTGCTGAGCGTACACCGCCCGTATGCTTTATACCCTTCCGACACTCCCCCGCCCCCGTCATGCTGCATATATGAGCATGCCTTACCGTACCGGACCTTAGTCTATCTCCTGAGTGGTCTTTCGGTCCGTTCTGCCTGCTCGTTCCACTGTATGCTAATTTCTCCTCTTCGTCCTTAATTTTTGCACACCAGTGTACATAGACTGGAGAACCGTATGTTAACCTGGTGACATTTGAAGTTCAGTGTTGTACGTCAAGAATATTTCTCATCTCGTCTAGGCTTCTCACCATCTTTTCTAATGTTTCCCTTGAAATAATAGAGGTGTTTTAGTGTTTTAAGTGCAGGATAGTTAGCCAGTAACCTTTTGCACTTACTTTATCTCTAAACATTAAGTTACGGTACTCAGTTTTTCCTAGAACCTTGTCACATTTACCGTGACCTGCAGTTTCAATCTAGGCTTCTCACCTCCTTCTGTAATTTTTTCTTTGAAATAAAAAGAGTTGTTTTAGTATTTTAAGTGCAGGGTAATTAGCTAGTAACCTTTTGCACTTACTTTATCTTTAAATATTAAGTTGAGGCACTCAGTTCTTACAAGAACCTAGTCACATTTACCGCGACTTGCAGTTTCAATCTATGGTTCTCACCTCCTTTTCTAATCTTTCCCTGGAAATAATAGAGTTGTTTTAGTAATTCAAGTACAAGATAGTTAGCTAGTAACCTTCTTCATTTTTTGATATCTAAATAATAAATTGAGGGACTTAGTTTTTACTAGATCCTTGTGGCATTCATCAGAGTATGTATGGCTCTAAAGTGAAGGTTTCTGGTTAAGGAGGTTATATTACTGGAGACACCACTGGCTCTGCCACCATAGGTCACAGCTAATTTGTGGCGTGACGTCACAAGTAGGTAAAAATGAACTAAATTATACCGTTGATGAAACAGTAAGCTTGTGTATCATTGATACAGATTATTGAATTACTCATTTTTTCTGTTTATACGCTTAGAAGCTTTTGTTCCATTGGTTTCCAAGCAGCTTCTCTTCTGCGGCTGCGTCGTGCCTGCTCATGACGTCATTTGCAGCACAGACGGTGACTTATGGCGGCCAATGCTGCATGGATAAGAGTAGTGTCTCCAGTAATATAACCTCCTTGTTTCTGGTTAAACCTACAGATGATTTGCTAACTCGTGTTTCTTTTCCGAGACTTTTCATCCTCGAGATTTGTCTAAACTCTGAATTATATGAAGAGGGAATTTCTTTCTATCATATTTAATTTTTCTTATTTTTTCTCCCGTTTAGTAGCTACTACGAACTCATAATACTGCGGGAAAAACTTCCAAAATTAAAAGTTTTGTTCTCGCAACTTCTCTTAGGAATAAACAAATGGCCACATTAAAATGTTTTTTGACATCACTTAGAGTGTGAAATACGAATTTCATACAACTAGATCACGCAGTTTGCAAGCAACTGAAGCCGCAATATATTTTACACGTAGGACAAGCGACATTTCTCTGCAGTTATTTCATATATCCCCCAACATTACGATAATGATGTTTTTCTTTAATCGTAAGTTAAAAGGTGCAATGTCTAATTTGCCACACCGGTGGCGCAGTGGTCTAAGCTATGGCCTCTGATAATTCGTCTAAAAGGGGTCCCGGTTCAGATCCCGGTGATGCATGGATGTTGTGTTCGTCTTACGGCACTGGCTCTCTCCCTTCCCTGGAACCAGTGACCTAAATTAGGGACGGGCGACTGCTTATAGCCCATTGAGTTGCTCACGGTGGTTGTTAAACCTCCAATCAAAAAAAAAAAAACAATGTCTAATTTATACTCCATTAAAAAAAATTAATACGCAGTATTAAAACAACGTAAAATTTCTTCTTTCGCGCAGGTAAAAGAGCTTAATTACAGCAGGATCACACACGCCGTTTTACTGTATCTGTACAAGCTCTGTGATCAAAATGCAAGGGCCGCCCCGGTGGCGCAGTGGTCTAAGCGATGGCCTCTGATCCTTCGTCCGAACGGGGTCCGGGTTCGAATCCCGGTCAGGCATGGATGTTGTGTTTGTCTTACGGCACTGGCTCTCTCCCTTCCCTGGAACCAGTGACCCTAAATTAGGGACGGGCGACTGCTTATAGCCCATTGAGTTGCTCACGGTGGTCGTTAAACCTCCAATAAAAAAAAACAGATCAGCTGTTTCTGTCCTCTCTCTGAGGTGCTGGGAGTCTGCGCTGCGAGAGTTCGGGAACGTGATGTCACTTCCTGTGGCTTAAGCAGTTTTGCTTAGCGCATTCAAACCAAGGATGGAAAGAAGGAATATTTTGTACTTCTTATTTCTTAACAGTAGGCTTTTGGTTATATTTTGAACATGGTTAATTGGGAACCTCAACGAACTATAGGGGGTGCTGCGCAAACGTAAACAAACTTCTCTAGTACGGGTAACGTCGCACGTGTTTCCATAAAGTCGAATGTTAGAATGGCTGGTTTGTCGCTTTCAATCCTTGAAATAATGAAATTTGTGGACGCTTCCAAAAATTCAAGATGCATTAAAGAAGGGGAAGTGATTGTTAATGTAGGCCATATAATTTCTTGTGGAATTAAGAAGGAAGATGGAAGAGAAATTCTCATAGTTTCGCACTGCATTCAGTCCACGGCAATAACGTCGTCGCCTCACTCCATCAACGGTGTTTTAGATACAAGTAACAGTGAAATTTCTATAAAGTCATTTGAGTGCTCTTGTAAAGCGGGCAGAAGTGGAACGTGTAAGCACTGTATAGCAGTAATGCTTTACTGAAACAGGTAATTTTTATTTTTACATTTCCAGGCAAGTGATATAGTAATACCGACAGTGGTGTTCTAATCCGGATTACTATAAAAAGCTGACATTTCGTTTCACTTGACGTTTCCCAGGACCCATTTTCAATACTGTCAACAATAACATTTGTAATTTTTGAACATTCTGTTCCTAAAAGTGTTTGTGAATTGGTAATTGTTGATCATCATCGGGTTCTGCGTTTTTGAACCGATGACTGTTGACAGAACATTACAAATCTTGTTCCATAATGAAGTTTAAATTTATACGGATAACAGCAATTATTTGTTTTCAAGATTATGTAGAAATGTGGATTTTTTAATTACTACTATGCAATAAAAACATGCGGCCTTGTTTATTATTCATTCAAAGACGTTACTAGGTTAGTAGCATTTCACTGGAAGGATTTCAAACGCAAGGCACAAACGTTTATACTAACTTGTGAAAAACATAGCTTGAAACCTTGGGAACGACATTGCGGGACACAACAATATGATTTGTTCTTCTTCTCGGAATTCTCCATTATCCAACTCTCTAATTCCAGAATGAATGCAAAAATACACCAAACTACGACAACTGAACGTAATGAGCGATCTACCAACAGCCAAGCATTGAGCCGAAAATGTTACCCGTACTACAGTAATTCTTCCTTTTGCCGATAGAGGGAGAGCGGACCGCTGAGATTGCCAATTGCACATGGGCAGTAAGTAATCATGCGCACTATGCACTTCCGCTCAAAAAATCATTATTTTGTGTAATTTTTTAAAGAAATACGAACACATATTTTCCTGTTTTTTCTGGAAATTTTTTATTATGGGAATAAATATTTCAGGCTCAATTTTTTTCATGCCTGTATGGGTAGAGCAAGGTTCCGAAAAACCCGTTCAAAATCGCAATTTACCCATCGAGATATACAGGAGATTCTTAGGTTGGACGCATTGGCGTAGTCAGCTGATAAAAAGTGGCGTCACGCCAGAAGCACAGAGAGGGGCTGATGCAACCTCCTCTTACTTCTAACCTACTTGTCAAAATGTCGCCAGCTGCTGCCACTCATTTGCACAAGAACTTCCAGTCTATGTATCTTAAAGATCTTTGGGTTTTCAAGGCTATTGTAATGTATTTTGTGTCGACCGAATCGTCTTCTTTTGTCGCAAATGTTTCCAATTTCGCATCGTAACTTGTTGCCGATGCGTGAGATAATGCTGAATTTATAAAATTCTTAATTATTTTGGGGCCTCTTCTCATTTTTATTTTAAATTTAAATATACGAACATTAGTGCGAATTCTAAACAGCCGCCCCGGTGGCGCAGTGGTCTAAGCGATGGCCTCTGACCATTCGTCCGTAAGGGGTCCGGATTCGAATCCCGGTGAGGCATGGATGTTGTGTTTGTCTTACGGCGCTGGCTCTCTCCCTTCCCTGGAACCAGTGACCCTAAATTAGGAACGGGCGACTGCTTATAGCCCATTGAGTTGCTCACGGTGGTCGTTAAACCTCCAACCAAAAAAAAAAAAAAAAAAAAAAGAGAATTCTAAACAAAACATACGGTGAAAATTGAAAACTTCACTCGTGTATGAAGTATAGTTCATTCTGGTTTAATATTAACACGATTTCTGCAACTCAAAACCACGCAATTCAAAAATATATACAGTTGAAATGACATGTAGGTGTCATGCAAGGAGGTTATATTACTGCAGACACCACTCATATCCACGCAGCATTGGCCGCCATAAATCACCGTCCGTGCTGCAAATAACGTCATGCCGCCCCGGTTATAGCGTCTAAAAGGGGAAGTGTGCCGTGCGAACTCAAAAACTGCGTTCGAAATATGTCCCACGCCGCATCGCGGCGCTGCAGACGGTATCTGTGTCAGAGAATGTGTGTAGCGATGTGCATGTAACCCAAACAACGGGGGTTGAATTAGGATGTAAGTGTACGATTTTCTTAAGTGTGCGATTATGGAAACACCTTTTACGGTTCAGTGAAATGTCTTAAGTCTGCCATAGAGTGCAGCGTCGTCGTCAATTTAATTTACAATAGAATTCTACATGATTTAAATTGATATGCAACCTCCTCGAAGAATGCCTACTAAAACGATAACAAATGGCGTGGATGTGCCAAGTAAAGACGTGCTGTTTGGAAAATTTAAATATATCACTCAGTAGCGGCTAGTGGTAAGCTGAGATGGAGGGCCTGCATTAAGATTTTGTAGATATCACTTCGAAAGCTAAGTTACTGAACCTGCTGATGCTGTCCCTTTAATAATAATTTATATATGTACTCGTAGAAATTAATATTTAGTTTTATATTTAGCAACTGATAGGGAAATTCTAGAGATAACCGATACCTGAATTAGGGAACAGATATCAAGGAGTGGCCATATTTATGAAGAAAATAATCGGCGTATAAAACTTGGTTTGATGCATTATTTCTTAAAAGAAAAGTGTTTGGCATATTTTGTAGTCACAAATCATTTTAATGTGAACTTCGGAATCATAGTGCTATCCAGTATTTTCGTGTATATTTCCTCATTGTTTACCTTGTGGAGAGGTACCCATGCATACAGCATACACCGGTACAGCCGGTACTGGGTACTGGCCTCCCGGTAATAAATAAGGGCGTCTTCCTCTCCCTTCCTACTTCGCTTCTGTGTCACTTCGTATTGGGCGCTCTAGCCTAAATCTCCTAGTTTCCTATTTCTAAGGGTTGTTTAAGACCTGGGGTCAGACACTCCCTAAAATCCTCTACATTTGATCATCACCCACGCATACACCATTGCACGTCAAAGAAATTAGTTCCACATACATTCCATGCAGGACCCTTATCCTAACGATCTTAACATGATGCTAACGATCCTAACATGACGCTCATTAATCAGTGCATCCTTCCAGTTGTTACGCATAGAGCAGAGACATGGACCTCAACTAAAACAGATATACCGAGGTTGCAGACAACAGAAAAAAAGGATTGAGAGATGCATGTTTGATGTAACCAGGAACAGGAAAGATACAAAGAGGAACTCGTGGATCGGGAAAATTACAAGGATGGAAGACAGCAATGATCAGAATCCCTGAAATTGCAATGGGATGGACATATTTCTAGAAGAAAGAGCCAGCGAGAAATATTAAACTGGATAGCAAGGGACATAAAAAAAAAAAGGACCCAGAAGATGATGTGGGAGATGGGTGGATGAAATTCGGGAGCAAGAAAGAAAACTGGCTCTAAACAGACTTTTGTGGAAGAAACTTGGAGACTGTTATCCAGCAGTGGATTGAGATAGTGGTTGTAAATAATATATAAATGTAGATACTGTAAGAGCAACACACACTCAGTTAAGGGAACCAGTTTTAAAGATTAAAAAAAAATGCGTGTGCCAGTGACAGCAGACACGCACCCAACGTCATATACGCATTTTCAGGTGTCAATTATGACCCCTAGTAGAAATATAATACATATTTTTCTTCTGATATGCTCCCTTTGGAATTTTGACTTACAGGCATTCTCTTTAATAAATACGAATTGCAAACATATTCCCAGTTTTAATTTTCAAGCTATGATTACAATTTAGTGTAGAACAATTTGTTTTCAAAATTTACCAACTTCGTAAATTTTCTAAACAATTGTGTTTGATTAAATGTTGTGTTTAAAGTAATAAAGTATAAAGCACTACCTCAACTCAAATGTTCAGCTTATTTTGGGGGGGGGAGGGTATGCATATGCAGCAGAAAAGTGAAATATGGCCAATGGAGCAACTTCAATATTTTTTGATGAATAGAAATGTACATGAGTTTAAAAGCGAAAATTTTGGCTGTGCCCGGTAAGTGAAAATATTAATTTTGTGCAAGTATTTCGCTGCAGAAATTAGTCATTTTTTTTTTTCATTTTTCAATTTATTCATTACTGAACTTTATTCTTAATCGCAATTTGTTCACATGCCCATTTTGACCAGAAGTAAAACTTTTTGGCAAAATCTCGGCAACTGAGTATTTGTTGTTAGCAAACACGAATAATCTCCAGTTGTTAGAATTATCATGTTGAATAAAAGTAGGAACAAACCAAAAGTTGAAGGCCCGGAGATGTATTTTGCAGCCAACAAAAGACTGCATTGTAGCTACGTCACTCACAAATAACTCCGAGGACCACTTATATCTGCTGTACCAGCGAGAGCTGCAGCCCCCAGGGACGTTTTATTCAAAGGAAATGAACTGATGTGGGAATAGGCAGAGTTTCCCACATAAGTTGGTTTCAATAGCAGTCAGAGCAGCGCGCAAGCGTTCTTTTGGCTCCCAGTGGCGTTGTGCAGGAAAAACTTCCAGCCGAGTTCAGTAAACTTCTCTCTTGATGTGGCATGAAAAAAAACTGCTTTGGATTTTTGCAGGAGCCGCTCCTGCTGTATATACAAAAATTGCAAGGCTTTTTTGTATGGGACATTATATTGAATGCTTAAGTGTCAGCGTCGGTGATGTTGGCCAGTGACCATCAGGTACAGTGGCATAACTGTGCTGTGTTTCAGAATTGGGGGGGTCTGATCACATAATGTATATACGCCAGCGATGTTGGTAACCATGCTTAATCGACATCACTGTTTTATTAAGTACACATTATACACGTGTTTGCATTCTATGAAAAATTACAATCTTATATTATTAAATAATTTAGTTGGTTCACATAAAAAGTTCATATCATTATATTCCCGAAACATTTGGGGTATCATTTACATTGGGGATCCCAGACTATGAAAATCTGGGGGTCCTGATCCCCCAGTGGTTAGGCCTATGATCAGGTATAAGTAATACCGTGGTTCAACAAATTTAATGCTGCCAGTCAGATACAGAGCCCTCCTTAAAAACAATTTAGGGACAGCGGGCAAAATTTGCTGTTTGAAGTAAATACGTAGGGGCATGTAAATATAAAGTGCTTCCATGTATCTACTCTTCAAACAGTTATACAGAAACAGCTGATATATAGCATAGAAGGGGAAGTGTGCCGAGCACCCAGCGTATGTATATATTAGCGTGGATATAACAGATATATATAAACGTTGGGTAAGCTTTTCGTATTATTAAGAGGCTTAACAAAAATTATTTTTGTCTGTTACTGACTGGTTTAAAAAACGGTGTGTATCACCTTATTTAAGCACACGCATTTATAATGACATTCCTCTCTGACTGAAGCATAATTTTGGTCATAATGCATGCATCAGAAAATATTTACCAGTAATTGTTCAGAAAAAAACAAAAAAAAAGGGCTGATTTAGAGGGATTTTTTTTATACCGTTAGATAAATTTTACTATTAAATGAAGAAATATTGTGGGGGAGCAAATAATTGACCAAGACATTTATTTGTTCTTAATTTCTGAAATTGGAATTATTGCAGTCTCATACTGATATCCCCTCAGTAAATCCAGAAAGGTTTGTCGTCCCAGTAAGGTGCGCGCAGTGACACATTGTGCACAATGTAAACATGTAACATCGTTGTGTAATGCCCCTAATAGTTGGGAATAGGTAATACAGATATAATTTACACCAACTGAAACAAATGTTGAAGCACATGTGGAAAAACTGACCTCTGACGTGTACCGGTGTGGAATATTGAACTCTCATCAGCACGGGGACCAAAAGCTTGCTGATGAGAGTTAATTATAAATGACTTTAGGAATTTCCATACAGAAGTCACGTGTAGTTTGTAATAAAGCAGTGTTTTAATCTTACATTGCTTGTAGCATTATTTATTACAATATTACTAAACCTCAGCACATTGGTTAAGCTTTATTCAATTTATACAGTGAGGCAAAAGTAAGCATCCCATTTTAAATGATTTTTTTTCGTTTTTATTTTTTATAAAGTAGAAGCTTGATTAATTCATTGTGGGCTGTTATATGTCAAAGGCTAGTGCAGCAGTAGTTGAAATTTTTTATCAAAAACCGTTTCTCAATTGTATAGCGACAGAGAAATTTATCAGCAACAGAACTTGGGAGGGGGATTTAAAAAGTAACATTACACAAAAAATAAATAACACACAACTTGATTTTTAGGCATCTTAGGAAATGCAATTGAATCAAAGAGCAAGAATTTGTGAATGCAACTATTAGATGTTTTCACACACAATTAAATTTCCAGAAATAAATTTTATACCTGTTTAGTTTATTTTTTTATTACTTTTACACCACCTTGTAAAGAGTAAATTAGTCACACTTAATCACTCATGGCATTTTACAAGTTTTCTTCAAAATACTGAATTTTGTAATATGTAATTCCATCATGGAAGCCCTAGTTAGCAATGCTGAAAATGCCAAAGCTAAATGTTGATTGAAAAAAAAAAAGTGTGTTTATATCAGATTACCACCAGTGGTTTTGGGATTTGAACATTAAAAATAAAAAAAAGATGAAGGGGTGGGGCAGCTTGCTAAAGAATCCCACAGTTCTAAACATTTTTAATGAAAAATAGTAACTCTGCAATATTATTACCACCACACATGTTCCTTAAAATCTTTTTGTATATTAATATCTTATCTGCTGAACTATTCAGTTACTTGGTGGGAAGGGGAGGGGATTAATTTTTTAAAAATAAATACATTTAAAGAAATGAATTTTGAATCTCTAAATAACTTACCAGTTTTTGTAACTTTCTTTTCTAAGTTTGTTAACAACCTGGACATTTCTTGACCTCATTATAGGCTGGAAAAATTCTTAATGAGTTTGGGTTAAGTTTCTAGGATCACTTATTTGCATATGCATTAGGCTTACTGTCTGCTATGTGCATACATATCATATTTAATGAAGGAAAAGTTAACTAGCCACTGCTACATACTCCCAAAATTATCCATTCTTTTTAATACAGTCATATGCTTATCATCATCATCATCATTGTCAACCATTATCAATCCACTGCTGGACGAAGGTCTCCCCAAGTTTCCTCCACAACGGTCTGTCTTGTGCCAGTCTCCTCCATGTCACTCCCGCATATTTACGAATTTCATCCACCCATCTCCCATGTGGTCTTTTTCTGGGTCTTTTCCTGTCCCTTGGAATCCAATCTAAAATTTCGGCTGTCCATCTATGGTCTGTCCTTCTGGCAGTATGTCCAGCCCATTGCCATTTCAGGGATTTAACCCTGATCATGATGTCTTCCACTCTCGTCATTTTTCGGATCCACGAGTTTCTCTTCTTATCTCTCCTGGTTATACCAAGCATGCACCTCTCCATGCTGCTTTGAGTTGTCTGCAGCCTTTGTATGTCTCTTTTAGTTAAGGTCCACGTCTCTGCACCATACGTAAGCACTGGAAGGATGCATTGATCAAACACTTTTCTTTTAAGACATAATGGCATATTGCTCTTGAAAATTATGCTGTTTCTTCCAAAAGCTCTCCAGGCAAGTTTTGTACGCCGATTAATTTCTTCATCAATGTGACCCTCACTTGATATCTGCTGTCCAAGATAAACGTACGTATCTGTTATCTCCAGTTTTTCTCCATCAATTGATAAATCTTCATTTCTTGTAAAATTATTGAACATCACTTTTGTCTTCTGAAAGTTCATTTTTAATCCCACTTCTTTACTCTTGTCAGCAAGTTCCTGGATCATACTCTGCAGCTCTGATGGAGTAGTTGCAAAAATGACTACGTCATCAGCAAACGAAGGTGGGTTAGATAATCTCCATTAATCTTTATCCCTTTGTTTTCCCAGTTCAGTGATTGAAAGACATTTTCCAATGTGGCATTAAAGAGCTTCGGAGATATGGTGTCACCTTGTCTCACTCCCTTTCCAATTTTTATGTGTGTTGTATTTTCAAACAGCCGAATCTTTGCACTTGCATTTTCATAGATGTTATTAATAATATTAATGTATGCATCTTCAATACCGCAGGATTTCAGAGCCGTGGTAACTGCTGATGGTTTCACCGAATCAAAGGCTTTTTCATAATCGATAAAAGCCATGCACAATGGAAGTTCATATTCCCTCGCTCTTTCAATTAGTTCTCTCAGTACGTGGATATGATCTATTGTGCTGTAGCCACACCTGAATCCAGCTTGTTCTCTCGGTTGAGCCATGTCCAGTGTTACCTTCAAGCGGTGTGAAAGAACTTTAGTGAAGATTTTATAAACCACTGATAGGAGGCTGATAGGTCTGTAGTTCCTGAGATCCTCAATGTCACCTTTTTTATGTAGCAGGATCATTGTAGCATTGTTCCAATCCTCAGGAATCTTCCCTTCATTAAGGCATCGAGTGAAAATTTGGGCGAGTACTGTTTCGATTTCTCCACTTGCTTCTTGTATGATGTCTATAGTAATTCCATCTTCTCCTGGAGCTTTCCCCCGCTTCATGTTCTTGATTGCATGAGCAACTTCTGCTGGGAGGACTGGAAGAACTCTGGTACCTTTCATGATGTCTGGAGTACATGTATCATCCCTTTCATATAATTTGGAGTAGAAATCTTTCACTCTTGTCAAAATTTCGCCTCTATTTCTTGTTATAGAACCATCTTCTTTTCTCAGAGCCATAATCTGTTTTCTTCCCTTACTGAGATGTCCCTTTGCTATCTTAAGGCTTTGGTTGTTTTCAATTGCTTTCCTCACTAGCTCACAGTTGAATTTCCTTACGTCTTCAGTGATACTTTTTCGTGTTGTCTTGCATAGCTCTATATATTCCATTTTGGAAGTCACATCTTCTTTAGTTGTCCTCATCTCTCTTCTTTTTTGCATCAACATTTTGGTTTTTCCTGATAATTTGTTCACATGCAACTTGTTCTTAGACCCAGCTAATTTTGTTGCTGTTTCCATTAGAGCTTTGGTTACTTTTCTGTTAACTTCCGAAATATCCACTTCTTCCGATGTTAGGCCTTCTAAAGCAGAGAATCTGTTCTTCAGTTCCAACTTGAAAGTATTATGGTGTTTTTTAAGGTTGGTTATGTCAATACATTTTGTTTGTCTTATGAGCTTGCCACGTTCCAGTTTAGTGTTGAGGTGCATCTTACATCTCACCAATCTATGGTCACTACCTGTGTTGAACTTGTTCAGCACACTGCAGTCTTCGATGACGAATTTTTTGTTACACATAATAAAATCAATTTCACTTGTCGTTCCAATTGGATGTCTCCATGTCCATTTCCTGTGTGGCTTTTTCTTGAAAAAGGAGTTCAAGATGAAAAATCCTTCTGCCTCTGCAAACTCAACGAGAGTATTTCCACGCTGGTTTCTGTTGCCGTGACCGAATTTACCTACTGAAGTTTCATTCTGTTGCCGTTGCCCTATTTTTGCATTGAAATCTCCCATAATTATCTTCAAGTGCTGCTTACCTTTATTATTTAGATGACGAATTTCCTCATAAAATTCTTCAATTTCTTCTTCAGGATGACTTGTGGTGGGTGCATAAGTTTGAATAATCTGAGCCTGGTATCTTCTCGATAGTTGGATAACGAGTCGTGCAGCTCTGTCAGAGGAACTTTCAACTTCTACCACTTTATCCTTCAGTTTCTTGTTTATTATAAATCCAACACCACTAGTTCTGCCAGTATCTGTCCCACGATAATAGAAGAGATGTCCACTTTTCAGTTCAATGAGATCTTCTCCTTTTCTCCTTACCTCACTTAGCCCGACGATGTCCCACTTGATCCTTTGTAGTTCCTCTTCCAATTCAAGAAGCCTTGAATCAGAAGATAGGGAGCGTCCGTTATAGGTAGCCAAGGTCAGCATCAAATGGCAGCCTAGTCCGGTCCTCCGGGGATTCTTAGCACCCTTTGCCTTCATGTCGCACTGGCCGCTGCCTTGGCCAGGTACATTCCAGCTGCCGGAGACTGAGGGCCAAGATTTAAGTTGTAGAGTCATTTTGGAGGTGTTTGGCCATAACTCACCACGCTGGCCAAGCGGGTTGGTGAGTGTGGGATAGCATTTCCTCTGATCCCGATGGTATAGTTATACCGCTATTGGCGGTCGTCAGAGCTCCTTTAGTGGGAACAGGATGCACCACGAGAAGGCGGGGTTGACATTTGTCAAGGAGAGGCTGTGATGTTACGCATCACCTGACCTTACATCCCATATGCTTATATATGGTAATATATAGTAGATCAGTAAACACAGCAGTGGCTGCTCTGCTTGCTACGAGTTGAACATTGGTAATGTGACTAAGTTCAAGCCCCTGGGTTTGAATGACGGAACCTGTTCTGTTGCAAAGTTCTTATTAGCTGTTAAGGTAGTTTTGAGGAAGAGCGTTGAGGGTTTGAGCTGTAGCATTACTGTGGAGTCGGTATATATTTACTGACTCCACAGTAATTATAAGTGAGAGCTATTGACTGACTCCACATATATTTTCTCTCTCCACAGTAATAAAAAACCTGTCTCTCACTTGCTTCCTCATAAAAAGAACCTCAACACCCAAATCCAGGAACTTCATATTTATTTGCAACGTCTCAGCTTAAGGTACTTCATTTTTTCTCTATTATCATTGTGAATCTTATTAAGTCCCTTTATATAGAAATGCAACCGAGTCAGTAAATAAAATTTTGCAATCTTACATGTCACATCTTTACTGTGTTCTGCACAACCAATGAATTTAATTTTCTTTATCATCAAGATAGCTAGAATATCAACGATACTATCTCTGTGTAGTTTTTCGGTGCTGAAATAATGTGTAACAATACCTTCCAGTTGACTGACAAGAACTAGGAGTTCCTTTGATGGATGTAATAAGCCACCTTTATCAAATTCTCGTATCAGTGTTCCAGAAAACCTGGCCTTTTCTTCAATACTGCATGTTAAACACATTTTGGTGCAATCTTTGCATTTAGTTATTGCAACACATTTCCTAGCTACATAACCTGCAACATAAACTAGCAACTGGTTATGGGAATTATGTGGGAAAAGGGAAGCACAATCAGAATATGCAGCACTATTCAAGGTATCTTTCACATTATCTAGCATTTCATCACTTAAAAGTTCATTTAAATTTAACAAAACATTAGGTTTGCAACTGATGGTGTCACTTGGCCCAATAAGGGAATTGATGATTTCTGTTGTGCAGCTAGTACCACACTTTACAGGCTTGGCCAGATTATAAAAACTTAAACACTGAATGGTCACTAAAAATTCTGTGCAGTGGGGTGGTCATTGCAGCCTGACAGTTGCCGAATAATGCCAAAAATGTTTTCTATTGAGTCTTGACTCAAGCGCGATGTCATTACATACTTGTAGTTCAAGGTTTCTGTTAGATATTTTAGTAGAGAGATAGTACTGCCTATAGTGACTCGTAATCCTGCAGCTGTGCTAGCACTTAAAAACCCAATCTTCTTATCTCCTGCAAAAGCTTCCCATTTATCTAAATATAACAGAAAATCATTAAGTACTTTGCATCCCTCAGAATCTATGCGGAGACTACTTGATGGACTCCTAGAGGTCATTACAGTTATTAATTCCATCATCAACTTTATGAAAAATGCAGTTGCATTAGTGCTTCCAAACTGTATTTCAATATGATGCTTATAGAGAAAAAGGCCTTTTAATACTTCGTTGCTAAAAAGCTGCAAAGCATAGCTTGCCCTCATTTTCTCAAAGTTATTCGGGTGAATATGAACGCGTGTAATTTTTGGCATGGCTTTTAGAGTAGTTATGTCAGAGTCCTTCCTCCATGCTGCTTCAACATGCTCTGGTCTTGCTTCTCCTTCGGGCAGAAGAAAACCTCTGGTAACAAATGCGTTCCGTACACATTTTATTAAGTGAGGAAAATCTGATATGAAATGTAAACTTCTAGAACAATCGGTAGGATGCATAATGCTGTATTTAGTTCCAGAACAATCTGCTGATATACCAAATGTCTTCCACATATTCCTGTTCCAAGAAGCCCCATCACACGTAATGAAATCAACAAACAGACCTGCATTTTCAGTGAAAATAACAGCTTCAATAATTAATTTTGCAAGCAAAGTTCCACTTATATTGTTACTTGTGGCAAAAACACCAATTATTTGGGTCCAATCTCCATTTAATGGCTGAAACACCATTACCAGTCCGTGATTACATGGGGTATGCTTAACAGTTTCTGAAGTGTATGGCCCAATATCAACAAACCCTAATATTTCACCAGATGATTTTGCTTGCAGTTTTTCTGTAAGCTTCACTTCATCTATTAATATACCACCATGTCTTGCAAAAGGCTCCATTTCACTTGTTTTCTTTGAAATAGTTTCAAACGTCAGTACATTGAATCCAAAACCACTGTTGTAATTTGAAATATACTTTCTAATAGTTGTTCTATTAGGTAGGATCATGATTTTGTGTTTCCGTATGTGCTCGTACAATTTTGGACTTTTTATGTGCATTAGTAAGCATTCAAGTAACCATTCCTTGGTATATGACATACCTCTTGCAGATTTCCTTTTTGCTGCCTTATAACAATGAATAACCATTTGCTGCTGCTTAATGGGTAATTCAGCTATTTTTTCATTAATGGAAAGTTCTGTAAAATTCTTATTTTTGTTTTGGATTTTTTTATGTAATCAGAGAGCGAAATAACTCGGTTCTTCAGCCTGTTGATTTTCCGAACTTTATTCTGATACTTATTTTTAAATGTAGCCTTTTTTCTATGATAAGCTATTTTGTGCAAAAGTAAGCGCCGCAGATACTTACATTTGAGGCAAGTCGCTGTTGTTCCTTTCCTTACACATTTTTTGCTGTACAAATTATTCTCAAAAATAACTCCACTTTCAAGGTACTTCCTGTTATTTTCAAATTCTGAAATGGAGCCTGCACCATGACATATTGTTAGCCTATCAGTGTCTCGAATAATGGATTCTAATTCATCTTTAGAAGTAATATTAGAAACTGTGTTCATTTTTAATCCACGTAAATACACTTCACAGGTAAACTCTGGTTCACTTTCGGTTACAACAACCAGTTTTTCAGTTATCAATGAATTTGACAATTCACATTTGAATGAATGAACATGGAAAATTATGCACTTTGAATTATTAGCAGGTATTTGCTTACCCCAAAATTCTGAAGGAAGGTTGATATTCAGAAGGCAGTTCAGTGTAACTCTATGGGAAGTAAATTCCAAGCTATTTAAATTACCATCAGGCTTATCATCGGTTTCCCTAACTTTCCTCTTTTTTGCCAGAGGTTTTGATAAATAATGGGGAAGGTTTGGAAATATTGTTGGAATTGCATCTGGTGTCAAGATGGGCCGATCTCTGGGTATTAACACAGTCTCCTCGTTTATTTTATGCACAAAATTTCGAACCACAAATCTCTCATCAAAGTGCAGTTCACATACAGCACTACATTTCTCTAAGTTTTTATCTGCACGGGGAATCAATTTTTGCCATTGCTGTAAAAGTTTATCATTTTTGGGTATTCCAAAAAGCGACAGCTTACTGTTTTTGTACTGAGTATTGCAACCTGGCACAAAACAATGGTTATTTCTCTTCCGCATAATGAACTAAGTATAACTTATATACAATATTTAGGTAATCCACATTCCTTCTAAAACCTAAAACATAACGCGTCTTCGTCTAAATCGCCGCTCTTTTCACAGTAAGCAACACGAATTTAGTTTCCCGCTTCGCTCACATTAAGAAAGAGGGAAGGGAAGGCGATCGCAGCGCCATCTACGAAGGAGACAAATTTCGGTATCCACGCCAATCATTACGCATGCTAGGCGCTCGGCACACTTTACCTTCTAGACGCTATACCCCGGTGGCGCAGTGGTCTAAGCGATGGCCTCTGATCCCTCGTCCAAAAGGGGTCCGGGTTCGAATCCCGGTCAGGCATGGATGTTGTGTTTGTCTTATTACGGCTCTGGCTCTCTCCCTTCCCTGGAACCAGTGACCCTAAATTAGGGACGGGCGACTGCTTATAGCCCATTGAGTTTCTCACGGTGGTCGTTAAACCTCCAATAAAAAATTAAATAATAATAACGTCATGAGCAGGCACGACGCAGCCGCAGAAAAGAATCTGCTTTGAAACCAATGGAACAAAAGCTTCTAAGCGTATAAACAGATAAAATGAGTAATTCAATAATCTTTATCAATGATACACAAGCTTACTGTTTTATCAACGGTATAATTTAGTTCGCTTTTGCCTGCTTATGACGTCACACCACAGATTAGCTGTGACCTATGATGGCAGAGCCTGTGGTGTCTCCAGTAATATAACCTCCTTGGTGTCATGTAAACACCGTCAAATTCCCACAACTGGCGGCTTCACGGTTAAGAGACACAGGGCATCGCCAGAAGTACTATTCTAACCTCCTTGACTACACCAAAAGAGGTTAGAATCGGCAATCTCAGCGCTCCGCTCTCTCTCTAGTGGCCAAAGGAAGAATTTCTATAGTACGGATAACATTCTCAGCTGTTAGATCGTTGACTAGTTTCGGTTGGCTCGTTTTGGGGTATTTTTGCATTCATTCTGGAATTAGAGAATATTATAATGGAAAATTCTTGAAAAAGAACAATTCATATTGTTGCGTCTCACAGTGTCGTTCCCAATTAAGGTTCCAACTATGATTTTCACAAGTTAGTATAAACACTTGTACTTTGCACTTGAAATCCTTCCAGTGAAATACTACTAACCTAGTAACGTGTTTGAATTAATAATAAACAAGACATGGTTTTATTGCATAGTAATAATTTAAAATTCCGTATTTCTACATGCTCTTGAAAACAAGTAATTGCTGTTATCGATATAAATTTGAACTCTATTAAGGAACATGATTTGCAATGTTCTGTCAACTCAACAGTCACCTGTTCAAAAACACTGAGAACAGAATGATGATTAACGATTACCAATTAAAAAACACTCTTTTTTTTTTTTTTTTTTTTTTTGATTGCAGGTTTAACGACCACCGTGAGCAACTCAATGGGCTATAAGCAGTCGCCCGTCACTAATTTAGGGTCACTGGTTCCAGGGAAGGGAGAGAGCCAGTGCCGTAAGACAAACACAACATCCATGCCTCACCGGGATTCGAACCCGGATCCCTTACGGACGAATGATCAGAGGCCAGCGCCTTAGACCATTGCGCCACCGGGGCGGCACACTCTTTTAGGAACAGAATGTTCAAAAATTACAAATTTGTTATTTTTTTTTTGATTGGAGGTTTAACGACCACCGTGAGCAACTCAATGGGCTATAAGCAGTCACCCGTCCCTAATTTAGGGTCACTGGTTCCAGGGAAGGGAGAGAGCCAGTACCGTAAGACAAACACAACATCCATGCCTGACGGGGATTCGAACCCGGACCCCTTACGGACGAATGATCAGAGGCCAACGCCTTAGACCACTGTGCCACCGGGGCGGCCAAATTTGTTATTGTTGACAGAGTATTGAGAATGGATCCTGGAAATCGTCAAGTGAAACGAAATGTCGGTAAATGTGTACATTAGCGTTCTAAATTATTTCGTCGGAAAAATATTAGTGCCTGGAAAAAGTGCGACGTACAGATTTTAGAGTAGGGAAAATCATGGCAAATGGTGCAGAAATTTTATATTTTAAATGTGTTTCAAATATTTTTTTCGTAATATTTACCTGTAAGTGCGATGGTGTTAAGAAACGCCGCGCTAGGCCTTACGCATCGCTACCGCACGATGTCATGCGTTGCTGCGTTAAAAGGCAGGTTCGCTGCTGCACCGAAATGACGGGCGAAGAGTACAAGAAAAAGCGGTTACGTTGTTGTCAGGAGAGTGATAAATGTTGTATTGATACGCTAAAGAAAATAGGTCCAGTCTATCCACCCTTTATTTTGTTGTATCCTGTACGTTGTTGGCAGGAAAAACCGGAAAAAACCTCTTTGATTTGCAAAAGGTACGTATCAGTGAGATAGAAACTGACCTGCGAAGAAAGTATTGAGAGGAGAACCAAAAGTACAGTGGCACAGCAAACGCTTGAAAATGTCGCGATAGCGATGCGTTAGGCCTACCGTAGCGTCTCTTCACAGCATCGCACTTACAGGTAAAGATTACGTTAAAAATACTTAAAAAACATTTAAAACATGAAATTTCTGCCCCATTTGCCATTAATTTCCATAATCTCAAATCTATGGGTCGCACTTTTTCCAGGTACTAACATTTTTCCGACGAAAAAATTTAGTACGCTAATCTACACATTTACCAAAATGTCACCCCTGTAGGTATTACTACATCACTTGTCTGAAAATGTAAAAATAAAAATTACCTGTAGTGTAAAGCAATACTGCTATACAGTGCTTTTGCGTTCCACTTCTGCCTGCTTTACAAGAGCACTCAAAAGACTACAAAAATTTTACAATTATTTCTGTCTGAAACACCGTTGATCGAACGAGGCAACGACGTTATTGCGGTGCATTGAATGCAATGCCAAGCTATGTGGATTTCTTTCCTATCTTCCTTCTTAATTGCACATGAAATTATATGACCTGCATTAAGAATCCCTTCCTCTGCTTTGATGCATCGTGAATTTTTTGTAGCGTTCATAAATTTCATTATCTCAAGGATTGAGAGTGTTAAACCAAACATTCTTACATACGACTTCACAAGAACACGTGCGACGTTATCCGTACTAAAAGAAGTTTGTTTACGTTTGCGCAGCGGCCCCTATAGTTCATTGAGGTTGCCAATAATACTTCTGGAGATGCCCTGAGTCTCTTAACCGTGAAGCCGCCAGGTGTGGGAATTTGACATTGTTTACATGACACCTATTTCAACTGTGTGTATTTTGGAATTGCGTAGTTTTTGGTTGTAGAAATCGTGTTAATATTAAACCGGAATGAATTATACTTCATACACGAGTGAAATTTTCAATTTTCACGTTATGTTTTGTTTGGAATTTGCACTAACGTTCGTGTATTTCAATTTAATATAAAAATGGGAAGGGGCCTCAAAGTAATTAAGAATTTTGTAAATTCAGCATTATCTCACACATCGGCAACAAGCTCCGATGCAAAATTGAAAACACTTACGCCGAAAGAACGGCATTCGGCAAACACAAAATGTCAAGCGATAGCCTTGAAAACCATCAGCCGCCCCGGTGGCGCAGTGGTCTAAGGCGTTGGCCTCTGATCATTCGTCTGAACGGGGTCCGGGTTCGAATCCCGGTGTGGCATAGATGTTGTGTTTGTCTTACGGCACTGGTTTTCTCCCTTTCCTGGAACCAGTGACCCTAATTTAGGGACGGGCGACTGCTTATAGCCCATTGAGTTGCTCACGCTGGTCGTTAAACCTCCAATCAAAAAAAAAAAAACAAAAAAAACCACCACGTTTTCGAATATAATGTGTATTAGTAGAAATCTCGGTTAAAGCATCTTCTAACAAAAAAAACGTATCCAAACTAATCATTAATAGAATGACGCAAACCAAATTCATTTTAACTGTAATTTTTAACAGTTATGTTGAGCTAATTATCAACTCCAACCACGCACGCACTAACTGACAACCCTTGTGCTTGACCCTTATTCAGTAAATCAATTTAAAATTCTACCCGTATCCGCATAGAGGCTTTCCCGCGGAAATTTGGCTTTTTGGTTCATCAAGACATCATTATCCGTGGTTTGAATTTAAACTGTTGTTTTAAAGTAGAACTTTAATGTGATTATATACATACATATTTTGCTGGTTAGGAACTAACATTTAGTCAAATGGCTGCTAAAGCTCCTACAAAAAGGAAGACAAAGGTTGAAAAACCTCTTTGCAAGTATGGTTCAACTTGTTATCAAAAGAATGCAGATCACATGCAAAGATACAGACATCCTTCTCCAAATCCATCACTAAGGGCAAGTGGCATTTTATTTTAAATTTTTTTTTTTTGCACGATGTGTTGTACTTTCGTCATAAAAGCAGTAAAACTTTGCGGTAAAAATCTTGCATAGGATATATTAACAATGCCAGTGGATTTGTTTTGCTTTTTAGGATGTCAATTTTCTAGTAGTTGCAGTATTGTACACTATCTACCAACAAGTAATTGGACACCCCTGCAATCGACGATATCTGCGGTCCTGATACACGTCACGGTCGCCGTCGTTAAATATCGTGTGGGAAACGACAACGCGCCGCCCCGGTGGCGCAGTGGTCTAAGGCGTTGGCCTCTGATCATTCGTCCGTAAGGGGTCCGGGTTCGAATCCCGGTCAGGCATGGATGTTGTGTTTGTCTTACGGCACTGGCTCCCTCCCTTCCCTGGAACCAGTGACCCTAAATTAGGGACCTGCTACTGCTTATACCCCATTGAGTTGCTCACGGTGGTCGTTAAACCTCCAATAAAAAAAAAAAAAAAAAAAACGACAACGCAACCAGTCGCATGCAAGATGCCACATAGTTCGGAGCTCTCTGATTTCGAGAAAGGTGTAATCGTCGGGTATCACAGAAATAGCCGATCCATACGTGACATATCCAGCGAGTTGATGTACCCAAAATCGACAGTGGCCTACATGATTGGCAAGTGGAAGATGAGAAGTGACTGTTGGAATGTGCCCCTACCTGGCAGACCCACAAAACTGGGAGTTGGAGACTGACAGGTGCTGGCCAGAGAAATTCGGAAGAACCACACCAAACCGACGGGCCACCTCCGTGAGGAGTTTCAACAGGCATCCAGGAGTGTTCTTTCGATGAATACCATCCGTAAGAAACCCATCTGCTCGGTTATCATGGACATGCTGCCGCCCACAAGCCTTTGTCACCAAGTCCAGTAGCGCTGCTCGGCTAACGTGGTGCAAAGAATGTCGACAGTGGACCTGTGAACAGTGAAAACAGGTTCTCTGGAGCGTTGTATCAAGGTTCACCCTCTACCGTTCGGATGGCAGGGTCTGGGTTTGGTGTTTGCCTGCAGAACGCCTTCTGCCGGAATGTATTGTGCCAACTGTGAAGTTCGGCGGTGGTGGAATTATGCTATGGGGTGTTTCTCCTGGTATGGCATGAGACCCTTGGTCCCAATTCCTGGTAGACTCAAATCCGAGACCTGCACCATTTTGGATGACCATGCGCTTCCTAAGTTGTGGCAGTTTTATGGGGTGAACCCATGTTACTTTCAGGATGACAATGCCACCTGTCATGTTGCGAGGTCCACCATGGCTCGGTATGGTGACAATGGGTTTAATCGAATGCACTGGCCTGCGCAGAGCCCGGACCTTAACCCTATCGAGCACCTCTGGGACGAGTTGGAGCGTCGACTTAAGGGGTGCCCCCACCGTCCGAAATCGGTGAAGGAACTGACCTGTCTTCTCCAAGCCGCGTGGAAGAAAATACCGCTAGCCGGCGTACAATGCCTGGTTGAGAGTATAACCCGGAGGCTTGCAGCTGTATTCGCTGCTGGTGGAGGCTCCGCTAACTATTGAAGGTGAATAAACTTTGTTTTCCTTTGCTATCACAGGTGTCCAATTACTTGTTGGTAGATAGTGTATAAGTAATATTTCTGCAAATGTGAGGCAGTCAGAAACTACTCTCAAGGTGTGGCCAGGATTAAGGGGTTCCAAAAATTTGTTTGTTTAGCTGTATATTATTCCAGACTAAACGGAATATAAAGACACGAATACGACTTTTTGTACTGAGTGTCTGTCATTGCATAAAATATTAATGACATCATGGCACCTCTGATGATTAATTACAGGGCAAAAAGATTTTAATTTCGGGTTTTTAGAGGTAAAGTTTAATACATTTGGTGGTCAAACTTTTCAGCTAGAACCTTGTTCATCACCAGAACGACCACTAAAAAGTCGTAAAATTTATCTCTGAAAAACCTGTAATTAAAAAAAATTTCACTGTGTAAAACATCAAGTATAAGGATTTTTGAATGATAACTGAAATTGATTAGCTATGAAGTTTGCCACTTTTAATCAGGAATTTATACACCCCTCTTCAAATTTCCTCACACCCCCATAAAATATCTCTTCCCTCCAGTTAAAGGTATGTAAAACATGTATACTTTTAAAAGTTTTGAATGTTAGACCTTTTTATTGTTTAGCTCAGCTGTCAGTAGCAGTTAGCATTTAGATGAATTCCTCAGCTCTATTATGAGTATCTCAAATCATAATGCAATATTTATCAGTCTGTTTCTTTTCTATTTAGTTTTTCTCGTTTAAATGACATGTTTCCAGTCCATCACTGCAACCCCAAAACTTATGTTATCTCTTCATTTTAGTGTGACAGATTTTGCAGATACAGTAGTCTACCCTTACTTACAGGGGATACGTTCCACGACCCCTGTGAAACTGCACATAGTTCTGAACCCTGTGTATATCAGGGCTTAAAATTCAGATTTGAAATGGAAGGGAGTCTCGCCACCTGTGTTTGTAATTGGAGGGAATTGAAAATTTCTGGTGGGGAGTTTTGAATACGCCGCAGTGGTCTAAGCGATGGCCTCTGATCATTCGTCCAAAAGGGGTCCGGGTTCGAATCCCGGTGAGGCATGGATGTTGTGTTTGTCTTACGGCACTGGTTCTCTCCTTTCCCTGGAACCAGTGACCCTAAATTAGGGATGAGCGACTGCTTATAGCCCGTTGAGTTGCTCATGGTGGTCGTTAAACCTCCAATAAAAAAAAAAAAAAAAAAAAAAAAAAGTTTTGAATACATGACTTAATAATATTAAAAGACTGGGAAAGCCGCCCGGTGGCGCAGTGGTCTAAGCGATGGCCTCTGATCATTCGTCCGAACGGGGTCCGGGTTCGAATCCTGGTGAGGCATGGATGTTGTGTTTGTCTTACGGCACTGGCTCTCTCCCTTCCCTGGAACCAGTGACCCTAAATTAGGGACGGGCGACTGCTTATAGCCCATTGAGTTGCTCACGGTGGTCGTTAAACCTCCAATCAAAAAAAAAAAAAAAAAAAAAAAAAAAAAAGACTGGGAAAACAGCAGTAATTTTTCAAACAATATAAGCTATCATGATAATTAACACAGCAATCAGACATCGCTGAATTGACTGCAACAGGGCTCGACAAATCCCGGGCGCCCAACCCCTAAAATTTAGGCTGTGGCGCCTAATTTTCGTCTTACTTAAAATTTCGTAATTTGCAGTAAATACTGTAATTTTTGTTGTATATTCCATATATTATCTATTAAAAAGTTATAAATTTAGGTATGCGGACACCGATAAAGGAAAAAAACAAAAACAAAAAAAAAAAACAATGCAGCGTCGTTTAAAAAAGTCAGCGAGGTAATTGTCAGCAGAGGTGGTGTTATTGGGAAAGTACCGTAAATGCGGTAACAGAAAAAATGTAACGTAACAGCGAAATAAAAGACCGCGAAGAGATTGTAAGAATATATATATATATATATTTATTTGTACTTTAGAAGCATTTTGACAGAAAATATGACGCAAGGAAGGCGTTACTGTTCGCGCGTGCGGAAGCCTATGTGGTGTGAGAATCCGCTACTCTCGGGAATCCCGCAAAGCTATTCCGTAGCATGTAACCTTTCTGCGAATCGAATTGCCTAGTTTTGGTGCGCTAATTG
The DNA here is from genome assembly GCA_039090855.1 of Macrothele yani. Classification (NCBI taxonomy): domain Eukaryota; kingdom Metazoa; phylum Arthropoda; class Arachnida; order Araneae; family Macrothelidae; genus Macrothele; species Macrothele yani. The sequence continues at coordinate 2,695,943 of CM077027.1, forward strand.
TGTTAGTTAATTTTTTTTTACTTTCGGTATTCAGTTAAAACGTATCCACAAATAAGACGATGCGGACTGTCTGCAATTTCAACGGATATTTTTAGTGTAACTAATGAACTACGGTAATGCTGCAACAGTTAGCGATTTTAGTTCTTTACTTACTTAAAAGTAGCACAGAAGTACTTCAAAATGACAATTACTTTTTCAATAAGACGATCATTTCTTTCTTACATCTTCGGATTTCTGAGGCGGTCCTGTGAATCGCAGTTTTCTGTCGGAAATTACTATTCACGATTAACATGATAGGTGCGGATTATACGACTGTCGTACATGCCAGTTATTATGAAATGTCTAGTTTCTACGGATTTTGTTGTCTGACTACGGAACTCACGCTCGAAACTACGGATTCTACGAATTTTCATTTTGTTTAAAAACAATTGTTTTTTTGGAGGGGGGTGATCATTTTCCGTCTGGGGACGGTATTTTGTTTCAAAGCTTTCGAAAACAGTAGTTAAATGGAGTAAAAAGCATTTGCCCTAATCGTAATTTTTCTCCCGATTATGCATTTGTGTCTATTATTCTTGTTAAATATCATTTTATGGCATATATGTTCGTATTTCAGCTTGAAACTGTAGCAAGAATTTGTGGAAACAGAAGTTAGACGCCGCGAAAATTGCCTCCTAATCTTGAGGTTTTTCCGCGAATTCAAGAAATTCCGTCTTTTTTGTTATGTTGGCCACTCAAGAGATCGATGCACAAGTAAACAGAATTTGAAGGGGGGAAGGGGGTCGGAGGAGGACGGAATTCCATCTTTACGAAACTTTCAAAAACGGAAAGCCGACGGAGTTCAGATTTTTTTCCGTAATCATAATTTCTTTTTTCTTGCGATGTTACTTCTGTTCAGTATTTTTAAGTATCATTTCACTGCAGAAATGTTTGTATTTCAGCTTGAAAATAGGAGAAAAATTTCCAAACCCGGAAGACGGACGGATTTCCCGTAATCGCATCCCCCTCGCCCTGCGATGTTCCCACACTCCAGCGCTATTAAATGTCCCCCCCCTAAGTTTTTGCATTTAATCTTGATAAAGGAAGAAGAAAATTCCCGAAAACTGAAGTGACGAAAATTTGCAAAAACTGATGCATGGTGTTCAAAAGTATTAATATTCCCAAAGTTACACCATTTATCTAGAATAGTTGAAGCTTTGATATCATGCGCTCATGGTCCTCAGACTGATGGTTTTTATCTGAGGGCATAAAAAACAAGAAAAGAAAAGTGGCAATGAAGAAGTAGGGAGAGAATGATAGCAGAAAGAAAAAAATAAAGCAGTGGTGCTGTGAAGTTGCAGAGCCAATAAAAGACAAACTGACAGTAGTACGCATTCTTGCTGTCGTTTTGATTTTTCACCAGTTAAAATATTCAGCTTTTTTCCCCCCTTCTTTGGTCTCATCTTCTCCTTAAACTGCAATTTTAGGGGCAGTATGATCATATGGTAAGTGGAGGTTCGGGCACTGTACGTTCACTTGCTTTGATTTCCTGTCTGTCAAGCATCATGGAATCATGAATGCATCTTACTGATTTTTACTGGTGGAAGTTTCGAATCTCGCTGGGGAAAAAACTTTGTGTTTTGCACGTGTTAAGTTTGGTTCATTGCCGCCCCGGTGGCGCAGTGGTCTAAGCGATGGCCTCTGATCATTCGTCCGAACGGGGTCCGGGTTCGAATCCCGGTGAGGCATGGATGTTGTGTTTGTCTTACGGCACTGGCTCTCTCCCTTCCCTGGAACCAGTGACCCTAAATTAGGGACGGGTGACTGCTTATAGCCCATTGAGTTGCTCACAGTGGTCGTTAAACCTCCAATCAAAAAAAAAAAAAAAAAAAAAAAGTTTGGTTCATTAGAGTCCTTGTTTGTTGTAACGTTTTGTTGCGGCGCATATTTGTTTTTTACAAAGAGATGGATTATTTCATAAAATAGTCCATGTATGCCATGCAATACTAGTTATTAGTAACAAGGCTGTTAGCAGGTATGGACTGGTTGTTTTTTTGTTTTTGTTTTTTAAATATCATGGTCTGCGACATGCTGCTGCAGATTATGCAAAGGAAAAACTTGTTTTTCTCAGAATTTCACGATCTACAGATCATATGCCACAGCGGATTATATGTGGTATTTTTTTTTTTCACAGCCTTTGGCTTATATACACCCTTGTGGATCTCACGAAAAAAAATGTCACTTTGAATTAATATGTACAAAATATAACTTCCGCAAATAGTATTTTCATAAAATCGAAATCTGAAATTTTTTGAGATCGTCTACTGAAAGAATAAAAAAAGAAAATTATGAAGCAAATTGGAACTTTATTTTGCAATAAGTGGTTTGGGTCATAAGAAAAAAATGACAAGAAATATGGTTTACCACTTTTCACTCCAGCGTCATAAGTCTTAACCAAACATGTTTTTTGTTCATGGGTTATTGACTTCGTTTCACCTGGCGCTTAAATTTTGGAGCTGGCTCCTAGATCTAGAACATGTTTGTCAAGCCCTGGACTGCAATTACTGTTTCACACGTGAATTCAATCACATCAGAAAAACTTTAAAATTTCATCGCAGTGGAGCGGGAATCGAAACCGCATCTCCCAATTACTGTTTGAGCATGCTATCTGTTGCACCACCCACGACGGCGAATTCACATATATGAGTGTTGAGATCATCGGAATATTCTCCGACCGCGTTCTTAATCAATGTAGATCCTGCTGCCATCTAGCATTGTTAAGTAAATCTCCAGTTGTTCAGGCATACAGAGTGAGAAGAATATTTCTTCCACTCTGTATAATATAAGCTATAAAGATCCAGACTTAGAAATTTTGCTAGTAGACATTGGCCACCGATACCAAAATTGTTAATGGCCATAAAAAAAAAAAAAAAAAAAAAAAATCTGCGGCTGAACTTTAAAAAATTCAAATTGTATATTTCATACTATTATTTTTATAAAATTGCTTAATATAATATCAGTATGTTTTATTTTGCATATTTCAATTATAGTATGCTTAAAAGTTGAAACTGAAGTAATAAAATACATAAATTAATCTTTGTAGTTTGGTTGGCGAGATTTTACGCTATCCTCCCACCATAGTTTTCTCACATCTTCAGGGTCAAAATTATTCATTTTTATTCCTGATGTTTTGATCTTAATGCGACTTTCAAGTGTGTTCTTTTTCATTAGAAGGCTTCCTTCACCTAATGTGTTTTTAACTGCTGACCAAAGATATTCCACATGAGCATTCAACAGCAGTACCGTTAAAAGCAGAGTTACTAGATCTCTCGTGATTTCAAAAGGCTTTAGATTATCTGAATTCTCTAATTTATGTAACAAATCATTTGAAATAGATGAAATTCTGTTAGGATTCACACTAATGAGAATCTTCTTGAGTTGAAGCCACTATTCCAAAGCATGATCAGGGTTAAACTTTGCATATTTCAGTTATTGCATCAGCACCAATTGTTTAGGCCTTCAGAAGATTTGGAAAATAGCACCTTATCTGAAGAGTGGACACATATTTAAAGAAAACAGATGTTTGGACATTATTAAATATTTTTTCAAGTTTTTGTGCAACTCTTTTTTAATGAATAAATCAATGCTATTTTTCTATAGAAGCTAGTCCTATATCTTCATCATCTACAACACATCTTCGTTGATCACGTGCCGTGCTGATTTGGTGACCTTGAAATGTTGATTGCATGTCATAATTTTGAGGCGAAGATTCCTTAATAAAGGACCAATTTGCCCCTTCGGCTGCAGATTTTAAAACAGCCAACTCTAGTTCAGTAACATAGTGCAAAACACTACTGATGTCCACATCAGTTTTTTCCAGCTTCCTGGAACATTCAGCAACACATGAAATTATGTCAAAAAATCCGTTGATCCTCTGAATGGATATATATAACCAAAAGTTGATTTAAGAAAATTGAGCTAGAAATTGAAATTCCCAAAAATGATCATATAAGAAATTTTATGGGTTTCTTTCATGTTTTTTTGCTGCCTGTTTTGCAGTTTAGGAGTTTTAAATTTTTCAAAAAGTAGTTTGAAAAACATAAAGAATGTTAAAAAAGTGAATATTGGCATTATGTTCCAACATAGAAACTTTTTCTTTCATGGAAATTAGGAAGTGGGATGTTTTTCTCAAGGTACTATTAAAAGCACACTGATTACAGTAAAAAGTACTTTGGAAGGCAGATAATATGAAAGAAAGTCTTGGCTTTTTGCTGACCACGATAAGTCATAGATATAAATCAGGAAAAACATCATACATGAGATTCTTCCGCGGATTCGCGGAATTCCGCTTTTTTGTCATCATTTGGGTAATTTTTGAGATCGATGCAGAACTGAAGAGAAATGGGGGGTAGGGGGAGGGTCGTTTTCCGTCAGGGGAGGGTATTTCATCTTTCAAAACTTTCGAAAATTGAAGTTAAACAGAGTGACAAATTTTTCCCGTAATCGTAATTTCTTTTTTCTCACGATGTTGCCTGTTCCTAATATTGTTATTAAATGTCATCTTATTGCATAAATGTTTGTATTTCAGCATGAAACTGTGGGCACCGATTTCCAAAAAACGGAAGTTAAGACGGCGCGAAGATTTCTCCGTAGTCTTCAGGCAAAGATTCTTCCGTGAAATCGAAAAAGTCCGCAATTTCCTTAACAATTTTCGGCATTCTCGAGATCAATGCACAACCAAACAGAAATTTTGGGGAGTGTGATGGTGGGGAAGAGGGATTCGTTTTTCGTTTGATGACTGGATTCCGTCTTACGAAACTTTCGAAAACGGAAGTTGGATGCAGTGAAGATTTTTCCTGTAATGTTTTTTTCCCCCTCGCGAAGTTCCTTTTGCCCAGTATTGTTCCTAAGCATCCTTTTATTTCACAAATACTGCATTTCAACCTAAAAATGGAGGAAGAAGTTTCTGAAAACGGATGTCGGTCGGAGCGAAGATTTCCTCCGAAATCACATTTTTTTTTCCCCCGCGATGTTCTCACTATCCAGTGTTGTTTAAGTGTTACTCCCCCCCCATAAATGTCTGCACTTAAGCTTGATAAGGGAGGGAAATTTTTCCAAAAAACAGAAGTGACTGAGTTTGAAAATTTGCTAGAATTGGTCCATGGTGTTCAAAAGTATTCATATTCAGAAAGTCACACATTTATCTAAAGTAGCAAAAGCTTTGATATCATGCGTTCGTGGTCCTCAGGCTGGAAGCTCTTTCAGCATGATGGATAAATTGTCATTTGAGGGAATAAAAGGGGAGGAGGAAAGAAAAGTGGTGAAGAAATAGGAAGGTAATTATATCAACAGAAAGAAAAACTAAGCAAAGATTGCTGTGCAGCTGCAGAATCAACAAAAGACAAATATGGCCGTGAAACTTGCTGAGAAGAAAGCAACACAAGAGGAAAATTTAGCTGATGTTCTAGCAAGTACAAAAAAAAAAAAGAAAAAAAGAGAGAGATGTGTTTGAAGCAGTGTCTTTTAAAATCACTTTATTTTGTTTTGAATTCAGTAATTTTATATTGTGAATACAGTGAACAATTCCATCTTGCTCATGCTGCTTTATATTCACACTTTCTTGTCGCATGTTCTGATTTTTTTTTTTTTTTTTTTTGCCCGATTGAAAAAGTTCAGCTTTTTTGTTCCTTGGTCAGTCTCATGCATGAAACATCCAGAATATTGGTTATTTGAGGGTTACCACTCATTTTGCCAAATTGAATTCCCTGAGTTTTCCCATCTGCAGAAAATAGTATTTTTAGAAGCCACACAAACTGTATTTGAGCTGGATAAACAGTATTACAGAAACAACACTAACGGACAAAACTTGAACTAAATCATCTGCTGATGGTAAGGTGAAAAAAGCAGTCTAACACACAAAAAAGAAAACTCTTCGCCTATCTCGTAACCATCAGAACTGGTATAAAATAAAGTACTTATGCACAGGAATAGCATACCTGCCAACATTGGGTAGAACCTTGTCAGTAGTAACTAGTATTATCGTGTGGCATACATAGATGCTTTTCTACGAAATAATCATTTCTTGTGTGAAAAAGAAATACACACCACAACAAAACATAACAACAAACAAGGACACTTATGAAACAAACTCAACACGTGCAAAACACAAAGGTGATTCCCCTGGTGAGGGCATGACAGGTAACATTGTGAGATTTAATTTTGAAACTTCCACCAGTAAAATCAGTCAAGATGCGTTCAAAATTTCACGCTTGATAGATGGGAAATCCAAGCAAGTGAATGCGCAGTGCACAAACCTTCACTTACCCATATGATCATACTGCCTCTGACATTGCAGTTTATGACAAGATGAGACCGAAGAAGAAAAAAACCCCTGAATGTTTTAAATGGGTGAAAAATTAAAACACACAGCAAGAATGCAGACTACTATTGGTTTGTCTTTTGTTGACTCTGTAGCGGCACAGCATCCATTGCTTTTTTTTTTTTTTTTGCTATCTTTCTCTCCTTATTTCTCCACTGTCGCTTTTCTTTCCTTTCTTCTTTTTAATGCTCTCCTCTAATAATTTAATCCATCATGCTGAAAGAACTTTCAGCCTGAGGACCATGAATGAGGCATGATTTTCAGATAAATGGTGTAACTTTGACAATATTATTAATACTTTTGAACACCATGCATCAATTTTTACAAATATTCCAACTTAGTCACTTCCATTTTGGGGAATTTCCCACCTCCCTTATCAAGCTTGAATGCAAAAACTTATGGGACAGGAGATATTTAACAACGCAGGAAAGCCGGAACATCGCATGCGCTCGTGGTGGTGGTGGTGGTGGAGGGGGGGGTTTAAATCTTTGCTCTGTCACACTTCCGGTTTTGAAAATTTTTCTCCTATTTTCAAGCTGAAATACAAATATTTATGCAGTACAATGTTATTTAACTTTAATACTGGACAGAGATAACATCACTAGAAGAAAGAATTACGATTAAATCAACAACTCCGTCGACCTTTCGTTTCCGAAAGTTTCGTAAAAGAGCAATTCCATGTCAGATCAATCACCTTCTTGACCTCACCATTTCTGATTTTGATGAAATTTGGTATGGAGCACACATATGACAAGGTAAGTAATTCTGCCAATTTTCAGATTTTTATTTTGAAAATTGTCCAAGATACACACATAAAAATCGAAATTTTCGTAAAAAATGACAAACTTGCACACTTATAAATGGCTGTAAATATTTTCCTAATTGTAGTAGAGTGACAATTCAAACACAGTTGCAAAGCTAAAGGATTGAGCTTTCTATAGATACCATACATGACCTTCTTACAACAGATTAAATTTTCAAGGTCATCCACTGTGACCTTTGACCTTGAATATCTCAAAACATGCCATCTTAAAAAATTACGAAAAAAATATATTTTATTGCTACAACATTCTTCTACCCATGTGCCAGATATTAGGCTGGCACCGCTATGGCAAGGCAGTGTAGGATTAATAGGAGTGTCATGCTGCACCCTTCTGTATGTAAGGCACAGAGACATACCATGCAATAAATATTTCTTACGTTGAGGATTTGTGTTTATTATACATGAAATGTGTATATATTATAACAGATCAACAGATTTATCAGAAATATGCTATGTGACAGCAATTTTACTTGATAGACACAATTTTCAGCAGTAAATAATGTCAACAAATCTTTGAGATCAGAGATTGAAACTCCACCCATTTTAGCCAATGGCAGGGCTTCTTCTTAGCCAATGACAAAGCTTCTTATTAGAGCCAATGACAGGGTTTCTTATTAAAGCCAATGGCAAGGCTTCTTATTACAGCCAATGAAAAATCTTACTGGTACACCATTTTACATTTGCTGTTATTTTAATTCTGAGCTTGTGAGTGTGTGGTTATCAATTTATCTGTAACATTGTTAACTGTTTAATTGTTATTTTATTTTATCTTTATTGTTATCTTTATTTAATCAATTTCTTTTTATCAAACTATATTTATTTATCATTTTTTTTTGCAGGTGCAGTTTCATTAACCAAAATGGACTTTAAAAGTCAAATTTTTTGTTGCAATCCTCTGGGTAAAAGTGGACACACAAGGTTTAGAAAGAATCTGAGAAAAGTACAGCCTTGGATGGCTCAGAAATGTCCAAATATAACATTAGAACAGAAAATATGTAGTTCATGCAGACAAATAAAGGTAACTTGATCACGCTAGTTACGTTAACTGAAACTTTTACAAAAAGTTCGTAAGTTGGAAGCTTTCGACCTTATCTTAGGTCTTCATCACGCCAATGGAGGACTAAGATTGTTGCCAGATTCTACATTTGAATTTTTCTTATTTTTGTTGCCAAAACTTAGAATTGATCTCCAGATCAACGGAATGTAGAGAGGAGATTCGGAGTTGCAAGTCATTGAGTTGAACATAATTTCTATGCTTTCACGGTAACGGAGGGCAAAACGATTGTCAAAAGAAGCAATTCGTTTTGCTTCGTTCCAGTGGGGAACTGCAGATGTGTCTTCCATTGTCAAAATAGACAAGGCAGTATTGGAATTGGCTTTCGAAACATCTTTTCTATGTTCTAAAATTCTATGGCTAATGCTCCTGTATGTGCTTCCAATGTATAAGTTATCCCCAGTAGAAGAAGAGATAGGAATGCAGTAAACTCCTGGGAGGTTCAGGCTTTCAACTTTGTCCCTATCCCTTTGTAGAAGTTTCAAGATGTTTGGGGTAGATTTAATGGCAAGATGGTAACCAAAACTTCTAAAAAGAATCTGTAACTTATAAGCATAGGAAGGATGGTAAGGAACAGAACCACAGAATTTCAGGTCTTCTTTCTTGTGAGGAAGGAGGCATTCGATTTTCGAATGGTTTTCATATTTCTTTATGAGGGAGTTGACTATAACAGCAGGGAAACCATGAGAGAGGGCTATTGTAGAAATTTTGGAGAGTTCTTCTTGAAGAGAGAGTTGGTTGTTGCAAATGATATGAGCCCTGTGGATGTAGGACTTCAATGCTGCAAGTTTGTAGAGATGCAGGGTGCAAGATTTGTAGGGAATGATGTTAGTGGCCGCAGAAGGTTTTCGATAGACGGAACGAGTAATGGAGAGATCAGCGTTTCTGCAGATAGATACATCCAGGAAATCAATTTTGTGATTTACTTCCTTAGATATAGTGAGCTTAATGGAAGGAAATTTTTCTGTAATGGAGTTGATCAGTATCTGTAGTTCAGACTCGGAATGTGGCCAGCTAATGAAAATGTCGTCTACATATCTTAACCATAGGGAAGGTTGAAAAGGGTATAGAGGAATGATGGAAACTTCAATATGTTGCATGTAGATTTCAGCAAGCAGAGGGGAAAGAGGTGAGCCCATGGGGAGACCAGATTGTTGCCTATACACAATTTGTTGAAAACAAAACAACTGTGTTGATGAATAGTGTGGAAACAATCATAAAGATCTTTGATAAGAGGACCGGGGGTTCAAAATGAAGAATCAATTTCTTCATGAGGAGCATGTAGGAATCAAAATATGGTACAGAGGGAAACAGTTAACGTAACTAGCGTGATCAAGTTACCTTTATTTGTTAATATTGTTGCGTGTTTTGCCCATAATCGTCAAGTTCATGCAGAAAATCTATCTCTGAAATGCCAGGTTCTTCATGTATAATTGAAACAGATGCAGAGGCAGAACAACCTCGGTTAAGTGAAGATAATTCAGAAGGAGTGGTGAAGAGTGAGATATGGACTGACAGAGACACAACTTTGGATAGTCTGAATGATACGTTACTTTCTCTAGGCGAATCTCCTGTGAAAAAAAAAAAAGATTAGGTGTTGGACAGTACAGTAAGAAGAAATATCAGAAAATTGGTGAAGTGATAAAAGACTACATAGGTGTTCCAGAATGTGATAATCCTGTGACAGTGTCTGATGAATCGGTCATGATTTCACAGTTGAAAGAAAAATTTCAAGTGTGATTTTGCTGAGAATTATTCCTTCATACTGCAGGATGCAGTCCAAGGATACCACTGGAACAATTCCCAAGCTAATATTCACCCTTTCGTCATGCACTACAAAAGTTCACACGCACTTCAGTTGGATCATGTTTCTTTTGTTGTCATCTCAGAATGTCTTAAGCATGACACTATCAGTGTTCACCTTTTCCAGAGCCAATTGTTGCAGTTTATATCATCACATTTTGACAAGAAAGTAGAACACATCTATTACTTCTCATACGGTGCAGCCTCACAGTATAAGAACAAGAAGAATTTTGTCAATCTGTGCCATCATGATGTAGATTTTGGTATCACAGCTGAGTGGCATTTCTTTGCCACCTCATATGGAAAGGGGCCATGTGATGGCGTGGCAGGCACCATTAAGAGATTAGCTGCACGTGCCAGCCTTCAGTGTTCATACAATGACCAAATTATGACACCGCGACAACTGTATGATTGGGCTTCCAGAAACATTCCTTCGTGCCATTTTAAATACAGCACGGACAAGAACTATGAGAACCACAAGGAGTTCCTCGAGATACATCATGCTAGTGCTCGACCAATTCCTGGTACTCAAAAACTTCACTGTGTAATACCAGTAAGCCGCACAGCTATTAAAACCAAGATGTATTCAAACTCAACTGAATACAAGGTTGAGTCAGTATTGCTAAATCCAATAGAACTGGATCTGGAGGATATTCGTGGCTATGTTATTGTTGAGTATGATAACCAGTGGTGGGTTGGTAATGTTTTGGATGTGAACATTCATACAGAACAAGTTAAAAAGTGAATAATTTTTTTTTATAAATTTCTTCCAGTACGATTTTCCCAACGCAGGTCGGCAAGGAAGTGATTCATTGTCAAAGGGAAGAAGCTTTAACCCCACCCCCCTGCAGCCTTGCAGACCTCGTTCCCCACGACGACCCATCAACCCTTGGCACATTCTTTGTGATCAAAAACCGACGCGACGCCCTCGCCTTTTTTATAACTTTTTTTTCTTTTCTGCTGTTCAAAAGCAGAATAGCTTCTGGAAACACATGCAACTTCCGTGCAACTCAAATTTTGTGCCATTTCGTACGATTTTCGTACATTTAAAGTAAAAATTTTCAAAAACGTGCAAGTTTCGTACAAGTTAAAAAAAAAACTTTCCGTATAGCACATTAAATAAAATTATATAATTAAATATATTTTTTCCCCGTACACTATAAGTAAATTTTTTTTCCGTACAGGTCGCTAGAATTGGCGATTCAATCAAAGATTTTTAGTCGCCACAAAGATGAAGTTTACCGCCAGTGGCGACCTAGTGACCGGAGTCTGGATCTTTATTAAAACGCTGCACCACTTTTTTCTTTCTTTCTTTACTGGTGTCCGCAGCACCTAAATTTATAACTTTTTAATACATAATCTGTGGATTATACAACAAAAATTACGGTATTAACTGCAAATTACGAAATCTCGAGTAAGAAGAATTTTAGGCGCCCGGGATTTGTCGAGCCCTGGTCATATGGTGTATTGATTCAGACTTTTTAAAAGCTAAATTTCTTACATTATCTATGCTTTGATTGACTTGTTTATAATAAAAATAAAATGTTCAATTAATTATTCCCTGTTATAGGAAGAAGAATCAAAGGAATTTGAAGTTAAAGAACCTTCACCTCCTAAAAAGACAAAAACTGACAAGCAGTTCATCTTTCCTAAGTCAACTGATGTACGTGAGATTATTAAAGAAATGTTTCTAGTGGAAATGCCTCAAGATTTTTATGACTTCTGGGAATTTTGCAACAATGTTGACAAACAGAATCCTGAAGGTAATTTTGTGTCTGGAAGTCTAAAAATAGTTTATTGATATTCTGTATTATAATTGTTATTATGTGCTTAATAATCTAACAAATTAAACACATTTTTTTTCTCAAGGGTAAACATTAATTTTTTTTTATTGTTTTTCTGCGCAGCCCTTGACCATTCATGAATTCTGTTCATTATGTAGTTAACTTGCTGGGCACACTCACACTCTTTTTCATGATGTTTGAAAAGGCACATGATAGTAGAGTATAAAAATAAAATGTATCTGTGTACACAACCATTGAAACAGAAAACTTACTGCAAACCTGTAAAGTGCAAACTATGATAACAATAGCCCCGCATGGGGATAACTGGTTTTCTAGTTATTTGGAGAGTAGCATCCCCATGTCCCGAGTTGACCTTGTGACGGATTATCTTGCTTTCTCGTCTTTATGCAATTACATCACCGCAGGGACAGCTGTTCATCCAGCTGATGGGGAGTGGCGACCCCACGGCCTGAGCCGGCATATACTGTATGATAGTTTCCTATTTTTTAGCTTTTGATGTTCTCTTGAAATGCACCCGCCTCAGTTGTAGGTTGCTGAAGTTGTGATCGTGCTCCTGCGCCGGAGTTTAGTTTCTCATTCTGTTTCCTTTATTCTCCATTTTATGTTCTCTTTGTTTTTCCAAGCTGGTTAGCTAGACCTACCTGCATGTTTGCACGGGTGGTCTTGGTGAGAGATGGGTTTGCCTCCTCGGGGCACTCCATTTGCAATGGCGGGCCGAACAGCAACAAGGGCCTCTGTGAATCTTGGAGAGGTGCCAGCTAGTTTTGTGTGACATTGGCAAAAAGACCCCAACTCACTGGGCTTTGTTCCAGAATCCTTAGGTTGAATGACCAACTGGAACCGTCAGCTGTGGGCTAATCCCCCACACTGGTGTATTTACCTGATTAAAAAGACACAAAGAAATGAAAAAAATGACTCAAGTGTGGGATACGGTGGACCTACCACACTTGAGAAGCACGGTCCACCACGGAAATGACCTGGAATTTCTAAAAGGCGCATGAAAAAGAGATCACGGTTGAGTGAGTAAGATTGGTGTATGGAATACTAGAGGTATAAATAGCAAGATGAATGAGGTGATTGAAGAAATAAATAAGTATAAATTGGATGTGCTGTGTATAAGTGAAACCAAAAAGAAGGAAATTGGGATAGAAGAAGTGAGTGGCATGGTAAGTGTGTGGTCTGGAGTATTGGATAATGTTAGGGGACAAGCTGGTGTAGGTGTGATTTTAAGTGAAAAGATGAAGAACAACTTGATCCATTACAATACAGGTGCATTAATGAGAGAATTCTCTGGATACGTCTGAAAGTAAAGCTTCAGAGAATAGTAATTGTTGTAGTGTATGCTCCTTGTGACTCGGGACCTTCTGATAGGAAGGAGGATTTTTGGGATGAGCTAAAAGCTGTTTTGAGCCAGTTTGGTGCTAAAGAGAAAGTTATAATCACAGGGGATTTCAATGCTTGAGTAGGAGTACAGAATGCAATTTCTGACAATGTTCTGGGTAAGTTTAATGATCCTGTGTAAATGATAATGGTGAAAGGTTAATTGAACCTCTGCCTTAAGAATGGTTTGTGTATATCTAATACATTTTTCAACCACAAGTATATCCACACTTATTCTTGGGAAAATCATACTCGTGGTCAAAAGAGTGTTATAGATTTTGTTGTTTACGATCAGCATCTGAAACACTTAGTTGTTGACACTCGTGTGATGAGAGGTGCAGATGTTGGCTCTGATCATTACTTGGTAGTGTCACAAGTGAAACTAAATGTTGGTTGGAGGAAAAGAAATAGGAAGAGGCCTAGGGTGGAAAGAATAAAGGTTGAAAGGCTCCTGAAGATCATCAGCATTATGCTAACTTACTCAGAGAACAACTGAAGGGACTGAAGTCATGTGAGAGGGATGTAGAAAAGAAGTGGGAATGCTTTAAGAACTGTGTTGTCACTGCTGCTGAGGAGTTCTGTGGTACCACAGTAGTGGGTAACAATAGAGGTGATGCTTGGTGTAATAATGATATTAAAGAGGCAGTAAAGAGAAAGAAGGATGCCTATTTGGGGATGTTGTAAGGTAGAGTTCCTGTGAATGAATATCGCTGTAAGAAGCGTGAAGCAGCTAAGCTGGTTTGCCAGAGTAAGGCAAAAGATAGGAAGGAGAAGGTGGAAAGGCATGAATTGGCATTTTGGAAAGATTGAAAGACTTTCTGGAAGTATGTGAGACTCAGGAAAAATAGGGGAAACAAAGTTGTAAGAAGAATAGGAGTGGGGAAATGATATGGGAGCCCAATGAGTTAAGTGAAAGATGAAGTGAATACTTCTGTGACTTATTAGATCAGGAGAGCAAAGGTGATTCTGAGGCAGAAGCAGATGATGTCACAGTGAAGGAGGGAAGCACAGGAGAAATCTCAAGAGAAGAGGTGTGTAAAGCTCAAAAATCTCTTCAGAATGGTAAGGCTCCAGGAGTTTATGGCATAACTGCCAAAATGTTGAAATATGGTGGTGACTCTATAATTGACTGGTTAACTGAAATTTGCCAGTTGTGCTGGGAGCTAGGAATGGTCCCTCAGAATTGGAAGGATGCTGTCATTGTTCCCTTGTATAAGGGAAAAGGTGATCAGACTGACTGCAAGAACTACTGTGGTATTAGCCTACTGAGTGTGCCAGGCAAAGTGTTTGGTAAGGTCATTATTGAAAAAGTACGGAGTCTTACACCAGAGAAAGTATGGGATGTTCAGAGTGGTTTCATGCCTGGTAAAGGCTGCACTAACCAAATTTTTGCATTACGCATGATGATTGAAAAGTATCTGGCTGTTGGTAAGAAAGTTTTTGCTACCTTCATAGATTTAGAGAAAGCTTATGACCGAGTGAATAGGACACTTTTGTGGAAGGTATTGAATGAATATGGTGTTACTGGGAATCTACTAGTGTAAAAGCCATGTATGCTGGCAGTAGAGCTTGTGTACGAGTGAATGGTGTTTTATCAAAATGGTTTTCCATTGGTGCAGGAGTCAGGCAAGGTTGTGTGATGTCACCATGACTGTTTAATATATTTCTGGATGCATGCATGCGTGATGCCAAAATAGATAATACTGGTTTATGTCTTGGTGATATCCGTGTGTGCAGATTGCTGTATGCTGATGACACTGTCCTGTTGGCAGAGAACAAAAGTGAGTTGCAGAGTATGTTGTCCCGGATGTATAAAGTTTGCACGGAATTCAAACTGAGTATTAATAAAGGAAAAACCAAAATTATGGTTTTTGAGCGGGGAACTGGTAGCACTGAATGTGATTGATCAAGAGAATGAGTTTGTGTATTTAGGAAGCATGTTTGACAGAGAGAACAAATTGGATGGTGAAATTAGTAGGAGAGTGAATTCTTCATTGAAAGTCATAGCTATCTTGGGAGGTTTTCACAGGAATGATGGATTCTAAAGGGAGTCCCGCATGACTGTGTATGAAAGTGTCATTGTTTCTACTTTGATGTATGGCAGTGAAACCTGGGTACTACAGAAGAAACCTAGGAGTCGTTTGTGTGCTGGAAAAATGCATTACTTATGGGGTTGTGGCAAGGCACGTTCTGATCGTGTGAGGAATGAAGATGTGTTGGAGTTGTGTAATGTGAAGGAAAATGTTAGCAAGGTGGAGATTAATATGCTTTGCTGGTTTGGCCATGTTAAAAGAATGAGTGATGAGATGCTTACTAAGAAAATATTTTCAGCCCAAGTGGCAGGAAGGAAAGGCAGAGGAATGCCAAGGAACATGGGAGGATCAGATTCAGGAGTGTCTGCATGAGAAAAAGATCATGAGTATGAAGTATAGAAAATCTTGTGTACGTTGTGTGATGGATGTCAGTGAAGCCCGAGTTGTGTGTCAAGATCGCTGTAAATGGATTAGTTTGATATGGCAACATAAAGTAAATAATCTGTTAAAAATTATCTGGTAGTTTGTCTTTTCTTTGTGGAGCTAACCTCTGAATCCCAAAGAACAGTTTAGTGATATGTATGTATGTATGTACCTGCATGTTTGCTGTGTGCGGTGACCCGTAAGGTGGAAAAGGGGATGCAGGAGGCTGAAATTTCTGGGGGCTGGGGTGCCGTTGTCATCAGCTACCAACACTTTTCTTTGCCCCCTGCTTCACCCTAAACAGGTGGCTAGGAACTAACCCACTCCTAGTCAACAAAGTCTGTGGCCGAATAGAGTCCTGACTTCTAATGGCTTGTCATTCCGTACAACGGGTCAGTCTGGGAATAGTGTGGGCATGCCGGGGAAAGTCGTGGTACTTGCCAAGTGCATGGCTGCCCTATCAACTTGCTATATCTGCCACTTAACAACCCTAGAGCTGTATCCAGCGTCTGTTTAAGCTTGCGGACCTCTGGCTCTCCCCTGTTGGGCTAGGTGGTGGCCCTGGGAAGTCGGTGGACAAATTCTTTCTTTTTCTTTATGGTTTCTAATAATGTTTCCCAAGAGACTAAAAGCAAACGACATATTGAGGAAGGCACAGCCTCTTCTTCCACGAAGCATACGTCCCTAATTCTTCCAATGCTCGTTTTTTCTTTGTGCACTCATTGGACCCTTGAAAGCTTTGAGTGCCTAAAGTCCATTTTGGATAAACAAAGCACTTCAATCCATTGCAAGCTCTCCTTCAATGAAGCATACGTCCCTGATTCTTCCAATGCTCATTTTTTCTTTGTGCACTCGTTGGACCCTTCAAAGCCTTTGAGTGCCTAAATCCATTTTGGATAAACAAAGCACTTCAATCCATTGTAAGCTCTCCTAAGAATGTCAAGAAACTCCAGTCTGGAGATTTTCTTGTAGAGATGTCCACTACTGCCTACAGTTCCACACTTCTTAACACTATCTTGCTGCTTGAGATTCCTGTCTAAATCACACCCCACGGCTACCTTAATACATCTCAAGGTGTTGTCTCCTCTCGGGACCTAATTGAATGTACCGAGGATGAACTTCTGGTAGAACTGAGGAGTCAACAAGTTACGGATGTGCTGCTTAAACTCTTCAGGTGGAATGGGCAGTCAATCCCACAGGGGAACAAAATAAGTCGTATCGCATCGCAGTTTGCGATGCAAACTCATATTTGAATCGCATAACCCAATTTAAAAGTTTAAAAATGAAATTTACGTTAAAATGTTAAATCCTTAGAGCAACTCATTGTTTATCAAAAATACGATTTTGCTTACACATGAAAAAAAAAAAATCACCTATTCATAACTTTACGAATACTTTATGTTTGCTTTCAGCTGGAAAAAGTTTCCTCGTATAGCTCTAGATGTGCAGTGATGAGGTGGTCATTGTCCGACTGCAGAGCATCTATTATTGGTTCCCCACTCCCGCCTGCCTGCACCATGAATCATTTAAGGGCAGATGCTCTTACGCTGTTTTTGTTTTGGTTTTGATATGGCTGCTACTTAATTTTATGGGGATGTGAGTTTTGTTGTTTTTCTCTTTGTTATTTGAAATCATGGCTACCAAAGGGAAAATATGAACCATGAAAAGGTGGATGGAGGAATTAGATCCAAAAGGTAGTTGGTTATGCTATGGTGTTGACGCCGATAAAATCACCATCTGTCTGCCTATTGTGAACTTTGTCGGAAGAATGTTGACAGCATAAAATTTTTTCGAAATTTCAATTCTTCTTTTATTGATGGAGTTTCTGGATTCATTATTAAAAAGGACAATGTGGTAAAGCACACCAGATCAGAAATTCACCGTGCCAGTGTCTCCAAGGTAGAACATAAAGGAAAATCGCTTGCTGATTTTTATCAAAGAACGTCTATTGGTAAGCCAATGATTGTTGTTTCCAATGTGTCTAAGACTCGAATGGGAAAAAATGATATAGCATATATGATTGCCAAAGAAGAGATTCCATTTTTGAAATTTTCTAAAATTATTGAATTAGAGAAATGCCATGGTGTTGATGTAGGTCAAACTTACTATTCGTCTGTGATGTGTGCTCAGTTCACGGAGTGCATTGCTGATGTTTTCGAAACTGATTTGCACAATGACTTAAGAAAGGCAGACTATTTTACCTTATTTATTGATAGCAGTACAGATGTTAGTGTATCTGAAAATGAAATTATTTGTATCATGTATGTGAATGAAGTAGGAGGTACCAAATTCTCATTCCTGGCATTAAAAGAACTGAAAAATGCTGATGTTAATCACAGAATTTGGAATAGTCAATTTTGAAAATAAATTAATTGGATTTTTAGCTCACAGAGCAAATGTTGACATGGGATAGAAAAAGGGTGTTGCAGCTCTTTTGAAAAAAAACTGCCCTTGTTTAGTGTCAGTGCACTGTTTAAGTCATTGCTTAGAGCTAGCTCTGAAAGATTTTATGCTGTCAACATATTTTCAAGAGGAAGACATTCAAAATTTTTATGGAAGACATTCAAAATTTTTATGGAAGACATTCAAAATTTTTATGAAAAAAAGTGCCAAACAAATTAGAAACTTTCGTGAGCTCTCAACAATACTCGATGAAGATGTATCAGATACACCAGCTTTGAGAGTCCATGGCACCCGATGAGCTTCACATATGCACAGAGCCACTGCCACACTGATTAAAAATTATTTTGTTATTGTACAACAACTAGGAAATATGGTTGCAGATCCATCAAGCAAAGGAGAAAAGCCAGGATTACAAGCATTTTAAGAAAAATTAAGTTCATTACATTTGTAACTTGGCTGCTGTTACTTTGCAACATTTTCTTTGTCAAAGTTACCTCTGTCTCTCCAGTTGGATAATGTAGATGTACCTTGTATTTTGAACGCATTAGAAAAATTCTATCATTCCATCGAAATTATGAAGAAAAGAAAGCTTTCGGCTGACCTGTCCAAAATTTTACAAGACTTGTAAAATTTAAGCGTATCAGCAAACGTATCAGCTTTTGATTCCAGTGACTATGATTCAGTGAAAACTGTAAAATTTTGTGACATTGAACTGAGCTGTAATTTGACAGTACATGTATTCTATGAAAAATTGTGAATATCTTTTAAATCATATTCATCAGTGTGTGCATACCCGGCTTGGTAACTTGCACGGAAATCAGGTTTTTAACGTTGCCAAGCTGTTGGAACCTAAGCTTTGGCCAACAGACAAATCTACACTTGCAAATTTTGGTGATGATCAAATTACTGTATTAACTGAACATTTCAGTGAGTTGTTGACTGACAACAACATTGACAACGATAAAATTCTAGAGGACTGGGATTATTTCAAAACCTTTTGGTTAAAAAATCAGCAATTGTCTAAACAACAGTTAAGGAAATGTTTGAAAGAAAAATATGCAAATGAATTTCAAAATCTAAACCACATGATAAACATCATGAGATTATTGCCCATATCCAATGCTAAGGTCCAAAGGGTCTTTTCTGCGATGAAAAGAATCAAGACAAATTTCCGTAATCGGATGAATTCTGATGCTTTGAACCATCTATTGTGGATAACGCTGGAAGGACTATGTGAGTTTCACCCCGAACAAGCAGTGGAGGTATTTTTGAAAAGAAACTCCGACACACAAGTGTGAAGTCTTACGGAAAAAGGACAGACGCAGAACCTGAAGCTACCACAAGTTCAGGAGTACTCTCACTGTCAAGTGACAGTAAGTAGCTGCTGCAATGTGTGGCTAGGTAGTATTTCACCATATATCCATAGAAAGAAAATTTGTACTTTTTACCAATTTTGCGCCAAAAGTTAAAATTTACCGGTCATCGATATTTTAGCGTTATCTTACGACATTCGAAATCGATTCAGCGGAATCTCACGTTAATTCGTACGTGAGATTCTTCCGCGGAGTCCCCAACGTTTTTTTTTTTTGTCATTTTAGAGATCGATGCAAAAGTGAAGAAATTTTCGGGATATTAGTTGGTTGGTCGTATTCCGTCTGGGGACGTTGTTTTGTCTTTTTAAACGTTCGGAAACGGAAGTTCAACGAAGTGCAGATTTTCCCCGTAATCGTATTTTTTTCTCTCGCGATGTTGCTTCTGTTCAGTATTGTTAAATATAATTTCATTGCATAATTTCAGCTTGAAATTGTAGGCAACGATTTCCGAAAACGGAAGTTAGGCAGCCCGAAAATTTCCCCGTAATCTTCGGCGACGAGATTCTCACGCTGATTCGAGGAATTCCGTCTTTTTTTGTTATCATTTGGACCATGTACGAAATCGATGCATAACTGAACTTAAATTTTTAGGAGGATTGGTGACGGCGGGGAGGGGGGGATCGTTTTCTCCGTCGGAGGACGGAATTTCATCCTTCGAAAACGGAAAGTAGACAGAGGTAAGATTTCTCTGGTAATCGTAATTTTTTTTTCTCGCGATGTTTCCACTACCGAGTATTGTTAGATATCATTTTATTCCATAAATATTTGTATTTCAGCTTGAAAATTTTGGATAAATTTCCGAAAACTGAAGTCAATGCTCTTGAAAATGTTGGATAAATTTCCGAAAACTGAAGACTTGAAAAACCGTTATTTCAAGCCACGTTTAACAATTCAGCTATCGCAAAAAAATATTCGTGTGGAAGAACCAAGGCTACTGCACTAATTCAGCGATCGCAAAAAAATATTTGTGTGGAAGAACCAAGGCTACTGCACTAATTCAGCACATGGCCAGCGTTTCTACAAGCCACATGGCCAGTGTTTCTACAAGTAACATGAATTTAGGGGTGCTTATTTTCCGGAAATTCCTAAAATTTTCGACGTTTTTTTTTTTTTTTTTTTCCCCACCGGAAATTTTCGGCGTTTTTTTTTTTTATTCTTTTTTTACGGACATTTTCGGCGGCGTTGTACTCCGGGAATTTTCTGCGTTTTTTTGTTTTTTTTTTAGAAATTTTATTTTATAGCCACTGGCAAGGCCTGCACTGTCCTTTCCCTGTTTTCCCTTGGTTGGTTAGCCAAAGCAAAACTCAATTCCACTGGGAGTTGGGAAATCTGACTGCCAATCTACCCCCACAGAGGAGAAAAGAAACAGGTCCACTCTGTGTCTACCCAATTCAGCTGGGAGAGACCCCCCCCCCACCTGATGTTATATTTGTCTTCTAAAAGTGTGTTAACTGTTTGCTTTCCTTTGTGGTTTGGTGCTGGGTTTGCCCAGAGCTACTCCAAACAGAAATTTCTCACCCCTTTCTTTTCCTGGCAGTGCCCCTTTGCTCCTGCCCCCCCAGGCTTAGTGGCCCACCCACCCTGTCTGTTGCTTTTGACCTTCAAGACTTCTTATCTCATCATCACAGAGATCTAGGGAGGATCTCCCTGCTGACTTTTTGTTCACCTCCTTCCCTTTGGGATGCCTGCTGGTTTGCTGCTCAGAAAATCTTTGTCATTGGTTTCAATGCATTCTTTGACCTTCTGGCTTTCTTAAAATGCATAGAAATCTGAGTCCAGGATGTGGGTGACTGTCCCCTCTTCATCCCTCCCCCACCCTGCTTCAGTAGTATGATAACTTGAGTTTGCTGCACTCCTAAGTACTTCAACTTGTTCCTGCTCCATTTGACTGCTGCTGCACTGGGGACCACTGGTTATCCTTGCTGCGCCTCCTGGTGAAGTGCTATTCTACAAAATAGTTTCTGTTCCTGACATCGCATGTAATTTATGATAATGAAGTTTTTGAAAGATTCTGATGCTGAGCTCATAAAAGTTTTGGAAAAAGATATCCGCAATAAATATCGCTGGGATTGGCTTCAGAAACAAGATGCCAACGCTGACGCCATTGGGATATGGTGTCGAAAAACTGATTCTCCTGGGGAATGTTTCTGCATTTGGTGCAACAAAAGCATTCGATACGAAAAGGATGGTGTAAAAGCATTGGTAAGCCATTCAAATTCTTCACAACATAAATCTTCAAAAACATCTGTAAAGAGTTCAATGAACTTGTATTCTTATACATCTGCAGAAAACCCTGCTGGTGATGAAAAGCCACTAGATCTAAGTACCCATACAGTTAGATCAGAGGTAATTTTATGTTCATTCATAGCAGAACACTCTCTTCCCTATACACTTGGGCCTCAACTTATAAAACTGGCCCAGACATTGTCAAAGGACCCAAAGGCATTACAGGCGTTAAGTATGAATAGGTCAACTGTTACATACAAAATGAGAGATGGCCTTGCTCGTACAATAAAAAAACAAATTGGCGATACCCTCAGACAGACTTACTTCCTTCTCATTAAATATTGATGAGAGCACAAGTCGGGCAAATTGTAGTGTCTTAACTATTCTTGCACAATACTTTTGCCCTGAGCAAGAAGAAGTTGTAATACAACATTTATCATCGATTCAACTTCAGGTTTGTACTGCAGCCAATATTTAATCAAAAATAGTAAATTTAATAGAAGGAAATTATATTCCTTGGAGTAACCTAATTAGTCTCCTGATGGACTCGTGCAACACTATGAGGGGTAAAAAAAATGGTGTAGAAACATTAGTTCGTAACAACAAAGCTCCACATCTACTTCATATTGATGGTGATAGCTGCCATACTGTTAACAACAGTGTAAAAAGATTCACTGCTCCTTTTAAAATGCACATTGAATCATTGTGTGACAACATTCACTTTGACTTGCTAAGTGTTGACAAAAGAGAACTAATTCTTTGCTTGACAAGTCACAGTATCACTATAACTAATCAAAAATTTATGTGCTTATAATTACCTTAATAAGAGCAATGAGAGTGAACTTACCCTTACCAGTAGGTTCGTTCTCTCAGACATGTAGACATTTCTCTGCACGCTAACTTCCTTATTAATATCCACGGTTGGTTTTTGGCCTTTGGTGCGGTGGTTTTTATGTTATCTTCGACATGTTCTTTTATTTGATTGAGTGAGCAATTTATTAACCTATACTGCAGAACTGATACGTTGGTCCAAGAAACCTCTTTTATACTTTAAAAACCCTATATTTACAATGACTTGAATAACACTAACCGGTAACTAAATTGGCTTATAAAAAAAAAACAAGAAAAAACCCCCCTATGTACATGAACATTTAGAAACCATAAACAAACTTCCTATTTACAAACACCAAAACATCGGAACAAAACATTTAAAAGCCTAAAATTCAATTATTCACAACGAACTTATCTCATTGCCCTCTATTTACAAACTCATCTCACACACTCATTCACGCACCACACCTCTGCCGTTCCCAACGTAGATTGCCCCAAGCAGCTTTCCACCCATCCAGGGTCATCATCTGGAGGCCAGTTGGTATCAGCCCTGCTATCACAGTGCGAGTGAGTGAGAGAAGCAATTTCTTGCGTCGGCCTCATGTCCCACGTCATATTGAACACATGGCCACCGTGGCTCCATCTGTTAAGAACTGTAGTTAATATTTTATTTTCTTCTGGAGTATTTTTTCCTTTTTTGTTCTATTTTTATTAGTTCTTTCCATTTTTCATTAAGTATATTTGGGTCATGATTACATACTCGATCCCTATTTTTTTCGATCAGTACTGACTCTGCAATACGCAAATATCTTTCGTTGTTACATGATTTAATTATTTTGATGTCTTCAAATTTTGGGTATCTTTGATTATCTAAGCAGTATTGTATCAGTGCTGTTTTCGCTTCTTTTTTTTGCCAATATTTTATGTGTTGTTGTGGGCGATGTTTTAACTGGTTTTTGGTACTCCCTATGTACGATATTGGTGGGATGCCTGTTATCAGAATTTCATACACACCTGCTTTTTCCAAGATACTGCTTTTTTTCCGTATTATTAATTATCATATCTTTGACCGTTAGTACTTTGTTTCCCATCTGAATTCCATATTTGTGGCATAACTTATAATTTATCTCTGTTGATATTCTTGGAAGGTAAGGTAAAGCACCAACATATTGTAATTCCTTTTTCTTTTTGAGGTTGTGGTATCTTGAATCTTAACTGGTACTTCATATATCCATTTATTTATTTTTTGTGGTGGGTATCCATAACAAAATGAAATTTCTTTAATGTACTTGATCTCATCATTCTGAAATTCTTCTTTAGAGGAGTGTGTAATTGCTCTTTTAATTAATGTTTTAATGCTATTGCATTTTTGTGTATAAGGGTGTGTTGATGAATATGGAATCAGAACAGGAACATATGTTAGTTTTCTATGTACTTTATATTGCATATGGTCATTTTGTTTTATAACCTTTATATCCAGGTAAGGCAATGAATTCTCTTCTTCATGTTCTATTGTTAATTTTATTGATGGATAAATACTGCTAAGTTGTTGTGTCAATGCCTCCAGCCCATCTGTATCCATTTTGGCCAAGATGAAGATATCATCTACATATCTACAGTATATCAGAGGAGGGTCTTGTAATTTGCTAATAATTTGTTCTATGTTATTCATGATTACTTCTGCAAACAGATTTGATAGTGGTGAGCCCATTGGTCCTCCGTAATTTTGTTTGTATATTTTATCATTATATTTGAAGATATTATTTTCATATATATACAATAAAGTTGCTTTTAACTCCTGTAGTTGTATGTCATTCATTGATTGGTCCTGTTTCAAATTTTTCAATAATGATATCCACCGCCTCAAGTACAGGTGTACTTGGAAACGACTACTTGACATCCATACTCGCCATTCTGTAACTTCTTATATCTTGTTTTACATTCTTCAAAATTTCTATAAATTCGTACGTATTCTTTACAGTGTATTTTGTTTTCATAAATTTTAGTGATAAGAACCTGTAAATATTCTTCTCAAGTTCAATCAGTGGTGAGTTCTTTTTGGACACTATGAGTCTTATGGGTGTACCTTCTTTATGTGTTTTAATTTTAGCAAACAATTGGGGTACTTTTGTACCTATTGGTGGTTTTGTATTTTTAATCTCATTAGGTAGGGTGCTATGGTTCCTGATATTTGCCAAGTATCTTACTTGGCTATCTGTTGGGTCTTTTTTTAACTCAGAACACTGTAATTCCTCTATTGCTAGTACTACCTTTTGGTTATATTCCTCTGTATTCAGAATCACTATCTGACCTGTCTTATCTGCCTCACAGAATTTGATGTTCCTATCATCCTTTAATTTCAATAGCTGTTTTTTTTTCATATTTTAATTTCTTTAAATAATAATTTCTATTATTTTTTTCATTATATTCTTTTAATATTATTCTAAATAGTTTACCACTGAATTCCTCTTTGTCTTCGTTTGGGATGTTTCTGATGATATCTTCCAAATTTGGTATTAATTCTTCTGTTTTTGTTATCTTCTGTGGCAAAGCATATTACTTTCCTTTCTGCAGTACTGCCCTCTGAATAATTTAGTTCGTGCGTTGACATATTCTGAAAAACTTCATAATTATTTTCTTTCTGCCCCTGACCTGTATGTTGGTCCAATAATTTATGCAATTTTGAAGTAACGTTGTTATTTGCAGACTTTCTTTCATTTTCAACAATCTCTGAAAACTCACTCAAAGTAGTGTCCAAAATTTCATTTTTCCATGTTCCATAAAAATTTCTGTACGTAGTATTACTGTTATCTTTCCATATTCTTAAACATTTGGACTGAAGACCGAAGATTGTCCTTCTTAAACATTTGGCTGAAGACCGAAGATTGTCCTTCTTTTATTAACGATTTCTGCACTTAATCTTTTTTTCTGGCACGTTTTAATTATACTCCCGTTTTTCTTTTTCATTGGGGAGTTCGTTATTCTTATATATTTTGGGGTTAGATCAAAGTCCCTGCATGCTATCAAAAATTCCACTTGTATTTCAAACTTTGTTAATTTTATTTTTTGTTTTTTATATTCTTTCAATCTATGCAATTTGTGTTTTTGAAAGAGCTCACGGTAGCGCATTCTCTATCACGCAAAGAGACTGGGCGTTCCCAGCCCTCCGCCTCCCTCACTTGGAAATTTGCATGTCTTCCTATGTAATTCTTCGCTTGACAAGTCTCACAGTATCACTATAACTAATCAAAAATTTACGTGCTTACAATTACCTTAATAACAGCAATGAGAGTGAACTTACCCTTACCAGTAGGTCCGTTCTCTCAGACATGTAGACATTTCTCTGCACGTTTACTTCCTTATTAATATCCACGGTTGGTTTTTGGCCTTTGGTGCGGTGGTTTTTATGTTGTCTTCGACATGTTCTTACATTTGACTGAGTGAGCAATTTATTAACCTATACTGCAGAACTGATACATTGGTCCAAGAAACCTCTTTATACTTTAAAAACCCTATATTTACAATGACTTGAATAACACTAAGCAGTAACCAAATAGGTTTTTTTTTTTTTTTTTATTTTTTTTATTATAAGCCAATCTACATGAACATTTAGAAACCATAAACAAACTTCCTATTTACAAACACCAAAACATCGGAACAAAACATTTAAAAGCCTAAAGTTCAATTATTTACAACGAACTCATCTCACACACTCATTCAAAAAATTCAAGATACCACAACCTCAAAAAGAAAAAAGGAATTACAATATGTTGGTGCTTTACCTTACCTTCCAAGAATATCAACAGAGATAAATAAGTTATGCCACAAATATGGAATTCAGACGGGAAACAAAGTACTAACGGTCAAAGACATGATAATTAATAATACGGAAAAAAGCAGTATCTTGGAAAAAGCAGGTGTGTATGAAATTCCGATAACAGGCATGCCACCAATATCGTACATAGGGAGTACCAAAAACCAATTAAAACATCGCCTACAACAACACATAAAAAATTGGCAAAAAAAAAAAAAGAAGCAAAAACAGCACTGATACAATACTGCTTAATCAAAGATACCCAAAATTTGAAGACATCAAAATAATTAAATCATGTAACAACGAAAGACATTTGCGTATTGCAGAGTCAGTACTGATCGAAAAAATAGGGATCGAGTATGTAATCATGACCCAAATATACTTAATGAAAAATGGAAAGAACTAATAAAAATAGAACAAAAAAGGAAAAATACTCCAGAAGAAAATAAAATATTAACTACAGTTCTTAACAGATGGAGCCACGGTGGCCATGTGTTCAATATGACGTGGGACATGAGGCCGACGCAAGAAATTGCTTCTCTCACTCACTCGCACTGTGATAGCAGGGCTGATACCAACTGGCCTCCAGATGATGACCCTGGATGGGTGGAAAGCTGCTTGGGGCAATCTACATTGGGAACGGCAGAGGTGTGGTGTGTGAATGAGTGTGTGAGATGAGTTCGTTGTGAATAATTGAATTTTAGGCTTTTAAATGTTTTGTTCCGATGTTTTGGTGTTTGTAAATAGGAAGTTTGTTTATGGTTTCTAAATGTTCATGTACATAGGGTTTTTTTTTTTTGTTTGTTTTTTTATAAGCCAATTTGGTTACCGGTTAGTGTTATTCAAGTCATTGTAAATATAGGGTTTTTAAAGTATAAAAGAGGTTTCTTGGACCAACATATCAGTTCTGTAGTATAGGTTAATAAATTGCTCACTCAATCAAATAAAAGAACATGTCGAAGATAACATAAAAACCACCGCACCATAGGCCAAAAACCAAACATGGATATTAATAAGGAAGTTAACGTGCAGAGAAATGTCTACATGTCTGAGAGAACGGACCTACTGGTAAGGGTAAGTTCACTCTCATTGCTCTTATTAAAGAAAAGAGAACTATTTTTCAAAATCTGTACGATTTTGGGAATTCAAAAGCTCTCCCCGCTTTCACGACCAAATCATAGATGGCTGTGTGTGCTCCCAGCAGTTGAACGCATGATTTTGTTGTGGGATGCTTTGCTAATATTCTATTATTCTTGGATTAAAGACTCAGACAAAAATTTGTATAAGTCTGATTTGAATAAAGTGTATGAGGAAAGAAAAATTAGTAATTCTTGTGTGTCCAAACTTGTGAAAATCCTAGATTCTTTGAAATCAAAAAGTTTAACAGGAATGGGAAAAGAAAGGAAGAATAAAATAATTGAAGGCCTTTTTGTGGTGCAAAAGAAAACATTACTTGAAATCCATCTGTACAAAGCTGTTCTGCGTATATTCAATGAATACATAAAGCTGTTTCAGACCGATAAACCTATGTTGCATAGATTGCATGTTGAACTTTTTGTGTTGATAAAGAAAATTTTATCATTTTTCATTAAACATGTAATAATCTCCAAGTGCAAAACTCACAAGGATCTTTTGAAAATAGATTTGAAGAGTGGTGATAATCACCTGCCAGACAAATTTATTTATGTTGGAGGAGAAGCCAAAAAACTTATTGCTGCAAGTACATCAAATGATTATATGGTATCTTCATTTAAGAAAGAGCTAAAGGAATGTTATCTGGCATGCTCCTTATACATGATCCAAAAACTTCCTGTGGGAAATTCTACTCTGATTAGTTTTTCAGGGTTAGACCCCTCTCTTAGGGGCCAAACTACTACCTATATAGCTCTTTCAAAATTGACTGATGCATGTAGCTCAGTGCTATCTGCTAACGAAATGCTTTTTATCGATGAAGAAATCAGATCATATCAAATCGATACAGCAATTAGGGATATCTTTAATTACTCAGCCAATGAGAAATGTGAAAAAAATAAAATTCCCAAAGGCATTGATGAATACTGGGCTGTAGTGTCAAAAATGTGCTCACATGATGGAATACAAAAGTACTCCACATTGGGCAAACTTGTAAAAGCCCTCATCTCATGCTTTCATGGGCCAATTGTGGAAAGCTCATTTAATTTCATGGATAATATCATCACACAGCACAGAACTAGTTTAGATGCAAAAAGCTTGGACAGTTATCATACCATCAAATATAACCTCTTAGCAAAGAAATGTTCAACATTTGAAATGTTTGGTGTTGAAAATCCAATCACCACTGCAGTTGACAAAACTTTGTTACAGAACATGTTGCAAAGCTGGAAAATTCATCACAAATCTACCAAGGAAAAGTGTGATAGAAGGCATGAAGTAATTGGAGATCATTTCTCTGGAATAAATAAATCATCAGCAGCTAGCTCTGTAAGTACAAAGATTGTGGAGAGTCCTAAAATTCCAACACAAAATCTGTCAACACCAAAGCAGGAATCTGGGTGCAGTAAACGTAAATCTCACACAAAGGATTTGCAGCAAAATAAAAACAAAATAACCAAATTTTTTTCTAAAGCATTACGAAGTATGAAGTTTTGCCTCCATCAGCAGCATTGATGACTTATTACGTGAATATACAAATCATTTAAAGTATAAACTGAACAAACTTTGTCATATACATTTCAGTCTTTCTGCACAAGAAAATACACGATTGACACAGGCAGGCCAAGGCATCAATTATGTAAGTTGCCTTTTTTATTTTTATTTTGCTCAGTATTTTACTTTTTATAAGTATTATTATAGCTTTGAAGGGCCAAACACTGGAAATTTGCAATTAGTAAAATTTTATAAAGGCCACTATTCTTTAAAAAAATATCAGAACTTGGGAAATAAATTACGAATGTAACACATATATTCTGTTTTTTTTTTTTTTTTTTTTTTTTTTTTTTTGTAAGTATTGATCTACGTTAATTTCAGGAAATTTGGGTTTGGTTTCAGGAAATTTGATTTCACAGAATAAGCACCCTTGAACATGGTATCTGAAGTAAAAAAAATCCTTTTTCTCTATCTACGGACAGTAATGATGCTCAAGCAAGTAAACTGTATCCCATTAGAATAACATTTTGACGAAAAAATAGGGAAAAATTCAACTGTTTTGTTATCATTGGTTGAATCAAGTAATAATACAGGTGAAGGAATATTCAACGTTTTGAATAATGAGTTTGTTAAAAAAAATATCTCATGGAGCAACTGTGTGTCATTTTGCTGTGACAATGCTAACACTATGATAGGTCAAGTAAAAGGTGTTGTTTCTCACATAAAGAAGGTTCAGCCTGCAATCATAGTGCAGCAATGTTCATGCCATTTAGTAAATTTAGCTGCACAGAAATCTGCTACTCAACTGAAAGGATTTATTGTTGAGCAGTTTCTGATACAGTTGTACTTTTTTTGGAGAAAAGTTCAAAGAGGAAACACAATCTGAAACTGAGTCAAGCTGTTTGTGGTACTAAACCACACAAAATTCTAAAGCATGTCAATACTCGCTGGTTATCACTTTTGGAATCCATTGACAGAATTTTAGAACAGTGGGAGGCTCTAGAGCATTATTTCAGTGACAATGAAGAAGCTAATTCACAGTATAAAAACCTTGCAAGTATGATTGGAAATCCTTCATCTAAACTTTATTGTCTTTTTTTATCTGCTACTTTTCCTTTGTTTACATCTGTTAACATGTTCTTGCAGCAGGAAGCTCCGCTTGTGCATGTATTAAAAAGAAAACTTCATAGTCTGTTATCTGAATTGCTTGTACGATTTATCAAGTCATCGGCATTTGATATGATAGCAACATCTCTTGCAGATGGAAATGTTGAAAGAAGGAGAAATCAGAAAGAAAACTGTGATCTCGTAATTGGGTCAAAAGCGAGATCTTATATAGGCACAACTGCAGATCTGAGTGAAGACACAGTGGCTACTTTTTATTCTGAGGTAAGGGAATTTTACAAGGCAGGCTGCAATTACATTTTAAGAAAATTTCCACTTAATGATGAATTTCTGAGTCATGCTGAAATTGCAGTGTAGCATTAAGGCAAAGTGTTTCTTTTACATCAATCCAATATATGTGTTCCCTGTTTCCAGTTTTGAAACCAGGAGAATCTGACAAGGTGGAATCTGAATTTGCTCACTACCAGTTTGAAAATTTTAACTGTGCTGTTACTTCTGAGAGAATGGATGAAGTGTGGCACAGAATTTCTTTAATGAAATATGAAAGTGGCCAGTTGAAGTATGAATCATTAAGCAAAATTATGAAAATGATTTTAATAGTCCCTCATAGCAATGCAAGTACAGAAAGAATTTTCAGTATTGTGAAAAAAACAAAAAAACATGAATGAATTCAAACCTAATTTAAGTACTCATGTGCTGTCTTCTTTATTAGTAGAAAAAATAAACAGCATTGCACACAGTGAACTATGCTATCAGAAGAAGTTTTCGCAAATTGAACTAAGGAAGGCCAAAATGGCAACTACAGCCAGTTTATCATAATAATTTGGCCAACATTCCAAGGAATAATTTTTCTTCATGTCTGGAAGTAATTTATTATATTTTTCTGGTAAACAGTATTTTGAATTTCCCCACTAGCAAATTATTTTTTATTGTATTATTATTATTATTATTTTGTTAATAGTTCTGACAGATTAAAATTTGTGGCAGTGTTAAATACCCAAATTTGCCGCTGTAGACTAGATTACTGAAAATTACTGAAAAAAAAAAATGTTACTGAAAATTACTGAAAAATGAACATGTTGGTTACTGAAAACTACTGTTAGAGGTTGGCATCTATGCACACATATAATAATTCGGGTTTAAAAAGTCCTTCAAAAGTGCTTGAATTTATTTTGCTTGGAAGAGTACGAACCATGCTCCTGCACAATACACTTTAATGATAAAAACTATGTACAATTAAAATAAATATGTTTAAGAACTTTCAACGCCACAATGGCGTCATCCTCAGAAACGGTGCAGCAGTGTTGGAATGACACCATTGTTCTGGATTCTCCCAGGAATCGTTGATCAACACTTTTCTGTGAAAGTATTCACATATTCGTCAATGGTTAAAGATGGTGTAACGATGAACCCCCGTGTTTATCCCCCTTCCTTGGAGAACACTTTTGGGCCAGGTCACGCCCACCAACTATGCTTGTACCCACTGAACTTGATTTGGACTTCGCTGATTATTGCATATGCGCATTAACTTCTATGTGTCTTGTAAAGTATATAGGCCACTCACTTCTGTGCTCACTGCTGCACTGTTTCTGAGGATGACGCCGTTGTGGCGTTGAAAGTTCTTAAACATATTTATTTTAATTGTACATAGTTTTTATCATTAAAGTGTATCGTGCAGGAGACAGCATTTGTTTTCGATTTAATGGAAATCAGTTTTAAAATAAATATAACTTTATGGATCTGGCAACCACTTAATGCCATCCATCTCTTCCTAAGTTGAAAAAGACTGAAATTATAAGTTGAGAGCTTCCTTAATTTAAAAATTTTATATAACTGAATCATGGTTCTTAATGTCTTAATATTTGTTATTTTTGGTTAAGTACTTAAGCACATATTTATCATGATATGTTTTGTATATTTTTATGCATTTTGTACATACTTTTATGTCAGAATTATGTACATAATCTTTTTGTATACCATCTATGCTTGTGGCCATTGCACTTAAGTTTTTTTGCTCTTTCTCAGATGTGTTTTCTGACTTGGGCTTTCAACTTGTTGGGCCTTTTGACATCTTATCTGGAAAGTTCAGCAAGAAAGATGAAGCAGAGCCTCTTCTTTGTCACTGGAGATATTATTATGATCCACCAGAGTTCCAGACTATAATTAAGAAAAATGGAAGTGACTTGTACCATACTGGGTATTACAGGTAAGCTACCTGCCAGCTTTTACTTTAAAAATTTATGTGTAAACTGACTTGTGCCAGAGGAAGGTTAAAAAATGTCATGAGTGCTGTTTATCTAACTTGCTGGTTCAGTTATCTAAACCTGCTAATTAAGTGAAATTGTATTAGTCTTGTAATATAGGCATCAGGGTTCAAAATTAACGGGTGCCATGAGCGAAACGCGACTGCATTTTTTAATTTGGCGACCAGCGATTTGACATCAGGGACCAAATTGTGACTACATGTATTTTCTATTGCATTTTATTATTATTGTTTTTTTTAATCTGAAAGACTATTTTTGTTTTCTTGATTCTTAGAGAGGTTTGCAAGAATTGTTCCCTTTCACATGCCGCTTAGTTCCTCACTTCATCTTCAGGATGTACTTAGATGTAAAACTGTTTATCAATTGCATTCCCCACTTGTCAACACTGTCATCACACAAGTCAGTTAAAGAGGTGACCTTGAACAATGAGCAGGATCCTCCCATAGAGATATTTTGATCCCCCCTCTCAACCAGAAGCAGAGCGGAGCCACTGCTTGCCTGAACTTCATTAATCACAACTGAAGAATTGTATCAATTATTTGTTCATCGCTTTACACGTCGATTGTCCTTTGAATCTATTCATTGTAAATCTAGTGTCAATATAACTTTTTGGCTTATGGCACAACAATTTTTAGTGTGTTGCACTAACAAATAGTTGGAAACATTGTTAATTTTACTTAGTTCTGAAAGTTATCTTACATTTATTTGCAGGAGTTACGGCAATTGATTGTTCACCATGGAGATAACAGGATGTGTAAAGGTTTCTGCTGATGAAACTAAAGAGGAGTACTTGTAATGGAAGTTGTGGGTGAAAGATTAAAATTTCTCAGAAGTCTGAGATTTTGTGGGGCAGACTTTTTATTAAGATGGAGTCTTCTGATGAATTTAGGAACTTGTTAACTATCATTTCATTTTTATGTTGCATTCCATTTAGCACTGCTATTTGTGAACGTGAATTCAGCACAATGAACCTGATTTCAGAAGCAACATGAAAATTAGTTTCTTGATCTCAAAGACGTCTTGTGACACTTATATATATATTAAAATAATACAACTTCGTTTGTCACAATTATTTATTTTTTCAAGTTGACCATGGTTTTGCTGGGTATTGACCTAGCTTCATCAGGACGAATGGCCTTATAAGACCATGGTTTCGTTGGGTATTGACCTAGCTTCATCAGGATGAATGGCACGCAAATATTCAAATTGTATATGACATCATAAATGATGTTTTACATTAACGTGTTTTGGTTAGATGCTTCCATGCGCTTGATAGAAATGGTGTGGATGCCATGTCATTAACAAGTTGCGAAGACTTCTGATATATATGGAAAGCTTCCAAAATATCAAGTTTGGTTTTTGAATCTGGCTTGTCAATTAGTTTTGCTTCTTCAAAGAGAAATTTGTGGTCCTTTTCATAACAGTGTTTAGCCATCGATGACTTTTTTAGGTCACAATTCCGAATGTAGGTATTTTGCTCCTTCAATCGAAAACGCTAGGCTCTACGGGTCTGTCCTATATATGAAGTGCCACATTCACATGGAATTTGATAAATTCCCCACGAGTTTTTGTCTTCAACATAGTCCTTTGATCCTAAAAATCTCATTTTGTTTATGGGTTTAAAAATCACCTTAAAATTAAAGGTTTTGAGAAATTTTGAAGGTAAGTCATGGGAAAATGGAATAATGGCAAAATTCTCTTGCAATGGGCTCATCACAGGAGTTAATGTGGAGATAGGCTTTGGTTTCCGGAATTTTGTTAGAGCCTTGTCTATAATAGAAGGGTTGTATCCTCACTGTACTGCAGCACGTTTAAGGAAATAAAGTTCTTTTTCCAAACTGTCTTTATCTGAACATATATGTATCGCACGATATACACAACTGTAAAAGGCGCTGAGTTTTTGTTGATAAATGTGATTAGACTTGGCATGTGGAGGTGAAAAAATAGTGAAAGGCTTCCAATAAATTGTGGTTGTGAGAGATCCATTTAAGCGAGTTACCAGGACATCAAGGAATGGTAGGCATCTGTTATTTTCAATTTCGTAGCTGAATTGAATGTGAGGATCAATGGAATTTATAAGTTTGACTAATTCCGGAATTTCAGAATGTTTTCCCTTCCATAGAATGAAAGTATCGTCTACATATCGTATCCATAAGTCAAATTTCACAAGTTTGAAAAGTTTTTTTTTTCAAATCGACGCATGTAGATTTTACATAATATAGTTGACAGTGGGCTGCCCATGGCTAGACCTTCCGTCTGTTCATAAAATGTTCCACGGAAAATAAAACTGTTCTGTTTTATGCAAATGTCCACTAGTCTTGTTATTTCTTCAACTTCAGGTTGGCTGTAGTGATTCTCTTCAAGACTTAATTTTAGGGATTCCAGAGCTCCTTTAACTGGAACATTGGTGAACGTAGATACCACATCAAAGGATAGCATTAGTTGATCTACACAGGGGTGTAGTTTGAGTTGATTGGTAAACTTAGTGGGATTTTTTTACAGATGGTTCGTTTGGAGTGGCCAAGGTAGCTAATTTTGAAGATAAGAACTTCAACAACTTATATGCTGCTATGCCGATATTACTTACTATAGGCCAGAAAGGAATTCCAGATTTATGTATTTTAGGGACAGCATAGAATCTCGCAGAACGGGCGTATGAAGGTTTAAGTTTGTTTTTTATGTTTTGGCTCAGAGTTTCTGAATTTTTGATCAATTTCTGTATTTCTTTTAATTGTTTATCTGAATAATTATCCTTTATTTATTTGTAAGGTCCATCCGAAATAAGTTTTTGACTTTGTTATTATAATGGTTTTTGTCTTAACACAACCACCTGACCTCCTTTGTCAGCTCTAGTGATGATTAAATTTGAATTTGAGCACAATTCTTTAAACACATTAATTTCTTTGGTGGTTAAATTTGGTCTAGGTAATGTAGTGTTATTTGCGGTTATCACTTGGCTGATACAATGTCTAACTATTTCTGTTTCTTCAAAGTTGAGACTGCTTTGTATTAGAGATTCCTCAACTGAAGCAACTGTCTGGTACTGGTATCTTTCTTGAGATAGCAAAATTAGAATTATATCGTAAAATCCGCTTTTGAACTTCAGTGATACTGGTGTGCAAAAATTAAGGACGAAGAGGAGAAATCAGTATAACAGCGGAACGAGCCGGCAGAACGGACCGAAAGACCGCTCAGAAGATAGACTAGGGTCCGGTACGGCAGGGCATGCGCATATATGCAGCATGAGGGGGAGGGGGTCGGAAGGGTATAAAGCACACGGGCGGTGTACGCTCAGCAATTCGGTGAAAGCTGTTGCACGGTGTACATCGTTTTGAACGGCATTGAGTTGCTGCCACCGTGTGATATGGCCAACAGGCAATCCAGTAGACGACATCTGCATGACCTTACCCGAGGTCACGTCATTGGGAAGTTGGAAGAAGGTCGAAGTGTGACTAGTGTGGCCTAGGAGTTCGGGATCGCTCACAGCATCGTTTCACGAGCTTGGAGAGCATTTCAAACGACAGGAACAGCTGTACGAGAGTTTAGCAGTGGTCGTCCACAAGCAACCACTGTGGCGGACGACCGGTATATTGTCCTACAGGTGAGAAGAGACAGACGGCAGACAGCAGGAGAAATCGCAAGGCACATGCAACAGACAACTGGATGTCCGTTTTCGCGTTTTACCGTGGCCAGGAGGCTGCACAAAGGTGGTCTATTTGCACGATGACCAGTACGTTGTGTGCCATTAACGCCTGCTCATCGGAGACTGCGGTTTCTGTGGTGCCAGGAACACAAGAACTGGACACATCAGCAATGGGGTCGAGTTCTCTTTACGGATGAGAGCCGATTTAGTCTGACGAGCGATTCTGGACGTATACACATCTGGAGAGAATAGGGAACACGCAATCACACCTCCAACATCATCGAAAGGG
The DNA here is from genome assembly GCA_039090855.1 of Macrothele yani. Classification (NCBI taxonomy): domain Eukaryota; kingdom Metazoa; phylum Arthropoda; class Arachnida; order Araneae; family Macrothelidae; genus Macrothele; species Macrothele yani. The sequence continues at coordinate 2,732,212 of CM077027.1, forward strand.
ACTGGTTTGGAGGTGGCGGAGTACTCGTTTGGGGCGGTATCATGCTTGGTAACCGTATTGACCTCCACATCTTCCAAGGAGGTTCAGTCACTGGTGTCCGCTGTTTTACCGAGGTTCTGCCTCACGTGCGTCTGTTTAGAGGTGCTGTGGGTCCTGAGTTCCTCTTCATGGACGACAACGCTACACCTCATCGTACAGTGGCTGTCGCAAAGCTGTTGGAGAGCGAAGATATTCAACGCACGGATTGGCCCGCAAGGTCCCCGGACCTAAATCCAATCAAACAGGTGTGGGACCTTCTCGGGAGACGGTTGGCAGCACATCACCAGCCGCCAGCAACCATTCCGCAGCTGCGACTGGCGCTACAAGAGGAATGGGCCGCGATGCCTCAACAGCTCCTTGACAACCTCGTCCTCAGCATGGACAGACATTGTAAATCCTGCAACACAGTCAGAGGTGATCATATCCCGTACTAAAAACTGAATTTTTTTGGCAGCTGCCTGTCACATGGACGCTTCTGTCCAGTTGTGCTCGAAGCTACCTTTTCAGTAAAGTGCCTTTGTATCCTTTAGATTCTTTGTTTGGATGGTTTTGCTCACTTTTCCCATATTCTTACATCTTTGGGGATCTTATGGTATGATTTGAGTCGATGTGGAGCACTGCACGATGTTACATTCGAAAAAACGTCTCGTCCTTAATTTTTGTACGCCAGTCTATGACCGAACAAGTTGACACACACTTCATTATCTGGATACACTATTCCATTATTATTACTATGGGTATAAGCCTGATTATTCTTTTTATCAGCTATCAATTTTTGGAATTTTCCTTGAAGGGAAATTCTGTGATTCGATAACATGTTGATACTACAAACTGAAGTGTTTTTGTCTAAAGTATCAAAATCTGCTAATTTGTTAGCTAACCAAAGATGTAGATAATAAAGTTCATGTTCCACCTTCGCAATGTCCTTCCAAGTGCCTTTAATAACAGCTAGCTTCGCCCTGATGAAGCTAGGTCAATACCCAGCGAAACCATGGTCGACTTGAAAAAATAGGTAATTGTGACAAACGACGTTGTATTATCTTAATATATATGAAAATTAATTCTTTAAATGATTTGTTGACTGTTAAAATGTCTAGAATACTTTTAAACGACTTTATTCCACACCAAGCTACAAAAATGTGGTGGGAGGATGTGAAAGCTGGTCGAAATTGCAGTCCAGAACTTTAGTTACTCATAAATTGCATATGTAATTTTGGCTCCTAAAAAAATTGTGAATGGCTCCTAAATGTTTAGCTGCACGGGCCTTTTAGCACATGGCATATATTTTTAATTTCTTACCCTGATAGGCATATATCTATAGAGAAGCTATGTATTAATAGTACTGTACATGATCCATTTACTAATATATTAATTTCGCCAAAATTCAAGATGATGCTCCTCATAGCTGCTTTCATTTAACACTTTGAAATTAAAAATACAGTTTAGCTCAACAGTACCTGTACTTAATGGTAGTCAGCACAGTCCCAGAAATGCTTGCCATCCTCACCTTCATCTTGTTTTCAGGTACTTCTGGATAATGGTAAAAATCTTGGTATTATTAAAAGATTTGGTGTAGGCAAACCTCTGACAAACTTTCAAGAAATGAGCAATTAATATTTATGAACACTGCACAAACTAATAAATTGCTACTCACAGGTCATGTAATAAACGCAGAACCCTGTGCTTATGAACATTTTACAGAGTGTGGCAGAAAGGGTTTAGTCCAGTAAGTCCCCATTCTGCTCTGTATAAAAGGACATTACGTGTGCTTCTTGTAATTTGACGATTCCCCTTTCTATGCCATATTAAATACGTTGTGCAGATGAAACTTTAACCTTTCCAGACTTTTAGAAAAGATACAATATCTTAGAAGCAGTCAAAAACATTGGCCATTTCTGGAAAGAAATCAAGTCAACAACAATTAACCTCTTAAATGCAATTAAATTTAAAAAGTGCTCTTCTTGTCTCCCAATACCACCATCTTACTGCAACCTCTGAACTAAACAGTAATTGCAACTTTCACATGCTTCTGTTTATTTCGCACAGTTAGCCAGGCTATGGCAGCTACCAGTGCGGATGAAACTGTAACCCTGAAAAACTTTGGAAAAAGATACAACGTCTTAGAAGCAGTCAAATTCATTGACATACTTGCCAACTTTTATGGATTATCTGTAAAATTTACGGATTTCTACTTAATTTTACTGATTTACAGATAGAGGTCTTTTTTTTACGGAATTTTAATATTTCAATTGCTCAATAGAAATATTTCAATCCCCTGCAACCATCCACTTAGATTTTCTACCAGACCTTACGAACGCTGTGTCACGCGATGATGTCATCTTTGACTTGCCGGCTTTGTGACGTCGTGCGGTAGCTGTCTCCACGGGAGTGCTCAAGTGACGTGCCGATGCTAGACGCATGTGCAGAGTCTGCGATGGTGGCTGCCGCATTTCGTATTTCCGCGGCCTGACTCAATGGAGCGAGTATAACGCTGATCGAGCGGTCGTGGTATATCAGTCCCTGTAGACGCTAGTTCATTGTAGCAGTTGATTGGTCTCGTTTTGGGTGGAAAATCACAACCAATGAAAGAGAAGGGTATAATCGGCGTGCACAGTGTTGAGCAATGTTGTTGTAGCAGCAAAAGAATACTTTCTTATGTGTGTTGTTTTTAGTGTGTGGTGTTGTTTCTTTGTTGTAGAGTTGAATTACCAGGTAGGAGCGAGTTGTTAGTTTAGCTTTTATGCAAATCTATAAAGATGAGTACTAAGATTATACCATTTCAAAGTTATTTTCAAACTTTTAAGGAAGCATACACTGCAAAGTTCCAGTGTATCAAGAAATCTAATAAAGGTGTACTTAGGACAAGCTGCTAACGGTAATCAATAACTCTGGTACAGTTGGCAAATTTTGAGTGAAGCTATTGCAAAATCGGAAGGCGTCAAAACCTGACCGCGAACAACATTGAATCGCATGCAAAAAATCATGGTGATCAGATGTGCCATGTCGTAGCTATGCCTGAACCATTAATTGTCCCGAGTCTCGTATAGAGAGCGGATTTTTTTAATTTTTATTAAAATTGGTCAGTTTTTTAATGGTCATTATTTTTATATGACACAACCAATCACCATGATACCAACCTCGTGTCACTCGCCATATCCTTCCCTTTCTCTGTCACAAGTATCACCGCAATCGGCTGAAGATCTTTGAAGGAGATAGGTAACAAATGATCCCTTCTCAAAACCCAGAAACCCCTCTAAAAATGCAAGTTTTTGGACGATTATTCCTCAGTGACACGGAATTTCGGGAATCGGAAGGCGTCAAAACCTGACCATGGAGGATGTTCAATCACATGCAAAAAATCACGGTGATCGGATGTGTCATCTCGTACCTATGCCCGAACAACTAATTGTCTCGAGTCTTGTAAAGAGTGCTCCGCTTGGCCTTCGGCCTCGTTTCGCTCAAAAATGTGCATTTTGCAACATTTGCCAAAACGATTTTAACATTGCCCATGGAGGCAGAAACAATATTTTTCCTCATGTAAATGGTTCCAAACACAAAGGTAATGTAAAGTGTACTGACAATAATTCCAAACTGACTACGTTTTCAAAACATCGGATAATAGTCAAGGAGATGTAACTCATGCCGAATTGTTGTTTACATCTTTTTTGATAGAATACAACGTGCCACTCAGTGCGTCCAGCCAGGCTGGTCCACTTTTTCAGTAGATGTTTCCAAAAGATGAAACTGCCAAACGTTATGGCTGTGGGAAGACCAAAACGACGGCGATTGTCCACGAAATAGCTTTAGATCGAACTTCCGCTGTTGTGAAACTTTTACAAGAAGGGCCATTTTCTGCAGCATGTGATGGAAATCATGGAAGTGATTACAATATTATATAATCCTGATATACAAGATGAAGATTAGAAGGTATGTAACATACAGTTTTGAATGCAATATGTAGGTACTCTTAAAGTGAATATTTCTTTTTTACAGGAAATGTTTAGTTTGGTATTGAAACACCACAGGTTTGCGAGGCTAACATTGAACAAAATTAAGATTACTTTATGGATTTTAAAATTATTATTTTAAACACAGATGATACTAGTTTAGTTATTGTGGCATATGCAGAGATTTTTACGGCATATTTATTAATATAATTATGTTTTGTTTTGTGGTAAATGGCATTCATGCAAAAGTTATACTGATGCACATTTTCCAAAGTGGCAAGTATGCATTGACCATTGCAGGAAATAAATAAAGCTAACAACAATGAACTGCTGTTTGAGGAATTGTGCTCATAGTTTCTTTCTGCTTCATAGAATTCAACAGGTATGGCATCTTGACTTTTGGAAATATTAATGCTGTTAATTAGGTACAAAAGTGCGGCACCTCTTGTTGTTGCCAGTTAAGCATAGGTGCAAGAGTTTCATCCTGATGACATCTCCATTTGTGGCAAAAAAAATTGTATAAATATTTTAGTAACTTAAATATCAAAGATTATATTCATTTTTATGAATTTCCCTAATGATGAAGTGAATGTTTTTTTATTCCTTTTGTCTCTTCTTGCTATATCAGTCAACAGAGTTCCTCGCCTTTCTTTTTCTTAAAGTTCAAAATCGGTATTTATCATATACACAATGCGTCAAAGAATTTTTAAGACTGGCGCTAGATTTCAGCTTACGGTGGCGCCACCAGTGTAATCACGAATGCGTTATAAACCGTGACCATCTGCTTGCTTTCTGCCAAAAGTACTGCGCAGTTGTTAAAGTAACTCAAACAAAATGGCCGTTCATTAGAGAAGTAAAATTTTTTTTCATGTTGAATTATTAAGATGGAACAAAGGGCTGTTATTAAATTTAATGCAAAACTTGGTAAAAGTGCCTCGGAAACGTACCAAATGATGAAACAAGTTCACGGTGAGTTTTGTTTAAGTAGATCAAATGTTTTCCTGTGGCACAAATGTGTTTCGGATGGAAGAGACACGCTAGAAGATGATAAGCAAACCGGAAGACCAAGTTCATCTAGGACACCTGAAATTATTGAAAAAGTGAGTGATTTCGTGACAAACTATCAATATGCGTCACTAAGAATGATTGGAAGAGTCTTTAAATATCAACAAAGAAGCGATTCGAACCATCCTGCATGAAGATTTGGGCAAAACAAAAGTCTGTACTAAATTTGTTCCACACATGTTAACCAATGAACAAAAATCTAGGAGAAGTGCACATTGCAGAGACACCATTTCAGCCGCTGAAAATGATCCAAACTTCTTAAAATCGATTGTTACAGGTGATGAAACATGGTGTTTTCAATATGATCCTAAAACAAAGCGACAAAGTGCGGAATGGAAGTAAAAAAACTCGCCACAAGCCAAAAAAAAAAAAAAACAAGAAAAGTTCCATCGAAAATAAAAACAATGCTCATTACATTCTTCGATAGTAATTCCACAAAGAATTTGTTCCAAGTGGACAAACAATTACTGGTGAATTTTATTTAAATGTTTTGAGGCATTTGATGGGCAGATTCGTCGCATTCGTCCAGAATATCGGGATGAAAACAGTTGGTGTTTGTTGCACGATAATGCACCCAGTCACACCTCACTTCTTGTTCGTAGATTTTTGGCAAAAAATAACGTCTGTGTGTTGAATCATCCACCGTATTTGCCTGATTTAGCACCCTGCGACTTTTCTTTATTTCCAAAACTTAAAATGACGTTAAGAGGGTGTTATTTAGATGATATTTCGACCGTAAAAACAGCTTCGACGCGTGCTTTGGAGGCAATTCCGCAAAGTGAACTGGAACAGGCATTCGAATCATTATTAAATCGCTGTAACAAGTGTATTGAAGCCGGAGAGACTTATTTTGAATAACAAACCGAAACAAATTATAATTTCTTGTTTCTATTTCATTTTACAGACCCAGTCTTAAAAATTCTTTCCCACACTGTGTACATGCTAAAGCCAGTAACACTTCTGTGATTTGTAAAGTTGTTTTCATGGCACAATAAGCAGCTTTTGTATAAAGTTTTCAAATTTAATTTTATTTAAAATGTGTTTCCCTATTCCTTAGGCATTTTCTGTATCAAGGAACAGAGCAAGCATTTTTTACTTTTGTTAAAGCAAAATTAAAGTCCAAAAATGGCATTCTGCTCATTCAGCAGTGAAAACAATTCAGTCAGTCATAAAAAAATGGATGCAGAGAGGGTAAGAGGGTTGTTTAATTCATCTTTAATGAAAGGATTGCTCTGTTGATTGAACTAGTAAGAAAAGTGTTGAGCACGGGAAAACATTCCTTTCATTAGGAAATCCCACTAAAAAATGTGAAGCTGCTCTTTTGCCTTATTTCCCAATATTTAAGCTCTTACTGTAATATTTTTGCAAAATTTCTTTGAAGATCAAATATTTGGTATAGCAGTGCTGTAAACAACCGCACTGCTATACAAAATATCATGTAAGGAATATTAAGGAACTTAATTCTTCTCAGTGGAAAACAAACCATCTGCCAGTTTTTCCGAAGGAAAATGTCCATTGCTTTTTTTAATGACAAGAACAACAACAAAACATACAAAACTGGTGTAAAGGGATAGCTAGAGGTAATGAACCACACCTTTTGTAGTATGAAATCTCTTTTGCTTAAGTTCTCATTTGAATAAAACACCTGTGTAGCATTGTGCTTTCTCCTTTTTTTTTTCCAATAGGTTTTGCACACTACCTGAAATTCTCAGGGAATTTGAAAATGGTTCCAAAAATCAGGGGAAATTACATTTCTCTGTAAAAGTCAGGCATTTTTTTTTTTTTTATATATATCAGGGAGTTAAATCTATGGATTTTTTTGTATTTTGCCAAAAAACTTTTCTTTTTTCCAGATTTCAGACTTGTTTGCAATTATTGCCTGCCTAGAATTTGGTAGATCTTACTTTCAGTACACTACATTATTCCTTAATTACATATATACATCACTAAGTTTGCTCTGAGATTCAGAGATTGGCTCCTTAAAGAAAGTGCATCTGCCAGATTAGAGTTTTAAAACTCATGGAACTAAAAAAAAATCTTTTAAAAAAAACAAATAAAATTCAACAAGGTTTTAATTCAGTTTCATATTTCGTTGTTGTTAAAGGAATTTTTACCTTCATTGTAAAAATTCATCTTGTTCAATTTTATCTGGTGCAGATTTTACAATATCATGAATTTTATTCTAAATTTCATAATTGAAAAAAGTTCACATTCTTTGAAGGTGTACATATGAAGCCCCGACAGCCACTACGAATATTGTAAGTACATATATAGTTTATTGTTTCTTGATTTTAATTGCCGATACTATGCCCCATACGTTTCTAACATCATTTAATAATTGCCCGATTGTAGAACTTGCATAACGTGTGAAACAGTAATGGCGGACATTTAATGTCAATCAAGTTATATCATGGAACTACATTTTACTTACTGTTGATGTACATGTTTCTATTTACAGCAATCTCAGCCCACAGTTGGAGCTTCACTGACATCCATCACCCCCGCACGGGGATAACTGGTTTTTCAGTTATTTGGGGAGCGGCGCCCCCACGGCCCGAGCTGACCTTGTGACGGTTTTTTGCTTTCTTGTTTTTGTGCTTTCACGTTTCCGCAGGGACAGCTGTTCATCCAGCTGATGGGGAGTAGCGACCCCACGGCCCCAGCCGACATGTTATGTTTGATTCTTCGCATTACAACTTTGTGTTGCCACCACCTTGACAGCACCCGCCTCAGTTGTTGGTTGCTGAGGTTGTGATTATGCGCCAGCCCTTTCCTTTCCTCTGGCTTTCCTCTCCCTTTCCTGTTTTTACTTTCTTCTCCACTACCTGTTCTTCTTTTCTACTCCATTTTCTACTCGACTTGCTTCTCCATTTTCTGTTCCTCTCTTGTTTTTCCGGGCTGGTTTGCTGGACCTACCTGCACGTTTGCCGTGTGCGGTGACCCGTAAGGTGGAAAAGGGGATGCTGGAGGCTGAGGTTACTGGAGACCAGGTTGTAGTTGTCACCAGTCGCCAACACTCCTCTTTGCCCCCTGCTTCACCCTAAACGGGCGGCTAGGAACTAACCCACTCCTAGTCAATCGGCTTGTCGCTACGTACGGCGGGGTGAGTTTGGGGATAGTGTAGGTATGCCAAAAGGGTGTTACCAAGACCTGGGAAGATCGCGGTACTCGCTGAGCGCATGCTTGCACTTTCAACCTGCTATATCCGCTGCTTAGCCCCAGAGCCGTGTCCTGCGTCCAAATGGGCTTGCGGACCTCCGGCTCTCCCCTGTTGGGCTCGGTTGTGGGCGGGGAATTCAGCGGATGAATTATCTTTTGCTCTTCATGGATTCAATAAACTCTTCCCCTTTGAAAAATAAAAATGCTTTGGACTCGGAGCCTAACTCCACAAATAAAAGAATGAGAACATTATCGGGACACAATGCACGATTTTTTATCATTCATGCCAGAGAGGATACCCACAAACTCAGTTTGAAGTCCCCTTTCTGGATTCAAAAAGCCATCCAGGGTGCTGTTGAGTCGCCAAAGAATGTCAAGAAATTGCCATCTGGAGATCTGTTGGTGGAGATGTCAACTCCCGGCACGGTGCACTACTTTTGAATATTTCCAACTTAGGTGATGTGCAAGTGGACATAAAACCTCACCATTCTCTGAATTCATCCCGAGGTGTCATCTCTGATCGAGAACTCGTGGATGTCTCAGAGGATGAACTACTTAAAGAGCTTGCCGATCAAGATGTCACAGCAGTCCGACGAATCAAGTTTCGGAGGAATGGGGATCTGGTAAATTCCAGAACTATTATTCTTACATTTAATCGCCCGGCTATTCCATCCTTCATCTATGCAGGGTATTTAAGATGTGATGTGCGTCCCTACATTCCCAACCCACTTCGTTGCTTTAGATGCCAAAGGTATGGTCACTCTCAGCAGTCATGCCGTGGAGCTGCAACTTGCAGCCGCTGTGGCTCTCACGACCATCTTCAGAACGATTGCTCTGCCGCAGCCCCCCACTGTATTAACTGTAACGGAGACCACGCAGCCAATGCTAAAGACTGCCCGAAGTGGGTTGAGGAAAGAAAAATCCAGGAAGTGAAGACCCTTGAACACCTCTCCTACCCGGAAGCAAGGAGGAAGGTTGTTCCTGCTACTCCGGGAGGACGCACCTACTCTTCAGTCTTGTCTTCCAAAACGTCTGTTTCCACCCAGACGGATATAAGCATTCCAAAGAACTGTCCCTTTTCACTGCAAGAAATATATGCTGCTGGTCTAAAAGCCCTTAATGCTTCCACCACCGAACCTTTGCCTTCCCAACAGCAGCCCACCGTTGGAAAACCTTCTGCAGCCTCGCTTAGGCGGGTGGCTCCTGCACAGGCGAATCGTGCTGCACAGCCCGATTCTTTGACTAGTAAGAACAAAGGAAAGAACCAGACTCAAGCAGCCACTCAGACTCAAACCGGAACAAATCCATCCCAGCCCTCCTCTCGGAAACGTACACCAGTACTCCCCCAGACAACCCGCCGGCTAAAAGTGCTGCAGAGCCACCTGAGGAAATGATGGACTCCGACACCTTTTAAGTGTCCCATTTCCTTCTCCAAACTTCACATTCTCTCATCATGAATCTCATCATACAGTGGAATTGCCGTGGCCTCCGTTCACGATTTGACGATTTGAAGGGCTTGCTCTCTTCACACACCCCACTCTGCGTGTGCCTCCAAGAGACAAAGCTCCGCTTTACCAATACTTTTTCGGTGCGAAGATACAGTACATTTCGCAAAGACCATACGCGCGGAGCTATCGCATGTGGAGGAGTGGCCATTCTCGTTCCTCATGGTGTCCCAGTCACAGCGATTGTTCTGCGCACGAATCTGCAAGCAGTTGCAGCAAGACTATCCGCTAACACTCTGATCACAGTATGTTGCATTTACTTACCACCAGATGAAGCTGTTAGCCCTTCAGACTTGGAAGATTTGGTTGACCAGCTACCGCCTCCGTTTTTCCTTCTCGGAGATTTCAATGCACACAATCCGTTGTGGGGAGACCGCAGTCGTGATCCCAGGGGCCGCGTTATCGAGTCCCTGCTGTACAACACATCACTCTGCCTCCATAACACGGGAGCAAATACCTACTTCCACGAACCCAGCCGCTCGTACTCGGCCATTGATCTGTCGCTGTGTTCACCATCCTTATTTCCTGACTGGTCTTGGAGCGTGTCTGGTGATCCCCTTGGCAGCGATCACTTTCCAATTTTTCTTCGACTCGCTGGTGACGGCTACCGCCATCCTACCCGTCCCCCTAGATGGGATATTGATCGAGCCAAGTGGGACGCATTCAGTGCTACAGCGATAATTACTTCTACTATGGTGGCCACAGGTACGATCAACGATGCGGTTGCAGCGGTCACAGATTGTATTGTGCAAGCGGCAGAACTCACCATTCCTAAAACGTCAACTAAACTTCCAAGTTGCCCAAAGCCATGGTGGAATTCGAAATGCAAGGCAGCACGTCAGGCCCAGCATAGGGCTTGGGGCAAATTTCGTCGCTATCCCACCGACGCTAACCTTCTTGCTTTCAAGAAGGCCAAGGCTTATGCAAGACTGGTTCGTCGTCGCCATAAACGGGAATCCTGGATCCAATATGTATCGGGCATCAACACATCTGCAAACTCCAAAATGGTTTGGGACAGGATTCGCAAGATTCGGGGAAAGTACCCATCTGGCGAGATCTCCATCCTCGAGAGTGGTGGAGGAATGGTTGCCGACGCTCGGGGTATCGCTGACTGTCTTGGCACAGCGTTTGCTTCAGTTTCCAGCAACTGCAATTATCCTCCTTCTTTCCAAGAGCTTCAGTCACGGCTGGAGAGAAAACGAATGTCCTTTCGACCGTTTTCCTCGGAGGACTATAACAGCCCGTTGACAGCGGTGGAACTAAGGATTGCCCTAAATCGCTCTGGCCGAACATCTGCAGGACCTGATAACATCCTTTACGAAATGCTGAAGCACCTTTCTCCATCATCTCTCGACTGTCTGCTAATCCTGTTTAACAGGATTTGGCAAGAACACGTTTTCCCCGATTCTTGGCGCACAGCTATTGTGATACCTGTTCTCAAACCTGGTAAAGATCCGAAAAACCCGTTCAACTACCGACCAATTGCCATGACAAGCTGCCTCTGCAAGGTGCTTGAACGCATCATCAATTTCCGCTTGATCTTCCACTTGGAAACCCATCACCTTTTGTCACCCCATCAAAGTGGACACCGTCGTTTTCGCTCCACAACTGACCACCACCTTCGCCTTGAGACATCGATCAGAGAGGCGTTTGTTCGACGACAGCACATGGTCTCCGTGTTCTTTGATATGGAAAAAGCGTATGATCGGACTTGGAGATACGGCATTCTCCGTGATCTGCACGACTGTGGATTACGGGGAAATTTACCAACTTTCATTGCCGGTTTTCTCCAGAACCGGATGTTCCATGTGCGCGTCGGGTCGACATTCTCCGCGATGTACCCGCAGGAGCAGGGTGTCCCTCAGGGCTCCATCTTATCGGTCACTCTCTTCATCCTTCGGGTGAATCATATCTTCAAGTTACTTCCTCCGATGGTTCGCGGCACTATGTATGTGGACGATCTTCAGATTTCGTGTGCTTCCGTCAACATGCGCACCATTGAGAGACAGTTGCAATCGTCTATTAACAAGATCTCTTCCTGGGTCTCACGCAACGGCTTTGGCTTCTCGTCACAGAAGACTGTTTGCGTACATTTCTGCCGCAAACGCGGTCTTCATCCAGACCCCCACCTCCGTCTGGGGAACACCACCATTCCAGTTGTGACTGAGGTCAAATTCTTGGGATTGACTTTTGACCGCGCACTCACCTTCCGGCCTCACATTCATTCCTTAAAGGTGAAGTGCACAAAGTCATTGAGTATCCTGAAAGTCCTCTCCGGAACATCTTGGGGGGCCGACAGGTGCTCAATGCTTCGCATTCATCACTCCCTTGTCCGGTCAAAGTTAGAGTATGGCTGTATAACCTACGGATCTGCACGGCCTTCGGTATTAAAGCTCCTCGATCCAGTCCACCACCAAGCTTTACGCCTGTGCATCGGTGCTTTCCGTACGTCTCCTGTCCACAGCCTGTATGTCGAATCTCATGAGCCACCGTTATGCCTCCGCCGTAAGCAACTGTCTCTCCAGTTCTACATCAAGCTGAAATCTCTCCCTGATCACCCACTTCATGATTCCATCTTCACGCCACAATGTGCTCGCCTATTTTCCAACCGCCCTTCTTGTGTTCCCACCTTCGGAATTCGGATGTCAGACATAGTGCGAGATGCCGGCATAGACTTGTCGTTAATCGGTGTGACCCGTGCCTTTAACGATCCACCTTGGCAGCCAGTTCAGGCAGTGACTGACCTCTCTCTTTCTGGATGGCCTAAGTCCTCAACACCTGCACTGGTGTACCAGAAACTTTTTGCTGAACACCTTTCCCTCTATCCCGATTTCGTGCCTGTCTTCACCGATGGTTCGAAATCCGGTGATTTTGTGGGTTCCGCCTTTGTTTGTGCGGATGAGACTTATGCTGAGAGGATTCCGCCGGTTGCGACAGTCTTTACAGCAGAGATGCATGCGGTGCACCTCGCGTTGCGCCACATTCATTCCAAACAACTTCGTCGCACTATGATTTGTATTGATTCTCAATCCGTTATTAAAGCCTTATTCTCCCCGGAGAATAGTGACTCACCAATCACCAGAGATGTCCGTCGGCTCTTGGGAACTTTGACGGGTTCTGGGTACCTGGTCCGATTCTGTTGGATCCCCGGCCATGTTGGGATTCGGGGTAACGAGCTAGTCGACACCGCAGCCAGATCTGTTCCATCCTTGGCAATCACCCGACTGCCACTATTTTTTCGAGATTTTCACCCGTGCATCCGCAAATTTATCATGGAGGAGTGGCAGTCCCTGTGGACCCAACAGAGCAGCAACAAACTTCTTTCCATCAAACCGCAGATCGGACTATGGCAATCTGGGTTGCGGAAGAATCGTCGCGAGGAAGTGGTTCTTGCGCGTCTGCGCATTGGGCATTGTCATTTCACCCACCGCTTCTTGCTGTGTGGCGACACTGCCCCAATGTGCGAGACGTGTAACAGTCGTCTCAGTGTCCTTCATGTCTTGTGTACTTGTGTCCGCTTTCGTGACAACCGTTTTCAATATTTCCGAGCTTATTCTTTGGAAGACAATTCAGCTTCCCTTCAAAGAATCTTAGGTGACTGTTGTGATACGTTCGCAGTTTTTTCATTTTTCAGGCAAATTGACTTTCTTAAACTAATCTAAATTACCAAGCTTTTATCGTTCTTGTTTTTCAGTTGTCCTACTTATTACTCTTCCTAGCTTTTAACTTGTTTTCTTTAATTGCTTCGTGTTTGGCGCTCTTTGGCCAGACCTGGCCCTTGCGCCATTAAAATACACCAACCAACCAACCACGACATCCATCACACATCTCACCCAGGACCTTTTATACTTCCTAATCATTATTTTTTTTCTCATGCAGACATTTCTGAATCTGGTTCTTTCATGATTTCCTTGTTTTTCCTGTACCTTTCTTTCCTGCCACTTGGAATGAATAAATTATCATAGTAAGCATCTCATCACTCATTCTTTCAGCATGTCCAAACCATCTTACTTACAATATTTTGCTTCACATTGCACATCTGCAACACATGTACATTCCTCACATGTTCAGGACATGTCTTGCCCCCCCCCCCCCCCCACAAGCAATGCATGTCTTCTGCTGTACCCAGGTTTCACTACCATACATCAGAGTAGTAACAGTTGCATTTTCATGCACAGCCATTCAGGGCTTTCTTGAGAACCCATAATTCCTGTGAAATCCTCCTGAAGCAGCTTTGACTTTTGGTGCTCTTTGGCCCTTCAAGGCCCGTGTGCCACTAAACACTAACCAACCAACCAACCAACCAGCAGTTTTGACTTTCAAAGATGGATTCATTCATCTACTAATTTATTTATCTGATTTGTTTTCTCTGTCAAACATGTTTCTTAAACATATAAATTCATTCACCTGGTGTATCTGTGTGCCATTCAGGTTGATCTTGCCTTCAGTGCTATCAATTCCTTGCACGGAACCCATAACTTTGGTTTTTCACTTATTTATAATCAGTTTGAATTTCATACAAACTTTTTACATCTGGAGCACCATACCCTGAAGCTCACTTTTGCTATTTGCCAAAAAAGGACTGTATCATCAGCATACAGCAATATGCACATACAGATATTACCAAAACATAAACCAATATTGTCTATTTTGGCATCAATCGTGGATGCATCCATAAGTGTATTAAACAGTCGTGGTGACATTACACAATCTTGTTGACTCTTGCACCAATAAAAAACCATTTTGACTAAATACCATTCACTTGTACACATGCACTATTGCCAGCATACACAGTTTTCACACTATGAAACAGATTTTTAGTTATATTTTGTGCCTCATGCATTTAGTTCTTCCTAATAAAAAGCAAGTAATTGTATAAGGATCAGTTATTTAAAAAAACTTACAAATGTGGGCTTTAGTGTGAAAATGCAAGAGCAGAAGGAAATATAACAGTTCATTGCGACATAATTCGGATCATCGTTCTGGAATAATTTTCAAAACAACTTGGAAAAGTCAGGAATTTTTTCCTTTTTTTTTTTTTTTTTTGCTTTTGAGTGGGAACTGTTCAAGTGAAATATGCAATTTATGTCTATCTCAGAAATACTGAAACATTTCTTTCTTGTAATAGAATGATAGCTTTAAGCAAAAATCTCTATAAGTTCCCTGTAAGGGTCCCCACAAATTAAATTAATTTATTCAAATATGAAGATGTGCATAATGTAAATAATTAATGGATATCAAAGGACAGTTGTGAAGAGCATTTCATAATTGTGACTTATATTTGATGCCATTCCTGGTAAGCACTTGAAGGAAAATTCTTTCATAAAGAAAAGAAGACTTGAGCCTCTTGATTAATGAAGGCAGGTCTTCAGAAACCACCAGGTAAATCGTGCAAACAAACAATGGAGGGAGAATCCTCTTAAAACCTGATGACTTTTGACATTATGAAAGCCTCTGCTAAGCTGGCCTAATGGCTAGCAGTAATCATCAATGTATAAAGGTGCAGCAGTAAAGGCTAGTATTAATGATGTATCTGTTTACCAGTTTGGCTGTTTCTGAGAACAGTTTGCGAAACATGATCCATTGGACAGACCCATGGGAGTAAACCATGAGGTATAAATCAGTTCGTAGGCACACACTTGTTTGGTATTGACCCAGGTTGACGCTAAGAAGAGGAGTTCATTACTTCTTGGCACGCGACGAGTAGAGTCTCATGGTGAATGCAGAGAAAGAGGGAGCAGGGGGCAGGTTCTTGGCAGCCTGCTTGCATATATGTAAGGAGGCTCCTGTAGTAAGAAAAGCCAGCGTCCGAGCTCAGCCAGGAAGGCTAAGGCAAATACATAGGGGGAAAGATGGACTCGACGCGATTGTGTATTCCACAACCTTCGAAACAGCTAGACCATGAAATTGTTATAAGTTTCTAATAAAGAATATTAAGTTTTAGAAATGGTATAGTCAACTGATTTATCATATGCCTATGGTATTGAAGAATGAAACACACTTTTGCCACCTTGTTTGCAAGAGTAGTAATAATAAAGCTGAGATGTCAGCTTGTTTACCGCAGATTAAAATATTTTTTAGTAGTGAAAGTTATGTTGAAACCAGTATAGTGGGGAACTGCTGTAAACTTCTGGCTGGAAAGCCAGAGATTACAGTTGCTGGCCTTGCACTCCTAATACAAATGATATTCTTTGGTTGACGATAAGCAGATGCTTGATTAATTCTCGGTTGTCCACTCCAAACTGAGGTTGATTTTCATATAATCTCTAAAACTATTTAAAATGTATTCTGTAGTTGAAGTAAAGAAAGAGAAATCAATAGAATAATTATCCAAGGTAAAAGAGCCTTTTGGAGACTTTTAAAGACTATTTAACCGGCAATCTTCCATTGTGTTTAAAAAGAAGAACCTCCAATGCATGTATTAACCCCGTATTTACTTACAGAAGTGAAACGTGGAGTATCACAGAATGACAATGTGAAAAAATGATAGTATTGGTAAGGAAGTTAGAGAGAAGAATGTTGGAAATAACAAGAGACAGAGTTAGAAATGTACTTATAAGAGAAAGAATAGGAATAATAGATATTATAAAAATAATAAAAGAATCAGAGTGGAGATGGGCTGGACATGTTGGAAGACTGAAAGATGGACATGATTAATAACAGAATGGCAACTGAGAGATGGGAAGAGATGAAGGGGGCACTAGAGAACAAGATGAAGAGATGACCTTCAGAAATTTAGAGGTGCTAAATGGTATACTGAGGCTAAGGATTGAAGAAGTTGGAAAAGACTGGGGGAGGCTTATACCCTGCAGTGGGTGCCAACAGGCTAAGAAGAAGAAGTTGAAGAAGTAAAATCGCTTGAAAAAGGCTATAGTTACTACATTGATAAATTTTTCATATCTTTGAACCTGTTTTTCTGCCACAGAAATTCAGTAATGTTTAGTACATTGCAGACATGTGGAATTTCCGGCAGTGAAGCAAAACTCTTTCACAGACGTTATTTTGTTATGAAATCGGTAACTCTTTTCACCTGTCTAGTCTGTTTCAGATAGTTTCAAGACATAATGCTTGCAGGACTTGAAAAACACCATGCCCGAGATGCCTGGGACATGTAAATTATTGGCCTGGGCAGGTAAAAAAATTAGTTGCCCGGTACGGGCAACTAAATTTAAAGATAAAAAGTTTGGAATGTTTGGAATAGAATTTCTTATATGAATACTGAAAAAGACAGTTGTCGTATGTCGTGTTTCATTTCACTGCTAGTCCCCGGAAGTTGTATTATTGTTACGGAGTGCCAAGGACAGAACTATATCACTTCTTAATTACATTATGCTATAGGTCCAGAAATTGGAAACATATGTAGTTTTGCTCCAAATGTTGTTTATAGCCAGCGACGAGATGAATGCTTCTGATGGAACTAGCCTCCAGCGTTTAGTGACAAAGCGCGAAAACTTCAATGAAAGGAATATGGCAGGATCACTAAATTTCTTAAATACCACTTTCATCATCTTAAAACTTGAGATACACACTTTTGTGCATTGAACATTTTGAATGTAGAAATTTACACCAGAAATACAAAACATGTAAAAAAGAGTTCATAATATTTTTTTAACTTAAAATAAGGGTTCTGGTTTGTCATCTTAAAAGATAAATTTTTCTGGGCATGCAGCTTTTACTACCTGGGCAGCTAAATAATTTCTTCACGTGCCCAGCTGGGCCATGTAACTGTTCAGACATTTTTCAAGCCCTGGTTTGTGAAAGTTCTGTTGAATACTATGCGAGTTAATGTTGTTTATAAGATCAGTTTATAGATTATTATAAAATTTTCCTGACATTTTATTTTTAGGTTGCTTGCAACCATCATAAAAGTAAGACTTATTCAGGTTCTTTTTGTAGTAGTTGTTGTTGAAGTCAGACATTACTCACTAAAAATTCCAAATGAAAATAAAGTATTAAAATTCAGATATTTACATAATTAAAATCAATGTCTTGTCCTCATTTTGGAAGCTGTCTTATGTAACTTAAAAAACACTTGTGTGTGTACCAACACATTTTGTAAAACCCTTAGTTTTTATCTTCATGCAATTTTTTATAGGACTATCAAGCCATCATAAATGAAATGGCTTGACAAGACAACATCACTTAAACACAAGTACCAAAAGGCTGCACTTGTACAAAGAAAGTGAAAGAGCAGAAAAGAGATCGCCATATGAAATGCAAAGTGTGCTGAGAACATGACTTTAAGATAAACACATCAATATCCAGTGAAACAATGTCACCAACACTCAGGTATACACATGTACTGGATGTTCCAAAAATTTTAGTGTGTTAGTGAGTGACAGTCCTTTCCAAGTGTTTTTATTTCAACTGTGAAATATATTTTTAACAGTTTTAAGAGATTCTATAAAAACCAGTCTCTGTTTGGATTATTCCACTCTGAAGTGAATGACAGAGAAATAATCCAACACCCACTCATTTTCAAGCAAAGGACATCATTTGTCTTTGAAACTTTCAAAGATTCTTGTTTAATGTTCTCATTCTGTTCCAAGAAAGTTTGTAGTATTACTAAGATATCAATGTAAAATGCATATTTCACTTGGAGGACACAGAGAGAGCTTAGTGTTACCCAAGTGTTTTGTTTCATGAGAACTCAAGCAAAAGAGATATATCATATTACACAAGGTATGTCTTTCTACCTATCTATTTATAGTAGATAATACTTAATGGCATTCATGATTACATGCCAGGACATAGGTAACATCTGTTCCAAAGGCGTAGAATAATTTCTGTACAAAATTATAAACTTGAGTCATGAAATTAGTTAGCAAGCTTTGTAATGGATACTGTGAACTAGGGAAAAAAATATTGGAGCAGGACACTTTAAATGTTATGGCTCTTAAATGCAGTTGCATTATTTTGAATGTAAATTCGTAAGAATCATTGTATTAAAATGTGGCAATGTAGTTTCTGGCTGCAGGAAGATTATATCATTATTTAAATTGGAATCATCTTGATTCTAGCAGAAAGCACAAAGTTCCAGTAGCCTAGAAATTACATCCTTGTTAAAATGGGAATCCTTTAAAATCAATTTTTTTGAGGGGTGAGAGGGGGGGGGATTTCTGGGGTTGGAAAATTACAGCTCTGTATGAATTTAAATAACTTAAAATCATTTTATTTTTAACTGAGACTGTTTTTTGAAGTAGGAAGATTGTTTTATTATGTATTTCAAAATAAGTTTCAGAGAGGTCACAGATCATTGCATTTCAACACAATCCCTGGCAGCTGAGATTGCAAAATTGTTCGTATGATATATCGTTTTTCTTGAAAATGATTGCTTTATTGAATGGTTGAGAGTTTTCTTTTGTAGTATAGCTAGTACTTTGAAAACTCTAAAAGTATATAATGGCTGTCCGGCTAGAATTTATCATTTTCAGGTAAAGTTGCAACTCTGCATTGTAATAGAGTGCAGGGCATTTTCACTTTATCGGCTTAATATTTTTAAAACAGTGCAATGAATGCTGTGACCATTTGACAACAGAAAGTTGCATTTTTAAATAAAAGTTAAGTAATTCCATGCAATTCCCATTTGAAAAATACAATGTTATTATGCTGCCATTAGCTGTATTATTGTCAATGCATTATCATGTAACTTTTGCCAGTATGGTGCTCAGGCAGGTATCTAGAAAGAAGTCACTATTAAAAAAAATCATTTGCAATGAAGTCTGTCCATTGCAAGAACTTCTGCATCAAACATATTGCTCCCTTGATCACTAATGGCTGATTTTAATACCATCCACCCACTTACAGTGATAGAAAGTTTGCGCCGAACTGTGCCAATTTCGTTTTCTTGCGCCAAACTGCTACAAATTTTGAAAAAAATTAATATTTGCACCCAACTGCACTGAAACGGCAATCCACAGCAAAAACTGTCGAGGGAAAAAAATATTTTCATGGCAAATTGAATGACGCTTTTTTAAGGTCTATGCATAATTTGGTTAAACATATAATGATGCTTAATCAACACGTACCGCCAATCCCAACATTTAGGAATGTTTCTCACCTACCTTCTAATTAGTTGTTTTTTTGGCATAAATGACGAATGGGTTTCGCGATGTAGGTGGAGCTTATGGAGAAGGAGTTTTGTTGTAATCACGTAGTATGTAGGAAAAACGATGCTGTACGTTATGAAATCCTGATGAAGATTGTTTACAGGTAGTTTGGTGGTCTTTCGGAGTGTTGTGCAATTGAGATTGTGTATATGTCATTCCATGTTCTTTGGGATAGCACAGGTATATCATTTAGGGTGAGGTGCACAATTACGTAAATACAGCGTAAGGTCAGTCGTTAGCTATTTCATTGACGCGGTGGACGACTGAAAATGGCTCTCCCGTGGCAGGACACGATGGTTCTGTTTTTAAAGGATTCATAGGTATTCAGAGGTGTCAAATTTTACGGATTTTCTGTAGTTTGTACAGATTTTTACTCCATCTTACGGTTTTACGAAAGTCACCCAAAAAATTACGGAAAAGTCCACGCAAGATCCCTGCACGCAATTTTCTGTTTTTTACTGTCTTTTGGTCGAAAAAACTCACTTTACAGATAGTCCCTATATGCCTTCGATGTTCTGACTCCACCCACCAATGGAGGCAGAGTTTTGTCACATGATTCCCTGTACAGCCATTTGAGAGTGCTGTGTGCAAAAGCTGAGAGGGAGCTCGGCTCAGCGCCTTTTGCAAACTCTATATTGATTACATGTGGCTTTGTGCTTGGGAACATTTTGGTGCAAACGTTTGAACCCTTTCCACTCGACTGTCGGGGGTACCCGACGTTACGAATTCGGCGAATAGCACGCTGATGACGCCTCTATAGCTCGCATGTCGGCGCTCGTGAGACATTTCTTTTTTGCCGAATAGAGCAAAAGAAAAGTCATGGGCGTTTCGGGTGTCGCCTGCCGTGCCGATAACGCCTCTATAGCTCCAAAAACGCATTTTGCTGCTCTAAAAATTATTTTGCAACTTTCCATCACTGCACTTAGTTCTAGGTCTGTTTCATGATCTTGCAGAAATGTAGCACCCATTTAAGTCATCTTTCATTACACCATATTATACACTTATATATGCCAACTTAAAATTTCTTGTTCTTGTTTTTTTTTTTCAGTTTTTTTTTCTGCCAGAAATAACCAGTTTAACCATATACTACACAGTTAATTTTTTGGTGTTCAACATCGGAAACAAAAATTTTGAGGTGGTTTAGTCATGTTGAAAGAATGAGTGATAAGATGCTAACTGAGAATTTATTCATCCCATGTGACAGGGAAGGAAGGTAGAGGACAACTGAGGAAATCATGGTAGGACCACATTCAGGAAAGCATGCAAGAGAAACAGATAATGAGTTAAATTCTAAAGATTTTTGTTGATCTGTGATGGATGTTAGTGAAGCTTGAGTTGTTTGCCAAGTTTGTTGTAAATAGAGGTGTTTGATACATAATCGGTAAGTAAAATTTAATGCTATTAATCACTGTTTAGGCAGATGATCTTTATTTGAGGAGCTAACCTCTGAATCTCAAAAGAGAAACTTAGTTATATGTGCATACATATAATATAGAAGCATTAGTTTAAAATTTCCAATTTTAATATTTATTTTAAATTTTTCACAAGTCCTACTGAACTAACTGTAAATTTTTTATTTTCTCCAAAATCAACATCAAGCCATCACCTTTTAACAAACTTCTTATATCAGTATTACTTAATGCAGCATCTAATACTAAGTTTTTTTAAAAAACTATTTCACATGTATAAATAATTAAAAAAAAAAAGATAGAGACATCCTCTGTCCCTGCTGATTACAGAGTTGATCAAAAATGACATATCCATATATACCCAGTCTTAGCATAAATACTGATTACAAATGTTTGACAGATGGCTCGCAACCGGTGTGCAACGTCACCGATCAGCTAGGAGGCATGAAGCAGCTATTGAATCATTATGGGTTCAGTCACAGAGGAGATAATGCGTTTTGTGAAGTACTTGCCATGGAGTGGGGTGATAATGAAAATCGTGTTGCTGTAATAGCACTGCACAAAGTTGGAAAATCTGCTTCCAAGATTTTCAATGTGCTAAAGAAACTGAAATTCAGCCCATTTTTTGTCTACCGAACCATAAAAAGGTTACTTGAGACTGGGACCGTCGCTGACCGCTCCAGAAAGGGTCAGCAGCGTACTGTGAGGACTGCTTGCCTGGTGAAAGCAATGGCAGCCTGTATTCGACGAAATCTTGTCAGAAAGCAATAAGTGGTGGCTTGTAAGCTGAACATCTCAAGAATGTTGAAGTCACGCGTGCTGCGGAGTGACCTAAGTGCAATAGCTTACCTGTGGCGTACAGGGCACTTCCTCACCCCACAACTGAAATTACTTGGGTGCTAAAAGCGAAACATTTGCTGCAGTGTTACGCAGACAATCGCCACAGACAGATCCTTTTCTCTGATGAAAAAATGTTTACTATTGAAGAGGCTTTCAACCACCAAAAGGACAGGGTGTATGCGTCAACCTCACGAGAAGCTCAGGAGAAAGCTCCAAGGATCATGAGGGGCCATCACCCTGCTTCTTTCATGGTTTGGTGGGGAGTCTCCATTTCTGTGAGAAACAAATTAAAACATCTGCCAAAGTCTACCAGGACAGGGTTTTGGATCCAGTGGTCAAAAATGTGTCACACCCTCTTCCAGAACTAACATTGAAGCTTTCAGCAAGATTCCTCACCTGCCCACAAGGCCAAGTCAACCCAGGAGAGGCTTCAGGCAAATTTGCCAGACTTCATTTCTCCAGCTGATTTACCTTCAAGCAGCCCAGACCTCAACCCATTGGACTACAAGTTGTGGGCCACACTGGAGGACATGGCCTGCAGAAAGAGACACTCCAGCGTTTACAGTCTCAAATGCTCTTTGGTGCGGACAGTAGCAGCTTTCCCTGTGGAGACCCTGCATAAAGCTATTGATGAGTGGCCACAGAGACTAAAGGATTGTGTGAAGGCAAAAGGATGCAATTTTGAAAAGTGATTGGTGCAATGTATTCACAAGTGTACTACTTACGTCATATCACAGGTATATTAAAATATCTTGAAATTTTTTTTGTTATTTCATTGAATACTTTGTAACAGTATTTATGGTAAGACTAGATACTTTCATCCTGACTGTTGCAAGGCTCTTGGTGTTGTACTGGTTTGTGTTTGGTTTCAGTGGCCTGCCTCTCACTCCATGACCTTAACACAATTCCATCCTTGGATTGTTTCTCTTAGGCAGCCAAACAGATGGTAATCAGGGGATGCCAGTTCTGGGCTATTGATGTGATATGGAAGAACAGTGCACCCCAGCTAGTAATGCAGTTACTTCCTGTGTTTACAAACTAGTGTAAGGTCTATCATTATCATGAAGAAAAATGACCTGGTTTATGTTTCTGGTGGGCCAAAATCTGCATATCCATATTTTCAGTTTCAGTAAAGTTTCTGTATTTTACTCAATATTGATTGTTGTGCCTTTTGTCATTAAGCCCACAAGCAAGACCCCATCTTTGTCCCAGAAGGTGGTTACTGTGATTTTACCCACAGGAGGCTGCATTTTTATTTTAGGGCCATAATGGTTGACCCAAGTCTCATTGCGTGGGATTATACATGACAGAAATGTGTTGCCTTCATTGTCGTAGCTCTTGAAGTTTCTTGCAGATGTCTTCCTTTTTTTCTGTAACAGATTTCTGTGCCTTATGACTTTTTTTTGTTGTTAATTTTCTTGTTAGCCTTTGGCATGTAGCTTAAATACCTTTATGTTTTTTTCCATTTCTTTGGAAGCTTCTGTGATTTCTGCTCTGCATTTAATCTTCCTATTTTGAAATACTGTCGTACCACGTTTTTTCCTTTGAGCATAACACTGTTTTTTGTACTTGTTCCACTCAGCACCAGTGCTTTTACAAGATGGCAAAATTCCAATGTTAACATATACTCCAGTTTTTCTCCTTGAGAAATCTGGTCTGTGGCCACATCAGTCAGCAGTCACCCAATTTATGAATTTATCTTTATTTATAATTTAGTTTCATTCAGTTTAATATCATTGCTGGTTTCTAAGCTGTTTGATCTCTGAACTACTTAACAATGCATTCCAAGCATATATTCTACCAAAAAATTTATTAGTGCCTGTTTCAGAACTTCCATTCTTAATTACATATCTTTAGTGTTTTACCTATAAAACTGTATTAGCAGGCAATGTCCCCCTCATGTTTTTCACTAACCATGACAAGAGCTGGAAAGTGGATCACAGCTTTTTTCTTTTTTTTTTTTTTATAATCTAAAATACTGGGACTCAGTTATCCACTATAAGTATAGAGATATGAATATACTAATGAAAGAAATATGAAATACTATGAAAGAAACATGCAAAAATATGGATATACTATGAAAGAAATATAATGTACTAATGAAATATGTTATATATAAAAATTTGTGAGTGATAAGAAAACAAGAGCAAAAGTGAATACTTATTTGTAATGTCAGAGGTTTAAAATGATCTTTGCTTCCACTGCTGAAGTTACCAAAGGTTCTTTTAATTAGACTTAGATGCAAAACTGTTTTATCTCCAGGAAAACGTTTGATGAAAGCACTGAAACTGAATGACCCCAGAGTTAAAAAACTGTTTCATCTCCAGGAAAGCATTTGATGAAAGTACTGAAACTGAATACCCCAGAGTTAAAAAACTGTTACATCTCCAGGAAAGCATTTGAGAAAAGCGCTGAAACCACTGAAACGGAATGACCCCAGAGTTAAAAAACTGTTTCATCTCCAGGAAAGCGTTTGATGAAAGCACTGAAACTGAATGACCCCAGAGTTAAAAAACTGTTTCATCTCCAGGAAAGCGTTAGATGAAAGCACTGAAACTGAATGACCCCAGAGTTAAAAAACTGTTTCATCTCCAGGAGAGCGTTTAATGAAAGCACTGAAATTGAATACCCCAGAGTTAAAAAACTGTTTCATCTCCAGGAAAGCGTTTGATGAAAGCACTGAAACTGAATGATCCCAGAGTTAAAAAACAGGAAAACTGTGGGATATTTTTGTTAGCTGAGCTGCAAAAGAAAAAGGACGGGTGGCTCATCCAGCCAAAGGATTAAGGAGAGCTGAGCACCATTTCTTAATGTCTTTCCACAGTGACATAATCAGTTGTACCTTTCATGTGCCTGAGCATCTTTCTGCTAAGTAAATTTGTGGCTGTTTTGTTTTTGTGCCTAAACCTGGTTTTAGTCATTATAGGTAAACCGTCCCTCTCCCCTTTCCAAACCAAAGCAATCAGGCTTTCCCATTCATATTTGCTAAGTAGGTTTCTTATGGTTCACCATTTACTTGTAACTCTACCTTTCAAATCATGAGAATAGTGGTGCTTCCTTTCTTTTAGATTTAACCACCATATTTAATTCCTTATAAACAGAACCCACCTCTTCAGAACCCAAGTCCTGTACTGGTTCATAAATGCTACAACTTTTTAAACTCTTGCTACCTGGTTTAAAAAAAGTCAATTTTTTATAGCAGGATATATGAGTAGCTTCTCAACCAACCACTGTGGCAGCCACTGCATTGCCAAAAGTTTCAACCATAGCAGATTTTTCTTGTTCCTTCTAACTTTGGAATAAATCATTCTAAATGTGTCACCAAAATTACATTCATGTTGCTCACACATCTTTTCCTCGTTAATATTTGCTACATTTGGTTTGAGATTTTCTAATTCCTTAGTTAATTCTCCTCTGTAATTGAATTTTTAGTGTAGAGATGCAACTAAACTTCGCCTCTGTGTGTGTATTTATTTGGTAATTTTATCAGTCCATTGTTGTTAGTATTATGTGATATACATGTAGCTTGCATTTTCTGCTGTAGTTCTTCATGCTATTATTTATTATTCTTTTTTTCAGAAACTGTTTTTTCAACTGCCACCTTAGTTTTAACAGAAGGCAGAAATATTTTTTTCCTGGGCAGCTTCCCAGCTATTACAAATTTGTATTTGCAAATTGTAGCACTGTGAAAAAGTTCACCTGATTCTCAGACCAATAAGCTAGCAGGTTTGATAGCCTTGCCCTTAATCCTATCACACAAAACAGAGAGCTCCTATAGTTCACTGTTTGGTGGTGTACTGTGGAACTCTAGGCCTTGAGCCTCACTGCATGCGGGTCTCTGATTTTATTAATACATTTCACCTTTCTTTTTCTTTTCAAATAAAACTAAAGCACATTAAAAATATTTTTAATAATTTTGTGTTTTTAAAAAAACGATAAGAAATGACCAAATTTTTAGAAGTTTTTTCTTTATTAATTTTAGAATGTTTTTTTCTTCATTATTTTTTATAGGGATGATCCTAAGGAAATGCCTTCAATTCTTGCTTCAAACAGTGCAGCCACTGGTGCAAAATTGAATCCTATGGGAGATAACATATTTGCTGCAATGAAGTAAGTAAAGATAAATAGTATGTATTAATTTTGGTACATGTTCTGTGTCCTATAAGTTTCATACATACATACACTATCTACCAACAAGTAATTGGACACCCCTGCAATCGACGATATCTGCGGTCCTGATACCAGTCACGGCCGCCGCCGTTAAATATCGTGTGGGAAACAACAACGCAACCAGTCGGATGCAAGATGCCACGCAGTTTGGAGCTCTTTGATTTCGAGAAAGGTGTGATCGTCGGGTATCACAGAAATGGCCGATCCATACGTGACATATCCAGCGAGTTGAAGTACCCAAAATCGACAGTGGCCTACGTGGTTGGCAAGTGGAAGATGAGAGGTGACTGTCGGAATGTGCCCCGACCTGGCAGACCCACAAAACTGGGAGTTAGAGACCGACGGGTGCTGGCCAGAGAAATTTGGAAGAACCGCACCAAATTGATGGGCCACATCCGCGAGGAGTTTCAACAGGCATCCGGGAGTGTTTGTTCGATGAATACCATCCTTAAGGAAGCCCATCTGCTCGGTTATCATGGACGTTCTGCCGCCCACAAGCCTTTGATCACCAAGTCCTATAGCGCTGCTCGGCTAACGTGGTGCAAAGAACGTCGACAGTGGACCGTTGAACAGTGGAAACAGGTTCTCTGGAGCGACGAATCAAGGTTCACCCTCTACCGTTCGGATGGCAGGGTCTGGGTTTGGCGTCTGCCTAAAGAACGCCTCCTGCCGGAATGTATTGTGCAGACCTCGGCGCAAGTAACTTTTCTCACTATTTGTCACCTTTTTTTAAATTTGTCACTTTTTGTTACCTTTTTTAAAATTCTGTCACTATTCTCACCTTTTTCTTAAGTGTGCCCATATTTTTTTTCAATTTAGCTATTAGTTTTGCGTTGTTGTTTTTTATATCTAGGGGATTTTTTGTCAGATGAAAAAAGAAATCCTGAAACAAAAATAAATTGTTTTGTTAAACACCCATCCCTATTGAACACACACGTGGGTCCATCATGAGTTGTAAATTAAACGCGAATCACCACTCACCGCAGCAGCAAGGAAGAAACAGCGGAGCTCCGGCAAGAGGCAGTGACGCAAAACTGCACCTCTCCCGTAACCCCGCCCACAGCAGCCAGCGGGTTTTCTCAAGGATTTTTTCAAGTGGGATGAAAATGATAAAAGTTTATCTCCGTGGATTTTTCATGAAAATCTGAAATATTGATCAACGCTATAAATCGCTAATAGGAATGAGCCCTCCAAATTTCACGTAAATCAAATAAAAAATTTTAAACGGGCCATAATTTTTTTTATTTGCTCTTTATCATGTGGCATGACCAGAATTCGTAATCAGCATCTTACGGCTAATTTAAAAACGGTTTTGCCAATTCACTTGAAATTTTTTAGGTCATCATCTCCTAGCCAATTATAGTATATGTACAAATTTCAGCCAGTTACATGAAGAATTCGGAAAAATAGTTTTCTTAATTTTTTTAGCACGTCTTTTGTAAAAAAAGATCGTGCTTATGTTATCGGTTTGTCCGTCCGTCTGTAGACACGATATCTCTGCAACTATTAGTCTGATTTGGAAAATTCTTTTAGCATTAGGAAGCTTGAAATATACGAATGATGATCGTTCATTTCGTTTTTTTTTGTTTTGTTTTTTACGATGTACAATTTAAATTTACCGCTAGAGTGCGTAAATGCAGATGATGTTGAATTCAAAAATACATTTTATTCCACATATTTGCTTCTAAACATCCGACTGAAAAAATTCTTACATCTTTCGATTCCATTTATGTCGAAGAATATTTTAGGAATAGTTGCTTTTTCAAATTACGCATCGATTTTCCGCTAGGGGCGTAAAAGTAAATTACGTTTTCCCCTGTATCTCTTCTTCTACAACTCCAATTTGAAAAACGTTTTCTTTAGCGGATCTCCTGATGAAAAATCTGTTGCAAATAATTTCTAATTTTTGGGAAAGAATACTTTGGCCAACAGGGTGCGTAAGTGTTAATTTTTGTTTCTGATGTATTTGCCTTAAAATCTGAGCTCCTAAAATCTCGATTGAAAAAAATCTTTCGTGGACCAATGCCACTTACGTCGATAAACCTTTTCGGAGTATTTTCTTCATAAAATATTCCATGGTTTCTCCGCCAGGGGGCGTAGACGTATATCTTATTTTTGTCAATAGCTCAGCTTCTAATGGTCCAATTCGAAAAATTCTTTCTTTATTAGATAGTTTCTGGTGTGACATGATTTTTCATATAATTTCAAAATTTTCAAGTAATTCATAGGCTTTTCCCTAGGGGCGTAAAGGTTAATTTTGTTTCTCCTATATATCTCTGCTTCTAAATCTTCGATTTATAAATTTCTTGCTGCAGCGGATACAGCTCCTGATGGGAAATCCTTTGCACATAATTTCTAATTTTTGTAAAAAATGGTTTGGCCACCAGGGGGCGTAAGTCTTAATTTCCACTTCTGATGTATTTCCAGCAAAATATGAGCTTCTAAAATCTCAGTTGAAAAAAAAAAAGTCATTTGTGGACTGATACTACTCATCTTAACAAACCTTTTAGGAACATTTTCTTCTTAAAATAATGCATGGTTTCTACGCTAGGGGGCGTAGATGTATGTCTTTTTTTTTTTTTTTTTTTTTTTTTTGTCAATATCCCTACTTCTAGGAGCCCGATTTGAAAAATTTCTTCTTTGTTGGATAGTGTTTCCGATGCAAAATATTTTTCCTATAAATTCAAAATTTTCAAGTAAATCATAGACTTTCCGCTAAGGGCGCAAAGGTAAATTGTGTTTTTTGCGCTATTTCTGCTTCTAAAACTCAGATTTTAAAAATTATTTCTGTATTGTATACAACACCTGATGGAAGATATTTTTCATATAACTTCTAATGTTTGATAAAGAATGGTTTGGCCATTAGGCGGCATAAGTGTTAATTTCTGCTTCTGATGTATTTGCAGTAAAATCTGGGCTCCTGGAAACTCGACTAAAATTTTTTTTTTCTTGGACTCATATCGCTCATATGAAAAAACCTTTTGCGAATTCTTTCTTCCTAAAATAATGCATATTTTTCCCACCAGGGGGTGTAAAGTCACATCTGATTTTTATCGATAACTCTTTTTCTAAGAGTCCGATTTGAAAAATTCTTTCTGTGTTGGAGAGCGTTTCCGGTGCGAAATGTTTCTCATATAAATTCATATTTTTCTTAACGCATAAGTCTGCAACCAGAAGGCATAAGCTCACGATTCCGTTTACAGCAATATCTGAGGGATTAAAAACCCCGATTGAAAAACTTCTTTTTTCCGTCAGATACCATTGTTTTCCATATCTGTTCCATTGGCTTTGAATAGCTTTGATAAATTTAAATTGCATCAGAATGGATTAAAAAGACATGCTAATTACACCCGAAAATTCGGCGTCATCTTTCTTGTTTTATCTAGTCCTGCCTTGGGGAAAACTAAAGTGAGGAGGCGCTGTTGCTGGGAGCCAATTAAGGAAGAAAGCAGGCAGTCTTTTCATGCTCTAGTTTTGATTGGTAGCTAGGCATTTTGTGTGTGCCTTTATTAGCATGTGGTTTGTAAAAAAGATAGTGCTTATGTTATCGGTTTGTCCGTCCATCCGTCTGTGGACACCATATATCTGCAACCAATCGCCCAATTTCAAAAATTCATCTCTTCTAAAACTCCGATTTGAAAAATTCTTTCTGCAGCGGATGCTGCAGCTCCTGATGGAAAATATTTTTCATGTAATTTCTAATTTTTGGTACAAAATGGTTTGGCCACCAGGGGTGTAAGTGTTAATTTCTGCTTCTGATATGTTTGCAGCCTAATCAGGGCTTCTAAAATCTCGATTGAAAAAATTATTTCGTGCACCGATACTACTCACGTCGATAAATCCCTTTTCAGAATATTTTCTTCTTAAAATATTACATGGTTTCTCTGCCAGGGGGTGTAAATGCATATCTTAATTTTGTGAATATCTCAACTTCTAATAGTCCGATTTAAAAAAATTCTTCTTTGTTGGGTAGAGTTTCCAGCACGACATGATTTTCATATAATTTCAAAATTTTCAAGTAATTCATTGACTGCCCGCTAGAGGGAGTAAAGGTAAATTGCGCTTTCCCTGATATCTCTGGGTCTAAAACTCTGATTTGAAATTCTTCCTGCACCAAATAGAGCTCCTTGTGAGAAATGTATTGATTGTAATTTCTAATTTTTTTTTATAAAATATGGTTTGTCCACCAGGGGACGTAAGAGTTAATTTCTGCTTCGTAGGTATTTGCAGAGAAATCTGAGCTTCTAAAGCTCGATTGAAAAACTTCTTTCGTGGACCGATACCGCTCGTGTTGATAAACATTTGAGAATATTTTCTTCGTAAAACAGCGGAAAGATGGACAGTCAAAAGCATGTAGCGATGCTGCCAAAAAATGAAGATAATTTTTTTTGGCAGCATTAATTTTTTCTTTTTTCTCAGTGCCATCCATATTTTTACTTGCAGTTAACATTTTTAATTTCGAGGGTTGTACCGAAAGTAATGCAAAAGTGGGCATAACTTTTTTATTAACTGACAGAGGTCGTTTAGTTGCACATGTTGGTAGAGTAACTGTTCCTCTATAGTAACCATTATTCTTCATTTCAGGTAAATAATGCATTCCAAGCAGAAGCAACATGCTGTCATTGAGTTCTTGGCGAAGGAAGGAAGGAAGGAAGGGTGCACTCTATCCGACATCCCCAGAAGGCTACAGAATGTTTACAGAGATGACACTATTGACAAGAGTAATGTGCACAGATGGATAAAGAAGTTTAAAAAAAGAGGAAACCAGCATTGACGACAAGCCACGCAGTGGAAGATCATCATCTGTGAACAGTGACATGAATAGTCAGTGAGTGGATAAATTGATTCATGCAGAGAAATTAATCACAGTCCGTGAGCTTGTTGCACAACTGGATTGTAGTCACAATGCCATACAGAAGATAGTAAAAGATTTAGGGTATTGGAAAGTGTGTGCAAAGTGGGTACCTCGGCAGTTGACACCCGATTTGAAGGAGAGAAGGGTGGAAGTCTGCTCTGATTTGCTGGAAGCGTTTGAAGCCAATGAAGACATGTTTTTTTCCGATCTGGTGACAGGGATATGAAACATGGGTGTATCTTTACAATCCGGAATATTGGAATAAAGAATCAATCCATGGAATGGTGTCACACCTCTTCACCAAGGCCTAAGAAGTTCAAGAGCCAGCGATCAGCTCAGAAAGTCACGGTGACTGTTTTTGGGATGACAGGGGTGTCATTCTTGATTTTCTGGAACGTGGCCGTACCGTGACCAGCAAGCGGTACATTGAGACACTCAACATAAGAAGGAAGAGAACGAACAAGAATCTGAAAAGGATCCACATTCACCATGACAATGCCAGACCACATACATCTTTGGGAACAAATTAGGCTGGTCAGTGGTCCTCCATCCACTGTACAGCCGCCGTGCTGTGGCATCGTCCAACTTCCACCTGTTCAGTCCAATGAAGAACAGGCTCCGGGGGCAACGATTTGATGATGAAAGTGGCTGTGAAGAAGTGGGTACAACAGACCACACCTCAATTTTTTCAAAGAGGATTCGAGAGTTGGGTTCAACGATGATGCAAATGCATCGCTTGTGATGGAGACTATGTTGAGTTACTTTACCAACATGTGCAATTTGAACGTTAATAAAAAAGTTATGTCCACTCAGTTAATAAAAAAGTTATGTCCACTCAGTTAACAAAAAGGTTATGTCCACTTTTGCATTACTTTCGGCACAACCCTCATATTATTTTAAAATTTAATGCAAACTAGTGGAATTTTATTCGATTTTTTTTTTCACTATCTGTTTTATTTTTGGCAGAAGTGCAGAAATTTGAATTGACCCCCTTCCCCCCATAAAAGTTTGGCGGACGCAATCTTATATAAAATATTTAGTAAAAGTTCTGATGTTTGTGTTGAAACCCAACCGGGCACGGTTATTGCGCATGGTAATGTTGGGTGAGTAGAGTCTGGGTGTGTCCAGGGCCGACTTCAATGGGAACTATCCCCTCCCCCCTATTCATGTAACGATGTCGAAGGAAAACACTGGAAAACCAGTGGACAGGGTAGTCAGCAACGGGAATCAAACCCATCATCTCCTATTCCAAACTAGTCCTTCAAAAATAAACCACCAAAACGTTGCTTACCACGTGACCTGGGGTGGTTGGCAAAGACGTGGAAATGCTGTCTTCATGTGAATTGGCATCATTTTTAATATAAGCTAAAAAAACAAAATTTCTGTTGAAAAATGCAGGAATAGTGAGCAAATCTGATGGTCTTTTTTTCAGCATTTTTGTTTGTTTGTTTTTGTTTTAATTTTCTTTTCTGATTCGAGATTCCCTTGGGGGGGGGGTAAATCTCGAAGAGCTAACTATTTTACTTTTTTGTTTTTATCTAAATCTTTTCAAGGTTATTCAGTTTGCGAAACTGCAAATTTTGTTGCGTTCATGTTTTCCGGTAATGTTTTTAATTTTAGCATTGTCATCGCAGTGTTCAAAATATTGCATAAATAGCAGTAAAATCCCCTCTTTTTATTAGGATTTTAAACTTCAAAAATTAAATGAGTAAAGAAATTGTGGATTCGTGTTTGTATTTTCAGAATTGTAGGAGTTCAGGGTGTCTACTAGTCATGAAAATCATGAAAAAGGCACAAATTCAGAAAAGGGTAATAAAAGTCAAGAAAAAGTCACAAATTTTGCTTTGAGGTCATGAATTTCTTTTTATATTTAGTAGTTGTTCATTTTCTGGTGGCTATCTGAATAATTCTCCATGCACCAACCTCATAAGACATAAATGTGGTTTCCATTTAATGGTATAAGAGTTTAACAAAAAGGGGGTACTTCTGCTCTCCTCCACAAAGAACTGTTACAGCAAAAAATGTTTTAGCATAGAAATATATGTGTAAATGTTGTTTGAAAAATGTTATGGTCAATTTAGCAATTTAAATTATGCTGCTTATAGAGTCATTGACATTTTCAAATATAAATGTTGAAGAAAGGTGTGTAATGAAATTCTTAGCACAATGTTGAGTATTTCAGCTTACTTCAGGTGTAGTCAAAGTTTGACGAGTCAGATTTTTGTTACTAACAGAAGG
This sequence comes from Macrothele yani, assembly GCA_039090855.1. NCBI lineage: Eukaryota > Metazoa > Arthropoda > Arachnida > Araneae > Macrothelidae > Macrothele > Macrothele yani. Next base: position 2,765,548 of record CM077027.1, read on the forward strand.
GCAGGAGTGTAATTTTTCCGTAGAAAAAATGGGAAGCAGAGTGTCTCCCATCTTTAATATATGTACGTACCCACGCATGCATACTTGGACACACACACGCACACACACGTACATGACTTTTAAAAACCGCCATGAAAATTGTTTATTGGTCATGAAATTGCATTTTCCAAATTTGGTAGACACCCTGGGGTATGCTTTCCTAAATCTACATTTCTTGCTAATTGCAATTACAAAATCAAATTTCCTGTCATAGACTCTGTTGACTCATTATGGATTTCACTTAAAAGCACCCTGTACATAAAGAGCCTTTATATAATGTAGGGAAAAAAATCTGCTTCCCAATTTTACTCATTATACTTTTATGAGACAGCAAAGTTGAAAATGATTGAAACTTCATAATGTTGACATTAAAAAGCATGTCAATTTCGCTAATCCAACAACCAAATATAGAGAAACCACCAGCACATCAGTCCCAGATTACTCGCAGATGTGGTAAGTGAGGATATTAAACTTATTGCCATTTAAATACATCATTAATTTAATATTAGCTTTAAAAATTACAGCAGATTTGTGTTAAACAGTATAGTTTGAATTTGTCTGGCGCCATTTTTTTATTTATAACCAAAATCTGCAGAATTGCATTTTTTATTGCTATGTTGCTCTGTGTTTCCATTTTCGATTGCATTGATGTTTGAAATAGGTATCTAACCAGTGTCAGACTGTAAAACACATCTGCTAACAAATTAAAGGTTTGATGAAATGTGTGTGTATGAGTAGTTTACAAGTAAAAATTCATTTAAATCTAACTAAAACAGGCAAATTTGTCAAACATCGTTGGAAATTGAATTTGTTAATATGATTGTAAGAAAATGCAGGCAGTGGAGAGTTAAAAATGCAAAGGGTTACTGTACTTTTTTTAAACATTACATTCATTCTTTATTATTAGTCTTTCATTATGCGTATAAACCTATGGTAGTTTGTATATGTAATCATTTCTAGAGCATACTTATTTTGCTAGTGCAGTATATAAATCATCAAATGCCATCATGCTGATAAAATAAACTACTGTTTGTGAAAATTGCAACACTATGAAGGAATGATGGTAATCATATGAAACTTACAGGATATGCAGAGCAGGGTAGGACATGCAAATGATTAGAAATGCAGAGTCATTGCGCACGTCTTCCCAGCAAGCGCCGCCTGAACAGTCGAGTGAGTGATATAAAGATAGGGCTGTTTAGGACACACACCAGTAGTGCATCGTGGACAGCAAGTTGTGAAAGTGGCTCGAGGATTCAATAATGATTTGGTGACGACGAAGGGCGCAATGTCACCATACGACAGTTTGAACAGGGACGAATGATTGGTCTGCATGAAGGTGCATTTTCGTACCGTGGTATTGCGGCTCAGACGAGACATAACGCCATGAAAGTGATGTGTGTGTGGCAGCAGTGGACTGAAGAGAACCAGGTGCATCGACAATCCGGCATTGGACCGAGAAATGTGACGACACCGCGGATGGCTGACACCTCGTCCGCATGCCAGTGGCGAACCGTTCCGCATTTTCGCAAGTGTTAGCACAACAGTGGAGCACTGAAACAGGTGTGGCATTGTCTGCCTCCACAGTTCGACGCATCTGTTGTACAGAGGACTGGTTCCATGCATCCCTTTGTGGCAGATTCCTTTGACCCTGAACCATGGACACCTGAGGCTGCAATGGGGTTTTCAATGCAGACAATGGTGTGCTAATTGACAACATGTCGTGTTTTCGGATGAGTCTCGATTCAGCTTGGACTACCATAATGGCCTTATACGCATTAGACGGTATTGTGGTGAGCGCCTTCTTTCAGCATGCATTGTTGAGTGTCATACAGGCTGAACGCCAAGTGTGATGGTGTGGGGTGCCATTGGGTAACATTCGCGATCTCGGCTGCTATGACTTAAGGGCAATATCACCAGCGACCACTACATCAGTGAAGTTGTACAGGCAGAAGTCATACCCTTCCTTCGT